>CM066046.1:70453484-71844600 GCA_033557465.1 Ichthyophis bannanicus | reverse complement strand
AGATAGTCTGGCCTAATGGGAGACAGCCAACATGGCTTTAGACAAGGAAGATCTTGTCTTACTAATCTGATTGTTTTTGTGAAGGTGGTGCATAAACAGGTAGACAAAAGGTGAGTCGGTTGATATAGTGGATCTGGACTTTCAAGAAAGCTTTTGACAAGGTCCCCCAATCAGAGACTTTTGGCAAAGCTAAAAAGTCATGGGGATAGGAGGCAGTGTAATACTTGTGGATCGGAAAAATGGTTAAAAGATAGGAAAGGCGAGGGTAGGGCTAAATGGCCAATATTCCCAATGGAAAAAAGGGCATAGTGGGAGTACCCCGGCGATCTGTAGTGGGTCCGCTTACTTTTTGACATATTCATAAATGACCTGGAAAAGGGAATAACTAGTGAGGTTATCAAATTTGCAGATGACACCAAAAACTGTTTAAAGCTTGTTAAAAACCCAAGAAGGGATTGTGGAAAACTGCAGGAGTATCTGGAATAAATTGGAAGACTGGGCATCCAAATGGCAGATGAAAATTTAATGTGGACAAGTGCAAAGTTATGCACCTAGGAAAAGAACAACCCACACTATAGTTTTACACGATCCACAGGCTCACATTAGGAAAACCACCACCCAGGCAAAAGATTTAGGAGTCATAGTGGGATAACATGTTAAAACCCTCCGACCCAGTGTGCAGCGGCGGCCAAGAAAGCAAATAGAATGCGAGGTATCCTCAGGAAAGGAGGATGGAGAATAAAACCTAAAGGATATTATAATGCCTCTGGTATCGCTCCATGGTACGACCGCACCTTGAAATATCTGTGTGCAATTTTGGTCACCGTATCTTAAAAAGGACATAGCGTTATTAGAAAAAAGTACAGAGAAGAGCCACCAAATTGGTGACGGTGATGGAAGCGCTTTTTTACTCCTAGTGAAGAAGAGGCTTAAAATAGGTTAGGGCTCCTTTAACCTGGCCACGACGACGGCTGAGGGGAGATATGATAGAGGTCTATTAAATTGAATGAATGGAGTGGAACGGATAAACGATGATCAATTGGTTTACGCTATCAGAATATAGGAAGAGACTAGGGGACATGTAAATGAAGCTACAGGGTAAACTATTTAAGACAAAATAAGAGAAATATTTTTTCACTCAACATGTAATCAAACTCTGGAATCTGTTACCGGAGGATGTAGTAAGGGCTGTTAGTATACCTGGGTTTAAAAAAGGTTGGGACAAGTTCCTGGAGGAAAGGTCCATAAACCTCTATTAAAAAGGGACCCAGGATATCAATGCTTGACACAGGACAAGCATTGTGGAAACTGTTTCTTTTGGGGATATTGATAGGTACGTATGAGCTAGATTGGACACTGTTGGAAACATGATTCTTGGCTTGATGGACCTCGGTCTGACGCAGTAGGCATGTCTTATGTTCTTGACTTGAACCCCTGGCCCTCCAGTCTGAAGTACCTTGTCCTAACCCTAGACCACTCCTCCCACAGGAAGTGGAAGAGGTTCTCCTGGCCTCTCATAGACTTCCACAAGAAGGGCATATGCCTTCAAGTGGTGCCGATTCTCGCTGTGGTGCGCCAAAAATGGGCAAACCCATTCTCCTGCTCAGTACAAGTGGTACGCCCGTATCTGCTTCGCATATTGCAGGTGGGACTAAAGTCCATTTCGGTCAGAGTACACAAGAGCACTATCGCAGTGCACCACCACCCCATTGAGGGAAAGTCCCTCTTGGCGCTCAGCACCTTCTTGCGGGGCCTCATGCTATCTAAACCTCCCGTCCATCCTCATCGGCAGAGTGGGATCTCAATGGTGTGCTTTCGCATTTCACGAAACCATTGTTTGAGCCTCTGGCTACTTGCCACCTGTGGTAACTTTCCTGGAAGGTCGTTTTCCTTGTAATACTCACAATGAGCTCACAGAGTCAGCGAGCTCCAGGCTCTGATGGCAGAGCACCTCTACATGAGGTTCTACAAGAACAGGGTGGTGCTCTGTGCACACCCCGAGTTTCTACCGAAGGTGGTGTCCCCATTCCATCTCAATCAGGAGGTGGTGCTCCTCACCTTCTTTTCGAGGCCTCAGCCGAAAGGGTGGAGACCGTTCTTCATAATCTGGATTGTAAAAGGGCCCTGTCCTATCTGCAACAGACTCAGGGCAATAGCAAGCACCTCATCTTTTCGTATCCTATGACCCCAGCCGTCTGGGGCTCCCAGTGGACTAAGCAAACTCTGTCCGCTTGGGTGGTGGTCTGCATTACCCTTGCCTATGAGCAGGCAGGGATCTCACTGGACCAGAAGGTCACAGCACACTGCGTCAAGGCCATGCTACTTCCGTGGCAAATCTGTGTTCTGTCCCCATGATGGAAATCTATCGGGCTACCAACTGGTCTTCGGTCCATACCTTCGCAGCTCACTACTGCCTGGAGGGAGTCCCAACAGGACAGCACCTTTGGCCAGGCCGTACTCCATAAATCTCTTTGTGGTGTAGGCAACTCCTGCCCTCCGACCCTTCTGTGTTCAGGCTACTGGAGTGCTGTTTCCTCTGCTGGACACTTGGGTCTTGCGAGAGTCTCTCAGTTGGGACTTGACTGCTGCTGATCCTGCTCACCCTTTGCAGTTTGCCGTGGTGTTTTTTACAGGTTCTCGGTAGCCTGTAGCTGGGGAGTCCCATATGTGAGGACCGACTTCCTGCTTGTTCCCAGAGAAAGTGTAGTTACTCCACCTGTAACAAGTGTTCTCTGGGGACAGCAAGGAATCAGTCCTCAAAATCCTCCCTCCTCCCCTTGGAGTTGCTTCTTTACTGTATTTTAATTTTTGCCATCTTAGTATGTTATTAGACTGAGGCAAGATGGCACCCTTGGGCAGGAAGGAAACAAAGCATACGTGGTGTATCTCCCAAAGGCTTTCTTTGAAAGCTGGGGAGATGCCCAAGGTCAAAAAGGAACGGCACTGGAATTTGAACTCGCGTTCTCGGTCTGCTGCTCTAACCATTAGGCTTCTCTTCCACTCATGCTGCAGAAAACAGTGGCATTTTAACATGGTGGTCTGCACTGCTTTTTATGTCAGCACACCTTTTTTTTTTTTAATGTCATGGCAATCTGTATGACTTTAGTTTACTGCACTGGGAGCGTGACGTTTTTTCAGCATGTGCTTTAGAACCCTTTGTGCTGAGGCTTATTATATTGGCCTATCTTGTGTTTGGGGGCAAAGAGAATAAAAATAAATATTATCTGGATGTTTTCTTCGTAGATTTCTGCTAAGACTTTGATAATGTTCCTCATAGGAGGCTTATCAATAAACTCAACAGCTTGGGGTTGGATGGATCCCAAGATGGTGAACTGGATCAGAAATTGGTTGACTGACAAGATGACAGAAGGTGACTGTAAACGGAGCTCACTCAGATGAAAGGAAGGTGATTAGCGATGTGTCCCAGGACCATGAGTGATATTGCCGAAGGGTTGAATGGAAAAGTCTGTCTTTTTGCAGATGACACCAAAATTTGCAAGAGTGGACTCCTCTCATGGAGTGGGAAACATGAGAAAAGATCTACAAAAGCTGGAAGAATGGTCTAATGCTTGGCAGTTAAGATTTAATGTGAAGAAGTGCAGCGTAATGCACTTGGAAAGCAGAAATCCAAGGAAATTGTATGCGATAGGTGGTGAGAGATGATGTGCATAGATCAGGAGAAAGACCTCGGTGTGATTGTTTCTGATGTTCTCAAGGTGGCGAAACAGTGTGACAAGGTGGTGGCAAAAGCCAGAAGTATGCTGGGTTGCATACAAAGAGGAATTGCCAGCAGAAAGAAATAGGTACTAATGCCACTATACAAGTCTCTGGTGAGGCCTCACTTAGAATATTGTGTTAAGTTTTGGAGATCATATCTTGCAAAGGATATAAAAGGCTGTAAGTGGTTCAGAGGAAGGCAACCAAAATGATTTGGAGCCTGCATCAGAAGACTTATGAGAAGAGACTTGAAGACCTAAATACTGTATGTGCACTCTGGAGGAGAGGAGGGACAGAGGTTGATTCAGACCTTTAAATAATAGAGTATTAATGGACAAACAAATCTCTTCCAAAGACGAGGAAGTTGTAAAACTAGAGGGCATAACATGAAGCTGCAAGGGGGTAAACTGAAAGGCAATGTCAGGAAATACTTTTTCACTGAGAGTGTGGTGGATGCTTGGAATGCTCTCCCAATGGAAGTGGTGGGGGCAAACACAGTGACAGAATTCAAAATGGTATGGACAGACATAGTGGATCCCTTTATAGCAACAGGATAAAATCAAAATAAGCATAACTATCTCTTATATCTGGACAAATAGGGGTGACCTACATGGAGCAGTGGGTACACTCCTAAACAAAGACATAGGGAGAGGTGATATGCACAGAGCAGCAAGTGCACCTACTCTTGCTGCCTTGCTGGCAGACTAGATGGACCATACTGGTCTTTATCTGCCGTCATAAACTATGTTACTATCTTACTATGAAGTGAGATTTTTGTGTCCTAAGTCTATTGGCACTCAGTCAACAGGGGAGTTAGCTATCAGCATGTACCTTACTTGTATTTGCTTATCGTTCTTTTCTTCAACAGAGATAAATCTAAAATGAGTTTTAACACTGTCGCGCGGAGTTATTGCAGTTTTACTGTAGGTTCTAAATCTTTTAGAACACTGCAAGAAGAGAGCATATTAAGATATAAAGGCTGCAAGCGTAAAAGTACCTTTTTATTGTTGCTTTTTGATCAGCTTATCATCCTGTGCACTGGCAATAAGAACATAAGAATGAACAAGTAACTTGCTGTTTCTTTGAACTTCACTTTGTACAGAACTGAGAATTTTTACAAATTTTTCTTTTCATCCAAATTAGAACAAAGAAGGTATATCTTCTGTTGTTACTGACCTCAGTGTTATCATAGAGTCGGGGGAATATTCTGAATTAAGCAAGTTTATATCCAGGTGAGAAGGTTATATATAATGCATCCTTGCATACAATGTAAACCCATTTTAAAACAATGGCTTGTTTTGTATTTTCACTTTTTCTGTAAAGTTTTCCACAGCACTCCGGTATTCATGTATATACAATTTGGTTTGTTGTTTAGGGAGCTGCTAGATATTATTGAGGCAGAGAGTGCTCTTCATTCCTTTCCAATGAAATTTACTTGTGGACACTGGGCAGGGATGCATTAATAGTTTTTCTGGACCTGTCCGCAGCATTTGGTACTATTGATCATTCACCGTTTTTGTGATTACTTATTAAGACTGGCATTTAAGGGAAAGGATACCTTCTCTTTTGGAGGATAGATCATAGACTTCTGTGGAAAAAATAAGAATCTGATTCCAGTCCACTTCTGTGTAGTCTATCTCAGGGCTTTGCTCTTTAACACCTCTTTTTTTTTTTTTTTCTTTCCTTTTTTTTTAAAGTCTAGTGTTTGTGTAGTTGAATGGTTTTGGCATTACATGCCATGGTTATGCTGATATTATTCAACTGATGTCATATGGAGAAAGATCAGGGACTAACTTAGGATGTGCCATACTAGATCAAATGCCCCAATGTTCTTGTTTAGCAACTATGTTGGAATGGTTTTCCTTGAATAAATTAAAGCTGAAAGCAGAAAAATCTTAATTTTTGCAGGTGAGCAGGACTTGGAGTGTTAACAGTGCCGTCCAGTGTTCAAAGAGTTGTACTTCAGGGAAAATAAGGTTGTTCTAGCTTAGGAGTGTTATTGACCATAACGTTATCTTTGAATGAACAGATCTCATCAGTGGTGCATGCTGCTTTCCTGAGTCTTCATTTGCTACTTTGGATGTGATAATGCACCAAAGAGATCTTATCTTATTACTTTGATTCATGCATTGAAAGTGCCTTGCCCAGACTATTGTAATGATCTAAGCTGATTCTTTTAATTTGCATATATGTAAAAAAAAAAAAGAAAGATGTAAATAGTTCTGATCTTGTTATCCTAACAGTATTGTAGCAGCAAAGCGCAGACAAACCAATGATACCAGGAGTCTGTTCAGAAGGTCCAAATCATTTATTTGTGCACAAGTCTCGAACCAGTCAATTTCAAAATGGCTGAGCAAAGTTTTCAAGCATTACAACAACTTTTATAGACTTCTGTTCCATTCTAGGTATAGAAAAACATTTCATTGGTCCCGGTAATCTCCCGTACCTCCCGTACCTCTTCTATTGGTCCCGGTACTGATAAGTTTATCCAGTTATGTCCCTCCAGTGGGCATGACACCTGCATACCCCCCCTTCTAGTCCCAATTACAATGGTCAGTTCATCAACTTGTTACTTTCACACTTTCAAGGTTATAGAACCAATTTGTACGTGCAGAGGAGCTGGGCTCTGCAACTCATCTGTCAGCACTCCCAATTATTTCTTTGCAGATGTACTTTTTCTTATCAGTAACTTTTAAACATGTTTTTCTGTATTTTTCCATCTTTCAATACTGCAGTTCTGCTTACCTAAGCTAATTCAATACTTCTACTGAGTTCTATCTTACAATAGCAGCATATTGGGGGATGTGCAATCCTATATGCCTCTCCACAGGCCTCATTTACAGGTCAAGCTAGCCATGCTGGCCTGCTTATGTTCGGACACTGTGGGTCACAGGCCTGCACCTGCCACATTCCCCCCTTTGATTAATCTCACCCTATTACTTAATAAGGTGTGAGAATTAAATCACTTTCTGAAGAATCACATCCTGGCTAAAGGATTTCTACCAGGACTGGCTGTATATAAAGCCATGATTTTTGTTGCGGTCTTCCGCTCTACTGTACTATCAATAGTGTTATGAATGGAACGCATACAACATGGGATTAAACATGGTAATAAGAAGATAACAGCAACAAGGATTAGTACCAATACGATGAAAGTCTTAAATCCTCCCACCCATGAAAAGAGGTTAGCAAACCAATTAGGAAATTTCAATGAGTGCCACGTCTGTACTGGCACATAAGCATGTCTTTGCATATCTTTAGCAATTTCTTCAACTACTTGACCTTTATCATCTATTTTCAAACAGCAATTGGTTAAGTTCAGCTTACCACATACTCCTCCTTCAGCTGCTAACAAATAATCAAGTGCTAAGCGGTTCTGATATATCGCAGTGCGCATCTGTGTACTTTGTCTAGCTAAAAGCGTGAGAGCATGACTAGTTTCATTGGTTATTATTTCAACTACTGCTTGTAAGCGAATAATACGATTAATCATATAAATTGGGGTACGATAACCATACATACCATCATCATTCCAAGTGGCGGGTCCATAATATTCAATGATTCTTTCTGGTGGCCAATCATCACCTTGCCATTTCTCCCACTTGCCTATCTGTAAGGCCTCTCTCTTCTGTCTTAGTGCTCTTTTGTGTCGGTGGGTAGTGTATACTGGGTATCCTAATTGTTCTCCATGCTCAGTGTTTAACAGGAAGAAAGAAGGTCTGATGGTTCCTAAGACACATGCTCCTCCCCAGTGTGGTGGGAGTTGTGCATACGCTCGGTTTCCACAGATCCAATATAGGCCAGGTGGGGCCTGCCAGGCTTGGATTTCAGCAAGGTTAGTCCATAGACCTGCAAGTTCAGGAAATCTGGCTAATGGGTTAGGAGGTTCAGGATGTCCAATTCCTGACCACCATGCTATCTTCTTGGTTGTGGCATTATAGTACTTTTGGCTAAGACAGACCAGCTGTCCTACCTTTTGGGTGAACTGGGGTCCAGTTCTGGCATAGCAAAGACGTCCAACGATTGAGTGCGCTAACACCCATTCACTGGTAGTCTTGTGTAATTCAGTCTGATTATAAATCATGGAATAATTCAATTCTTGGGCTTCCCATGGCCACTGATCTCCCATTTGGGTTCCGCCACAGAAATAACAATCTGTGATCTTAAGACTAGATACTACTGCTCCGGCTAATTCTAGAAATAAATTCTGTGAGGGGTGAGGGATCTCAAACTTATTTACATGCATGGCTTCATAGAAAGTATTATGAATATGATATTTAGATGACTTGTGGGCTTGGGTATTCAATCTGATATACACAATGGTCCCTGGATCTATTGCTCCTCCAGCAATACGTAAACCAAACTTATATCCTTGTTTCCATGCATGGGGATTGTGTATACGTAAGTGTAAGGGGTTACAAGCATCTTTCTGACATTTATCATTTGTGGTTGGCTTGGTTAAAGTAGCCATTCGTTTATCTATTTTCTCATCAGTTATACCAGTATTCCAGGTAGCATAAAAAACACATCCCCAATACGGGCAATAGTAGTCTGCTGCTGGGGCAGTACTATAGCCTGGTTCCTTTTTACCTGTACACTTTCTCCATCCTGTGGCACCTTCTGGACACATATACTTATGGTCATTTCGATACGCTTTCTCCCATGTACCACAGGTGGAATAACTATCTCTATTAATAGCATTGCATGCATCAAAATTCAAAACAGCAGGTTTAGTAATGTCCTTAAGTGGCGGCGTTGCAGCTAATATAGGTCCATCTGCATCCTTCCATCTTATTTCCATCGTGTAATAGGATGGATTCTGATGCGGATTATAGCATGTTTTAATTTTTCCATGAGTGCAAACATTTAGTTCAGTGGTGTTATAGATACACCGAGTTACTGTCCCCTTGCAGGTATAGTAAGAATGATAAAGCAAAGTCTGAGTTACTTTCAGTCCAATTCTAGTAGAAGTAATGCAGGCAGTGCATGGAGGTAAAGCATAAGTCTGTTCAAAACCTCCAAAGAAGGCAACCAAAGCAATGCAAAAGTAAGGATGCATGTCGATGTTGATTGGAGTTCTTCTGAATCCTCAGCTTGCTGATCTTGATCACGACGATCTATTATTCTTCGTCCCGTCTGCTAATGAAGCAATTTAACGGGTGCTGAGTGTTGATTGAAGATCCTCAGGTTGTCCAGTACACATTAACCAACTTATTAGCAATTTCAGTTGGCTTGTGAAGTCTGGCTTAGTCAATGTAGTCTCTAAGTAGTGTGTCAAATCACACATAAATTGGGTTCGTTGAAACAAAGCTGTTGCTGCATGGAAAACAGCAATCCTCTTCGAAAGACTTGGCTGCTGCAAAGCACTTGTGATGAAGTGTCTAAGCAGCTGGTTGCCGTCTCAGAGTAACTCGCAAGGGTACATCAGGGTGCTGTTCTGCTGTCCACCTCTCTGGTTCAGGATCGGCGGCGGGCTTGACTCTGCTGTGGTGGATCCAGGCGTCGATCTCGGCTACCTTTACTGCAGTTGGGGTAGACAGGATGACGGTGTACGGTCCCTTCCAATGAGGTTCCAACGGTGTCTTCTTCCAATCTTTGATCCACACCGAGGTACCAGGCTGGTAGTGATGCAAGGGTTCCGTCAAGTTGATAGGCAACTGGTCTTGGATCCACGTATGGAGAGTCTGCAGAACAAAACTAAGAGCTAGAAGTTCTTGTCTGGTTATTTCTGAACCAATTTGGGCTAGACTTCCTTTGATTCCCTGCACTATTGGTGGGGGTTTACCATACAAAACTTCAAAAGGGGAAAATCCTGTTGACTTTACAGGAGCTGAGCGTATTCTGAATAAAGCTATGGGAAGCACTTGGGGCCACTTCAATTGTGTCTCCTGACAAAGCTTAGACATTTGGGCTTTCAAGGTACGATTCATTCGCTCAACTTTCCCTGAACTCTGGGGTCTGTATGCAGTGTGGAGTTTCCATTGTATCTGCAAGGCTTTTGCTAACTGCTGAGTAACTTGGGAGACAAATGAGGGTCCATTGTCTGACCCTATTACTGCTGGAATTCCGAATCTGGGGACAATCTCTCTCATTAAGACCTTGGTAACTTCTCGGGCTTTCTCAGTTCTGGTTGGGAATGCTTCTACCCACCCAGAGAGAAAGTACATACTAATACTAATAGGTAATGGTACCCATTGGCTTTTGGCATTTCGGTGAAATCAACTTGGAGGTTGTGCATGGGGGTCACACCTCTTGACTGAACTCGGGGTGCTGTAATAAGGCCTTGCTTGGCATTATTCTTGGCACAAGTTTGACATTGTCGTGCTACTGAAGCTGATATGGTTGTCATCAGAGGGATGTAGAAATGTGGTCTGAGTGCTTTTTCCATGGCACTCTTCCCATAGTGGGTGGCTTCGTGGAAAGCTTTGACAAAGGATGGTCCTAACAGTTCAGGGATTACTATTCGTCCAGGAGGTTGACTGCCCTCTTCTGGTGGCAGCTCAATCCATCCATCTTTCAGTACTCCATTTTCTCTGTCACAATAGTAATCCAATTCTTTGGTGGTATATCGTGGGGTCCATAGATTCAAAGGTACTGGAAACAATGCTGCTTGCATTGGCGTAGCTTGTGGGGCAATTTGTCCTGTCATAGCTGCTTGTCGTGCTGAGGCATCTGCAAATCTATTTCCTCGAGCAACTTCTCCTTTTCCTGCTTGATGTCCTCTGCAATGCATAACAGCTACACGTGTTGGGGCCCAGACTGCATCAAGCAACATCAATATTTCGGGACCATATTTGACTGATTTTCCTCCGGATGTGATGAGTCCTCTTTCTTTATAGAGAGCTCCATGGGCATGCAGGGTAGTGAAGGCATATTTGGAATCTGTATATACATTCAGTATAAGTTTTTCTCCTAACAACAATGCTCTGGTGAGTGCTATCAATTCGGCTTTCTGGGCTGATGTGCCTGAGGCTAGGGCTGATGATTCAACTACTTCGTGTTGAGTGACGACTGCATATCCGGCACAGCGTCGTCCATCAAGGATGAGACTGCTCCCATCAACATAATAGGTTTGGTCAGGATTGTCTATGGGCACATCTGTCAAGTCGGGTCGGCTGGAGAACACAGTCTCCATGACTTCGATACAGTCATGTTCTGGGAGTTCTTCACTGATGGGTATCAAGGTGGCTGGATTCAGGGCATGGCTCACTTCAAGTTGTATCTGTGGGTTTTCACATAACATGCTCTGGTACTTCAACATTCGGGAATTGGTGAGCCAATAATTTGCTTTCTGTTCCATAAGGGCAAGGACTGCATGTGGCACAGTGACTCGTATGTTCTGTCCTAGTGTGAGTTTGTCTGCTTCACTCACTAGTAGCGCTGTAGCTGCAACTGCTCTCAAGCAAGGTGGCCATCCTTTAGCCACAGGGTCCAATTGTTTCGATAGGTAGGCTACAGGTCGCTCCCAATTTCCCAATTTCTGAGTCAACATGCCCAAGGCATTTCCCTGTGCTTCATGTACAAACAAGTGGAAAGGTTTGTGGACATCTGGTAGTCCAAGTGCTGGTGATGACATCAATTCTTCTTTTAACTTTTGGAAGGCTGTATCCTGCTCAAGTCCCCACTCCAGTGGCGACTTTTCTTCTCCTTTTGTGACTTCATACAGTGGTTTGGCAATTTGGGCAAAGTTGGGTATCCAAATTCAGCAATATCCTGCTGCTCCCAGAAAGGCTCTGACTTGCTTTCTGGTTGTTGGAGTTGGAATTCTGCATACGGCTTCTTTTCTTTCTCTGCCTAATCTTCTGCTTCCTTGGGTGATACGAAAACCCAGGTATTTCACTTCTTTTTGGCATAGCTGTGCTTTGGCTCTGGAAACTTTGTATCCAGCTTCCTCTAGTAACTGCAAGAGATCTTTGGTGGCTAGTATACATTCACTTTCTGATACGGCAGCTATCAACAGATCATCCACGTATTGGAGAAGCACTCTCTTCCCCGGGGCTACTGGATAGCTTGAAAGGTCTTGATTCAGTGCGGCACTAAAGATGGTAGGCGAATTCTTGAATCCTTGGGGTAATCTTGTCCAGGTAAGTTGGCCCCCTCTTCCAGAGATGGGGTCCTGCCATTCGAATGCAAACAATATTTGGCTTACAGGGGCTAATCTTATGCAAAAGAATGCGTCTTTTAAATCCAGTACAGTGAAATGGGTAGCTTCAGCAGGTATCAGTCCTAGGAGGGTGTAAGGATTGGGTACGACTGGATGTATGGTCTCAGCTGCATCATTTACTCTTCTCAAATCTTGCACTGGGCGATAATCATCTGTCCCAGGCTTCTTTACTGGCAAAAGTGGAGTGTTCCATGGGGATTGGCATACTTTCAGTAGGCCATACTCGAGCAATCTTTGTAGGTGGCGATGAATGCCTTCAATTGCGGCTCTTGGGAGAGGGTACTGTTTGACGTGCACTGGTGTAGCACTAGGCTTGAGGGTTACAATCACTGGAGCTATATGTTTGGCTAGGCCTGGGGGGCTGCCTTCTGCCCATACTCCAGGTGGTGCATCAATACTTTTCAAAGTTTGTTCAAAATAGGTATCTTGGATCGAATCATCAATGTAGTATCTCCATTCTTCTTCTCGGGGAACTGTCAGCAGCATCACTCCTGCTGGTTTGGTTTGAGAATTTACTGTCATTTGCATTTCTCCTTGTTCAGAGAAAGATATTTGTGCTTGAAGCTTGGCTAACATATCTCGTCCCAGTAGTGGCACTGGACATTCGGGCATGTAAAGGAATTGATGAGTTACTTGCTGTCCTCCCAGACTGCATATTCGGTTTTGAAGAAAAGACTTTGTGGCTTTGGCACCAGTTGCTCCTATGATGGTGACTGCTTTTGTAGTGAATGGGGCTATCTTTTTGTCTATTACTGAATGTTGCGCTCCAGTATCAACCATAAAGTCCATAATTTGGTCTCCTATTTGTATTCCGACCATAGGCTCCTGGAGACCTAAAGCAAACTTGGAGCCCGGTCTGTCCTAATCCACGTCATTCTCATCATGGGCTGGTGTGGCCAATGCTTGAATGGTTCCTCCTCTTTCTCGCTGGAATTGTTCTCGATTGGCTCCTCCTCGGCTTCGGGGATAGCTTCGTCTTTCTTCTCGCCACTGATGGCTGCTGTCGTCATCATGCTGGGCGTCTTCGAGTTGCGGGCACATATCTCTCCAATGTCCTTCCTCTCTGCAATAGGCGCATTGGTTCACGCCTAGTCTCTGGGTCCGGCCTCCGCCTTGACCCCGCCCTCTTCCTCTGCTCCTTCGACTAGGGACACCTCCCCTTTTCTGTTCCACTATGGCCGCAGCCAAAAAATCAGCTTTCTTCTTCATCTTTCTATCACATTCTCTCTGTCTTTCAGTATCACGATTCACATACACTTTATGAGCGACTTCCAGTAACTGTGTTGCATTCATGCCCGCAAACCCTTCTAACTTCTGTAATTTGCGTCTAATGTCTGGTTGAGACTGGTTTACAAAAGCAGAATTCACCATACATAAACTTCCTGGTGCCTCGGGATCATAGGGAGTATACATTCTGTATGCTTCAGTTAATCTCTCATAAAAATCTGCTGGGCTCTCATCTATTCCTTGAATTACTCCTGCAACTTTGGAAAGGTTCATAGCTTTCTGGCCCCCCCTTTTCAGGCCTTGTAAAAAGCCTTGGCGAAAACGGGCTAGGGCTGTGGATCCTTCATCTGTATTTGGATCCCATTGGGGGTCTTCATTCGGGAATTCTCTCTGAGCTGCTTCCCTACGGTCTATTATATTCTGCCCCTGTGCCGGAGCTGCAGGGTTTTCTGCCATCCATTCAATAGCTGCTTTTCTAATTCTTGCTCGTTCTTTTGTAGTGAATAGGGTGGTCAGGAGCTGACGGCAATCTGGCCAAGTGGGTTGGTGAGTTTCCATAATACTAGTTACTAATTCTGTCAGCTCCTGGGGCTTACTAGTATAGGAGGCGTAATGCGACCTCCAATTTAATAAATCAGTTGTAGAGAAAGGGATATACACATAAGTTAGGGGTCCCGCTACCACTTCATCATTATCATTCTTTACGGGCACTCCCGGGACTTGCCGTAAGGGAAACAGTTTAGCTGCTATGGGTGTCTTTTGGGATCTAAGGGTTATTGTCGTTGCCTTTGCAGGAGTCACTTTCTTTTTCTCAACAGGTTTTGCTTTGGGTTTCGCTGTCACTGGCGTGCTAGTGCTAACACTAGCTTTCTCAATTATTTGTACACTTTCCTCCTCATCTGGGGGATTCTCTCTTTCTCCTTCTTCTGTCTCCACTTCTGACTCGCTTTCTAGGTCCTCCTCTTCTTTTCTCGCTAATTCTTCCTTTTTCTCTTCTCCAGGAGGGGGATCAGGGTGTGGGTCCCGCCTCGGCTCTGGCCGTCTCTGGGTTTCTGGGGCAGGACGCCGGGCTACTCTTACTGGACCTGGGGTTCGGGGCTGCCTGAGAGTTATTTCTGGGGAATCAGGATCTGCCAGGATGGGCTTCTTTCTGGCTTTCGTATCCTGCTCTTTCATTCTAGGCTGTTCCGTTTTCTGTCTAGAATCTGTTTTAGCTAACATTATTCTGCACTGTTCCTCATAACAGCGCTGCGCCCAGGGGGCGGATCTTCACAAATACTTAACCAGGAATCTATATAAGGGTACTGATCAGGGTACGCTACCCGCACTCTACGGTGTATTGACTGAATAATCTCTACTTTGAACGTTCCCTCTCGGGGCCAGATGGGGTCTAGATCGGGCCACTCCCTAGTACACAAAATTTGCAAACGGGCTGCTGTCATTTTAATACCATAATCTCCTGAATATCCCTCTTTAAAATGTGCGATCATACATTCTAGTGGAGTGTTTCTAGTAGACCCCGCCCCTCCCATTTCGATGTGTGCGCGCAACAACAGACAGAAGGGAAAAGGAGGGCGGACCGTGGGTAAGGGGTCCTCACGGCCCTGGAAACGTATAAGGAGTACAAATAACAAGACAAGACGACAATCGCTTCCCCCTTTTCGCGACCTGAACGCGGTCGCCCGGTCAGGAAATGCGCTACTCAGGGGTCCGCCTTCACTTGGTCCGTGCTGCCAGACCTCTCATTCACACTTCGTTCACACAATCATGCTAGCAACGTATCCCAGAATGCATTCGTTTCTATCTATTCTGACTAGTCTTTTCCAATTTCCCAATTACAAAAAGGATGAGGGTTTCACCCAGCGAATTCCCATGCCAGGCTACTCGGCTCTTCCTTGAGAGGTGATCATGCTCTCTTACCAATTCCCAATATCTCGAGATTACAAATTCCAAAGTTCCAAGTTCCAATGGCAGTACTGCGCTTTCTATTTCTGTCTAGACCCAAAATCAAAACTATACTCACCGGATCCGGTCCTCAAACTTCCCAAGCAGGCGCATGAGTTGGACCTCGGACTCCCCTCACTCGGGTTCGAGGCGTTGACTCCAGCCGGGCTCGTCACCCGCCGAGGTCCGACCAGCTCCCTCCGATACAAGGGACCGGTGGCGCCAGGGAGCAGCCCTCGTCGGAAGGGCGCGATCCCGGCAGGACCAAGCCTATAGAGGCGGAAAGTCGTGGTATATTGCCCTATATACACTTTGATTCCACAACTTCCCGGCCAACGCACCAAGGAATATGTAGCAGCAAAGCGCAGACAAACCAATGATACCAGGAGTCTGTTCAGAAGGTCCAAATCATTTATTTGTGCACAAGTCTCGAACCAGTCAATTTCAAAATGGCTGAGCAAAGTTTTCAAGCATTACAACAACTTTTATAGACTTCTGTTCCATTCTAGGTATAGAAAAACATTTCATTGGTCCCGGTAATCTCCCGTACCTCCCGTACCTCTTCTATTGGTCCCGGTACTGATAAGTTTATCCAGTTATGTCCCTCCAGTGGGCATGACACCTGCATACCCCCCTTCTAGTCCCAATTACAATGATCAGTTCATCAACTTGTTACTTTCACACTTTCAAGGTTATAGAACCAATTTGTACGTGCAGAGGAGCTGGGCTCTGCAACTCATCTGTCAGCACTCCCAATTATTTCTTTGCAGATGTACTTTTTCTTATCAGTAACTTTTAAACATGTTTTTTCTGTATTTTTCCATCTTTCAATACTGCAGTTCTGCTTACCTAAGCTAATTCAATACTTCTACTGAGTTCTATCTTACAATAGCAGCATATTGGGGGATGTGCAATCCTATATGCCTCTCCACAGGCCTCATTTACAGGTCAAGCTAGCCATGCTGGCCTGCTTATGTTCGGACACTGTGGGTCACAGGCCTGCACCTGCCACAGTATATAGTTGCTTACAGTTCCATGTACATGTTATAATGTTATTTAGCTGTGCATTGTTCTATGTATTTTGACATTGTTTGATGTAAACCGCCACTGATCTTTGTAATTGGCGGTATATAAAATTTTTGCAAATAAATAAATCTCTATAGTGACTTGCAGAAATATCCGCTTAAGTGGTTGGACTTTATAATCTTTATTTTTATCTAGTGCTATGTTAAGGAGAGCATTGTATTAAACACGATAACATTTGCATGGAATAAAATGCACTGTAGAATTTTTATAGACAAATTTCATGTGTCTCACTCAAATCGCTAGCTGGATGACATCTAACCACCTTCCTCTGAATCCTGATAAAACATCCACCATTTGGCTCACTGGTTCAAGTCCCCTGTCCCTCACTTTCCCCAATACTTCTGAGTACTCCTTTCCCCAATGCTTCTGAGTATTCCTATCCCCCGGTACCCTCACTCTGTTATTTAGGTGTTATTCTTGATTCTTTCCTGACCCTTCACTGCTTCTTGCAGTTGAAGGCAGTGTTGCAGACACCCCGAAACCAGTATGGATTAGGTCAATACTCCATTTATTTTGTGGTCCCCAAAAAGGAGGGCACCTTCCAGCCTATTTTCGATCTCAAACATGTGAATTGGGCAGTGCACGCCCTGCATTTCGAATGGAAACCCTTTGCTTGGTTATTTTGGTGGTGCAGCAAGGAGTTTCTCTCCGTCCTGGAATTGGCGGAAGCCTACTTGCAAGTTCCGATCAGGCTGGACCATCAGCGATACCTGCATTTTGTGATGCCCGAAGGTCATTTTCAGTTCTGGGCACTTCCTTTTGACTTGGTTACTACGCCATGCACGTTTACCAAGGTCATGGTGGTAGTTGCAGAGGCCTTGCGGGGGTTCTAGTTCATCCCTATCTGGATGACTGGCTCATCCGTGCGCAGAAAGCAGGGTGGCCACTCAGTGGGTGGTGGACTTTTTTCAGAGCCTCAGCTGAGTAGTGAACTTTTCCAAGAGTCAGCTCCAACCAGTGCAGTAACTTGTCTATCTGGGGGCCCAGTTCGATACGTGGACAGGGACGGTGTCCCTGCTGGAGGACAGGGTTTGGAAGCTTCAGGCACAGGTCCATTGTTTTCTGCAGATGAGGGCACCTTCATCTGCTGGGGTCGATGGCATTGTCATTGGATTTGGTGCCTGGGCACACTTGTGACCACTGCAGCGAGTCTTGCTATCACACTGGTGCCCACAGTGTCCACCCCTTACTTGGAGGCTCCCGTGTCTGTCAGAGGTGCGGCACAGTCTGGTATGGTGGACACAAGAGAGCAATCTCATGGCAGGATTGCTTCTGGATCCACCTCAATGGATACTGGTTATAACAGATGCCAGTCTCTCGGGCTGGAGAGCCCACTATCTGGCACAGGTTGCTCAAGGGAGCTGGACAGAGGAGGAGAGCTGCTGGTCCATCAACCGACTGGAGATGAGGGCAGTGTTTCAGGCTCTCCTGGCTTTCCGTTCACTGATTGCAAGTCAGGCGGTTTGAGTGTGTTCTGACAACACGACTGTGGCGTACATAAATTGGAATGAGCAGTCCGAACCTGCTGGAGGAAAGTCAGGCCTTGTTGGCTTGGGCAGAGGAGAATCTTGTGGCTCTTTCAGCTGCACATGTGGCAATGTGTGCAGGTGGACGTCCTCAGTCGGCATCGTTTGGTTCTAGGAGAATGGGATTTGAATGCCACAGTCTTTCACGACATCACAGCCCATCAGGGGATGCCGGTGATGGATCTCATGGCTAACTTCTGTGCAATTCTGGTCGCCGTATTTTAAAAAGGATATAGAGTTATTAGAAAAGGTTCAGAGAAGAGCCACCAAAATGGTAAAGGGGATGGAAGGATACTTCTATGAAGAAAAGCTAAAAAGGTTAGGGCTCTTTAACCTGGAAAAGAGACGGCTGAGGGGAGATATGATAGAAGTCTATAAATTAATGAACGGAATGGAATGGGTAAACGTAGATCGATTGTTTACGTTATCAGAATATAGAAAGACTAGGGGACATGCAATGAAGCTACAGGGTAAACTATTTAAGACTAATAAAAGAAAATATTTTTTCACTCTACGTGTAATCAAACTCTGGAATTTGTTACCGGAGGATGTAGTAAAGGCTGTTAGTGTAGCTGGGTTTAAAAAAGGTTTGGACAAGTTCCTGGAGGAAAGGTCCATAAACCATTATTAAGAAGGGACCCAGGATATCAATGCTTGACCCAGTACAAGCATTGCGGAACCTGTGTCTTTTGGGGAAACTGCTAGGTACGTATGACCTAGATTGGCCACTGTTGAAACAGGATACTGGGCTTGATGGACCTTGGTCTGACCCAGTATGGCATATCTTATGTTCTTATGTTACTTGCGAAACGCCAAGGCGAATCGTTTTTTCAGGAGATGCAGGGAGCACATGTCCGAGGTCTAGATGCTTTCATGCAGCCCTGGCCATCAGAGGGTCTCCTATACATATTTCCGCCATGGGCGTCTTCTGCAAAGGATAGAGGTTCACAGGGGACTGGTGATGCTTGTAGCTCCAGATTGGCCCCGGAGGCCATAGTATGCCAATCTAATGAGGCTGTTGGTGGACAGTCCTTGGTGGCTGCCGGACAGGGTAAATCTACTTTCACAAGGCCCAATTCTGATGCCATAGGTGACTTGGTTGTCGCTTACGGCTTGGCTCTTGAAAGGGTGAGGTTAAGACGCAGAGGCTATTCTGCTTCAGTGATTGCCACGATGCTACGGTCCAGGAAGCAATTGACCAATTTGGCATATGTTAGGGTCTGGGGTGTGTTTGAGGACTGGTGTGCATCAAACACATTGTGACCTTTTTCTTGTGCGATGCCCCAGATTTTGCCATTTTTGCAGGGTGGCCTGGAAAAGGGCTTGGTTCTGAACTCTCTGAAAATTCAGGAGGCAGCTCTGTTGTGTTATCGCGGTCGTGTGCAAGGACGATCGCTAGTGGAGCATCCGGATATGGTGCATTTCCTTCGAATGGTTCAGCAGGTCCATCCTCCATTAAGATCAGGGGTTCCCCCTTGGGACTTACGTAAGTGCTGGAGGCCCTGACAGGTCCTTCGTTTGAGCTGCTCACACGGGCATCATTGAGGGACCTCACTTTGAAGACGTTTTTTCTTGTGGCCATTTGTTTAGCGGAGTGGATTTCCGATCTTCAGGCACTGTCATGTAGAGAGCTTTTTCTGCATATTTCCAGGGAGAAGGTGGTGGTGTGGGCCGTTCCATTCTTCTTTTCCAAAGTACTCTCTCATTTCTATTTGAATCAGTTGGTCTTGCTGCCGGAGTTCCCCGGGTTGGGGAATTCAGTGGAAGACAGACAGCTGCACCTGTTGGATTTGCGGGCGGAGGCATTTTGGTTTTCTGATAGCTTGTTCATTTTGTTCGATGGGACGCGTAAGGCGGCATCAGCCTCCAAGGCATCTATAGCTCTCTGGATGAAGCAGGCAGTCAGCTCGGCTTATGTGGTGCATGGAAGGGTGTCGCCGAAGAAACTACGGGCACATTTCAGAGATTGCAGGCAGCCTCCTGGACCAAGTGCAGTCTGATTCCTCCTATGGAGATTTGTAGGGCAGCGACTTGGTCATCATTGTATTTATTCACTCGGCACTATCAGTTGGATGCCCAATCAGTGGGGCAACTCTTTTTCAGACTAGACTCCCTGGTCCCTCCTGGATTTAAATACTGCTTTGCTACATCCCAAGCGTAACTGGACTGGCCTGGAGGTACGATTAGGAAGGTGAAATTTAAGCTTTGCCTGCTTATCTTTTCTTGAGTACCTCCAGGCAAGTCCAGGACCCTCCTGCTGGGTTTTTAGCATTCAGATGAGTCGTGGGGGTGTTGGCTGGTATATAGACTACCAATAAAGAGAGACGATATTGGGGGTACATTTATTATCTCCAGGAACAAGCAGGAATGAGTCTTCACATATGGGTACGTCGGTACCGACGGAGCCTGCAAGGGAATGCTCCCCAGCATCCAATCAGAAAGCTTTTGGGAGCATCCCTCGCGACTGCCTCTCCTCAGTTTTCGTTTTTCCGCGGAGCCGGCAGGAGGACGTCCTGTCACCGCAGAAACTTTTTTCTTCAAATTTGTGGTCATACAATTCAAATTTTCCCTGATGTATCCAGGGCCACTCAGCTACGGCGCAAAGCTTTTTTAGACTTGCGTCCACGCGTGCTGGCCGCTGGTGCTGTTTTTCATCTTCGGTTCCCATGTAAATGTCTTATTATTTTTCAGGGTAAACGGTATCTATTTTTTGATCCTATGCAGTTGATTGATTTTTTAAAAGATAAGGGTTGAGCAAAGTCTCTTTAGGAGTATTGATTTAGACTTCTCTGGGGGCCATCTCTGTTTTCTTTTAATTATGCAGAGCTTCTTCTTGAAGTGGTCTTCATATGGTGGATTCCTTTGAGTTTTTCTTTATTACTTATTATGTACTTGTTGCATGATTGTTTCTTTGTAATATGAATAAAATTTATAAATAAAAAATTAAAAAAAAAAACAAATTCTTTATTTTTTTGTTTTCTTGTGGTCGCGGCTGTTTTTCCTGCCGCCACCGGTACCGCCGGTGGGTTTTTCTTTTCCTTTTCTTAAACTCAGGGAAATTTTCCCTCAGTTTCTGTCTTAAATTTTTTGGGCCTACAAGGCCTCTCCATCATGGAGCCGCCTTCTCCTAAGAAGTGCATTCACTGTGGAAGCACAGTTTTCTTTTTAGACTCCAATGCCTGGTGTCTAACCTGTTTGGGTCCTGACCCTTTTTCCCCTGAACAATCAGGCTGCAAAACTGTGGAAAGAACTTCCCTCTTTCGAGTTTCCCTCGATACCGTTTTCCCTCCCGAAGTGAGGGCACCGGCCTTTTCTTCTCTACAGGATCAGGTAACCCACAGTCTGTTAAGACTAGCCAATCCTTGAGTGGTAGGTCTCATGCCAAGCATGATGACGGCTCCGGCCTTGCCCTCAAGACCCCATTGGCATTAAAACCCCGGCGGGAGTCTCCAGGCTCCAAAGCATTTCAGGGGTTTCAGGTTGTTCCTGGGGCTCACCCCTCACAGAACATACCTGAGCCATGTTCGGTGGTGGCATCCGTTTCGAGCGGTACCGATACCCCGGCATCAGCACCGTTGTTGAGTGATCCACTCTTCACCAGGGATCGTCATCTGGCGTTCTCGGTACCTTCGGGACCGATCGATACGTCCCAGATTGACTTTCCTGTGTCTGAGCCATGCTCGGTGGTGGCATCTGCTTCGAGCGGTACCGATACCCCGGCATCGGCACCGGTGTTGAGTGATCCACTCTTCACCAGGGATCGTCATCGGGCGTTCTCGGTACCTTCGGGACCGATCGATATGACCCGGACTGACTTTCCTGTATCGACAACATCGCCAATACCACCACCGACGTCGGTACCCTCTAGACATGCATCGATGGACTCGCTCCCTTCGATGCCGAGTCTGGAATCAATATCTAGTCTAGATGACTGGGTACCGATGCGTCTCGGAACCGACCCTTATCGTTTCTGGATACGCAGTACCGAGGATATTCACCAAGCGTTTCGGGTTGCCTCGGTACCGCTTGAGCAGCCTCCGATGACTGCTTCGAGGGCGTTACCGTCTCCGATTCCGACTCAGCTACCGGTATCGGTATCGATGTCGGTTCCTGCAGTTACATCGGCACCATTGATCCTCTCTATGCCTAGTTTGGAATCAATACCTGGCATAGACGATGCAGTACTGACTGCCTCAAATCGTGACTACCAGTACCACTATCCATCTAGTGGGGTTCTTTTTCTGCACCGGACCAATACATCCTCTGGTGCTCAGGCTGCTCCTTCAACCTTAGCCTGCCCAGGGATAGTTACCATTGGAGATCCCTCTTTTCAGAAATTTCTCCTTGACATGGCAATGTTTCTTGCTATTCCTATCCCTGGCTGTGATCCTACTCGAGGCTCCCCTGCAGAAACGGAAAATATAATGCTTCCTTTACATCATTCTTTGCAGGATCTTCTTCTGAGAATATGGGAATCACCTTTAAGGGTTCCCTCACCTTCTACAGCAAATAATGTTCTGTATCAGGTGCCCCCCCTCTCCAGGGTTTCAAAAGCCTCAACTTCCCCATCATTCCATTGTAGTGGAATCAGCAATGAGGAAGGTAAAAAGCAAGAAGAAGCATTCTTCTTATCCGCCAGGTCGTGCATCTAGAGCACTTGATGCCTTTGGACGTCAAACCTTCCAAACATCTATGCTGGCATCAAGGATTATCTCTTATATTTTTTATATGAGTCTATCTCTCCAGGAGGTCACAAATAAATTATCTCTTTTGACTCCTTTTCTATCAGAGCCTAAGGCTGCAGACTATTCCTTACTTCTTAGTCATAGCCAGAATCTTTCTTGGTTTCTTTCTCGTGCTTCTCTAGACTCTTTTGAGTCTGTTAGCAGATCCTCTGCTATTGCCATAGGAGCACGTCGTAGAGCCTGGCTCCAGGCTTCAGACTTGAGCAGATGGGCACAACACGCACTGGGTAATTCTCCTTGTACTGGAGAAAATCTCTTCAATAAGGAGGCTTTATGTCAGGTTGTTCTCTGCTCCACTGACTTCCCTGGTTCTGGAAACCATCCTAAGCCGCCTTCTTCCCCAGAGGTAGGAAATGTCCTACCAAACCTTCTTTCCCTAAAAAAAGAAGGTTTCACTCTTCTCCTGCCCATCATCCAGATGTACTCAAGCAGGGGACACCTCGTCCTGGTCTGAAGAATCCAAACTCTAGCCAGTCTGAGCATACCCAGCAACCATAGGTTCCTGAAGGTTGCAACCTACAGTTAACCTCTTCTTAGCAGAAGTTTGTTCACTGTTCTTTTCTTTAAAGCTCTACACATGGCTTCCTTTCTTCAGGATGTACTGAACTATCAAGATATTCTTGTCTATGGGTTACAGATTTCTCCTCTTCTTCCTACCAAGGAGAGAAGTTAACTACTATCCCATGATAGTTTCTGTCCCAACATAAATATTTTTTTCTTCAGCTGACTCACCATATGGTAAGTCACCCTTCAGTTCCTGTTTTTCTACCCTCTCATCCAGGTTTTCTCCTGATTGAGTGGTACCATACTGTACACCTTTCATTCCAGTGTAGAGTTTTTTCTTTGAATAAATTCTCTGAACAGCTTATCAGACAGGGACAGGACTACTCCTCTCCCTTTGTCTTTTCTCTCTGTGTTTTTCACAGGAAGATTCCCTCTGCTGTTTCTTTCTGTTGCTGTTCATGCAGGAGTTCCCGTGGTTGATCTACTGGTACTTTTCCACAAGTTCCAGTCTGTCTAGCCTTAGTAGTGATTCCAAGATAGTCCTCATCTATCTTGGATAATCCTACTCATTTCAGGCTGCTTACATTATCTTCTTTCTGGCCATCTCCATTTCCTTGGATTTGGCAACACAGCTGACCTACAGTCAGTTTTATCTCCTAATTCTCCTGCATAATGCTCTCTGCAATCTTCAGAGAAGCTTTCTACTATGGGCCCTTGCTAGAGAGCATTGAACTTTGTCTCTGATGGCTATTCCATATAGTAAAAAAGGCTTATCAGTCATTTTCCATGACTGTGAGGGTTCTCCACACCCTCTTGTCTCCTGTTATAATACAGGATATAAGCTTTTTCTGCGTGAATGTCCAAGGAGTTTCCCAATCCTGCAGGAATATGCTCTTTTTTCCTTACAGCTTGGCCTTATACTATCCTACTCCTCATGGACAGCACATATTCTACTAGTAACGCATGATACCCCTGTGTCCCTCCAGTGGGTCATCCTGGTATCTCCCTCTATGCGTTTTCTGTCCATTTACCATGTCAGAGTTCTACAGAACTCACGACTTGCTCTCTACAGACTGATATTATCCTCAGTTTTTTTCAGCAACCATCCTGGTTATTTCACTGGATAGCATTCCCGCACCCTCTTAGCCCAGGAGGGATAGATTCTCTATGTATCTTTTCAAGTAGGTTCCACCTTCTTGTTATTAGATGAATCCTTCTCCTTCACATCTCTCATGTGAATGTTCTTATGGGGCTTAGTTGCAGACATGTATCTTCAAACTTAAATATTCATGTATGTATATATCTCTATTATTCTATACATACATATATGTCTGTAAGCTGTGTGTGCATGGGTTATGCCCATATATATATATATATATATCTCGAGATGCTTTTATAGGTAGATATGTATTACATACTGTCTCTGCTATAAAGGTTTTTACCTTCTTAGAGGTTCCAGACAGTGCGTTTGCATATCTTCGTACTGTCCCTCGGTATGTAGGGGCTGTCATGCACAAAAATCCACTACTGTGGTACTTGCAGCTTCCACTTTACTCTAGGTCTCACTATCCCTGAAGCATAGAAGGATGCTTGGGTGCATACGGAGAGGAATGGCTAGCAGAAAAAAGGAGGTGATAATGCCTCTGTATAAGTCTTTGGTGCGACCATTTTGGAGTATGGTGTGCAATTCTGGAGACCGCACCTTCAAAAGGATGTGAACAGGATGGAGTCGGTGCAGAGGGTTGCTACTAAAATGATTAATGGGCTTCATTATAAAGCATATGAGGACAGACTTAAGAATCTTAATATGTACACCTTAGAGGAAAGGCGGGATAGAGGTGATATGATTGAGATGTTTAAATACCTCCGTGGCATAAATGTTCAGGGAGAGAGCCTCTTTCAATTGAAAGCAAGTTCTGCTACAAGGGGACATGGGATGAGGGTGAAGGGAGATAGATTCAGGAGTGATATGCAGAAATATTTCTTTACGGAAAGAGTAGTGGATCCGTGGAATAGTCTCCCAGTGGAGGTGGTGGAGATGAGGACAGTAACTGAATTCAAAAAAAGCATGGGACCAACACAGAGGATCTCTAAAGGTAAAAAGTGGACTGTTGTAGTTGTTGTTATGGAAGGACAGACTAGATGGGCCTTGTGGTCTTTTTCTGTCGTCATGTTTCTATGTTTCTATAATGCTTCAATATCTTTCCTATCTCTCACCAGCTAGGAAAGACAGTGTAGATTTTCAGTAGTTCTGAGGTTTCAGCCTTCACACATCTGTCCTCCTTGGGAATACGGGGTTTTTTCCATACCCCGTCTTCCCTCCAGGACTGGGCTACTTGTCCAAATCGGTCAGTCTTCCTCTTTTACTCCTCAATGTCAATGACTCTGTAGCTAAAAGAGTTTTCAGCTTTTTTTACATAAAGCTTTCCACTGAAGACCTGCCGTTCTTATACTACCCCAGTTGACACCTGGGTCACCTGCCAATTCCAGATTTGGACCTTCACCCTCACTGCGTGAGGTCACCTTGAGGATCCTCTACTGAATCTCCAGTAGACTCCATCACGCTCTCTATTCCTACAATCCAGTAGGTAAGATCCATTTTGTGATTGTTCATTAAATAATTTTAATGGTACTTATCATACATACCAAGGACTCCTCTCCTGTAATCCTTAGCTTTGCTGTTTCCTTACAGCTCCTCTCCTTTCAACTCCTACCCACCATCCCTCATGGGATGCCGGAGAACCATGTGTGGGAACTGCAGTCCTGATCCAGGGACACACTTTTATGGGATCTCCCCCTGGCATCTGCAGCTAGGGAGTCCCCATATGTGAGGACTCATTCCTGCTTGTTCCTGGAGATAGCACAGTTACTTACCTGTAACAGGTGATCTCTGGGAACAGCAGGAATAAGTCTTCACAACCCACCCACCTCCCCTAGGAGTTGTATCTCTCTATCTATCTTCCTTTCCTCTTTCTCTCCTTTTGTCTCAGCTATGAAACTCAACTGAGGCGAGGCAGTGGAAAAGGCGGGAAGGCAGTGCGCAGGTGCGAGGGATGCTCCCAAAAGCTTTCTGATTGAATGCTGGGGAGCATTCCCGTGCAGGCTCTGTCGGTACCGACGTACCCATATGTGAAGACTTATTCCTGCTGTTTCCAGAGATCACCTGTTACAGGTAAGTAACTGTGCTTTCCTGGTCTGCAAGGGTAGTCCTTGGTCTGTACATAGTTCTTTAGGATCTGAGAGTGTTTTTCCAGGCGTCTGTCCTTGTTCAGAGCGGCATTTTAGCAGGAGCCGGTAGATAAGATTTGTTTAGGAAGTCTGGAGTTGGTGCTTGGAGCCTGCTTGGTCAGTAGGAGACTGCTGTCAGGAGCAGAAAGAGGAGCTCTTGTAGTGACACATCAAGATTCTGACATGCTCATTCCTCAGCTATGGGTTGAGGACGACAACCCAAGCATAACTGGACTGGCTTGGCGTGGCCTGGCCTGGAGGTACTCAAGGAAAAACAATTAGCAGTCAAAGCCTAATTTCACCTTGGTTTATCAGTCTTCTCATCATTTAAGTTACATGGTAATAGAGTTAGTGAAAGCATATAAATATCGGCATAGTCCATCTAATCTGCCAGTTTGTTTATTTACTTTATATACCGCTAATAATGACATCTTAGCGGTTTACATAGAGTATAAAACAATACAGAAAGCCATTGGCAGAAAAGGAAAGGAAGTTACAATAATGGATAGGAAAGCAAACCAGGAGAGCCATACAATGAGACACAGGAGAGGAAAAAAGAGAGGGAAAGGGAAGTAGATTTACACAGAGGGGTCGGGGAGGTCAAAAGCAAGGGCAAAAAGGTGGGTTTTCAGACTGCTCTTAAAGGAGGTGTGTTGCTGTTCAAGCCGAATGGAAGAGGGGAGGGAGTTCCAAAAAAAAAAGAAGGCAGAGGAACGTGTGGACTGAAGATAGGCGCATGAGGGGGAAGGCAGATATAAGCGATTAAGATGTAGAGATCGTAAGGAGCGGGTAGGGGTATGAAAGTGGATGAGATCAGCCAAATACTGAGGAGAGTGTGTGTAGAGTACTTGATGGACAAGTGCGAGAATCTTGAAGTGAATGTGGAATTTAACAGGGAGCCAGTGAAGGTGAATAATGTGATTGCGAGGAGAAGAGCGGAAGATAAGCCGAGCAGCAGTATTCTGAATACGTTGTAGATGGTGAAGTTGTGTAGAAGAAAGACCAATCAGAACGGAGTTAAAGTCAACACGAGACATGACCAGGGATAGGAGTAGGGTAGTAAGAGCCTGTGCGGTGAGGAAGGGCCGGATAGCGCAAATTTGATGTAAGAAGAATGACGTTTTGGAAATATGAGAGATGTGATCGCGAAAGGACAGGTTGGAGTCAAAGAAAACATCCAAGTAACAAAAAGAGGAGACTAGGGGGGATGGGAGAGCCAGAAAGGGAAGGTGACACCTGAGGGGGAGGACTACAACGAGTGAACCAGATGGCAAGAGTTTTTGCAAGATTGAGATGTAGGCAATGAGTGGTGAGCCAATCGGCCACAGCTGAAAGGCAAGAATTGAGAGGGGAAAGATCAGGACAGAGGGGAGAGGTGTGGTGCAAGAGGACCAGATCGTCAGCATAATAGAAAGCGGAAATCCTGTGTTGTTGAACCAGTAAGGCAAGTAGAGAGAGAAAGATATTAAAGAGAAGGGGGGCCAACACTGAGCCTTGAGGGACACCGCAGAGAAGGGGAAAGGGCTCAGAGGAGGATACAGGGGTGGATAAAGAGAGAACAGAGTAGGACCTGGAGGAAAGAAAAGAGTGAAACCAGTGAAGGACTGTGCTACAGAGACCCGCTTCAAGTAAGCGGGCCAAGAGAAGAGAGTAGCCTACGAGATCAAAGGCAGCAGAGAGGTCCAAGGAAACCACCACAGAAAAATCACCACGATCGTGAGCAGTATGAAGCTCGTTAAAAAACCCCCAAAAGAACCGTTTCCACACTGTGGCCAGGCTGGAAACCAGACTGGCGAGGGTGAAGAAAGTGGGTAGAGTCAAGATGATAAGATAACTGGGAGAAAACAACCTTTTCCAGAACTTTAGAAAGAAAAGAGAGGTTAGAGACTGGGCGATAGTGGGCGGGGATCATGGGGTCAAATGAGGGTTTTTTAAGAAGGGGACGAACCAGAGCGTGCTTCCAAGATTGAGGTAAAACACCCTTAGAAAGACTTGAATTAATTATAGTGAAAGCAGGTGGAATGAGAGATAGGGAGGGAGAGAGTAGCCAGAAGGAGGGAATAGGATCAAGAGTGCAAAATGTTTTCTTGGAAGAGGAGATTATTGCGATCAGTTCAGAGGTGGAGATTGTATGGAATGAGTGCCAGACGTGGGAGAGTTACAAATCGGGAGGGAGGGAGGTGGATCGGAGATTGGGGGAGGACAATGAGGCAGGGATTGTCTAAGGTCAAGTATCTTAGTACTGAAGTAGGTTGCCAGCTGAGAAGGGGAAGGAGAGGAAAGGGGGGGGAGGAGGGGGGTAGGACAGGGCTGAAGGGATATCAGAAACTGGAGGACTGTGTAAAGGTGATGGGTCTGATTGGGTGCAGAGGAGATAGCAGTTGAAAAGTAGTTGTGTTTGGCTTTATGGACTTGAGATCGGTAGTGGGTGTGTTCGGACTTGAAACGTGAAAGTGTGGAGGGAGAGGGTGCTTTGCGCCATAGACGCTCAGTGCGGCGAAGCTTTGTGCGGAGAAGATAGAGGCCATTATGATACCATGGTTGTGAGGGGCGACGTGAGGGCGGACGGGGAAGCAGGGGAGCTACATGATCAAGAGCAGTAGAAAGACAAGTAAACCAAGAGGAGG
Organism: Ichthyophis bannanicus; assembly: GCA_033557465.1. Lineage (NCBI taxonomy): Eukaryota > Metazoa > Chordata > Amphibia > Gymnophiona > Ichthyophiidae > Ichthyophis > Ichthyophis bannanicus. The sequence continues at coordinate 71,815,832 of CM066046.1, read as the reverse complement.
CTTGGGAGGTGGGAGAGAGAAGGGGAAATTCGGAGGGTAGAAGATCAGATGCAGGGGGAAATTTTTGGAGGGTCAAGGGGGCTATGCAACGAGTATATGGTGGAGAAGTGGAAGGTGGAAGGGGAGAAGACGGTGAGGAGAGAGAAGAAGCGGGAGGTGAGGGGAAACAATGAATAGTGAGGCAATGATCAGTCCAGGGTAAGGGAAAAGTGTGAAGAGATTGTATGAGGTAGGTAGAGACTGAAGGGGAGAGAAGAAGGTCAAGGGTATGACCTGCAGAGTGGGTTGGGAGAGAGACATGTTGAGTGAGGGACAAATCGTGGAGGAGAGTAATGAAACAATGATCTCTGGTTGAAGTTGGGAGATCCAGATGCAAGTTGAAATTGCCAGCGATGAGCAGACGAGGAAAGGCCAGGGACAGATCGGTGCTAGATGATAGAAGGGAATCCCAAAGGTCAGGCCGTAGGGCTGGAGGGGAATAAACAAGGAGGAGATGCATAGGAGAAGCAAAATGAAGTTGAAGGAACAGAGCTTCAGAATAACGCAATAAAGGAGATGAGATGGAAGTAAAAGAGAGAGAGGTGCGAAGGAGAGCAGCAACACCCCCCCCCCCCCGGTACGACCAATACGGGGAATAGAAACAGCAGTGTAATTAGGAGGGAGGCAGTGGGCCAAAAGTGCATCTTTGCCATCTTTTAACCAGGTTTCAGTGAGAAGGAGGATGTCAAGGGATTCCAGGGAGATGAGATCTGACAACAGCAGGGTTTTGGATCTTAGGGAACGGCAGTTTAGGAGGCCGAAACGAAAGCAGAGGGAGCTGGGAAAGGGGGAGGAGGGCAGAGGATGAGAGTGAGTGCAAGGGAGAAAATTTGCGGGAGAGCGATAGGAGGAGCTGTTGAAGCCAAGAGTCCTAAGGGATGAGAGAGGGTGATTGCCCCAGAGCACCAGGATAGCAGCCATGGAAGAGTAGAGAGAGCAGGAGACAAGATTCAAGGGGGAAATGCAAAAGGACAACGTTGGACTCACCTGAGTAGAGGAAAGCTGGGAGAAACCAGGAAGAGGGGATTTGGAAGATGATCCCAGGAGACGGACGAGTGTTCCCAGAAGGAAGAATGTGCCGCGCCTGAAGGAGCCGCCCCAAGGAGCTCCTTCAGTGCGCGCCCCATTGAGGTGGCTTGAGCTATACCTGCTGCTGTATCTCCTGTATGTCTTTGTTTAGGATTGGACCCACTGCTTCCATACAGGTTTATTTATTTATTTTTATTTACATTCTCTTATATACCACGCTATTCTGCATCAGTGCAGTTTACATTGAACAAACTGAAATTACATTGAACAGGGTATTATAACTTGGAGATAACTATTTTACAGGGAACATGGGCTATGGAGGGTTAAGTGGCTTGCCCAAGACCACAAGGAGCACCTGTGGGACTAGAAACCCCAGTCCTTCCAGCCCAAGGTTGCTGTCCTCTAGTGGGATTTGAACCCCCGACCTTCTGGCCTGAAGTACCTTGCCCCAACCACTAGGCCACTCCTCCACTCCAAGGTTACCTTCTCTATGCATTTTATTTAGGAATGGAACCACCACTCTGTGCAGGTTATCCACCTCTATGCTTTTGTTTAGGGTTGTACCTGTTGGCTATGTTCAGTTACCTCTATTTTTTGAAGTGTTAAATTTGTTTGCTTTGATTCCATCCTTTTGCTATGAAGGGATTATTTGTGTCTGTTCCATGCCTTTTTGAATTCCATCACTAGTTTTTGCCCCTACTACCTCCATTGAGAGGGCATTCCAGGCATCTGTCACCCTTATCGTGAAAAAGTATTTCCTGATACTGCTTTTGAATTTACCTCCTTGCAGCTTCATTTCATGTCCTCTAGTTGTACAGCTTCCCCATATTTGAAAAGTTTTGTTTGTTAATGCCCCTTAATTATTTAAACATCTGATTAATATTTCCCCTGTCTGTCCTCTCCTCCAGGGTATACATATTTAGGTCTTCAAGTCTCTTCTCATGGTGCACGCCCCATATCATTTTGGTCACCTTCCTCTGAACCATTTCAAGTCTTTTAAATCCTTTGTGGGGGACAGTCTCCAAACCTGAAATAATACTCCAAGTGAGGCCTTTCCAACTACTTGTACAGGGGCATTAATATCTCCTTCCTTCTGCCATTTATGCCTTTCTGTATGTGCTTAGTTTACTCTACTCACCCAATCCCAAACCCAAGGTGATGCAATTAATCAAAAAATACAATCACCATCTAATCCCTAAGGATTATCTTAAATAATTTTTTGTCGAAGTAAGGCGAGGGAAGACAGTATTTAGACTGCCCCCAACCAGACGATAAACTCCTTTTTTTCGTTTTAAGTTCAGGTTAAAACAAAACTTTCAAAAACACAATATGGCACTTAGCTTGATAAGTTGCTGTCCATATAAACAAATCTAGCTTCACAGCACTCTTTCAATATAGCCAAACCAGCTTCATAGCACATAGCACATACTCTGGCTTTGGCCACTGCCTTGTTACATTGTTTTGCCACGTTGAGATCCTCCGATACTATCAGCCCAAAGTCCTTCTCCTTATCCGTGCACACCATTTCCCCTATCACATACAGCTCCTTTGGATTTCTGTGTCCCCAACGTGTCAGATATCCCAAATACAGCAAACCGATCAGATGAATAGGGACAGAGCCCACAATTCTCTTTGTTAAATTATAGAATCGCAGCTTCGACTTCTGATGCAGACATCTCAGAAAATTCTTCCCAATTTACCTATGCCATCGTTTACCCAGTTATCATAAAAAAGCATAAGGGGATCAGAATCTCCTCCCAGGCTAATGTTGTCATTCTCTCGAAGCGCAACTCTAGTAGCTGTGAGTTTCTGTTTCTGATTGTTTTGAGCTGGATTTGAATCAGTGACTTTAAAAGCCAAAGACAATGTAGCCCCTTACAAATCTACTTTGTTATTCAGTCCCCCAGTAAATGGTATAGTTTTGACATAAAAGTATTTATTTTATTTTGTACTGTAAATCTGTATCTGTAAATATCTGTAAATAGACTGTAAATAGTTTCCCCTGTTATCCAAGTTCCTTCCCTTGTTATCTGTAAACTCATGCATGTTATTGTACTGAGACTTTTTGTTCTATGTGAACCGCGCTGATGCCGAATAGTGCGGTATATAAGAGAATGTAAATAAATAAATAAATAAAATACTATACATTTACCTCAAAAAAGGTAATTTTTAACATTTTCAGGAAAGGCCTGGATATGTACCTTGAGTAAGTAAGCACTCCCAGCAGACCTCAAATTTTTTCAAAGTAGTTGCATTTGAATTACACATTTAGTAATGTCAGCATTTTACAGAAATTTCCAAGGCACATCTGGATTTTATTAAGCAATACATAAAAAGCAGAGAGAAAGCACAGGATAATCATTTTTACCACAGCTGGAAGAATAATTGCCTGCTTTTCATATCTTTCTGTCTACTGAGAAATTACTGTATATCTCTGCATAAATATAACATATGCTGTATCTGTTTCATATATTCCAGTACCTGGATAGATGTGCATATGTCTGCGTATATTTATCTCTGCATGTATATTCAGCTGTGGTCAACATTATTGGCACCCTTGCAGTTCAACCCCTTAATGTCCAATATGTTTATGTTTATTATATCTCCTTAAAAAAAAAAGCGGCCAGTGAAATGGCTTTGGACTATATAAGCACACATACTTGCCACACAAAAGAATCAAATAAAACAAGTCCAATTAAAAAAGGAAATAGTATCAAAACTGGGACATTGCCAGGACATGATTCTTGGTACCCTTATAAAAAGTTCACATCAGTTTGAACAGAAGAACCACATTTCCATTGCAGTAAAATTAGACACACATGGTGATCAATTGTCACTACTTACATGACTTGAATCAGTGATGGCTCTATGTTTAAAATGGCCACATTCACTCCCTGTTTAATTTTCACAATGGTGAAGACAAAAGAGCTGTCTGAGACTGTCATAAAAGCCATTATTATCAAACTTCAAAAGGGTACATGCCATCTCCAAAGACCTTGGGATTCTTGTGTCTACAGTTTGCAATGTTGTTAAGAGGTTTTCTGCAACTGTCGAACCTTCCAGGATGTGGTGGGAAGAGGAAAATAAATCCAAGAAGTATTTGAAGGTTAGTGCGAACTGTTGGAAAAACACCATGTACGACATCCAAAGAGCTTAAGGTTTACCTGGAGCAATCTGAAGTGGTGGTTTCAACCCGCACCATATGCTGCGCACAAAACAAAGAAGGACTTCATGCGCCATGGAGGACCCCACTGCTCAAAGACATACAAAAGGGCACACCTGATTTTTCTCTAAATCCACCTTGAAAAAAAACAGTCCTTCTGGGAAAATGTTCTATGGACAGATGAAACCAAACTTGGCAGTGCAGACCAGTGATTCATTTACAGGCTAAGAAATTTATTTATTTAACAGGTTTTATATACCGCTTTTTCATTTCAATCAAAGCAGTTTACATTGTAAATTAAACTTGGTAATGTACATTAAACAGGGATATTGATAACTTGGATTTTTCTGAGAAAATGGAGGGTTAAGTGACTTGCCCAAGGCCACAAGGAATGCCAGTGGGAATCGAATCCTGGTTTCTGGGTTCCCAAGCCAGCGTTCTAACCATCAGGCTACTCCTCCACTCCAAATAAATAAAACTTATATAAGGAAAAAATACCCTTCCTACAGTTAAATATGATAGTTCCATAATGTAGAGCTGTTTTGCTGCCTCAGGAACTGGAGGCCTGGAACATATTAAAGGAATCATGAAGTCAGAGGACTACCACGGTAACTGGAGCAAAATGTGCTACCTAGTGTCAGAAAGCTGGGTCTGGGTCGAATGTCATGGGTCCTCCAGCAGGGCAATGACCCAAAACATATATCCAAAAGTATAAAAGAACGGTTAAAAAGGAAAAAATGGACTGTTTTAAACTGGCCCAGCAGTGAGTCCTGATCTCAATCCAATCGAGAACCTTTGGAAAGAGCTGAAATCTGCCATTGATAAAAGGAATCCTGGAAACCTTCATTAACTGGAACAAATCTTCTACCACTACTACTATTGAACATTTGTATAGCACTACAAGATGTATGCAGTGCTGCACAGACGCATGTAAAAGACAGTCCCTGCTCATCAGAACTTAGTCTAGTCAAGACAGACAACACAGTAGCTGTAGACACGGGATACAGCTAGGGAGAATGGTAAAGAAACACAAAGGAGATCAGGTGAGACAAGATCTGAAAGCAGTAGCGGTGAGTTTTCAGCCTGGATTTGAAAAGGGTCAGAGAGGGCACCTGATGTACAGGCTCAAGTAGTTTGTTCCAGTCATAAGGAGCAGCAAGGTGAAAGGAGTGAAGTCTGGAGTTAGCAGTAGAAGAGAAGAGCTAAGACAGAAGCAATTTGCCAGAAGAGTAGAGTTCCCGAGGAGGGGTGTAGGGAGAGATAAGAGAGGAAAGGTAGTGAGGAGTCGCAGAGTGAATGCACTTATAGGTCAACAGGAGAAGTTTGAACTGGATGCGGAAATGGAGCCAATGAAGTGACTTGAGAAGAGGAGTATGAGCATGACGAGGCTGGCAGAAGATTAGCTGCGCAGCAGTGTTGAACAGATTGAAGTGGAGAGAGATGATTCAGAGGGAGACCGGCAAGGAGTAGGTTACAATAGTCTAGATGGGATGTGACTAAAGTCTATGAGTACCTTAGTAGTGTGTTCAGAAAGGAATGGGCAAATTTTGTTGATGCTCTAGAGAAAGAAATGGCATGTTCCTTATCGTTCCTCCAGTTCAGTCCTCCACCTCTGGGTAGTGTACCTCCTTCTGCAGCTTGGAGAACTGGACATGTCAAAACTGTGACATCACTGGATGTAGCCTGCTGGTCTCTCCCATCAGCCCCAGTGTGTCCATTCTCCATGCAGCAGGAGGAAGTAGTGAGCCTAGGTGCTGGGCTCACTTGAGGAACGGATAAGGAGCAAGCAGGGAAAGGAAGACAAACTTTCTGAGGAAATTAAAACTGGAAGTTAAATACATTTCTTTTATTTTAGGTTAAGCCATTTTAAGTTCTGTTACATTATGTTGAGTTAATTTAATTTGGAAACGTTTGCACGGTATTAAAAAAAAAAAAAAAGTCTAAGAGAATCCCATCAGGCCAAGGACTTCTCTGAAACAGGGCAGCAGTGCTAGCCCTTAACAAAAGGTGTCGGGTGCAGGGATGATTGTTTGTCCTTGCAGAGAAATTTGAGGGCAGTTGCTGTTGAACGGTTTGAAGCATCTATCCCGCCAAGGCCTCATAGCCTAGGCGTGAGAGACACATGTCATCTTGACTGAAGGATGTTCCAAATGTCCTTTTATTTTATTTCTTTTGTCTCACAGGGTTTTTTATTTGATTTGGCACCTTACAGGTACCACTCCACAAAAAACAAACAAAAAAAACAAACAATAAGAGATTCTTTCATTCCTGGAGAATATTAATTCGTTTTTACCTAACGCTGTCAAGACCGCAGCCTTTGGTTGATGACACCCGCACGGACGCAGTCTCTGCCGATGGGGTTGGCAAGGACTGCGCACTCACTTCTACCACTTTGGAGCAAGGGATCCAAGACAAGGTTGGTGAGGGAGCGCAATTTCCATCTTCAGGGGGTGACAGTGGGTTACGATTGGTGGGACCATCAGTATCCTCCCGGGAAAATTAAGCAGGGCCAGCCTGTTCGGAGGCGCATTAGGAATCGGGACAGACTTTGAAATTTTTCTCTACACAGGCTTGAGAACCAAAAGATCAGGGCTTGATTCCCACTAGCATTCCTGCTGGCCATTGCCTCAGAAAAATCCAGATTCAACGAATTGGGTTTTAAGTGCTCATAATGAATCCAGCATCTTGGTTGCGGCAGCAGGGTGCAGTGGCGGAACCCCTTAGGCCGAAGGCGCACGGACAGTAATCTGGCTCAAAAATGGCTGGAGTCAGCCTAGTGAGACCTCTTAGGAGAGTTAGATTTCTTGAAGATCTGCTCTGGGACTCGGAGGGGCAGGATATGGAAGACGAAGAGGTGAGACTAGGAACAGAATGGGAAGACCTGGAGGAAGGTGAACTTCCAGAACCAGAGGATCAAGCGAGGATTATGTGGGGCTTTTTTTGCAAGAAAAAAAGCTCACTGCGCTTGTTACTGTGTCCCTTCATGCACTTAAACTTGCTTCGGTACGGTCTTCGGAAGAGGAGGGTTTAGAAGATCCTCTCAGTCAGGCAGTGCGGCAAACTCAGGCAGTGCCTCCGGACCACCGGGTGGTTGACCGGATGATTCAAGATGAACAGGAAGTACCGGAAGCGGGTTTTCGAAGTGTAGGAATTATGACCAGACTATTTCCCTTAGCGGGCAAGGAAAAGGAGCAGTTCCGTTCTCCACATATACATGCAGCGGTGTTAGCGGCCGCGAAAAAGGCAACTGTTCCTGTGGAAGGCAGTAGCAGCTTTGAAGGATACGCAGACCGGAAGGTGTGCGTTATTGAGGCAAGCTTTGAGGTTAATGCTCTCTCCCTTCAAGCGTCTATTTGCGGGGCTTAGGTGGCGAGAACTGGCCTCAGGTGGATGCAGAGATTGCAGCAACCATCTTAGCAGACACAGGAGTGAGTCTTAGATGTGACACGGCCTGAATCAGGTGCAGCATATCTAGCACATGTCCACTATGGGTTGATTAGGCCTCTGGTAAATAGTATGGTTTCTTTGGTAACAACGCACCGGTTCCTGTGGTGAAGAAATTGGGTGGCGGTTGTTTCTTCTAAGTCGAGGCTTAATAAGATTCCTCTTAAGGGGAAGTTGTTGGATGAAGAACTCAATTTGGTTAAGGTCTTGGGCGAGTTCGATAGCGGTAGGCTATAGGAAGATAAGCCTAAGCAGGGGAGGTTCCTTTCGGCTGTGCGAGGTCAGTTTTGAGACTTCAAGTGATTTCGGGCCTCTAGGCTGGGAGGCTTCCAGCGAGGAAGATTCGGGTCAGGGGCACAAGGGCTTTGGGGGTGTCGAAGCACAGAGGGGGTTTGCAGCTCTTCCCTCCGTGGTTTCTGGAAACCTCAATGAAGCAAGGCGGGCCCAGGCAGGAAGCCAACCGATTGGGGGGCGGCTTCGGGAGTTTCTTCCGGCCTGGGTCCAGATAACGCCCAACCAATGGATGTTGGAGGGGATACACGAAGGTTATGCTCGCGAAGTTGCTCGTCTGACACTCGATCTTACCAAGGCATTTTTACACGCCCCAGCCAATTCAGCTCATCAGAAGTTCCTGAGGTTTGCTCTCCCGTGGGGCCACTTTCAGTCTTAGGCATTGCCTTTCGAAAGGTTTAGCAACGGCTCCGCGTACATTCACCAAGGTTAGGGTGGTGGTAGCGGTGGTCCTGCGGAAAGAGGGATCTTAGTTCATCCTCACCTTGACGATTGACTGATTCAAGCAATGGCCAGGCCGAGGGCATTCAGGTTGCAAACTAGGTAGTGATGTTCCTTCAAAGTCTTGGCTGGATGGTCAATGCATCCAAATGCTATCTAGTTCCATCTCAGGTCCTAGAGTCTTCGGGAGTACGTTTGACACATGGCTGGGAGCAGTGTTGCGCCCGGACCGACGACCTCGGAACCTCCGGCATCGAGTTCAAATGTTCCTGTCTGCCCCGGCTCTGTCGGTTTAGAGCTTTCTTGGGGGTTAGGTCAAGGGCAGCGACCCTGGAGGGGGCACCCTGGGTCAGAGCGCACTGGTATCCCTTACAGAGGGTGTTACTGCGTTGTTCTCGCCTGAGAGATTTTCTAGTCGGACGCCTTCCCTGCTCTTGAGAGTCAGGCAGTCCCTTCCAGGGAGGCCTCACCAGGAATTTTGGTGGCAGGAATGCTTCTGGAGCAACCGCAGTGGCTCCCGCGGTTGACAGACGCAAGTCTCCCAGGTTGTGGAGCGCATTGCGGGAATTTCTTCGTAAGGAGATTGGAACGATCAGTAGGCACAGTGGTTGATCAACCGTTTAGAGCTAAGGGCGGTAGCACTTGCATTTCAAGCATACGAGTCCGCGGTGAAGGGTTGAGCTGTGCGAGTATTGTCCGACAATTCCACATCAGTGTATTACCTCAATCAGCAGAGGGCACAGGAAGTGACATCATGAAGGAGGAAGCTGAGTCTCTAACCACTTGGATGGAGCCTCGGCTTCAGGCGGTCTCGGCAACGCACATAGCTGGAACAGAGAATGGGATGGCAGGTTTTCTCAGTACAGTCCGGCTGGATGCCGGGGATTGTTAGCTTCATCCGGACATGTTTGCGCAGGTTATCATCAGGTGGGATCCACTGAGAATGGGTCTTGTGGGGCCTTCTGGTCGACCAAGGTGAATCGCAGTTTCAGCAGAAGGCAGAGTCTGTCGCAGGGCATCGAGACCTGGATGCGATGGCTGAAGTTCGGCCTTCTCTGGGTGTTTCCCCCATGGGCGCTTATAGGGAGAGTGGATCAGCGCTTCAAGGTGCATCGGGGGAGAGTACTGTTGGTAACACCAGGTTGGCTGATACGGTCGTGGTATGTTCTTCTGGATTGGCTCCTTGACGGGGAGTCCTGGAAGTTACTCGTGACGTTGAATCTTTGACTCAGGGTCCTCTTCGTTCATCTCAGGGGGATCGACTCTCGCTTGTGGCTTGGCCATGGAAAGGGCGAGGTTAAGGAAGTAGGTTTATTTGGCAACGGTGATTATGACCTTATTTCAAGTCAGAGTTCCACATCCCTGGTGTGCGTGTAAATGTGGCGTATTTTTGAAGGCTGTTGCTTCTGCGACAGGTCTGCCCTTATGCAGTGTCCATTCCTATGCTCTTAAAGCTTGCGGGACAGATTTGATAAAGGGCTGGCGGCCAGTGCCTTGAGGGTCCAGATGTCGACTCTCTGTGTTATCGAGGTATAGTCCAGGGGACGTCCTTGGGCTCGCACACCGACGCCATGCGGTTGTTAATAGCGGTATCGCGGTTGCAGCTTTCTCGCAGAATGGGGGTTCCTCAGTGGGATCTCATCTTAGCCCTTGGGGCATTGACTAGACACCTTTTGAGTTCTTGCAGCAGGCTTCAGTTGAAGATTCAACCTTAAAAAAAAAAAAAAAAAAGTGGTTTTGGTGGCTATATCTTCGGCTTGCCGAATTTCGAAGTTGCAGGCCTTGGTTGGTCAAGAGCTGTTCCTGTCTTTCTAGAGCAAAAGTGGTACTGTGGCCAGTGCCGTTTATTTCTTACTGAAAGCTGTTTTCCCCTTTTCTCATGAGTCTATCGGTTTTGGGGTCAGCATCGGCCTCTATGGAGAACGCCTCTGACCGTAACCTACGTTAGTTGATCGTTAAAAGGGCACTGTGCCAATGCTTAAATGCCTCGGAACCCTTCTGGAGGTCGGATCATTTTTGTTCTCTTTGGAAGTCCGTGTAAAGTGGAAGCGGTGACGTAAGTGTCAATAGCCAGAAGGATCCGAGAGACTATAGCGTCAATATATATTTTGCAGGTGCAGGTTGACGGTGTTGCGATCCAGGTGGATAGGTCCCTCCCAATGATTACTGCTCTGTTACATCTCCGAGGTGGAGGACTAAACTGGAGGAGCGATAAGGAAATAGAAATTACACTTACCTGGTAATTGTTCTTCCTTGAGGAACTCCAGTTCAGTCCTCACTATCCCCGGGTGGGATTATCTTCAGGAGTAGATTTGCAGTTTGGGGGGAGTACCAGTCACAGTGTGGATAAAACCCTTTATAGTCTCGGGATCGCTCTGATTCTTGCTATCTGTCCTCTCTTTCTCTCACCCTTTTTTCTGGCTCGGCTTTGGGGGGTGGGGGGAGGGAAAGTGCAAGAAGCAGTCTCCTTACTGGAAGGGGTGTTAGTTATAAGTTAATGTTGAGTATAAAGTTGAAATTCATGCGATAGCTACTTATTTGTTGCTCCTTTGAGTCTGCTTTGTCAATAGTTCACTGGGGCTGATGGGAGAGACCAGTGATGTCACAGTTTTGACATGCCCAGTCTCCAAGCTGCAGGAGGAGGTACACTACCCAGAGGTGGGGAACTGAACTGGAGTTCCTCAAGGAACAACAATTACCAGATAAGTGTAATTTCTATTTTTAGCTATCAGTTGTATATGTGTGGAGGAGAGAGAGGAGTCAAAGACAACCCCAAGGTTGCAGAGCTGAGGAGACAGGGAGGAGTAGAGAGTTATCCACAGAGACTGAGAAAGAAGGAAGGAGAGAGAAGGGTTTAGGGGGAAAAATAAGCAGCTCAGTCTTGGTCATGTTCAACTTCAAGTGGCGGTGAGACATCCAAGCAGCAATGTCAGAAAGGCAGGCAGAGATCTGTCCTGGATTGCCGGAGAGATTTCAGCTGTAGAGAGGTAGATCTGGGAGTCATCAGCATAAAGATGGTACTGAAAGCCATGGGAAGAGATGAGCGCACCGGGTATAGAGAGAGAAAAGGAGTGGACGCAAGAAAGATCCTTGGGGTACACCATCTGAGACCAGGATAGCAGTAGAGGAGGATCCACCAGAACAAACACTGAAAGAGCAATGGGAGAGATAAGAAGAGAACCAGTATAGCACAGAGCCCTTAAAACCAAGTGAGGACAGGGTATCAAGGAGACGTTTGTGGTCAACAGTGTCAAAAATAGCAGAAAGGTCAAGAAGAATGAGGACTGGGTGAAGGCCCTTGGATTTTGCCGGGAACAAGTCACTGGAGACTTTAGCAAGAGCCATTTCAGTAGAATGTAAAGGATCAAAGCCAGATTGTAGAGGATCCAGAAGGGCTTGAGAGGAGAGAAAGTCAAGGCAACGGCGGTGAACCGCCCGTTCAATTAGTTTAGAGATGAAGGGAAGAGGGAGATGGGTCGCTAGTTAGGACAAGTAGGGTCAAGTGAGGGCTCCTTAAGGAAAGGTGTGACTACAGCATGCTTAAAGGCTGCAGGAACAGTTGCAGTGGAGAGCAATAGGTTGAAAATATGAGAGATGGAAGGGATTACAGTGGGGAGATGGGTGGGAATAGGATCAGAGGAGCAGGTAGTGAGTTTGGAGGAGGAAAGAAGGTGTGTGGTTTCTTCTTCAGAGATCATAGAAGAGGTTGAGGGGAACTGTTGAGAGTGAAGGGGGAGAGGGAGAGGTGATGGAGCTGACCTTGTGGGGAATTGGAGTGTGATCTTGTGGACTTTGTCATGGAAATAGTCAAAGACAGAACAAAGAGAACCTTATTCAGAGTGAAATAAGAAGATCCAAAGAATTGAACTCTGAAAAGAATAATAAGAAGACCCTCTATCTTTTTTTTGTCGGAGTATAGTTCACCAAAAGTGGGGGGAAGCAAAACCACCCTCTCGCCGTGATCACTCCATTTTAATCATTTGGAAAAGTAAACTATCAAATAAAATTTTTTTCACTTAGCTGCAATCTGCCCGGAGCTCATTTTCACCACAAAAACCAAAATGTACGACTTGGCACGTTTCGGGTCTAAAGGATTTTTCGACCCTGCATCAGGTAGAATGGAAGGCTTGTAGTTGAAAAGCTTCAATTTTCAAAAGGACATTGATGGCTCTGCCTTTTGAAAATTGAAGCTTTTCAACTACAAGCCTTCCATTCTACCTGATGCAGGGTCGAAAAATCCTTTAGATCCGAAACGTGCCACGTCGTACATTTTGTTTTTTGCGGTGAAAATGAGCTCGGAGTAGACTGCAGCTAAGTGAAAAAATTTTATTTGATAGTTTACTTTTCCAAATGATTAAAATGGAGTGATCACGGCGAGAGGGTGGTTTTGCTTCCCCCCACTTTTGGTGAACTATACTCCAACAAAAAAAAGATAGAGGGCCTTCTTATTATTCTTTTCAGAGTTCAATTCTTTGGATCTTCTTATTTCACTCTGAATAAGGTTCTCTTTGTTCTGTCTTTGACTATTTCCATGACAAAAAAAAGATAGAGGGTCGTCTTATTCTTTTCAGAGTTCAATTCTTTGGATGGAAATAGTCAGCCAAGGTTTAGGCAGAAAGGGAAGGAGGGGTCAGAGGCGGAGGCACCTTGAGGAGAGAGTTGAATTTGTAAAGAGACGGAGAGGCTCAGAGGCAAGAGAGTTAGATGGACATAGTAGTCTTGTTTGGCAAGTGCTATGGCTGATTGTAAGGAGGCAAGCATGGATTTGAAGTGTAGAAAGTCTGCAAGGGTGCAGGATTTGAGCCAAGTGTGCTCAGCTGAGCGGGCACAGGAACGTAGATAGGGGGTAGTGGAAGACAGCTAGGGCTGAGGTGCAGTACGTCTCACAGGACATGGCGTGGGCAGGGCAAGAGCATCCAGAGCAGAGGAGGGTGCAGTGTTATAGGAAGCTACTACCTCATTTAGAGACTCAGAGGACATAGTGGAGGAAAGAGATGATGAGACAGTAGTGGAGAGAGCCATGGGTCAATAGCATGACGATTTCTAAAGAGGTTAGAGGAGACTGGGCGAGGTTAAGGCAGGGAGTGATGAAGAATGAAGTTTAGCAAGTGATGGTCAGATAAGGGAAGAACTGAAGAACTGAAGTACAGAAGTTAGAGGATAAACAATTAGAGAAGAAGAAAGGTCAAGGCAATGGCCTTGTTGGTGAGCTGGGTCAGTACAGCAAAGCTGGAGGTTGAATGAGGAGGTAAGGGAAAGGAATTTTAAAGCATAAGAGTCAGAGGGATTATCAACATGAATGTTAAAATCCCTAAGGATAAGGGAGGGGGAAGATGATTCCAGAAAGAAGGAAAGCCATATGTCAAAGTCAGTGAGGTGGACTTGTCAGGGGGTCGATTAATAACAGCTATCAAGAGAGGTAATAGGATAAAAAGCCAGATGAAGTGGACTTCATAGGCATGAAAGGAGTGAGACTGACAGAAGGAGGGGTTGAAATTGGCAGTAGGGAGAGAGTAGAAGCTCAATACCACCATTACGGCCACTGGGATGAGGGGTGTGGGAGAATTGATAGCCACCACAAGAGAGAGCAGCAACTGAAGCAGAGTCTTCTAGGAGGAGGGCCGGTCTTAGAGCAAGAAGATGGAGAGCATTTGAGTTAGAGATCATGAATAAAGGCAAGCTGATTTGAGATGGAGTGTGCGTTCCACAAGGCACATGAGAAAGGGAGAGAGGAGGGGGAAAGGAGAGGGATATGAATATGATTTGAGCAGTTGCATGAGGATCTGTCGTGGGTGTGTGAGAAAAGTCTAGGAGGGCCAGGGTTGGGATTGATATCTCCGGAAGACAGACTGAGAAGGAGTAGAAGAGAGCAGGGCAAAGAGGAGACAAGCACAGCGAAAACGAGGGTGAGGTTGTTTGAGAGAGAGGAGAAGGCTGAATGAGAGGGAGTAAATGGTGAAGCTCAAGAGCTGATGAAAGGGTAGATGACAAGATGCTGGGAGAAGTAAGGGTGGTAAAAGGGAGATAAGGAAGGGGGGCTTGAGGTTGTTGGTTCGAGGGGAGAAGATTAGGAAGTATTAACAAAAGAAAAAGAGCTATAAGAGAAATGGAGAACAGAAGTCAGTAGAAATATATGAAGGACAGGAGGGAGAGAGATCTCAGAGGATTAGGATGCACCTTGAGTAATGGAGGTAATGGGCACAGGATAGATATAAGGGACTGCTAGCCACAGGGTGAGTGGGATGAGGGGTGGGAAGGAGGAATTATAAGGCAGAGGATGAGCAAGAGAGCTGAGAAAAGCTGAACAATATTGCAAAAAGTACAAATGAGGTACGAGAGGTATAAGAGCACTCTAACAATGATTGATAAATAACTATAAATATATGTAGCGGCAGACAGGACTCACAAAGCAAGCAGTTTCAATGCTTCAAGCAGAGCTTGTAATGGAGCCGCTCCCTTCCCAGTGGAGAGAGGCAAAGAGGATCGCAGTTGAAGAGTGGGAGAAACTACCAGCAGACAGATGTACAAAACTTATAGATGGCTACAAGAAACATTTGGAGGCTGTCATCACTGCCAAAGGTTGTGCAACCAAATATTAGTATATAACAAGCCATATTTTGTTGTGCAACCAAATATTAGTATATAATCCTGTCCAGGCTATATATATATTTTCCTCACAAATTACTACATCTGCATTGCAGAGACATCTTTTTTTTTGTTGTATACCTTTGAACATACTATTGAAATATTATGATGATATACTGTTGGAATATTTCTAATTATTTCTAAAATGCAAGGGTGCCAATAATGTTGACCACAACTG
The DNA here is from genome assembly GCA_033557465.1 of Ichthyophis bannanicus. Taxonomy (NCBI): domain Eukaryota; kingdom Metazoa; phylum Chordata; class Amphibia; order Gymnophiona; family Ichthyophiidae; genus Ichthyophis; species Ichthyophis bannanicus. Next base: position 71,800,602 of record CM066046.1, on the reverse strand, counting down.
TATGTGTGTGTGTGTTTACAGTGTGTGTTACATTTGCAAACCACTGTATGGCTAATGTATATGCCATAAGTTTATTCTTATTAGAAATTGTCAGCTTTTTGTCTGAATATCTCTTTTTGTGATATGTGAGAGAAACCAGGTGATGAATAATTCCATTTGTTATGTAGGTCTTGAATTTTGCAGTATTGGCCTTTAAATGTTCCATATGGAACAGTCAACATTTAAAGGTCTTTCATAAAAAAAAAATCGTTACTTTAAAAAATTGTCCTTTTTGAAAGAAGTGTGCTTTATTTTTTGGCCATGAAATATCTCTCTCTCTTTTTATTGTAAGACTTCAGATAAAATAATAAAAATTATATTTTTGCTTACAGTTTATCTATGAAATTCACTTATTTCTTTCTCTATCTTGAAAAGCTTATTGTTCATCATAGAGCTTAGAAGAGCTGACGGCTGATTCAACATCTTTTCCAAAAGGAGCATTAAATACGGACATAACTATTTGTCTGTATGCTTGGCCAGCAGAATTGCTGCTGTGTTCTTTTTCTTTTTCTTTTTCTTTTTTTTTTTGTTTTAAAGCATTGCAGACCTTCCTATCTGGTTATCCTGGGAATCTGATTATGCAGTTTTTCCAGCTGTCAGATAATTCACACAAATTCATGCAGCAATTTAACAGCTGTTTTGCTGGTTTATTTAAAACAATATTTTTGAAAATGTTTAACTGATGAAAAGAAGGAAATTGACAAATAGGATAGTATCTGCTGGCAGATAAAAGAATGACAATTTCTGCTAGGTAAGAAAGAAAATTGAGGAGTCCTTTACAATTATGGGACTCATAATTCAGAGAGAGTTCAAAATCTATTAAGTATGCATGTGACCTCCTAATATGGGGTTCTTCTGGTGTGGTTCTGGAAACCACTTTAGGGTCCTGCACAGTCCTTACTGTAACCCCAGAAAAAACCTCTTTCAGTGGGGAGGGAGGAGAGGAGGAAGTTTACTGAAGATATAGAAAACGCCTTCCATATCAAATACTATAGTCCTTTTTTTTTCCTTTAGAGATCTACTGTGTTTGTCCCTTGCTTTCTTGAATTCAGATACTGTCCTCGTCTCTACTACCTCCACTGGGAGACTATTCCACACATGTACCACTCTTTCTATAAAGAAATATTTCCGCATATTACTCCTGAGTCTATCACCTTTCACCCTCATCCTATGCCTTCTCATTGCAGAGCTTACTTTCAATCAAAAGAACCTCTCCTACTGTGCATTTATGCCATGGAGTTATTTAAACATCTCTATGGTATCTCCTCTATCCCACCCTTACTCTAATGTATACATATTAAGATCTTTAAGCCTGTCCCCATATGGTTTGTAACGAAGACCACTGACCATTTTAGTAGCCACCCTCTGCACCAACTCCATCCTATTTATATCCTTTTGGAGGTGTGGTCTCCAGAATTGCACACACTACTCCAAATGAGATCGCACCAAAGACTTATACAGACGCACTATCACCTCCTTTTTATCTGCTAGCCATTCCTCTCCCTATACACCCAAGCATCCTTCTGGTTTTTGCCATTGCCTTTTCTACCTGTTTAGCCCCTTTAAGATCATCAGAAACTATCACGCCCAGGTCCCACTCTTCTTTTATGGACAGATGTACTTCACCTCCTACACTCTACCACTCCCTTGGATTTCTGCAGCCCAAATGCATGACCGTGCGTTTTTTAGCATTAAATCTCAGCTGCTAAATTTTTGACTATTCTTCAAGCTTAGCTAGATTCCTCCTCATGTTATCTACACCTTCCTGGGTGTCTACCCTATTACAGATTTTATTATCATCCGCAAAGAGGCAAATCTTACCCAACAGCCCTTCCGCAATATCACTAACAAAGATGTTTAAAAGAATTGGACCAAGGACAGATCCCTGCGGCACATCACTGGTAGCATCCTTCTCCTTAGAGTGAGCTCCATTTGCCTTTACACTCTGTCACCCCCCACTCAACCAGTTTTTAAGACAGTGAGTCACTTTAGGGTCCATCTCTAGGTTGCTCTATTTATAAGTCGCCTGTGTGGAACTGTGTTAAAGACTCTACTGAAATCCAAGTACACCACATCTAGGCTCTCCCTCGTTCCAACTCTCTGGTCACCCAATCAAAGAAATCAATCAAATTTGTCTGATAAGACCTACCTCTGGTAAACCCATGCTGCCTCGGATCCTGCAATCCATTGGACTCCAGAAACATCACTCTTTTCTGTTTTAGCAGCATTTCCATTAATTTACTCACCCCAGAGGTCAGACTAACTGGCCTGTAGTTCTCAACTTCATCCTTACTTTTGTTTTTGTTTAAAGGGACCACATATGCCTTTCTCAACTCCTCGGAGACCACTCCAACCCTAAAGAAGCTTTGAAAAGGTCAGTCAGTGGAGCTGCCAGAAATCCCCCAAGTTCTTTCAATATTCTCGGATGTATTCCATGGTAGTACATAAACCCCCCCCCCCCCCCCAATTCTTTCAGTCTTTTAATACACAACATCCAGTTTGGCAAGGTGCTTGAGCAAGGCAGCAGGGATTTTGACTCCAAGTTACTGTATATCTTTTCTCTCCACAGCCCTTGTCAGAAAGCACAGAGATGTTTTGTTTCCCTTTTGAGTTAGTTGTATAATATCTTATGGTGCAACAACAAGGATTAAAAGAGTGTTTGTTTAGTCCTGGACTGGGAAGATTTCCTTACTGCAACTACTTTTGTAGGTCTCTCTCTCCAAATTTCCTACAAATACTTTGATAAGAGGAGAACCGAGAAAACCTTTAGCCTTATATCCTTATCTTTGTCCCCCCCCCCCCAAGATTTTGATAATTAAACTCAACAATCATGATCATCGAAACCCTACCTTCCAATAACCTTTCCAATCTTGTAAGAATGCATACTTTTAAATATTAAACTTTATATGTATGTGTGCGCCTACTTTTCCTGCACAGGATCGGCGCAACACAGTAAGCAAGGAAAGCATGGAAGGGGGGCGCTGACTTTAGGGGAGCACCAAAATGCTGAAAAATAAAAAAAAATGAGGAAATAAAAATAAAAAAATGAGAAAAATAAAATGGCAAAAAGTGAAAGAAATATCCAGAAGTAAGGGGCTATTTGAAATCAGCATTGTGAATGTATCCACAGCTCATTGACTAATGAGGGCACCGATTTATAGGTTGCAAGGGGGTGCCAGAAACACTAGCTCCAGCCCTGTTCCTGCAGATTAGAGAATGTGCTGATGGCTTCTTCAATTTCTCTGGCTGTCCAGATCTCTTGGACTACTGCTGCTTTTTGCTGCCCCTCAAGCTGCTGCCCTAGGTGAGAGCTTAGGTTGGACCAGTCCTGGGAGAACGCCACCTTGTTCTGACGGGGTACAAGGAGAGCCAGCAAAACAGTAAAGGGGAAGCAAGAATACCCCTATGAGGAAAGGCTCAAAAGGTTAGGGCTCTTCAACGCGGGGAAAAATTGCTGAGGGGAGATATGATAGAGGTCTATAAAATAATGATTTGAGTGGAAGGGGTAAACCTAGGTTGTTCACTCCTTCAGACAGTAGAAAGACTTAGGTACATGCAATGAAGCTTCAGACTTATTTAAGACTAATAAAGAGAAAATATTTTTTCACTCAATGCATAATCAAACTCTAGAATTTGTTACCGGAGGTTGTAGTAAAAGCTGTTAGTGTAGCTGGAGAAGTTCCTGGAGGAAAAGTCCATAGACCCTTATTAAAGAGGACCAGAGAAATCCGCTGCTTACCCCGGGATAAGCAGCATGAAATCTGTGTACCTTTGAACCTGCCAGATACTTGTGACCTGAATTGGCCGCTGTTGGAAACAGGATACCAGGCTTGATAGACTTTGGTCTGATCCAGTATGGCATATATTATGTTTGTAAGGAAAATTATCCCCTTCATCTCTGCTTTGGGGGAGAACCAACAGCCTGCTACATCTCTCTGACCCCTGCCCCCCCTCATGATTCCTCTAATTCCCCATCTGACTTAAAAAATTCAGACATAAGGACACTTCTTGTTGGGGTGGGTCAGACATAGAAATACACTGTTCCCATTACACCCCTTGGTAGAAATGTTCACTTTGCTAAGAATCTAGTAGGCCTTACAAGTGACTTGAATAACTTGGATCTGATGTTTGGATAAGCTATTCATAGTAAATAAGTAGTCTCATGTCTGCTATTCACCCTAACTTTTAATTATTACTGTGTACACTGCCTTGCTGTATGGACTCAAAGGGTGGTTTATCAAATCATCTTAAACACTGTGGGGAGGGTGGTATTTCAAGTGGAAGCGGCCAGCACACTTAGAGGCTAGCTGTCGCCACTTTAACATCATCCCAGATATTCAATGCCGTGGCCATATCGGGGCCTCGGCTTTACAGCGATTTTGCAATCCGGTCAATGGCAATATTCAGCTGCTAGCCGGATTGCAAAACTGATTAAAGTTAAGATGGTCATTCAGCTATCATAACTTTAGCTGATTAGGATTAACCAGGCAGCAGCTGAATATTGCCACTGCTCAGTTAACCAGAGCAGTGCCATCCCAACTCTGTCCCCAGAACACCCGATGCTAAGTGCTTAGAGTTGGGTGTTTAGCAATCCGACCTGGGGATATTCAGCATCTGGTGTTATTTTTCCTGCCTGGGAGCAACAGGCCATTAAAACATAGCCCACTGCTCCTGTGTACCATCTTAAAGGGGCTTTTTTTTTTCTTTTTTAACTCTGTTTTGGGGGATCCTTGCTCCTTGGAGTCCACCCAGCCTAACTAGAAGAGCCCATGTTAGTCTAGTGGAAGGCTAGCAAGAGCAAACCTCTCTTGCTTCTGCCAGACTACCAGGGACTCTTCTAAGTAGCCCTGTATGGCCTTCAGGAGTTTGAGGGCTCTTTAGGTGCTGGGAGTTCTGCTTTGGGGTCTGGGGGTCTTTTGGTAGGGCTTCTCCTGTGTCTTGGGTGGGCCATTGACCATATGCTGGTGCTGTGAGAAGGGGATCCCCAGATTGCAGAGTAAAAAAAAAAAAAAAAGTTGGCTCCTTTTTAGACGATACCTGGCAGGATCGGGCCACATGCCTATATGTAAATAGTTACCCCGGTTTTACCCAAGTTTAAGCACCTGTTTATTGTAATGCGGAGCAGATTCCTGCACGTATAAGTTTTTGTTGTCATGTAAACCGCACTGATGTTGAATAGCGTGGTATAAAAGAGACTGTAAATAATAAAATAAATAAAATAAATGTTAGTGGTCTGATGCTCCCGTAAGGAAAAATAACGATTTTGAGTGGCATTATTTTTCCAAGAATAATGCAGCTTGTGGTGTTCAGTGCAAGCTGCATTTCCCATTCGAATAGTAATGAAGTGCTTTGCTCATTATTGATATCAAAACACTATGTATTGAGACATCAGTAATGAAGAGCAAGCTGATGTTGAGTGAAGTCATGCTGTTGTGGAAGTGCCACAGTTTTGAGGAGTTTATACAAGAACCAAGTACTTCATTTTAAAAACATCTTTTTTTGTGTGAGAAGGATTGATATTTGAAGGATTTGTAACGAATGTGGGATCACATTAACACAGTCTATGAGGATTTATAAGAACATTAATAATAAAACCCTGAAGACAGATGCTGAGACTTTGGGGCACCAACATGTTCACAAGTTGACAAACAGTGATAGCCTCTGGTGATTCCTCCCTGAGGACAATCAAAAGTATTTTGAAGGATGTATTTTGGTTTTGGTTTTGATATTTGAGTGTATTTTTTAAAAACAACATGGGTGTTTATGTAACACCCATGTTCTCAGAACTATCCGCAGTAGTGCAAAATTCTCTTCCTTATCGTTCCTCCAGTTCAGTCCTCCACCTCTGGGTTGTGTACCTCCTCCTGAAGCTTGGAGACTGGGCATGTCAAAATCGTGACATCACTGGATGTAGCCTGCTGGTTTCTCCCATCAGCCCCAGTGTGTCCAGTCTCCATGCAGCAGGAGGATGTAGTGAGCCTAGGTCTGCGCTCACTTGAGGAACAGATAAGGAGCTGTTAGAGTAGCTTAGAAATAGTTTGTAGGTTGATTTGAGCCAATTCTTTAAATGTGATAATTTTGGTTCGTGTAGTTTTAAAAAAAGGCATCTTACTTGCACCGGTTCGTGTCTGCCTTCCTTTATTGCTTTGCATTTTCTGGGACGAGTTAGCTGACAGATCTCTCCTCCTTGCCTGTACAGAGGAGAGCTCTGCATCCTCACTTCACAGACGATCCCGGATGCGGCGTTAACGCTGAGAGGGATTGCAGAAGGGAGATGTTCTCGCCGGCAGCTCTCCGCTCGCTTATGAGTTGAGTGGGGCCACACGGGCTTGAGATCCCTGATCTAAACTGCAGAAGCAGAGCGGATCTCCTTTTCTCCTGGAAGATGGTAAGAGAGCTTTAGACTTTATAAGGGGGATCGGACCGGCAAATGGGGTTGCTGACAGAAGTCAGGGAGCTTAAAGCAGTTTGTTTTGGCGCCATTTCGCGATCTCAACAACTGGCGGCCATTTTGGGAATGCTTGTTTCGCCGCGTGGTGAGCGCTCACGATTCGGAGCACTGGGCTTTAGGAGGCTTTAGCCCTTCATTTGAAAAGATCAATTTTCTTTATTTTGAACTGTTTTTTAATCCTCTAGGTAGTTGGATTTACTTTTGTTTGTGGAGTTCCCTTCTTGATTTAAGTCTGAGGATCCCTGTTTCATTTTCACGGTGGGGATTTTTCTTTTCCTTTGGGAAGTGTTTAGTTTATTTCCTTTCCTCTTTTTATTTAAGGAAGGTAGCACGGCATTAAAAGATGCGCAGGATAGGAAAGGAGATGGTTTATTGAAACAATCATTTGAGGCTAATGCTCTGTCCTTACAGGCTTCCATTTGTGGAGCTTGGGTGGCGAGAGCATGTCTCAGATGGTCTCAGCGCTTATGGCAGTCTACTCACCTGGAGCAGGAAGAGGTAAGAGAGCTGGATCATCTAGAGTCTGGGTCGGCATATTTAGCGGATGTGCATTACGACTAGATTCGAGCACTAGCTAATAGTATGGCTTCCTTAGTGGCTGCCCGGAGATCTCTGTGGTTGAGGAATTGGGCGGCCAATGGATCGTCTAAGTTGCGCCTCAGTAAGCTTCTGTTTAAAGGGAAGTTGTTGTTTGGAGAAGATCTGGACAAGTTGGTTAAGGATCTTGGGGAGTCCAAGGGCGGCAGACTCCCGGAGGATAAGCCAAAGCAAGGGAAGTCCTTACAGGCTTTTTGGGGCCAGTTTAGAGATTTCAGGAGATTTTGTACTTCTCGTTTGGGTGGTTTCCAAAGATGAAGGTTTCCTTCTAGGGCCCAGGGGGGGTTTCGTGGAGCAAGTAGAGGTTTCTCAGCAGCAACTCGAAAACCACAATGAAAGAAGACTGGTCCCGGTAGGAAGCCAACCGATAGGCGGGCGACTTCAGGGATTTCTTCCTGTCTGGACCTAAATAATGTCTGACTAATGGGTGTTAGAGATAATTCGCGATGGTTATGCTCTGGAATTGGCCAGACCAGTACGTGATTTGTTTGTGATGTCTCCCTGCAAAGGTCAACAGAAAAACTTGGCAGTTCGCTGTACATTAGATCGACTTTTACAAATGGGAGCAGTCGCGCCGGTCCCGATTGCAGATTACGGCGTGGGTCGATACTCCATTTATTTTGTGGTGCCAAAGAAAGACGGGGCTCTATGTCCTATATTGGACCTAAAAGGGCTGAATCTTTGTCTTCGGGTACCGCATTTCAGGATGGAAACGTTGAGGTCAGTCATTGTGGCGGTGCGACAAGGAGAGTACTTTACTTCCCTCGATCTTACGGAGGCGTATTTACACATCCCAATCAGAGCGGCTCATCAAAGGTTTCTGCGGTTCGCTCTTCCTTGGGGACATTATCAATTCCAAGCATTGCCTTTCGGTCTGGCGATGGCGCCGCAGACTTTCACAAAGATTATGGTGGTGGTAGCGGCAGCATTACGAAAGGAAGGGATTCTGGTCCATCCTTATCTCGACGATTGGTTAATTCAGGCAAAGTTCAAGGCCGAGAGCGTTCAGGTGACGGACAAAGTAGTGAAGTTTTTGCAGAGTCTAGTCTGGGTGGTCAATCCGACCAGAAGCCGCTTGAAACCTTCCCAGGATCTCGAATATCTGGGGGTATGGTTCAACACTCATAAAGGAGAGCGGTGTTTCTGCCAGATCGTCGAGTTCAGGTCCTTTGACAACTGGTGCGCAAGTTCAGATCCGCTCCAGTGCCCTCAGCGTGGAGCTATCTTTGCGTACTGGGAACAATGGCGGCAACCCTGGAAGCGGTGCCTTGGGCCAGAATTCATATGCGACCTTTACAGAGAGCGCTGCTTCGCCGGTGGTTGCATCAGTCCGATTCGTTGAACAAATGGCTTCCCTGTCCGCTCAGGTCAGGCAATCTCTGCGGTGGTGGCTGCTCCCAGGATCTTTGAAAGCAGGAATGCCTCTGGAGCAGCCGGAGTGGCTCCCATTGTTGACAGACGTGAGTCTCGCAGGATGGGGAGCACATTGTGGAGATCTCTTCGCGCAAGGTACTTGGACCGTTCAAGAGAGCAATTGGTTGATAGACCGCTCTCAGCTCTAGCCGGTTGATCTAGTGCTTCAAATGTTCGAAGCTACGGTGACAGGTCAAGCGGTGCGAGTGCTGTTGGACAACTCCGTGATGGTGGCCTACATCAATCGACAGGGTGGTACAGGAAGTGTGGCCATGGAAGAGGAAGCAGAGGCACTGTTCTCTTGGATGGAACATCGACTGCCAGCCATCTCCGCAGCACACATTGCAGGGAAGGACAATGTGATGGCGGATTTTCTCAGCAGGGTCCGAGTGGATGCCGGGGAATGGGAATTGCATCCGGACGTGTTTGCACAAATAGTTAACAGATGGGGACCGCCTATCATGGACCTCATGATGATCTTTCAGTCAGTGAAAGCAAGTCGTTTCTTCAGCAGGTGGCGAGAAAGGATGTCGGAAGGGATCGACGCACTGATGCAGCATTGGCCGTCGACAGGTCTCCTCTGTCTTTCCTCCGTGGGTACTCATAGGCCGAGTGGTTCAGCGTATCGAAGCTCATCAGGGGAGAGTGCTGTTGGTGGCCCCACACTGGCCAAGACGGCCGTGGTACGCCAAACTCATTTGGCTACTCGATGGGGATCCCTGGAGGTTACCAGCGTCAGAAGATCTGTTGCTACAAGGACCGCTTTGAATGCCTTAGGTGGATCGGTATTGGCCATTGAAAGGGCAAGGCTAAAGAAAAAAGATTATTCTGGAGCAATCATCGCAACTTTACTTCGAGCAAGGAAACAGTCCAAGTCTCTTGCATATTTCCGTAAATGGCGTATTTTTGAGGACTGGTGCTCATGGCAGCAAGTTTGTGCAGCTACAGTATCCGTTCCCTTGGTTTTAAGTTTTCTGCAAGACGGGTTTGATAAGGGTCTGGCAGCCAGTTGCTTGAGAGTCCAGTTGGCAGCTCTTTTGTGCTATAGAGGCACAGTGCAGGGAGTGGCTCTAGGTGCTCATACAGATGTGTTGCGTTTTCTTAAAGCAGTAACCAGACTGCGGCCCTCTCGTAGAATTATGGTTCTGCTGTGGGATCTCAATTTGGTCTTAGGGGCGTTAACTAAAGAACCTTTTGAGCCTTTACACCAGGCATCGGTTAAGGATTTGACTTTAAAGACCGTGTTTTTGGTAGCCATCTGTTCGGTGAGGCGAATTTCAGAGTTACAGGCGTCGTCTTGTAGATAACCATTTTTGTCCTTTTCCAGAGAGAAGGTAGTGTTGCGACCAGTTCCGTCCTTTTTGCCAAAGGTGGTGTCTCCGTTTTACCTAAATCAAACGGGTTCTCTTCCAGTTCTAGGTTCGGTGGAGGGGAATGCATCGGACCGTAGTTTACGCCGTTTGGACATAAATCGAGTGTTGTGGCAGTATTTAAGTTTCAGAAGCTTTTTGCAAAACGGACCATCTTTTCGTGGTGTTCGGAAGTCTCCGCAAAGGGAAAGCGGTGGCGAAGGCATCCATTTCTAGATGGCTTAGAGAGGCGATTGCATCAGCATCTCCAGGAACAAGCAGGAATGTAGTCTTCACATATGGGTATCGTCGGTACTGACGGAGTCTGTGTGGGAATGCTCCCCAGCATCCAATAGGAAAGCTTTTGGGAGCATCCCACAGTGCCTGCGTACTGCCTTCCTGCTTTTCCCAACTGTCCCTCTCCAGTTCAACAACCTAGACAAAGAAAGACAAAAGCAGCTAAGCTTCAACCGGCTCAGCAGACTCAGCCTCCACAGGGGCTTTGACTCCTATCTAGGGAACTTTACCTTCCTGGCCCTGAATGGCCCAGAACCCTCCACCATCCCAGGAAGGTTATGTCATTTTGCCCCCAGATGGGGTAAGATAACAGCAGAAAATTGGACTCTGTCTATTGTAAGAGAGGGGTACAAGCTTCATTTCCTCAGCATGCCCCCTCCTACAGTCATAAGATAGTTCAATTCTCAGACCTCTCTCAGCGACCAGTTAAGGCAAGAGGTCGCTGTGCTCCTTGCTTAAGGGGCAATAGAAGAGGTACCCATTCCCCAACAGGGTACAGGGTTTTACTCCCCCTATTTCCTTATTCCAAAGAAAACAGGAGGACACAGACCCATTTTAGACCTCAAAGAATTGAACAAATTTCTGTTCAAAGAGAAGTTCAAAATTATTTCTCTAGGAACTCTGCTGCCATACCTTCAGAGTCAGGATTGGCTTTGTTCTCTAGATCTCAAGGATGCGTACACTCATGTTCTCATCCATCCAACTCACCGAAAGTTCCTTCGCTTTCTGTTTCAAGGGAGTCACTACCAATACAGGGTTCTTCCTTTTGGCCTGGCCTCTGCTCCAAGGATGTTCACAAAATGCATGGCTGTGGTGGCAGCATTTCTCCGCACCCTAGGAATATTCGTCTTCCCTTACTTAGACGACTGGCTCATTCGAGCCCCTTCAAAGCCAGAGGCCGGGGTTGCCCCCTCTCGCACAATGCGCATCCTTCAGTATTTGGGACTTGTCATAAACTTCCCAAAATCCAACCTTGCTCCCACTCAGTCCCTAGAGTTTATAGGAGCTCTGCTGGATACCAGACAGACAAGGGCCTACCTTCCACAGCCCCGCTGCCTTCGCATTGTGCAGTTAGCTTCCCAAGCAGTGCTAAAACCTCACCTCACTGCTCAGGAAATGTTACAGTTGCTAGGCCACATGGCATCCACCGTGCATGTGGTTCCTTATGCTCGCCTCCATATGAGGGCAGCCCAGTGGACTTTATTCACTCAGTGGACTCGGGCATCAGGTTGCCTGTCAAACAAAAGAGCAAACTCGGATTGTCTTATTTTGTCCCGCCAATGGTGGCAATCACCCCAAAACCTTTTGGTAGGGTCTCCTTTTCAACCCCCACCCCAGGCCACTCTAACAGATGCTTCACAGGTTGGGGAGCCCACCTGCAATGCCTCTCTACCAAGGGTACCTGGACTCCACAGGAGGCCTATTTACACATCAGTCTCCTAAAACATAGAGCAATTTTCCTTGCTCTTTAAGTATTCCACACCCAGCTCAGCTACAAGACAGTCCTAGTTCAAACGGACAATCAAGTAGCCATGTTCTACGTGAACAAGCAGGGCGGAACAGGCTCTCTGTCACTTTGCAACGAAGCTTTGCGACTATGGGCCCTCGCCAGAGCATCAGATTCATCTCCTTGCAGTGTATCTTCCAGGCATTCAAAACTCTTGGGCAGACAGACTCAGTCGAGTTCTGCTTCCACACGAATGGTCTCTCCATGCAGACCAGGTGGCCAGAATTTTTCAAATTTGGGGAACCCCGGACATAGACCTCTTTGCAAGTCCGCTGAATGCCAAACTTCCCCGGTTCTATTCCAGAATTCCGGCTCAGGGTTGTCAGGCCAGGGATGCTGTCCTCCTCCATTGGGGTCAGGACTTCCTGTATGCCTTTCCACCCATTCCCCTAATTCTCAAAACCCTGTTCAAGCTTCAGAGAGACAGAGGTCATATGATCCTCATAGCTCCACATTGGCCACGGCAAATATGGTACCCTCTGCTCCTACATCTCTCTCAAGCTCCGCCTATGGAGTTAGGATCTGCTGCAAATCTCCTTTCACAAGAGGACGGGATGCTGTGGCATCCCAATCCCCAGTATATGCATCTCAGGGCCTGGTTGCTGAAAGCCTAGAACTTCACGGTCTTAACCTTTCCCAGCAGTTAAAGGATATCCTTTATGCTTCCAGGAAACCTTCCACAAGACGCTCTTATGCATTTAAGTGGAAAAGGTTTACCATATGGTGCTCGCAGAAGGGTCTTAACCCTCTTGCGATATCTCTGGAATCATTACTGGAGTATCTCCTTCATTTATCAAATGCAGGGCTTAAGACCAATTCAGTGAGAGTTCATTTGAGTGCTATTGCAGCTTCTTTCAAGCCTCTGAATGGACCTATTTCCTCTCATCCTCTCATAGCAAGATTTATGAGAGACCTTCTTTTAACTAAGCCTCCCATTAAGCCACCACCGGTGGCATGGGACTTAAATCTGGTTCTTGGGCAGCTCATGAAACCGCCTTTTGAACCATTAGCCACTACCTCTTTGAAATTCGTTTCCTGGAAGGTCATCTTTCTTATTGCAATCACATCAGCACATCGCATCAGTGAATTGCAAGCATTGGTGGCTGATCCTCCTTATACAAGGTTCCATCATGATAAGGTAGTCCTTAGGACTCATCCACACTTTATGCCAAAGGTGGTGACACCTTTTCATTTTAACCAAGTGGTTTACCTTGCTGTATTCTTCCCAAGGCCTCAAGCCTCAAATGCAGGAAGGAATCTTCATACTTTGGACTGCAAAAGGGCTTTGGCCTTTTACTTGCAAAGGCTGTTCTTCAACACCTGTTCCATACTTAATCAACTCTTACCCACCATCCCTGGTAGGATGCCAGAGATCCATGGGGGGAAGTGGAGCCCTTTCACAAGGGCACACAACTTCTGGGACCTTCTCCCTGGCATCTGCAGCTAGGGAGTCCCCATATGTGAAGACTACATTCCTGCTTGTTCCTGGAGATAGCATAGTTACTCACCTGTAACAGGTGATCTCCGGGAACAGCAGGAATTTAGTCTTCACAACCCACCCACCTACCCTAGGAGTTGTATCTCTCTCTCTCTTTCTCTTTCTCCCTCTCTTTGTCTCTTTCCCTCAGCTTTAAACTCATCTGGAGAGGGATAGTTGGGGAAGGCAGCACGCAGGCACTGTGGGATGCTCCCAAAAGCTTTCCTATTGGATGCTGGGGAGGGTTCCCGCACAGGCTTCGTCGGTACTGACGATACCCATATGTGAAGACTAAATTCCTGCTGTTCCCGGAGATCACCTGTTACAGGTGAGTAACTATGCTATATCTGCTGCAAGGTCGTTCAGTTCCAACGGGCTTATGAGCTCATTCTACCAGAGCACAAGCGACTTCCTGGGCAGAACACAGTTTGGTCCCGCCAGGGGAAATCTGTAGAGCGGCCACCTGGTCGTCTCTTCATACTTTCAGTAAGCACTACCGCCTGGATGTTTAGGCGGCGAATGATGCATGTTTCGGTTCAGCGGTGTTGCGAGCTGGCTGGAAAGGTCGCTCCCAATGATTACTGCTTTGTTACATCCCAGAGGTGGAGGACTGAACTGGAGGAATGATAAGGAAATGGAAATTACACTTACCTGGTAATTGTTGTTCCTTGAGGAACTCCAGTTCAGTCCTCATTTCCGCCCAGGGTGGTGTCGTTGGCAGTGGATGGTCAGTTGGGAGACGTGTAAGACTACCGGTAGGTAAGGTTATTAATGGGATTTTGATCGCCCTGATCCTTTCTATTTGTTTCTGTTTATTCTTACTCTTTCTTTCATATATAATCTTTTTACAGATAGTGCTGATTTTGAGAAAAAAAAACCCTGAAGAAGAGCTGAAACGCAAGGACGGTACCTGAATGGTGGCGTTGGGGTATATATTAAGAAGAGCTGAAGATAAGCACTTTTTCATTTGATAAAATTTGAGTGATTCAGGATAATCCCATATTATTGTTACTTTTTTGAAATTAAGGATTGACAAAGGATTGGCAAAAGAACCTAGTTTAAGAACAGTACAGGTCGTTGATGCTAAGAAGACTCACTACTTGTTAAGGAATCTGCGAGTAGAGCCGTTGTATGTCTGAGACCCAGTGTTCTAAACCATTCTGACATAATCCATTAAATGTCCAGAAGTGGGATAGAAGTGATTAATAGAAATCATAATCTCAGAAATTAATTAGAGAGAGTTAATTGTTTGTGGTGCAAATTTATAAGCCTGCAATACACTCTGTAAAAAGGGCCATTCAACCCGATCAAAAGCTTTTTCTGCATCTAAAGCCCAAAACGCCATTGGCTGTGACTCTAATTCTGCACATTGATAAACTATGCCCAGTACTCTCCTTACATTATCATCCCCATTCCGGCCTGCTATAAAACTGGTTTGGTCAATATGAATGAGCTCCGGTACTATGCTGTTGAGCAGCAGAGCAAAAGTTTTGGCTAATAATTTTGCATCTGTATTCAAGAGCGAGATTGGTCGATAAGACCCAGGACTACATGGATCCTTCCCCTTTTTATGTATAAGGGTAATGTGCACCTCTAGAAAAGAGACTGGCACCAACCCCTCCTCTCTGACTTTGTTGAATACCCTACTCAAGATAGGGGAGAGAATGCTTCCGAACACTTTATAGAACTCTGGTGGAAATCCATCCGGTCCTGCGGTCTTATGCAGAAGCAGGCCATCTGTAGCTTTTAACACCCCCGCCTCAGTAACCGGACTGTCCAACCATTCCCGTTGTTCCTCAGTGAGACCCTGGTTAATCTTTACCTCCAAATATGCTTCTACTTTCCCCTTCTCTGCAGTACATTCTGAAGAGTATAACTTTGTGTAGAATTGCGCAAACACCTCCTCCATACCCGCTTGATCCTGCCGTAGCTAACCCCCAGAGTCCCCTCACCTGGAGTATGGTAGTCAGTCTGCCTCTGTTTCAACTGATGTGCTAATAGCCAGTCTATCTCCCCCCTCCCCCCCCCACCCCAGCATAATATATTCCTGTTTGATGTAAAACCAGACAGCTTGTTGTTATGGTCGTTGTGTTATGATGTAAACCGCGCTGATACCGAATAGCGCGGTATATAAGAAATTGTAATAAATAAATAAATATGATTAGTCCTCTTGATTTGTACCTCTATCTTCTCTGAGAAAACTATTTAGCTCTCCCTTTTTTGAGCGCTAAATTGCATGCCACACCTTCTGAGGGGGCCTGTGCGAGCACCCTCTTCAGTTGTCTAATTTCCGCCTCGAGTTCATCCTTGTATCTGCACCTTTCTTTCTTCCTGCGAGACCCTCTTGCTATTAGTACTCCCCATATGACCGCCTTCAAGGTGCCCCACAGAATCAGTGGGGATGTCTCCCCTATGTCATTATGCTGCAGATAATCTTTAATTGCTCTTTCAACTTCCTTCTCCCCCTCCCTCCTCGCAATCAAAGAGAGATTTAGCCTCCAGTTCCTCCTTGACCTGACCACCCCTCGATCAAACCCCAACCACAAGTATATGGGTGCATGGTCTGACCAAGTGATACTACCTATTTCACATTTGACCACTCGAGGGCACAAAAGAGACTCCCCCAAGAGGAGGTCTATTTGGGAATATGATCCGTGTGAAGCAGAGTGGCAGGTGTACCCATGCTTGCCGGGATTGTGTAATCTCCATATATCAATCAAATCAAACTTACCTAACATAGAACCAATTGAAACCCCTTCCCTCCCTGCAAGGTGGTGGTGTTCAACAGACTGTCCTCTTCTGTTTTAACCACTGCATTAAAATCACCCCCATATAAAATTGGACAAAGAGTCCAGTTTTAAGTTTCTGAAATATGTGTTGCAGAAATCCCCTCTGCCCAATATTGGGGGCATATACTTTGACAATACATATACAGAATAATACAATAGCTACAGAATTCGCTCAAAATATCTCTTTTAGTATTACCTTCCATTGTTACGTGTAATCCAACATACCAAGGTCTCAGACAACCCACTGCACCATAATCTGGACATTAAAAACGTCCTAATTTTGTGCTTGTTGACATCAATGACCTTCTATGGTTGTAAAAATTGATTTTCATACTATAAACTATTTATCAGAATTCACTTTTTAACTCTTTTTGTTCAAAAGATTTTTAACAGTTTTTTAACATTTTTTTGAACATCGAAACTGCTGAGGGAGCACTTATCTTCTCTGAAAACCTCAACACTCCTCTTCAACCGTTTCTTTTCTATGTTTCATACATTGAAAGGCTTGGAGTCCTTGTTTTTGAATATGTGTGCAGCATCAAATAATCGGGTTAGTTGTGGATAGGTTGTAATATGAAAGAATGGTGTATTTGAATGTTTAGTAACAAGATAGTAGTTGGTGTGATTTTCTTTTAGAATGGCGGAATGAAGAGAAGATCCCCTGACGAACCAGATTTTAGTGAAACGCAAGGGCGCCTAGCTAGTGGCATTGGGATTTTAGAAAAGAAACGGTTGAAGAGGAATGTTGAAGAGGTTTTCAGAGAAGATAAGTGCTCCCTCAGCAGTTTCGATGTTAAAAAAAAAATGTTAAACTGTTAAAAATCTTTTGAACAAAAAGAGTTAAAAAGTGAATTCTGATAAATAGTTTATAGTATGAAAATCAATTTTTACAACCATAGAAGGTCATTGATGTCAACAAGCACAAAATTAGGACGTTTTTAATATCCAGATTATGGTGCAGTGGGTTGTCTGAGACCTTGGTATGTTGGATTACACGTAACAACGGAAGGTAATACTAAACTTAGAGATATTTTAAGCAAATTCTGTAGCTATTGGATTACTGTGAAGTAATCGCTCAGGAAACTGACCAGGAGTTTTGTTTGAATACATATACACAGACACAAGAGCTGAACTTCCAAAGCAATTACCCTTCCCTGTAAATCCTTCCATTTCCTCATAATTTGATATGACAACCCTTTCCTAAAGATCACCACCACCCCTGCACTGTTGGTCTTCTCTGGCAAATGACATACGTCTGCAGCCCATGTGATGTGTATCTTACCCTTCAATGAACTTTTATTGAGGACTTGAACTGCTGGATCACTATTACCAAACTCAAAGCTAAAATGTTTTCCTTGCTATTTGTGCACCCTGAAATTAGAACTCTAAACTCATATCTGACTAGCAGTCCAAGAGTTAATCTTATCAATAACCTGAGTTCTGCTTGAAACGACACTTCACCCTCAGTGTTTTCTATTGTACAGGAAACTCCAGGGTAGGGGTACAAAGACACTGATCCTTTCATAACTGATTTGAGTCCTCCTGAAAGCAAGTTATCACATTGGTTTTAGAGAATTAGGGCTTAAAGAGTACATAATGACTCACCTCAACCTCAATACCAGTTGTTTAGGGCCCTATGTTGCCATTCCAATCGGAGCTAGCTCAACCATTAGGCAAACTAGGCAGTGGCCTAGGATAGCATCTTCTGGGGGGATGGCATAGGGCAGGGCATTCAAAGCTAAACAATAGATTCTGACAGGCAGGGAAGGGGGGAGGGGGTAAGGCTTAAGGTTTGCCTAAGGTGACAACACTTTGAACCAACTCTTGGTCTCGCCCTGATTGCAGGAGTGTTTTGATGGTTGACCTGGGCACTTCCACAGTTTGATCAACTGTGTCAGTTCTGGTTTACCATTTTACTTGAAAAAGATTTCCAATGATTGAGGAAAGATGGGATTTTATTGTATTTGCTAATTGGAGAGGCTTTAAACTGAGCTTTCTTTCTCCTGGAGCAAGAAAGCTCTTTACTGACTGTTTGAGGGACTTACAGTCCTGTGCCAGAGTGCCTCCTGGGGTTATAAACAGTGCTGGAACCTGAACTTGCAGCTCTGAAAGAGTACTTAAAAAAACATCTGAAAAATGGGCTCATCCAATTGTCGACCTTAACAGCTAGGGTACCACTGTTGCACGTGAAGGATGATGGCACATTGCAGTTGTGTGTGGACTGCTGGGCCTTAAATTGATTTCTGATCCAGTATCAAGGGCAATGAATATTGATTCTGCAACGACTGTACAGGAGTTTGTCCTCCCATTCTGTCACAACACTAGCCTTCTGGGATACATATACATTCATTAGAATTAGACTAGAAAATTAATGACAGACTGCCATCTGGATCCAGTATGGTCACTACAGGTACCAGTTACATCCTTCAGGCTCAGTAGTGCTCTTGCTACTTTTCTGGCATAATACTAAAAATGTTAATCTTAAAAGTAAGTTGTAGTCTTTCAAAGCTTCTGCTTTTAGACATTTTGACTAGAAAAGGACAGTGTAGTTATGAGACTACCACCTATAGAAAATCCCCTGACAGACAAGTTTTTTTTTTACACTATGAGAGTCAACACACAAGAAGTCTCAAAACCTTCTGGTGAGACAATTTTTAAGACTCTGGAGTCTTTGTTCAACAAGCAAAAAATATGTTTCCATATCCTCCTGCTAGACCAGTCCAGATAAGTGGGTTGTGTTCCCCAGCCAACAGGTGGAGGTAGACCAGATCAACTTTCAGCCAACAGGTGGAGGTAGACCAGATCAACAAAAGAGGAGGAGGAGTTCTCATCATCGCCATAGCCAACCTGCAATTAACAAGCACATACCAGCTTTCAAATATGGACATTGACTTGCTTAAAGTTGAAAACACAGCTCTATCAATCTGCCTAATATACCGACCACCCTCGCCACACCATGAATCACTTGCCACAGCACTAGAGAGCATCTCCTCCACACAACTCAGGAAATTCCAAATCATCTTGGGAGACCTGAATTTAGCATCAATGCCGCCTACTCACGCAAACACCTTCCTGGAAGCCATGAATCAACTAGGATATCAACAACTAATACATGAGGCCACCCACGACAAGGGCCATACCCTAGACATGGTCTTCACACCCACATATCAGCAGCACAATGAAGAGAAGCCTCTAGTAAAATAACTCCAGTACCATGGTCCGACCACCATCAAATTGATCTACGCTTACGCCTGCCATCCTTACCCAAAGACGCAAAGGCTCGGAGAACGGTACACCCACAAAGGGGTTTCAATAAATTCAACTTGGAAGACCTTATAAGTACCATTAACGCACACATAGATTTGGAATGCATGGACCTCGACCTACTAACAAACAGCTGGGACACTGGAATCCAGGCTGCATCACACCCAACATGGAAGACCCCCCAGAACTCAACTAAACCCAGATCCGAACCCTGGTACACAGAAACGCTGACCAGAATGAAGAGGGAACTCCGAAGACTGGAGAGAAAATGGAGACGAATCAAATCCATTGACCACAAGACTGAATACCTCGATTATCTCACAAAATACAAAAGCGAGGTCAACTCTGTGAAAAGGACACATCACACCAACTTATTAAACAAAGCCATCAATAAGCCTCGTGAACTATTCGAACTAGTGAAATCACTGACGAAAGTATCTTTGGAAGACCACCGTGACACCATAATCAAACCCCAAACTCTGGCAGACCATACGCAAGGAAACTCACTGCAACCACACCCACTCACTGTTTGAACGCAACCTACCTGGAACATCGCCCCAACGAGATGACCAATAAAGACCAGGAACAAGCATGGAGCAACTTTCACAACATTGATGCTCAGCAAATCATCAACATAATAACAAGCATCCGTACCACCACCTCCCCGCTAGATCCCTGCCCAACTGCTTGGGTTAAGGCGGCAAAACAAGATATTGTGAACCAAGTCTCACATATTGTGAACCAATCGCTGCAACAAGGAGTCATGCCCACACAATTCAAGAAATCTATAATAAGACCAATCCTAAAGAACAATTCACTCAACAAGGATGACCCAGCCTCCTACCGCCCCATTTCCAGCATATCTTTCCTGGCAAAGATCATTGAGAAGGCAGTACTATTACAACTACAAGACCATCTGGATGAACATGAAACCCTAGATGAACAACAATACGGTTTCCGAAAACGTCATGGGGTGGAAACGCTGTTGATAGCACTGCTTAACAACCTCCTCAAGGGCCTCGAAGACAAAAAGAAAATGTTTATACTCATTTTCATTGACATCTCTGCCGCTTTTGATACAGTCCATCATGGAATCCTCCTGCAAAGGATTGAATCAATAGGAATATTGGGAACCCCCCTGAAATGGTTCTCTTCTTACATAACCAACAGAATGCCGCAGGTTCACTTCAATGGCGAAGAAGCAGAAACTTTCCCGCAAACGCAAGGCATACCTCAGGGCTCCGCTCTCTCGGCACTCCTTTTCAACGTCTACATGCGACCCCTCTGTAATATTCTCCGACGACACAATATCAACTACCACATTTATGCGGATGATATAATGCTCTACACACAGTTGGATAACGAGAACCCTAACTATACTCAGCTTGAAACATGCCTAAACGAGATGTTAAAATGGATACAGCAAAACAACATGGAGATCAACCATAAAAAGACTGAGGTGATGTATATCTCCAGAAAACCAAACTTTGACCCTCCTGCGTCAGTCACCCTTTGTAACAATATATACAACACGAAGACTGAAATAAAATATCTGGGTGTAACGCTTGACAGCAATCTAAAGATGGAAAAGCACCTCCGCAAAACCAACAAGGCCATTTTCCACAAACTTAGAGTCCTACAACCTCTACGGAACATCCTTGAACCTCACAATTTCAGGTCTGTTGCGCAAGCACTAATCATTCCACACCTCGACTACTGCAACGCCATCTTACAGGGCCTTCCAAAGAAAACCCTCAACATCCTCCAGATGGCCCAAAATGTAGCAGCTAGGGTCATCATGAAAAAAAACCTTACTGATCACATTACACCTGTATTAATCGAGCTACACTGGCTCCCCATTGCAGCCCGGATAAAATATAAAATACTAATAACCACCTTCAAGCTTATACATAACATTGCGCCATCCTTTCTCTCCACCCTTATCAGCACGCAACCACCCAACAGAAGCAGGCGAACATTCCACTCAAACATACTCCACGTTCCCCCCGATATCAGATCTGTAACAACCAGTACTAGCCAACGAGCATACTCTTACTCGGCCCCTGCCCTCTGGAACCAACTACCACCAGAGCTAAGAGCAATCAAAGACCTTATGGATTTCAGAAAGAAACTCAAGACACATCTTTTCCAGTGCCAATACAATCTGATATAGTCCCGGGGTAAAATGTTTCCTCCCAATGAAGCATTGTTGCAGTTATGTAAATATGTGCATATGTATATTCCGATTACTCTCTGTAAGTCCTCACCGTGTGCTGTGCTTCTCCCTTCAAACCAATGTGTGTATACCGCAAAAATTCCTGTCATGATTGACAAATTCATACATGTAATCAAACCGCTACTGATTGCTGGAAGCAGCGGTATAAAAATATATACTAAATAAATAAATAAAATAAATATAAAATATATATATTGGTGCAGCACTGACAGGAGGCAAGATGTGTAGACTGCTGCAGCAGTGCAGTTAGGCCTGTCTCCCCTGGCCCAGATCATGTGATTGAGACCATTGGCCCAGTGTTTGCATGGAGTTGGAGTACGCCCATTGTTTCCTTGACTAACAGTTCCCCTATTTCCATTGTTGTTGCCATAAAGTGAGGAGGAGATCCCATGAGCCCCTGGGGGTGGGGTTGGTAAGTCTGGGCTCGAGCTCTCCTTCCTCTCACTGTCCTTTATCTGTATGTTCTGCTCTTTTTCGCTAAGTTTTTATTTTAGTCCTCTTTCTTTAATTGGCTCCCTTCTGTTTTGCTCGACTACAGCTACTTCAGTATGGGCACCCGCGGATTCTTCGGCCATCTTGACAGATGCAGCGATTCCTTATGATCAGGATTCCTTTTTCACTATGTTTTTGTTTTTTCTTTGGGCTTCTTTTTGCATTTTTTCCTTGACCGCATTTGAGCTGGGCTGCAATGCTAGGTGCATGATGAAAATGTGGTTCCTGCAGAGCTGATTTTGCTGCCTCTGCTGCATCTCCCATGATTTTGTTGCTGGTCAGAGCCCTTTCTCAGCTGGTTTGGGGCAGCAGCTCCTGAAACAGCTTGCAGGCTGTTTTCAGTCTTTGGTAGCAGTATGGCAACCCCTCTTGCAAGGGGCTGAGGTTCTGTTTTCCCTTCGAGGGACCAGGAGGCCCTCTAGAATCTCCACCTTCTGGTGGCAAAGTGGTTGAATACCCCCATTGGTCATTTTGTCTGTCCGTTATTCTGCTAGTCCAACCTCGTCCCCTTTGGGGGGGGGGAGTTGTTTGGAGGAAGAGGAGGACTCTGTGTCCCAAATGGGTGAGTTAGCAGGGGGAGAGAAGTAGTCGGTGATTCATCATTTCACAGGGAGGATTTCTCCACCCTTATTCAGGGTGTCATGATAGTCCTGCACATTGATGAGCCCCCTCTACTGGAGGTTTCACAAATGAATCCCATCCTGCGGGGGGTTGCGATGTTCCACTGACTTCTTTTCCCCTCTGAGCCCTTGAGGCAGCTCATGTCCTCTTAGTGGAAGAAAGTAGAACTAGGGCTGAGGTGGGCCTAAGGTGCTGGCTTGGCTGTATCCTCTACCTCAAGAGTACCTTAGAAATGATATCCCTGTGGTAAAGAAGACTCATGATAGGTGAATGGAAGTTCTCCTCAAGAGTGCTTTCTCGACTTCAGCCTTGGGCACTCAGGAAGCTATTTGTGAAGGTGTGATGGCACAAGTGCTTTTATGCTGGATCCAGTAGTTGCTAGACAGCCCGGAGATGGCATGTTTTAGAGACTGGAGCATCGGCTCGATGACTTAATCAAGATCTTCTCTAAATCCATGGCTGTGAACATGGTAGTCTGGAGGTAGCTCTGGATTTGTCTGCTGAGGCTGCATCTAAGCTTTGGTTGAGCAAGCTCCTCTTCGAGGCTGGTTACTCTTTGGGGAGTATCTGTAGAAGCTGGTGTAAGGCAGAGGCTCCTGAAGGATAGGACCAGAGGGCCCAAGCAGGTATGGGTCTGAGCCCAAGGATTTGCTCTTTTGGGGGTCCCAATGTTCCCAAGACTTAGCAGGAGCTCCCTTTGAAGCTGGTAAGCTCTCAAAATGAGATGTGGGGGTCTCTAACATGGGATAGGCAGTTGGAGGCTGATTTTGGTAGTTTAACTCGTAATAAACTCATACTGCATCAGGTCAGATTTAAGCTCTGACGAGCAGGAACAGTCTTTTATATGTATCTGTACAGCGCTGCATTTGCCTTGTAGTGCTATATAAATGATTAATAGTAGTAGAAGGTCAGTAGGAGGGCCTCAAAGGGGGTGCACACTGGAATTTGTGGAGCTTCTTTGTGATGTCGTCCTGTGGCTCCCCTGGCCAAGAGAGCATAATGCAGTAGTTCAAGGCCAGCCCATGCCCAACATCATCTAAATCAGGGGTCTCAAACTCAAATTGCTTTGAGGGCCAAATGAGGACTTGTAAAGTAACCCGGGGGCCGCATAAGACGCGGGGCCTCATTTGCATAAGGGGCCTCATTTGCATAAATATTTGCATAATGTTACCATACACTAACTTTTAGTAAACATGCCTCTTTAATGAGTATGGATAAAGAAAGACTAAAAGATTTAGAAACAAGAAGACAATAATTAAACTGGGAACCCCAAAAGCCAAACTTGGAATGTACGACAACACTGTAGAAATAAAAATATAAATTAATTTCCTCTTGTACTAAACAAAGCGCAAACATTAATGATGCACATTTCCCAGAGCTGACATATTCCAGTTAATAAATTCAAAATAAAGAGATATTTTTCTACCTTTTGTGCATTTTTTTCAGTTGCAATTGTTCCAGCCACTTTCTTCTGGTTTCTTCATGTCTTCTGCTAACTCTCCATCGTCTGCTGTCCATTTGCCCTTTCTTCTCTCCTAGTTTTTTTTCCATTCTCTCTCTACATCTGCTTTAACATACTAATCTTCCTTTTTCTCTTTCCTCATTCCTATTTCATCCACTCAAATTTTACCCCTCCATCCTCAATCCCCACTTACTCTCCCAATACCTGGCCAATTGTAGATTTGTCTTCTCTCCCAGACAAAATATTTTTCCCCTCTCCATTTCACTTTCCCAGCTCCATCCCATTCTAATCCTCCCCCAACATCAGCTCCCTTCTAGTTCCAGCCCCACCCAGCATCCGCTCCCTTCTAGTCCCCCCATTAGTCCATTTCCAGTCCTATCCTAGCCTCACCATCAGCCCATTTCCAATCCTAGCCCCCCATCAGCCCATTTCCAATCCTAGCTCCCTCCCCTAACAGCCCATTTCCATTCCAAGCCCCCCTCCCCATCAGCCATTTGCAGTTCAAGCCCCCCTTCCACTCAGCCCATTTCCAGTCCTAGCAACCCCCCCCAGCCCATTACCAGTCCTAGACCCCCCCATAGCCCATTACCAGTCCTAACCTCCCCATAGCGCACTTCCAGTTTTAACCCCATCACCCCCGTTTCAGTCTTACCCCCCCCATAGCCCATTACCAGTCATCACCCCCCTGCCAATAGCCCACTTCCAGCCCTAACCCCCATTACCCCATTTCAGTCAGCCCTTCCATAGCTCATTACCAGTCCTAACTCCCCCCATCAGCCCACCTCCAGTCCTTCCTAACCCCCACCTGCCCATTTCCAGTCCTAGCCCCCACCATAGCCCATTACCAATCATAACCCCCCTGCCAATAGCCCATCTCCAGTCATAACCCCCCCCCTGCCAATAGCCCATTTCCAGTCATAACCCCCCCCTGCCAATAGCCCCCCCCTGCCAATAGCCCATTTCCAGTCATAACCCCCCCCTGCCAATAGCCCCCCCTGCCAATAGCCCATTTCCAGTCATAACCCCCCCTGCCAATAGCTCATTTCCAGTCATAACCCCCCCCCTGCCAATAGCCCATTTCCAGTCATAACCCCCCCCCTGCCAATAGCCCATTTCCAGTCATACCCCCCCTACCAATAGCCCATTTCCAGTCCTACACCCCCCCCCCCGGTAAATTAAAATAAAACCTGGCTTCTGCTGCTCAAGCAGCAAAATCAGCTGTCCTGCGGCCCCTTCCCCTGTGCCCGGAGATCCGAGTCTGCTCTATCAGCGGCGTGCTTTTCAAGCCGCGAGGAGAGTATTCCCCTCTCGCGCGGCTTGAAACCGCGCGCGAGAGGGGAATACTCTCTTCGCGGCTTGAAAAGCACGCCGCTGATAGAGCAGACTCGGATCTCCGGGCACAGGGGAAGGGGCCGCAGGACAGCTGATTTTGCTGCTTGAGCAGCAGAAGTCAGTTTTTTTTTAAATTTGACAATTGCTTCTGCCGCTGCCACGGCGGCAACGGCAGAAGCCAGGGTTTGGGGTTTTTTTTGTTTTCCTCTGTCGCGGGCCGCACAAAGTTGTCTCGCGGGCCGCATGCGGCCCGCGGGCCGCGTGTTTGAGACCCCCTGATCTAAATGATCACTTATACACAAGAGTATTTTGACGGTCAAGGATGCTCTACAGCACCTCCTTCAGTTGCAGACTATTATACCCCTACCCTCCATAGACCACGGTCAGGGGCGGTATTCCTTTTTATTTCATGGTTTCCAAAAAGGTAGGGTCCTTCTGACTCATTCTGGACCTGAGGGCAGTCAGAACCAAGTTGAGTAGTGTACTTCCACATGGAGACCCTCCAGTTGGTCATTGTGTTGGACTATCAAGGAGAGTTTCAAACATCTTTGGACTTTTCTGAGGCCTACTTCTATATCCCTATACAGCAGCAGCATTGGCAGTTTATCCATGTTTGCATGGGCTGCCATGTTTAGTTTTGGGCCCTGCCTTTTGGGCTGGCCAGGGGCACCTTACACCATTTCAAAGGTCATGGTGGTGGTGATCGCAGCATTCCTGTGCAAGGAGGGAATCTGGGTTGACTTGTGAATTTATTCAGTCTCCATGGAAAAGTCCAGTGCGGACATGACCCAGGTTATCTGATGGTTGGAGAAGCTGGGTTGAGTGCCCAACTACCCCAAGTACAGCCTAGTTTCCTCCTAGGTCTTGGAGTATCTGGGATCCTGCCTCAGCATCCACTTGGGCAGGGTGTTCTTACCTCAGAAAAGTTGGACAGATTGCATCTGTAATTCAGGACAGGCAGCTTCAGGGCTTGGGACTTCCTCTACTCAGAGATCCTCTGTATTTTTCCCATGTGTTTTTTTTAAAATTCAGATACAGCTCTCATCTCCACCACCTCTACTGGGAAGCTATTCCATGCATCTTCCACCTTTCTCATAAAGAAATAGTTCCTTAGAGTACTCCTAAGTCTATCCTCTTTCACTTTCATCTTATGACTCCTCATTCCAGAGCTTCCCTTTAACTGGAAGATGGCCACCTTCTGTGCATTTTATCCACTGAGGTATTTAAATGTTTATCATATCGCCCCCTCCCACCTTTACTCCAAAGTATATATATTGAAATCTATAAACCTATCCCCTTATGCCTTATGACGAAGACCACTGACCATTTTAGTAGCTGTCCTCCGGACTAACTCCTTCCTGTTGATATCCTTTTGAAGGTGTGGTCTCCAGAATTGTACACCAAATGCTCTCACTAGAGACTTGTACACCAAATGCTCTCACTAGAGACTTGTACAAAGGCAGTACTATTACCTCGTTTACCCTGCTAGCCATTCCTCTATCTATGCAACCAAGCATCATTCTAGCTTTTGCCATTACATTTTCTACCTGTTTACCACTTTAAGATCAGCTGATACAATCACCTGCTGTTCTTTTGTGCACTGAAGTACTTTACCCCTTATACCAGGGGTTCTCAACCCTGTCCTCGGGACCCACCTAGCCAGTCGGGTTTTCAGGATAACCACAATGAATATATATATATGAGAGATTTGCATACCCTGCCTCCATTATATGCAGATGTCTCCCATGCATATTCATTGTGGTTATCCTGAAAACCCATTTGCATATAATGGAGGCAGTGTATGCAAATCTCTCTCATACATATTCATTGTGGTTATCCTGAAAACCCGACTGGCTAGGTGGGTCCTGAGAACAGGGTTGAGAACTCCTGCCTTATACTGTACTGCCCCTTGTTTTTTTTCAACTGCATAACTTTGCATTTTTTACCATAAAATCTTAGCAGTCAAATTCTCAACCATTCTTCAAGCTTCTCTAGATCCCTCATGCTCGGGGCTGGCCCAACCACTAGGCAAACTAAGTGATTGCCTAGGGCAACAACTTCTGGGGATGGCAAAGAGCAGGGCATTCAAAGCTAAACAGTAGATTTTGACATCCAGGGAGGGTGTAAGGCATAAGGTTTGCTTAGGGCACCAACACCATGAATCAGCTCTGAAGCTGGCCCTGTTCATGCTATCCATAACTTCCAGGGTGTCTACCTGTTGCAAATTTTGGTATCTGCAAAGAGGGCATACCTTTCCTGACAGACCTTCTGCAATATCACTTATAAAAATATTAAAAAGAACTGGATCAAGGACCAATCCCTGAGGCACACCACTGGTAATGCCCCTATCTTCAGAGTGAACCCAATTTATCACTGCCCTCTGCTACCTCTCACTCAACCAGTTTCTTATCCAGTCAGTCACTTAGAGTCCATCCCAAGTGCACTTAGCTGATTTATAAGTCAGAATGCTGCCTTGGATCCTGTAATTCCTTGGATTGCAGAAATTGTCTGAGGCAATCAACTGTCTAAGGCATCTCTGAATCGGTGGCACCATAATTCAATGATTTATACCATACCTTACTAACCGTACACAACAAGTCAGAGCCAACAATACATCTTCCAAGCCATTCAACCTAACTCAAGGGGTCCCACAGGGGTCTGCCTTGTCAGCATTACTATTCAACATTTATATCCAACCAAGCTGCTACATAATCCGCAAATACAATGTTGAATATAGAATTTATGCAGACGACATCATGCTATTCACACCTTTCAACATACAAGACCTTAACTATGAGAACATTATCAGCTGTTTCAATGAAATCTCACAATGGCTCAACTCAATGAACCTTTCTATCAACCTTAAAAAAACAGAAGTCTTGATGATCTCCAGGAATAAATCATTCTCACTGCCTCAACAACTCCTAGTAAATGGTGCTTCCTTTGATATCAAAAAAGAAATAAATATCTAGGTATTGTGCTTGACCATAACCTCAGCATGACAAAACATATCAATATGATAATGAGAACAATATATAACAAGACCCGTACAATACAAAACCTGAGACCTCTACTATCTAAAGAAGACTTCCACACAATAGCACAAGCATTTATCTGCCCACACTTCGATTTCAGTAATATTATATTACATGGTCTTCCTAAACAAACAATGAAACCCCTCCAAATGGCTCAAAACACGGTAGCCCATGCTATAATGAAAGTCTCAAGATTTAAACACATAACCCCAATCCTGTACCAACTACATTGGTTACCAGTCTCTCAAAGAATCAAATTCAAAGCTATTCTGACTATATTCAAGATTATAACCAACATTTCTCCAACATATCTGATCTCACTAATTCAGACTCAACAGGAAACAAGATGTAGGAGAGAAAATATGAGAAATCTACTAGCTACCCCAACGGTTTCAAGAAAAGCAAATCTATCAACCACAAACGGGGCCTTTTCATTGTACGTATCGATCCTTTGGAACTCTTTACCTAACTACCTTAGAGAGATAAAAGACCTATCCATATTCAGGAAAAATCTCAAAACTATCTTCTTCTCTGAAGCGTACCTGGCAAAAATGGATAAGTAAGCCTCAACGACCCAGAATGGAAATTCATCCATCAAGTAAAGAAATCCTCCAATAGAGCACCCTCTCTAAAATTTACCCATACATGTACATAGTTGGCCGTTATGTATTATACCACTGGCAAGGGTTTGTTGTAACTAATTTATAATGATTTCCTGTACTTGTTAATATATACTAAACTTGTAAATCTATTTCTTCTTGTTCTCTCGTTAATATGTACTAAACTTGTTAATATGTTTCTGCTAGTTCTATGTAAACTCCTCAGTGCAGTAGAGTTTGTTCTCTATAAACAGCCTTGATTATGTGATAAAGCGTTATATAAAATCCTTAAATAAATAAATCAATCATACCATTTACATTAATAAATACTGTATTTCTGTTCTGTGTTCTCAAATGAAGCGCAAGGAATGGGACCTCAGAAAACAAACACAAATAGAAATGGAAGTGAGGTAGAATTCAATTGAAAGCAAGTTCTGCTACGAGGGCACATGGGATGAGGGTGAAGGGAGATAGATTCAGAAGTGATATGCGGAAAGAGTGGTGGATCCGTGGAATAGTCTCCCAGTGGAGGTGGTAGAGATGAGGACAGTAACTGAATTTAAAAAAGCATGGGAGAAACACAGAGGATCTCTAAAAGTAAAAAGGGGACTGTTTTAGTTGTTGATATGGAAGGACAGACTAGATAGGCCATATGGTCTTTTTTCTGTTGTCATATTTCTATGTTTCTAGAACTTGAACTCTATTCATGAGGAGCTAGCAACCTCTTCCTTTCTTCTGCTTTTGAGGACAACAACCAAATTCACCCATCGCCAGTCTTCTGGGACCGTTCTTGACTCTAAAGAAGCATTGAAAAGGAGCCACCAGTACTTCCCTAAGTTCTTTCAGTAGCCTCTGATGAATTCTGTCCGACCCCATCGCTTTGTCCACGTTTAGTTTTGCTAGCTCCTCATGAACAGAGTTCAAATTCTACCTCACTTCCACTCCTATTTGTGTTTATTTTCTGAGGTCCCATTCCTGGTGCTTCATTTGTGAACACAACAGAAATGCAATATTTATTAAGCAATTCTGCTTTATCCTCATCAGCCTCTACATATTTCTTTCCTCTCCATCACTCTTCAGTCTCACAGTGCCACCCTTACACTTTCTCTTGTCATTAATATACTTTAAAAAAATACTTTTTCCCCATGTTTTATTGTATTGGATATTTTTTTTCAGTTTGCATCTTTGCTTTCCTGATTACTTTACCAGCTTCCCTTAGCTTTCCCAGATATTGCTGTTTGTCTTCCTCTTTCTGCAATCTCTTATAGTTTATGAAGGCTAATTTATTTTTCCTGAAGTCTAGGACCCTCACTTTTGAATGAACCGTCTCCACCTGTGTCCTAATATTGATACTCACCATTCATTGTTCATTGCTCTCCCATTACAACATCAGAACCACTCTCCCCATTTGTAAGCACAAAGTTCAGTATCGTGCCCTCCTGCGTGGGTTCTGTTAGCAGTTGCCAGAACAATTTTCTCTGTAAAGAATCCAGGTTCTCCTTACTTCTAGATGACACTGCAGCACGGATATCCCAATCAACATCTGGCAATTGAAATCAACTACTAATAGTACTTCCTCCTTGTGCGTGTCTTCAATTAAATCTCTATGTCTTCTGCTTGTGAGGGAGGTATGAAAATAGTGTTATGTCCTACAATGGCCTTATAATCTCTTCATATATGGGGAAACCCAAAAGCAAACTGAGAACAAAAGTGCTGCATTAATGGAAAAACTAAAGGAACTTTCCTAGTAGAACATGGTTAGAAACGGTAACACTCCTCTGAAGATTTTAGATAGGTTCACATATGTAGAACACAATCTTAGCAGGGAGGAAAATAAAAACACAATTTATTGCTTTTGGTTTCTTCAAAGTAGAAATGGAGATGCTGAAAAAAGGAGCATCCCCCATTTCATACCTTTTATGCTGCTGCAATGCAGGTTTCTGGTTTCAGCAACTCTGATAGCAAGCCCAAATTGGGCCCCATATCTGGTAAAGGGGCCAGTGGTCATACTGTATCATGCCTACCATCCCTGGTATCAACAGCATACACCCCAACCTCTCAACACAGAGGTAGAGCTCGAACAAAATCTTCTCTCTAAACAGTGTAGGCTTCCCTCAACCTTTATCCTTTCTCTTTATGGACTTGAATAACTAGCAAGCTCTTTATCTCCTTTCTTCTGGTTCTTCTGTTGTTCTCTCTAGTATCCTTAAGAGGCAGTGCACTTCTTCTCGGTTCTCTTAGGCTGTGCAAGACACAGGACCTCAGTGATGCTCTTATCCTCTGTCCCAGGCAACTTTTAGATCAGTGACTCTTCACTGTGGGGTCCAGGTGCTCCCCTTTTGGTCTTTGCTGCCCTTCAGTAGGGGGAGGATTCCTCACTCTTTGTCCCAGGCATACCTCATTTAGCAAATCTACACTGCAAGGTCCTGGTACGCCTATCTGTCTTGGTTGCCTCTCAGTAGGATTCAGAAAGAACAAAAGGCACTAACCTCTCCTTGCCAAGAGGCTATATACCTCTTCATTGCATCATACATAGGACACATTCCCTTTAGACATGTAACATATATATACTTCTCCCAGTATATAGATCCTGTGGTGGGTCAGATGCCAAAGTTTCCAGGCTTAGCCCTCCCTTTAGAAGCACAGGCTGCCTTCAAACATACAGGAACCTTAGCTAATGAAACAAGCAAAGCTACTAGGAGGGGGGATGGATATACCCCTACTCCTGAAATCTGGAGAACTTGATTTGCATATCCCTGAATTAGAGAGATGTGATTAATTTCTGGAGCTATAATGAATTAGTAAGAGCAATGAAAAATTGATCCTCTACAATGAGACCAATGTGCTTAACAGTCTTGTAATTGGTTATGAATCAATCTGCTTTAATTAATGGTTAAATTAATAATTGTCTTTGGCATCAGATCTTAGTCTAGTCTTCAGTTTTTTGCAATCACAAACCCGAATTCTGTGTCCGTGACGTCCTAGTTGTTACATACAAAGAGAGTGATGCATTAATTTGTGGGATTTCCTGTGGGTTATTGACCTCTTTCCCTGTGTAAGTTTGCTAGAAATGCAAACCTACATAAATGTCTTTCTTGCAGTTCCTGGCAGTAAAGATAGCTATGCCTCAAAATACTGTGCGAAGATATTTTTGTGTGATGGTTTTTGCTTTTGAATTAATCAGCTGCTTTACATGATATTGTAATGGAGTAACTCATTGAACTTGAGTAACATTTTGCATGCAATAGACTTTGTGTGAAATTTAATTATTGTGGAGAATTTATTTTTCAAATTTTTCCACAAGAGGCCAATGCATAAGCACACCAACAGTTTGGCATAATTATCAGATTTTTGCATCTTTTTCTTTGCAGGGTTGAAGAGAGAAAGAGCCTTTTGCTTTTTTTCCGGAGTCTTTCTTCCTTTGCAGAAGAGTGGAGCTGTCGTAACCGTATCTTCCTTCATTTTAAGGTAAGATCTAAACAGACCATCTAAGAACATCTTTGGCTGCTGTATAATCCTTTTGAGTAGGTATGAAACAATTGTATAACATAACTCAGGCTAAACACTTGGTTTTCATAGTGGGTTTTTTACAGATGACTTTTAGTTTATACTGTTGGGTAGATTGTAATGGTTTTGTTTGTTATTGAATTTCTGTTTTGCGAACTGTACATTTGAAGATTTCCTTCCTTTTAATGAACATACTCCATTTATATCTGTATGGGACTTTTACATTGGCTTTATAAAATATTCGCAGTGGCGGTGTTTCATTCTGATAGCAGGTGAACATGAAATGGGTATTCTCCTAAGTCACTCTATTATTCCTATTTCAGAAGCTAATTATCAGTGTTACACACAGACGTTTAGGAAACAAAGTGGGCTGGGGTGAGGTATGCTGTGAGCTCATTTACCTGCCAATCCCTAGAATGCTTTTATGCTTGTAGATTACACTCAAGTACTTGGACTATACTGAAACATGTAAATATACTAAGTTTTGAAAGGATGAATTGCTGTATGTTCAGTATGTCATGTTTTGGGTTGTAAATTCCAAGCAGTTTTTAAATAGTCTTGGCAGAAAAAGGCAAAGCTTATCTTCAAACTCAATTTGACTGGTATTTTGCAATTCTAAGGTTCAAAAACTAATCGAATGAGATAACAGTATGGACTCCATCAATGAAGAAGTTGAATTGTTTCTTTAAACTATTTTTTGATGAAAAACGAGGCTTATGATACCATTATGTCTGTATATATGTTGCCCCCTAATGTTTTCATATGGTATCCTACCCACACCAAATTTTGAGGACATGGTTAGGGAAGGGGAGAGGAATAAGAGGACTCCGACAGATGCACATGAATTGTGGACATGTGTATATGTGGCCCAGGAAAAGAGACTTCTTTGGTTATGAATGAAACTTTCCGCTTTTTTTATTTATTTTTTTTTGCTACTTCTTTGAGCTTCCAGCTCAATCACAGCCTGCTCTGACTAAGGCTATAGTTTTATAAACCTTTATTTGTTTTCTTACCTCATTTGTAAAAGCCTCTCTACTAATTTGGCCATTTCAGTGTCTATACCATTACCAAGGGCCACAGATCAGAGCTCCCTTAAGAGCCCCGTAGATGTTTCTTGAATTTGGCTATTAGGTGTTACTTTTGAAGGATGGCTAGGATTTCCTTGACCCCAAGAACTGTGAATGCTGTCTTCACAATATTCCTAGGCTCAGACGAAACTCCGCAATATTAGTTTCAAAACTGTGAAAATAGTAAAAAGAAATGAAATTTAATTTTTGAAAAGAGTCAAGGTAGGCTTTCTTCCAACTTATCAAACAGGTCGGTTTTGTGACAGGCTTGAGATATTGTTATCACTTGCACACTCTGACAAGTTTTGGCCATGGAAGATACTAGTTCTTTCAAAATTGCCAGTGGCTTCTTGGATGCCTCCATAATGAGTCTCCTCCTTGCTCAGTCATCCAGTTGGAAGGATGGTCTGATCTATATAGGGTCGTGGTGATGCCATATGCCTCCTACTTCTTAATAATCATCCTGATTCTGCTCTGAGGGGAATTCAGGGACTTAGATATAAAAAAATTCCAATCTTCTAGTCTGTGCCTTTTGAAAACTTTGCCCCAGAATTTTTTGCCATTTCCTTGGTGCTCATGGTTGGGTCTTCACTTTGAAATGTACGATGCAGCAGAGGACCAAAGAGAACTGTTGAATTTATGATGTCGTCATATGAATCAATACAATTTAACATAGATATGATCAATTCACTTGGTGTGTGCTTTTGAAGGTAATTGATCATATCAAAACTTCAAATACTTAGGATTGCTACAAAAGTATATGGAGGTGGACATTTATCCAACCAAGCTGTGGCATGTTTTTTATCTATTTCATTTTCTGTAGATCTCTGGAATACATTTTTCACTTGTGTTGTGGGGTAGAATGTGTGGGGTATATGGAATAAACATGGTTTTAATGCAATTTACTTCCAGGTTGGAAGGTAAGAAAAGATGAATAATCTGGAATGGCTTGTAAAACTTTTGTAGCCATTGTGTATAGCAAATGGTAGGGATGTGCATTTGTTAGCATGTACTCTATTCGTTAACGTTCTTAAAAATGTTTAGCGCATGCAAAATAAATTCAGTACGTTAACCTACAAGTTAACATGTATGCAATCAATTTGCATGTATTTAAAAAGTTCTAACATGCATTAAAAATGTTATAAAACAAATGTGTGAAATGAACCAAAAAACACCCAGAAAAACTGGGGGGAAAAGTCCAAATGAATTAAAACATTTTGACCTGTGCACATCCCTAACAGAGATGTTCGTACAATACTGTTTGTGATGGCAGTTGAGTTTGGTTCACTATTATAGTAAAATACTTGTGCTTAAATTGGATATGAGGCCCATTTAAGATAGATCATGGAGAGAGGAATTGAGATGTCTAGGTCAGGGTGCGCACAATTCCCCACTATATTTTGCAATGTTGTGCTTTTTGTGAAATACCTAGGACATGCAGGAGCACATGTCCATTTACTGGCACGCCCAGTAATTTAAAAAAATGGATTCGCTGGAAAAGAATCCCCATTTCACATCTTTATATTGCTGCAGCTAGGAACCTCGCAGACTGCAGCAACCCAGATAGTGAATCTCAAGTTGGACCTGCTATCTAGTAAAGAAGCTAGTGGCGAGATCATGTCCCCTTCTACTCCTCCAACATAATTAGCATACCTCCTGACAGTCCTCTTTGGCTGTTATCAGGGGTTTCTCTGGTAGTCTAGTAGGGAGCAGGAGGATCCCCAGTCGCTCCTGCTTCATTGGGCACCCAAGCTCAGAATGGCACCTCTGACCCTTAGCAATAATCTTGTGGTACTACTGTTAGGATCAAGCTGTCAAATGAGGAGCACCAGATCTCTGGAGTTCCTTATTTGGTGGTGTGCCCCTAGTGGCAGAAATGAAAGGCTACTGCCCTTTAAGATGGCCCTTGTGCATGTTTTGGGAGAGATCCAGAAGCTGATGATATTTTTAAATTTAGACGTGATTTCCCTTGGTAAAATGGGAAATTCATATCTATTTTTTAGGTATGCCCAAGCTACAACTTCACCACACCTCTTATGTCCCTGGGATTCTACGCATACAAATGGCTGCTTCCAAAATCGTTATTTGCACATGTATACTCCATTTACTTGTCTAGATACTTCTAAAATTGCTGCATAATATAAGAACAGTTTGACTAACATACATAGTAACATAGTATATGATGGCAGATATCGACCAGCCTTTGTTTAGGGGTGTACCCTCCGCTCCATGCAGGTCACCTCTACTTGTTGAGATATCAGAGACAGTTAAGATTATTTTGATTTTATCCTGTCTCAATAAAGGGATCCACTAAACCAGCAAAGCACATTCAATGAGTGAGCCTTGGAACCAACTGCTTTCACTAAAGTGAGTACTGGAATCGAGGCTTTAGTGAGGCTGTTTCTCAAAGTAATTTTTTTATAACACTATACTGTATATATTTTTCAGATTTGCAGATCAGAGCTTTATGATACAATGTTATTCAAATTATTGATAAAAGTGGATTGTTGTGGCTCTCATTGATTAGATCAGCGGTTCTCAACCGATGCGGAAGCACCGACGGGTGGTGTGTCGTGGGGCCAGCACAAGTAGGGCAGCAATTCCAGGGAGGTTGAGGCAGCAGAAAGCGTAGCAGTAGAAAGTCAGGCAGCGGAAGATGCGACCAAAAAGTATGATTTCAGTTCCAGTGTGCTCTGTGCACTGGAAGTGAAACCATACTAAGTGCTGCTGTGACCCCGGGAAGGAGCGTGGCTTTGAATTAACTGAAGAAGCATGCTGCGCCTTGTACAGCCGGATCTTTTGCTGCCCGGCTTTGCGCTGCTGTGCTTCCTGTTTTATGATGCCTAAAAGAGAGCAAATGCTATACTTATGGAGGTAGGGTGGAAGGGAGAAGGAGTGCACCATCAGGGTGGCAGATTAGGGGTGAGGACAGATGCAGCACTTAGTAGGGTGGAAGGGAGAAGGCAGCTACTGCATTGTTTGCGACGAAGGGAGAGACAGTAGATGCTGTACCTGGGGGCGGCAAGGTAGGGAAGATGCTGTACTGTTGGAATGGCAGTTTGGCGGACAGTGTAGTTACTGTACTGTTGGGGGAAGGGAGAAGGCACATTCTGCACTGTTGCAGGGGAAGGGGAGAGAGGAGGGAAATGTTAGACTACAAGGTTGGGCTGGGAGGGAGGGAGGGGAGAGAGAAGGGCACTGCTGGGCATGGTGGAACCATGTGAGATAGGCCATTAGGGTGGGTTATCAAGGACATGAGCGAGAGGAGGATGTTGAGTGCAGAGGATAGAAATGTGGTAATGGGAAATGGATGGAAGATAAAAGGCAATAAAAGATCAGGGAAGGAGTGAAGCAATGGCTGAGCCTAGGGGAGAGGAGCCGGGCAGGAGATGAAACAAAATGGAATGTTGATAAGTGAAATTTAAAAAGAAGGAGATAAAGGGTGAAGTTTGAGTCGACAGAGAGAAATGGAAGAAAGGGCTAAACTGGAAAGATCAATATGTCAGAGACCGATATAGGGAAGGAATGGGAAGGAAAGGAGAAACAACAAATGGACAGTGGACACTGGAAAGAGAGCAAGAGATGTCGGACAAGGAAAGCCGAAAAGACAGACTGGGACCAATATGACTGCAAATAAAATGCCCAGATGACAGAGGTAGAAAATATTTTATTTTAAATTTATTGACCGAAATATGTTTGCTTTGGGAAATATGAATTGCAGATGTTTTTGTATTTTATTCAGTACAAGAGGAAATGCATTTGTGTTTTATCTCTCCAGTGTTCTTTGGGTTTCCATTTCAATTTTTGTCTTCATATTTCTATTTCTAATTTGCAATCCCTTGTTCTGTATTTGAGAGTCTGTTCTTTGCGTGTGACCAAGATGCAGTATTCTTAGCATGTAGTTTCTCCATAGAAATCTGTAGTGTCCCCATGTGTTGTTTAACTAGAAATATGTATATTGGTGTTCTGGGCCCAAAATAATGTTATGCTGCCTTTTCATAGGTGGGCTTCTTGCTGTTTGAATCATTGGAATTAGTGCCTGTGGCAGGTTTGCTTACGTGTATATTAGTGTTTTTTTTTTTTAAAGATATTGTTTAATGAAGCAAATTGCAACTCCCGAGCTCAGTGGGTACTCTTACACTGTGCCCAGGTACTTAAACATACATAACAAATGTATTTACATTTGCCTATAGTTCCCTTTCCTCCCTCCCTTCCTCTCCCTCTCCCCCCCTGGTGATGGTGAGCCATGCATTCATCCATCTCCATTTAAATTTTATGCTTTGTTTCACCCCAGTACCTTACCTCCCTATTAGCGCTATATCTGGATAGTCCCATATTTGCGCCTTTAACCCGAGAGTTCTCTACCGGGTTAAGAGTTCATTGGGTGCTAAGGTGTCAATGTATCGTTTCCATTGCATTAAGAACACTTTCCACTTTTTCTGGTGTCCTTTGGCTTCCTGACGTTCTAAGAGCATTAATTGATGGAAACAGCTACGCCACTCCCAATAGGTGGGTGCTTGAGAGTCTCTCCACTGTTGGAGAAGGGGTTGCTTACCCACTATGCACGCTTTCCTTACTAGTAGTTGGATCCACTGTCCCTTAGGGAGTGGAGCTGTTAGCTGGTCAGAAATTACTAGGATCTCAGTCCACTCCACTGGCTGACCAATTAGCTGGATTATATAGTTCCAAATCTTACACCAGTAGCAGCGAATCACCTCACAGAGCCACCACATATGACCAAGTCCCATCAGTGGTTCAAAGCACCAAGGGCAGTTGCCATCCTGTGTGAGGCAGCTCTGCAATGCCCGACGTGGAGAAAAATGGGCACAACAGACCGCCTTGAATTGTAACTCTTGTAATTTTGCTGCTCGGACCAGGCGCACTATGCACTGTATGGTACCCAGCACTCTGCCTGTTGCAACTAGTACTTTTAACTCCTCCGCCCATTTCTGCTCGTAATGAGAGAGCACTAGTTTGTGGGTTCATTTAGCCAACCTCCCTGAGTATACGGAGATTGACACAGGTTTCTGTTCATCCATTTCAAAATAATGCAGGGTTTGGGCAGTTCTTTTTGCCCCTAGTGGTTCACGCGGGAGTGATACTACATAATGCCATAATTGGTAGTGAGCGAAAAGGTGTTTATTCCCTAAATCATAGTCCTCTTGCAGTGCTCGAAAAGATGTACAGGCACCTGACTCATCCACCACCTGTCCTAGGTTGCGTATACCTTTCGTGGTCCATTTGCGAAACAACTTTGTCTCAGTGTCTGTCTATGAATGCTTCTTCTAATGCATGCGGTGTATACACCTCAGTGTATTCCAACCAGTCGCCTAAGTGTAGGGTTTGTGTGTAGTGAAAGAGATCCAGAAGGCCCAACCCCCCTTGCCTCTAGGGACCCTTCAGATACTTGAGCGGTAATCAAGCTTTTTTCCTTTGCCATAAGAATTTCCGCAATGTTCATTCGATCAATACAATATTCTTCCTTAAGAGGCATAGAGGGAGTGCCTGCAGCATGTACAGCAGTTTGGGAAACTGTACCATTTGAAACGCCGCAACACACTGCAGTAATGATAGTGGAAGGAAGGTCCAGGCACATATTTGAGCCCGTAGGTGCTGCAACGCCCTGGTGCAATTACATCTATAAAGCCTGTGAAGATCACTAGTTGATTGGATATCTAGGTATATGAATGCCGTGTCTGCCCATCGTATGGGGAAAGGGGGTACCCCACAATGAATGTGGTTTCCTCAGCACATCTAGAGTCTCAGACTTATCGTAATTAATCCGTAGGCCTGCTACCTCCCCAAAGGCAGCAAATTCCTCGAGCACTTTAAGCAAGGATATTTGAGGGTAAGTGAGAGGAAATAACATGTCTGCAAATCAGAGATTTTGAATTCCGACCGCACAGTCTACACTCCTGGGCTTCTTTACAATCCACCAGCTTGCGCACTAGTGGGTCTAATGAAAGAATAAACAACAGAGAAGATAGAGGGCAGCCCTGCCGTGTTCCTCGCCCCAGATAGAAAGCCTCTGAGAGTACCCCATTTGCCAATACTATTGCTTTGGGTTCTGTATATAGTAAATGCATCATCTACCAGGCAAGGTAGAAGTTGAAACAAATAGGTCCACCCTACCCATTTGAACGCCCCCTCAGGTCAAAACTGACCAGTAAAGAAGGCACCTGCTGTTCATGAACCCACTCTAAGGAAGTGATAATCTTCCACAAGTTAAGGGATGCATATCTACTTCGAACAAAGCCTACCTGCGAATCTTGCACCAAACTGGGTAACAGGGGAGCTAGGCATTCAGCTAAAATCTTGGCCAACAATTTCAGATTGAAGTTAATCAAGGAAATCAGCCTGTAAGATGCAGTATGTAGGCGATCCTTGCCAGGTTTAGGGAGTAGGATGATATATGCTTGATTCCATCCCCCCCTGCCCCCCAGGTCATGCATCCACTACCTATCCTTGCTTGATACATATCTATCAGGAGTGGGGTTACCAAATCATTGAAGAGCTTATAAAATTCAGTGCTAAATCCGTCTGGGTCTAGGACTTTGCAACACTGGGTCATCCGAATCCCCCCCCCCTGCACCTCCTGTGCCGAAACTGATGCTCCCAGCAGCGTCGCATGCTGGCTAGTGAGTTGCGGTTAGGATAGACCATGCAGGTATATAGCTATTTGTGATGGGGAAACTTGTTCTCCCATATATAGCGTCTGATAAAAAAGCCAAAAAAGTTGTAAGATCTTGACCATATTTTTG
The DNA here is from genome assembly GCA_033557465.1 of Ichthyophis bannanicus. Classification (NCBI taxonomy): domain Eukaryota; kingdom Metazoa; phylum Chordata; class Amphibia; order Gymnophiona; family Ichthyophiidae; genus Ichthyophis; species Ichthyophis bannanicus. Next base: position 71,760,307 of record CM066046.1, on the reverse strand, counting down.
TGAGTTTTCCCTGTCACGTCTCTCAGAGCAGATATCGTTTGGAGCCCTCTACTTCCCTTAAGACAGCATGCCAGAAGTCGCCCTGATTTATCGTCACAGCAATATAGTTGGTATTTGTAATACATCAGTGTTTTTTAGCCCACTGATGCAGGAGCTCATTAAGAGCAGCTTGGGTTTCCATAAGGCGGGCTTTAGTCCACGCTGTGGGGCATTGAGAATAGTGCTTTCGTTCTAGGACCATCTGTTTCTCCAACTTGATCATCCTCGCATTTATTAAGCGTCACCTTCTGGCTACATATGCTATGATATCTCCTCGGAGAACTACCTTTGCAGTCTCCCAAAATATCTCTGGCGTTACTTTATAGAGTTCATTGTGCGTAGTATAAGTTTGCCAGCGTTCATGAAGTTAGGTGCAAAATTGTTCATCTTTATGTAGGTAAAAGGGGAAGCACCACAGGTGCTGACAAGGGGTGTGCACCTGCCATGTGAGATCAACCCACACATGTGAGAGTCCGAAATTTCTTCAGGACCAATTTGCACCTCCTCCACCTTTGAAAATAAAGGTTCAGAAACCATCAGGTAGTCTACGCAAGCACTGGTTCCGTGGGCTCATGATCTATGAGAATAATCCCGATCCAAAGGATATAACGGGCGCCACGGATCTACCAAATGCAATCATCACTTAAGACTACAGAGAGAATGTATAGTGGCCCTCCAGGCCTCAACCCCTCCCCTTCTGGAAGCATCTACCATTGGATCCAAGACATCACTGAGGTCGCCACCTAGTATTAGTGGGTCCTTGGGTATTAATCTATGCAGGAAGCCAGGCAGCATTGAAGGGGAAATCCGAATTATTGGAGCCATAGATGTTGCATAAAATAACGGGTTTGCCTTCCAAGTCACCCTGCAGGATAAGGTATTGGTCTGTCATGTCTAAGAACTCTCCTGTGCAATCAAAGCTGACATTTTTGTGGATCAATATCACCATGCTACCCTTCTATCCCTGTGCTGGGACTCCAAAGACTTGTCCTACCCAGTCTCTACCTACTTTAGTTTGTTCTACAGTTGTCTGGTATGTTTCCTGTAGGAAAACTGTCACATTTGTCTTGCTATGGCCCTGAGAACCTTATATCATTTTACTGGGGTGCTTAACCCCCACACATTCCAGGTTATAATGCTCAGAGGGCTTTCCTGATTTCAGGTTGATATTGTGTCTCATTCTTCATTTTGTCTTGACAGGGTTCCCCCCCAGCCTGAGACCCCAGTGTTCCCAAACCATCGGGTGTGTTTCTGCCACTTTTCACTCCACCATAGTTTCCATGGATCATCTATCTACCTCCTAGTGGTCCCCTCCCCATCCTTTATCCCCTTCCTACCCCATCCCCCTCCCCCCTCTACTCCACCTATCTATCTCCATCTATCCTTAGGTCACGCTTAATGACGTTGTTGGTTCCCTTCCCCCTAGGTTATGACTGCCCCCACCGTGGTTACCCCTTTGTTCCCTTACCCTCAGTCCGTCATCCTGTTTGTCCCGCCATCCACTCACACACTCATTCATTTTATTGATTCTACCCATCCCTCTTCCCTCACTCCATATCAGCCCATATCACATTTAGGGAAGTACATCTCTTTTTATCAGCCTCCGGCTCCTGTATCTCTCTCAGTTGTCATTGCCCTCTCTCAGGGGCCCTGCACTGCCTGTTCGTGTGTTACGAGCCTGCTCATTTAGCGCGGTTGCTCCCATCGCAGAGAAACAGAGGTTCTAGCCCTTAGCTTACTTTTATTCCTTACATATACACTTCCATCATGCTTTCTTCCTTCCCTTTCTTCCTTCCCTTTCTCCATCCTTCACCCTATCTCGCCCGCCTGCCCGCCATCGCTTTGCACTTTATCCACAGCTCCTTAACCCAAACCCACCATTACATATGTCTCAGCTGCGGTTCGTGAAGCAGGTTATTTCACAGATTTACGAAGGCCAGTAGGCTCCTTATTGCGGCAGGCTAGTGTCATAGTTGCAGAGTTCTAAGTAGCACGCGCATATTCACAGCCAGCCAACCTCAGGTTAGCCCATATAGTGGAGGAGTAGCCTAATGGTTAGAGCACTGGCTTGGGAACCAAGAATCCAGTGTTCATTTCCCACTAGCACTCGTTGTGGCTGTAATCTTTCGAGAGTACTCTACTTTTGGTTACGCTCCGTTTGGTCCTGGGTTCATTTCACAGAGACAGTAGGGTTAGTAGCCCAATAAGACAACCAAAACTGGTGTGGCTTGGAAAAGGTTTTTATATAGAAATAGGCTTATTATGTAGGTACAGAACAGATGTAAAAAGCTGTTATAAAGCTGCTTCAGTGTACTTCAATGAATCTGTGTCTGTGTGAGAGAGAATAGGAAGAGAGAGAGAGAAGGGGGGGGGGATAAGGAGTCAATGAATAGGAAGAGAGAGAGAAGGGGGGGTGTAAGGTGTGTCCGAAGAAATAGGAAGAGAGAGAGAGAAGGGTGGGGTGTAAGGAGTGTGTGTTCAATGAATAGGAAGAGAGGGAGAGAAGGGGGGGGGGGGGTAAGGAGTGTCCGATGAAATAGGAAGAGAGAGAGATTGTGTTTCTCTGTATTTATAGTGAAGTTCTTCAGCACCTGTCACTTAACCCTCCATTGCCTCAGAAAAATCCAAGTTATTAATGTCCCTGTTTAATGTAAAGTGGTTTAAATAACAAATAAATAAATAAAGCTAGTCCTGAACATATTAATGGTTCACATGGGAATGGCTCTGCAGGACCCATGATTTGATTAATCTGGTGTTCCAGTCATACCATATGCTTTCAGACCTGTTCTACGCGCTCGTCTTCCACTCTGTGCCTCCCGCACTTCCCCGATTTCCTCCCCCCCCCCCCAGTTTCTCTGTCTCTTTGTTGGACAGTGCCTCGGATCCTGGTATAGTCAAGGCCTATAGGTATGCATGGTGCTGCTGAGGTATTTTAAAACACAGGTTGCCAGCATTAGCTGGGCCCCCAAGTGAACTCATGCAGCGGGCAAAAGCTGCCATCACATTTTGGCCCTCTGGGAAGGAAAGATGGTAGGGGAGTACAACCAGGCCAACAGGGTGGGTTTTGCCGATGGGGCTTGCCAAATTTCCACAAACCAATCGAACATTCCTATCCCATTCACTCACCTTTCATGCTTTACAATCCATATTACCCCCTCCCACCGTCCCCAGACTCCATCCTGCCTACCCAAACCCATTTTCACCTACCCCATTTTTTCACATTACCCCAAACCCACAACAGTGCACAATTTAACTGAAGTATTTGATGCAGCAAATTTCACAAATCAACCAAACTCAGTGAGCTCTCTGGTTCATTGCGCAAGCTCCCCAGTCACAGACTGCTTAGCAGCATGCTGCCTGCACAGTTCAAGTCCATTTCTTGGTGGCTGGGGATCCGCCACTAGTGTGGATGTAGCCCCGCATGGAGAAGAATCCAGCAGGGCTCCAATAATAAGTCTCTTACTAGGTGTATGTGTATTGGATCTTTAATCCATTTATCCTGGCAAACCTTGCCCATCTGCATGCCTGAGTATGCAAGTTCCTGCCCAGGGATCTCAGTATGGCGACAAGTGCCCTTCCATGGGTTCACAGGCTGTCCTCTGAGCAAGGAGGTGCCATGCTATTGGTCTGCCAGGCTGCTGGTTCAGGGTGCTCTGAAACAAAGGCAGTAGTGTCCTTGTACTGTTCACCTTGATGAAAAGGGGATAGCCTGTCCTTCTTTGTGTCTGGCCCACACGTCCCGCTCCATTTTCATGCGTGAAAGTCCTCATTTCCTGCTCTTGTCTGTCAACTGGCCTAACAAGGGGGTGGCTAGGTCCGCAGATTCAAAAATTTGTGATGCCCCATTTGCAAAGATTCCTATGTGTGCAGGGTATAAGACAACGAATCTCACTTTGGCATCCACCAGTCTTTGACAAAGCCTTACATATGCTCGTCGTTTTTGGCTGAGTGCAGGTGAGTAGTCTTGAAGGATCTTTATTTTAACGCTTCCATGCCCTTTTGTGTGGGAGACACTTATTTCTTCTTTTTGGGCGTAATTAAGGAAGCATGCCAGTACTGCCTGGGGTCATTGGTCTTGCAGGCGCAGGGGGCCAACCTGATGCACCCGTTCCATAATAAGGCCCTCTCCAGAGTCTCCCAGCTGCAGGGCCATTGGCAATAAGGTATCTAGATATTCTCTTAGCTCTGCATCCTTGATGCTCTCCAGCACTCCAAGAAGCCGCAAGTTATTACGATGACCTTTGTTCTCGGTCATCAAGCTTTTCAGCATGGCGGGCTGCTAACTCCAACAGCTGCCGTAGGTCCTTCTTGGCCTCTGTGAAAGCATCTTCTCATTGGTATAGCTGGTGCTCAGCCTGCTATAGGCGACTTCCATAGGCTGTAAAGGTTTGTGCAATATTATATAGCTAGTCGGTCAGCTCCTTCAGTTTAGTGCTCAGCATCCCCATCATGGTTGCCGTCACCTCCTCCACCAGCACCGCCATCTTGGGTAGCCCCACCGCTGATTTCTCTCTTTTCTTGCGGTTTTCATCCGTGCTGACCAGTGGGACTAACACCAGTATGGGGATATGCCCTGAGCAGTCGTGGGGTTCCAGTTTAGTGGGGTTGTAGCCGGAAAGTTTGACGGTGCGGGGATGAACCCAGGAGAGAGCTCAGAACATATTTGTTCTCTCCCACCACATAACATGACCCCTGTATGTTCGTGGGATTTTATTTTCAGGTTTTGTATTTGACAATGTGCATGACAGTGGAGAGATTTATGTTGGTTTTACTCAGATGGTATGTACAGTGCCTTGTGAAAGTATTCATCCCCTTGGTTTTTATCCTGTTTTGTCGCATTATGTACAACCTGGAATGAAAATGGAGTTCATTTGGATGCTAGGTAATGGACCTAACAAAATAGTCCAAACTGGTGAAGTGAAATGACAATAAAATACCTTGTATATATAAAAAAAACAAGTTAAAACTGAAAAGTTGTGAGTGCATATGTATTCAGCCCTTTTGCTATGAAACCCCTACATAAGATCTGCTCTAATCAATTAACCTCAGAAGTCACATAAATAGTTGATTAGGGTCCACCTGTGTGCAGTCAGTGTCACATGAGCTGTCACATGATGCCTGTATAAATATACCTGTTCTGAAAGGCCCCTGACTCTGCCTCCCTACTAAGCAAGCAAGGTGAAGACCAAGGAGCACTCAAAACAGGTCAGAGACAAAGCTGTGAAGAAGTAATCAGGGTTGTGTTATAAAAAAATATCCCAAATTCTGAATATCCCCTGGAGCACCATTAAATCCATTATAACAAAATAGAAAGAATATGGCACCACTACAAACCTGACAAGAGAATGCCGCCCACCAAAACTCAGACTGGGCAAGGAGGGCATTAATCAGAGATGCTACAAAGACACCAAGGATAACACTGAAGGAGCTGCAAAGATCCACAGCGGAGATAGGAGTATCTGTCCATAGAACCATTTTAAGCCATACACTCCACAGAGTGGGGCTTTATGGAAGAGTGGCCAGAGAAAAGCCATTGCTTAAAGAAAGAAATAAGAAAACACATTTGGAGTTTGCACAACAGCATGTGGTGGACCCCCTCCCAAACACATGGAAGAAGGTTCTCTGGTCAGATGAGACAAAAATTGATCTTTTTGGCAATCATGGGAAATGCCATATGTGACGCAAATCCAACATTTCCCATCACCCCGAGAACACCATTCCCACAGTGAAACATGGTGGTGGCAGCATCATGCTGTGGGGTTGTTTTTCATTGGCAGGGACAGGAAAACTGGTCAGGACTGAAGGAACGATGTATGGCACTAAATACAGGGCAGTTCTTGAGGAAAACCTGTCAGAGATTTGAGACTGGGACAAAGGTTCACCTTCCAGCAGGACAATGACCCTAAACATACTGCTAAAGCTGGTTTAAAAGGAAACCTTTAAATGTCTTGGAATGGCCTAGTCAAAGCCCAGACCGTGATCCAATTGAGAATCTGTGGCATTACTTGAAGATTGCTGTATACCAATGCAACCCATCTCATCTAACTTGAAAGAGTTGGAGCAGTTTTGCCTTAAGGAATGGTTGAAAATCCAAGTGGCTAGATGTAGCCTAGTGGTTAGAACACTGGCTTGGTAACCAAGCAACCAGGGTTCAATGCCCACTAGCACTCCTTGTGGCCTTGTGCAAGTCACTTAACCCTCCATTGCCTCGGAAGAAAGGCCTGACAATCTACTTCCGGTGACACTGCCAAGAAAACGCAGGAGCTTCTGGGTCGCCAGGAGTCAGGACTGACTCAAAGGCACATATTGCATTTTGCAGATGTGCTAAGCTAATAGAGACATACCCCAAGAGACTTGCAGCTGTAATTGCAGAAAGTTGTCTCTACAAAGTTATGATTTTGGGGCGTGAATACATATGCACACTTCTGCTTTCAGTTTTTTTTTGTCTTAATTATTGTTTGTGTCACAATAAAGGACATATTGCACCTTCAAAGTCATAGGTATACTGTGTATATCACATGGTGCTAACCCCCAAAACTCCATTTGAATTCCAGATTGTAATGCGACAAACAGGACAAACACAGAGGGGATGAATACTTTTGCAATGCACTGTATGGTGACTTCCATGGAGAAATGTCCTAGTTCTGATCTGCAGCTCTTGGGGAAAGTAGGGCTTTTATGGATGCAGAATATGTTTATATTTAATTCCATAAGAGCTGCTATACTGTGTCAGACCAAAGGTTTGTGAGGGTCACATGGGTAGTGTGTCACAAGTGTGAGCATCCTTCATTAGCTGAGCTCCAAATGAAAAAGGTTGAGAACCACTGGATTAGATACATGCTAGACATATACAGTCATTTTATGCAGGCCTTGACAAATTTTCTTGGAGTTTAGGAGTTGGCCAAGGTCACAGTGCACCCCCTCCCCCAAAAGGTGTATTGCAGTTCTTTTCACTAAGTCTGTCTTCCCATTTTCTGTGGAAAAGAAAATGTCATAATTCAGGCCTTTAATGTGCCACTGCATAGTGGCAACAGAGGGCAATTGTGTCCCCTTCCTCTCCCCTTCCACTATCCCCAGTGACCCTTTATAGCTACACATAAGGCAATTTCCTTTTCTGTTTCATGTATCACATATATGGCCTGGTGATATGTGAAGCAAAAAATGTCCTCTCTCTCTGTCATTACACCGCCCCCCCCCCCCCCACCAGCTTTCACACAGTCACTTTCTGTTTTTCTTATATCCTCCAGCCTTTACCCAGTCTCTTTCATTCACTGATTCCTTGCTTTGCTGTTTGACTTGCCTTGCTGATGGCAGCTACTGAAAAATACCGCTTTTCTAACTTTCCTGTCACAATCGGCTCTTTGCAAGCTTGAGCCACATGGTGGAGAGAAAGTTCAAGCTGTTCTTGTGGTTTCAAGTCTCATCTCGTGAGACTTGAAGCAGTGAGATGAGCCAGAACCTTTTGTAGCTCATGCCTTCAGAGAGCCGATTGTGGTGTGAAAGTTTGAAACATAGTGCTTACTGTTAGGTACTGCTAAACATAGCACCATTTGGGGATGAAATGCTGAGTGCTAGTGTGCAATTTCTAGATACCATGGCGACCTGATACTCAGAATTTGTTGAGCCATGCTTTAACATTAGCATTTGGGTATTATCTGCCTCCTCTTCAGCTCTGTTTCTCTTCTGGAAGAGGTGAACTTCAGAATATGTCATGGATCTTCCATTCAGCATATTATGGTTATTCCTTCTGTATTGACTTATTGTACCAAGCGTGGTTTCCTTGTAAATTTATTTTTCAGTTCATTCCAAATCTATACATGGGAGACAGATACAATGGGCAATCATATAAAGTACATTTAAAGTTAAGTAGCTCAGGCCAAGCATGTGTTTTAAAGCGGTTTTTACATTTTGTTGTAAGCATGAAAATGTGCTATTTACAGAAAAGAAGTTTTATTAATTTGCATATTTATACATACACACCGCTTGTTAGTAGCTATTTTGTAAGCATACACATTAAACGAAAAACACATTTCAATAAAATCTGGTCAGAGTGTTCTGGTGTCTAGTGATCTGTTTCACTAACACAAAGGCTATTATTATCCCGTTTAACTTCTCAAAACCTACTAGATTTTAGCATGCAAAAGAATTCTAATTGCAAGAAATGTGACTAAAGGATAAAGGAAACTATAATTGTACTTTCATTGTATTTATATTTCTGTTGGTCAGCATGGATTCTCTACAGACTGTGGTAGGTTTTAGAGGATCAACGAGCAAAATATTGTAATACATGAGCATATAAACCCTTGCAGGCCTGATGGGCAATATATGATCATGAAGTACAGAGCAGGTTTATTAAACTGAGTTTGTGAATTGTATCAGTATGCATTAAAGAAGGATTACCATGATATAAATCATGTTTAGTGGCCTGAAAATTTAGATTTGCAAATCACTGGAAGAATTTTGCAAAGCGCTGAGCTTAGTTAATAGAAAATGTTTTTTACTTCTAAAACGACTAGAGATAGAGAACACATCATGAAGAGGTAGTGGATTTTTTCATTTCATGAACAATTAAGCTGTGAAATTTGTGGTCAGGGAATCTGGCATAGCTGGATTGAAGAGCTTTGGACGAGTTTCTAGAGGGACGTCTATAAACAATTATTAACCAAGTAGACTTGGGACGTTGACTGCTCCATCCCTGGGCATGAGTTGCAAGGAATGGATGGAGTCTGGGATCAGCTGGGTGATACTTAGTAACCTGGAATGGCCACTGTAAGAGGCCAGGATGCTGTGCTTGATAGACCTTTGGTCTGACTCACATGGCATATTTATGTTACAATATTGCAGGGGTTTTCCTGTTCACTGTAATTTATAGTATAAAGTATAGTACAAAATGATAGCGTATTGGTTCACATCAAAATGAAGATGTTATGGCTTATCTTGGAGACTGTACTTATGTGAAGAATATTATTGCCATTTATGTGCTATATGGGTGTTCTCTCTAGGCACAACAGTTAATGTATTTTGTAAAGATGTCTTGTTAACTGCTTGGGTGCTGTACTCTGTTTTGTTTTTGTTTTTTTCTTCTTTTCTAAAAATATGACCCAACAGGCAACTTTTTCAAGCAGGTAAAACTATTTGGATACTTCCCCAAAATCACAGGGTTTCCTTCCATTCTTATTTCATCCATATGAGTTCGAACGTAGCGAGTGTTGTTAGATTTGCAGAATGTATCATCTGTGATCGATGTTATATTGTTGGACTGAAATAGAATATGACTTAATTAGTAAACATTTTAAAACATAGTGAGATCTAAATAATAGATTTAGAGTTTTAGATGTAATTATTCCTATGTAGTATTTCTTGATAAATATGTGGAGCATTTTCTATAGGACTTAATTGTAAGGAGTTAAACTGAACCTGGACTTGAACAAAAAACTGGATTAAGCCTTTTATTCTTCTTGAACTATAACAGAACCTGGACCATTATTTTGAAAGTCTTTGTTGAACCTGATTCCAAATAAACCTACAAAAAGAAATTTGAGGTAGCTGGTTCAAAATAGGGTTTGACTAAATCATGTAATGTGACGCATCAACGGAATCAGAATAAACACATCTGGGAGGGAGGAGTGGCCTAGTGATTGGGGCAAGTTACCTTGGGCCAGAGGGCCAGGGGTTCGAATCCTGCTAGAGAACAGCAACCTTGGGCTGGAAGGACTGGGGTTTCTAGTCCGATAGGTGCTTATTGTGGCCTTGGGCAAGCCACTTAATCCTCTGTTGCCTCAGGTACAAAAACATAGATTGTGAGCCCTTTGGGGACAAGGGAAAAATATATATACAGTACCTGAATGTATAAACCTATTTAAATAAATATCGAACCAGTATGTGGGAGGGTTTGTATTTTAGGTTGATACTGCAGGGACACATTAAAGGAAAAGAAAAAAGGTTAGCTCTTCTAGGTAAGAAAATATTGAGGTGGGGAGGATAGGATAAAGTTGTGTATCATTCAGTGCTGATAGGCCGCTAAGATTGAAACAGCAGACTCCAAGAGATTAGAGAGAAATGGCAGGCAGCATGAAGGTATGTTGGAGAAAGATGTGAGAGTGAGTGGATTCCTATAATGCAGAGGTGGTCAAACTGTGGTCCACAGGCACTTGAAATCTTCAGCGATCATTTGGGTCCTGGCTCATAACTATGAAAGCATTTTATTTCTGTCTGGAAATGATACTGTTGGGCCATTTAATCTTGTTTGGATAATCCCCCACTCTACCCCCTCCTCCTATATTCTTCAGATATTTAGCCTTCAAGGGGATACTCCCCCGAATAGAATTCTAGAGGGGGGGGGGGCTCCATGAACCCTTATTGGCTTCCTCCACCTTAATATCCAAATTTTCTCAAGTGAACTGAAATTGAACTGATTGGTTCATGTTAATCTTTTTGAGCCTGAACTGGATCTTAACCAGAACAACTTAAGTTTACAGCTATACCCAAATTCCTTATCATCCTGCTAGACCTTGTTTAGTGATGTTATCACATGGTATATTTGCTGGTACAACACTGAGAGTAGCCAGTATTTTCTTCCTCCGGCAGGTGACAGAGTGTTTGGACTGGTGCAGCAGTGTAACTAGGCCTGTTTATCTTGGCCCAAACCACGGCTGCTGGCCTGTGTGACTGAGACTTGTAGGCTCAGGACGTTTTTAGCTCCTAAGTGAAGAAAAGAATTGCAGTAAAATGCAAAATTTTATGATGGATTCTTTCAAGTACTGATACGAATAGATAAAAGGAGCAACCCTGCCCAATGCTTTTTCCATTGAGCAGTGACTGCATGTGTTAAATTGATCTTCCTTGTCATGTTGCTCCGTGTTCTAATCAAATGGCATGTAATTATACTGAGCTTTCTGTATAACTTGGTTATGATTTTAAAGCCAAGACTAGGATTCTGATTAAATTTAGATAGTTCCATATTTTACATAATTTTTAAGAACAGCAAAAATGTTCTGGACCACAGTTGGACCCACATTTCAGGAAATAACTGTATATTAGAAGTTGGTCCTACCAGCCGGCTATTGGCAAGTATGTTTTAATTATAGTCTCATGGCTGACATACACAATCACATACACAATTCTGTACTGATAAACTGGAAGATAATGTTTACTTTGTTTCTTTGTTGAAGTTTACCACATTTCTTTAGAAAGGAATCTGGCTTTCTGTAACATGCAAAAGTCAGTTGAGCATAGGGGTGATGAAAAAAGACAGAAGGCTATTTTCTTGTAGTTAAGATATAGCATGTTGTAGCTTGTCATGTCTAATGGTATAAAACCTACTATTACACATGTTAAATACAAATTAACCTCTTTACTATTCTTTTATTTAATTTTAAATTTCTGGGGGAGTAGTGCTTTGGGTACGAAAATCATTTGTTTGAAATTATTATTTATACAATATATTTGACATTCAACAAATGGAGCAGGCACATTTTTACTACAGAAAACTGAGGTGCTGCCAACTTGCTCAAGGTTTATCTAGATCCTTGGTTTTCACATTCAGCCCTTGAGAGCCACCAATGAACCATGTTTTCAAGATGTCCCTAATATAAATGCATGGGAGAGATCTGCAAACCCACTACTTCCAGTGTCTGCAAATCTATCTCATGCATATTCATTAGCGACATCCTGAAAACCTGACCTGTTGACAGCTCTCAAGGAATGGGCATGAAGACCAAGAATTTAGATGCATTTCTGCTGAATGCTAAAAAAGAAATATTTTCCAGACCTGAAGTTGAAGTATGCGTAGGCTTTCTGGCAGGTTTTGAGGAACACTTTCCAGTTCATTTTCAGCAAGGTAAAGGTATGACAAATTGTTCAGTTTCTGTAAGAAAGTAATTTTTGTTTAAAGAAAAGATTAATAGAAAAGCATAAGTTACATTAATATCTCATACACCGTAGCCTGCAAAAAAGAAAAAAAAAGCAAGTTAGACTGCACAGAGCTGAAGAAATTTAAAGGGGCAGCAAGTTTGATTTAATAAAGAATGGTGGGGGAGGGATGCAGGGCAGGAGGTGAGTGCAAGGAGGGAGGGAGAAGGGGAAAAGAGTCTGAATGAAAACAGATTTGGGAGGTAGAGGATTGGCAGCAGGAACGGGGTTGTGGTATCATCAGCATAGTTGGCTAAAAGTGAAGTATTGGCTAAATCAGTATTGGCTAAAAGTGAAGACGATTTGAAACATTTGCTTCTCAAGATCAAGGAATATAGTCTTGAAATGGGTCTGCACCTTAATGTTAAGAAGACAAAGATCCTGACAATTGGCAAAATGAATAAGTTTGTTGATGGAGAAGAAATTGAAATAGTTGATCACTTTAACCTACTTGGATCAACTATCAATAAAGAAGCAACAAGCAGTCAAGAAATCCAATGACTCGTTCTTAGAAGAATGGCTTTGAAGGACCTAGACAAGATTCTCAAGAATAGAGATGTCTTTCCCGCCATACAAAGATTCAACTTATTCAAGCCATGGCATTTTCAATAACATAATATGGATGTGAAAGTTGGACAGTGAAAAACATAGGAAGAAAATTGATGCCTTTGAATTATGATGCTGGCGACGAATACTGCGTATACCATGGACTGCCCGAAGAACAAACCAGTAAGTATTAGAGGAGATCAAACCTAAGCTTTCTTTAGAAGCTCAGATGACAAGACTTTGACTTTCATACTTTGGACACATCATGCGAACAGAGAGATCATTAGAGAAAGACATCATGCTTGGCAAGGTAGAAAGTCAACGCAAAAGAGGAAGACCAGCAATGAGATGGATCGATACAATAACAGCAGCTATGGGTGCCAGTCTGTCAACAATGAGCCACCTGACTGAAGATTGAACACAGTTTAGGGCAACTATCCAGAGGGGTCGCCATGAGTAGTCACCGACTTGATGGCACTTAATACTACATGCTGTTGTTGTTGTTGCTGTTGTTATCATAGCTGGTATTCCTTAGAGATCATTGAAAGACTTAGAGTCTATTCAAAAAACTGCTGCCAGAGTCTTGTTAAGAAAATCACAGTTTGATCATATTACGTCCTTTCTTATGGAATTACATTAATACCTACAGAATACCAAGTTCAGTATAAAATGGTTCTGATGGTTTTCAAAGCATACCATAGACTGCCCGAAGAACAAACCAGTCAGTACTAGACAGATCAAACCTAAGCTTTCTTTAGAAGCTCGGATAACAAGACTTCGACTTTCATACTTTGGACACATCATGCGAAGAGAGAGATCATTTGAGAAAGACATCAATACTTGGCAAAGTAGAAGGTTAACGCAAAAGAGGAAGGCCAGCAATGAGATGGATCGATACAATAACAGCAGTTATGGGTACCACTCTGTCAACAATGAGCCGCCTGACTAAAGACCGAACACAGTTTAGGACAACCATCCAGAGGGTCGCTATGAGTCAACACCAACCCGACGGCACTTAACAACAACAACAACAACAACAAAATGAATCTCTTTATTACCGTATTATAGCTCTAATTGGCTGGTTAGGTCCCATCTTTTGAATTCATTGGTAGCCCAATCAGGGAATTGTGTAAAGAAGCATGTAACTTGTCAAAGGAGATACTTGATTTTTGCTTCTCTTACATGAAATTCATTACCAGATGAGTTGTGAGCCATTATCCAGCTAGATGACAGCAACCTTGGGCTGGAAGGACTGGGGTTTCTAGTCCCACAGGTGCTCCTTGTGGCCTTGGGCAAGCCACTTAACCCTCCATTGCCTCAAGCAAAAAAACATAGATTATGAGCCCTTTGGGGACAAGGGAAAAAATATATATACAGTACCTAAATGTACACTGGTAGAAAAGCGGTATATAAGCCTAGTTAAATAAAATAAATAAATAAAATGACTGATTTAATTGGTTTACATCATAAAGTGAAATTCCATATCAAACTGCTAGACCAGTCCAAACAAGTAGTCTGTGTTCCCCTACCAGCAGATTGGTGGAGACAAAGAACCAATGACATCACTCCCATCCCTCTATTCGCCTCAGCCACCAGAGTCTCTTCAGTATTTCTTCATCTCCAGGAGATGGTGGATGGATTTTCTCCTCTCTGAAGAAAATTTGAAGAATTGAGAGGAAAAGATTGATAAAAATGCTGTCATAGACCACTTTGAGGTTGACTTTCACTTGAGCGTGACATGGGAGGCTCCACTAGACTATGGTCTTTTTGGTAGCCATAGGAGGAGGGAAAATTGGTTCAGCTCCACGTCTCTCATCATAAGAGCCTGTTACGCAACCACAAATTGGAAGGATCTGGAAGAGTGCAGCAGCTTCACACAACCTCAGTGCCCCCTCCCTCCTCCTCTGTCCCCCCTGCCCTCTCCCGAAGATTATAGAAGGCTCTCAGAGGGATTTGCCTGCCAGCCACCTTAAACGCAGTGCTGCAAAGCCAGTAAAACAGTTTCTTTGAAGTACAACTAAGCCTGGCATGGATTCTCTGCTTGGGGTTCTCAGAAGATGAGTACCAAGGCTTGACCTAGTCATTGTCCTTCTTGAGAGCTCCTGATTCTGTCTTCCAGGGAAATAATCCGGGGTGGGCCGCTGGTGACGGTGCAGTGTGGTGAGGGGGCTTCCCGCCATTTTCTGCACGTTAGTAGGTTTTTACCTATTGTGTTGCTGGCGTTTGCACGGTCTTGGCTCGCATTCTGGCCAAGCGGCTCTGACGCACATTCCTTCCCTAGCGCCTGTAACACATGTTACAATAAAGCGCATTTAACCCACGTCTTTCAGGCCGCCACAGCCTTAGCGTGTGCCGTTGTGATACTTAACTCTTTGTCTTCTTCCGGGAAACGTTTGACCTGTGGCAAGTGAGATGTCTCATCTCCAGATTCTGGACTTTGTTCTTCTTGCATGGCAGCTTCTGAGTCGACCATGGAGAACCTGCTTTCCCTCTTTCAGCCAGGGGATGCATTTAGTCCGGCCTTGCCTGCCTCAGATATCCAGCAGGCTAGAGGATCCAGCAACCGTGTTGTGAGCCGCTCTTCATTCTCTAGGGGGTCTGTGGTGACTGTGCCCTCTGGTATTGGGGGGTCATACCCAAGAAGAGAACTTCTGGATTGTTCTCCCTGGAATTCTTTTCTTTATTGCAGCAGGCCTGGTCCTTCTGGCATAGAAATTCAGACCCTGCAGCCTTTAGGTACCCCTGGGTGCAGTCTTACACGGGGTGGGCTGAGAATGGAAGTTCTGTTTGATTGCCTTTGGCTAAGCGTCCCCAGCGAGGGGTACCCCCCTGGAGATGGGGAACAGCTGGGAACTGCCCGAGATTTTGATTATGACTCTGATTCAGATGATTTGGTACTGGGCTCTAATATGGATGAAGAAGTACTCTCGCCTTTAGAAGATTGTGAAAAGGACGGAGTGATCTGACTATTCTGGAAGGAAGAGCTGGCGGTGTTGATTGCCAGAGTCTCATCCGCTTTGGACCTGATGGATGCTTCCGGCATGGAGCAGGAGCTGAAGGTGGTGCGGAAGTCCATGGGGTGCGGAAGTCCATTACTGTCTTCCCGTTTCCATATGTGATCAAAGATATGATCCAGTCAGATTGGGACTCTCCTGACTCCCTGTCTGAGGAGTTAAGGCTGTGTAAGAATATCTACACTCTCCCAGAGAAGGAGTGCATTGAGTTGTTTAGTATTCCCAAGGTGGATGAGAAGGTCAGGACGGATACCAGACGGATCATCATTCCTGTGGAAGACAGATCAGCCTTAAAGAATTTTATGGACCATAAGGTGACTGACGGTATGTGCCAGCTTGATGTCTTGAGCCCTGCTCCAGTGGATTCAGTCTCTTTCGCTGGATGATACTACCCCTCCTTTGGAGTCGGTTACGGCCTTCCTTTCTGATGCCATGTATGACCTGGCACATTTGGCGGCCACGGATGGTGCCCTGATGATGATGTCATGGCCCTGGATTTGGCTTCAGCACTGGGCAGCGGACCTGTCTTCCAAAGCCCAGTTGGTCCAACTGGCTTTTAAGAGAGAGCTGCTTTTTTGAGTCGATTTGGAAGAGCTGGTGGAGGACCTAGGTGAGAAGAAGACTTAATTTTATTTTATTACAGTTGCTTATATACCGCACTATTCGATATCAGCGCGGTTTACAATATAAAAGAACGACCAAGACAACAGTCAGTTTGGTTTTATATGGAACAGGAGTATCAACTTGGCTAACTTAATGCCTTCCGGAACGTAGGTCTAGGGGGCCTGTGAAGTGGATTAGTGCCCCTTTCTCATCAGCCTCCACCTGTCCACTGAGAGCGTGTTGGCCAAACTCCCGGGGGTGTCGGGACTTCATCATTACTGACAGTTACAGTTTAATTTTATTTGATATACTACCTATAGCATTGCAACTGGGTGGTTAACAGAGTAAAATAAAAACTAAATAAAAAAACAAGGAAACTAAAAATATGGTAGACAAGAGGACAAAGGAAGTGGAGAGGGAAGGAGGGCCTAGGTTACAATACAGTGGCAAATGTTAAATAAACAAAGAAGGATGGTAAGGGGATGGGGAAGGCGTAGACAGACCATTGGCTGGTGCTGCTCCTGAGGAGGCCGAGAAGAAGGATGGAAAAGTGATAATTAAGAGAACGGGAAGTCAAAGAGGTACAGCTGAGGGGAAAGCTAGGGTGAAGAAATAATTTTTTAGTTGGGACTTAAAGCAAGTAAAGGAGAGCTGGGAGCAAAGGACAGAGTGAAGGGAATCCCATAAAGTGGGGACAACTACATGAAAAGAAAAGGAATGTGTCATAGACGAGTGGACAGAATGGAGGCTGGGAATTTCAAGAAGACTTTGAGAGGCGGAGCAGAGAGAGCGTAGGGGGACATATTAAACAAGAGCTGTGACAGGAATGGAGGATTGCCAGAATGGAGGACAGAATGGGTCAGTATGAGAAGTTTATTTTTGATATGGAAAGACACGGGGAGCCACTGTTCTGTGACAAGGAGGGGAGTGACATGATCAAATTACAGGCATCCTGCAGGAGTTTGATGGCAGGGTTCTGATTCAACTATAGATGGCATATTTGACGCTGAAGTAGATTGGAGAAAAGAGAATTGGTGTAGTCTAGGCGGGTGATGATTAGTGAGAGAATAAGTAGGCAGTTGAAGTGCTGATCGAGGAGCTTGTAGATGGAATGGATCTGATGCAGGTCAATGAAAAAATGATGGGCAGTAGAAAAGATTTGATGAGAAAGGGAGAGCCGACAATCGAAGGATACACCAATGATTTTAATTGTGTCTTTAAAAGGAAGCAGGGTACAGTGGATGGGAGGGGTGGGGGGGGGGGGGGTAGAGCAGGAAGAGAGAGAAGTGAGCAGGATGGGCAAAGAGAAGACAAGCGGTCTTGGAGGTGTTGAGTTTAAGTCCACAAGGATCAGCTTATCAGCACTTTTGTTCAACCTCTACATCCAGCCAATATGTGACATCATGAAGGAACACAATATACAATACACAATCTACGCCAACGACATCATGATATACACACCCAACACAGTCGACAACCCGAACTACTCCAAAATAACAAACTGTCTCATACACATGACCAGCTGGTTTCAAAACAACAACCTCACCATAAACTATAGCAAGACTGAGGCACTAATCATCACTCGAAACACTGACTTCGTCCCTCCACACAACATCAAGATAAAAGACACAACCATACCCATAAAACCGGAAGTGAAGTACCTTGGAGTAACCCTGGACAAGGAACTGAATCTACAGTCACACATAAACAGAACCATCAAAAGCGCATACCACAGGATGAGAATTATCCGACGCCTCAAGCCCCTCCTCGCCCCAGAGCACTTCCGTACAGTCTGCCAGGCACTAATAACCCCACTACTAGACTTCTGCAACCCAATATACCTTGGTCTATCAAAACAAACTCTCAGACCGCTACAATTGGCACAAAACACAGCAGCTCGCATAATTTCTGGCACAACAACATGAATACATCACACCCATACTGAAAGACCTCCACTGGCTCCCAATCAGCTTACGCATCAAATATAAGACAGTCATAAACATCTTCAAGATCAAACAGTCATCAGCCCTCAGCCTACAAGCACTCATACAACCAGACAGAAGTACACGACCAAGGAGGAGAGGCACTTCCAATCGCGTTAACACCCCAAAAGACCTCACCAAGGTCCGCAAGGACTCAGCAGAACGAGCCCTTTCCCTGGCTGCACCAGCAATTTGGAACACCCTCCCAGGTGAAATAAGACTAACAGACCTCAAAGACTTTCGGAAGCAGCTTAAGACAACACTATTCATTGATCACTATGGACACATCACATGATCTACTCAAAAAGCAAGAACAAAAGACCAACCCCCTCCCCCGTCCCTTGTACATAAGAATGTATATAGCTCATAATATAAATAGCTCAAAAGAATCTAATATACGCCAACACAAACACACAATCTGTATCACTGCATGAACACACTTGAACCACTCTTATGATTGTTTGCTGTGGAAACCGCCTTGATTAAAGGAGAAGGCGGTATAGAAAAACTTTTAAATAAATAAACAAATATGCAAGGGAACTGAGTTTGAAAGAGATCTGGGAAATGATGGATGAAGAGTGTGTGGGAATCAGGAAAAGTAGCTGAATGTTGTCAGCATAGATGAAGAATGTGATGTCCAGGGATGCAATCAAGAAGGCCAAGGAGGCTAGAAAGACTTTAAAAAGAATGGGGCCGAGGACAGAACCCTGGGGAACACTGCAGTGAAGGGTTTGAAGAGTAGAAACAGAGAAAACCAAGCAACCCGATAAGAGCAGTCATGCAAGTACGAACGGAATCAAGCTAGAGCAGAGCCTGTGATACCAATCAAAGAGAGGTGAGAAAAAAGGAAGGAGTGGCCAACCAAGTCAAAAGCTGCAGTGAGATTGAGAGAAACAAGTAAGACTTGGTGATCGGAGTCCAACGCAGTGCAAAGATAGTTAGAAAATGGCCAGAAGAGAGTGCTCAGTGGACAGATGGGGATGAAAGCCCATTTGAGACGGATGGAGGGTGCCAGAACAAAGGAGGAAGTCCTGTAGTTGCTGAGTGACTAATTGCTCAGTGACATTAGAGAGGAAAAGCAGAAGGGAAATGGGCCTGTAATTGAGAGAATCAGAGGACTCGGTGGCAGCTAGTTTAAGTTGAATCGATGGTAGGAGTACAGGGAGGGATTAGCAAGGCAACGCAGCAATCGGAACAGATGAGAAGAAGATGTGTCTTTGTGCACAAGAGCAGAATAGTACAATTTCTTGGCCTGGGTAATAGCAGCATGATAATAGCGGGAGGCGGAGTGAAAAGAGGAAAGCAGAGCCGGTGACCAGGATTTCTGCCAGTGGCGTTCAAGTTGTCAGACCTGGCATTTGAGAAGACGAAGCCCAGGGTGGTACCAGGGTTTAGGTGGGGAGAGGCAGAAGAGAAAGGTCTGAGGGGAACAATGGAGTCGAAAGTGGATGAAATGACACAGCTGGAAAGCTTTTTTTTCCCTCTGCCTCCAGGCTTCGGGCTCGTTCTGAGTCCTTTCGGGTAGTGTGAAGGCCTAGGGACTCTGTCCCTTCCAAGAAGGAATCCCCCCAGCTGTGCAGTGAAGGTTTGGGTGGCCCATTCTCTGGTTCCTCCGGTTGGAGGCAGGCTTCGCTTTCTCTTTCAGGAATGGGTTCGGGTTACCAAAGATCACTGAGTGCTAGACACCATTCAGTTTGGCAATGTCCTGGAATGCAAAAAGCCGATTTCAGATGCCTTTGTCATCGCCCTTGTGGGTCTGCAATCAGAGATGCTGCTCTATGGATCATCTTGGACAAGTTGCTGTGCCTAAAGGCTGTGGTACCTGTCCTACTGGACAAGTAGGGCAAGGGCAAATACTTGTTCTAGTTTTTGGTGCCCAAAAAGGATGGTTCTTCCTACCCATTCTGGACCTCAAGGGGGTCAATGAGTACTTGTGCGTCCTGGTCCTCTCGGGCTGTCGATCACCTCCAGGACATTCTCCAAGGTCATGATGGTGGCACTGTGACACCAAGGGATCTGTGTCCATCCCTATCTGGATGACTGGCTCATCTGGGCCCATTCCCTTTGAGATGCATCTAGGGTGGTGTCCCGGGTAGTGGGTAATCAATCGGGGAAAGAGCCAGTTGTTGCCTTATCAGTCTCTAGAGTTCCTGGGAGCACATTTGGAAACTCGAGTGGGCAGAGTTTCCCTGCCAGAGGAGAAAGTCAAAAGGCTGTTGGATTGCTTGGCGCTTTTTTATGTGCAGCAGGCTCCCAAAGTTTGTGATTATCTTCAGCTCCTTGGATTGCTGGCGACAACCATAGACATGGAGCTTTGGGCGCGTGCTCACATGCGGCCTCTCCAGTAGTCCCTGTGAACTCTGTGATCCCCGATTTTCTCAGGAGTTTGAGCGCAGGCTCCCGCTCCTGATGATGGTGAGGCCCATCCTGTGGTGGTGGCAGCAGCCCTGTCATGTGAGGAAGGTATGCTGCTGGACGATTTCTCCTGGATCCTTTTGATGACGGATGCCAGTTTCAGGACGGGGAGCCCAATGCCAAGACTGTACGGTCTAGGGCTGTTGGAACCACAGGGAAGCAGTGTGGTCCATCAACTGCCTGAGGTGAGGGCCATCGGGTTGGCTCTAATGCATTTCTGGTCCTTGGTAGAGTTTTGGGCAGTTAGTATTTTCAGACAATGCCACGGTGGTGGCTTCTGTCAGTCGGCAAGGCGGCACGAGGAGTGCTGGGTTAGCTCCGGAGATGACTCTCCTGTTTGCCTGGGCAGAGAAGAACCTCATAGCCTTGTCAGCCTTCACACTCTGGATCCTGGAGAGTGTGAGTTGAGTCAGGAGGCATTTCAGTTGATTCTGTGCCGCTGGAGTTACCCTGAAATGGATCTGATGGTGACCTACTCCAATGTCAAAGTTTGCCACTTTGACAGTCGCTACACAGAGATGGGATCTGAGAGCATCGACTCCCTGTCCCAGCCTTGGCCAAGTCAGCACCTGCTCTATGTGTTTACTCTGTGACCCCTAGGGGGGGCATGTGATTCGGCATATAGGACGCCACCAGAGCAGGACTGTTCTGGTGGTGCCAGATTGGCCCTGGAGATCTTGGTTCGGAGACCTGGTGCAAGTCCTGCAAGCACCTTCTCTTCAGTTGCTCCTATCTTGGGGCCTATTGTGGTAGGGGCTGATCATCCTGGAGGACCCGGTTTCCTTCCGCTTACAACTTGCTCTTGAAAGGAGCTGGCTAGTGCATAAGAGCTACTCTCCAGTGGTGGTCTCCACTCTGCATGGAGCCCGGAGGAGGTCTACCAAGCTAGCATATGTGCGGTTCTGGTGCCTCTTTGAGCGATGGTGCGATGCTTGGTAGTTGGCTCCTGAGGTAGCCAAGGTGCCATCTCTGTTGGCCTTTCTGTAGGATGGACTGAAAAAGGGCCTTTTTCCTTGCTCCCTGAAAGTTCAGGTGGCAGCTTTGGCCTGTTTCTGCGGACCGGTGGCTAGTAAGTCTCTAGCCTTGCACCCGGACGTCTCGTGCTTTCTCCAGGCGTTCTGCATCTGCGTCCTCCCCTACAGTCTGTGATCCCTTCCTGGGATCTATGCCTGGTGGTCAGGGCCCCAATGGCAGTGCCTTTTGTGCCATTGAAGCTTGCTACTTTAAAGGATTTGACGCTCAAGATGTTCTTTTTGGTCGCTATTTGTTCTGCAAGGCGTATTTCCTAGTTGCAGGCTCTGTCTTGCTGAGATCTTTATCTGCCTTTTTCAAAGGAGGCCATTTCCATTCAGCCTTTGCCTTCCTTTTTGCCTAAGTTGCTTTCTCCCTTTCACGTGAACATGTCCTCTGCCTGCTCTCCTCCGAGTGTTGGGGGAAGGATAAGAATCTTCGCCTGGAGGATGTCCAGAGGGTGCTTCTCTGGTACTTGAAGGTTATGAATTTCTTTTGTAAGTCGGACCATATTTTTGTGGTGTTTGCTGGCCCGCGCAAGGGTGATGCGGTGGCCAAGTCAAACTTGGTGCACTGGATTATAAGGAAGTCATTGTCTTGGCATATCTGTTGCGGCACCGTCATTTTCAGATGGTTTGTGTGCCCATTCTACCTGAGCAGAAGTATCCTCGTGGACAGAGAAGAGCTTGGTAGCTCCTGCAGACATTTTTCGGGCAGCAATATGGGCATCACTTTCCACTTTTATCAAGCGTTACTGCTTGGATTTCCATGCATGGGCCGACATGGCCTTTGGCTCAAGGGTTTTGCGAGCTGCTGTGTCTTCTTTCCACCAATGAAGTTGTAGCTTTAGTACTTCCCACTTTATCAGGACTGGTTTAGCAGACAATATGGAAAGTGACATTTTACTTACCAGTTAATGTCCTTTCCTTGAGTCCTGCTAGATCAGTCCAGGGCTTGCCCCTGAAACTGCATTTGTATTTGCTTTCCTCTTCTGCTGTGGTACTCTGGGGTCCACTTTGATTTTTAGGCTTGGCTCATCTTCTACTTACAGCATTCTGTTTGTTTTCCTGTACATAGCTATGTATAGTCAATTACTCCTTGTTACCCGTGATTGAGGTTGTGTGAGGTTTGCCATGTTATTCCGATATGCTTTGGGATGAATACTGAAGGGACCTCTCATGGTTGGGGCGAATAAAGGCATGGGAGTGATGTCATTGAAATCTGGGCTTTTCATTGGTTCTTTGTCTCCACCAATCTGCTGGTAGGGGAGCACAGCCCTCTTGTCTGGATTAGTCTAGCAGGACAATGAAAGGACATTAATTGGTAAGTAAAATGTCACCTTACTTGTTTAGGAAAGCTTTTAACTGTTAGGAATGTCTGAGTCCTAGTTTTACGCTTGTCTTTATGTATATTTTTATTGTATGTTTTTGCTAATAAGAACATAGAAGCATGACAGCAGAAAAAGACTACATGGCCTTTCTAGTCTGCCCTTCCATATCAACTACCATAGTCTTTTTCTTTCCTTTAGAGATCCTCTGTGTTTGTCCCATACTTTCTTGAATTCAGATACCATCCTCGTCTCTACTACATCCACTGGGAGACTTTTGCATGCATCTACTATTCTTTCTGTAAATAAATATTTCCACATATTACTCCTATCCCCTTTCACTCTTATCCTATGCCCCCTTGTTGCAGAGCTTACTTTCAATCAAAAGAGGCTCTCCTCTTGTGCATTAATGCCAGGGAGGTATTTAACATAGAAACATGGTGGCAGAAAAAGACCACATGGCCTATCTAGTCTGTCCTTCCATATCGACTACCACAATAGTCCCCTATTTTCCTTTAGAGATATTCTGTGTTTGTCCCATGCTTTTTTGAATTCAGATACTGTCCTCATCTCTTCCACCTACATTGGGAGACTATTCCATGCATCTGCCACTCTTTCCGTAAAGAAATATTTCCGCATATTACTCCTGAGTCTATCCCCTTTCACCCTCATCCTATGTTCCCTTGTAGCAGAGCTTGCATTCAGTTCAAAGAAGCTCTTTTTCTGTGCATTTATACCACAGAGGTATTTAAACGTCTATCATATCTCCTCTATTCCGTCTTTCCTCTAAAGCATACATGTTAAGATCCTTAACTATGTCCTCATATGCTTTATAACGAAGACCACTAACCATTTTAGTAGCCATCCTCTGCACCGATTCCAACTTGTTTATATTGTTTTGAAGGTGTGGTCTCCAGAATTGTACACAATACTCCAAATGAGGTTACACCAAAATCTTAGAAGCACTATCACCTCCTTTTTTCTACTGGCCATTCATCTTCCTATACACCCAAGCATCCTTCTAGCTTTCACCACCGCCTTTTCTACCTGTTTAGCTACTTTAAGAACGTTAGACACAATCATGCCCAGGTCCCGCTCTTATTTCGTGGACAGAAGTACTTCACCCTCTACACTGTACCTCTCCCTTGGAATTTTGCAGCTCAAATGCATGACCCTGCATTTTTTAGCATTAAATCTCGGCTGCCAAATTCTAGACCATTCTTCACGCTTAGCTAGATCCCTCCTCATGTTATCTACACCTTCCTGGGGATCTAGTCTATTGCAGATTTTGGTATCATCCGCAAACCAGCAAACCTTACCTGGCAGCCCTTCCACAATGTCATTAGCAAAGATGTTAAAAAGAATCGGACCAAGGACAGATCCCTGCCGCACACCACTAGTAACCACTTTCTCCTCAGAGTGAGCTCCATTTATCCTGTACCCTTTGTTGCCTCCCACTCAACCTATTTCTAATCCATTTTAGTAGCCACCCTCTGCACTGATTCCATCCTGTTTATATCATTTTGAAGGTGGTCTCCAGAATTGCACACAATACTCTAAATGAGGTTGCAGTAGAGACATATACAGAGGACTATCGCCTCCTTTTTTCTGCTGACCATTCCTCTCCCTGTGCACCCAATTATCCTTCTGGCTTTCTCCATCACCTTTTCTACCTGTTTAGCCACTTTAAGATCATCAGAAACAATCACGCCCAGGTCCCACTCTTCTTTTGTGGACAGAAGTACTTCGCCCCCTACACTGTATATATAGTGTATCTGGACTTTCAGAAAGCCTTTGACAAGGTCCCTCATCAGAGACTTTTGGCAAAACTAAAAAGTCATGGGATAGGAGGCAGTGTACTATTGTGGATCAGGAACTGGTTAAAAGATAGAAAGCAGAGGGTAGGGCTAAATGGCCAATTTTCCCAATGGAAAAAGGTGAATAGTGGAGTACCCCAGGGATCTGTACTGGGTCTGCTACTTTTTGACATATTCATAAATGACCTGGAAAGTGGAATAACTAGTGAGGTTATCAAATTTGCAGATGAGACAAAACTGTTTAAAGTTGTTAAAACCCAAGAGGACTGTGGAAAGCTGCAGGAGGATCTGGATAAATTGGAAGACTGGGCATCCAAATGGCAGATGAAATTTAATGTGGACAAGTGCAAAGTTATGCACCTAGGAAAGAACAACCCACACTATGGTTACACAATACAAGGTTCCACATTGGGAACCACCACCCAGGAAAAAGATTTAGGAGTCATTGTGGATAACATGTTAAAACCCTCCGCCCAGTGTGCAGCGGCGGCCAAGAAAGCAAATAGAATGCTAGGTATCATAAGGAAAGGAATGGAAAATAAAACAAAGGATATTATAATGCCTCTGTATCGTTCCATGGTACGACTGCACCTTGAATATTGTGTGCAATTCTGGTCGCCGTATCTTAAAAAGGATATAGCGTTATTAGAAAAGATACAGAGAAGAGCCACCAAAATGGTAAAGGGGATGGAAGGCTACTCCTATGAAGAGAGGCTACAAAGGTTAGGGCTCTTCAACCTGGA
The DNA here is from genome assembly GCA_033557465.1 of Ichthyophis bannanicus. Taxonomy (NCBI): domain Eukaryota; kingdom Metazoa; phylum Chordata; class Amphibia; order Gymnophiona; family Ichthyophiidae; genus Ichthyophis; species Ichthyophis bannanicus. The sequence goes on along the minus strand of CM066046.1, from coordinate 71,734,900 downwards.
AAAGAGATGGCTGAGAGGAGATATGATAGAGGTCTAGAAATTAATGAATGGAGTGGAACGGGTAAACGTAGATCGATTGTTTACATTATCAGAATATAGAAAGACTAGGGGACATGTAATGAAGCTACAGGGTAAACTATTTAAGACAAATAAGAGAAAATATTTTTTCATTCAACGTGTAATCAAACTCTGGAATTTGTTACCGGAGGATATAGTAAGAGCTGTTAGTGTAGCTGGGTTTAAAAAAGTTTGGACAAGTTCCTGGAGGAAAGGTCCATAAACCATTATTAAAAAGGGACCCAGGATATCAATGCTTGACCCAGTACAAGCATTGTGGAACCTGTGTCTCTTGGGGATACTGCTAGGTACGTATGACCTAGATTGTCCACTGTTGGAAACAGGATACTGAGCTTGATGGACCTTGGTCTGACCCAGCATGGCATATCTTATGTTCTTATGTTCTTACCGCTCCCTTGGATTTTTTTGTAGTCAAATGCATGACCTTGCATTTTTTAACATTAAGGGGCTTGTTTACAAAGCTGCGGTAGCGGTTCGTGATTGTTATCGGAGCCGCGGCCGCGGCTCCGATAACGATCGCGAACCGCTACCGCGGCTTTGTAAACAAGCCCCTAAGTTTCATCTGCCAAATTCTGGACCATTCTTCAAGGTTAGCTAGATCCCTCCTCATTATCTATTCCTTCCTGGGTATCTACTCTATTGGAGATTTTGATAACGTCCAGAAAGAGGCAAGCCTTACCCGACAGCCTTTGGAAGCCATCCTGAATCTTGGCAGTTTGGTGGGATACAAATAGTTTTAGCAAACCAATGTAAAAATCATAGTAACAGAGTAAATGATGACAGATAAGGAGCAGCATGGTCCATCTACTCTGCCCACTAAGATTGCTAGAGTTGTAAAGTTGCACCTGCTGTTCCATGCAGGTTACCCCCTCTATTTATGAAGTGATGTAAGTTTGCTTTGATAACATCCTCTTGCCGTATAAGGATCCTCTGTGTCCCATGCTTTTTTGAATTCGTTGCTGTTTTTGCTCCCACCATTTGCATTAGGAGGGCATCCCAGCCCGCCTACAAATTTTCTGTGAAAAAGTATTTTCTGACGTTGAGTTTACGTTTTCCTTGCAGCTTCATTTCATGTCCTCTAGTTCTATAGCTTCCCTATCTTTGAAAAAAATGTTTTTTTTTTCATTAAAACCTTTCAAGTATTTAAATATTCATATCATATCTCCCCTGTCCCTCCTCTCCTCTAGGGTATCGATATATTAAGTCTTCAAGTCTCTTCTCATATGCCTTCTCGCGCAGGCCTCATATCATTCTCTAAACCGTTCCATCGTTTTATATCCTTTGCCATGTATGGTCTCCAAAACTGAACATATTACTCTAAGTGAGGCCTCACTAACGACATATACAAGGGCACAAATACCACCTTCTTCCTGCTGGTTATTCCTCTGTATGCAGCCTAGCATCCTTCTGGATTTAGTCACTGCCTTGTTACACTGCTTCACCATCTTGAGATCCCTAGATACTATCACCCCGAGGTCCATCTCCTGGTCCATACACCAGCCTCTTGCCCTCTGCAGAATATTGTATTTACCCTTTGCTCACCCCCTAAGGTGATGTCAGTATAGAAACATATGTCTCTATGCTTTTGCAAGCCATTCAGACGTCAAAGGATCACTTCATCTTACATACTAAAGAGGATGTACACAGCCTCAGACTTCAAACTGTTTACTTCATCAAAAGGTGTCTTTAGAACCAGAGAAGTATCTCTTTGTATCAAAGGATACTATTATACAGCGTTAACCTTGAGTACAGAGAGAGGTATTGGAAAAGCAATCAAATGCTTGGCAGTTGAACTTTAGTGCAAAGTGATGCATTTGAGGTGCAAAAGTCCGAAGGACTTATTGCATGAACCAGAAGAGAAACCGTGGGTGATAGTGTGTGATAATCTGAAGATGGCAATGTGATAAGGCAATGGCTATAGTAACATAGTATATGACGACAGATAAAGACCAGCATGGTCCATCTAGTCTGCCCAGCAAGGTGGCAAGAGTAAGTGCACCCGCCGCTCAGTGCAGTTTACCTCTACTTCTTGAGAGACAGTTAAGTTTATTTTGATTTTATCCTGTTTCTATAAAGGGATAGACTGTGTCTGTCCCATGCCATTTTGAATTCTGTCACTGTATTTGCCCCATCACTTCCATCGAGGGGGCATTCCAAGCATTCACCACCCTCTTAGTGAAAAAGTATTTCCTGACGTTGCCTCTCAGTTTACCCCCTTGCAGCTGCATGTTATGCCCTCTAGTATTACAACTTCGCCGTCTTTGAAAAAGGTTTGTTTGTTCATTAATACTCCTTAATTAATTAAAGGTCTGTTTCATATCTCCCCTGTCCCTCCTCTCCTCTAGAGTATACATATTTAGGTCTTGGAGTCTCTTTTCATACATCTTCTGGTGCAGGCTCCAAATCATTTTGCTCGCCTTCCTCTGAACAGTTTCCAGTCTTCTTATATCCTTTGTGAGATACGGTCTCTAAAACTGAACACAATATTCCAAGTGAGGCCTCACCAGTGACTTGTATAGTGGCATTAGTACTTCCTCTTTTCTGCTGGTAATTTCTCTCTGTATGCAACCCAGCATCCTTCTGGCTTTGGCCACCGCCTTGTCACACTGTTTTGCCACTTTGAGATCCTCAGAAACAATTCGCTCCGAGGTCATCATCCTGGTCCATGCACATCAGCCTATTGCCCCCTATCTCGTACAATTCCCTTGGATTTCTGCATCCCAAGTACATAACACTGCACTTCTTCACATTAAATCTTAACTGCCAAGCATTAGACCATTTTCCCAGCTTTTGCAGATCTTTCCTCATGTTATCCACTTCCTCAGGGGAGTACACTCTGTTGCAAATTTTCATGTCATCTGCAAAAAAAGAGACTTTTCCATTCAGTCCTTCAGCAATATCACTCACAAATATATTGAACACTGCTGGTCCCAGGACAGAACTCTAGGGCACACTGCTAATCACCTTTCTTTCATTCGAGTGAGTTCCGTTTACTATCACCTTCTGTATTCTGTCAGTCAACCAATTTCTAATCCAGTTTACCACCTTGGGACCCCATCCTCAGGCTGGTCAGTTTATAGATAAGCCTCCTATGAGGAACAGTATCAAAGGCTTTGCTGAAATCTAGGTAGATCACATCCATCTAGCAAATGAAAGGAGGGGATGCTGCTGCTCCTGCAGAGATTGTTGGTAAAGCCTCACCTGGAATACAGTCTTCAATTTTGAAGGCCATAGCTCAAAAAGATATAAAGAAGCTGGAGGTGCTAGAAGCAATATGAGAAGATATTAGAGAACTTAAATAGGAAATGGAAGCTGTAGAACTAGGGGACATAATATGAAAATTTATTCAGGTCTTGGAGTCTCTTTTCATACATCTTCTGGGGCAGGCTCCAAATCATTTTGGTTGCCTTCCTCGGAATTGTTTCCAGTCTTGTTATATCCTTTGTGAGATATGGTCTCCAAAACTGAACACAATATTCCAAGCATTTATGGTTGAGACAAAGCAATCATATACACGGTCATAAAGTGTGGTATGCACTTATCATACTACATAACTGGAGGGGAGGAGTAGCCTAGTGGTTAGAGCAACTGCCTAGTACCCAGAAGATCAAGGGTTAGATTCCCACTGGCACTCCTTGTGACCTTGGTCAAGTTACTTTGCCCTCCATTGCCTCGGAAGAAAAGGCTGGCAATCTACTTCCGGTGATACATTGCCAAGAAAATCCAGAGTTAGCTGGGTCACTATGAGTCAACACTGACTTGATGGCACTACCCCCCCCCCCCCCCAAAAAAAAAAACCTATATAACTACCTGCTATTTTGAAATTAGGGTGTTGAGTTTTTTGGCTGGATTTTCAAAGCAAAGCATTCTAGCCATATCACCTTTGTTTGCGGAATTGGGTGGGTGTTATTGCTGGACTTCTAGCTTAATCAGAACCAGCTTCTATTGAACCAGAGCACTGAACTTTCATATACATTTAACTAGCGTTTTTCTTCATTTTATAATCGCTCCCAAATCCCATCTAGCCTTGCTTTTTAACTGATAGTCCTTGATTGAATTTTCCCTTGGTTCGGGTTTTTTACCTGGCTTGTTGGCTAATTCTGGGTAGGTGAGCATTCTTAGAAGAACTTAGCTAGTCTCAAGTCCACTTGCCAGAGGAAGTGGGCATAAAGACCGAAATGGTCCATCTAGTCTGCAAAGTAAGTTAATTATGTTTTAACTGCCACTCTGTGCAGCTTGTCCTCCATAAGCCTTCTTAAGAAGTGTAGAAATTCTGTCACTGTTTTGAGACGAAGCATTCAATTCCTGGTTTCCATCCTCTTGCCATTCAGAGGTCCTCTGTGTATATTTCATTACATTTTGAATGCCATCACTTTTTATCACCACTACCATGGAAAGAGTAATCGTTCTTGGCGTGCCAGAGCTGGAAACACAAAAAAGTCAGGAGGAAAAATTTTGGTTAGTTTCTTTATGGATTATGCTCTTTACCTTGAAGGCATTTGCTTTGATTCCTCTGCTTTTAATTTTATTGCTGTTTGCATTGAATAGTGTTAGTGTGGGAGGCAGTGCTGGAATCTTCACTAGCTTGTTTTCAGCAAGTGTAAGTTGCTCTAATAGAGGAAGTTTTGAAAAGGATCCCTCTTCAATTTCTTCAATCAGGTTTCCAGTCAGGTCAATTCTTTTCAAGGTAGCTTTACAAAGAAAGAACACATGAATATGTTATAGTTTATGTAGTAGATAATATCATACAATCACAGCTTTGTTCATTGGCATTCTGTTACAGGTTGAAGACTGTCATTAGAACAGTTAGGGAATGATTCCTCTGCTATTTCCTTTCGGCTTGAGGTTTTAGAGAATCGTGCTAGAGCATGTAATTTACGCTTTCTTAATTTTCCTATGACACACCTAATGTCTTCTGATATATTATTGGGTAAATACTTTTTGGAGATTTTGCATTTAGATGGGGATTTTCATATTGCTCAGACGGTCCACATGTATTATTTGCCTTTGGGTTCTTCTTCCACTCCTCGGGCTGCAGGGGCTGCGGCCTCTTCAGTCTCTTCAGTGGATCAGAACTTAACAGCCTTCTTGGAAGACTCAATGGACAATATCTCAAAACGTAACACTTTGGTAGTTCAGTTTATTTCTGAATCTGCCAAATTGCGGGTTATGAGAGCATACTTTAAGTATCGGGCTACTTTATTTTGTGGTCAGGCCATTCAAGTCTTCCCAGATGTCTGTCGTCATACGCAGACACGGCGTAGGCAGTTTCTGCTGTTGAAATCACAGGTGGTGGCATTAGGGGCAACCTTTTTCCTTAAATTTCCTTGCCGCTGTGTGATTACCTTAGGGGGGCGAACCTATGTGTATAATGATGTCACTGCTTTGAAATCTTTTTTGGATTCAAAAGCGGGGGGAGGTGTAAGTGTTGAGGGGGAATGATTTTGTTGTTTTTGGGCTCCCTTTTGTGGGGTGTATAACCCCTTTTTTCTTGTATTTTTGATTGATTCTATTTCTACTATTTTGGCAATTCTCCCCTTGATGTGTTTCATTTATATGGGGGAATAAAGTTTCTTGATTGTATTTGTTATTTCCTGTTTAATAATGCTCTTACTGTATTTTCTTATTGTATTTGAAAATCCTTAAATAAAAAGTTAAAAAAAAAAAAAAAAGAACAGTTAGGGAATGGTGGTGATAGGACTACTTTAAGCCTTATCGAAGCAGATTTATAGGTTTATATTACTTTATGGAGAAGATTTGTTGGATTATTTTGGGATCTTGACAATGTTAAATATGGACATTGATATTTCTTTTGGGACCCGCGAGCAGCTGAATGGCCAGTGTATAAATAAAAACAAATTTATTGGCTTAAATACAGTGGCTCGTATTATTCATCCTGAAGCTTTGGAGACCCATGTGATTCTTTTGGGATGGTAGCATTGCATTTTAGTACTACAGATCTAACAATTGTAATTATCTACATTTTTAAGTTAAAAGAAAATGGCAATTCAACATATCATCCCAGTGTTTATATGGTTTACTGAATTAAAAAGATTGAATATCACTGGATTAACCTAATTAAAGTTTTGGTTACCTCAGAGTCCGCAAAATTAAATTCATGATGAAATGGAGTGCCACCATATCTCTCTTCTAGGACTGTCATCTTGAATTTATAATTAAAAAAGCAAAAAAGGTAATTGACATAGCCATTTTATTTCTCATACTGTACTAGGTGTGTTCTCTGGACAACACGTCCTTTCCAAATTAGGGTCATAAATTAACTGGAGCACAGAAGAGATTAAAATTTACTTACGGATTTCAGCAAAAGTTTTGGCTGTGATGGCCTTTATCTTGTTGAAGCGTGCGTAAAGGTAGGCTGTCTCTTTTGGCAATGGTGGAATAACATCTATATCTGTTTCTTCACAGTAAACTGATCCACTTAGACATACACAAAGAAGGCATGTGGGCAAATCTGAGAATGAAAATTTTGACATTATATAGCTAAGGGTATACTTGCTGATTTATTCTTAAGACCCACAGTCTCCCCTGATTCCACAGTTGTGGCACAGGCAGTGAAATTGGGTCTTGGACTGTAGAATTGTACAGTGCCTGCACAAGGACAGGAATCAGAAGCCGGGTTAAAGTAGGCATACCTTTCTCCCCTGATTGACCACTCTTTCCCCTCTCCCTCCCTGCTTTAAACTCCTCTCATCTGCCTGCCCCCCTACCATGATGCCCCTCTCACCTCTCTTCCCACCCTTGTTGAGCCAGGTGACCAGCAGTAGGAAGAGGAGAGCAGTGCTGCCTAGGACTGTGTCTCCCTTCTCTGTTGCTGGATTCCAAAGTATGAATCAGATCCTTGCAGCAGGACATGGCCACAGGTTTCACATTCCTCCTCCTTTTCCTAACAACTAGCTGGATTGGTGTGGATTAATATGGATGATAGAGGGGAAGGCATCAAAAGACGGAGGGTGGGGGAGAGAAGATTAGTGGGTTGAGAGGGACAGGGTAGATTTGGGACTTGGTATGTGGTTGAGTTTTTTTAACTGGAGTGGACATGAGTGTGAATTGGCACTGGTGGGATGTGTGTAAATATGAAAGAGTGCAAGTGGGATGGGGAAGAGGACCGATAAGAAGGCAAAAGAGGATGACCAGGAGAGAGGGGATGAAAGGATGAGGAGAACTGGAACCTGGAGGAGGACATCTTCCTCTACCCCATTTCAGATCCTCTCCTCTACTGATCTTGAATTCTGTATTCCTTTACTGTTTCCTTCCCCTTCTCTTTTTTCCTCCCCCCCCCAACACATCCATCCTCTCTTCTCTCCACAGCTTTTTCCCTTCTCTCGATTCTCGTTTTACTTCCCAGAGCTTCATATTGCTTTTCCCATTCCTTATCCTCTTTCTTCCCTCTTCATCCACTTCTCCAATACCATGGTCAATATAAGGGCATATTAAGCATCCTAACTGAATCTTCTGCTTTGCTCCCTTCCCTCCCTATTACATTTCAGATTCTAGGGCCCCCCTACCACAAGATTTTAATTATTATTGTACACCGCCTTAATGTTCCTTGGTATGAAGAACACGAGATTCACAATTATGATTACCCCAGTATCATCTCTCCGAGAATCATCTTCTAAAACCCATAATTGGGCATCACATCTCCTGCAAAATATTGTACTTTTAAATATTAAAAATTAAGAGCACAGGTTGATGGTTATTTGAGTTTGCATGGCAGTCAGAATCTATTTTGCTTTGATTGTAGCTGTTCTTTGTCACCCCCTACTTTCACCCTAATGATTGCCTAGTCGCCTAATGGTTAAAATGGGCCATGCCTAATCCCTGGTCTTCTTTCCCTATATCTCACTGATAACTGAGATCCCCTTTATCCATCTGAAAATAAACTATACAGACAGAAGCAAAATTGGTAAACCACTAAGTCCTAAACAAAATCGAGGTACATTTCCCAGATCTTTGAAATGCGATATAGCAAAGGAGAAGGAAACTCATGGTAACATTATAAACTATGCAGAAGATGCACATTTATGCAACAGTGCTACATGTTTGCTTCAGAATTTCAGAACGTTTGCCACAGACTTTACTTCGGGGCTGCCACAGGGAACTGCTGCCCTTTATTTTGACCTGTCTGTCCTTCCCTGTAGAATTAACACAAATTTGATGCTCAGAAACACAAACCCATATTTAGCAAGGAAAATACCGTGGGTTTTTTTTTAACTGCCCTACTCTGTTACCCATCAGTAGAGTCCCTCATTATCAATTTAAGCTGATTTTTCACCAAAGAAATTCATCTCCAGGAAAAAGCAGGAATGTAGTCATCACATATGGGTATCGTCGGTACCGACAGAGCCTGCGCGGGAATGCTCCCCAGCGTCCAATCAGAAAGCTTTTGGGAGCATCCCACAGTGCCTGTGTGCTGCCTTCCCGCCTTTCCCAACTACCTCTCTCCAGTTCTTCTTTTTCCGCAGAGCCAGCAGGTCGTGTTCCTGTCACCGCAGAAGAATTCCTTTTTTCTTTCTTTCTTTTTGTGGTCGCGTCTGCCTTCTTCGACGCTCTACCGGTACCGCCGGTCTTTCTTTTCTTATTTCTCTAAAAAAAATATATATTTTTTTTCCTCTTTCTTCAGGTGCATGTGCCTTTTTGGGCCTTAGGCCCAAAACTTTTCCTTAACATGGAAAAACCTGCCTCAGGTTTTAAAAAGTGCACCAAGTGTGGCGGTACCATCTCCGTCACCGACACCCATGAATGGTGTCTAAAATGTTTAGGTCCTGACCACTCCATCACGGATTGTGTTTCCTGTGCCATGACGTCTAAAAGAGGTCGGCAGAACCGAGCTGCCAAGCTCAGTACCCCGTTTCCCTCTGATGCAGCTTCGGTGGCATCGACGTCTTCCAGGGCTGCTTCTTCCTCCCGTGGATCTCAGGTAACTAAACATAAATCCAGCCGGTCCTCGAAGGGTAGATCTCCTTCTAAGTATCGAGATGCCTCTGGCGTTGCCCTCGAGGATTCTGCACCGGCAAAATTACCCCGGTGGGAGGCTTCGGCTTCCAAAGCATTATCGGGGTTCCAGGATGTTCTCGATGGCTCGGCCTCGACAGATCTCCTGGTGCCATGCTCTGGGGTACTGGCGGTCTCCTCTGGTACCGATATGCAGGCATTGGCAGCGTCGATAGACCAGAGAGTTCTGGCTATGGAACACAGTCTGGCGGCTCTCCTTGCGGCATTGATGCCCTTGGTACCGCAACAGACAATTTCACTGGCATCGGTACCGGTACCGATAGCATCGACATTGGCATCGGTGTCTGCTTTGCCGGTATCCTGTCCTCTGATGGCCTCCGGTACCGGTTATGCCCGGTACCGACCTTGGTCGGTACGGGTATCAGGCTCTTCAGGAGCATCCGGACAGACGATACTTCGAGTCCTCAGAAGAATCTGAGGATTCTGAAAGTTTTGTCGATGCAGCGATGTTTCTCCCAGAGGAGCCCTCCTCCCCTAAACGCAGGATGTCTCCTCCAGAGGATATGTCTTTCCTTTTTGTGTTTAATAGTTTTTAATTATGAGTTGAGATGGAGGAGTAGCCTAGTGGTTAGAGAAGCAGCCTAGTACCCTAGTACCCAAGAGGATTCGATGCCCACTGGCACTCCCCGTGACCTTGGGCGCAAGTAACTTTACCCTCCATTGCCTTGGAAGAAAAGGCCTGGCAATCTATTTACGGTCATACCTTGCCAAGAAAAAACAGGGACTGCTGTGTCTCCAGGAGTCAGCATTAACTTGATGGCACTTTAAAATATATATAGTGGAGTTGTAGCTTTGGTGCATCCCACTTGTCTGGACTGGTCTAGCAGGATGATATGGAAGGTTACATTTTACTTACCAGTTAATGTTACTTCCTTGAATTTTGCTAGAGCAGTCCAGGGCTTTCCCCTGGAACTGTGTTGCTCTGTACTTCTACTGCGGTACCCTTAGGTCCATTGTGATTTTTATACTTGGCTCTGCAGGTTCCTCATATACTGATAGTCTTATGTTTATGCTTTCTGTACTTAGTTCTTTACTGTTGATCACTCATTATTGCCCATTGTTGAGGTCGTGTAAGACTTGCCATGTTTCTCCCTTATGATTTGGGACAAATACTGAAAGGATCTCTGGTGGCTGAGGAGAATAGAGGAATGGGAGCGATGTCATTGAAACCTGGCTTTTCATTGGTTCTTTGTCTTCACCAATCTATTGGTAGAGGAAAACAATCCACTTGTCTGGACTGGTTAGTAAAACGTCACCTTTCTTACTTTAACCTTAAAAGAGCAGCCAGAGAAGAAGATTAACTCCTCTACTTCTAAAACTTGCAAGACAACAAGCGGTTAGCTAAAAACATTCTTAAATAGTGAGATTTTTCAGCATCTTGCAAAATTTCAGATAGTTGGACTCAAATTTTACCTTGAGAGGGGCTGTTAAGCCACAAAGTAGGAACAATATATCTAAAAGAGTTCTAGTGCAAAGAAGTCTGGGTGAAGACAGGGATCTAGTTCTCAAACGGGATCTGATGGAAGGGATAATGATAGTAAAGGTGCTTGTTAATAATGATGATAATGCAAAGAAATAATCACTGGAGCGAGAATAATAAATAAGACTGTTACTGTGGCATTGAATTTAACTTAAAAAGGGAAACTATACAAAAAGAGAAAAATGATGGCAGATAGAGCATATGGCTTATCCACTTTGCCCATCCATACCAAATCCTAAGCTGTGGATTGCTTTATGTGGTTAATGGTTAATAGTGCTTGCTATACTGCCTTTGCAAGTAAAGCAAAACAGTTTACAATACATTATTTGAGGAAGCAGAAAATAACTCTATTAAATACAATAGGAAAGAAGAAAGAAAAAAGAAAAGTAGCTCCAGTAGTTGCAGTGGATGAGACGATGGTGCAAGGAAGAAGGTTTTGGATTTGTTAGGAACTGGGGAACATTCTGGGGAAAGGAGGGGCTCTTCCGAAGGGATGGGCTCCACCTTAACCGGGATGGAACCAGGCTGCTGGCATTAATCTTTAAAAAGGAGATAGAGCAGCGTTTACACTAGATCAGTGATGGCTAACCTTTTTGAGCCCGAGTGCCCAAACTGCCGCACAAAACCAAAGAATTTCCTCAAAGTGCCAGCACGTCAATTTGCATAAATATTTGCATAATGCTAACATACACTAACTTTTAGTAAACATGTCTCTTAATGAGTGTATGGATAAAGACAGACTAAAAGATTTCTACATTACTATAATCCAGTGCCAACCGCCAGGCACATTAGGAACTACTACAAACACTGCCCATTTAGAACCAATAGCAAACCCGCCGTATCCTAACAGCACTACCAGGACTCACAAAGCACCACACCATACCTATCAAAAGGCAACACTGCAAATATTAAACCAATACATTTCAGACAATAACAATACATGACCTACTGGGGAAAGAGAACAAGTGGCAATGTCAAAAAGGAATTACATAAACAGAATACCTCAGCTCAGTTACACAGTTGCAATTGCTCCAGCCACTTTCTTCTGGTTTCTTCATGTTTTCTGCTAACTCTCCATCATCTGCTGTCCATTTGTCCTTTCTTCTCTCTTCTAGTTTTTTTTTCCATTCTCTCTCTCTACATCCGCTTTAACATACTAATCTTTCTCCTTTTGCTCTTTCCTCATTCCTATTTCATCCACTCAAATTTTACCCCTCCATCCTCAATCCCCACTTACTCTCCCAATACCCGGCCAATTGTAGATTTTTTATCCCTCCCACACAAAATATTTTTCCCCTCTCCATTTTACTCTCCCAGCCCCATCCCATTCTAATCCTCCCCCAACATCAGCTCCCTTCTAGTTCCAGCCTCACCCAGCATCCATTCCCTTCGAGTCCCTGCATCAGCCCATTTCCAGTCCTAGCCCCCCATCAGCCCATTTCCAGTCCTAGCAACCCCCCAACCCAATACCAGTCCTAGCCCCCCCCATCAACCCACTTCCAGTCCTAAACCCCCATCACCCCATTTTCAGTTTAAGCCCCCCCTATACCCCATTACCAGTCCTACCCCCCCATCACCCCATTTCCAGACAGCCCCCCTCAGCCCACAGCCCATTAGCAGTCCGACCCCCAGCCCATTAGCAGTCCTAACCCCCCCCTCCTGCCCATTAGCAGTCCTAAACCCCCCCTCCTCCCTGCCCATTAGCAGTCCTAACCCCCCCTCCCTGCCCATTAGCAGTCCTAACCCCCCCTCCCTGCAGTCCTAACCCCCCCCTGCCTCCCTCCCTGCCCATTAGCAGTCCTAACCCCCCCTCCCTGCCTCCCTCCCTGCCCATTAGCAGTCCTAACCCCCCTCCCTGCCCATTAGCAGTCCTAACCCCCCCCCTCCCTGCCCATTAGCAGTCCTACCCCCCTCCCTCCCTCCCTGCCCACATTAGCAGTCCTAACCCCCCCTCCCTGCCCATTAGCAGTCCTAACCCCCTCCCTCCCTCCCTCCCTCCCTGCCCATTAGCAGTCCTAACCCCCCCCCTGCCCATTAGCAGTCCTAACCCCCCCCCTCCCTCCCTATTAGCAGTCCTAACCCCCCCTCCCTGCCCATTAGCAGTCCTACCCCCCCCCCCTGCCCATTAGCAGTCCTAACCCCCCCCCCCTCTGGCAAATTTTTTTAAAAAAAAGCAGGCTCTGGCTGCTGCCGCGGCAGATTGCAATGTCCCGCGGGGCCCCCTCCGCCCGTTAAGCCCCTCTGCAAGGGCTTTCAGATTCGCGAGGGAGAGCATCTCCCTCGCGTCTCTGTTAAGCCCGCAGGGGCTAATGGGAAATTTCCCATCAGTCCCTCGTGTCTAAAGGGGCTGATGGGAAATTTCCCATTAGCCCCTGCGGGCTTAACAGAGACGCGAGGGAGACGCTCTCCCTCGCGAATCTGAAAGCTCTTGCAGAGGGGCTTAGCGGGCGGAGGGGGCCCCGCGGGACGCTGCATTCTGCCCTTGCCGCGTCCGCGGCAGCAGTCAGAGCCAGCTTTTTCTTTTTTTGCGGACCTTCCCGCGTGCCAGCTGCAAGGCCTTCGCGTGCCACAGCTGGCACGCGTGCCATAGGTTCGCCATCGCTGCACTAGATAATATGGGAAAGCCAACAGTCGCCCAAGAGTGCATGGTTTGAAACAATGTATCCTTGAAGGATACTAGCAAAATATTGAAGTTAGAGCATATCAACATAGAGGTTCCAATAAAGACAAAAGTAACCCAAATTTCATTGAGTACAGACCAGACAGAGCTTAAAGATTCCAAATTACCCCTGCCTACCGATAGCCAGATTAAAATGAATAAAATACAGCTTCTAAAATGCTTGTATGGAAATGCTAGAAGTCTAAAAAATAAGATGGGAGAGTTAGAATATATAGCATTAGGGACTTCCGGTGACGTCACCGAGCGGAATGGCAGCGAAGTGACCAGGCTCCGCTGCTAACGCCTGCAAAACGGGTGTAAATACCCCTAATTAGAAGGAGGACAAGGCGGGATGTAGGAGCAACAAGAGACGCTGCTCCCCACAATTAGCTGTGCCAGAAATAGCGTGAAGGTGCTTCACCTGGAGCCGCGGGAGCCGGCGGTGTGCAGTGCGGAGCGGAGGTGAATGAGGCGAGGCAGCATAGCGGAGGAGAGAGCCCCGATGTGAGCGTGGCCAACCAGAACACCGGTGAGGAAACGCGGCGTGATACCGGGCGGCCGGCAGCAGCAGACACTGAGTGAAGGCAGCCCGGTAAGAGAAGGCGGGAAGTGAGAGTGCGTTGAGACTTCGGGGCACCAAAGCACCACGTGGCTGAGGGAAGAGCAGGCCGACTGCAGCACCGCATGGTGGGGAAGAGAGGAGAGTGAACGCGGGGCAAAAGGACTGCAGAGTGCAAACTCCCCATTTTAGAATCGAAGCGGCGGGCTGTTGGCGTTATCCACGAGCACGGCAGAAGAGCAGTTGATCTGGTTCCCGAGCAGAGTCTGAGGGGGAGCGTTATAGAGCAGTTAAAGGCCCAAGCGGGTGAAGAGGAGTGAGCAGCAAGGACAGAGCGACGGAATGCTGGTACAGTAACCTCTGGGCCGGAGTGGGAAGCTAGAGAACTCAGTGATCCAAGAGGAGCAGAGTGCCTGAGATTCTGGATAAAATGACCCGGCCCCTGCTGATTGAATAAAGAGTACTGCCACCTCCAATATTGCGCTATATAACACAAATAGCAGAGGCTTTGCCCGGAGGTGGGAGACAGGGAGCGGTAAAAAGCAAGGAATTCTGCGCCCGGAACTCCTGGGACAGCCGAGCTACCACGTTGGGAGGGCGGAAGAGAGACCATGGAGAAAGGTAAAAGTGGGCCTTCAGTCAAGAAGAAGCTCGCTGAGTTCCGCTCCACCTACGCTACAGCCAAAGGTGGAAACGAAGGAGATAAGGAAGGCAAATCGCCTCCTCAGGCGCTAAATGAATCTGAACAGAGGGTGGAGAATGAGAGCAACTCAGAGTTAAGGAGCATGTTAAAGGACTGGCTCGTTGAATTGAAAGAGGAAATTAAGTCTGAGCTCGGTGGGGTGAAGAAGGAATTAAGAGACAATTCAAGCACTGAGACAAGATTTAGTAGACTTGGGCAGTCGTGTGGAAGAAACGGAAGGGCAAGTGGAACAACAAGGTGATGCCCTAGAAGAGTTACAAAAAGGATGGGAAGAACCCACATGTGGACTAAGTGAGTTGCAAGTGAAACTGGAGGACCTCGAAGATAGATCTAGGAGATGCAATATAAGGGTACGAGACCTCCCGGAAGAGCCACAATACAAGAACTCCGAAGAGGTTGTGGCTAAAATTTTCAGTTCGCTGCTAAAGTCGGCAGCTGCAGTGGATGACGAGGCAGGAGCGACTGTACGGATAGAGAGAGCACACAGAAGCTTGGGCCCGGTGCGGGACAGCAAACCTCGCGATATAGTAGTATGTCTCAGCTCGTACAAGAGCAAGGAAAAATTACTTTGGGCTGCAAGGACAATGAAACAATTTGTTTGGGAAGATCATAAGCTAGAATTCTTCCAGGACTTGTCCCCCGGAACGTTGCGACGTAGAAGAAACCTTAAAGAAGTGGCGGAGTATCTGCGGCGGGAAAATTTGCGCTATAAATGGCTGTTTCCATTTGGAGTGCTGATTACAGTAAAGGGGAGATCAAGACGGGTGCAGTCATGCGAGGAAGCGTGGAAAGCATTAAGAGAGTTAGGCGCCACGCACCTGCCAGAGGGAACACAGCCGTCCAATGGAAGTATAAAAGCCACAGGGACTCCAACTACAAAATGGAACGCCCAGCGCTGGCACAGAGCACCAGTTGGAGGGAGAAGACTGGCAAGGCTGAACCGAGGGAGTGCAGGAACGCCGGCTGAGACCACTGGAGCGAGCTGAGCTTAAGACTTTGCATGTTGTTCTGATTATAGTTGCGGTGTAAGGTATTGGGGGGGGGGAGTGGTGGAGTGGGGTGGATGCGGTTGACAAGTAGGGGGTAGGGACGGTAGGGGGGAAGAGAGTGGTGAGAAGGGGGAGGTGGGGGGAAAGGGAGGGGGCAGGCTTAGGCTCGATAGATAGTCACGAGTAAGGAAGTCGAGACTCCCCTTAGGGAGACAGGTCAGGGGCGGGGGTTGGGGAGGATGGGGGGAGGGGTAGAGTGGGGGGAGGGAGGGAGGGGAGGGAGGGGGGAGGATGGGTGGGGAAGGGGCAGGTTGGGCAAAGGGGGCGGACCAGGGGGAGGGAGCAACACAGGTGACCTGAAAATTATTACCCTAAATGTGAAAGGCTTAAATTCACCCTTCAAAAGGCAGAAATTGTACAGGGAAATAATTAGACAAAAAGCCTCAGTGGTCCTATTGCAAGAAACTCATTTGTTACGCAGACACGAATCGTTAGTGAAACCCAAAGGATACAGTGAGTTTATTTATTTATTTATTTATTTACATTCTCTTATATACCGCGCTATTCTGCATCAGTGCGGTTTACATTGAACAAACTGAAATTACATTGAACAGGGCATTATAACTTGGAGATAACTATTTTACAGGGAACATGGGTTATGGAGGGTTAAGTGGCTTGCCCAAGACCACAAGGAGCACCTGTGGAACTAGAAACCCCAGTCCTTCCGGCCCAAGGTTGCTGTCCTCTAGTGGGATTTGAACCCCCGACCTTCCGGCCTGAAGTACCTTGCCCCAACCACTAGGCCACTCCTCCACAGTTAGTGTTTGCTTCTAATCTGCGAGAGCGGAAGAAAGGGGGGGTAGCGTTGCTGGTCAGTGGGACACTCAAAGTGGAGATGCACACAGTAATTAGGGATAGAGGAGGTCGATACCTATTGGTGCGAATGAAGATAGGGGAAGAATGGTTTTGTGTGATTAATGTGTATGCACCCACAGGGGCCCAAAAGGATTTCTGGGAGGAAGTGGATGAGAAAATGAATGCATTAGGAGAGGGAGCGCGGATATGTGGTGGAGACTTCAATATGACTTGGGAGGTGGGGAGAGACTCTACGGGGAAGGGGGAGGGGAGGCGGGCAGACAGGAGTAGGTACCAGCAATTTATAAAGGCTAATGATTTGATTGATGCTTGGCGATTGCTCAACCCTAGCCGGCGTCATTACTCTTTCTTTTCAGCAGTGCATGGTACGTACTCAAGGATAGACGCTATATGGGTAGGGAAGGAGATCGCGGGTAGGATTATCGAAGGGGAGATGGAGCCGATTACATGGTCGGACCATGCACCGGCGAGGGTGACACTGAGGGGACGGGGAGAAGATAGGGGAATCCGCTTCTGGAAATTGAATGAGGCCCTTTTGAGTGATGTTAGGGTAGTGCAAGATATACAAAGCCTGATACCAGAATACTTTACGCATAACGCTACGGGAGACGTTCGACAGGGCGTGGTGTGGGACGCTTTCAAGGCGGTGGTGCGAGGCAGACTAGTCAAGAGGGGGGCGAGAATAAAGAGGGAAGGGGAGGAGAAGGAGCTCCAATTACAGCAGAAACTGGTGCAGCTCGAAGAGGCCGATGCACGTAGTGCCGGCAGGAACTTGAGAAGGGAGGTCTTGGAGACTAGGGCTAAGCTGAATGCGCTCGAAGCGGATAAAATTCATTATCGGTTACAATTACTACGTCAGGAGTTCTTTGAAGGTGGGAATAGAGCAGGAAAGTTTATGGCGAGGAGACTGAAGCAGAAGTGGACTAAGTCTTTGATTGTGCAGATTAAGGGGAGGGGGGGGGGGTTACTAGAGAAGAGCAGAAAATCCGGGAAGCCTTTGTGGAGTACTATAAGGGCTTATATGAGGCTAAATCGGATAGACCAGAAGACGAGATGAAGGACTATTTAGCGACAGCCGGACTCCCCCATTTGGATGAGGTGGAAAGGGAGGCGCTAGAAGGGGAAATACAGGCTTCAGAGGTGGCGGGGGCGATTATGGGTCTCAAAACAGGGAAAGCCCCCGGCTTAGATGGGCTGACGGCCAGCTTTTATAAAAAATTCAAGGGAGAGCTGGTGGGGCCCCTGACAAATTTGTTCAATATCCCAAGGGCGGGGGAGCAATTAGCGGAAACGATGGGATGGGCTGGAATAACGCTGATTCCTAAAATGGGCAAGGACCCGCTGGAGTGTGCGTCGTATCGGCAGATCTCATTAATAAACACTGATGCAAAACTGCTGGCTAAAGTGTTAGCAGGGCGACTCAATAAACTATTGGGGAAGTTGGTGCATGAGGATCAGGCGGGGTTCATACCTTGGAGGCAGGTGGCGGACAACATTAGGAAAGCATTAAATGTAATTTGGTCAGTGAAACGCAATCCAGAGCCAGCACTGCTTCTATCGTTAGATGCAGAAAAAGCCTTCGATCAAGTGTCGTGGAGATTTCTGTTCTCCGTATTGGAACACATGGGGTTTGGGAATTGTTTTGTAGGCTGGATTAAGGCATTATATGAGAGACCTACGGCGTGTGTGCGCGTAAATGGAGGATATTCAGGATTCTTCCCGTTGGGGAGGGGGACGCGACAGGGGTGTCCACTCTCACCATTATTGTTGGCCTTATCGCTGGAACCGCTAGCGGGGAGAATAAGGAAGAGCGCAGATATTATGGGGGTGACAGTAGGGCAGAGGGAATACAAATTGGCTTTGTTTGCTGATGATATCCTACTTATGGTTACTAAGCCAAAGGAAACGGTGCCAGAGATCATGAGGGAGGTACAGGACTATGGGGAACTGGCGGGCTTTACGATCAATTGGAATAAGTCGGAAATCTTGAATTTGTCTGTAGGGGAAGAGCAGCAATCGAGCTTACGCCAAAAATTTAAATTTAGGTGGGCGCCAAGATCTATTCGGTATCTTGGTGTTTCTCTGGGGCGGGACCTAGAGGACCTATTTGAGCTGAACTATCTGAAGGTGTTTCGGCATGTAGAGGCACAATTGGGGGCCTGGAACAGGGGGATCGTATCATGGCTGGGGAAAGTGGCAGTGGTGAAAATGATGTTGCTCCCCCAGTTCCTTTTTCTTTTTCAAGTGCTGCCAGTGGCGATACCCACCAAGGCGCTAGCTAGGCTGCAAAAGCAAGTCGAGGGGTTTATATGGGGAAATAAAAGGCCCAGGGTGGCAGCTAGAACATTGCAAGTGGCTAGGATAGAGGGGGGCATGGGGGTTCCCAATTTCAGGAAATACTACATGGCGGCACAGTTGCGGGCGGTGTACTCATGGTTGAGGGAACAACATAAGCACTGGGTGATGATGGAGGAAGCGGGATTCCGGCCCGGGGAGCTGGAAAGACTCGTCTGGGGGGGGGGAAGGGAAGTAAGGGGGACAATCCAATGGTGGGGCATACTCTGGGGGTGTGGCAGTTACACAGGAGAAGGCTGATAGGGGAGAAGAGGTGGGCGCGTGGGATGTCATTGATGGCCTGTTGTGAAGAGGGAATAGGCCCTCATGTGCTGGTAATGACCAGATGGGCACAGCAGGGGCTGCAAAGAGTGTCACAGATAGTCTTTGGGCAAGGGATAAGAGATTTTGAGGGCGTCCAAGATCTGTATCGGTTGAAAGAAACGGACCGGTACCACTATCTACAGTTGGGTTCACTCCTTAGGCAGAGAAGGCACTGGCAAGACATTTTGCAGGAACCAGGATGGTTTGAGGGTTGCTGTCTGGGTTCGCTGGGGAGGAAGGGGGTTATTTCCAGAATATATAAAGGACTAACAGAGAGAGGGAGAGAGAAACTAAGTTATATGAAGGCTTGGGAGAAGGACTTGGAGGTAGAGTGGGAGGTGGAGGAGTGGGAGCGAATAGCTCAAGGCATAGCGAGGGCGTCCATCGCCACGTCCCTGCGTGAGAATGGATGGAAAGTGTTGTCTAGGTGGTATCTGACGCCTGAGCGACTGTGCAAAGCGGGGGCTCGAGGGACAGATGAATGTTGGAGGATGTGTGGAGAGAAGGGAACTTGGCTGCATATGTGGTGGACTTGCCCAGTAGTACGACAGTATTGGGCAAAAATTGGGGACATCATTGAGGGTATACTAGGCGCCCGAATTCCTTTGACACCGGAGTTATGTCTCCTACTAAAGAAGAATGAAGTGGAAGAGGGGAATTGGAGTATCGTGTGGCAGTGTATAATTTATTATTTATTTATTTATTACAATTTCTTATATACCGCACTATTGTCAGCGCGGTTTACATATAACAAAATGACCATAACAAACTGTTTGGCTTCACATAGAACAGGAGTAACAACTTGGGTAACATGTTTTGCTTTACAGAGAACAGGAATAACAACTTGGATAACATGGGGATGTAAACTGAACTAACTAATTACATATGTACAATGAGATTGATTGCTGAGGATTTAGGGTGTTACATGTGTACAGTAGGGTTGAGATGTTATCTGGGAGGTGAGGGGGGGCAGTTAGGTAGGGGATAGGTTAATCTGGTAGTACTGTGTAAATAAATGGAATTTGAGAGCCTTTCTGAATTGTGTTAAGTCAGTAATTGTACGGATGCCTTGGTGGTAATGCGTTCCAACATTTTGGGGCATAGATACTGAAAGCCCTGTTAGATGTTGCGATAGTGTACTTTGTTGAAGCCTTTGGGATTAATAGTGCATTTGTGGATAGGGATCTCCTTGTTCTGTTGGGAGGAGTGAGTTGGATGATATTAGTTAATGAAGGGGAGGTGATGCCATGGATGGATTTGAAAGTGAGCAGCAAAGATTTGAATATGAGCCTTCCTTGAATGGGGAGCCAGTGTAGCTGTATTAGGATGGGTGTTATATGGTCACATCTTGCTGCTCCCACTAAGACTCTAGCTGCGGCATTCATGGCAAGTTGCAACGGGTTGAGTGTTGATTGAGGGAGACCTTGAAGAATAGCGTTGGCGAAGTCAAAGTGTGGTAAGATCAGGGATTGGTATACTGTCCGGAAGTCTTCGGGGTTCAGAAGGGATTGCAAGTGTCTAAGGGACCGGATTTTGAAATATATGGCTCTGACTATGTTGGATATATGGGTTTTCATATCTAAAACGCTGATCAAGGGTGACTCCTAAGTACCGAATTGTTGATTTGGTTTGGAGCTCAGCCTCATTGGTCTTTAAATGAGGTGGAGGGCGGAAAACTCTGGTCTCTGGTGATAAATAGCACCTCAGTCTTTTTGTGCTGTATCCTAAGATTTTGGGACAGAAGCCATTCGGAAACTGCGTTAAAACATTCAATCAGTGGCGAAAGGTCCATTTGCTCTGTGTAGAATGGCATGAAGAGGAGGATGTCATCGGCGTAAATTAGACAGTCGACCTTGAAAGACCCGATTATGTTGAAAATGGGTTGCATGTAAATATTAAATAAAAGGGAGGATAGGGAAGATCCTTGTGGGACGCCCTGTCGTTGATGGAAGGGTTCGGAAGATCCTGCTCCTGATTTTACATGTTGCCATCTGTCTTCAAGGTATGACCTGCACCAGTCGAGGGCGATGCCATTTATGCCCTTTTCTTTTAGTCGTTCAACAAGGAGACCATGGTGTACAGAGTCAAAGGCTGCCGCGATGTCTATGAAGATGAGTGCGAAACCTTGTCGGATGTTGTCGATGCCTGTGATGATTTTATTAAAGAGGGAGGTAAGTAGTGTTTCGACGCCGTGGTATTCCCTGAATCCATGTTGACGATGGTCTAGTGGGGAAGCTGAATCTATGTGGTCTTGAAGTTGCCTTTGTGCTTCCTTTTCGATTATTTTGGCTAAGAGAGGTATGCTGGCTATGGGTCTGTAGGATTCAACTTTGCTTGGGTCAAGTTTAGGGTTCTTCAAGAGAGGTCTGATTGATGTTTGCTTGAGTGCTGCAGGGAAGGATCCAGTTGTGAATGATAAGTTCATCATTTTTGTGATAAGTGGGCTTAGTTCTGTCCGTAAATTTTTAATCCAATATGCGGGGCAGGGGTCGGTTTGAGCAGTTGTGGTATTGAGGGCAGCAATAGTATCTTCCACAAGTTTCTTGGATGGTGTGGAGAACTTAGAAAGGGAAGTTGGACTAGGGGTGTCTTGTGCTGTGAATGTGGTAATTTTATCCGTTTGAAGTAGCTTGGATTGTAAATAGTTGGCATACTCTTGTGGGTGGATCACTTCAGGGGTACATGGGGATGGCGGCTCGATGTGAAATAGCACAACATTGGAAACAGGGGGGTCATGCCGCCCATAGGAAAATATACAGGGCGCCTGGCAGAATTGTATCAAATGCATAAATTAACAGGGCTAAAGAAGGGGAACGGGGAGAAGGTGGAAAGGCAGTGGGAGGGGGTGTGGCGATGGTTAAGCAGGGGTGGGGAGGCGAAGATTGGGTAATATAGGAGGGAGTATGAAGGTCAATACCGGTGGTAATATAAGCAAGATCGGGTTGTGGGGGGGGGGAAGGGGAAGGGGGAGGAGGGGAAGGGTCGGGGGGGGGGGTATTTAAAGCCAGCGAAGTAAAGAACGAGGGGCGGAGTAAGGGCCGGGGTTTTCGAGGCTCAGTTAGCAACAGCAGCTGCGCTGTTAAGAGATATGGATCTCATGTTGGCTGCAACAAAATGTGATGTGGAAGTTATGCATTGGGTAAGGTGGTGGTGTTTTTGTTGTATAAACTTTACGTAATAACCAAAAAGAATAGAAAAGAAATATTCATTACAAATGTAGGAGATGTTCAATGTTGGTTTATTATAGAATGTTTGTACAGTGGATGAATCTATAATAGAAGTTAGCTGGTAAGAATGTACACCTAGTTTTGTTAATGGTACAGATATATCTGTTATGCACAGTTGGTGTTTTGTATAACAAAAGTATTGAATAAAAATTTAAAGTTCAAAAAAAAGAATATATAGCATTAAATGAGAGGTTGGATATGATTGGTATGTCTGTATGTATTTGTGTGTTACATTTTTCTATACTGCTCCTTCCAGAGATCAGGGGTGGTTTACAGGGAACAAAACATGTTACATAAAACAGGAGCTAACCTTTTACAATGATAACTTGACATGAAACATTTTCAGTCGTAACTATATACAGGTGGTGTTTGGTTTGTGTAAGCATGATTAGGGTCGGTTTGGTCTTGAGTGTAGTCCTTATTACCAGTTGTGTTAGGTAATGGGCTGGTGTGTCAGTGATGCTTGTGGGTTTGGGTATGAGTTGTCTTTTCCATTGTATGTGGTGAAGAGGTGAGGTTTGAGCTGCTTTCTGAACTTTTGGAGGTCTTTGATTGCATGGATGGGTAGTGGTAGGGGTTCCAGAGGCTGGGAACCATGTATGTAAATTCTTTGGAGCTGGTGGTTTGTTTCATTTTGCGGATTGAATGTGTGATTGTTAGGGAGTGAAGAGCATTCTCCCTTCGTGATCTAGTGTCTGCAGGTGTATGAAGAAGAGTTGAGAGGAAGGATGGTGCAACATTGTTAATGAGCTTAAATGTTGTCATGAGTAGTTTGTATTTTATCCGGCTTTGTATTGGGAGCCAGTGGAGGGCTATTTGGTGTATTGACAGTAGTGCTCATTAGAGGGATCCTGAAGGTTACAAGATGGTGGTCAGACCATGGAACTGCAGATATGGATGGGGGGGAGGGGTGTAGTTAGTGTGATGTGCAGTTGTGGCAGGGAGGAAGATAAGGTCCAGGGTGTTTACCTTATTGTGGGTGGGTACAGTTATAATTTGTTGAAAGCCCATGTCGGCCATTGATTCCAGGAAGGAGGTTGCCTGGGAGGTGTCCAGTGAGGGGAGGTTCAGGTCTCCTAGAATGATGTGTGGTTTGCTGAGGAGGCTGTGCAAGCTGATTCAAGGATATGAGTTAGACTGTTGTGGTAGGATGCTGGTGGTCTATAAATGAGACAGATGGCGAAGTTCTTATTTTGGACCTTGAGCATATCCATCCCATCTAGGTTACTAGCTAGGGAGGATGTGGCTTTGTGTTCTGTTTTGCATAGTATGAGTACTCTACCTCCTCTTTTGGAGACCCTGGGGTAGTTGAAGAGGTCAAAACCCTGTACTTGTAGCAGGTTTGTTAGGACATTGTCTGTGGGGGAGAGCCATATCTCTGTAACACAGAAGAGGTCAGGGCCCTCTTCTTTTATTATGTCTGTGATTATTGGTATTTTATTCCTTATTGATTTTGCATTAATGAGGATGCATTTCAGTGACGTGTGTGTGCGGGGGGTATAATGTTTGATATGGTTGTGCTGTGTTGATGCGTACTAGTCTGTTGCAATGTTTATGGTGATTTGAGTGTGGGGCCTGGAGGTATGTTATGTTGAATAGTAGTGCCATATAGCTTGTGTCTGGGCGTAGTATGAATGATGGGAATATGACAGGCGAGATGAGCATCTCTGGTGAGTGAGAGTGTGATTGTTAACTGATGCAATATGAGAAGGTAGAGTATAGCAAGGGCTAATTTGTGGGTATCCATTGTGTAGGTTTCTGTTTTGTTTGCAGAGTTGTGCGAGTTACTGGTCAGCAGATATTTTGCAGTGCAATTAGATAAAGAGCATTAGGCAATGTTACATATGTTACAGTGCATTATATGAATAACATTGTTGGAGGACAATGTACATCGTATGGCGGTGGATTATAGCGGTAATAACATTAAATGTTACAGATCAGAGATTTGGTTGAGTCTTTTGTTGATTTGTATGTGGTGAGGACTTATGTTCGTACTGGTGGAAGTTGTGGGCGATTTGTGCTGTTTTTCTTGAGCCGTTGACGGCTTGTTAGTGGGAGGTACTCTTGGTATCTTGGGGATCAGTAGTCGAGTCTCGCTTTGGTAGAGCGTACTGTATATTGGAATAGTGAGGGGTTGTTTGGTCTTTTGGCACTTCTTTTCTGACTGTTTTGACTGTCCCCACCTAAGGGCCACACCAAAGGGGCCCTCTGGCAAGGCCCTCAGACGCAGGCCCGCTCGATGGTGCCTTTAAATTTAAAGTCCTGCTCAGAGACATGGTGGAAGGTGGACAACCAGTGGGACACTGTGATACATGAGTACAAACTATATCATAATGATAGAGCAGATCAAATTAGCAGAAGGGTTGCACTCTGTTAGAGAGGGCATTGAGTCACAAAAGGATTAAAGTTTTGCAGGAAACAAAATTCACTGTAGAATCTCTGTGGATTGAAATTCCATGTAAAAAGGGGAAAGGGGAAGGCGATGGCAGTGGATGTGCATTATCGACTGCTTGGCCAGATTGAACAAATGGATGATGAAATGCTCAAAGAAATCAGGGAAGCTAATGAGTTACAGCACAGTAATAATAATGGGCTTTTGCAATTACCCCAGTATAAACTGGGTCAGTGTAATGGCAGGACATGCTAGGGAGATAAAGTTTCTAGATGAAATGAATGACTGCTTCTTGGAGCAGCTGGTTCATGAACCGACCAGAGGGGAAGTCATTTTGGACCTAGTCCTTAGTGGAACACAAGATATGGTGCAAGAGATAAGGGTGTTGGGCGACTTGGCAATAGTGATCCTAGCATGATTGCGTTTGATTTAATAAATGGAGGAGGGACGGCAAAGAAATCCACAGTACTATATTTTAACTTTCAAAAGGGAGATTATGATAAAATGAGGAAAATAGTTAAGAAAAAACTAAAAGGAGCAGTTGCAAAGGTTAAAGATTTACATCAAGCATGGGTGTTTTAAAAATACAATCTTGGAAGCCCAGGCCAGTTGTATTCCATGCTTTAAGAGAAGTAGAAAGAAGTCCAAAAAGCTGCCAGCATGGTTTAAGGGTGAGGTCAGAGAGGCTGCTGTTGCCCAAAAAAGCATATTTCAGGAAATGGAAAAAGGAGCCAAATAACGAAAACTGGAAACAACATAAGCATTGGCAAGTTAGATACAAGACGTTGCAGGCAAAGAGAGAATTTGAGAAGAAGCTTGCTATGGAAGCAAAAACGTGTAATAAAGACTTTTTTCAAGTACATTCGTAGCAAAAAACCTGTGAGAGTCAGTTGGACCATTAGATGATAGAGAGGTAAAAGGGGCACTAAGAGGGGACAAGACCATAGTGGAGAGACTGAATAAATTCTTTGCTTTGGTCTTTACTGAGGAAGACGTAGGGATGTTACCCATGACTGAAATAGTATTTAAAGGTGATGCCACAGAAGAATTTAAAGAAATATCGATACACTGGGAAGATGTACTACGACTATTTGATAAACTGAAGAGTAGCAAATCACCTGGACTGGATGGTATACATCCAAGGGTGTTGAAAGAACTGAAATATTTGATTGCAGACCTACTATTAGTAATCTGTGAAGTACCATTAAAATCATCTGTAATACCTGAAGATTGGAGGATGGCCAATATGATGCCAATTTTTAAAAAGGGTTCCAGGCGTGAGCTGGGTAACTGCAGACTAGTGAGCCTGACGTCAGTACCGGGAAAAATGGTAGAAACTGTTATAAAGAACAAAATTACTGAACATGCAGATAGTCATGGCTTAATGGGAGACAGCCAACATGGCTTTTGTCTTACTAGTTATGTTTTTTTGAAGGTGTGAATAAACAAGTAGACAATGGTGAGTCAATTGATATAGTGTATCTGGATTTTCAGAAAGCCTTTGACAAGGTCCCTCATGAGACACTCTTGGCCAAATTAAAAAGACATGGGATAAGAGGAGTGTACTATTGTGGATCAGAAACTAGTTAAAAGATTGAAAGCAGAGGGTAGGGCTAACTTGCCAATTTTCCCAATGGAGAAAGTTGAATAGTGGAGTACCCTACGGATCTGTAATGGGCCCGCTGCTTTGTCATAAATGACCTGGAAATGGGAATAAGAAGTGAGGTAATCAAATTTGCAGATGACACAAAATTATTCAAAATTGTTAAAACCCATGAGGATTGTGAAAAATTGCAAGAGGACCTTGATAAACTGGAAGACTGGGCATTCAAATGGCAGATGAAATTTAATGTGGAGAAGTGCAAAGTTATGCACCTAGGAAAGAACAAACCAAACTAGGGTTACACGATGCAAAGTTCCACATTAGGAACCACCACTCAGGAAAAAGATTTAGGCATCATCGTGGATAACATGTTGAAATGCTCTGCCCATTGTGCAGCGGCAGCCAAGAAAGCAAATAGAACGCTAGGAATCGTAAGGAAAGGAATGGAGAATAAAACAAAGGTTATTATAATGCCTCTGTATCGTTTAATGGTGGGACTATACCTTGAATATTGTGTGCAATTCTGGTTGCCATTATCTTAAAAAGGATATAGCGTTATTAGAAAAGGTATAGGGAAGAGCCACCGAAATACTAAAGGGGATGGAAGGATACCCCTATGAAGAGCGACTAAAAAGGTTAGGGCTCTTCACCCTGGAAAAGAGACAGCTGGGAGGAGATATGATAAAGGTCTATAAATTAATGAATGGAGTGAAATGAATAAACATACATAGATTATTTATGCCATCAAAATATAGAAAGACCAGTAGACATGAAATAAAGCTACAGGGTAACTTATTTAAGACTAATAAGGGAAAATATTTTTTCACTCAACATGTAATCAAACTCTGGAATTTGTTACTAGAGGATGTAGTAAAAGCTTTTAGTGTAGCCGAGTTTAAAAAAAGGTTTGTACAAGTTCCTGGAGGAATGATCCATAAACCATTATTAAGGGGACCTAGGATATCCACTGCTTGCCGCAATACAAGCATTGTGGAACCCTTGTCTTATGGGGAAACTGCTAGGTACTTGGCCAGTATGGCATATCTTATGTTCTTATAGAAGGAGAAGTGCTTTTGGTGCCATGGAAGTCTCTCCTGCCCCAACCTTCAGGGGTTGAAGAGCAGTTCTAAAATATGAGCTTTCAAACCAGACATCAGACATTCAGGAACTTCCACCATTAGCTTTGCATCTTCAGGATCAGTAACGGTCAACTATGGGATAGCAGTAGTCATTCTGTCATGCAAAGTAGGCCTTAAGCTGTCCATTACAGAGGAGATTACTGCTGCTTGCAGAATTCGGGCACGTGTATCATGGTGACCATGATAGCTTAGTCCCATGGTCAGATAAAATAGGTCTGCTCCAAGGACAGCAAATTCATATACAGTTCTTGTCTCTGCCACCTCCTCTGGGAGGTTATTCCATACATCTACCACGCTTTCCATAAATAAATATTTCCTCAGGTAACTCCTGAGGCATCCACAAAGAGGCAGACCTTACATGAAAACCCTTCTTTGTAATACTTACAAAAATGTCAAAAAGAACAAGACCAAGGACTGTTCTTTGTGGCATGTCATTCTGAGGATAAGAATTGGTTCAAAATACAGCAATATACCTTCTTTATCATTCATCACGATTCAGTCATGTCACCCCCTTACTCACTTAATCTCATTGGCTTCCCTTTGCTTTCCGCTTTTAATATAAGCACCTTATTATCCATAAGATCCTTGGTTCTGGTGTCCCTGCCTATCTCGCTTCTCACATCATTCCATATGCACCACCATGTTCTCTTCGCTCCTTGCATGCTCACTAACTTTATTTACCATCTGCATCCATGGCTCATCTTGATAACACCCGGAATTCTGCTTTCTTTTTTCTCTTCCCGCTTCTGTGCGTCTTGAATCATTCCTCCCTAGATTTAAAACAGCTCTTAAAACCTATCTTTTCCAACAGGCATGTTGCCTTTCCTCTGAAACTATATAGTGTACCATAACTTGGCTGTTGTACACTCAGTTGCAACCCTGGAACATCTGAATTTCTGTTTTCCCTTCCCTGCTTCTCCCTACCTCCTTGCCTTGATATCTCTAATCTTTATACTACTATGTGTTTCTTTCCTACTTTTGATTATTTTTTTATTGTAAACTGCTCTGATATATTGTTGAAGGGCGGTATATCAAGAATTTTAATAAATCATTACCAGTGAACTCCATTTATCCACTATCCTTTGCCACTTCTCAGTCAACCAGTTTATAACCCAGTCAGTCACTTTAGGGTGTTAACATGAGGAAGTCAGACACTAAAATGACCAATTACGAGGATTTAAAGTTTGCATGGGGTATGGGACTGTTTAAAAATTCCATCTTGGACATGTTAAACACAGATTTTAAAAGAGTTCCTGGTAACTGAAGGTCATGAGCCTGATGTTGATTCCAATAAAAGGATGGAAACTTGGTAAGAACAAATTACTGGTCATTTGAATGAGCATGTCTTAATGGAGGAGAAGAGCCAACCTAAACAGCACTAGTTAAGTATCATCAAGTATTCCTAAAAAATATGGAACCCTGCTTTGAGAAAACATCTCTGTGCCTTTAAGCTTTGTAAAGTAATTTTTGTGGAGAACAACTGAGATGGTAATTGGAGGCCTCTGGGGTCTCTTTTTCTAACTTTCTGTAGGAATCTGTAGGAGGGAGTCCAGGAGTTAACTTAGAAACATACCCTATCCAGTTTGCCCTTCCATACCAACTATTGCAGTTCCTTTTTTTCCCCTCTAGAGGTCTTTTGTGTTTGTCCCATGCTTTCTTGAATCCAAATACTGTCCTCATCTCCTCCACTGGGAGACTATACCATGCATCTACCACTCTTTCTGTAAAGAAATATTTTTACATATTACTCCTGAGTCTATCCCCTTTCACCTTCATCCTGTGTCCCTTCATTGCAGAGCTTTCTTTAAGTTGAAAGATGCTCTCCCCCTGTGCATTTATGCCATAGAGGTATTTAAATGTCTGTCTCGTATCTGCCCTCTCTTGCCTTTCCTCCAAAGTATACAGCAACTGACATCACAACCCCAAGAGGGACCACAAAACTAAGCTTCTAAATTTACTATTTTGGCTGGTTTTGATATATTTTTCCTTGCCTATTTATTACCTGTTTATATTCTCTTAGATCTGAGTGTGCTCTCAGTTCATAGAAGGTCTACTGGCCAGGGATAAAATCCATCAAGAAAGAGACTTTAGAAAATTAAAAAAATCATGGGAAGGAATCAGTTAAAGTTTTAGGAAGCAATAACTTATTGTGGACTGGCAATTGTTTAAAAATGTAGCTGAATAGTCAAGTTTTCCGAATGGAAAGAGGTCAACAGTGGAGTGTCTCAAGATTCTTTACTGGAACTAGTTTTTAATTTATTTATTAATGAGCTGGAAAAGGAGACAGTAAGTGAGAGGATCAGGTTTGCAGATGATGCAAAATTGTTTAGAGCAGATAAAGCACATTCAAACTGAGTAAATGCAAGAGAATCTTGTCAGATAGGGGAACTAGGTGTGTAGATTGTAAATGAGAGAGGCCATAACCTAGGGCAGCAGATCTATATGTAAGGAAAGTATATAAAAGAAAGAGGAAAAGGAAACCAATATAGTTCTCCAAAGAAGTGGCTGTAAAAATAAAGGCAAAAATGGCAGTGTTCATAGTTTTCAGAGGATCACAAAAAGAGAAACACAGAGAAGATACCATATAAACTGAAAGACACAGAGAGCGAAATCCGGATGGCAAAAGCACATGCAGGTGGAAAAATGGCTACAAATGTGAAGTGAAGTGACAAGACTTTTTTCAGGTATATTGGGGAAAGGAGGAAGGCTAGAGGTGGAATTGCAAGAGTCAAAAATACTGAGGACCGATTTGTGGAAAGTGATAAGGAAAAAGTGGAATAGCTAAATAAATACTTCTATTTTGTGTTCACAAAAGAAAATCCTAGAGAAAGGCCATGCATGATTGACAAAAATAACAAGGGGAACAGAGTAGTCATAACACCATTCATGGAAGAATATGTTTATGAACAGCTTGCAAAACTAAAAGTGCACAAGGCCATAGGATCGGATCAGATACATCCCAAGATACTGAAGGAGCTCAGGAAGGTTTTGGCAGGATCTTTAAAAGATGTGTTCAATAGATCCCTGGATACTGGGGAAGTACCATGGGATTAGAGAAGGGCTGATGTGATCCGTCCTCACAAAAATGGGAACAGAGAAGAAGTGGCAAATTACAGACTGATAAGCCTTACCTCAGTAGTGGGAAAACTAATGGAGACGCTACTGAAAGAAAGGATAGTAGTTATTCTGGAAGCCAACGGGTTGTAAGATCCAAAGCAATATGGCTTTGCCAAAGGAATATCATGCCAAACAAATCTCATTTATTTCTTTGACTGGGTGACCAGAGAACTCTGTCAAGGGCATCCGATAGATATGGTGTACTTAGATTTCAGCAAAGCCTTTGATGCTGTTCCTCATAGAAGGCTTGTGAATAAACTGAGCAGCCTGGGGATGGATCCCAAGGTGGTAAACTGACTGACAGACTACAGAGGATAGTGGTGATTGGAACTCACTCTGAAGAAAGGAGGATGAGTAGTGGAGTGCCTACGGGATCGGTCCTGGGATCCGCTACTGGTCACTGTCTTTGTTGCTGATATTGCCAAAGGGTTATAAGGAAAAATTAGCTTTTTACAGATATAAAGATTTTCAACAGAGTGGGCACTTTGGAGGGAGTAGATAGCATGAGAAAAGATCTACAAAAATTAGAAGACTAGTCAAATGCTTGGCATTGAGATTTAATGTAAAGAAGTGTAAAGTGATACACTTAGTATGCAAAAACCCAAAGGAGCTGTACACAGTAGGGGACAAAAGGCTGGTGTGTACGGATCAAGAAAGAGACCTTGGAGTGTTTGTTTCTGAGGATTCTCAAGGTGGTGAAGCAGTGTGACAAGGCAGTGGCCAAAGCCAGAAGGATATTAGGCTGCATACAGAAAGGAATAACCAGCAGGAAGGAGGAGGAATTAGTGCCTTACTTAGAATATTGTGTTTGTTTTTGGAGACTGTACCTTACAAAGGATATAAAAAGACTTGAATGATTCAGAGGACGTCAACCAAGAGTTATATGGGGCCTGCACCAGAAGGCATATGAGAAAGGACTTGGAGACCTAAATATACGTATCCTAGAGGAGAGGAGAGACGGGTGGATATGATACAGAACTTTCTATACATAAACGGTATTAATGAACAAACCTTTTTCAAAGACTGGGAAGCTGTAGAATAGAGGACATGAAATGAAGCTGCAATGAGGTAAATTGAAAAGCAACATCAGGAAATATTTTTTCATTGAAAGGATGGTGGATGCCTGAAATGCCCTCCCAAAGGAGGTGGTGGGAGCAAAAACAGTGACTGAATTCAAAAAGGCATGGGACAGATACAAAGGATCACTACATAGCAAGAGGATAGAATCAAAGCAAATGTAAATAACTTCATAAAATAGAGAGGGGTTGCCTGCATGGAGCGGCAGGTACAACCTTAAGCAAAATCAGATAAAGGAGCGAGGCGAGACGGATCATAGAAGGTAATATGTAAAAATCAAACTCTTATTTATTTATTATTTATTTAACAGGTTTTCTATACCGTCTTATCTTATATTCAAGGTGGTTTACATTGTAACAACTGTCTTTTACATTGAACAGGGAGATATAACTTGGAGGTTTCAACATAGCTCGCTCTACATTGAACAGGGAGAATTAACTTGGAGGTTTTAACAGGGAACAATCCCAAGCATAGGTAAAACTAGGTATCAGAATACTATAGGCAATAATAGAATATGAAGATATGTAGTATTACATTGTGGTGATGAGGACCATTAAATCACCATTTGAAAGTTGGATATGTAGAGGTAGTAAAATTTGAAGCAAAATATGTTCTTTATTGGTTCTACCCTACATGGGCCAGGTTTCAGTGGCAGGCCTTCATCAAAGGTATAAGAACCTATTGTTGTCTAGTCAGTAGATATATGTGAGAATGTAATACAGGGAGATCAATGTATCATTGGCAGCACGAAATGGCCAAAAGGTACTGAGGATGCCGTTCTGCATTAAACTCCATATCTGACTCTTATACCTGCTAGTGTGTGTTGCTTCTTGGTTTGGACTTTACAGTCTTAAGCAAAGGCATAGAGGGGGAGTAACCCACATAGAGCAATAGGTGCAGCTCTACAATTCTAGCCACCTTACTGGGCAGAGTAAATGGACCACGATTATCTTTATCTGCCATCATTTACTATGTTACTATGTAAATGGGTGCAAAGTGATACACATAGGGGAAAATAATTTCAACTATGTGTATGTAATAGTGGGCTGTATAATAAGTTGGAGTAGAGCAGTAGCCTAGTGGGTTACAGCACTGGCTTGGTATGCAAGAGACCAGGGTTTGATTCCCACTAGCACTCTTTGTGGCCTTGGGCAAGTCACTTAACCCTCCATTAGCTCAGAAGAAAGGTCTGGCAATCTACCTTCGGACACATTGCCAAGAAAATCCAGGAGCTGTTGGGTCACCAGGAGTCAGCACTGACTCGATAGCACATATCACCTAGGAAGAGCAATTAGGAGCCATTGTGGACAATATATTGAAATTATTGTTTAGTGCAGTAGTAGAAAAAAAAGCAAATAGAAAGGAATAGAGAATAAAACTGAGAATATAATGCCTCGCTATGAAACTACGGGCAACTACATCTTGAAGAACCGTGTGGTGTTCTGGTTGCCCCATTTCAAAAAACATATATCAGAGCTAGAAATAACTCTGCCTTTATGGCTTTCAAAGGGAAGTTAAATAAGTGGATAAATATACAATAAAACTTGAAAGGCAAGAAAAATAAGAGAGATGAAATAGCTCCTGTATGAAGAAAAACTAAGGGCTTCTCAAACATTGGAAACCTGCAGTATGCACATTCATCATGTGTAGCCTGAAAACCCAACTATGGGGCCATTAGGACAGGTTTGGAAACACTGGATAAGGGCTGTTCAATTTTGAAAACAGACATTTGAGAGGGAATATGATGGAGGGTTAAAAAAATCATGAGTAGCATTGAACAGGTTAATAGGGACAGTTTATGTTTTCAGTTAGTCCTGGGACTAGGGGGACATGCCATGAAACTAATTGGTAGCAGATTTTAAAAATTTACAGCAATATTTTTTCAGTCAACATATTTAAGCCATAGAATTTGTTCCAGAAGTTGTGGTCAAGTTAATAATATAGCTGGGTTTAAAAAAGGGGTTGAACACATTTCTGGAAGAAAGGTCTATTAATAGCCAGGCAGACATTGATATCACCATCTTTTATGCCTGAGAATGAGTAATGGGGAATGATTTTCCCATTAAGATCTTCTGGGTACTTCCAAGTGACTCAGACTGGCCACTGTTAGAGGCTGGATGCCATGGGCAGAGAACCACTGGTCTGACCCAGCATGACACTTCATTCTTAAGAAGTTTGTCATGATTTCAAAGCAAGGGGACGAAGTCTTCTGTTTGTCTTTGGATTGCAGCAAACTGAGGGCCTTGAGAATTCATCTACTTATCTTTAGGGGCTTAAAGCAAGCTTTATTAAATTTCATTTTTTCTCCCCAAACATTGAAGTCCTGTTTTTGATTTAATGATGGGACATCCCTTGTCCTAGTATTGTTGTCAGACGGATTTGGAAGGCTTCATTATGATTTTGTTATGTGCTTAATAGCTAATGATCGGAATTGTTATTGTGCTGTGTTGTCCTGCATAAGGGGAGGGCAGTTTTGACGTTGCCCATAGGGCTTGAAAGTTCATTTTCAAAGGTGAAACTCTTTGTGGGGTTTCCCTTGAAAATGAAAGTGGCACACAATGTTGGTACATTTATGCCCTATGTATTTGCAAAGGAAGTAGAAAGCTTTTGTGCAGATATTTCAAAATGCAATCTCTGTATATTTTCAGTTCCTAGAAAAGAATGTGTGCTGTTCAACTTCCCCGTACATGCTGGGGAGGGGCCGGAGGAGCAGTTTCCATAATGCATTTTTACGCACAGCAGTATGAAAATCTTTGATTATCACCCCTTTAGGTGCAACTTGAATGTTGGGCAGCTCAGGATTTTTTGTGATCACGTATGCCATTGAAAATCATCACTGCCTGATGCTCAGGTCCACACCAGTACTTAGACTCTGCTCTGAATATCTCCCAGAAACAAGATACCACTGGTGGGGCTTCATAAACATGCAGAAACTCTTTCCTGAGCATGTCTCTCCTTCTTAGACACACCATGTGCTCTTGAGTATGGGAATTAACAGGTGGTAGCACATAGGGATAGATAGCCATGCTCTACTTTGTGTAGCACACACATCACATACAGACCCCCATCTTCCCCCTCCTGAAATGCCTTTGAGTCTTTCCAGCCTCTAGTTGGCTTCAAGTAAATCTTTGATGGTTCTTTTGGACACGTGAGTCCTTCTGATGTTCACATTGCCTATTACTCAGAAAGGCTGGTGTGCATGCATCATTTCTAATGTAGATGTGCTGTGAGCTTGAAGAGACTGGATAATGATGATTTGATGTTCTTGTATATTTTAATATTAATATCTTATATTGCTTACCAACATCACTTGTTGATGGTGGTGGTGTCTTTGCACCCTCATCCCTCTGAAAGAATGCATCAATTATGGTAGTAGCTTTCTGTAAGAAATGCATAAAATATAAGTAAACACTCTTGAAGATGTCTAATTAGAAAAATAGCTTTATATGTTAAGGTTCAAATGGCTTGATTCTGTGGCCACCTTTTTCATTTTGATTGTTTTAACACTATGCCATGTGATCCCACAGTGCTCAAAATGGACTTCGTAAATACCTTTACATGTAACTATTCTAGTGATAAAGAGAGACCTTTGTCTGCTGTAGCTTTATACTTTGTTCCTTTTGTGGAACGTGCAAATATGACATGCAAAAATATCATGTTAGCTGTAGAAAAAGCATGCATGCATGTTGATATCTTAATATCCACACTTGGAGTATAGACGTTTTGCTCTGTGGCTAACTTCCAGCAGTGGAAACCTTACTAACATTAGCAGGCTGGTTGATTTACCAGCCTTTTTTTATTTTTAATCAGAAACTATTTTTCTCTAGTATCCACATCTGAGAAAATCATCTGTCTTGGCATAAAAAGATGTTACAGTAAATCAAAAGGCTATATACATCATCTACTGTGAAGTGTTAATTTATACCAGTAAATCTACTCTGTAGAAAACGTGCTAACATGTTATTTTGGGTAAAGCTTGCGTCTTAGTTTATCAGTTTTAAAAAAAAAAACGCCATTATATCACATCTGTAGTTCGTTCATTTACCTTGTATCCAAATCCGGTTTATTAAGGGATGACAAGGGAATAGGAAAATGGAAGAAGGGAGAGGGCAACAAAAAATAGAAGAGATCTTTAGTAGCCCCAAAAGCTTGTATCTTTAAACATTTGTTAGCCTTATAAATGTCTCATCTCTGCCTAATAGTTTTATTGATTTGCTTTTAACTGATTTAAATAAAGATGGCTTTTGTTTTTAGTAGTGCAAAATGTATCTTCTAAGGTTAGAATAGCAACTTCATTAAAATGTACTATTCCCTTTAAGCTACTCCAAAAGCTGTTATTTGTAGAGAGAATAACACATTACTTTTCTACTTCCTTAAAATCCCTGTTTTTCTCTTCCTCAAAAATGTGGATGGACATACAATAACAAATGAGTTTTATGAAGCCTGGCATTTTACTTATAATACAAAGCAAGTACCTTATTTACTTTTGCTCCCTGTGGATTATCTTCAAAATGTTGTTTGAACAGTTGTCCTTCGAAAATGTCTGGCTCATAGTCATAAATGTTGATTGGTTCTTGTTGAATAGGTGGTGCTGACTTCAGCAAAGGTGCAAGCATAAATAACAAAAGTGCAGGTTGCAAAGTCTTCATTTTAGCAAAGAACAGAATATGTTGCTGGTAAGTTGGAGGAAAACTGATGGGAGTGTTCACGTTGGATGAATATTTTCCTACAGTCTGAATATAAAAAAGGCAATTTGTCAAAACAGTATTGAGAGCCTGGAGGACTAGTTGGCAGAGGTTCTAAGGCAGGGGACCATGGAACAGCCATTAACCCTTTTGTTTTATATGGTATTTTTTTAATTAGCTCACAACAGTCAGGATGTAAAGTCTTGCTGGACATCTGTATGTAAAGAAACAGGAATTAAATGCTGCTTAGAATAATATTTTTTTTTACCTAAATTAATATATGAATTGCCCATTGTTGGAATTATCACCATATGTTGTTCATTTTCTTTTTTGGTTGCATTGCCAGAGGATTTTAGACAATGGGACAGTTTTCAAATCCCTGCCATGTAAAATATAGCTCAAACTGTAGAAACCAAGGAGATATGATCATGTTCAAGAGTATTGTATGTAGTATTTGAGCAGTGTTAACTTTCAATAAGAGATCTGACATGCTCTAATCATAAATGTGTGTGTGAGTGGTTCTTTGCGGAGCTGAGCTGAGTGAATAGCTGTGATGCATTTTTTGCATTTCACACTAACTTTTGCACATAGTACTTCCAGAATTCTTCAGTGGCTTAGGATTTAAACATTTCAAAATGTTAGAAAACAGACAGGGGAAATAAATGATCTTAGATTTAAGTAAATAGCAAATTGTTGAAAAAGAAGCTTTAACTTTTTAAAGTTACCTTATGACAAAAGCAAAAAAAAATGAATAAAACCTACCAATGTAGTGGATATGGATCTCGCCTCTCCTGATTCTTGATGGAATTTCTCATTGATATGTTAATCTCAAGTGGCAGGGGAAAGTTGTGGATATTTTCCAAGCTGCTGAATTAGTCTTAAAAGCTGTTTTTCAAGGAGGTGAAAGGGCTGTTCTAGTATTTTTCCTCAGGGTAAGAAAGAATGTCTTAGAATAGAGAATTGTACTTTGGACAATGCAAATAAGTGAATCATCTGAGTTTGGCGACCACCTCCTAAGACACACAGTTATTTCCATTTAACTTTGTATATATGACAGTAAGCTGCTTTAATGAACCCAGTATTAGCATGTGAAGTAATGTCTTGTTTACAAAGTCATATGTTATTCATTTACATGAATGGCTCTCCTTGGAGACGAAGCAGCTGGTTTATGCTTTGAGCAGACAAACTGTAGAGCCAGTACCTATGTAAGTAACAGTTCTATAGAAGTTCTAAAAGCTCTGTGCATATTTCTTAACTTGAATTTAAAAATGATTTACTACCTATATACAAATCTACTGATATGCATAGTGCATAACAGCTATAAAAAGCACATTCATAATAACTTCCGATAAGTGTAATGCATATTCCTTATCGTTCCTCCAGTTTAGTCCTCTACCACTGGGTAGTGCACCTCCTCCTGCAGCATGGAGACTGGACCAATCAAAATCTTGCCAACACTGGATGTAGCGTACTGGAACTCCCATCAGCCCTCAGTGTGTCCAGTCTCCATGCAGCATGAGGACTTGTGAGCCTAGGTGCTGGGCTCACTAAGGAATTTGTTCTTAGCAGGCTAGTTAGTTTTCAGCGTTCAATTTGCTTTTTTTCCCTCTATTTACTTTTCTTTTGGGTTTGGTTAGATTGACATTGTTGGCTCTCTCTTTGAAATTCTCCTTTGGGCTATTTGTGGCTGTCACTTTAAAACATAAATGAAAAACAGGCATTAAGGGGTTAATTTCTGGCGGATGCCTTTGCATAACTTTTGGGCTACAGGACTCTGGTATCCGAGTCCTGTCCTTGCCTAGCCACGCGCCTTTTCGGCGATTTCTTTCTGAGTTATTTTTCCCCTTGACGGAGCGGGGTTTAAATTTCTCATTGGCGCTCAGTCAGCCGGCTCTCCTCTCGCTGCAGTCATCGGCGGCGAAAGCGGTTCCGCAGACACGCAGCTGACGTCGCGGCAGGCCTGTGCGCTGCTTTGTTCAGTTGAAGAGTACCGGTTTCGAGAGCGGACGGTCCGGGAGAGATTTTGTCTTATCTCCTCGGGGCTGCAGAGATTCCCGCCGGTTCCCGCCTAAACGCTGTGTGAAACCGCGGCCATTTTAGACACGCTGTTTCTACAGCGGCGTCTGTATATTGCCTGCAGGGCTGTTGCCGGGCATAGAGGAGTCTCCGGATTCAGGTTAGCAGTTTCTTTTACCTTCGCTTTTCCTTTGTTTTTCTTTGGCGTATTCGTTATTTTCTGCAGGCATTTGCTTTAGGTGGCAGTCTATGAGGCACTGTCATTGATTTAAGCGTTTACAAAAAAAAAAAAAAAACGAAGGAAACAGGAACTGTAGTGTAGGGCTCAATGACCTGTCCTCAGGGCTCGCTGCTTTCAGTCTGCCCTTTTTGTTCCATCCATGTCACTCAGCTCCCAGTGTATTATTTGTGGATCCTGGAAGGGCACTTCAGGTGGCACAGGCGTCTGTTCGAGCTGTGTCACAGGGCCTGTCAGTGGTGGTCAGCAGATGGAGACCCCTAAGCCTCCAGGGCCCCAGGAAGCGGTTGCGGGGACGGAGAGTGATTCTTGGATAGCGGGTCCCTCCGCTCCGGCTCCAGAGGGAGCTTCTGGTACTTCTGGAGCGGCTGCAGATTTTGGTTCTGGTGCACTAATGGAGGAATTTTCCCCAGAATTTATATTGCTCTTGCATCAAGCTTTTTGTCGTAGAAGGCAGGGCCAGCTACCTACTTCCCTTTCAGTTCCTGTTCCCGCCCAGAAGCCCGGGTTTGGGGAGGGTGAATCTTTACAGTTACGAGCGGCCAAGAGGCCGCGGCCTCCAGAGCCTTCTACCTCGGACGTGGGATGGCACAAGGTAGAAGAGGTGGATTTTGAGCTGGAGGGAGATGACAATGAATTAGAAAAGGGCGAGATTCCTGAGCCAGAGGACCAAGCTAGGATTATTAGAGTGTTTCGTAGAGAAGAATTGCCGGCTCTTATTTCAGAGGCCCTGCAGACCCTCAGGCTGTCTCCCGAGCAGCCGGTCGAGGAAGAGGATATCGCGGATCCCATTATTCAGGCAGTGCGTCAAGCGCAGGTAGTCTTTCCTATCCATAAGGTAATAGATCAGATGATTCAGAATGAGTGGGATCATCCGGAAGCAGGGCTGAAGGGGATTAGGATTATGAGTAAGCTCTACCCCTTGGCTGATAAAGACAAGGAAAGGTTCCGTGCCCCAAAGGTGGATGCGGCGGTTTCGGCGGACACTAAGAAGACTACCATCTCGGTAGAGGGCAGCGCGGCCCTGAAGGATGTGCAAGATAGGAAGGTAGATGGTCTCTTAAAGCAGTCTTTCGAAGCTGATGCGATTTCATTACAAGCTTCTATCTGTGGAGCTTGGGTAGCGAGAGCCTGTCTCCGTTGGGTTCAGCATCTAAAGCAGTCGACCTCTTTGGGGCCTGATGAGGTCGGGGAACTACAGCGCTTAGAGTTCAGTTCGGTGTATCTCGCCGACGTGCACTACGACCTCATTAGAGCGTTGTCGAATAGTATGGCTGCTTTAGTAGCCACGCGCAGATCCCTTTGGCTTAAGAATTGGGCAGCCGATGGCTCTTCCAAAGCTCGGCTCGGCAAGCTTCCATTTAAGGGTAAGTTATTGTTCGGAGAGGATTTGGATAAGTTGGTTAAAGACTTGGGGGAATCCAAAGGCGGTAGGCTCCCGGAGGATAAACCCAAGCATGGAAATGTATTTTCTTCCTTCCGGGGACAGTATAGGGACTTTCGGAGGTTTCGATCTCCCCGTTTCGGAGGGTCCCAAAGAGGGCGTTTTGCTTCCCGAACCCTGGGGTTTCGTGGGTTTCGAAGGGCCAGCAGGGGGTTCTCAGCGGCATCTTCGGGTGCCACAATGAATGGCAGCGGGTCCCGGCAGAGAGTCAGTCGATCGGAGGTCACCTCCGGGATTTCCTTTCTGCCTGGACTCACGTGACTACCGATCAGTGGGTGTTGGAGATTATCCGCGACGGTTATGCTCTAGATCTCGCAAAGCCGGTGCTGGACTCGTTTGTGAGTTCGCCCTGCAGAGGGCCGAAAAAGGCTTTCCAAGTGTGTCAGACTTTAGACCATCTGGTGCAGCTGGGGGCTGTTATTCCAGTACCGCCAGAGGAGTACGGTATGGATCGTTACTCTATTTATTTCGTGGTGCCAAAGGACGGATCGCTTCGGCCTATTCTCGATCTCAAAGGGGTGAATCGCTGTCTTCGGGTACAACATTTTCGCATGGAAACACTAAGATCGGTGATTGTAGCAGTTCGGCAAGGAGAGTTCCTTACGTCCCTCGATCTCAAGGAGGCTTATCTCCACGTCCCAATCAGGGAAGCGCATCAAAAGTTTCTGTGGTTCGCGCTTCCTTGGGGGCACTTCCAGTTTCAGGCTCTGCCCTTTGGCTTCGCCACAGCTCCACGAGTTTTCACAAAAATAATGGTAGTGGTAGCGGCGGCGCTGAGAAAGGAAGGAGTATTAGTCCATCCATACCTCGACGATTGGCTCATCTGGGCGAAGTCCAGGGACGAGAGCGAGGCAGCCACGGAAAAGGTGGTAACTTTCCTCCAGAGTCTAGGCTGGGTGGTCAATCCGCTCAAGAGTCATCTGGAGCCTACGCAAGTTCTCGAGTATTTGGGAGTACGGTTCGATACTCGGCTAGGCTCAGTGTTTCTAACAGAGAAGAGAATCCGTGTTCTTTGGGCTCTGGTGCAGCGCTTCAGGACACTGGCGGCTCCAACAGCGTGGCAATACCTGCAGCTGCTCGGGACCATGGCGGCGACGCTGGAGATGGTTCCTTGGGCCAGATTTCATATGAGGCAGTTGCAGAGGGCCTTGCTTCGTCGCTGGTGCAATCAGTCCGACCCCTTGAGCAAGCGGCTCCCGTGTCCTCTACGGGTCCGGCGAGTGTTGAAGTGGTGGCTGATCCCTACGTCCTTGTGAGCGGGAATGCCCTTGGAACAGCCAGTGTGGATTCTGCTCCTCACGGACGCCAGCCTAGCAGGCTGGGGTGCGCATTTAATTTAATTTATTTATTTAAAGTCTTTTCTATACCGCGCTCTTCAAATCAGCTCGGTTTACATATAACAGAAACTTTATCCATGAGTAAGGAGAAACCATACTGGACTTATATAAAACAGGATAGAAGAACTTGGGTTGAACTGGGTAAACTATCTACAACTCTAGGCTAAGGCAGGTTGCATTGCGGAACGACCTTTGTGCAGGGACGTTGGTCGGCGGAGGAGAGCGGCTGGTCGATCAATCATCTGGAGCTGCGAGCAGTGTTCCTCGCCCTGAACAGTTTTGAATCGCTGGTAACGCGTCGGGCGGTGCGAGTACTATCGGACAATGCGGCGACCGTGGCTTATATAAATCGCCAGGGCGGTACCGGCAGCGCAGCCATGGAAGAGGAGGCAGAGGGTCTGTTCTCCTGGATAGAGGCGCATCTCCTAGCAATCTCAGCGGCGCACATCGCCGGAAAGGACAACGTGACAGCTGATTTTCTCAGCAGAGTACGAGTGGATGCGGGCGAATGGGAGTTCCATCCCGATGTGTTCGCGCAGTTGGTTCTCCGGTGGGAAACGCCTGTCATGGACTTGATGGCCACCTTCCAGTCCGCGAAAGCGAGCCGATTTTTCAGCAGGCGGCGGGAGCCCATGTCGGAGGGC
Source organism: Ichthyophis bannanicus (assembly GCA_033557465.1). Classification (NCBI taxonomy): domain Eukaryota; kingdom Metazoa; phylum Chordata; class Amphibia; order Gymnophiona; family Ichthyophiidae; genus Ichthyophis; species Ichthyophis bannanicus. Next base: position 71,692,946 of record CM066046.1, on the reverse strand, counting down.
ATTGACGCCTTGATTCAACCGTGGCCGTCGACGGGTCTTCTCTGTGTTCCCGCCGTGGGCGCTCATCGTCCGAGTGATTCAGTGCATCGAATCGCATCGCGGGCGCGTGCTGTTGGTGGCACTGGATTGGCCCCAGTGGCCGTGGTACGCCGACCTCATCCGGCTGCTGGACGGGACCCCCTGGCGACTTCCGGTGTCGCAGGAGCTTCTCTTACAGGGTCCATTAGTGATGCCACGGGTGGATCGATTCTCGCTTACGGCTTGTCCATTAAAAGGGCAAGGTTGAGAAAGAGAGGTTATTCCAGATCGGTTGTGGCAACTCTTCTCCAAGTTCGGAGACGCTCCACATCGCTTGCCTATGTACGCATCTGGCGTATTTTTGAGGACTGGTGTTCCCGGCATCAGATCCGTGCTGCCACGGCTTCAGTGCCGGTGGTGTTGAGTTTTCTGCAGGATGGTTTCGAGAAGGGGCTCGCCGCCAGCTCCTTGAGGGTGCAGTTGGCGGCCTTGGCCTGTTATAGAGGCAAAGTTCAGGGCGTGCCTCTTGGAGCTCACGACGATGTCCTGCATTTCTTGAAGGTGGTGTCGAGATTGCGCCCTCCACGTCGGATTTCCGTTCCGCCGTGGGACCTCAATTTGGTTTTACGCTCACTGGGAAAGGCGCCGTTTGAGCCTCTAAGTCAAATTTCGATCAAAGATTTAACTCTTAAGACTGTGTTTTTGGTAGCTATTTGTTCAGTGAGGCGCGTTTCCGAGTTACAAGCTCTGTCTTGTAGGGAACCTTTTCTCTGTTTTTCTAAAGAAAAAGTGGTTCTTCGGCCAGTGCCTTCCTTTCTACTGAAGGTGTCTTCTCCGTTTCATATGAATCAGTCCGTGTCTCTTCCAGTTCTGCTGTCGGACTCTGCGCATGCTTCTGATCGTGGTTTGAGTCATTTGGATGTAAAGAGAGTTTTACGGCGGTATTTGGAAGTATCCGAAGCTTTTCGTAAATCGGATCATCTGTTTGTGTTGTTTGGTGGACCTCGAAAGGGTGAGGCAGCAGCGAAAGCGTCCATTTCCAGGTGGATTAAGGAAACCATTGCCTCGGCATACATGTTGCAAGGGCACCAGGCGCCGGTAGGTCTCAAAGCGCACTCTACTAGAGCGCAGGCAGCTTCCTGGGCGGAGCACAGTCTTGTTCCGCCGGTGGAAATTTGTAAGGCAGCGACCTGGGCGTCACTTCATACTTTCAGCAAGCACTACCGTTTGGATGTGCTGGCTGCGGACGATGCCTGTTTCGGGTCGGCGGTATTGCGTGCCGGCTGGCAGGGTCCCTCCCGTTAGTACTGCTCTGTTACATCCCAGTGGTAGAGGACTAAACTGGAGGAACGATAAGGAAATGATAATTACACTTACCTGGTAATTGTAGTTCCTTGAGTGACGACAGTTTAGTCCTCCTTCCCGCCCTGACGTATTGGTTTGTTTGTTTGCCGCGGCACACATTTAGGAGCGCAATACATTTACAGGTGAGTTGTTGCTCTTGTTCTGTCTTTCCTTCCTCTCTTGCCTGGCTCGGCAGGGGGGGGGAGGCTTGGATATCAGAGACCTCATCCCTTCCTTTTGGGGAGGGAAGTTCATATATTGTTCTCTAAGTATTAAAAAAAAAAAAAATCATCAGAGGAAGTTTGTATAACCTTTGTAGTTCTTTGTTTCTTGCATTTTTGAGTCTGCTTTGTCAATAGTACACTGAGCCGTATGGTCTATGTATCAGAACGATCCCTCACTGGTACACTGCTACAATCCTACGCTCTGTCAAGAAAACGTAAATACAGGTTGAAAATCTCACTCGGGGTTATTTGCTTTACTCGGGTCTCAGACTTTACATTGGCAAATTGTTCCAGGTTTGTTTTATTCCCAGTACTATGCCAGTTAGCATCAACGACCCTTCTTTTTGCAAAATTTACCCCTTACTTCTCTTGTGTCCACAAAGACTAATATCGTGTTATAAACTTAGCTCTTGTTAATGAAATTCATTGATCATTTCTCTCTTGTGTCCACAAAAATAACGTGTGTTGTTTCTTTGACTTATCAACACACGTTATTTTTGTGGACACAAGAGAGAAATGATCAATGAATTTCATTAACAAGAGCTAAGTTTATAACACGATATTAGTCTTTGTGGACACAAGAGAAGTAAGGGGTAAATTTTGCAAAAAGAAGGGTCGTTGATGCTAACTGGCATAGTACTGGGAATAAAACAAACCTGGAACAATTTGCCAATGTAAAGTCTGAGACCCGAGTAAAGCAAATAACCCCGAGTGAGATTTTCAACCTGTATTTACGTTTTCTTGACAGAGTGTAGGATTGTAATAGTACACTGAGGGCTGATGGGAGTTCCAGTACGCTACATCCAGTGTTGGCAAGATTTTGATTGGTCCAGTCTCCATGCTGCAGGAGGAGGTGCACTACCCAGTGGTAGAGGACTAAACTGTCGTCACTCAAGGAACTACAATTACCAGGTAAGTGTAATTATCATTTTGTGGAAATAGGCATTAAACATAGTCCACTCGTAGTGCATATTTGGAAGTTCTGATTTTCAGTTCTAACCAGAAAATCCCAATAAAACACTCCTTGAACAGGAATTTGGGTTTTCCTGTTATAACCGAAACACCCTGAAAATAGAGGCCCCAACTCCTCCCCTCTATAATCCATTGATGTCATTTAACTGCTGCCATTGTGGCTGGATGACATCATCAGAAGGGACCTGCTGAGAGCAGCTGTTTGGAAGAGAGTCACAAATTACATCACATGCAGACTTGCACCTGATTAGTTTATGCATTGAGTATGAGAATATTTGACAACATAGCATATATGGACCAGTCAGCTCCAGGATGTGTGATTTAATTTTTTACTTTATTACTACTGTCATGGGTGTAACTGGTCCTTGGACATATTGTACACTGCAGATCCAGGGATGGATTGAGGGGGTGACACTGCTGTATCTCCTTTATAGGCCCTGAGAGAATGGGAAATATTGTTCTTCAAGGCCTTAGGTCATTGAATGTACACTTCACATTTCCATTGCTCGGTCATGTCAAAGAATCCATTATCCACTCCAGAAGGTTGTGTATAAATAAGATATTTTTACTGGTTGAATCAAGGAATACAGTTCATCTGTTAGGTCACAGACAGTAGGTAGAAATCCTAGAGCAAGGTAGAGAAGCAAAAAGGCACGGCTTATCTCTTCTTCCTGCACTCTTCCCATTGACCTCAGTTCTCTTCTCTCAGGTTCTTGGGTTCTTCATCCAGAGCTCTTCTCTCTTCAGAGATTCTCTGGACCCTCCAACAAAATCCTTTCTTCTGTACACCACTCCTTGGATAGCAACTCCTCTGGACTTAAAAAAAATACTTCTAGCACCTTTTTGTTTACAATTGGTCAGGGCACCATGGTCTGGCATTTTCCCCAAAACTTCCAAGTTCAGCTGAGCACCAAGGATTTCTGCAAGCTTCCATACTGCCAGGACTCGAGTATGCATATTCCTGGCCTGTGACTTTCACTGCTGATAAACCACTGTAGACACTATAGACCAGAAAGGAGTTAAGAGCCAAATTCTCTTTTTTTTTCCCTTTTACCCCAAGCCAACATTCTGTGGCTTAAGGGTCCACTTTCTACATAGCTTAAGGCTTCTCTAATGAGCACCCAGTCTGCTTCTGAGAGTCAGAAAAGAGGCAAAATACCTTTTTCCTCAAAACATCATTGAACCTGATATTTACCTGGCATGAAGCCAGAATATGTTAAGCTCTAACTTGATATATAACTTATTCCATATATTCAGCACTACTATAAACTCGACTCTTATATCCCCCTCTGACATCAGTGTTTAATCCCATAGCCTTCAACATGAGGAAGCTAAGTACATACTTCCCCCCCACACCTTGAACATTATACGGCTATCATGATAAGTGGTACCCCTACAGCATAGGAATATATATATATTAATATATATTTATATATTTATATTAATATATATTTATATATAAATATATATTTATATATAAATATATTTATATATATTTATCCTTCCAAAGTAGTTTACTGCCACTCTAGCTCCCCTTTGTAGACCAAATCCTCATGCTCCCTGATCCAACTCATGGCACCTACTGGGAGCTAACCCTGGTGGTCTGGGGGGAGCAGAAGCAATCCTCAGTCACTCCTGCTCTGTTGGGCTTGAGTTTCAAAATGGTGCTGGTGAACCCCTAGCCCAGGGGTCTCAAACTCAAATTGCTTTGAGGGCCAAATGAGGACTTGTAAAGTAACCCGGGGGCCGCATAAGACGCGGGGCCTCATTTGCATAAGGGACCTCATTTGCATAAATATTTGCATAATGTTGCCATACACTAACTTTTAGTAAACATGCCTCTTTAATGAGTATGGATAAAGAAAGACTAAAAGATTTAGAAACAAGAAGACAATAATTAAACTGGGAACCCCAAAAGCCAAACTTGGAATGTAAAACAACACTGTAGAAATAAAACTATAAATTAATTTCCTCTTGTACTAAACAAAGCGCAAACATTAATGATGCACATTTCCCAGAGCTGACATATTCCAGTTAATAAATTCAAAATAAAGAGATATTTTTCTACCTTTTGTGCATTTTTTTCAGTTGCAATTGTTCCAGCCACTTTTCTTCTGGTTTCTTCATGTCTTCTGCTAACTCTCCATCGTCTGCTTCCATTTGCCCTTTCTTCTCTCCTAGTTTTTTTTCCATTCTCTCTCTACATCTGCTTTAACATACTAATCTTTCTCCTTTTTCTCTTTCCTAATTCCTATTTCATCCACTCAAATTTTACCCCTCCATCCTCAATCCCCACTTACTCTCACAATACCTGGCCAATTGTAGATTTGTCTTCTCTCCCAGACAAAATATTTTCCCCTCTCCATTTCACTTTCCCAGCTCCATCCCATTCTAATCCTCCCCCAACATCAGCTCCCTTCTAGTTCCAGCCCCACCCAGCATCCGCTCCCTTCTAGTCCCTGCATCAGTCCATTTCCAGTCCTATCCTAGCCTCACCATCAGCCCATTTCCAATCCTAGCCCCCCATCAGCCCATTTCCAATCCTAGCTCCCTCCCCTCACAGCCCATTTCCATTCCAAGCCCCCCTCCCCATCAGCCATTTGCAGTTCAAGCCCCCTTCCACTCAGCCCATTTCCAGTCCTAGCAACCCCCCCAGCACATTACCAGTCCTAGACCCCCCATAGCCCATTACCAGTCCTAACCTCCCCATAGCGCACTTCCAGTTTTACCCCCCCATCACCCCATTTTCAGTCTTACCCCCCCCATAGCCCATTACCAGTCATAACCCCCCCTGCCAATAGCCCACTTCCAGCCCTAACCCCCATTACCCCATTTCAGTCAGCCCCTCCATAGCTCATTACCAGTCTTAACTCCCCCATCAGCCCACCTCCAGTCCTTCCTAACCCCCACCTGCCCATTTCCAGTCCTAGCCCCCACCATAGCCCATTTCCAGTCCTACACCCCCCCCCCGCCAATAGCCCATTTCCACACACCCCCCCCGCCAATAGCCCATTTCCAGTCATAACCCCCCCACCAATAGCCCATTTCGTCATACCCCCCTGCCAATAGCCCATATCCAGTCCTACACCCCCCTGCCAATAGCCCATTTCCAGTCATACCACCCCCCTGCCAATAGCCCATTTCCAGTCATACCCACCCCCCCATGCCAATTGCCCATTTCCAGTCTTACCCACCCCCCCCCCCCTGCCAATAGCCCATTTCCAGTCCTACACCCCCCCCCCCCCCGGTAAATAAAAAGAACAACCTGGCTTCTGCTGCTGCTGCTGCTGCTGCAGCAGAAAATCAGCTGTCCCGCGGCCCCTTTCCCTCTGCGCGAGAGCCCTGAGTGTGCTTCCTCTGCGGCATGCTTTTTAAGCCGCGAAGAGAGTATTTCCCTCTCGCGCGGCTTAAGCCTATTCACTTTTCAAGCCTCGCGAGAGGGAAATACTCCCTTCGCGGCTTGAAAAGCACGCCGCAGAGGAAGCACATTCAGGGCTCTCGCGCAGAGGGGAACGGGCCGCAGGACAGAGCAGCAGAAGCCAGTTTTTTATTTTTTTAAAATTGACCGTCGATTCTGCCGTTGCCACGGCGGCAACGGCAGCAGCAGAAGCCGTCGCGGGCCGCACAACCTTCTCCCGCGGGCCGCGTGTTTGAGACCCCTGCCCTAGCCGGTAGTCTTGTGGAACAACCATTATGGTAAAACTGTCAAATAAAAACAAAAAAAGATTTTCCCTCCTAAACTCCAGACTCTTATATCCCCCTCTGACATCAGTGTTTAATCCCATAGCCTTCAACATGAGGAAGCTAAGTGCATACTTCCCTCCACACCTTGAACATTATACGGCTATCATGATAAGTGGTACCCCTGCAGCATAGGAATACATTATGCCACCAGTCATTGAGGCAAATACATTATGCCACTAGGACATTTTAAGAAGAGGAAGAGCAGAGGCGGAATTGCAAGATTCAAAAGTGCCAAGAACGAATTCATGGAAAGTGAAATTTAAAAATTGAAAAAGCGAAAAAGCAAAACAAATATTTCTGTTCTGTTTTTAGTAAAGAAAATTCTGGAGAAGGACCACCTATGATTGACAAATATACAAATAGGAATGAAGTAGAAGATGATGTGTTTGAACAGCTTGCAAAACAGAAAGTGGACAAGGCCATGGGACCAGATGGGATACATCCAAGGATACTGAAAGAGCTCAGAGAGGTTCTTGCAGGGCCTTTAAAGGATGTTTTTAATAGATCCTTGGAGACAGGAGAATTTCCACAGGACTGGAGAAGGGCTGATGTGGTACCTCTTCTCAAAAGTGGTAATAGGGAAGAAGTGACACACTACAGGCTAGTTCTGTGGTGGGAAAAGTAATGGAGGCACTCCTGAAAGACAGAATAGTGGACTTTCTCAAAACCAATAGGTTACATGATCCAAGGCAACATGTCTTACCAAAGGACAATCATGCCAAACAAATTTGATTGAGTTCTTTGACTGGGTGACCAGAGAACTAGAACATTTGATACTGTTTCTCATAGGAGGCTTATTAACCTGAACAGCCTAGGGATGGGTTCCAAGGTGGTGAACTGGATCAGAAATTGGTTGACTGACATATGACAGAAGGTGACGGTAAACGGAACTCGCTTGGATTGACAGGAAGATGATTAGTGTGCGACTGGTACTGTTCAATGTATTTGTGAGTGATATTGCTGAAGGACTGAATGGAAAAGTCTGTCTTTTTGCAGATGATATGAAAATTTGCAACAGAGTGGACTCTCCTGAGGGAGTGGATAACAGGAGGAAAGATCTACAAAAGCTGGAAGAATGGTCTAATGCTTAGCGGATTTAATGTGAAGAAGTGCAGGGTCATGCACTTGGGATAGGGGGCGAGAGGTTGGTGGGCATGGACCAGGAGAAGGACCTCGGAGTGCTAGTGTCAGAGTATCTCAAAGTGGCAAAACAATGCGATGAGGCAGTAGCCAAAGTCAGAAGAATGCTGGGTTACATACAGAGAGGAATAACCAGCAGATAAAAGAGGTATTAGGTATTAGTGTCCCCGTACAAGTCGTCAGTGAGCGCTCACATGGAGTATTGCGTTCAGTTTTGGAGACCATATTTCACAAAAGACATAAAAAGACTTGAAACGGTTCAAAGGAAGGCAACCAAAATGATTTGGAGTCTGTGCCAGAAGACCTATGAGAAGAGACTAAATAAGACTTAAATTAAGTATACGCTAGAGGAGAGGAGGGACAAGGGAGATATGATACAGATGTTTAAATATTTAGAATATTGATGAACAAACAAACCTTTTTCAAGGTGGGGAAGCTGTAACTCTAGAGGGAATAATATGAAGCTGCAATGGTGTAAGCTGAAAGGCAATATCAGGAAATACTTTTTCACTGAAGGGGTGGTGGATGCTTGGAATACCCTCCCGATGGAAGTGGTGGGGGCAAATACAGTGACAGAATTAAAATGGCATGGGACAGACACAGTAGCTCCCTTTATAGCAACAGGATAAAATCAAAATAAATGTAACTATCTCTTATATCTCAACAAATAGGGGTGACCTGCACGGAGCAGTGGATATACCTCTAAACAAAGACATGGGGGCGGTGACCTGCATGGAGCGGTAGCTGGGCAGGCTAGATGGACCATACTGGTCTTTAGCTGCCATCATATACTATGTTATTTATTTATTTATTTAGCTGCATTTATATCCCGCTTTTCACCAGGTCAAAGCGGTTGGGGGATACATTTAACATGAGGGGATATGAGACACATACACTAATACTTACAGGGAACATGGGCAATGGAGGGTTAAGTGGCTTGCCCAAGACCACAAGGAGCACCTCTGAGACTAGAAACCCCAGTCCTTCCAGCCCAAGGTTGCTGTCCTCTAGTGGGATTTGAACCACCGACCTTCCGGCCTGTGGTACCTTGCCCCAACCACTAGGCCACTCCTCCCAAATAATACCGTAAATAATACAATTTACATATAGTGCAAAAAATAACAGAAGCATCAAAATGAATCAAATCAATTAAAGTTAAATGGCAAGTTGATCAAAACCATTTTCAAACAACCAGGCTTTACATAATTTAGGGAACACAAAATGCTCATCTAGCATTTTCAGTCATAAGGCATCTAATTCTAACGGGACGAGAATAGGCCTTATGATTTATGGCCACCAACCTGACTCCAGGAGGCATCTGCAACAGTGCTTCATCAGGAGAGCATAGACTGTAGATTGCATTTTGGAATGTAATGTTCAATACAATAAATAAAATGTGGTGGTCTTGTGGAAAATATTATGAACCATAAAAAACATTTTGAACACAATGTGCTGATAAATAGGAAGCAAATATAAGTAGTTCAGTGCTGGATTGATATAACCAAAAGCTTTAGTTCTTAATTTAATTCTTGCTGCCATATTCTGCACATGCTGAAGCCTCTGTAGTTGAACTTTAGGTAGGCCTATATAAAGAGTAACAATAATCTAGGAGAGTTTTGGTCAAAGCATGTGTAATCAAAAGCAGTTTGTTCTTGTTTAAATAAAGCTATAAATACCAAATATTCACGACATGGAAAAAGCATAATTTAGCAGTTGCACCAATTATTTTCTGCATCTTTAGAAATGAACTTAACCAAACTCCTAATATCTTTATTTCTTCACTAGGAACTAAGACTAAGGGGTATGTTTACTAAGCCCCACACTAGTAACGTGGGTTTGGGCCACATTACTAGCATGCGACACCGTGCTAGATGCAAGTGGGTGGGGGGGAAGAGAAAGCCATCCCCCTGAATTTAGCGCAGTTCACTGCAATACTGCCAGGGCGAGCAATACCACCACCCACTGTGCTGGCGGTAGTTGCTCCCCTCTAAGTGCCGGCAGCGTGTGCTTTCAAGGCCCGCACTAGTGGTGCTGCAGTGGAAATGCCCACACCCTGCCCAGATGCATGCTGCCCGGGTAGTGTGTATTTCTTAGTGCAGAGCCTTGCGCTACATTTTAGCATGGCACAAAAAACGCTTTAGTAAACATGCTCCTAAATCACCCAGATGGATTTTCAGGCTGAAGAAATTAATTTGAGGTGGTTTTATCCACGACATCTAAGTTTGAACATGGTAAAATGTGAGCTGCTTATGCACTAGCCAATGTTTAACTGTTCACGCAGCAAACTATCATTCCATAAATAGTATAAGAGCTCCAAAGTTGCATAGAATTAGGTAAAATATGAGGAGAAAAGGATCTCAGGACACCACCAACCAGCTTTTGTGAATTAAACACCACTTCCTTATTGTCCCTCCAGTCCAGTCCAGCAGTTCTGGGATGTGCTTCCCTTCCAGCAGCTTGGAGACTGAGCATGTCATCTTTTTTGATGACACCAGTATATTTAAGCAGCTGGCACCACCCACCAGCTCCAGTATGCTCAGTCTCCAAGCAGCTGGAGGAAGCAGTGAGCAAAGGTGCTGGTCTCACTGGAGGAACGACTAAGGAGAGTTAGGGATTTATTGTTTTAATTTGGGTTGAGTTGATTTACCTTTTCTTTCCTTTCATTGGGAGATTAGCCTTTAGCAGTTAGTTTTCCAGAGCACTCCTGAGCCGGCCAGAGGAGCAATTCCCCCCCCCCCCTCTCTATTTTCCTCAGGGCACTTGCGGAGCACAGAGGCTTCAGGCGGCTGAAAAGATCACACAGTAACTAAAGAAGGAACCAGAGTGTGAGAAGCGGCTCCCGAACCTGTTATCGGGTGAGGAGCCGCATGCTGGGCACAGCCAGCCAGGAGCACTTCTGTCCCCACCTCGCCATCAAAGCCCAGAAGTGCAGCTGGGCGCAGGGGACTGGCCATACAGCCTTGAGGAGAAGGAGAGAAGAGAGCATCGGCGAGGTCAGTCAGGGCAGGTACTTAGCTGAGCTCCGGCATGTGGCTGCAGACTGCATAGCTGCAGTGGCCTACAGGTGGCTAGGCAGAAGACCGTGAAGCGCAGGAAACTGCCTGTGTTTGTGGCGGGACAACATTGGCTGCTGTGTTTTTGCGATCAGGCCCTTTAGTTTATTTTTACTTTCGGTTTTGTTTTATTTTGATTTAGTGTGCTTTGCTCTCCTTTTGCATTTATTTTTGGTATGTTTGCCACACAGAAAAAAGAGTGACAAAAGGAGAAGGGGGCAGTTCCTTTCTTCACTTGCCTTTTTCTTTCCCATTCACTGGGATTTTTTGTTTTTGGGTGAGACTGGTTCTAGCACAAATCATACCCACCAGGCCACAGTGCTTAGGGTGCGGCTCGTGGAGAGGGGCCGTCTTGGACCCCAACATGTGCCGAGGGTGCGAGATACAAGCTCGGTCGATGGAGCAGAGCCTACAGGAGGACATGGGGCAAGGGCAATCCTCAGGGATGCTGCCAGACGCAGCGGAACAGAAGCCCAGGTCTATGGGGTCCGGGCCACCACCACTGGAGCCGGCAAACGGATCCCAACTTTCGCCGAAGCCCTCCCCATCTCAAGCCCTGGGGGATGGAACCCCAGGGGGATTCTCGCCGGAATTCGTCCTGCTTTTGCATAGGGCTTTCTGTTTGCGCCAGCAGGATGGCGGTAAAGCAGCGCAGGAGAGCTACCGAAAAAGTTGGCCGAAATGAGAGGGGAAGAGCTGGCTACAGACGCGGCCAAGATGGCTGAGACCATTGGAAGACTGGAGAGAGTAGTCCCTGTTATCGGAAGGTGTGGAGACTGAGGACCTGGACATGGAGTTAGAGGAAGGAAAAGAGCTAGAGGAAGGTGAGATCCTACTGGAGGAACAGGTGAGGATTATATGGGTCATCCGCCGGGAGGAATTACCGGCTCTCATTGCGGAGTCCTTAAAGGCCTTAAATATGCCGGCAGGGCTACTGGTCGAAGATGAGGTGTTGGAGGATCCGCTGATCCAGTTGGTGAGGAAGCCGTATAAAGAGTTTCCAGTGCATAGAGTGGTCAAACAGATGATGCAGGATGAGTGGGATCTTCTGGAGGCCGGTCTCTGTGGAGTGCGTATGCTGTCACGCCTTTATCTGCCTCCGTAGCAGGAGAAGGAGTTACTCTGGTCGCCGAAGATGGATGCGGCAGTGTTGGCCGTGACCAAGAAGACAACAATTCCAGTGGAAGGTAGCACGCCGCTCAAGGACGTCCAGGATAGGAAGTTGGACACATTGCTAAAGCAAGCCTTTGATATAAACGCCCTCTCATTGCAGGTTTCTGTCTGTGGGGCCTGGGTGGCTAGGGCCTGCCTTCCTCTGGTTGCAGTGGATTCAGGAGCCGGGTAATATGGTCAGGGACCTGGCAGGAGAGGCGACCAAGTTGAAATTGGGAGCAGCGTACCTCACCAACTTCTGCTACGATCTCATTATAGGCCTCTCCAAGAGCATGGCCTTGGTAGTCGCAGCATGACATTATCTCTGGCTGCGTAATTGGGCGGCAGATGGTTCTTCTAAGGCCCGGATTAGCAAGCTGTCGTTCAGAGGGAAGCACCTGTTTGGAGAAGAGTTGGACAAGTTGGTGAAGGACTTAGGTGAGTCCAAGGGTGGACAGCTACCTGAGGACAAGCAGAAGCAGCATCATAGCACCCTGACAGCGTGGGGACTTTAAGCATTTTCGTATGTCCCGTCCGGTCTCCTGCTAGCGGGGGCATTTTCCCTCACAGGGCCAAAGTTTATGGGGGTTTTGAGGAGCGGGGAGGGGCTTTGGGGCCTCCTCTTCCTTCTCCAGTCCCAAGAGAGCACAATGAAGTGAGGGGGGCCCAGGCAGGGGGTCAGCTGCAGGACCTTTTACCCTGCCTGAGTCCAGATCACGTCCGACTTGTGGGTCATGGAAATGATTCGGGACAGCTATGCGCTGAAGTTCGCATGTCCTGTGACCCAGTCCTTCATCCTCTCCCCCAGCAGGTCGCGAAGCAAGGTGGTGGCAATGGAGGTCACCCTGGCGAGACTTCGGCAGTTGGGGGCCATGGTGCCCATTCCCCAAGACCAGTATGGCTTAGGTCGGTACTCTGTTTATTTTGTGGTTCCCAAAAAGGAGGGCACCTTTCAGCCAATTCTCGATCTGAAGCGGATGGATCATTGCCTGTGAGTGCCATATTTTCACATGGAAACGTTGCGATCCATCATAGTGGCAGTCAGAAGTGGCGAGTTCTTGACATCTTTAGATCTCACGGAGGCCTATTCACATTCACATTCGCTCAGATCACCAGTGTTTTCTCCATTTTTGCGGTGCCAATGGGACATTTCCAGTTCCGGGCCTCACCATGGCTCCTTGTATTTATACCAAGATCATGGTGATGGTAGCAGAAACGCTGCAGAAGGAAATGATCTTGGTGCACCCTTACCTAGACAACTGGCTGATTCGGGCAAAGTCAAAGGATGAGAGTAAGTGAGCGAGCAACGGCGAGAGTGATAGAGTTCCTGCAGAGTCTCTGCTGGGTTATCAACAGGGCCAAGAGTAGTCTAGTGCTGGCCTAGCAGCTCAAGTATCTTGGAGCGCGGTTCAACACCCCCTTAGGGAAGGTCTTCCTGCCTAAACTATAGGCCCAGGGGCTGAGGCACTTGGTTTGGCATTTCCTATGGATGCCTGAGCCTACAGCCTGGCATTATCTGCAGTTGCTGGGGACCATGACAGTGATGTTCGAGCTCGTGCCCCAGACCAGAGTGCACATGTGCCCCTTCCAGAGAGTGTTACTCTGAAAGTGGTTGCACCAGCGCCATTCTTTATCGCAGTTTCTCCCCTGTTTTTGGGAAACCAAGAAGGTGCTCTGGTGGTGGCTCCACCTGGACAATTTCGAGGAATGAATGCCCCTCGAGCCACCGCAGTGGGTCCCGCTAATGACGGACTCCAGCCTGGTTGGCTGGGGAGCCCACTGCGAAGGATGATTCACTCAGGAACAGTGGGGCCCACTGGAGGCCACTTGGTCGATCAATAGGCTAGAAATGTGGGCAGGAGCACTGGCATTGCAGAGCTTCAGTCTTTGGCTGCAAGGAAAGGCGGTCCGAGTCCTCTTGACAACGCCACCATGGTAGCTTCCATCAATTGCCAGAGAGGCACAGGCAGCGTGGCATTGGTGGAGGAGGCCGAGATGCTGATGGCCTGGCTAGAAAGCCATCTCCAAACCTTATTGATGGTGCATGTGGCGGGCGTCGATATTGTGATGATGGATTACCTCAGTCGGGTGAATACTCTGCCAGGAGGTGTTATCACAGGTGGTGCGCAGATGGGGCAACACGGATCATGGATCTGATGGCAACATGTGAAAATGCCAAAGCCAGCTGCTTCTACAGCAGGAAAAGTGAACGAATGTCGGAAGGTTTGGATGTCCTGGTGCAGAGATGGCCCGAAAAAGGCTGCTGTATGTGTTTCCTCCATGGGCACTCCTAGGCAGGGTCGTGCAGCGGATCAAGGCACACCGGGGGTTGGTCATTCTGATTGCCCCGGATTGGCCAAGGTGGCTGTGGTATGCTGACTTCATGCGGTTAGTGCAGGGGAAGACCTTTTGACTCAGGGGCCGGTGCGAATGCCTTAGGCCGATCAGTTCTTACTTACGGCTTGGCTCTTGAAAGGGCACGCTTGAGGAAGAAAAGCTATTCAGGGCCGGTCATTTCCACATTGCTGAAGGCCCAGAAGGGGTCCACCTCTTTATCGTACATCCGCGTGTGGCGCATCTTTGAGATGTGGTGTGAGGAGAGTCAGTGTTGTTCATCCGTGGCTAAAGTGCCGGATATCCTGGCATTTTTGCAGGCCTGCTTTGAGAAGGGCTTAGCCACTATTTCCCTGAAGGTGCAAGTGGCAGTGATTTCCTGCTATCGAGGTAAGGTCCAGGGAGTATCACTAGGTTTACACCCAGACATGGTGCGGTTCCTGAGGGCCGTGAGCTGCCTCCATCCATCAAGGTGGTTGGTGCTGCTGAGCTGGGACCTCAATCTTGTACTGGCAAGCCCTTTGAGCCGCTGAGTTGGGCTTCCTTGAAGGACTTGACCCTGAAGACCGTTTTCCTGGTTGCAATCTGTTCAGCGAAGAGGATTTCGGAATTGCAGGCCTTATCTTGTCGAGAGCTCTTTCTTTTGATGTCCAAGGAGAAGGTGGTTTTCGTTCAGTACCCTCGTTCCTGCCTAAGGTGGTATTGATCTTTCACGTAAATCAACCCGTGACCTTGCCGGTGCTAGGAAAATAAGAAGTGTGGTGGTTGATCTGCAGTTGCGGCTCTTGGGTGTTTGGATAGTATTGCGGCGTTATTTGAAGAGCACTGCCTCATTTTGTAGGTTAGATCGCCTGTTTGTGCTTTTCAAAGGGGCACGAAAAGGAGAGGCAGCGGCTAAGGCATTGATTTCACATTGGATCAGGGAAGCCATTCGTCAGCATACATTTTGTAGAGAAAGACAGTGCCAGTGGGATTGCGGGCACATTCCACGCAGGTGCGCAGGCCGCCTCTAGGGCGGAGAGCAGCTTGGTGCTGCGCGTCGAGATTTGTAGGGTGGCTATGTGGAGCTCACTGCATTCTTTTGCTAAGCATTACCGTTTGGATGTACAGGCGGGAGGGGATTCCCTGTTCGGGTCTGCAGTGCTTGAGGCCGGTTTCATGGGTCCCTCCCTTATCTAGATCTGCTCTGTTACATCCCAGAACTGCGGGACTGGACTGGAGGGACAATAAGGAAAGTTAAATTAGACCTTACCTGTTAATTGGCGTTCCTTGAGGAACTCCAGTCCAACCCCGGATCCTGCCCAGAGGTGCAAAACTTAAGTCTGTCTCCCTGGGCCTGAAGAGTGGACCATTCTTGGCTATGGGCATCCGGGGGTTGGTAGAATGGATGGACGATGGGTTGCAGCAGCAGCAACGGTTGCGGCAGCTAGGTGACACGGAAGTGCTGTTGGGCTGTTCGGTAGCCCAGATAGGGGGCCAATTTTTTCTTGGGCAGTTTACAGGTAAGCCTCCTCACGTGGGAGGGGGAAACGGGGGAATCCCTCCTCCGGAGGGAGGGGGGCCAAAATGTTTTGGTTAGTTTTGGCGACTTATTTGTTGCTTCAGTGAGTCTGCTTTGTCAATAGGTTACTGGAGCTGGTGGGCAGTGCCAGCTGCTTAAGTACACTGGTGTCATCAAAAAAGATGACATGCACAGTCTCCAAGCTGCTTGAAGGGGAGCATAACCCAGAACTGCAGGACTGGAATGGAGTTCCTCAAGGAACGCCAATTAGAAGGTAAGGTCTAATTTAACTTTTGGCTTTACGTTGGAGCTTAAACATCAAAAATCCTAAAAAACTCCTATTTTTATTATTAATCAATCTTTTTATTTTAATCAAATCTTCAGTTCTACACAGGTGCCTTCACTCCCACAGAGCAAGCAGTCTGTGGTGTTCTGAGATCCTTTTCTCCTCGTATTTTACCCGATGCAACTGTGGAGCTCTTATGCTATTTATGGAATGATATTTTGCTGCGTGATTTGAATATCAACATTCATTCCTTTAATTGGCATTTAGTAATGGCAGTGTTTAACTATTACCTAGACAAATGTTCAGTCTAGGTATAGTATCTACACAGTATTCAAGTGCAAAATATAGTTGGATATTGTCTACCTAGTTCATGTATTTAATCCCATTCGATTCAAAGCTCTGTGATAGAGTTTGCATTTATGTTAATTAAGCAAGGGGATAAAACTAATGCCTGTGTCACCCCTGATTGTAATTTACTTGGCAGAGTTAGTTCATTACCCCGTTGTGAGCATGTTCCACCTTTTAAAAAGAATGATATACTGTAATAATGTAGTTTTGAGCCAACCTTTGCACAATGATTGAATTGTACCAAATTTCATTCTTGTTAGGTCATTTTATAAGCATTGTGATTTTTGGCATTTATAACTGGAAAGTTAAGCAGTGTGTTCTATGTTATTTTGAAAATATGCTTAAATTAAAACAAAATCCTGGTGCACTCTTTTTCTTAATTCAGACTATAATTCATACTTTTTCTAAGAAATTAAAAATAATTCACAAGATTCCACATGTGATTTTCAAGGAGCATTTCAAAGCATAGTATCTTATTTATTTATTTTGTATTTATTTAGAAGTATTTTTATACTGCCTTATCATGTAATCAAAGCTGTTTACAAAGAACAAATGCAAAAAACATTTTACAATAAACAGTAGTTAGCAGTACACAGAAGACAGCAATCAACAAAACTTTGATCCAAGATAACAGGCAGTAACTTATTTACATTAGTGCATATATACGTATGAATGAGGATTTGGGATTATTCTAATATACGCCTTGTATGTTGCCTTTACATAGGTTTGGAGATGATAAGGGTGTATGTGGAGTGTCATGGTCAGGAATTATGTTATGTTGGTAGGATATCATTTTGGGTTTGTTTGGTTCCATAATATTTAAAGAAAAGTAGTGTCTTGATATCCTTTCTGAAGGTGAATAGATCTCCGATGTTTCTAATTCTAGCTGTGAGGAAGTTCCATAAAGTAGGGCCTAATAAGTGAAAACTCTATTACTTGTTGACTGTTTGGTCTTCCTGAGCTATGTTGGGACATCTAGTGAATTTTGTGCATATTTTCTCCTTCATCTTTTATTTGGGATCCTGTTAATAAGTGATCCTAGGTGGAATACAGATGTAGCATGCATTAGCTTGAAAGTGATGATTAGGTTTTTATATTGGATTCTGCTGAGTATGGGGAGCCAGTGTAGCTTTCGTAATATGGGAATGATGTGTTCAGATCTGGGAACCTTCTGAATTATACGAGCTGCTGTGTGTTGTGCCATTTGCAATGGCATCAATGCATGTTTTGGTAAGCCCTGTAAGATATTATTACAAAAGTCAAGGTGAGGGTAAGTCATGCCTTGGAGGACAGAGCAGAAATTGTTGGGTCTAGCAGAGGTCTTAGATGATGGAGCGTTCTAATCTTTCTGTAAATAGCTTGTATTATTGATTAAGTTTAGGTTTTGATCTAAAGTAATACCTAGGTATCGAACTTCATTCCTTACTTCCAGGATCGCTTCTTTAACTTGTATTTTTGATGGAGGGGTGAAGATTCTGTTCCTATTGATAAAAAGTACTTCAGTTTTATTCTAATTTATTCTGAGGTTATAAGACAGAAGGCATTGTGAGGCTACCTTGAAGCATGTTATTTGCTGGAAGTTGAGACTTTCTGTATTGAATGGGAGGTCCATCATTATATTGTCTGCATAAACATGGTAATTTACATTATGCTTCCGAAAGATGTCACAGATTGGTTGAAGATAAATGTTAAACAATAAGGCTGAGAGTGCTGAGCCTTGAGGAATTCCGTGTTATTGACTATATGTGGGAGGAGTGGCCTAGTGGTTAGGACAAGGTACTTCAGGCCGGAGGGCCGGGGGTTCAAGTCCCACCTGGGGACAGCAATCTCAGGCCGGAGGGACTGGGATTTCTAGTCCTATAGGCACTCCTTGTGGTCTTGGGCAAGCCACTTAACCCTCCATTGCCCATGTTCCCTGTAAGTATTTAGCGTATGTGTGTCATATCCCCTCGTGTTAAATGTATCTCCCAATTGACCGCTTTGACCCGGTGAAAAGCGGGATATAAATACAGCTAAATGCTGAGTGTGTAGCTAAATAGGATTTAAACCAGTTGAAGATTGAGCCATCAATCCCAATTTGTCTCAGTCTCGTTAATAAGATGAAGTAATTAAGAGAGTTAAACTCTGCAGTAATATATTTAGGAATATCAGTATAAAGGCTTGTTTAGTCCCTGCTATTCCTTTAATGAGTTTATCAAACATGACTAATAAAGTGGTTTTATTTCATGATTAGGTCTAAAACCATACTGATGTGAGTCTAGAGGGGTATGATTATTTAAGGGGTATGTTTACTAATCAGCAGTAGCGGCTTCCATGCGATATTGGATCCGCAGTCCCATTGATTTCAATGGGGCGTGGCGCTGATATTGCACGGAAGCTGCTACCACCGATTAGTAAACATACCCCTAAGTGTTCTTGGAGTTGGGTTTGGACTATCTTCTCAGTAAGTTTTGCCATAAATGGTTGGCTTGATATTGGGCGATAACGAGTTTGAGTCAGGTTTGTCCAAGGAATTTTGTTTCAGTATGGGCCTAATATAGGCTTTCTTTAATGCTGCAGGCATATGTCCACAGGAGAGTGAGAGGTTGACTATTTTGAATATTTAAGGTGCCAATTCTGCCTGAGCTATTTTTAACCAGCTGACAGGGCATGGATCAACTGGGGATATGGTGATGTTAATCGACATAATGATTTGCTCTAGGTGTTCTAAATTGATTTGTGTAAATGATTGCCATGATGTAGTGGTCATGTTGGGTTGACAGACAGGAGCTTTCAGTGTAACTGATTGTGATTGTAGCTTATTCATATAGTGGTTGGCTAACACTTGTTGATTGATGCTGATATTGTCTTCTTCCCTAGTAGGGGATCAAGTTAGAGATTTCACAATCTCAAAGAGTTCCCTTGGTCTATTTAGAGATTTCATGAGTAACTTAGTATGGTTATCTTTCTTTTGGTTGTTGATGCTTTCCCGGTAGTTTCGGAGTGCACTTATATAAGTGTGCTTATCCTCTGGCAGCTTTGATCATCTCCATATGCATTCTAACTTTCTTAATCTTCTCTTTAATGTTCTAAGCTCATGCGTGTACCATACATTTGAGTGATTAAGTCTTTTGTTGGCTTTAGATGGGGAGGCAGATGCTACGTTGCTAATGACAGAACTGCAGCTCTCAGTCTATCTAACTCATTTGTATCTGATTTAAGTTGAGGAAGGGTTTCTTGAAATATATCTTTATTGAATTTTTTAAAACAGGGGTGTGTGAACTTCTGGCAAGGGCCATGAGGAGAGGAGACGTGTGAAGGATCAGATCCCAAGTTGGCTCCCAAAACTCGGCAATAAAAACAGCTAAAAGCCCACAGAATCACCCCTGACAGGAGCGTGATCAGTGGCCAGCCCTAATGAGGGGATAGCAGTGCGAAGAGGAGTGAGGGGCATGCCGCATAAGACACCAAAGAGAACCTCCACAGCAAAAACCCGAGCGAATAAAATGGTAGAAGAGAGAGCAACACCAGCAAGTGGGGAAGTGGGAGATCTAGCAAATGAAATCTCCTAGGTGGTAACAGCGGTGTTGGAAGATCGTCTAAATTGATTGCAATCGACGGTAGACAGCATAAAAGAATCTTTACATGCACAAGTGGCACGAGTAAGTGAGATCGAAAGCCGCGTGGCGAGCCAGGAGGACATGACAAACAGGCTAGAAGAAACCGTGACACAGCTAAAAAAGAATGTGCAAGCCTGCAAGATCGCCTAGAAGAGCAGGGAAACTGGGCTAGGTGAAATAACTTGAGGGTGCTCGGGCTGGCCGAAAATGCTGCTGAAGCTGATCTTTACCAATTTTTCCAGCACTGGCTGCTGAAGAAACTGGGCCTACCTGTAGTGGAAGGGGCTTGGAAATGTGAGCGTGCCCACAAGGTTGGGCCCAAGCTAGCGGTGCACACCCGACCTCGTGCAGCAATAGTCTGGTACCTTAAATGGGAGGAAAAAGAACGCATCCTGTAGGAATATCGGCAAAAACAACCTCTTGGATACAACAATCAAAAAATCTTCTTGTTTAATGATTATTCCACCCAGGTTGCTGCAAAGCGGTGTGAATTCGTACCAGTTTGCTCGGAGCTGCACAAGAGGGGAGTGTGCTTTACTTTACTGTATCCGCACAAGCTTCGAGTAGAAATGGACAAAAAGACACTCATCCTAACACGGTGGAGGAGAACCACCAAACACTAGAGAGGTTAAACGCAGACAAATCTGCTGTCAGCTGCAGAAGGCAAGAGCAAGAGAATGGAGGCGGCAGATGATACAGGAAAGCGGCTGTGTAGTGGAACAGAGGAGTAGTGGAGGTGTAGTGTAGTGGAGGAGTAGCCTAGTGGTTACAGCAACTGCCTCATACCCAGAAGATCAATGGTTCGATTCCCACTGGCACTCCTTGTGACCTTGGGCAAGTCACTTTACCCTCCATTGCCTCAGAAGAAAGGCCTGGCAATCTACTTCCGGTGATACATTGCCAAGAAAATCCAGAGGTAGCTGTGCCGCTATGAGTCAACACTGACTTGATGGCGCTTAAAAAAAAAAAAAAAAAAAAGTGGAGCAGAATGACTGAACTGGGACTGGATGGCAGCAGACCTCACACTGGATGTCACAGGGATCGGCAGAGAAAGTTTCTTAGCTTGGTGGAAAAAAGCTACAAACACTAGACTCTCAATGGTATCGAGAATCAGTCGGCAGTAACAAAATTTGAGAACTCTGGGAGTAATTAAGATTTCTGTACATGGGGATTATCACAACAGCGGACTGCAGCCACAACATAAGGAAGTAGCTGCAAGGTGGGAAGGAAACAGGGTGAAATGGGGCTGCTGTGTGATAGAGTTGGAAACTGTAGAAAGTTAACTGATGTGAAATTTGAATGGTTAAGGTTATAAATACTGGGAGAGGAGTTGATTGGGCAGGGTGGCACTGGGTATGGGGAAGGGTAAGAGTGAATGGTGGACTGGTATGCATGAACAGAATGAGGTGGGGGGGGGTTAAAGAAGGGTAAGGGAGCGTCTGGGGGAACTGGGGGGAGGTTGGGCTACCGTGTAATGCCTGGGTGAGCAGCAGGGAGATGAGAGGAAGAACCACAACCAGGGAGAGAAAGAGGCCCTCACCCGGGGGGGGGGAGGGGGTTGTGCAGGTAGAGCTGGGATGCCCCTTCAGAAAAGCAATAACAGGATCTAGGATATGAAACACACACACACACACACACACACACACACACACACACACACACATATATATATATGACTTCGGATCCCAGGGCTCGGAGATATGTCAGCATGTTTTCCCTCTTCACAGGAGAGTGCAATATATATATGAGCCATGACAGCAACTAATATAGTGACTTGGAACGTGGGAGGATTGCACTCTCCTGTGAAGAGGGAAAACATGCTGACATATCTCCGAGCCCTGGGATCTGAAGTCGCACTACTGCAAGAAACACACTTAACAGCTGTAGAACACCGTAAACTGAAAAGGTGCTGGATAAGGGAAATAATAGCAGCCTCCTATAATGCCTGGCAAAGGGTAGTAGCAATCCATTAGGAAAAAGGGTCAAATTTGAAACACACAAAGTAATAAAGGACACGGAGGGACGCTATGTATTCATCTGGGGAGTCCTCAATGGAAGGCAAGTACTACTCGACAGTATCTATGCCCCAAATACGTATAAACACAACTTTTTCCTGGAACTGGTGGCTAAAGTGGTGGGCTCACAGGATTACCAGCTCATAATGGGGGGGGGGGGGGGACTTCAATATGGTCGTGGATCTTACTATAGACAGCCAGCCTCCCAGAGTAGTACCCCATACCCTGGTAGCCAGAGGAGTAAACCTGCTTATCCAAGAGCTGGAATTGATAGATACATGGTATACATTACACTCCCTAGATACTGAATATACACATTATTTGGGGCCACACAAGCTTCATAGACAAATAGACTACATCCTAGCCACTGAAAGGTTGTATCCACAGTTATTGGAAGCCACCATAATCTCCCAAACTATTGCTGACCATGCTACGGTACAAATAACACTTAAGCCAAAGGGAGCCATGGGAACCGGCTATGGAGACTCAACCCAACATGGACACAGAGCTCTGAGTTCTGCAGTTTTCTGCAGAAAGCCTGGTTGCAGTATGAACAGGAGAACTGGGTGGAAGATATGGAGCCAGTGGTTTACTGGGAGGCAGCGAAGAGCGTCCTCTGGGGGAAGATCATGTGGTACATAGCCCAGAATAATCGACAATCTCCGGCTGCACTAAGGCAAAGCCTCCTGGAGCTCAAAAGGTTAAGGGAATCTTACATGTGGACAAAAGCTGAGACAGGTCACCAAAAGTTACAGGAGGGTAAGCATAAAGTGCGGGCTTTGTTGACATGGGGGGCCCTGAGAAACATCCGACTATATAAGTACAAGCTATATAAATGGGGCGATAAAAATAGGAGGTTATTGGCGAATTTGGTCTGCCCAGCCAAATTGAAAAACACTGTGACACGCTTGCGGAAGGCGGATGGGACCCTACCGACCAGAGAGAACGAAATAGCCAGCAATTTCACTGCTTTCTTCCAAGAACTCTATGAATGGAAAATAGCAGCTCGGGGGATAAGGAAGAATTTTTTCGGGGATTAGAGCTCCCCACCATCAGTGCAGACCAATGTGCATTCCTAAATCAACAGTTAAAGCAGGGAGAGATTAAGGGGGCCATCAAAAGAATAGCATCAGCAAAGGCTCCGGGGCTGGATGGCCTAGGGCCAGAATTCTACAGAATACTGAATGATCTAGTCACCCCAAGATTGGCTGAGATGGGAGAAGTGGCAGTGGCTCAGGGACAGTTGGGACATCATGCAAATAGAGCCACAATAGTGCTCCTGTCCAAGCCAGAGCGGGATCTAGAGAAGCCTGAGACCTGTAGACCTATCTTCCTACTGAATCGGGATATAAAAATCATAGCTGCTTGTTGGCATGGTGATTGGCAGAGGTAGTTCCCCATCTGGTGCATCCTGATCAAGTCGGGTTTGTACAGGGTTGTAATCAATGTTCCCTCTAATTTTCTGTAGGCTGTGTGCGCATAAAATATCAGCTGTGCGGCTTTTGAAGGAAGGTTAAATTTTTGTGCGCCACATAACAACACTTGGAGTTAAATACTTTAAAATTTGACTACACGTCAGAATATAGTATGTACACCACATTGATTTTAATCAAATTAAATGAAAATAGACGATTACTAAATGAAGCAGAAAATTTCTAGTAATTAGTCACAAATGTGGTATTATTTCAGTTAATTTTTATTGAAAGCCATTGTTATTCCATGTAAATAATTTATGTATGGAAGAAGAGTTTGTTCTCAAAATTTTTCTCTTCGATCTTTCAAATGTACCCAGTCTGAATAAATTTTATCAAGGTCTACTGATCCGTCATCTTGAAGATGACTCTTAACACGCATCAGCATTTCCAAATGTTCTAAATGTAAGCGATTCCTTATTTTGTTTTTTAAACTGTTCATCAAGCTGAAACCACGCTCACAATCTGCACTAGAAGCCAAAAATGTTCCACCAATATCCATCAATTTCGCTAAATCTGCAAACTGAGCATTCTGAAATGCCAAAGTCACCATATCCGGAAAACTGTTTATCAGTTTGCTTTTGATTTTTTTCTGCGACTAAAAACTTGAAGTCATTGTACTGCTGAACAACAATATGTTCCTCCATAAGAAATTGTTTGTACTTTAAGCAGAGTGATCGGACGTTTTCAATTCCAAATTCATAATCACACTGTGCTATTGCTGTCAAGTCAAAAGCAGACCATTCCTCAATTTCATTTTCAGGAAATCTTTCCCCTAAATGCAGACACAGCATATTAATGAAAGTAAGTGTGGAACCAGTATCCACTGAAATGTCTCCAGGTATCTTGTCGAAGTTTTTTAACATTATCAGTCCATTTTATTGTGTCACCCGAGTATTGCATTTGGATTTTGTTCAGCTTACCCTGTGCAAGATGATATGCTTCTAGTGGTGTTAGCCCACGTTTTTGAAATGCCATTGTTAATGAAGCTAGTTCAGATAAAACATCATTCAAAATTTGCACTGTTATATGGAATTGATGGCTGTTTAGCTTTTTATAACAGTACTTTGCAATGGGATCATTATCCTTCTCTTCTTCAAAGTATTTTAATAATGGATCATAATTTCGAATAATTGCTTGAAGAGCAAAATGTCTAGATAACCACCGCACTTCGTTCAGAGGTCTAAAAGCAATTGACTCGCATTCAGAAGCATCTGCTAATTCTTTAAATTGTGACCTTTTAGTAGAAGATCGACAAAAGGTTGTGTAAACAGTTCTCATGAAAGTTTCAACTTCTTTCATCAACTTTACTTCCTTTCATGATTCAGAGATCCCCAAATCTTCACGATGGGCAACACAATGCTGCTGCACTAAATGTGAAACGTTTTGTTTGAGCTGCGCAGCAACACCATTTATTCTGCCTGACATGACAGAGGCACCATCCGAAGTAAACATGACCATTTTGTTAAGGTCAAGCTTGTATTTCCCATAGAATTCCCGGAGTGCACTGACTATTGATGCAGCATCGCATGCTTCCAACTGTAGCATCCCACCAAATGAAGTTTTATACAGGCATGAATTTACTGGCTGATATTTGAAGTACAATATTAAGTATTTGTTGACAGAAATGTCTATGCTTTCATCAATAGTTAATGTATGATACGCTGCTGATGCAACATCTGCCATGAGCTTATCTTGGACATTCATGTTTATTCTCCAGGACCAAGCAGGAAGTCAGTCCTCACATATGGGTGTCATCGGCGCCGATGAAGCCCCAGCAGAGCATTTCCCCAGCTTTCTATGAAAGCCTTTGGGAATGCAGGCACGCATGCGCGGTTCCCTTCCCACTTAAAGGTGCCATCTTACCTCAGTCTCTTTTTTTTTTTTCCGTGAAGCCCGTCAAACGTATGTCCCGTTTTCCCGGTTAAAACCTGATTTTTAGTAATTTTTTGCTCTTTTTTTCTACCGGTTCGACGCCGGTTCCTCTCCTGCCGGGTTCGGTACGCCGGTATCGAGCCCGATTCTTCTTTTTCAGTTTTTGCCCTTCGTGGCTGGCGTTCGCGCCCTTTTTTCTCTTTTTCCCTGGAAGGCCGGTCCTTTGACCTCGCGGGGACTCTTTTTTTTCCCCGATGGCTTCCAGTGGCTTTAAGAAGTGTGATCGGTGTAAGAAACTAATGTCTCTCACCAACACACACGACTGCTGCCTTCGGTGCCCCGGCCCCGACCACGATCCTAAGTCATGCGGGGCCTGTGGAAAAATGTCTTCCAAGGCACTACGGAGTCGACAGCAGCAAAAGGAAAGGCTTTTCTCGGATTCAGCCTCCGGCCGGGCCCGGACCTCATCTGAGGCCTCGACATCTCGGGATTCCGATCCCGAGCGCCGTCGAAGCTCCTCAGACAGGGGGTCCCCCGACCGGGAACGCAAGAGGAAGAAGCAGCTCGCGAGGGTGTCATCGGAAGAGGTCCCTGGCTCCTCGAGGGCCAGGTCTAAGACCCCTGACCGTCGCCCCGGGCCTGTGGAACCGGAGAAGCCTGCCAAAGTTCCTTGTGTGGAGCCGGAGTCTGTTGGACACGTAAGCCCCGTAGTCCTCGTGGACTCTCCTCCCAGGGAGCCGACGTTGGGCCCGGCGCTGCCGGGGCCCGAGTCGGTGGCTGCTGCGTCTCCCGAGCTGAGTCTCAGGATGACAGCCTTGGAGAGCAGAATGTCTGCCTTCATGGAGCAGCAGCGGGCACTGATGGCCAGCCTGTCTGGCGCATCTGCCCCGACCACTGGGACATCGACGTCAAAGTCGACCCCGGAGGCCGAGCCGATACTTGAGTCCATTGTGGCTCGGAGTCGACCTCGGTCGCGGTCTCCCTCGACCTCCCGTTTGGGACCGAGGGCGTCGATACCGGTGCTTCCGGCGTCGGGGCGGGTGCTCCAGGGCCCCGTGGGGTCGGACCCCGACTCGTCCTCGGACGAGTCAGCTTGGGAGATGGAGGACGAGGAGTCTCCCGATACCTTTAAGACTCGGTGCGACCCTTCGGACTTACCGCAGTCTGAACCCCGGAGAAGGTCCCCTCCGGAGGACACCCGGTTCTCGGAGTTCGTCCGGGATATGGCTACTGCCTTGGCTATTCCGGCGGATCCCGAGGAAGAGCCTCGAGCTAAAGAGCTCGAGGCCCTACAGTATGACTCTCCTCCGAAGGAGGCCTTTACTGTCCCGGTTCCTCCGATGTTGGAACGGCTCCTCTTCCGTATGTGGGAGGCACCGGCCTCGGTGCCGGTTCTTAGCAAGCGGGTCGATTCCATCTATCGACTCCGGAAGAGCCCTGGGTTTCAAAAGGCACAGCTACCACACCATTCCATGGTTGTGGAATCGGCCATGCATCGTCTGAAGAGTCAGAAGATGCACTCCGCGGTGCCTCCTGGCAGGGAGGCCCGAAACCTAGATGGCGTCGGTAGAAAGTGCTTTCAGGGCTCGATGCTTGCTTGCCGTGTCCAGTCTTACCAGCTGTACATGGACATGTACTTGCGAGATCTGGCCAAGGAGTTGGCCGGATTCTCTGCTGGTCTCTCCGGGGACCCCTTGCAGAGATTTAAGTCCTTGTCCTCGGGGATTCGGGACTGCTCGAAGTTCATGTCCCGCGCTGCCTACGATGGCTTCGAGGCTTCGGCCCGAGTTGTGGCAGCCGGCATCGCGGCTTGTCGCCAGGCATGGCTGCAGTCATCGGACCTCGAGCCATGGGTTCAGGACAAGTTGGTCGATGTCCCTTGCCGAGGTGAAAAGCTTTTTGGCAAGCCCATGACCGAGAAGGCTGCACAGCTCGAGACCGAGCACCTCACCCGGACAAGGCTGTCGAGGAAGACCTCTGCCCCTTCTCATAAAAAGAAGGGCTCGGGTAAAAAGCCCTTTTACCCGAGGAAGGGCACTGCCTACAAACAGTACCCACATTATCAGGCTTCCCAAGCTGCCCCCCAGGGTCAGCAAGCCAAGGGCCAGGGTAATGGGCCCCGTAGGCAGAGGACCCCCAAGCCTCAGGCCCCTGCTACCACTCAGCAGGGTGGGGGCTTTTGACTCCTTGAGCATAGCCTCTCCTCCACTGCTCACCCAACCCTGCACAGGAGGTCGTCTCGCCCTCTTTGCCCACCAGTGGCCCCTTATCACCGGGGACAGTTGGGTGCTGGAGATAATCCACAAGGGATATGCCCTCCATTTCCACCAACTGCCTCCCCCCTATTTTCCAGGGGAGCCTCCAGGGCCTCCTCTTCACACAGACCTTCTCCGTCAGGAGCTTCAAGGTCTGTTGGTGGACAGGGCGGTGGAGCCTGTGCCTCCCCACTTGCAAGATCACGGATTCTACTCCAGGTATTTTCTAATGCCCAAAAGGACCGGTGGCCTTCGTCCCATTCTGGACCTCAGGAACCTCAACAAGTTCCTGGTGAAAGAAAAGTTCAAGATGCTTACTCTTGGAACCCTTCTGCCCTACCTCCAGCAGGGAGATTGGCTATGCTCCTTAGATCTAAAGGATGCGTACACTCACATCCTCATTCATCCAGACCACAGAAAGTACCTAAGGTTCATCATGGGAGGAAACCATTATCAGTAAAGAGTGCTGCCTTTCGGCCTCACCTCCGCCCCCAGAGTCTTTACAAAGTGCTTAGCAGTGGTGGCGGCCTGCCTGAGAAATCAGGGCATCTTTGTCTTCCCCTATCTGGATGACTGGCTCATCAGGGGTCAGACAGGTCAGGAGGCCAATCAAGCCACCCTCAGGACAATTGCTCTTCTACAACACCTGGGGTTTGTCATAAACTTCGAAAAGTCCACTTTGCTCCCTTCCCAGAACTTGGAGTTCATAGGGGCAAGGTTGGACTCTCTCCTGGCAAAGGCATTCTTGCCAGAAAACAGGGCCCGAAGGTTAATGGCCTTGGCAAGTCAGTTTCTCAGCAGGTCCCTGGTCTCCGCCAGTCTCTGCCTGAGGCTTCTAGGCCACATGGCTTCGACAGTACATGTGACCCCCAATGCCAGGCTCCATATGAGGCCTGCACAGTGGTGCCTTCGGTCTGTGGTGACAGGCCACAGGCAGCCTCAGAGACCGGATAAGGGTGTCCAGACCATTTCTGCACTCACTCAACTGGTGGCTACACCCACCCAATCTGCTGAAAGGGGTGCCCTTTCAGATTCCAGATTACACAGTGATGCTAACAACAGATGCCTCCCTGCAAGGCTGGGGAGCGCATTGTCTGGGCAAGTGCACCCAGGGCCTCTGGTCTTCCTGGGAAGCTGCACAGCAGATCAATCTCTTCGAACTCAGAGCTATTCGATTAGCACTCAAAGCTTTCACTCCTACCCTGGCTCAACAGTCTGTCCTGATTCAGACAGACAACTAAGTTGCCATGTTTTATGTGAACAAACAGGGCGGAACTGGGTCCAGGATCCTTTGTCGGGAAGCTCAGGACCTTTGTTCTTTTACCCTCAAGCACAACATGCTCCTCAGGGCTGTGTACCTTCCTGGCCAGGACAACTACCTGGCAGACAGATTGAGCAGGATTCTGCAGCCCCACGAGTGGCAGCTACATCCTTCAGTAGTTCAGAAGATCTTCCTGAGATGGGGTCTCCCTTTGATGGATCTCTTTGCCAGCCCCATCAAGAAGCAACTGCCAAAGTTCTGCTCCAGGCAGCCACATCCTCTGCGGACAGCAGCGGATGCTTTTCTGATATCTTGGTCTCAGGGCCTCCTCTATGCGTTTCCTCCCACGCCCTTGGTGGCCCGCACCCTATTCAAGATTCTCCAGGACAAGGCCTCGATTCTGCTGGTAGCTCCCAGGTGGCCGAGACAGCCTTGGTTTCCTCTTCTGCTTCAACTGGTGGTGGATCCTCCACTGCCTCTGGGGTTGCAACCCGACCTTCTCACACAGGACCAGGGTTCCCTTCTGCACCCCAATCTCAAGTCTCTCAATTTGATGGCCTGGAGGCTGCAAGGGTATTTTTGGCTCCCTGGGGCCTACCTCAGGAAGTTGAAGAGGTTGTCCAGCCTCCAGGAAACAATCCACTAGAAAAACCTATGCCCTCAAGTGGAAAAGGTTTTCTGTGTGGTGTCACCTACGTTCAGAGGATCCTTTCTCCTGTACTGTGCCAGTAGTGCTTCAGTACTTACTGCACTTATCCAATCAGGGATTTAAGTCCAATTCTGTTCGGGTCCACCTCTCAGCTCTAGCAGCTCACCACTCATTGGTAGAGGGACAATCTCTATCTGGTCACCCCTTGGTGTCCCGCTTTCTCAGGGGCTTGCTTTCGCTCAAGCCTCCCATCCGTCCTCCTGCCCCTGAGTGGGAGCTGAATGTGGTCTTGCAGCAACTGACTCACCCACCTTTTGAGCCGATGGCTACTTGTCCACTACGCTTCCTCTCCTGGAAGACACTCTTCCTGATAGCCCTTACCTCGGCTAGGCGAGTAAGTGAGCGTCAGGCCCTGGTCTGTGACAGGCCTTACACCAGGATTTACAGGAACAGGGTAGTCCTCAGGACTCATCCAAAGTTCCTCCCTAAGGTTGTCTCCTCTTTCCACCTCAATCAGGAGGTGGTTCTTCCAACATTCTTCCCTAGGCCTCATGCTAGCCAGGCTGAAGCAGTCCTGCATACCCTGGACTGTAGGAGGGCCTTATCCTTCTACCTTGACCATACGCAGGGGCATAGAAGGGCTACTCAGCTCTTCGTATCTTTTGACCCCAATAAGTTGGGGTTGGCTGTGCCCAAGCGTACCTTGTCCATCTGGGTGGCTGACTGTATCACCTGGGCTTATAAGGCTGCTGACCTTCCTTTGCAGGATAGGGTCAAGGCCCATCGTGTCAGGTCAATGGCTGCCTCAGTGGCTCATCTCCGCTCTGTGCCCTTGGTAGACATCTGCAAGGCTGCAACTTGGTCTTCAAGCCAGACTTTTGCAGCCCATTACTGCCTGGAGAGGGAGTCCCGTAGGGACAGTGCTTTTGGCCAGGCAGTACTCCGGAATCTCTTTGAGGTATAGGCAACTCCTGCCCTCCTGCCCTCTGTTGGGCTACCGGTGGAGGTTGTGTCCTTGAAAAGCCTTTCTTTGCTGCTGAGACTAGAGGGAGTTCTCTTGTTCAGCCTGGGTTCCTCTGTAGCCCAGAGCTAGGGAGTCACCCATATGTGAGGACTGACTTCCTGCTTGGTCCTGGAGAAAGAGTAGTTACTCACCTGTAACAGGTGTTCTCCAGGAGCAGCAGGAATCAGTCCTCACAACCCTCCCTCCTCCCCTTGGAGTTGCAGTTGTACATAGTTTATTTTTCATTTTTGTCTGCTGTTCTTAGCTATGTCATTTGACTGAGGTAAGAGGGCACCTTTAGGCGGGAAGGGAACCGTGCATGCGTGCCTGCATTCCCAAAGGCTTTCATAGAAAGCTGGGGAAATGCTCCGCTGGGGCTTCATCGGCGCCGATGACACCCATATGTGAGGACTGATTCCTGCTGCTCCTGGAGAACACCTGTTAGTGAGTAACTACTCTTAATTTCAAGAAATTCAAACGAATAGTTTTTGCTTCTCCAGCTTTCAGGTATGGTTATGTACTTGGACATGTGTTCATTAATATCTTGAACAGAGAGCATGGAAATATTCATCCGAACAGCCAGCAAAACACTATCAATTAGAATTTTAATTTCTTCTGGTGTAGAACGCTTCCGTTCATTACTATTTTTCCTTTTCTCTTTTTCAGCGGTGCTCTCAAGCAACAACTTAAATAATCCTCCTCTTAAATTTGGATTTTTAGCTCTAAGTTTCTTAACACTTTCAGTATGAGTCTTACTAGACAGATGCCATTTCAAAAAGTCCAGTTTCCACACATTATCCCAAATTTTGCCATTCGAAAACTCTCCGATGGTTTTTGCATCTCGGCAGTATAAGCAGACTACTCCGTCATCCTTTTCGTAAGTGAATATTTCACGCACTTGAACGCACTTTTTATCCCGAGATTTCGGTGTCTCCGTTTCAACAATTTCTTCAAGCCATTCAGACTTAAAAGCTCTGGCCGTTCTTTTATGTTTTGCACCTCTCATTGCTATTGGTTTCGACATTTTAAAAGTGGTGTGGTGGTCACAGCAGGTGCTTTATTATTCAAAAGAAATGCCTCAACGCTTTTCATCCAAAGCCTGATGGGCTTGGAAGTTGGAACTGCAAGCAATATAACAATGTTGTTATAGTGGTAACAAAGAGAAAAAGAATACATAGTAAAAAAGAAGGCACAGTATTACTTACATGGATTAGCAGTTTAACACAAATCCAGAAAAGTGACTTAATTTTAAAACTATGGATTTCCATCTCCATCAGTCCCACCGAGCCTTCTTCACCTCTATCCACCCCCACCCCCTCCTTCAAGGCACCCACCACAGTTATCATTCCACCCTAAACAAATGTGACAGAACATGGAAAGTAGTGGCCAATGAAAGCCACTCCTGTGAAAATAAAACCACCAATAGACTCCCCCAGAGCTCAGTGTGAGGACTCACTTTCAGTATAGAGGAAAACAATGGTTAACAAAAATCTGCAACCATAGAAATACAAGAACTGAAAGAGTACTTGATTTTACACTTTTTTGCATTATTTTCTCTTTCATGTATTTCGGCTAGAAAAATCCATTAGCTACCTATCATCTAGAACAAGACAGAGATTTGGGAGTAATGATCTCAGATGACCAGAAAGCTACCAGTCGATATAATATAGCATTAGAGAAAGCTGACAGCATACTTGATTTCCTTAATAAAAGGTATCATTCTTGGGAAAAGGAGGTTATAACATTTGTTTAGATCACTAGTTAGATCCCTACTCTGTTCAGTTCAAGGCTAGGGTGCCAACATCTTGAACAAACTCTGAGGCTATTCCTGATTAAAATTGAGATCAAATATAATTGTATTAAACTAGAAAGCAGTCATAGATTGCTGGTATCTGGACCAGCAGATGTGGCCTGTCCCTGAGCAGTTGTTAGAAAGTCTGGTTTCTTAATACTGAAAGGCAAGCAGGAAAAGCAATCCTTCCAAGCATCAGTTTCATCTTGTACTGTGGGTAAAAGTATGTGTACTATGACCAACATGGATACTTTTACCCACAGTGAGGAAGGGGACAATATGCACACTCCCACATTTTTTTGAATATTGCTTTAACATAACCTCACCAATAAAGGGGTGCAGTTAAATTAAGGAATTAAAAGTATGCAACAATTTGTATTTTCAAAATCCTGCATGCACTTTCCAAGAATACATTTGAACTTCCATCAAAGCTAATGGAAAAGGGTTTCTATCCCCCCCCTCCTTTCTTCTTCTCCGGCGCTGGCCTTCCCGACTCTTCAGAGGGGGGCTGAGACCACACGCGGCGCCGCCACCACCATCCCCGTTTCACTCACCTGCTCCGCTGCCGATAGCCTGTCCCTGGCGTAGCCCCACACAATCTGGCAGCAGTCCCAGAGCAGCGGTCTCCTCTTCTTCGCCGGTGCGGTGTGCTGCTCTCCCTTCTCCGCATGTGGCACTGGAGGCTGCTGGCACTAGCAGGCAGGCACAAGAGCAGAGCGAGGCTGGCTAGCTGGCTGCCCCTCCCTTTTATTTCCCTCTTTAGCCTGTGTCATGTGAGAGGAGTGAGGAGGACTCAGAGCAGAGAGGAGAGATTCGGAAGTGACGTCACGAGTCTCGGAATTACCCGGAAATTACAGAATGCCAGTAGATCGGCAGCGCAGCCGCGGCCTTAAAAAACTCAAGGTTTAATTTGAAAACCCAGGAACTCCGGAATTTTTGTGCGCTCCTTTGTGAGGTGTGTGCGCGCGCACATGCGCACAGCTTAGAGGGAACAGTGGTCATAATGCAGCTGGCCATATTCTGCGGGCATTGACCATGTTTCAGTGAAACAGAGGGATGGGAGAGGATATAGCTCTGGCGAGTCTGGATGCCGAGAAGGCTATTGACAGGGTATCCTGGGAATATCTGTTCTGGCTGCTCCCACGGTATGGTATAGAAGGGCAATTCGGACAGTGGATCGCACGCTGTACATGGCGCCACAGGCCCAAATCTTGGTGAATGGCGCTTTAGCAGAACCTTTCCCATTGGAAAGGGGTACACGGCAGGGCCTCCCTCTATCTCCTCTTGTTTATTCTAACCTTGGAGTCCTTCACACAAAAGATCAGGGCAGAGCCCACTATACAGGGGGTGGAAATAGGCGCAACCACTTGTAAAATTAGCATGTTTGCAGATGATATGCTCATAAGCATGCACAGCAAGGATGAGGGGTGGACCAAGCTGCAAATGCTACTGAAACAGTTCGATAGTTTCTCGGGACTAAAAATAAATACTGAAAAATCAGAGGCGCGTATGTTAGGGGCTGGACGAACGAGGAGGGGCAATAGGGCAGCATTTAGGTGGTCTACGGGGCTGCTTCATTACCTGGGCATCTACCTACACAAGGATCTGAAACAGATCTACCAGCTTAATATACAGGGGAAGATACAGCAAATTTGACAATTATGCGCTAAACGGCTGGATCTGCCCTTGTTGTTTTATGGCTGAATAGCATTGGAGTGGAGGAGTAGCCTAGTGGTTAGAGCACTGGCTTGGTAACCAAGCAACCAGGGTTCAATTCCCACTAGCACTCCTTGTGGCCTTGGGCAAGTCACTTAGCCCTCCATTGCCTCGGAAGAAAGTGCCAGTGTGAATCAAACCCTTGATCTTCTGGGTACTAGACAGTTGCTCTGACCACTAGGCTACTCCTCCACGGAAGTGTGTGATAGCGACACCGATTTCCACAATCTGCAGCCCTGTTGGAATCGTATGGGGAACTGGTACCGCATGCTGCGGGATGCGCTCTCCGCACCTCACCTGCAGAAACTAGCAACCTCATGGGCAGAGGAGTTGGGGGAAGAGATCACGGAGGAGCAAATAGAGAAGCTATTTGAGCAAATCCCCGCACAATACCTAGCCACACAATATAGGGAAA
Source organism: Ichthyophis bannanicus (assembly GCA_033557465.1). NCBI lineage: Eukaryota > Metazoa > Chordata > Amphibia > Gymnophiona > Ichthyophiidae > Ichthyophis > Ichthyophis bannanicus. The sequence goes on along the minus strand of CM066046.1, from coordinate 71,658,778 downwards.
TACAATTTCAAATCCTACACAGGCGAAACCTAACAAGGGAGAGAAGGCATAGGTTGGGCATTTGGGACACAGGCAGATGTGCAAAGTGTGGGGCAGAAAGAGCGACATTTCGGCATACATTTTTAGAATGCCCGGAGCTATCAGAGATATGGAGCAGGATGCTACAAGAGCTGGAAAAAGTGCTCAGGCAGCCAATTGAATGGACTTACAGCCTGTTGCTCTTGGGAAAGGAAGACCCATTGTGGGCTAAGAAACTGAAGAAAGTGGAGCGCCGCTGGATCCTGCATGGCTTAGTGTCTTTATTTTATTTATTTATTTATTTTTTATACCGTGCCCTTTAGTTACATGTATACTAACAGGTACTTTTTATTCCCTTGTCCCCGAAGGGCTCACAATCTAAGTGTACCTGAGGCAATGGAGGGTTAAGTGGCTTGCCCAAGGCCACAAGGAGTGTCCATGGGACTAGACCCCCCAGTCTCTCTGGCCTGAGGTTGCTTGTCCCCATGCAGGAATTGAACCCCTGGCCTTCCAGCCTGAGGTAACCTGACCCAACCACTGAGCCACTCCTCCCTCCCTCCTCAAGGGTGTGTTAAAAAGCTCATCCTTCAATATTGGGTAGGTAAAGAAGCGCCCACATTCTCACAATGGATCAATGCTATGCACCAACTGTCACTGATGGAGTTACGTCTAATTTATTTTATTTATTTATTTAACAGTATTTCTAAACCGCCTTATCTTATTAATCAAGGTGGTATCACAGCAAACAATCTGGTAAATTGAGAGTGTTAATCATGCAGTGAGGGAGAAATTTAGTTGAGTGTGTGTTGTATTGTGTGCTAGATTGGTTTGAGCTATGTACAATTGCAACATGTCGTAAGCCATGGGGTGTCTGATGCAGGTGGTTGTGGATTACCTTCCTAGCTTATTTTCCCAAGGCAGCAGGGGGAGGGATAAGGATGGGGATGGGGGGGGGGAGATGAGAATAGGGAAGGGGGGGGTTGGGCTGTCAGATGAGGTAATGTAGAATGTAATGAGCTGCGTTCTTATAGTTGAACCTAACAGCCTAAAGGGGGGAAGATCTACAAAAATCTTTTTTAGTGACATAACTCGAGAATGAAGACCATCTTGCTGTGGATTCTGTATATCTTGGAATAAAGGGTGATGATTGGGGAAGGGAAGGTTGTATAATTGTGAAACTCTTGAATGTTTTGTTGGTTAAAAGTCAATAAAGCATACATAAAAAATCCCAGGGGCGTGTGTTGGAGATATTAGACTGTCGTCTTATAGTACATTGTTTAGAAATTGTAAAATTGATGATATGATGGTCTGACCAAGGTAAGGATTGCGTATAGAGGCCTTTAGCTCTTCTCTTATTTTTTTTTTTAAACTTGATTTTTATTAAACCATTGGATGCACAACAGGCTCCAGGGCCATGGGTACACTTACATGACCTCTGGATATGTCAGTACCACAGTATCTAAGTAATATCATCCGGTGTTTTACAATTTTTTCCCACGCTGACTTTACCGCCTCCCCTCCCCCCATCCCACAGTTGGGATTCCATGTTATTATTCATACCCTTTCAGTTTTATATTTATGATCAGTCTATGCTGGCAGCATTTGTGTACTGTTCATATTGTCACTGGATTTGGACCTTCCAGGCCCCCACCTCCGGTCAACTATCACAGTGTTCATGTTCAATTCAAGTCTCACCTTTCTCAGTTTTGGGCTCCCCGGTCTGGCCTACTTTTATTAGCCCATATTGAGGATATCATTCCATGCTCATGACCTTGGTGTATCTAAATAGCATCCCATATAGAGTAAAAGGCTTTATGTTTTTGGGTGTTTCCTTTCGCAGTCAAACATTCCATTAGCATCAACTGGTGCAGGTTATTACGTCACTCCCAGAACATTGGAGGATTCTCATCCCTCCAATGTCGGAGAATTGGCTGTTTCCCCACCACACATGCTTTCAGAACAAGCAATCGTACTGGATGTCCCCTAGGTTGTGTAGGGCGTAGTATATCAAATAAAATTGTTTCTATCTGAAGGTCTATAGCCTGATCCAACATATCTTCCAGGTACCCTTGAATTTGTCTCCAATAAGATATAATCATGGGGCGTCGCCACCACGTGTACTAAGTTAACCTGGCTTTCTTCACACCACAGGCGTGCACTTTGCTCTTAAAGTCCACTGCAAAACACACGCAGCAGCGAGAACTGCGCCTGGTTAAGGGCGAGAAACTGGAGCTCCCGCCATCGGCTTGACTGAAAGAGATATGGGATCCTTTTAATGGCTTGTAGAGGCATTCCTGCAGGCACCAGGCTCTCCATATCTCTGGCCCAGGTGGATTCCACCGTGATTTAATCCTGCGGTTCCACCAAGTCCCTCATTTTCCGATTGAATTATGATATAGATAAAGTCCCACCCTCATCCTCATCCAAATTTTAAAAAATTCCACCATTTTGTCCATCCAGTCTGAGAGCAAATTTTCCTTATGAAGTGAAGCAATATAGTGATGAAGCTGGCAATAAGCAAAATAGTGTTTAGGTTCTATGTCATATTCCAAGCTCACTGCAGTAAACGATTGGATTTCCCCTTTTTCATCTAATACTTGCTGTACATAGCGTCGACCCCCTCCATTCCCAGAGGGTAAACTCACTAACTGCCATGCTAGGAGGAAAGTTTTCATTGCCCCGAAGGCGTAAGAAGCCTTTATCTTTATCTTTATTTAAAATTTGATAAACCGCTTTTCGTCGAAACATAAAGCGGTGTACAATAAAAGGTTGGCAATGCAAGGACAAGGAAAGGAACGCCAAAGTAAAACAGAAAAGTAAGTATAAAAAGAATAAAGGCATAAACAAATAGAAAAACAAAAAACCAAAAACAGCACAGGACAAAACTAGAGGGCCAATAATTAAAACATAGATTAACAGAGTTTTTTAAAAACAAACATGATAAAAAGGCCCAAAAAGGGAAAGACAAACCAGACCATGGGTAGACAAAATGCACAGCTAAACAAATACATGGACAGGACAGACATAAGGACAAGCAACTGAGAGAACATCAGGGAGGACCATCGGGAGAGAGATGAAAAGCTTGCTGAAACAGATGGGTTTTGAGTAGTGTCTTAAATTGGGGATATGAGGGTTCCAAACGGAGAAACGGTGGTAAGGCATTCCAAAGTACTGGACCTAAAAAGAAAAAAGCGGCGTGGCGTGCCTGTGATGGGGAAGGAAGAGACAAACGGTTTGCATGATTTCACTAGTGAGATTTGCCATCAAGCACATAAAGTGCGCCACACGATTTTAATCGGCCGAATCCAACAGCTGTTACTAAGTCAAGAGGGAAGCATCTGGTGCTCCTTTTCCAACTGATGCAGGGTGTGATTGTTAGTGAACCCTAACCAGTCCTGGAGGTGCCGCATCTAGCATGCCAAGGTATATTATTGTATATTCGGCAACCCTATCCCATCGTATTCCCATTCTCCACGAAGCCTAGACAGTGCTACTTTGCCACGACCTCCTCTCCACAAAAAACAACGGATCTCTCTTTCTAGGCATCTAAGGTCGGACTGGAGGAAAGCGATCTGGAAGGTTTGTAGGTGGTAAAGGATCTTGGGTAGCAGAACCATACGATAGGCTTCCACTCTACCCACCAACAACAGCGGTAATGGGGTCCAATCGCGCAGACTTATTTATACCTTCCGTAATAAAACCTCATAGTTCAATTGATATAATTTACCCGGATTCTGAGGTAACTGTATCACTAAATACATAAATGCCCTCACTGCCCATTTGAGTGGAAAGGAGAGACCCGAGGTGGTTCTCAGCTGACGCAGAACATCCAGGGCCTCCGAATTGTCCACATTAAGTTTAAGTCCTGCTACCACTCCATAACTTTGGAATTCAGAGAGCAGTATAGGCAACGACTTCTGTGGCTGAGCAATGTGGACAAGTATGTCATCGGCAAAGGCGGAAATTTTGAATCAGGATGTATGATCTCGATCACTGGATGGGCTGCTTGTTTTCAGAGAAGAGGATCCAAAGAGAGAACAAATCATAAAGTTGATAGTGGGCTTCCCTGCTTGGTCCCTCTTCCAGCACAAAGGCCTCTGATATTGTTGAGTTGACTATAACTGCCACCATGGGTTGTGAGTAGAGCAACCCAATCTTACGAAGGATTGCCTCTCCTCTCCAAGCCCACCCTATCAAATGCCTTTTTGCGTCAAAGCTAATAAAGAGGGGACACCCTTCTCGTGAATCCATTCCAGGGAAGCGAAAATCTTGCGTAAAATACTAGTTAGCAAGCGTCCTCACACAAAGCCCACCTGTGAATCATGCAGAAGTTCCAGAAGCATCATGGCCTGTCGATCCGCTAGAAATTTTGCAAAAAGTTTAAGATCATAGTTAATCAGGGAGATGGGCTGGTATGCTGCTGCATACTGTGGGTCTTTCCCGAGTTTTTGGATGAGGGTAATATGGGCCCAGTTGTCGCCCCATCTAAAAGTGCCCTTATCTGTACGCTCCTGAAACGTTTCGACTAGTAGGGGAGTCAGCTGCCCCTGCAAATTTTTTTTAAAACTCTGCACTAAATCCATCTGGACCTGGAGCCCTACAACATGGTGCCCGTTGAATTTCCTTTTGAATTTCTTTAGTAGAAAGTGATGCCCCCTAAGATCTCTGTTTGCTGTTCTGACAGCTTGGACAGATTGAGGTTGCCTAGATATGTCGCAAGTGTAGATGGCGACACTGGCTCTCCAGCATACAGATTTTTGTAAAACGTTTGAAGCAATAGTGCTATACGGTCATTGTCTTGATGGAGAACACCCTGTTTGTCACGTAACTCTGGGTAACGTGGGTATCTCTGGTCCTCCGCAAGCATCGTGCCAGCAAACGACCTGCCCGATCCCTGTGTCTTGTCACGCCCTCCTCCCCCGTGTAGGCGGTTGCCTGGAAGAGGGGATACGTGACCACACATTTATAGATCCTTGTAAGTGCTGATGTCTGGGTTCCGTGTAGTTGTGGGCCAAGACGCGGACAGCCAAGGTTAATTGGGGTAACAATAACTTTATTGTTAGCACAGGAATTTTGCATCTACTACCCCTAAATAACAGAAACAAAATGTGGATACTTTTTCAAACCAAATAAAGTCAAAGATGTAACAAAGTCCACCTGATACTTCTCAGGGTTGTCAGTTCCAAATAAGTTATCCAAACTTCTTTCCAGCTCTGAACAAGGTCTGTTCTTCACACTAGAAGCTTTACTTTCATGTAACAACTTTACTTTGCAGATAACTCAATAGCATTGCACTTGCTTTTCACAGCTGCTTAATGAGGTTGAGTTTTACACTTAGGCAGTACGCTGCCTCTCCCCGTGTAAAAGCTCAATTGCATGAAGTTGGACTTCTCCAGCACTTAGCACTTGCACAAAGGTATACAGCTTTCACTCCTTATGACAGTAAGCACACTCTGTTTCCATATCAGAATAACTGCTATCTATTACAGCTGACTCAGTCTGCATTGGTTCTACTTCTGAGTCTGGTATGTCCTGGTTATAGTCAGGGTTCTGCAGAGCAACTGGCTTCCACTGCTCTAGTAAGCTTTTAAGCTGTTTCCATTTAGAATCCTTTTTACTTCTTGGTATATGTGAGGAATTAAAATTACCAGCTTCCTTTAAAACTGAATCAATGGAAAAAGGGCTCACCTTTCTTCTGGTATGTCTGGCTTTCCCAGTTTGGTTAAAAGGTAAGTATTTGTCTTGATACTGCTTCACTATCTCCCGTGTGGCAAACTGCTCAGCAGGGTCTGGCTCTAACCTCCGTCTCCGTAGCACACAATCAGCTGTTTGCTTACGAGCAGCTGGGCTATTCTCAGAGCTTGAGCTAGAGACACGCTGCCTGCCCTGGGAACATTTCTGCAGCTTTTCACCTGGAACTTTAGTCCAGCCTAATCTCCCACCTGTAACCACAGCTTCCAGAGAAGACTCCGGGGAAGAACTCCTGTCTCTCCTGGGTAAGGTTTCCAGCCTCTCCCCTCGAGGTTTAAAGTTACTTCTGACCTGCTTCTCTCTGCTGCTTGGCCTGTGGTAATTCCTCTCCTTTACAGGAAGCTTTCTCAGACGCTTTTCCAGAGACCTTTCTTTCTCTAAGCAGTCTTGCTGGCAACTCCCCAAGCACCGTGTGCTACCTTGGTAATGGTTGCTCCTTCCTTTGCTTCTCGGTTCCTCAGGTCTCCCTCTGGATCTGAATCTGAACCAGAACCTGAGCCAGAGTCCAAAACTCTGTCTCTATTCTCCTTCTTCCTCGTTCCTTTCTCATTCTCATTCCCACTCTCATTCTCCCTATCTGAATCTCCTTCCTGGTTAAGAGCATGGGGCTGCCCTATCCGCTTTGACTCCGCCCCCTTGCCTCTTACGTCAGCTCCCGGGGTTGTCATGGAGCTGGGGTGTGGCTCTCTCACTGACTTTCTATGCAGCGAGTTTCTCTGGGCTGAAGCTTTAACCCTTTCCCTGCCTGTATTGCTGTCTACTTTTGGGGAAAGAAGCTGCTTTAAACCCTTATTTCTGGTGTTTAAGCCCTCTGCATCATCACAGTCTATATAACTGGAATTTGTAATAGAGCATAGATTTTTTTCACATGTTGGTGTAGCAGCTCGTTCAAAGACACTTGTGTCTCCAGCAATACTGCCTTTGTCTGTGGGGTCGGGTTTTGTGCATATTTGTGATGAGCCCTGACCAAGTGCCTCTCAAGGCACAAAATTTGTCCATTTATCAATCACCTTTTCCGTACAGTGTATGCAAGTATATCCCCTCGCAGTACTACTTTGGTGGTTTCCCACAAGAGCTCGGGAGTATCTATATGCCGCTCATGTAGAAACATATGGAAAGTAGTATCTTTGTATAGAACAAGTGCCAAATATGCATTCTGGACTCTGTTGCTCCTTAAGCTAAATCTACCCACACAGGAGTGTGATTGGAAATTTCCCCTGGTCTGATAGCCACCTCTGCGGCCCTTTCGAAAACAAAGTCAGACAGCAGGATCATATCCAGGCGGGCATTTGTCCCATGTGTGTGACTACACACACCTCTCCAGAGCTGGGTTTAGGATCTGCCAGCGGTCCACTACATACAACTACTGTTTGAACCTACCCAACGCCCTCGCCAGGACTCGCTGGGAGTCTATCTTGCCCCGTGAGACATCTATCTGGGGGTCCATAATTGCATTGAAGTCACCACCAACGACTATTCCTGCTTCTGGTAGGCTTTCTATCTTGGAGGCCACGTTTGCAAAGAATAGAGCGTTATTTATATGTGGGCCATATACGTTACATAATACCATGGGGCAGCCCTCTAAAGTCCCGTAGATAATAAAGTACCTCTCTGTAGGGTCAGCAATTGTCTTCTGACTCTCAAATCGAACGGCCTTATGAAACAGAATCACCACCCCTCCCTTCCTGCCCTGTGCAGGAGTCCCAAACACCTGGCCCATCCAGTCTCTTTAGTTTTGAATGTTCTGTTGCAGATTGATGAGTTTCCTGCAAGAAAGCAATATCACATTTGTAACGTTTTAATGACTGGAGGATCTTATAGTATTTGACCGGGGAGCCCAATCCGCACACATTCCAGGATAAGACCTTTAGCCTATTCCACTTTTATTTAGACCAGACAGATGACACAATGACAATAGGGAGGTCCCACCTGCCTAGGACCACCCCTTTAACAATTATTATACCGTGACTGTAGATTCTTATACTTCTTTCTTTTGAAATCCCAACTGATTCTCCCATCGCTCTTCTACCTCCTATCAGGTGCTCATCTCCCCTCTCTCTTCCCTTCCCTTCCCTCCCCCTACTCCCCCCGCCCCTCTTCTCCCCTGTCCTCTCTTCATCTTCCTACCCTCTTCCTTGTGAGATCGCTTTGATGTGCCAGGTCCCTCACTCCCTCACTCCCTCACTCCCTCCCCCCTTCTTCCATCCATTCATCCTTCTTCCATTCGCTCTGTCTTTCCACATTCATTCTCCCACTCACCTCCCCCTCTTCCCTGCCCATCCTTGGGTCCCCCCTCCCCCTGTCTTAATACAGCTTTACCATCAATTATTTACTCACTGCCCAATTCTCAACCTTACCCTTCTGTGACTCAACACACGGACCTACTTTCCCCCTCCCTCCACCTCCCGACCCCTGACCCGTTCTTTCATTCATCCCCTTGCACACTCCCTTCTCCTTCTTACAAGTTAACTTCTTATAACTAACGTATACATTACATTAATGATCCATTTATTAACAACAAAGTCCTTTGCCATGGTCCCTAGTTACACCATTGCCATCAGGTCCAGTTATAGATCTTCACTTGATAATTGATGCCTGCTCTGGGTGGCATCTTTCCCCTGCTCCTTCCATCCTGAGCATGATCCTATTTTTATCCGCCCATTCTAGGCCTAGGTAGTTGCCATCACCAGGGTCATTGATAACCTCTCGGCCTCTTATGCTATCCAGGCCAGGGCAGATTAACCAGTTTTATTCTCGTTTCTGAGGTCGCTTTAGGAGGCATATCTACCAGGGTCTCCCCCTGCAGTTCTATCCTTCCATTCCTGTTATTAATATCCCACCAGGGAGAGGCCCGCAACCACCCAGGCCTCTTGTTTCGCCATGTCGGGGGGGGGGGGGATGGGATAACATTTTACTATCTCCATGTGTGACCCTGTTACCCCTAAGATGTTGTAGGCTCCTTAGATTGAGTGGGAGTTGGGGCCAGCGCTTGTTGTTTTTATAATCCCTGAACATATGCCATCACTAGCTCTGCGATTTCAAAGGTCTGGGGGACACCATTATGGAGTAGCCAGAGTCATGCCAGATATCGGACAGAAAATTTAATGCCTATGTCTACCAAGTTTTGGCAAACTCCTGTGTATGCCTGGCATTTTTGGCCACCGAGTAATTCTGAAACGTCTATCTCCAGGAACAAGCAGGAATGTAGTCTTCACATATGGGTAACGTTGGCACCGATGGAGCCCACATGGGAACGCTCTCCAGCATACATTAGGAAAGCTTTTGGGAGCATCCCACTGCGCCTGTGTAGCTGCCTTCCCAGCTCTCCTGTTTTTCGTTTTCCGCGGAGCCAACAAGAAGCAATGCCTGTCACCACAGAAAATTTGTCCATCCTTATTTTTTGTGGTCGCATCTGCCTTCCCGGTGATGCTGGTACCGATCCCCATCGGTGCTTTCTTTCTTTCTTTTTATTTAAAAAAACCAAACAAATCTTCTGTGAGGGAAAGCATTTTTTCTTCCCTAAGGTGCATCGATGTCATCTTAGGCTTAGGCCTCCCCTATTGTCACAGACAAAATGGAAAAACCATCCAGTGGTTTTAAGAAGTGTTCCAAATATGGCAGCAACTTTTCAGCCACAGACACCCATGACAGGTGTCTAAAATGCTTAGGACTGGATCATCAACCGTCAGAATGTCCTCTTCGTAGGAAGATGACAAAGTTTGACTGCAGGGGAGTATCTGAAGTCAAACTGGGGAGCACCTAAAAGCTAATTACACAAAGCTAAGCATTTTTTATTCTGATTGATAATCTAGGTGGTGGAAACTTTCCATAGAAAATTTATATTAAAAAATATGCTAAATTGCCAGAATAGTCCTTGATGCTATTAGGTGCTTGAGTATGATACGATAAAGATCGTTTGTTACAGCGCCATCTAGTCTGAGACATTCTGGGCATATATAGCATTTTTATCTATTTTCTTTAAATGAAGAAAAATGTTTCTACCGCAAATGTATTTACCACATTGAACGAAGGTTATGTATAGAGCATTTTGAATTATAAAGGCATTGTATTTTGCTCTGAAAGGACCAACAAGAGGATTATATGAATACATATCTAGATCTACTGCCAATCCAGCAAGGAAAAAAGCAGCAAAGAAAGCTTTTTTCAATAAAAAGAAGAGGTACTATCCTTCTTACACCCCTGCTGTACAGTGTCAACACCATGCTCCTCAGAAGGGGCAGCAGCCATCAAAACAGCAAAAGAAGGCTCAGACTCCTAAGTTACAGTCATCTCAGCAGACCCAGCCTCCTCAGGGTCTTTGACTCCTTTCTGGAGAACATAGCCGTTCTGCCTCTGGAGATTCCAGATTCCACCCATATCCCTGGCAGACTTTGTCACTTTGCCCACAGGTGGCATCTTATCACATCAGAGCAGTGGACACTGTCCATAATATGGGAGGGGTACAAGCTTCATCTACGAAGTCTACCCCCCCCCCCCGACTCCTCCAAAAGAGTCCCGCTCTCAGCCCCTTCTCACTGCTCTGTTGTTGCAAGAGGTCACTTCCCTTCTCTTATAGGGCGTAATAGAGGGGGTTCCACCATCCCAGCAGGGAATGGACTTTTATTCTCAGTACTTCCTCATTCCGAAGAAAACAGGAGGGTACAGGCCCATTCTGGACCTCAGAGAACTGAACAGGAGAAGTTCAAAATTATCTCCCTAGGGGCCCTTCTCCCCTATCTCCAGAGTCAGGATTGGCTCTGTTCTCTAGATCTAAAGGAGGCATATACTCACATACTTATTCACGCACAGCACAGAAAGTTCTTGTACTTCATGTTTCCAGGGAGACATTATCAATACAGAGTCCTTCCTTTCGGCCTCGCCTCTACTCCAAGAGTCTTCACAAAGTGCATGGCGGTAGTAGCTGCATTCCTAAGGACTCTTGGGATATTTGTCATCCGTTACTTAGACGACTGGCTTATTCAAGCAAACACCTCTCTAGAGGCCAGTCTTTCCTTCTCGCATACCATGCAAGTGCTGCAACACTTGGGATTTGTAATAAATCTTGCAAAGTCCCAGCTCATTCCCTCTCAAACTCTTGAGAGGCTCTCCTAGACACTCAACAGTCAAAGGCATTTCTGCTCCAACCCCGCTGCGCTCGGCTCAATCAGCATCTCAGGCATGCCTCAAGAACTTTCTGACTGCTTGAGAAATGCTACAACGTCTGGGACATATGGCATCAACAGTGCATATTGTTCCATATGTTCGTCTACATATGCGCGCAGCCCAGTGGACTCTGGTTTCCCAGTGGTCTCACGCATTGGGTCGCCTGAGAGACAAAATAATGGTCTCTACCCATCTAATCTCGCCTCTCCAGTGGTGGCAATCCTCAGAAAACCTCCTGGTAGGGTAACCTTTTCAGATGCAGCACATCAATGTACCCTGATGACAGATGCATCCAAATTGGGCTGGGGAGCTCATCTGGACAATCTCTCCACTCAGGGGCTCTGGTCTCATCGGGAGTCACAACTCCACATAAATCTGCTGGAACTCGGAGCCATTCACAGTGCTCTCAAAGTCTTCCAGGATCATCTTCGATTCCGCACAGTTCTAGTCCAGACGGACAGTCAAGTTGCCATGTTCTACTTGAACAAGCAGGGCGGAACAGGCTCTTGGACCCTCTGCAGTGAGGCCCTGCATCTGTGGTCTTTTGCCATACAGCATCGCATTCACCTGCATGCGGTATATCTTCCGGGCAAACGCAATGTCTTGGCGGACAAACTGAGTCGAGTCCTTCTACCCCACAAGTGGTCTCTCCATGCAGACAAGGTCGCTGACGTTTTTCAAATCTGGGGAACCCCAGAGATAGACCTGTTCGCAAGTCCTCAGAATGCCAAGCTTTCTCGCTTCTGTTCCAGGACTCCTGCACTGAATAACCAGCAGGTGGATGCTTTTCACATCCACTGGGGTCAAGGCTTTCTATATGCCTTCCTTCCCAGTCCCCTCATTCCCGACTCTTTTCAAACTCCAGAGAGACAGGGGCTACATAACACTCATATCCCCACGCTGGCCACGACAACCATGGTATCCTCTCCTTCTATGTCTCTCTTGGGCTCAACCTGTAATTCTGGGGTCTGCTCCAGATCACCTCTCTCAGGAGGAGGGGAAGCTGCTGCATCCCAATCCACAGTCCCGTCATCTCACAGTATAGCTGCTGAGGGCAAAGCCTTCCAGGACATTAACCTCTCTCAACAGGTTAAGGACATAGAAACATAGAAATATGACGACAGAAAAAGACCACATGGCCTATCTAGTCTGTCCTTCCATAACAACTACAACAGTCCACTTTTTGCCTTTAGAGATCCTCTGTGTTGGTCCCATGCTTTCTTGAATTCAGTTACTGTCCTCATCTCTACCACCTCCACTGGGAGACTATTCCACGGATCCACTACTCTTTCCGTAAAGAAATATTTCCGCATATCACTCCTGAATCTATCTCCCTTCACCCTCATCCCATGTCCCCTCGTAGCAGAAATTGCTTTCAATTGAAAGAGGCTCTCTCCCTGAACATTTATGCCACGGAGGTATTTAAACATCTCAATCATATCACCTCTATCCCGCCTTTCCTCTAAGGTGTACATATTAAGATCCTTAAGTCTGTCCTCATATGCTTTATAATGAAGCCCATTAATCATTTTGGTAGCAACCCTCTGCACCGACTCCATCCTGTTCACATCCTTTTGAAGGTGCGGTCTCCAGAATTGCACACCATACTCCAAATGAGGTCGCACCAAAGACTTATACAGAGGCATTATCACCTCCTTTTTTCTGCTAGCCATTCCTCTCCGTATGCACCCAAGCATCCTTCTAGCTTTTGCTGTCGCCTTTTCCACCTGTTTAGCTACTTTAAGATCATCAGACACAACCACGCCTAGGTCCCGCTCTTCTTTAGTGGACAAAAGTACTTCACCTCCTATACTGTATTGCTCCCTTGGATTGCTGCAGCCCAAATGCATGACCTTACATTTTTTAACATTAAATCCCAGCTGCCAAATTCTAGACCATTCTTCAAGCTTAGCTAGATCCCTCCTCATGTTATCTACCCCTTCCTGGGTGTCTACTCTATTGCAGATTTTGGTATCATCCGCAAAGAGGCAAACCTTACCCGACAGCCCTTCCGCTATATCACTAACAAAGATGTTAAAAAGAATCGGACCAAGGACAGATCCCTGGGGCACACCACTGGTAACATCCTTCTCCTCAGAGTGAGCTCCATTTACTTGTACTCTTTGTCGCCTCCCACCCAACCAATTTCTAACCCAAGCAGTAACTTTAGGGTCCATCCCTAGGGTGCTCAGTTTGTTTATAAGTCGCCTGTGAGGAACAGTGTCAAAGGCTTTACGGAAATCTAAATACACCACATCTAGAGCTCTCCCTCGGTCCAACTCCCTGGTCACCCAGTCAAAGAAATCAATCAGATTTGTCTGACAAGACCTGCCTCTGGTGAATCCATGCTGCCTCGGATCCTGTAATCCGCTGGACTCCAGAAACCTCACTATTTTCTCTTTCAGCAGCGTTTCCAATAATTTACTCACCACCGAAGTTAAACTAACCGGCCTGTAGTTTTCAACCACATCCTTACTTCCGCTTTTGTGTAAAGGCACCACATGAGCCTCTCTCCAGTCCTTTGGCACCACTCCCGACTCCAACGAGGCATTGAAAAGGTCAGTCAGTGGAGCTGCTAGAACGTCCCCAAGTTCCCTCAGTATTCTAGGGTGTATCCCATCCGGTCCCATCGCTTTGTCTACTTTAAGTTGAGCTAGTTTCTCACGTACACAGTCTTCTGAAAATAGTTCAAGATGTCCCTCGCTTCTGTTCTTATTTGTGGGTGTTTTCTGAGGTCCTGCTCCTGGTTCTTCATCTGTGAACACAGAACAAAAATATTTGTTAAGCAATTCCGCTTTATCCTTATCAGCTTCTACATATTCCCCCCCTGCACCCTTGAGTCTGACAATACCACTTTTGCTCTTCCTCTTCTCACTAATATATCTGAAAAATGTCTTATCCCCCCATTTTATTGCATTGGCTATTTCCTCCTCCTTTTGAATCTTTGCCTTCTGGACTACTTTGCTAGCTTCTCTAAGTTTTTCCAAATACAGATGCCTGTCTTCTGCTCTCTGTGATCTCTTGTATTTCATGAAGGCCTCCCTCTTTTTCTTCACTTTTTCAGCTACTTCCTTCGAAAACCATAGCGGTCTCCTGTTCCTTTTGCCTTTATTTACCATTTTAACAAAAAGGTTGGTTGCCCTTAAAATACCCCCTTTCAGTTTTGCCCACTGTTTTTCTACATCCCCCAGCTGTTCCCATCCCACTAATGACTCCCTGAGGTATTGGCCCATCTTCGCAAAGTTAGTCTTCCTAAAGTCTAAGATCCTCACCTTGGAATGGATTCTAACAGCCCTAGTCCTAATACTGAACCACACCATCTGGTGATCACTGGATGCAAAATGATCTCCCACTACAACATCAGAAACACTTTCACCATTGGTAAGCACCAAGTCCAGTATGGCCCCTTCACGTGTGGGGTCTGTTACCAATTGCCTGAATAGTTCTCCCTGTAGAGAATCCAGGATCTCCTTACTTCTAGATGATACTGCAGCAGGAATGTGCCAATCAACATCTGGCATATTGAAATCTCCTATCAGTAGCACTTCCCCTTTCCTAGCAATGCTGCGTATGTCTTCAATTAACTCTCTGTCCACCTCTTCCTCTTGTGAGGGAGGTCTGTATATCACTCCAATGCAAATAGATTTCTCTTTCCCTCTTTCTAGTTTAACCCACAATGCCTCCTCTCTCCCTTTTAAGCTCTGTAATTCCAAAGCTTTAATAGTAGTTTTTACATATAGTGCCACTCCTCCTCCTCTTCTTCCTACCCTGTCCTTCCTGAATAAAGTATAGCCAGGTATAGTTACATCCCAGTCATTGTTTTCTGTGAACCATGTTTCTGTAACTGCCACTAAATCCAAGTCAGCCACTCCCACCAAAGCTTCAACCTCAGGGATCTTATTTCCCATGCTACGGGCATTAATACACACTGCTTTCCATATGTTACCCCTGTTACCCATTTCCATAAAGGTATTTAATGTATCACCTACCTGGGGGCTTTCACTTACCTGGGGGCTTTCTTCACCCATCCCCAAGGAATCTAGTTTAAAGCCCTTTTCAGTAGATTAGCCAGTCTACTACCAAAGATGCGTTGACCTCTCTTGGACAGATGGATGCCATCTCTGCTTTGCAACCCTTGGAAAAGCATCCCATGGTCTAGGAAACCAAAACGCTCTCGATGACACCATCCACGCAGCCATGCATTTGTCTCCAGGATGCGAGCCTCTCTGCCTTGGCCTTTACCCTCAACAGGGAGGATTGAAGAGAACACCACCTGTGCACCTAACTGCTTCACCCTCTGTCCCAGAGCCATGAAGTCACTTTTGATACGTTCCGAGGTATACCTGGCAGTATCATTTGTTCCAACATGTCCATGGTTTTCTAAGGACATCCTCTTAGCTTCTAGGAAACAATCCACCAGGCGATCTTATGCCTTCAAGTGTTGTAGATTTTCTCTCTAGTGTTCGCAGAGGGCGCTTAATCTCTTCTCAGCTCCAGTGGACATATTACTTGACTGTCTTCTCCACCTTTCTTCTTCTGTACTCAAAACCAATTCGGTAAGAGTACACCTAATTGCCGGCCTCTCATATGCTCTTGGATGGCCAGCCCATCTCTTCTCAGCCACTTGTAGCATGCTTCATGAGGGGTCTTCTATTAACCAAGCCTCCCATTAAGCCCCCTCCAGTGGCATGGGATCTTAATGTTGTTCTAGGACAGCTTCTCAAGCTGCCCTTTGACCCTCTAGCCACTACCTCACTGAAGTTTCTCACGTGAAAAGTCACCTTCCTTATTGCCCTCACTTCAACAAGAAACATTAGCTCCAGGCTTTGGTGGCTGACCTCCTTATGCACAATTCCACCATGATAAGGTAGTCCTTGGGACTCATTCTCATTTTATGCCAAAGGTGGTCTCGCCCTTCCATTTAAGCCAGTCAGTCTACCTTCCTGTCTTTTTCCCTAGACCTCATTCCTCTAGGGCAGAAGCAACCCTTCACACTCTGGATTGCAAGCGTGCCTTGGCTTTTTATCTCCAGAGAACTCGAGAGCACAGAAAAGCTTCCCAACTTTTCATTACCCTTAATTCGAGTCACCTGGGATTGCCAGTATCCAAGCAAACTCTTTCTAAGTGGGTAGTAGACTGCATCTCCTTTGCTTATGAAAAGGCAGGACTCTCTCGAGGGTCATGTCACTGCACATAATGTGCGGGCCATGGCTGTCTCTATGGCAAATCTGCGCTCTGTAGCGATTGATGAGATATGTAAAGCAACAACTTGGTCTTCTGTACACACTTTTGCTGCTCACTATTGCCTGGACAAGGACTCTCGCCGGGATGCCTTGTTTGGCCAAGCTGTTCTCCAGCATCTCTTTCAGACTTAGATCAACTCCTACCCTCCGTCCCAGGTTTTGATACCAGACATCCTTGGAGGATACATGACCTCCTTAGTTATACCTGTGATTCCACAGCCAACTCTGAGGTCATCTCTCTGGCATCTCCGAGCTAGGGAGTCCCATATGTGAAGACTACAGTGGTGTGCAAAAGTCTGGAATCACTTGTAAATTTGATGTTTTTTTCCAACTCCGTGACCTTATATCTTAATTTCGTTTTCCTCCCAGTGGCTTTTTCTGTGTATCTCATAAGTGATAGATTTGGCTATTAGGGCCAACTTTTAGTATTGGTTTGGCCCTTATTGTCTGAGTTTGTTCCCCATAGTTGTCCTGTTGATAGACTTTCTGTGAAAATCGCGTAATGTACATCGTTGGCCAACGATCTATTATTGTAAGTATCTTTTAAAATATTATGGGCACATGCCAGGTTTCCTTCAAATTAATGTATGTGGCCTTGAAAAAGCCGTTTTTATGTGTCAGTGATGGCTCAGTATTTGATGGGCCACCCTTTGTTCCTGATCACCTGACTGCACCTTGTCGGCATTGAATGAACCAGTCTGACAAGGTGATTGTTGGTGACAATGCGGTTCCAAGCTGCAATGAGTGACTCAATCAGCTCATGCTTTGATGTCGGATGCCTCTTGGATATTTCCAAGGCCATCTTGTGCCACAGGTTCTCGATTGGATTCAGATCTGGAGACTGGGCAGGCCATTTCGTTGACTTGATGTTGTTCCGCTGCTTCCAGCTGATCACCTGTCTGGAGCGATGGCAGGGTGCATTGTCATCTTGGAACAGGAACTGGCCAGGAAACAGCTGGTGTGCTGATGGCACCATGCATTTTTGCAGTATGGTGATATACTTGGCCCCGTTGACCATTCCATCGATGATGTGAAGACGTTCAACACCACTGGCAGCCATGCAGCCCCAGACCATGACCTTCAAAGAATGCTTCACAGTGAGGTTGAGACACTCGGGCTTGAATTCCTCTCCAGGAAATCTCCTCACATAGGTGCTTTTCAGTCGACCGGGTTGAGTGCTTTCTCGCTCACACAATCCTGTTGCGCCTTTGTATGTCAGTCATCAGTGGATTATGCCGTGCTTTGCAGGCCCAGAGACCAAACTGCAGGCACCGGCGACGAACTGTTGAGCTGACACTGACCTCACTCTTGTCTGACCACTCTCAAAGAAAGTAGCTGAGGAGAGGTCAACTTGCGATTAGTCAGTGAAATGCGTCGTAGTGCGCGGTCCTGGCATGATGTTGATGCACGTGGACAACCTGAACGAGGCTTGTCCACCACTGAACCCGTTTCTTTCTTCTTCTGTACAATCTTAACAGCGCTCTGACTGCAGCCAACTTTCCTGGTTATCTGACGGCTTGAAAATCCTTCCTCGCTCATAAAGGACACACGACTACGCTCCTCCATTATCAGGATCCGAGTCATCTTCATGGTCGATCCAGAAAGCATATGAAATTCAAAAACTCCACGCGTTGGCTAGATATCTGCATTGTGATTGGTTAGTGAAACCAGCCTCCTGATTGGTCAGAAATAACATGTGCATATTGGATAATCTCGATCTAGTTTTGATGCAGGATCCACAAAAATCGCAGTAGCTATTTCTTAGTGTCTGTAAAGTATTTAAATTGGAAGCAAGGAATGCAAAAAAAGTCAACTCTAATAGCCAAATGTATCCCT
The DNA here is from genome assembly GCA_033557465.1 of Ichthyophis bannanicus. NCBI lineage: Eukaryota > Metazoa > Chordata > Amphibia > Gymnophiona > Ichthyophiidae > Ichthyophis > Ichthyophis bannanicus. Next base: position 71,640,767 of record CM066046.1, on the reverse strand, counting down.
TTTAATGTGGTAGAAAGATGAATAAGCTGGGCTAGCGCAAAATTTAAAAAAAAAAACATTAGAAAGTATGAAAAATGCAAAACTCACAAGTGATTCCAGACTTTTGCACATCACTGTACATTCCTGCTTGTTCCTGGAGATAGTAGTTACTCACCTGTAACAGGTGATCTCCAGGAACAGCTGGAATTTAGTCTTCACAACCCACCCTCCTCCCCTAGAAGTTGTAGGTCTTTTACTTCTTCTTCACCTTCTCTCCTTTTATTTCAGTTACAAACTCAACTGAGGAGGGAGAGCTAGAAAGGTGGGTAGGCAGCTACGCAGACGCAGTGGGATGCTCCCAAAAGCTTTCCTATTAGACGCTGGAGAGCGTTCCACATGGGCTTCATCGGAACGGATGTCCACCCATATGTGAGGACTAAATTCCTGCTGTTCCCGGAGATCACCTGTTACAGTTGAGTAACTACGCTTTATTTTCAGCCCTTCATATTGGATCGAGCTGCTAGCATGTACTGCACGCAGGACCTTGTCTTTCTGGGCATAATGGAGAAATCGGACAAGGACCACGCGTGGTTGTTGGTCTGTGACACATTGTCCCAACCTGGAGGGCCCTTTCTATCTGCAGGGTTCCCCAATCCTCCCCCAGAGTCAGGGACAAGGGTAAAATGCTCTAGAGTTATCCCTTTAGCTGTTGGTCTTTGATGGACTCAGGAATGCCAAGAAACCTTAGATTATTTCTTCTACCTCGATTCTCAAGGTCATCGAGTTTGTCAGCATGTTTGGCTATTGAGCTTTGCAGTGCCTGCAGGTCTCTCCCTGCTGCTTCAATGGCATCTTCCATGTGAGATATATGACGCTCTGCCTCGGACAGCTTATTCCCAAAGGATGCAAATATCTGTTGCATAGTGTCCAGTTTGCCCGTAACGTGATCAAACCTGACTGTTAGTGCCCCCACAACTGCAGCTGTTGCCTCTTCTACCAGGACTGCTTGTTCTACCACACTGGGAGAGGCAGGAGATGCTGCCATTTTAGCTGCTGCTGGATAAGCTTTCTCTCTTTCCTCGCAGATTCAGGGTTTTCTGCTTCCACTCAGCAAATGCTTGGATTTTTCACTGCACTTTCCCCTTTTTCCGATGTTATTTTTATTTCGGTTTCAGCTCGTTTTATGGGTTTGATTGAGAGCAAAGGCTTCTGCTCTTCTCAACACAACACGTGATCAGCTCTTCTCTTATTATGAGACAAACACCTCCTTCATGCTTTGTTTGCCTACGGGTGTGGAATATGCCCAAAGCATGGTTGTTTGAGTTGGTTAAGCAACACGGTATCTGTTTCTGAAAGCCATGACTCTGTAATGAACAGAATGTCTAGATCATTGTCATGAACATGGTCTATCCAGATGGAGATTTTATTTCTGATTGATCTCACATTAACTAGACTGTAGTTTATGGTACATGGATTTGCATTTTGTATTCTGTTTTGGTTTAAAGGTTGCTACTGAGGGATAATATGGATAAGCTTGTTACATGGACAATGTGCAGTCCCAGTTATTTTATGTCTTGGTGTGGTTAGGTTGGTGCGAATCTGATATTGTATGATAGGGATGTTGTGATAATGTTGTTGGGGGTGCAAAAGGATGTGTAAGCTCTGCTTGAGCTAGCAGGAGAAATACTGTGATTATACAGTAGATGTTAAGGAATAGTTTTGTCTCCATTGCTAAATAGGAGTATGAAGTGGGAAAGTACTTGAAACAAAGCAGCGGAACAAAAGGTACTGCCACATTGAAACAAAGTAGCGGAGCAAAAGCTACTGCCACATTGCAGCAGTTCTTCATAAAGGAAGCGTCTCCAGGCGCAAGGACACTCTCCAGCCATCCCTCCAGTTCCCAACTGGTGTCGGGGTAGGAAGCAGGAACCAGAAAGCCTCCCCAATGTAAGGCCATCTTGGATTCTTCTGAGGTAATGGAAGGTTAAGTGACTTGCCCAAGACCACAAGTGGGCTACTGGAAATTGAACCCTGGTCTCTTGGTTCCCAAGCCAGTGCTCTAGGCTACTTACTTGAAGGGGGTGTCACAACAATATGAGCCAAGATGCTCACTGCGCACATCTGGGAATGGCTGGATTCAAGACAGGACATCTCTTAGGTACTATAAATTCAGCCTCTTCTGTGGCCAGACCCCTTCTATGGAATTCCCTTACTAATGTCTCAGAATAGAGACTGATTGGTTGATGTTAAGGAAACAATTAAAGGCATTCCTTTTTCAAGGAGGGCTTTAGTGCTTAATTTTGATCAAGTTGGTGGCTTACTCTTAATTGTAAGTAGTGATGGTTAGTTTTTATTCAAGTATTATGCAGTGGATATTTGCTTGAAACGCTACTTGATGGTGAATTTGTTGTACTTTAGAGTTTTTATTCTGGAATTTTGATTTTAGTATGATATTTTAATGATTTATGCTTTGTATTTTGTTTTATACATGACTGTTTTGACTTGATCATATATATTAAAGCTGTTTTCCATGTTGATCAATTTTATTGTTAGGCAGTTTATAAATCCAGTAAACACTCTATTATGAAATGGAGTGTCCACCCTTTTGTGGTCCTATAGAATCACTTCTCTCTCTAAAGATTGATTAAACAAATCCATCAGTGGACCTGCCAAAAATGTCTTTGAGCTTCCTTAATTTCTATATCAAGTTTAAAACCCTTCGGTGGACACAATTTCACTAGGAGCAAAGGGAGTTTTCTGGCCAGGTATTTAATGGACTCTCAGGACGAAATCTTAATGGCGAATTTCATAGTCATGTTCTACAGAAGCTGGGACCTGGGGCTACCACTTGAAAGAACTGAGAGAGAGTGTGTAGCAGACATATAACCTATGAAAGCCATTGCGGTGGAAGAATTGCTGTCTAAGTACAAGTTTTTGCATGCCATAGAAAGGATAGGGATTAAAATGTACAAGTATGCTAACTTGTCTCCATAGTTAAGCTGATCGTTAGAGAAAACTCCAAATTTTAAACCTTTGCACAAAGTTTCAGCTGTCTGTCTGTAGCAAGGGTACAGCTGTCAATTGTATGGCTTGAGCTAGTGTATACACACGCATCCTGTTCTTTTATTCAGTCAGCTTTGTTAAATTCCATGCTAGAAAAAGACTGTAGAAAGCTGCAATACATGTTCAAGCAAAACTATTTGTTACATTTTTGGAGCTTGATCCCTCAGGAGTACCAGTTACATGTGGACATTCTAGAGAAGAAAATGCGAGACCTTTGGCAAGCGATGATACAAAAATAATAAATGTGGTGTAGCGCTCCACCAGTAATATATCACACTGCAGAAAAATGATGAACAAGGTCAGCATTCCTGCAGTAGGGCACCCTCAAGATATAGAAGGAGGTGATGTTGATTGATTACTGTCCTAAGAAAAGAGAGCATTCTCACAAAAAGGTTTGGGCATTTAAACAGATCTTCACAAGAGATATGATGACACTAACAATATTTAAAGTTTTTCTTATTGTTTTATTAAGCGTCCAGACAGAATATTCTTCATAGAAATCTATTAGCAATAAGAATGCAGGAATACAAATATATGTTATGTATAATATGACACATTTCACATATAAACTGTTTGCCATTCTGCTGTTGAGATCTAAACTGATTTCTCTTAAAACTTCTTAAATTCATTGCTTTAGCATGCTAAACATGTTAATCTAATTTCAACTAATGAAAATATTTTACAATGTAAAGACCATTTCAGAGCATTGGATCACAGAGCATTTAGAGTTTGGACTGGTGTATATCGCATGCATATTTATTTTCCATCTGTGTCTGTCTTAAAATTTGTATTTAGGATGAACAGCAGCCTAGTGCTAAGTATTGTTTCAGAAATTTGTCCTGGATGCAGTTTCCATAAAGTTTCAGAGGATTCCAGGTGACTTCAGGCTTGGAGGTGTACCTTCTCCTGTTCCCTTCATACTTTACTACAGTTATGGATATGGGTATACCAAGTTTCATGTTTAGTGGTTTCAGTCTAGAAGATTACTACTACTATTATTTATCATTTGTATAGCGCCACAAGGCATATGCAGCGCTGTACAGAGACATGTAAGAGACAGTCCCTGCTTATAAGAGCTTACAGTCTAGTCAAGATCAGACCACACAAGTGGGGAGTAGGATACATCTAGGGAAATGGTAAGGAAACACAGTAGTGAACAGGAGATTATGGGGATCCACATTCCTCCTAGCTAGCATGGCGCGATGGTAAATCTTTTTGCTTATGTTATCTAGTAGCTTGTGATCCTTGCCTGCAGGAACTAAAGTTTACTAAGTATCTAATTCATGTTCAATGGCCACCTCAAAAACCACAGACTGATGAGGGAGCTGTATATGGTCATGTCCTGGTGCTTTGTATTTCAGTTCAAGTCTCTGTGAGATGAATGGAGGACAGGATTTAGCAGATAATTGTAGATCTTGAAGAATCTGGTGTACCGGTAATGCTATCATTTCTTTGGGTGCACCACAGGACTGTAGGATTGATTAAAAATATATGACAATATATTCAAGTATTTCCTACATGTATCTGTCACCGAAGTGCTGAAGGCTGATAAAATGAGAAAGAATGATAGACATATCAGGTTATATAACCTGAGGAATTATATGATTATGCCAGGCCTTAAAAAATTTTGTGTGGATTTAGGAGTCGGGCCAAAATCTCTTTAGCTAATATAAGTGTCTCTGTGGGTGTGTGGTACAGTGGTGGTGTGCCTGTCCGTGTGTAGGTTGTAGCGGTGGGTGCCTTTTTGTGGGTGGGGTTCAGGGCTACGGTACATGTGTGTGTGCTACAGAGCTGGGGAGCTCTTGTATATAGCACAGAGGTAGGTTGCATGTCTGTGATGTGTGATGCGGAGATGATGTGCTTATGTGTGTGTGTGTGTGTTGCCTCTGTGTGTGTCTGTCATACGAAGATGGGGTGTAGTGTGTGGGTGGAGCGCTTGTTTGTATTTTTGGGGACGATGTACCCTTTGGCATATATAGACTGTCGTTTTTGTCCTCCACCTTGCACGCTTCCCTCTCTACTTCAGCTCCTCCCCACTCTCTGTTCCCCTTCTGGATTCTCTCCCCTTCTCCCTTCCCCTAGCACTCCTACCCCCTGCCTCCATTTCCCCAGCTTCCTTACTTTTTTTTTTTTTTAAGGTACTGCCCCTTTAAATTTTTGCTGCCTCACTCCCCGTCTTTTTTTCTCTCAAGGCTCCATTCCCTGACGGTTCTCTGATTCTTTGGCTTCCCCTCCTGTTAAAAAAAAATGGAGGAGGGGAGGAGCAAATCCCAGGCACCAGGTGTAAATTTCTGACACCTGGGTTTGGTCAAGCCATGAATTATGCACTTGTATAATTTTCCATCTAATTGATGAGCTCTTACATAATTAAATGAATTTGTTGGTATAACAGAAAACAGCAGGGATCAGACTGCCAAATAAGGGCACATGCATGTGCAATTCAACTTAAATTTGGTACAGCAGAGAACAGTGATTAGGTTTTCAGCAGGCTTTATCCTGCAGGCAGATTGTGACATTTTCATGTTGGTGCATATGGCTGAAGCGGCGCTGCCCCTGTTCTGCAAGTGTCCACCAGGGGTCAGGCAGTGTCACTTGTACAGAGGCAGCCTCTAAGGCAGGAGCAAATGGGGATTGCTCCTGCCTAAAGACCCTTTGGGGGTGAGTTTGGTGTCTTGGGGAGGTGAGGCCGATCGTCAGAAATATGTATGGAGGAGATCTTTACATTTTAGCCTCAGGTTAGGGCTGAGGAACGTTCAGGCTCACTGGGCCACTGAGGATCGGAGGACAAGGGGGTCTTGTATTTGGGCAAGTTTTATCTGCTGGGCAAAGGAGCAATTTTTTTCTCCTGCACCTGATGACTAAAGCTAAAAATCTTTAGTATTTTTTTTTCTGAAAAAAATGGGCCGCGAAGGCTCTTGACTGGAGGAGGGGTTTCAAAATCCAGAAGGGGGGAGTGCCTGAAGGGGTGAGGTGAGGGAAAGAAGTGCTTGATGGGGAAGGGCTTAGGGAGGTGAGGAGGTCTTCATGGGGAGGGGCGGGAGCATCTGATGAGGAAAGGGGCAGAGGTGTGCTTGATGATCGGAGTTTGGAGAGAATAGGTTTGGGGGCAGCAGGAGATCAAGGTCTTAGAGTGATAGAGGTATCCTAAAGTTGTGGAAGTAGGGAAGGAGCCATACAAGGAGAGAGAAGCAGCAATGGGAGGGGAAATAATAGAGGTTGACTACAAAAACATAAAAACACCACATGCAATCTTCATTCACACACAGAGCCAAATAAATAAACTATTACAAGAGCCACCCCATCCCACTTTGACTCATTTACAAACTTTCAACCTGTAGAAATCCAGCTATTGACATCCTTATCTGCAACATCCCCTTCACCCGCTTCCACCCACTCCCCCACTCATCTATAGACAAGCACAAACCCAGTCCCTCACAAATAATCCCCCCTCCCCCTAGTCATTCCATACATTCAAACATATCACACCTTTTCTGCATGTAAAACGGGCTTTATATGCAGAAAAAGCTTTATAAAATTACACCCCACGATGGTAACTTTCTGGAGGAATAGAGGACCAGAGTCAGGAGGTAAACAGTGGGTGTCAGTTAGTTAGTCGCTGCCAAGAATAAGGATTTGTGTAAGTCAGCCAGCAAGTTTGACAGACCAGGTTCTACAGCAGCTAAGGAAAACTATGGATTTTATGTCTGTGGCAAGTGGTGGAGGAGGGACCTGACAAGTGATTTCAGCAGTGGCTGGATGTGAAAAGTGGTAGCAGTGATATGAGCTGGGGTTAAAGGATGCAAAGTATTTGTTTAGCTGCAGTATTTGATATACCACCATCTGATTAAAAGATAACCGTCAAGCAATTCACAACAGAATCAGAATGGGATTAAGAGCGGGAGGAATCTAGAGGAGTGGCGACAGTGGTATGAGATAGGGAAAGGAGGACGCAAGGCGGGGTGGCTAGAGGTGAAGGGAAGCAGATGGCTGCCAACTGGAGGCAGTAGTGCTTTTTGAGGACCATGGGGAGTTAGAAGGGCGGTGGCTGGAGGCAATTGCTAGTGTTAGTTTTACTGTAGCTATTAAGAGCCTAACCTGTATAGTGCAGCAAAAACAGCTGAATTTTACTCGACACCACAGTGCGTGTGCTGTTGCTCAATTCTTGCAGAACCCATGAGAGCCCTCAAGGAGACAAAGCTGACCCAGAGTATGTAGGGATCTTATTTTGTAGTTGTTATGGACTGCATTTATTGTTCCATGAGTGATAAGTAAACGTTTATAATTTCTCCTTTGTGCTGTTTGCCTGTGGAGTGTACATGAGAAAAATTGACAGTGTGTTTGACTATATAATCAAGATCTGTGGTCTAATACTCCTTTCTAATGAACAGTACAGCTTTTCAGATGGCAGAATGCTGATCCAAGAGATTAAAAACTACATAACTTTATAAAAAAAAAAAGGCAATCAATGCCATCAGAAAAAAGAATCCTTATTTCATTGTAGTTCCACCTGTGATAAAGAGCTGTCTATATATAATCTGTGCAGATGGTACGTCCTCTTTTAATGTGCACTATGACTTTGCACTGCTATTCAACAGTAGGGTTTTTACAGTTTTGCCACTGGGAATCTGAAGGGCAGGTTAGCAGAGCCTCATTCCATCACAAGACTGCCCGCCTTCTGCATATCACAGCCCTGGCAATAGACACAGAATAAATCGCTGAAAAAGGATTTCAGGTAAAAGGAAAGGAGTTGCAAGGTGATCTCCAGAGGTTCTCTTTGGAAAGAAAGGAGAATCAAGGCGTAGGAGAGAGAGGATTTAAAATACTTGTGGAATTTTTTTGAGAAGCATCTCTATAGTTTCCTATATGCTTGTATACAACGATATTGACAGGTTCCATTATTCTTCTATTCAATGTGCTTTTCATGCCATTTATAAAATCATTGCCCATATGAGCAAGTTGGGTGCAATTCATACTGCATAACTTGCGGTACTAGGTAGCATGGGAGTTTAAGCTGGAGCCAGAGAATTCAATGCAAATCCCTTGAAAAATATTCAAGGCTTGTGTTGTAGTATTGCGGTATGGATCCTTTTTCTGGGGTCGGCTGTGCCTGGGTGCACGCCTGGAATGGGCTTGCATAATTATGGAGGGAAGAAATGTGGCTGCTACAGTGGCAGCCACTACTTACTGGTCAACTAGTGGAGTTGACAGTGTACCTTAGGACAAGTAACCCTTTAGCACAGGGGCTGGCAAGGGCCATCTGCATTATCAAAGAAGTTTGCCTGGGAAGAGATTGAGGGTATTAGAGCTCACTAAAGAGTTAAATTGGAAGAAAAAAAGACACACAAATGTTCAGCTTTCTACAAGGTAATTATATCCCTTCTTGCCATGTGTACTTTTGAAATGTTGCAGAATAAAAAGAATATCGTTTTCTTTTTTGTTTCTAACTAGGGCCAATCTCTTTTCGTGCTTGTGATGCAAACAGTAGTACTTGTAAAAGATAATGATGGGAAAGTCAAAGGAGGGGCAGAGAAGCAAACATTATACTTTTTGTTAATGAAATGCTTAAAGGTTTGAAACATACCGTACCGCTTAATAGTTTGGATTCTAGTATAGTTAACCATTTGTGTATGCTTTGTACTAAATACATTTTTAGAAGGCAGAAAGGCTCTTTAGGAGAGGCTTTGATTTACTTAAGTGCTTCTGTTGTTCTGTGTTCATGTGAGAACCCCTAGCAAATCAGGACCTTAGAAATTGGTAAGCAACCTCTCTATAAATATACAAGGTTTAGAATGAATCTATGCAGAAACACGTGGAAATATGAATTTAGTATGGGTAGGGCTCAAAATCATCATGGTCCATTTCAGCGTGTTCCTCCTCCTCCTCCTCCTCTTCATGCTCTGCTGGCCACATACCTCCCTCTTCTTCCTCCTCCTCCTCATGATCATGAGGCATTGGGAACTGGGGAAATATTGCATTTTGAGCATCCTTTCCTTTTTGTTCTCCATAGTAAATACTTTGTATGTGAGGAAAGCAGAGGAAGATAAACCTGCTTGCTGGAGCTTTTAACTTATTTTTTTCCAAACGAAGGTAGGTCAAACGATTGCTGTTCATTGGATCAATTGATGGGCACAGCAATGTAACATTTATAACTGCAAAGCAAATTAAGAAAAATATTAAGTTAAAATGGCTTACATGAATCAATTTTACAGTTATATATTCAACTAATGGATTTTAAGCTTGCAGACTTCAGATATTTATTTAATCTGCGCTTCGTTATGCTTCTGGACCATTCCAGACTAGTGGGTTATGCTCCCTTTTCAATATGTGGAGGCAGACTTGAGCAGCCTTCAGTGATGGCATCACTAGGCATATATGCTGGTGCAGTACTGAGAGAAGCAGCAGGTGCCAAGGTGTTTGGACCGGTTCTGCATGGCAGAGGCCTGTTTCCCCTTGGCCCACACAATGGTGCTGTGGCCTGGGTGACTGAGATCTGTAGCCCAAAGTTGCTCGACGCTCGGGTACACCTTCGGGTCTTCTTGAGCTGGCAGCTACCCTTTGTCAAGTGCTGTTACTGATGGGTTCCAGCACCGGTGGGCCCGAGAGGAGCAAGAGGACCCCAAAGGGCCTCTGAGAGGGGCTGGTAAGTCGTGCCCAGGCCACCTTTTCCTCTTGCTTTACTTGATATACGTGCTTTTTGATTGGAGCCATCACAGATGGTGCCTTTGGAAGCGCAGTCCTGTCCAATGCGTCGTCTTTCTCCCATCCTGGATTTTGACTTATTGGGCACATATCACTCATTTGGTTTGGTGTAGCAGCATGATAAGGATAAATTTTACTAGATAATTTTCTATCTCCAGGAACAAGCAGGAATGAGCCTTCACATATATGGTATCGTCGGTACCGACGGAGCCTGCGCGGGAACGCTCCTCAGCGTCCAGAAAGAAAGCTTTTGGAAGCATCCCACAGCGCCTGCGCGCTGCCTTCCCGCCTTTCCCAACCGCCTCTCTCCAGTTCTTCTTTTCCGCGGAGCCAGCAGGTCGTGTTCCTGTCACCACAGAAGAAGTTCTTTATTTTTTTTCTTTATTTTTCTGTGTCACGTCTGCCTTCGACGTCAGACCAGTACCGCCGGTCTTTTCTTTTCTTTCTTCTTTAAAAAAAACAAAAAAACCCCCTTTTCTTTCTTCAACTGTTCATTTTCAGTTTGGGCCTTAGGCCTGAATATTTTCTCCTCATGGAGAAGCCCGCTTCCGGGTTCAAAAAGTGCACAAAATGTGGCGGTACTATTTCTGTCACCAACACCCATGATTGGTGTCTAAAATGTTTGGGTCCTGACCATTCCATCACGGATTGTGTGTCCTGCACCATGATGTCTAAAAGAGGTCGGCAGAACTGAGCAGCCAAGCTCAGTACCCTGTTTCCCTCTGATGCAGCCTCAGTCGCATCGACGTCTTCCAGGGCTGCTTCTTTCTCCCATGGATCTCAGGTAACCAAACATAAATCTAGCCGGTCCTCGAAGGGCAAATCTCCCTCTAAGCATCGAGATGCCTCCGGGCTTGTCCTCGAGGATTCCGCTCCGGCAAAATTACCCCGGCGGGAAGTTCCGGCTTCCAAAGCATTGTCTATGGGGTCACAGGTTGACATCGATGGCTCGGCCTCGACCGATCACCTGTTGCCGTGTTCTGGGGTACCAGTGGCCTCCACTGGTACCGACATCCAGACTTTGGTGGCGTCGATGGATCAGAAAATTCTGTCCATGCAGCGCACCCTTACGGCGTTTATGCAGGCTTCGACGCCTTCGGTACCGCAACAATCTCTGTTGCCGGTACCGACTCCGGCACTGGCACCGTTCCCAGCACCGTTCCCGGTGCCGGTACCGATTGCATCGGCTTCGGTGTCAACTGCAACGGTACCCTGTCCTATGATGCCCATCGGTACCGAACTGGTACCGCTTACTCCCGATGTCGATCCCACTCGCTACGTGTATCGGGCTTTACAGGAGCATCCAGACAGGCGATACTTCGATTCCTCCGAAGACACTGATGAGTCGGAGGCTTCTGTCGAGGCACCGGTACTTCTTCCTCAGGAGTCTGCTTCTCCAAAACGAAGAATGTCTCCTTCAGAGGACTTGTCTTTTCAAGACCTTCATTAGGGAAGTGGCTAGGGGCCTCTCCATTACAGTGGCCTCTGAGTCAGAGCCTAGAGCCAAGCAATTAGATATTTTGCAATATCCTAAGGCTCCTAAGGAAGCAGCTACCTTACCTATTCATAAGATTCTCTATGATCTCATGTTGGGCATGTGGGAGACTCCTCTCACCACCTCTCCTCATTCTCATAGGTTAGACACCATGTACCGTGTCCCTCCCTGTCCTGGCTTTCATAAGACTCAGCTTCCTCACCACTTTATTGTGGTTGAGTCTGCCATGAAGAGAATAAAGAGTGCAAAGAGACACTCATCTAATCCTCCAGGACGTGAATGTAGGACTCTAGATGCTTTTGGCCGAAGGATTTTCCAGGCCAATATGCTTGCTGCCAGAATCAACTCCTATAGTCTCTATATGGGGATGTTTCTAAAAGAAGTCACAGATCATCTGCAGACTTTAGCTCCTTTTATTTCAGAAGATAAAAGGCAGGAATTTCTCACTTGGCTCAAACATGCCCAGGATGTTTCCAAATTCTCAAACCGTGCAGCCTTTGACTCTTTTAAGTGTGTAAGCAGAGCCTCGGCTATTGCCATAGGTGCACGCAGAATTGCTTGGTTACAAGCCTCTGATGTGGAACTCTGGGTCCAAGATGAGTTGGGAAACCTTCCTTGTACAGGTGAAAACCTGTTTGGCAGGGATTGGCAAGCAAAGGCCACTCAGATGGATGCTGAGAACTCTGCTTTGGATCGACTTTCAAAGTCTACCTCTGTCCCTCTCAAGAAAAGATTGTGCAAAAAGACATCTTTTTCTAAAAAGGGAAGATATTATCCTGCTCATGGTCAGCAGACATCTTCTGCAGGTCGTTTTGCTGCAAAGCGTCAGCAACCACCTAAACAGGCCAAGTCAAAGGCTGCCAGGCCTACCACAGCCCAGCAGCCTCAACCTCCTCAGGGCCTTTGACTTGCAACTAGAGAACTTAGCCTTTCTAGCTCTGGAAAAACCAGAGCCCCTCACCATTCCAGGACTGTTGACTTACTTTGCTCCCAGATGGGAGCAAATCACAGCAGAGCAATGGACCCTCTCCATCATAAAGGAAGGGTACAAGCTTCATTTCTTAAGCCTTCCTCCTCACACCATGGTGAAACAGTTCAATTCTCCAACATCTCTCCTCAACCTTCTAGGTCAGGAGATTGCTACCCTTCTTGCCCAAGGGGCAATAGAAGAAGTATCTCTTCTTCAACAGGGCTCAGGGTTCTACTCCCCTTATTTTCTTATCCCAAAGAAGACAGGGGGCTACAGACCCATATTAAATCTCAGAGAATTGAACAAATTTCTATTCAAGGAGAAATTCAAGATGATTTCTCTAGGGGCTCTGCTTCCATATCTTCAGAGTCAGGACTGGCTTTGTTCTTTAGATCTCAAGGATGCGTACACTCATGCCCTCATCCATCCAACACACAGAAGGTTCCTTCGGTTCCTTTTTCAAGGAAAGCACTACCAATACAGGGTGCTTCCTTTCGGTCTGGCCTCTGCACCAAGGGTGTTCACGAAATGCATGGCTGTAGTAGCTGCATTTCTCCGCACTCGAGGAATATTCGTATTCCCATATCTGGACGACTGGCTCATTCGATCCCCATCCCAGTCAGAGGCCCAGACTTGTCTAACCTGTACAATGCGTATCCTTCAATATTTGGGACTAGTAATAAACATCCCAAAATCCAATCTCACCCCTACTCAGTCCCTGGAGTTCATAGGGGCCTTGCTGGATACCACAACTGCAAGGGCCTATCTTCCTCAGGCCCGTTGCCTACGTTTGGTGCAGTTAGCCTCCCAGATTCAGTTAAAGTCCCAATTAACTGCTCGAGAGATGTTACAACTATTAGGCCACATGGCATCCACCGTGCATGTGGTTCCATATGCTCGCCTTCACATGAGGACAGCTCAATGGACTCTCACAACAGATGCTTCTCCAAGGGGTTGGGGAGCTCATCTGCAAGATTTCTCCACCCAGGGCATCTGGTCTCCACAGGAGACTTCTCTGTATATCAATCTATTGGAACTCAGAGCAATATTCTTAGCTCTCAGAGTATTCCATACCATGCTCAGCTACAGGACAGTCCTCATCCATACGGACAACCAAGTAGCCATGTTCTATGTGAACAAGCAGGGCAGGACAGGCTCTCTTTCGCTTTGCAACGAAGCTTTGCGACTGTGGGCCTTTGCCAGAGAGCATCACATCCATCTTCTGGCAGTATATCTTCCAGGCGTTCAAAACTCTTGGGCGGACAGACTCAGTCGAGTTCTGCTCCCACACGAGTGGTCCCTCCACATGGACCAGGTAGCCAGGATTTTTCGAATTTGGGGAACCCCGGACATAGACCTCTTTGCAAGTCCATGGAATGCCAAACTTCCCCGGTTCTGTTCCAGAATTCCGTGTCAGGGAATTCAGGCCAAGGATGCCTTCCTCTTTCACTGGGGTCAAGACTTCCTTTATGCCTTTCCACCAATTCCCCTAATTCCCAAAACACTATTCAAGCTTCAGAGAGATCGAGGGACCATGATCCTCATAGCTCCACATTGGCCACGCCAAGTGTGGTACCCTCTACTTCTGCATCTCTCTCAAGCTCCTTCCCTGGACTTGGGATCTGCACCAGACCTTCTGTCCCAGGAAGGGGGAACATTGTGGCACCCAAACCCCCAGTCGCTCCATCTCAGGGCTTGGTTGCTGAGGGCCTAGACCTTCAAGATTTTCATCTCTCTCAGCAAGTCAGAGATGTTGTTCATGCCTCTAGAAAGCCTTCTACTAGGCGTTCCTATGCTTTCAAATGGAAAAGATTTACCATTTGGTTTTCAGAGAAGGGTCTAAACCCTCTTGCAATACCTCTGAATTCTCTACTAGAGTATCTCCTGCATCTATCCCATGCAGGCCTGAAAACAAATTCAGTAAGAGTCCATTTGAGTGCTATTGCAGCGTCCCTCAAGCCTCTCAATGGACAACCTATTTCCTCTCACCCTCTTATAGCAAGATTCATCAGAGGCCTTCTTTTAACAAAACCTCCCATTAGACCACCTCCAGTGGCATGGGACTTAAACCTGGTTCTTAGCCAGCTTATGAAGCCACCCTTCGAACCTTTAGCCACCACCTCCTTGAAATTTCTTTCTTGGAAAGTTGTTTTTCTCATTGCAGTCACCTCAGCATGCCGCATCAGTGAGTTGCAAGCTTTGGTGGCTAATCCACCTTATACAAGGTTCCATCATGATAAGGTAGTCCTCAGGACCAATCCACACTTTATGCCTAAAGTGGTCTCGCCTTTTCATCTGAACCAGGAAGTATATTTACCTGTCTTTTTTCCAGGACCTCATGCATCAAATGCAGAGAAGAATCTTCATACCTTGGATTGTAAGAGAGCTCTCGCTTTCTACTTACAAAGAACACAGCAACATAGAAAGTCTTCTCAACTCTTTGTTGCTTTTGATCCTTCTCATTTAGGACTTCGTCTCTAAGAGAACACTGTCCAACTGGATTGCTCAGTGTATTTCTTTCACCTACCAGAGTAGGAACATTTCTCTGGAGGGCCATGTCATAGCTCACAATGTGAGAGCCATGGCAGCCTCAATGGCTCATCTAAACTCTGTGTCCATCGACCAAATCTGTCGAGCGGCCACCTGGGCCTCGGTTCATAACTTCACAGCCCATTACTGTTTGGACAAGGACTCCCGCCGGGATGCCTCGTTTGGTCAGGTTGTCCTCAAACACCTGTTCCATTCCTAATCAACTCCTATCCACCTACCCTGGTCGGATGCTAGAGATCCATGGGGGGAAGTGGAGCCCTCTGCAAGGGCACACAACCATGGGGTCTCTCCCTGGCATCTGCAGCTAGGGAGTCCCCATATGTGAAGACTCATTCCTGCTTGTTCCTGGAGATAGCACAGTTACTTACCTGTAACAGGTGATCTCTGGGAACAGCAGGAATAAGTCTTCACAACCCACCCACCTCCCCTAGGAGTTGTATCTCTCTATCTATCTTTCCTTTCCTCTCCTCTCTCTCTCTTTGTCTCAGCTTTAGAACTCGAACTGGAGAGAGGCGGTTGGGAAAGGCGGGAAGGCAGCGCACAGGCGCTGTGGGATGCTCCCAAAAGCTTTCTTACTGGACGCTGGGGAGCGTTCCCGCGCAGGCTCCATCGGTATCGACGATACCCTATATGTGAAGACTTATTCCTGCTGTTCCCAGAGATCACCTGTTACAGGTAAGTAACTGTGCTTTCCTTGAATCATGCTAGACCAGTCCAGAATCCGCCCTGGAAGACTTCTCTTACAGGTTGGGAAGCCCTGCTGCCTTTTGATCACATTGTTGGTATCCGTGCCTGTCACAGAGTTAATTCTGTTAATAGAGCCAAATATTGCTCATGTTATTTGTTGCAATGTTCAATTGTTGGTTATTAACATTATGTGTTATGAGTTTCTCAGTTTACTGCTTGGGAAGTGTCATACCGATTTATCTCAGTGCTACACCAGCTACATGACATCATTGAAGTTTGCTCAAGTCTGCCTCCACCTGCTGGCAAGGGAGCATAACCCACTCAGCTGGACCAGTCTAGCAGGATTCAAGAAAAGAGAATTATCAGGTAAATTTTCTCCTTGGGGCTAGTGTTTTAAAAAACGCATAAAACCAAATGCACATGTAGTTAGTAATTTAGTTATAAACCTGCTAGAATTTTCATTCTTATCTGCAGGTTTATAATAGCATCCAGATGCTAATAGTCTCCCTAATTTTGCTAAGTCTTGTGGCATTTCATGAATATAGACTTTTTGAATGCAGAACCTCTTTGCTAGTGAGCTTCAAGCTTTTTCTAGCCCTTTTGGCTGTTCCTTTGTAAAGCACATGGAAGTTTGTTCCCTGTCAAATTTACATAATGCCATAATTTTTATAACAGGGCTCCTTATGTGAGAAGTCCAAAAAAGCACATATTTATAAAGGCAACATAAGTTTTGTTTAATGTATTAATAATTTGATATACCGCCTTTCATTAAATACATCTATGTGACTTCATAAAATAGGCTTCTAGAACCAGTCCCAGTAGCACACAGCTGCCCATGCTCAAATGTACACCTGTTCTGAAAAAGGTGTAACTGTGCGTTTGTGTATACCCTGTGCATTTGGCTGCATATTTATAAAATTTGTGTGCACATGGCAACTCTGCCCAAACTACATCCCTGAGACTGCCTATAAGCAGATTGTATAAATTAAACACACTCCTTTGTGTTTTTTACATGCATATGCAGTCACACAATTTTATTCAAACCTTTTTCCACGTGTAAAACAGGCTTTACAAGTAGAAAAGCTTTATAAAATTACTCCCAATATATCCATACCATGCTGTGAAGAATATTTTAAATGTGGTTAAAAAAGCACAACATACACTTCATCCAGCCCTTTCCTCACTGACAAATGTTGCATTTGATTAAAATTTCATAATGTTGAACAGCAAGCATGTAATACCAAAACTGCAATCATTGTTACTAGTTCATGATAAAGTCCAAACAGTTTTGTTATTCTTGGGGCAGTTTCTCTAAATGGGTTAGTTTTGCGCATATCATTACAGCCATGAACCTCACTTCTAAGCCAGGGTCTACTTGTGTGGTTTCTGTTTATAAGTAAAAACATAATTGCAAGGTTGGGCTGTGTAATGTAGTCATTTTATTGAAGTAACATTTAAGATTGTCAAAGCTCTCATTCTACATGTTTACAGTACATTTTTCTAGACCAGTGATTTTCAAATTTTGGGCCGTGACCTAATACTGGGTTGGAATTTCCCATCTCTACCCCTGATACCATGGTTGCTGCATTAATCTTGCTCCACACATAGATCTTTATCATTGCAAGAATAGTTTGGGAGTGCACACGTAGTACAGCTTAGACTTATTGAAAGAGGCACGAAGAGTCAGATTAGAGAAACAGCCATGGTACTATGGGTGAGGGCAGGAGAGGTTTCGGAGAGAGCACTATGGCATGGATGGGGGAGGAAAGCAAGGAGGGGGAGACTAGACATGACAAAGAGGGTGGTAGTGGTGGAAGTTCGAGGTACAAGTGATTTTTTTTGCCAGGTCATGAGAAAAAAATTAAAACCGTTGCTGTAGACTACAATGTGCAAATATGGTGAATTTTGGACTGTTATTTGTTATATATATCCTTTCAGAGGGAAACTAAATCATTAGCAGTTCTGTCAGAGATGTAGGAGATGATTTTTGATTAGAAAATATATGGGAAACATCCATTTTATAATCTCTGAAGTAAATATGTGCTCCAAAGAATGAAATCCATTTAAATATCATATAAAACTGTTGTAAGAAAGACCATATAATCAAAAAGAGAGAGGATTAACCTTACTTTGTGTTCTGTGTGGAAACCAAGAACCCCATCCCCAAAAAGTGCTGTCCAGCCCTCTTATGATTTTCTTTGGCTTAACCCAGCAATACAACTATGAGATGAGATCACTCCATCCATACACTCATGGCATTCTTTATAATATTTCACAACAATGAAAACGTCCAATCCCACACTGATATTTTAGACTTCCTTTGACCAATAAAGACGTTAACTAGTCACCTAGCACTCCTGTAACTACCTAAACAAGACTTTCTTACACATACTCTGACTACCTCTGCAGTACATATTTAAAAAAAAAGCTTTATTCTTATTGAAGTGTCATAGTACCAACAAAAAGGTAGTATTTATCAAGGGTCTATCCTTATTGCCTACTAATCAAATCAAGTTAAAACTAACCTGTTTAGCACTCTTCATTATCCGATTCAAATCCATTAATTAAAAGCAAAGTAAAATGAAAACAAAAAATATAGTGCAACAGAGCACACAGCCAAAAGGAGGGAGAAGGACCACATATGAGTGCTAAATATAAAAATGGGAATGGAGTAGATACCACACCATTTGCAGAAGATGATGTGTTTAAATAGGAGTGGAGGAGTAGCCTAATGGTTAAGAACACTGGCTTGGGAACCCAGAGACCAGGGTTCGATTTCCACTAGCACTCCTTGTGGTCTTGGGCAAGTCACTTAACCCTCCATTGCCTCAGAAAAAGCCAAGTTATCAATGTCCCTGTTTAATGTACATTACCCCAAGTTTACGTTTCAATGTAAACTGCTTTGATTGAAATGATAAATAAACAAATAAATAGCTTGCAAAACTGAAAGTGGACAAGGCCGTGGGACTGGATGGGATACTGAAAGAGCTCAGAGAGGTTCTGGCAGGACCTTTAAAGGATGTTTTAATAGATCCTTGGAGTTGGGAGAGGTTCCACAAGACTGGAGAAGGATTGATGTGATACCTTTTCCAAAAGTGGTAATAGGGAAGAGGTGACAAACTATAGGCTGGTAAGCCTTAAGTCTGTGGTGGGAAAAGTAATGAAGGCGCTCTTGAAAGGAAGAGTAGTGGACTTTCTGGAAACCAATGGCTTGTGTGATACAAAGCAACATGGTTTTACCAGGGGAAGATCATGCCAAACAAATTTGATTGAGTTCTTTGACTGAGTGACCAGAGAACTAGATCAAGGGCATGCGATGGATGTGATCTACCTAGATTTCACCAAAACCTTTAATATTGTTACTCATAGGAGGCTTATCAATAAACTGAGCAACCTGGAGATAGCTGGGAGGAGTGGCCTAGGTTTGGGGCAAGTTACCTCAGGCCGGAAGGTCGGGGGTTCAAATCCCACTTGAGGACAGCAACCTTGGGCCAGAAGGACTGGAGTTTCTAGTCCCACAGGTGCTCCTTGTGGTCTTGGGCAAGCCACTTAACCCTCCATTGCCCATGTTCCCTGTAAGTATTAGTGTATGTGTCTCATATTCCCGCGTGTTAAATGTATCCCCTAATTGTGTTGTGACCACTTTGATTGAAGGATAAGATGGTATACATAGAAACATGATGACAGAAAAAGACCACATGGCCTATCTAGTCTGTCTAAATAAATTAAATAAATAAATAATAGGTCCCAAGGTGGTGAACTGGATCAGAAATCGGCTGACTGACAAGACGACAGAAGATGATGGTAAATGGACCTCACTCAAAAGAAAGGAATGTGCATAGTGGCGTGCCTCAGGGTTCGATCCTGGGACCAATACTGTTAAATGTATTTGTGAGTGACATTGCGTAAGGACTGAATGGAAAAGTCTTGCTTTTTGGAGATGACACAAAAATTTGCAATAGAGTGGACGTTTCTGAAGGAGTGGACAACATGAGAAAAGATCTAAAAACAATGCTTGGCAGTTATGTTTTAATGCGAAGAGGTGCGGAGTCATACACTTAGGATGCAGAAATCCAAAGGAAATTTTTGCAATACAGGGAGAGAGATTGATGTGTATGGGCCAGGAGAAGGACCTCGGAGTGCTGGTGTCTGAGGATCTCAAGGTGGTGAATCAATACAACAAGGCGGTAGCCAAAGCCAGAAGGATGCTGGGCTGCATAGAGAGAGGAATAACCAGCAGAAAGGAGGAGGTATTAATGTCCCTGTATGAGTTGGTGGTGAGGCCTCACTTGGAGTATTGTGCTCAGTTTTGGAGACCATATCTCACAAAGGACATAAAAACATAGAAACATGATGGCAGAAAAAGACCACATGGCCCATCTAGTCTACCCTTCCATATCAACTACAATAGTGCCCTTTTTTCCTTTAGAGATCCACTGTGCTTGTCCCATGCTTTTTTGAATTCAGATACTGTCCTCGTCTCTACCACCTCCACTGGGAGACTATTCCACGCATCTACCACCCTTTCTGTAAAGAAATATTTCCTCATTTCTATCCCCTTTCATCTTCATCCTTTGTTCCCTTGTAGCAGAGCTTGCCTTCAATTGAAAGAGACCCTCCTGTGCATTTATACCACAGCAGTATTTAAATGTCTCTATCATATCTCCCCTATCCTGCCTTTCCTCTAAAGTTTACATATTAAGATCTTGAAGTCTGTCCTCGTATGCTTTATAATGAAGACCACTAACCATTTCAGTAGCCACCGTCTGCACCAACTCAGTCTGCTTACAACTTTTTGAACAGTGGTTCCCAACCTTTTCTATGCCCCACACCCCTAGGAAATGTTTGATTAATGTTCACACCCCCTACAAAAGTAATATCACATTTGAAGATGTCTAATTTCTAGTTTTTGAATCACATACAATACTGTGAGTGAGCAAATTGAATTAAAAAAAATGAGCTTTAACTCAGTGCATAAAATACAAATATTTTATGCACTGGGGTGAAGTACTTTTGTCCACTAAAGAAGAGCGGGACCTAGGCGTGGTTGTGTCTGATGATCTTAAAGTAGCTAAACAGGTAGAAAAGGCGATGGCAAAAGCTAGAAGGATGCTTGGGTGCATACGGAGAGGAATGGCTAGCAGAAAAAAGGAGGTGATAATGCCTCTGTATAAGTCTTTGGTGCGACCTCATTTGGAGTATAGTGTGCAATTCTGGAGAATGCACCTTCAAAAAGATGTGAACAGGATGGAGTCTGTGCAGAGGGTGGCTACTAAAATGATTAGTGGTCTTCATTATAAAGCATATAAGGACAGACTGAAGGATCTTAATATGTACATCTTAGAGGAACGGCGGGATAGAGGTGATATGATTGAGATGTTTAAATACCTCCGTGGCATAAACGTTCAGGGAGAGAGCCTCTTTCAATTCAAAGCAAGTTCTGCTACGAGGGGACATGGGATGAGGGTGAATGGAGATAGATTCAGGAGTGATATGCGGAAATATTTCTTTACGGAAAGAGTAGTGGATCCGTGGAATAGTCTCCCAGTGGAGGCGGTAGAGATGAGGACAGTAACTGAATTCAAAAAAGCATGGGACAAACACAGAGGATCTCTAAAGGTAAAAAGGGGACTATTGTAGTTGTTATGGAAGGACAGACTAGAAAGGCCATGTGGTCTTTTTCTGTCGTCATGTTTCTATGTTTCTATTTCTAAATTGAGCAATTAGATTCTAATTTGTTAAAAAATGTAAAAAGTAAAATCAATCCCAATTGTAAACATAAAATTCAATGAATTCTTTGCTTCTGCTTCTCATTCATGATTTAGTCAAAACGTGGAACTTTCTTGATGACTGCAATCTGCAGGTCTGCCTCTGGATTCAGGTGATTCCTAGATTGTGTCTTAATTGACAAAAGAGAACGGAATCCAGATTCACACAAGTATATTGTTGCAGTTACTTTACTTATATGTTAATTCTGTTGTTCTCTCCTTTTGATTAAATAAACAACGAGACTAGTATTTACCCAACACAACCATCTACTACCACTGCTCAAGGCACACAGGCAGCTGGCTGACTGATGACTTGTGACTCGACACTGAGGGGCACAAGCCACTCTTTGTTGCACCCCCTGAAAGTCCACCTCGCACCCCAGGTTGGGAACCCCTGCTTTTGAAGGTGCGGTCTCTAGAATTGCACACAATACTCCAATGAGGTCGTACCAGAGACTTGTACAGAGGAATTTACCTCCTTTTTTCTGCTGGCCATTCTTCTCCCTACAGACCCAAGCATCCTTCTGGCTTTCGCAGTCGCCTTTCCTACCTGTTTAGCTACTTTAAGATCGTCAGACACAATTACACCCAGGTCCTGCTCTTCTTTCGTGAACAGAAGTACCACATCCCCCTACATTGAACTACTCCTTTGGATTTTTGCAGCCGAAGTGCATGACCCTGCATTTTTTAGCATTACATTTCAGCTGACAGATTCTAGACCATTCTTCAAGCTTAGCTAGCTCTCTCCTCATGTTTACTCCTTCCTGGGTGTTGACTCTATTGCAGATTTTGGTATAATCTGCAAACAAGCAAACTTTACCCATCAGCCCTTCTGCAATATCAGTAACAAAGATGTTAAAAAGAATCGGACCAAGGAAAGATCCCTGCGGCATGCCATAGGTAACCTCTTTCTCCTCAGAGTGAGTTCCATTTACCTGTACCCTTTGTCACCTCCCACTCAACCAATTTCTAACCCAATCGGTAACTTTAGGGTCCCTCCCTAGGGGACTCAGTTTGTTTATAAGTCGCCTGTGCGAAATGGTGTCAAAGGCTTTACTGAAATCTAAGTACATCACGTCTAGCGCCTCCCTCGCTCCAAATCCCTGGTCATCCAGTCAATCAGATTTGTCTGACAAGACCTACCTCTGGTGAATCCATGCTGCCTCTTGAAATGGTTTAGAGAAAGGTAACCAAAATGATTCAGAGACTGCACTAGAAGACGTATGACAAAAGACTTGAAGACTTAAATATGTATACACTAGAGGAGAGGAGGGACAGGGGAGATATGATACAGACTTTTAAATACTTAAAGGGAATCAATGAGCAAACAAACCTTTTTCAAATAAGGGGAAACTATAAGACTAGAGGGCATAACATGAAGCTGCAAGGCGATAAACTTAAAAACAACATCAGGGAATACTTTTTCACTGAAAGTGTGGTGGATGCTTGGGGAACCCTCCAGATGCAGGTGGTGGGGGCAAATACAGTGATAGAATTCAAAATGGCATGGAACAAACACAATGGATCCCTTTGTAGCACGAGGATGAAATCAAAGCAAACTTAAATATCTTTTAATAGAGGGGACTGACCTGCATGGAACAGCAGGTACAACCCCAAACACAGGCATTGGGGGAGAGGGGGTGATTTGCATGGATCTGCAGTTACAACCACTCCAGCCACCTTACTGGGCAGACTAGGTAGCCCATACTGGTCTTTATCTGCCGTCATATATTATGTTACTATAAGGGTTCAACCTCCAGTAGTGCTCAAGTCATGGAGCAAGAAACCAAATAGTCTTTGAAAGAGGTCCATAATTTCTTATGTCCCTGGTAGGTTTCCTCCAGTTAAGCCCAAAAATCTTTCCAAGTGCATAATTCGATGAACTCTCTTAAGCCAGTCCCTCTTGGTACATTTGAATATTTCCAGCAAGCTGACAGAGGTATTTTAGCTGCTATAAAAAATAGTCAAGTCAAGATAATTAGTCAACATTTCTTCTGGATCATCTGTGTAACCCAGTAGCAGGAGGGAGTAAGACAAGGAACCTCTCCTTTAGAAATCTCATTCCAGAACACTTAAGCCTTTGAACTTTCCCACCAAAGATGTTCCCAAGTACCCATATGGCCACATCTCTTCCAACTATCAGCCAAAATTCCCACATAAAAATTATGCAGTTGCACTGGAGTGATATGTGTTTGATAAAATATTTTATACTGGGTTTCCAAGTGTGCAATGGAGGAAGACATTTTACAGATTATCTGAGATCTCCCTCTACTGCTCAATTGACAACTCTCTCTGCATATCTTTATGCCAACTTTCTTTTGTAAAACTTATGTATCAGGCAGGCATGCACCATTGTACGCATATCAATAGGCTAACCAAAAACATCACACAGCAGCCCGCCAACCAGGCCACAGTTACACAAAGCCAGAACAGTAATATAATAAGGCCAGACACAAATGCTAGTAAACCGTAAGGGAACATAGCGCCTTAGGATGATGCTTAAGTGCAGCAGATTCCCTCTGTGAAGCCCCCGTAGCCTCTTGACACTGCTTCTGCTAAGTGAAGGCAAAGCTGATAATCCCACCACACAGGACAGTCTTCAGTGCCTTCCAGTGCAAAGCAAGGTTGTAGGCCTCCATGCGATTAAATTCCAAATACTCAGCTAAAGTTGTATATACTGTTTCCACAAACACCTTATTCTCCACACGAGAAGTGTTCAAAAGCCAAAAGCTCTGGCTGCTTGGTAGGCCACCCACTTGCACCACTACCTTAATAGGATAATGGCCAGAGAGCTGACATGTCAAAATCTCACTTGTGGCAGCACCCATCTGTGTCTGATTTGTGCATAAAAAAAATCAATATCGCTATAAGAGCCATGTTGGGTGCCCCAGACATCCTCAAAAGCAAAATGCTGGGTTGATACCTGCAAGGCATGGGATCTCCCCCTCCCACCCTATAGGATAGGACAAGACAGAGCAGTCAATTGCATTAGCCATACAAAACATGCCAATCCCTCCACCAATAATGAAATACAAGGAAAGGAATTGCAACACGAAGGAAGGCCAAAAAACTGCCAGCATGGTTTAAAGGTGAGGTCAGAGAGGCTGTTGTAGCCAAAAAAGCATCTTTCAGGAAATGGAAAAAGGAGACAAATGACGAAAACTGGAAGCAACATAAGTACTGGCAAGTTAGATGCAAGGCATTGATAAGGCAGGCAAAGAGAGAATTTGAAAAAAAGCTTGCCATGGAAGCAAAAATGCATAAAAAAACCTCTTTCAAATACATTTGTAGCAAAAAAAACTGTGAGAGAGTCAGTTGAACCATTAGAAGATAGAAGGGTAAAAGGGGCACTAAGAAGGGACAAAGCCATAACGGAGAGACTGAATAAATTCTTTGCTTTGGTCTTTACAAAAGAAGATGCAGGGAAGTTACCCATGACTGAAATAGTATTTAAAGGTGATGTTTTGAAAGAATTGAAAGAAATATCAATAAACCAGGAATATCTATTTCAACTATTTGATAAAATGAAGAGTTGCAAATCACTTGGACCAGATGGTATACATCCAAGGGTGTTAAAAGAACTGAAATGTGAGATTGCAGACCTACTATTAATAATCTGTGAACTATCATGGAAATCATCTGTGGTACCTGAAGATTGGTGAATGGCCAATGTAACGCTAATTTTTTGAAAGGGTTCAAGGAGTGATCCAGGAAATTACAAACCGGTGAGCTTGATGTCAGTACCGGGCAAAATGATAGAAGCCATTATAAAGAACAAAATTACTCAACATGTAGATAGTCATGGATTAACGGGAGAAAGCCAACATGGATTTAGCCAAGGAAAGTCTTGTCTTACTAATCTGTTATATTTTTTTGAAGGTGTGAATATACAGGTAGACAAAAGTGAGTCGATTGATATCGTGTATCTGGATTTTCAGAAAGCCTTTGACAAGGTCCGCATTGAGAGACTCTTGGTGAAATTAAAAAGTCATGAGACAGTGTACTATTGTGGATCAAGAACTGGTTAAAAGATAGAAAGCAGAGGATAGGGCTAAATGGCCAATTTTCTTACTGGAGAAAGTGAATAGTGGAGTATCCCAGGGATCTGTGCTGGATCTGCAGCTTTTTAACATCTTCATAAGTGACCTTGAAATGGAAATAACTAGTGAGGTGATCAAATTTGTAGATGATGATAAAATTATTCAAAGTTGTTAAAACCCAAACGGATTGTGAAAAATTGCAAGAGGACCTTAATAAACTGGAAGACTGGACGTTCAAATGGCAGATGAAATTTAATGTGGACAAGTGCAAAGTTGTGCACCTAGGGAAAAACAACCCAGACTATGGTTACATGAAGCAAGGTTCCACATTAGGAACTACCACCCAGGAAATAGATTTAGGCGTTGTCATAGATAACATGTTGAAACCCTCCACCCAGTATGCAGTGGCTGCCAAGAAAGCAAACAGAATGCTAGGAGTCATAAGGAAAGGAATGGAGAATAAAACAAAGGATATTATAATGCCTCTGTATCGTTCTATGATGTGACCACACCTTGCATATTGTGTGCAATTCTGGTCTCCATATCTTAAAAAGGATATAGCGGAATTAGAAAAAGTATAGAGACGAGCCACCAAAATGATAAAGGGGATGGAAGGATACCCCTATGAGGAAAGGCATAAAAGGTTAAGGCTCTTCAACTTGGAAAAAAGACAGCTGAGGGGAGATATGATAGAGGTCTATAAATTAACGAATGGAGTGGAACGGGTAAACGCAGATCTATTCTTTACGCCATCATAAATAGAATAGGAATAGTAATAGAATAGTAATAGAAAATAGGAATAGTAATAGAAAAAATCATACAGCTCCAACTACAAGATTTTATCGACACACATGCACCACTTGACTCACATCAATTCGGCTTCCGCCCATCACATGGGGTCGAAACTTTGCTAATAACACTCATGGATGACCTCATAAAAGGCACTGACACATGCAACCAAGGTTACATCCTCATATTCATTGATATAGCTGGTGCCTTTGACAATGTCCACCACAACACACTCATTAACAGACTCCTAAGCCTAGGAATAGGAGGAACAATTCTACAATGGTTTATATCATACATCACAAACCGATCGATACACGTTAAATTAGGCCAAGACACCTCTGAGCCATTCGTACAAGGACAAGGTATTCCACAGGGCTCGGCCCTTTCGGCCCTCCTTTTCAACTTGTATCTTCAACCCATCACAAATATATTTAAAAAACATAAAGTCAACCACTACATATACACAGATGATATCATGCTCACTCAACCAATAAACACTAACAATCCCACCTACCAGAACTTACTAGACTGCATCAGCGAAGCAAATACTTGGCTAGAAAATAATAACCTCAGCATCAACCTAAAAAAAAACTGAAGCAATGTTCGTAACAAGAAAACCAGATACTACTCTCCCTGAAACAATAACAATTAACGACACAATAATCCCAATCAAAAAGGAAGTAAAATACCTAGGCATCATAATAGACCACACACTTAGTATGCTCCCTCACATAAAACAAACCGTGAAAACTATATTCTATAAACTTAAGACCATTCAACACCTACGACCAATACTAGACACACATGACTTCAGATCTGTTATCAGCACACTCATCACTCCACACTTTGACTATTGTAATAGTCTACTTATCGGCCTCCCTCTCACAAATACCAACTTACTCCAACGAGCTCAAAACAT
Organism: Ichthyophis bannanicus; assembly: GCA_033557465.1. NCBI lineage: Eukaryota > Metazoa > Chordata > Amphibia > Gymnophiona > Ichthyophiidae > Ichthyophis > Ichthyophis bannanicus. The sequence continues at coordinate 71,613,808 of CM066046.1, read as the reverse complement.
CTGTGCTCGAGTAACAGCAAAAGCCCGCCTCACTGACCACATAACTCCCATCCTCGCCGAACTACACTGGCTTCCCATAAATAGTAGAATATCATACAAAATACTCTTAACCACATTTAAACTTATCAACGGCATATCACCCTCACATCTAACCACTCTACTACATGCTCCAAAAGAACATAGAACCCGCAGACAAAACGCAACCCACTCACTAGACATAAAAAAATCAATTCGAAAAACAAAAAAAACCACAAGCTCAAGAGCATTCTCATATGCAGCCCCCACCCTATGGAATAAACTCCCACTAAGCCTCCGCAAAATAAAGGATCTCCAGACATTCCGGAAAGAACTAAAAACATATCTGTTTAAAGAACACTTTATAAATCCTAATGAACCCCCCCCATCCCCCTCACCACACCTCCATAAAAATCCTCCCTAACCACAGATCAAAAAGCCTCAAAACTCAACACACTTAGGAAAAAACAACCCTTAAAAACCACGATTAATAATTGACTAATGTAAATATTTGACTGATGTAAATAGTTAAAGCAGTTGTATAATTATATGTTCCATGTTATTGTTCATGAAAAGTTAATTGTACATAGTTTGAAGAAAATACGATGTTCCATGTAAAACCATGTTCATTATGTTAATTGTAAACCGTTCATTATGTTAATTGTAAACCGCCTTTGATCTTGGGAAAAAGCGGTATAGAAGAAAAGCATAAATAAAAAAAATAATAAAATAGGAGACAGGCAATGAAGCTACAATGTAACTCATTTAAGACTAATAAGAGAAAATATTTTTTTCACTCAATGCATAATCAAACTCTGGAATTCATTATCGAAGGATGTAGTAATAGCTGTTAGTGTAGCTGGGTTTAAAAAAGGTTTGGACAAGTTCCTGGAGGAAAGGTCCATAAACCATTATTAAAGAGGACCCAAGAAATCCACTGCTTGCCCCCCGGGACAAGCATTGTGGAGCCTATGTACCTTTTGGGAATCTGCCAGGTACTTATGACCTGGATTGGCCATTGTTGCAAACAGGATACTGGGCTTGATGGACCTTGGTCTGACCCGGTATGGCATATCTTATCTTCTAAATCATCTGAATGATCATTAGGCCTATATACCGATGCCAACAGAAATTCTACGTTGGCCTAGTGGTGCCACAAGATGAGAACGACCATCTGAATCCTGGACCACGTTTGACACCTCCAGCAGGAGAGAACGGTGCACCATAATAAATTACCCTGGAGGAGTAAGAGGTAGCATAGACTTTACCCACCCAATCCCTTTTAAGCTTTGAATGTTCCACTACTGTCAGTTGGGTCTCCTGAAGAAGGCTCACCTGTGCCCGAGTTGTTTAAAATAATGGAAAAGCTTTTTTCTTTTAAATCGGTGCGAGATACCCCGTACATTAATGGAAACTATGTTCATCCTGGTTCTCCTAATCCAGAGCCCCTAAGGCTGAGTGCAAATAGACTATGCAAAAAACAAATTCAAACCCAGGGAGCTCGGCAAACCTTCCCCCCCCCCCCCCCACTTCCCCCCTCAAGCCATGCAATGTACAGTGCTGGAACCTCAAAACTGCAACATAACAAAAAAAGCATACAAACAGATGCATACCTGTCCAACTTTGCAAACTGCAAACCTTCCCCCCCCCCCAACATTGCCCGACCCCTTATGCACACTCTCCCACCAGCCATTCTGTACACCCGCAACTCTTCCCAATTTGGGGGATACAGCAGGCTGGACCATCTCCTTGCTTACAGAAATATCATTAGGTGGGAACCAGATCAGGATCCTTGGCGCTCTAGCAGCCATCACCAGTTCCTCAGCCATCCCATTGTCCACCACACTCTGCCCCCAACTCCTGCCAACACACATACCATAGCCACTTATATCTCAAAAAAAACCCTCCCCACTGTTGCTCTTGACAAACCCCCTTCCTTCTCTCCTCCAAAACCAATCCATCAAAACTCTCCCAACACAACACAACTATACCCAAATCAATACCTCCACTCCACGCAACCTCCTTCGCTGCACTCCATTCACAGAAAACATACCCTTCCCCCTCATACACCTGTTCCCACCAGAATCCACCATGCCATTCACCCCAGCCACTCTATCATTTGCTTATCAAGCGGACCTCATACAAGCATACCATTGCAATCCTTCACCTGAGAGTCCAGACAGCTGCCCTGCTATATCCAACCCCCGCCCCCCCCCCCAGTCCAAGAAAAGACACTGTGTGCAGTCTGTGGGTACTAGCCCATCATTCCTGTAGTAAATGAAGTACAATAAGCAGGAAAATGGCAGAAAAAATACTTCATCAAGCCAGACCGCTGCACTTAACCCCCAGCAACAGAGTCGAAACTCTCCTCCTCTCCCTTCAAAGCAAACTCATCCAAGGCATCCAGTCTGCGCAACACAGATTTATCTTAGTTTTTCTCAATATCTCAGTTGCATTTGACTCAATAAACCACCCCATCATTCTCCAACGCCTCCAATCTATTGGAATCCAGAATACAATGTTGAATTGTTTCCAGTCCTTCTTGTCCAATCGTCAGCAGCAAATCAAGATGGGAGACATCCTCTCCACCCCATTCACCCATACTTAAGACATCCAACAAGGTCTCTCTGCCTTGCTCTTTAACATATATCTACCACTACTCTGCTTGATAATCAAGTCCCACAACTTACTCTACCACCTCTATAACGATGACATCCTGATCTACACGCCCATCGATACCAATCAACCCACATAGGCAAAGCTACAGCATTGCTTCTCTGAAGTTTCACAGTGGCTCACAAGTAACCACCTCTCCATCAACTACAAGAAAACTGAAGCCCTATTCATCACTAAGGATAGCACATTTACTCCCCTGTAACCATAATTCATAATTCAAATGTATTTGAAAAAGTCTTTGACACGTTTTTGCTTCCACAGCAAGTTTTTCCTCAAATTCTCTCTTTGCCTGCCTTATCTCAATGCCTTGCATTTAACTTGCCAGCGCTTGTGTTTCCAGTTTTCGTCATTTGGCTCTTTTTTCCATTTCCTGAAAGATGCTTTTTTGGCTACAACAGCCTCTCTGACCTCACCTTTAAACCATGCTGTCAGTTTTTTTGGACTTTCTTCCCCTTTTCTTAAAGCGTAGAATACAGCTGGTCTGGGCTTTTAAGATAGTATTTTTAAATAACACCCAAGCTTGATGTAAGTCTTTAACCATTGCAACTGCTCCTTTTGTTTTTTTCTTAACTATTTTCCTCATTTTATCATAGTTTCCCTTAAAGGTAGTACTGTGGATTTCCTTACCATCCCTCCTCCATTAATTAAATCAAACGCGATCCTGCTATGATCACTATTGCCAAGTGGCCCCAACACACTTATCTCTTGCACCAGATCTGGTGTTCCACTAAGGACTAGATCCAAAATGGCTTCCCCTCTGCTTGATTCATGAACCAGCTGCTCCAAGTAGCAGTCATTTATTTCATCTAGAAACTTTATCTCCCTAGCATGTCCTGCCGTGACACTGATCCAGTCAATACCGGAATCATTGAAATCACCCATTATTATTACTGTGCTGTAACTTTTGTTAGCTTCCCTGATTTCTTTGAGCACTTCATCATCCATTTGTTCATTCTGGCCAGGCGGTCGATAGTACATCCCCCCCCACTGCCATTGCCTTCCCCTTGGTTCTTCTAAGAGGCGTTTAGCACGTACGAGCTACTCTCTAGCGGTATTTTCCACTCTGCTAAGAACTTTGAAGGAGGTCTTCCTTCCTGGCACAAGTGCGGGTCTGGTACTTTGAATGCTGGTGTAGCAGCTGGCTCTCAGGTGGCCATGGTGCCATTTCTGTTAGCCTGTTTTGCAGGATGGCCTGGAGAAGGGCCTTTTTGTCTTAGCTTCCTGAAGGTTCAGATGGCAGCTTTGGTCTTTCAGAGGTCTGTTGGCTGGTAAGTCTCGGCCTTATACCCAGATGTTTTGTACTTTCTTCAGGGGTTTGGATTTTGCGTCCTCCCCTCCAGTCTGTGGTCCCTTCTTGCGATCTATTTCTGGTGCTCGGGGCCCTGATGTTGGAGCCCCTTGAACCATTGAAGCATGTTATTCTGAAGGAATTGGTGCTCAAGCTGGTCTTCTTGATTGAATAGTTCTGCAAGGAGGATTCTGAGCTTCCGGTTCTGTCTTGCCAAGATCCTCGCCTATTTTTTTCTGAGGAGGCCGTTTTCCTTCAATCTATGCCTGCCTTCTTCCCTGAAGTGATTTCTCCCTTTCATGTGAGCCAGGCGGTTCGCCTGCCCTCCTTCTCTAAGGTCTGTATAAACTAACCCCACTCCAGTGAAAAAAATTTAAACCATCAAAAAACCTTCACTGATGTAGTCCGCAAAACTCATTAAAAGTATTTTTTGTCGGAGCGTACCGAGGGAGGAATGAATTTTATTTTCATCCACCCCAGACGGTAAACTTCTTTTATTCATTAATAGGTTCACCGTCACACTAATATTATATTTAAATACGCCACTTATCTGAAAAATTTGTTGCAGTTCTTATTTTCTGTAAAATTGATCACACTGTTGCAAATCAGGTAAAGTTGAAAACACGACGTGCACGTTTCGGGACTGGTTCCCTGTCTCAAGTGCCCTTTTCTTCCATGTTAGTATGCAACTGTTATACCATATACCGATCGCAGCGCTGAGATTGTTTAGATTCTTCATAACCATTGGTCTATGCTACGACTACATTCGTGTTTTGACAAGTCCCTGATGATATCTTATTCGAGAGGCTCAAATTTATGTGATTATTTAGTTAAATCTGCCTCACCGATAGATAGACCGGTCATTCCATTACAGACCTCAAGGGGACATGAACCTTGCAGCAATTGTAATTACTGTTCAATGACAGTATCAGGACTAGTTTGGAAGCATCCAACCACAACTCATTCGTATACCCGTCGTTGGGCAACAAATTGTTTATCTTCTTTTGTGGTCTATATTTTACAATGCCTATGCAATTTGTTATATGTTGGAAGGACGATTTGCCCCATTAAAATAAGACTCATGGAACACACGTCTCGTATACACCAGCATGTTCAATCAGCACCTGTGGTAGACCATTGTCTGATTCACCACCATGTGTTTGAAGATCCAGTCTGGACGATCATAGACCAGGTACATTGCGATCCACGTGGGGGTGACAATATTTACAGGCTCCAGTGGCTTGAACAATGCTGGATATTTATTTTAAATACTATGCAACCTAATGGACTTAATCAGGAGATTGACTGGGTCAGTCTCTTTTGATACATAAGCCTGTTTTTCTAGATTGCAGGACTATTTGTCTGACATCACAAAGGTTCCCCTTATGAATTGTCCTCTGGATTTCGAGTTTGTCAGGATTAGCCAATGAAAATAGGGATTCCCTTGTGAGTGGGATTTTCCCTTTATTTCATTGGGGGTTCTCCTTAGACTGATAGTAAGTCAGTCAGCCAATTGCATAAGATTGAGTCCTTACAAAGACTGCTGCAGGACGGCGTTTTTTGACAGTTGCATACTAACATGGAAGAAAAGGGCGCTTGAGACAGGGAACCAGTCCCGAAACGTGCACGCCGTGTTTTCAACTTTGCCTGATTTGCAACAGTGTTATCAATTTTACAGAAAATAAGAATTGCAACAAATTTTTCAGATAAGTGGCTCCTTCTCTAAGGAGCAGTATTGGGGGAATGGTCAGGCTCTTTGCCTTGTGGATGTCTGGAGGGTGCTCTTGGAGTTTACAAATACTTTTCGTAAGTCAGACCATTCTTTTGTGTTTATTTGCTGGCCTGCAAAAGGTGGGGCAGTGGCTGAGTCTGTATTGGGGCGTGGGTTAAGGAGGCCGTTGCCACGGTGGATCTGTCCTGGAACTGGCCAATTCCAGAGGGTTTGTGCGCCCATTCTACCTGAGCGCTAGTGTCGTCCTAGATGGAGCGAAGCTTGATAGCCCCTGCAGACATTTAGTGGGCGGTAACATGGGCATCACTGTCCACTTTTGTCAAGCATTCTGCTTGGCTGTCCATGCTTGGGCAGACATGACCTTTGGCTCTAAGGTTTTGCGAGCTGCTGGGTCGTCTACCCGCTCAGTGGAGTCGTAGTTTTGGTACATCCCACTTGTCTGGACTGGTCTAGCAGAATGATATGGAAGGTGACATTTTACTTACCAGATAATGTTTCCTTGAGTCCTGCCTAGACCAAGAGCCTGCCCCTGGAAATGTGTTTGCTCTGTTCTTCTGTGGTGGTACCCTGGGGTCTGCTATGATATCTATGCTTGGCTATGCAGGTCCATCTTCTATGGACAGCCTTTTGGTAATGCTTTTCTGTACGCAATTTTCTGCTGTTTGATTACTTATTGTTGCCCACATTCAGTTGTGCGAGGGTTCAAATATTCTCCCATATGCTTTGGGACAAATACTGAAGAGATACCTCTCATGGCTGAGGTGCCATAGGGGCATGGGAGTGATGTCATTGAAACATGGGCTTTTCATTGGTTCTTTGTCTCCACCAACCTGTTGATAGGGGAACATAACCCATTTGTCTGGATTGGTCTAGCAGAATTCAAGGAAAGGACATTATCTGGTCAGTAAAATGTCTCCTAGTAAACCTACCTTCATCCCCTGCAATTCTAATTCCAGTGCCAAAGCCCTCCCATATTTATCTTTCCATTTATTAGCACTTTGCAAGGGCTTCCCCCGCCTTATAAATATAGCCACTCCAGCAGTATTTTGTTTTCCTGAGAAAAATGGAATTCTGCCAACCAATGGGTGTTAAGCTTACCCAAATCCTTTGCCCCTAAATGAATTTCCTGTATCAAAAAAATTTCTGATGCCATTTTACGCAACTCAAGCAATACCTTCCACCTTGTAGTTAGAATCTCCATCCTTCTTACATTGAAAGTAGTTGCACATGTTTTGTCATTCCTCTTAGCCATAATAAAAAAGCCTGCTTTCAAAGTGGGGGAGTGGCCTGGTGGTTGGGGCAAGGTACTTCAGGCCGGAAGGTCGGGGGTTCAAATCCCACTAGAGGACAGCAACCTTGGGCCGGAAGGACTGGGGTTTCTAGTCCCACAGGCGCTCCTTGTCTTGGGCAAGCCACTTAACCCTTCATAGCCCATGTTCCCTGTAAAATAGTTATCTCCAAGTTATAATGCCCTGTTCAATGTAATTTCAGTTCGTTCAATGTAAACCACACTGATGCAGAATAGCGCGGTATATAAGAGAATGTAAATAAATAAATAGTCATTCTGCGGGTGACCCGCTGGCACTATAAGAAAAGAGCGGGGGACACAAAAGAGGTAGTTTAAAAGGATCTTACTGTGGGAGCCAGGCAAGGCATGTCCTGGTACTATCTCAGCATCACGTGACACCACAATTTATTTATTTATTTATTACAATTTCTTATATACCGCACTATTCGACATCAGCGCGGTTTACAATAAAACAAAAGGACGAGAACAACAGGCTGTTCGGTTTTACAGAGAACAGGTGTACAAACTTGGATAACATGGGTGAACTATTTACATAAAATATCTACAAGTAGGCGCACTGACAAAGCTCTAGAAGTAACATGTGGTTACTTTTCTTTGGTGGGGTTATCTAGGCTTCATTGCTGACTGGGTAGTATTTGAGGACCAGGTGATATTTGAGTGCCTTCCTGAACTGAGTTAAGTCAACAATAGCATGAATGTCAGATGGTAGAGCATTCCAGCATCTTGGGGCGCAAAATTAGAAGGCCCTATTCACCGTTGTTAGGTTGCATTTTGTCAAGGCCTTCATAATTATTAGATAGTTTAAAGCTATTGGTCTTCTGGATCTGTTAGGTGGCATGGTGTGAATGAGCTCTGTAAGTGAGGAGGATGAGAGACCATTGATGACCTTGAAGGTCAGTAGTAAGGTCTTAAAGACAAGCCTTCCGTGTATGGGGAGCCAGTGAAGCTGCTTCAGGATAGGTGTCACATGGTAACTCCTAGAGGCTCCATGGAGGACCCTTGCTGCAGCATTCATGGTCAGCTGTAGCGGGCTCAAGGTAAATTGTGGGAGGCCTTGTAAAATGGCGTTGGCATAGTTGAAGTGGGGTAAGATTAGTGCTTGGTATATAGTCCGGAAGTCGTCTGGATCTAATAAGGAACGCAGATGCCTGAGTGTACGGATCTTGAAGTATATTGCTTTTACTATATTGTCTATGTGTGATTTCATATCAAGACGTTGGTCCAACGTGACCCAAGGTATCTTATTGCGTCTTTTGTCTGCAGATCCGCTTCCTTAACTCTTACATGGGATGGTGGAGTAAAATTGGGGTCTCTCGTGATGAAGAATACCTCAGTTTTCTTATGTTGAATACGGAGGTTTTGAGATTGGAGCCATTCTGAAACCGTGTTGAAACATTCTATCAGGGGGGAAAGGTCCATTTGATCCGTAGAGAATGGCATGTATAAGAGTATGTCATCTGCATATATTGCATATATCAAACAGTTCACATTAAAAGATCTAATGATACTGCAGATGGGCTGCATGTATATGTTGAACATGAGTGATGATAGAGAGGAACCTTGCGGAACATCTTGTGTTTGATGGAAGGGTTTTGATTCTTCAGATCCGGATTTTACATGTTGCCATCTTCCGGCCAGATATGATTTGCACCATTTGAGTGCAGTGCTGCAAACGCCCTTCTCTTTCAGTCGCCCGAGGAGATGTTCATGACTTACTGAGTCGAGTGCTGCAGCGATGTCTAAGAAGAGTGGAGTGGAGGAGTGGCCTAGTGGTTGGGGCAAGGTACTTCAGGCCCGAAGGTCGGGGGTTCAAATCCCACTAGAGGACAGCAACCTTGGGCCGGAAGGACTGGGGTTTCTAGTCCCACAGGTGCTCCTTGTGGTCTTGGACAAGCCAATTAACCCTCCATTGCCCATGTTCCCTGTAAGTATTAGTGTATGTGTCTCAAATCCTCTCGTGTTAAATGTATCCCCCAACCGCTTTGACCCAGTGAAAAGCGGGATATAAATGCAGCTAAATAAATAAATAAATAAATATATGAGCCATGACAGCAACGGTATATAAGAGAATATAAATAAATAAATAAGATAAGCACAAAACCTTGCCGGATGTTGTCGATGCCTGTGATTATATTATTGAAAAGGGTGGTAAGGAGGGTTTCTACTCCATGAGATTCTCTGAACCCATGTTGGCACTGGTCTAGAGGGGCTGCAGAGTCTATATGATCTTGGATTTGTCTTTGTACCTCTTTCTCAATTATCTTAGCTAGGAGAGGAATACTAGCTATGGGCCTGTATGAGTCGACCCTTTGGGGGTCTAGTTTGAAGTTTTTTAACAGAGGTCTAATGGATGTATGTTTGAGTGCTGTGGGGAAGGATCCAGTTGTGAAAGATAGGTTCATCAGTTTTGCGATGAAAGGACTGAACTCACTGCGTAGCTCCTTTATCCAAAAGGCTGGGCAGGGATCAGTTTGAGCCGTGGTGGTATTGAGAGATGTGATTGTGTCCTCAATATATTTTGCAGATGGTGTGGAGAACATAGGTAGAGACATTAGGCAGGTTTGTTCTTGTGCAGAAGCTACTGAGACCTTATCAGTCTGTATAAGTTTAGACTGCAGGTAGTTGGCGAATTTTTGTGGGTGAATCTCATCATGTTGTTCAGGGGAAGGTTCCTTCGAAAGGGATTTGACTAAATTGAAAAAATCCCGAGGTTTGTTCAGTGAGCTCTTGAGAGCGTCAGTGTGAAATTGCTTTATTTTGGCCGTGATTGCTTCTCGGTGAATTGATAGGTGGAGTTTGTAAGCTGTCTGATCTTCAATGGAGAGTGATCGGCGCCATCGTCTCTCAAGTTTTCGTAGATGTGTAAGAGAAGACCGCAGCTCAGGAGAGAACCATGGGGCAGAGTTTCTTTTCCTTGAGGTGTTATTGGGGTGCGGCTGTTGTGAAATGGCGTTAAGGTTGCAGTTCCAGGAGGAGATCAGATCTTCGAGGTTGAGAGTTGTGTCGTTGAGGAGTGAGTGGGTCTTAGACAGGATGAGTTCTCTGTTGAATGGTCAAAAACCTCTTGTTGACGTTCTTGAGGTGCTGTTAAATCTTCTGTTGTCCAGTGGTTGCTTGTTGTTAATGGGTATCTGGAGATTGATTAGTTTGTGGTCTGACCAGGGTACAGCGGTAACAGACATCACAAGGTCGCAGCTTTGTTCAAAGACAGACTGTGGAGCAAACACCAAGTCGAGAATATTTCCCTTTATATGCGTGGGTTCCTTGATTATTTGCTTGTATCCCAGATCTTCAATGGCATCGAGGAGGGCAGATGCCTGATTTTGATGCAATGATGGGAGATTGAAATCTCCCATTATCCAGTTTGGTGTATTGGAATTGTGGATGTTGGCAGCTAGGTCTACAATGGTAGGGAGGTCATCTGGGGAAGCTGAGGGGGTTCTGTATAGCAGGTTAATAGAGCACTGTTCGTTTGCAATGGAAATTATATCCAGGTTGTTAGTGCTAGAGGAGTCAGTCGTGTGGAATTGGAGGTCTGATTTGGTGAGTATGAGCGCTCCTCCTTTCTTGTTTTCTCTATGTCGTGTGTGTATAGAGAAGTTGGGGGGTAGGAGTTGGTTGAGGAGGACATTGTCTTCATATGATAACCAGGTTTCAGTGCTCGTGAGTATATCCAGATCATTAAGGGAAATTATGTCTAGGATGACCGGCCATTTCTTGCGAATTGAACGTGCATTTATGAGGGCACATTTTAGGCTTCGGGAAAGCGGGGATTTCTCCTGTTTAAATGTCTTAGATTGTTGGATTGCGATGTGTATCATGTGAGAGTGATGCGTGTGAGCATCACATCCTGGATAGTGGTATGGGGGCCCTGACCATCTTTTTCCATGATTCTTAAGGATGGGGATTTGATTGTATGAGGGGGAAAGGGCAAGGGAGCTCCCAAGCCAATCTGTGAGAAGGTAAAAACTGACAAAGGCAATGAAGTGGAAGGCCATTTGGACACTTCGATTGGGCGTGTTTGAAAGAGACGTGTGGGTGGATAAGTCGTTTAAATAATACTGCTTAAGCGGGCTGGTCAATGCGTCGATTTGACTGGTGGCATGAACTATAAATAATTAGCTAAGCTAAGCAGCATAGGTAGATATAAACATATGGCATGTATATAGATCAGGAAACATGTATAATTACAGGCAAATAATGTAATTGCAAAACAAAGGTAAATATACTAACATTTCACATAAGCAGACGATTGCCAACCATTAATGATATATTTTTTTAATGGGGGGACAGGTTTCTGTAGTTTATTCATGGTTAACGGGGTAAGGTTGATACACTCTGCTGAATTTTCTTTCTTTAAATGTGGTGCTGTGACTTGTTCTCCTTGTATAATATGTACTGTATATGAAAGTGACTATTAGGATCTGCTCAGGATAGGAATACTGCATTGTTCAAACTTTTTAAAGCACCCAAAGCGCAAACTCTGGTTTGACTTAGGAAAATAAGAATATAGCCTTCCTGATCTGACGTAATAGCTTTATTCAAATCTAGTAGCATATTTTGATTTAAGGTCCACGACAAAAAGAAAAACAGGAAGGAGTAATTTAAAAAAAAGCCACAGAGCAGATAAATAGCCCAGGGTAAATATATTTAGCCCGAAACAACCATGTTTCGGCATGGTCTGCTTGCATCAGGGGCAAAGAATGCAATCCAAAATGTATTTATTTATATAGACTTATATACGGCTTTTCTACCAGTCAAAGCGGTATACATTCAGGTACTGTATATATATTTTTTTCCCTTGTCCCTAACGGGCTCACAATCTTTTTTGGTACCTGAGGCAATGGAGGGTTAAGTGACTTGCCTAAGGCCACAAGGAGCACCTGTGGGACTAGAAACCCCAGTCCTTCCGACTCCGGCCCGAGGTAACTTGCTCCAACCACTAGGCCACTCCTCCCTATTATATATAGAACCAAATCTCGGGATTAGCTGTAACTCGTGTCGTGCAGACACAGCCGTGTCCAGCTGAATAAATCTGCCCTGTGGCTATTTATCTACTCTGTGGCTTTTTAAATTACTCCTTGTTTATCTTTTTGTTATGGACCTTTATTGGTAAGGGGTGTCCACTCTTTTTTTGTGTTTTTTTTGTGTTTATTTTAATTTAAGTCTGCGGGCAGCTATGCGTAATCTTATATGCTTTATTCAGTTTGCATAGCATGCATCTTTGAATAGTGTCCATGCTACTGCTTCAAACATTTATTCAGTATGACCAGTGACAGACGTTCAAATAAAGGGTCCCTAAGCAAAAAATCAAAAATGGCAAATTCACACCTTTAGAAGGTATGGGATCAGATACACAAGGGCCCCCTTCTTCCCATTCCCACCCCATCCCCGAACCCCAAGGACTGCTTGGGTGGAATTTATGCCACTGTATATGACCACATTTTGACAATTAAAAATTTCCATGACCCCAGATGATGATAAAAACAAAATAGCAGACCTGAACACCCCTTCCACATTCATTTCCTCCTCCCACCACTTATCCAAAGCAAGAAGATAGCAGCAGCGATGACTACAGTAACAGCAGTTAGCATAATGCCTCATGTGCCAATGTGTGCTCAGAGATCCCAATACTCTATACAGGTTCCCAGTCTAAAAGGAAGTCCACAGGGGACAGGGCCTGTGAACATGCACTGGCTCACAGGCCACGTTCTGACTACTACTGCTGGGCAGAAGCCAGCGTGGAGATCCAGAAGGAGGAGAAACATCCCTCTTTCTCTAACCCCCATCCCCGATGATGTGATCCTATTTGGGGTCCTGACCCACACTTTAGGAACCATTGGTCCAGGCTGTTACTTCTAGCTCTTGCTCTTGTTTTGTGCTTGATGGAGTATTTTCCTTTCATTTCTAGAATCTGAAGATTGCTGATAGCTCTCATCTGACATTTTACTATGACTTTACCTATTGAATGCATGTTATCCTGCATCACAATACAAGTCATATGTAATTATGTATTTTATGTGAAAGTATTAAAATGCAACACTCCATATTTTAGATAAAACCTCTTCTCCAAAGGTGAGAGATAACAAACATACCTTCAAGCTCGTTGTCCTGAAGATATAAATGCTCCAGTGATTTTGGAATATGGAAAACTTCCTTCAATTTATTGTGCCCTAGGCTGAGTTCTACTAGGTTGGAGAGATTAAACACATTGAGAGAGACTTCTTGCAGATTGTTGTGTGACATTCTGATTGCGTGGAGATAGGGAAGTTTATTGAAATAATTGTCTGGAATGGAAGAAATTGAGTTGTTTTCCAGGGAAAGATACATAAGAGAGGATGGCAAATCAGGTGGCATTGAGTTTAATTTGTTGTTGCACAAATTGAGCTGCATAAGTTTTTTCAGTTTAGGGAAAGCCCTTCCTTTGATTGCGGAATCATCAAGATGGTTATTGCAGAGATCAAGCATGGTCATGTTGACTAGGCCTTGCATGGCATTACGTTGTAATTTGGAAATCTGGTTGAAACCAAGGAAGAGTCTTTCAATGGCATTAGGAAGAGGATATGGAATTTCCTCTAAATTATTATGATGCAAGTAGAGTTGTACTAAATGTGGAAGCTTAGCAAATACACCATAATCAATCATGTTAGACTTAATTTTGTTGTGGCTAAGGTTAATTTCTCTCAGATCTGTAGCATTAGCAAACGCTTTTTCGGTCACAGCTTCAATGTCATTGAATTGAAGGTGGAGCTGCTGAATGTGTGCTGGGATTTTTGGAATCGTCTTCAGCTTGCGATGATCACAGAGCATGGTCAGAGGAAAGGTTGGTGGGCAAAAACACTCCCTGGCACAATCAAGTGGAGAATATGGAACATGAGGAATTCCGTATTGTATGTTAGGGTTAAAATGATAGGCTGGTGGATATTCATCGTCTGGCTCCGGGTCATAATCATGATCATTGTAGTAATTATAAGTATTATATTGACCAAAAACATTGAACACGAAGAGCAGAATACCAAATGATAACTCAACCAGGGTGCCCATTTCCAGAAGTATCCTATTGGGAGAGAACATAAACTATAAATTAAATTTTAAAAAAAACATACAAAATTCATTCAGTTATTTAACGCTTGATTACATGCCTTACATCAGTATATAGCAAGGTGGGGTACTACCATAGAAAGCATTTTTCTGTTGTTAATTATGAAAATGGAGTATTCAATAGAAGAAATACCCATGTTATGAAGAAATATACCTTTAATTTATAAATATGCATTGGATATCTACAGTACCATGATTAGCACTTCTGATTTTCAGTTATAACTGAAAAACCTTGATAAAACACTCCTGAAGAGGGGAGAGGGTTTTTCATTTATAGCTGAAAAAAAATCCAAAAATAAACTTGACTGCAGAGTTCTGTCATCTGACCACTGCTCTCACATGAGTCAAGAAGAGATGTGCGGTCGGTAGCCAGAGGCAATATCAAAATGGGACAGGCAAGGGCAGGACTACGAGAGGTTGCAACCAGTATTGCACTTCCGCTCCCTGCGCTTGATAGCACTTTCTCTTCCTTTGTAAAGGCTTGCACTCGGCACACAGATTTTCCCCTCTAAAAGAAGGTGGGGGCGAGCCTTCTCCTGACTGGGTGAAGGTGGAGAAACGTTGGCATGAATGTGCACCCGTTGGAACATCTGCTCTCCAGAAAGCATGAGGATGCCAAATCTCCTATACTAGCAATGTTTTTCAGCAGCTAATAGGAAGCTAGGAATTTTCCGCACACGAGTTAAGTGCTACACTTTACTTAGCACATATATATATATATTTTTTTTTTTTGCTTCATTGTACTATGCATCTCATTATTTTATTACATACTAGGTTAAGTAAAAAAGATGAATGCAGATTTTTATCATGTTATTGGTTAGCTATTTAAATAAAAAATAAATACTTAAATTTAGAATTTACGAACAGTTAGGGGCATGTTTACTAAAGGTTAACACACCCATAGAAATGAATGGGTAGTGGCAGCACTTGACATGTGTTAACCTTTAGTAAACATGCCCCTTATAATCAGAAGCGCTAGTCTACAAGGCATTCCATCCATAATGAATGGATAGATATGTTCTCAGGTGCTTACCATACATTTTCTTCACTGTAAACCTTTAACAGGCGACATGGGAAGTGAAATATCTAACCAAGGGAATAGATTGGGGACCTTGGACTAAGTCAGCTTTTCACTAGGCTTAGTGAAAGCTCCCCAGTCTGATCCCTTAGTTAGGTATTTTTCTTCCTGGGTTGGTTGGAAGTTACAGTAATGTTGAATGTAGTATGGAAGCATTAGTATATCACTTGTAGGAAAATAGTTGCTCTTATGATGGTCATTCGAAATGGCTTTGCTATGCACATACCAGAACAGAATGACCCTCGCTCTTGAAACAGTTATGATGGCTATAATCTCAGGCTCTCAAATTTACCCCCAGAGTTCTTTTTAAGACTTGCATGTGCCAAACAGAGCTTTCTGCTTAAACGCAAAGGGTGTGATGTGGTTTTTTTGGGGGGGAGCGGGAGCGAGGAACAGTGTCTCCAAACCCATTAGTTTTTCAAGTAGGAACCACAAGATAAGCAAAAATGAAACATCATGTGGAAACGCATTAAATGTGATCTACCATACACATAAATTGAAAATAAGTACAAAATTTCACCTTCAACATTTATTTAGGGAATGTGAAAAAGGCATGCCAATTTCTGAATAAAAGCACAATTTATTTCTCTGTTTTCTTCAAAGTAAGAAGGCCAATACACAGGGGTAGAATGCAAACAAAATCTTCTTTTCACTGATTATGGGTTGTAGCCTGTTCTGTCATCACCTTCTTATTGATACCTCCATTACTTGTGGGAAACTGAGTATTTTCCCCAGCACTCTCTCCTTCCTTGTCCAGTGGATCTGAGATAGAACCAGTTAGTTGCTGGACCTCTTTTCACCAGTATTAGACACACAAGGACTGATATCTAAACCTCCCTGAGTCCTGGCCCCCCCACTCAACAGTTGGCTGCTGAATCTGGATTCAAAGTTTGGTATGGGTATCATACCAACATCTTCCCCAGTAAAGACCAAAACAAAGAAATCACTTAATTTTTCTGCTATTACATTATCCTCCCTGAGCATTCCTTTTATCCACTGGTCGCAGAGCAGTCCATCCGACTCCTTCATAGGAGTTTTGCTTCAGATGTACTTGAAAATGTTTTTAGCATTCATTTTTGCCTCTTCAGCAAGCTACTTTTCAAAGTCTGTAGGCCCCACTGATAATAATAGATCTTGCATTATTCAATGGGGAGTAGTAGCCTAGTGGTTGGGGCAAGGTACTTCAGGCCGGAAGGTTGGGGGTTCAAATCCCACTAGAGGACAGCAACCTTGGGCCGGAAGGACTGGGGTTTCAAGTCCCACAGATGCTCCTTGTGGTCTTGGGCAAGCCACTTAACCCTCCATTGCCCATGTTCCCTGTAAGTATTAGTGTATGTGTCTCATATCCCCGCATGTTAAATGTATCCCCCAATTGTGTTGTGACTGCTTTGATTGAAGGATAAGGCGGTATACAAAACTGTCTAAATAAATAAAATAAATAAATGTGCATTAAATTGCAATAGCACACATTAACTTTGACTCATGTTGGTAGAATGAGGCCTTAAGTTTGTACCTGAGGCAATAGAAGGTGAAAATGACTTGACAAGGTCATTAAGAATATTGGTGGGAGGAGAATTCAAACTCTTGCCTCCCTAGTTCTCGGCCCACTGATTGCTTTGATCTCAAACCTGTCATCTTTTAACCATGAGTGCTCATCAAGCACCAGTGGGTGAAGGATGACTTCAAGTTGAGCACTGGTGGAGTTGGTGATGGAGGATTACTATGGTAAAGAAGACAGCAGGGAGAATTATGTCATTTCTCTCTGCCTTTTTCTTCCTCCTCCACAATGGTCCCCGTGCCTAGCGCTCCCTCGTTATCAGTACTGGTTTGTAAACCTTTCCCTCTCGATAGCCACTTATTCCCCTTCAATGGAAGCTTATCTTATCCAGCAAGTCTCTCACTTTCTCTTTCCTTGGCGAGCAAAAGCACCATCCAGAGTCAGCTGGTTTTCTGCTACCTTGGTGTATGGAGGTGTATTGGTCTGCACAGCCTCCTAGGGCATTAAGGGTCCAGAAATCAAATGCATGGCCTTCTCTTTGCCTTTTCAAGAGGTCTGTAATGGAGTAGCTCTGCATGCACCTCACTCATTTTCTCCTCTCTCTTCCTTATCCTTCACCCTTTTTGGTCTCCACAAACAGTTACTTTTGGTTCCCCTTGTTCATACACTTCTTCCACTGATCACCTTGCTTTTTCCGCATCCCCTCTTATCACCTTACTGAGTCTACCCCTCAATGTTGATCCTCTTGTTCACTCCTACAGTCCCTCTGACCCCTCTCACTCAGCACTTTTATTCCTTTCACCCACTGTCTCCCCTTTGTCTTATAAACCTTCAACCACTTGTACATTCTCCCTCATGGTCTTTTCAGTTGTGTCAGGCAATTTCTCAAAAATCAAGGTCATGTGACTATTCCCATCTCAGGGTAAGTGGCTCTAACACCTCTGACTCTACTTTGCTTCCTTTAGTGGACAAGGAGCCACAAATGATCCATGGCTCTGCCCTTTCTGCTCTGAGTCCACAGAAGCTGTAACCGATTTACATTGGTAGCTCTATTCTGCTTTCACGGGACCTGGAAAAAGATTTGAAAATGTCTTTGCAGGTGGTTCCACCAGAAATGCAGTCCTGAGTAATGCACAGAAAAAAGGGTTGAATTAGCAGAAGTCGGAAACTTGTGAGCATTCACGTCTATAATAAAAGCCAAGGTTGTAGCCTTGATAACTGGGTGCACTATTTACAAGTTTCATATGCGTGTTTGTTCAGCCCATTGTGTCTGTTCTTTGCTCTGCACTGTCTCCTTCAGGATCATCTCCTCCCTGCAGGATAGAAAGGGAGGAACTAGATTAGAAAGGAGAGTAGCTTCCTCTTCTCTTCCCTGCGGACTGTCTGGAGAGGAGACTCTGCTCTACCTTGTAAGGTTAAAAAGAAGTCATGTAAAACTATTTCATGCCTTTCTATCAGAAACTAAGCCATGATCTTCGTACCCGTGTTGTCTTTGGCGCCTTTACTGAGATCATTAATGGTGGAATGCATTAGTGGCAAATTATGATGCTAGTTTTAATGATGTAGACATGATTTATCTACTAGGAACTAGAGACACATCACAACTCATTTTAAGTGGGTCACCTTTTTATGAAAGATTCCTGTACCATCATATGACTACTTTTTTTTTTTCAGATAGTGTAACATAGATGTTGCTGTTTTAGTTATTTGCAAATTTGCAGCCCTCTAATCTCCTCCAGAAATAGCTAAACCACATATTGTACTGGAGGGTGGAAGCTTTCTGTTGGCATGGTGAATGTAGAACTAATAATACATTTTCCTATGTGGTTTGTAGCGTTTATAAAACTTTATTGAAAAAAGAATATGCCTATATATTTGCTTTCTTCTATTTGTGCTTCCAGTTCTACCAGAATCTGTCTTTAGAGGGCCACAGTGCCATGAATCTTTGTTCACAACAGCCCAGGATTTTCTCCTGCTTTTTTTATCCCACTTCCCTTTAGTTTCGCCATTGCACTGAAAGTCTTTGGCCAGTGGCCACAGACCCATCACTGCTCCTTCCTGAATTAGATGTTGCTGTAGTGTGGTGACAGAACATTCTTCTTTGCAGGGACTGTGAATACCTCTTCAATTGTCCTGGGTGGTTCAAGGAGTAGAAGCTGAGCTTGGGAACTGAATCTAAGAAGCATGTTTACTAAACGTTAATGTGCGTTAATTGCTGCAATGGTCCATAGAAATGAATGGGCAGTGGCAGCACTTAATGCTCATTAACCTTTAGTAAACATGCCCCTAAATCTCTCTTGTATGTTTGTTTAGTTCGAGACTTGATATACCGCCCCCCATTATATCGGCGCAGCTTACAATATTATTAGGAGACAAAAAGGAAATAGAAAAGGAACTACAAATTCATGTACAGGATAGAAAGAGAAAGCGATAGACAATCATACGTACTCAGGAAGGGAGAAAAGGCTAAGGAAGGGTAGGAGAGTCAGGGAGGGAGATTAAAGGCGGAGGCAAAGAAGTGGGTTTTCAGAAGGGACCGAAATTTAGGGTAGGACTCCTCTAAACGCAGGGCTGTCGGAAGGGAATTCCAAAGGGATGGGCCAAGGTAGAAGAAAGCAGATTGTCTGGTTGATTGCAGGTGGGCCTGAGTTGGAGAGGGTAGGTAGAGACGGTTAATGTGTACTGAACGCAAACTACGGGAAGGAGTGTGAAAAGTCAATAGATCCGCTAGGTACTGAGGAGTGCGCGTGTAAATAGCACGGTGTACCAATGTGAGTAATTTGAATCTGATCTGGAAATTTAATGGAAGCCAGTGGAGCTGAGAAAGAAGAGGGGTAATGTGATCCCGTGGAGAGGCGTGAAAGATAAGCCGGGCTGCAGTATTTTGAATTAACTGTAATCGATGGTGCTGGTATTTGGGAACACCAGTAAGAACAAGGTTACAAAAATCCAATCTTGAGATAACCAGTGAAAGCAGAAGGTGTGGTAAGGGCGCGTGGAGAAAGAAACGGTCTGATTGCCCTTATCCGTCGAAGATAGTAAAAAGAGCGCCATGACACGAGCGAAAC
Organism: Ichthyophis bannanicus; assembly: GCA_033557465.1. Taxonomy (NCBI): domain Eukaryota; kingdom Metazoa; phylum Chordata; class Amphibia; order Gymnophiona; family Ichthyophiidae; genus Ichthyophis; species Ichthyophis bannanicus. The sequence continues at coordinate 71,594,043 of CM066046.1, read as the reverse complement.
GTGATCATGAAAAGACAGGTTAGAATCCAGGAGGACACCCAAGTAGCAAAGCTTCGGAACAATAGTAATAGGTGTACCTGCGAGCGAAGGAATTAGTGAAGGATAAGGGGAACTATGTGGGAACCAAATGGCTGCTGTCTTGGAAACATTGAGAACAAGACAGTTATTGGAGAGCCAGGTGGAGATCATGGCTAAGCATGAGTGGCAATATGACAGAGCCACAGGGGTGACCTTTTATATTTTGTTCAAGCACAGTAATAGTGACACAATATTGTAATTTATAAGAATTGTTCAGGCTCCCAAAACTGGACACAACCAATGTCTGGTGAAGATCAACTTTTCATCCAGTGAAAACTGGGGATTTTATCCTAATGAATAACAGGATGATTATCTTCAACTGAACATAAGCACGCACAGAGGATTACATTGTGCTAGAAACTTGAAAGGAGATTTCATCTAATGGTTTTAAATGCCTTATGTTCAACAAAGTTCTAATTAAGAGGTTTGCATAATGTTAAAAATGGTAATGTCTTTGTTATGCTTTAAAAATGTTTTTTTCTCCCATCTGTAAATGGGCAAACCAGCTTTACAAATAGATTGCTATATCCTAGATCCAATGCATATATAGAACAAAGCTTGACTGTCACTGGGACACAGATACTTGAAAATGCTATAGAGACCCTAGTGTGCAATACTTTTAAATCATTAACTGTTTAGTACTCTTTGAGAGTGTTTGGAGCCAACCATTGAGTTTCAAATGAGAGTATCCACACTAAAATTCAATGAGTTTGGGGAGCCAACGAAGGTAGCAGTGGAGCAAACAGCAGATTTGTTAAAGCAGTTGACATTTTTGACCTTGAACATTCAACTTAAAAGCCTTAAAAGCACATAATACAGCACTGCATAATTGCTATTAGTTATATATACTGCAATCTTATACAATATCTTGATTTTTTGAAAATGTTACCCACAATGTATGCTTGAATTTCAAATCCCTGAGGGTAGATTAAATGTTGTACATAAATACTGTATAAACAGCGACAGCAATTGAAACTACTTGCAAAAACAGAAACAAGCCACAATTACTTCTAGAAACAGTAAAGGATATTGTAATTCCATACCTGATTAAATTTGTCTCTAGTTTTCAGTGAGTGGCTGGGACACAAATCCTTTCAATTGAATTTAGATCCGCAAGCTATGACTGAATCCTTTAAGAATCCAGTGTCTAGAGATCAAGACTGTTTGTCCTTGTGAGTTACTACAGCACTTCACTCGAAGCATAAATTGCTGCACAGGACTTTGGGGTTAGATTAAAATTATGTGTTTCTTTGCATTGTGCAAACTATCCTGGAAGCAGCAATAAAATGAACTATAAGTTCTGCAGCTTTGGTCTAGTTATATGATTTAGTCTTCCTCCCTTCTTATTTTTGGTTTGAGGTGCACCAAAAATTTCCTTTAATGGGAAAGATGAATGGAAAGCTAAATGAAACAGTATGCTCTCAAACTGCTATTTTGTTTTAATACCTATGCCAGATTAACTTTTTCCCCTTTTCATATTAAATGGCTGTAAGTTAAAAGTAAAATAAGGGTGGAATCACAAATTAAGGAGTCTATTTACTAAGAGGTTTTTTAATTTTGTGTTTATGAAAAAAATGCTTAGTAAAATGGGCCTAATTTTATTATTGATTCAAAATGTAGCCAGCGCATATTTCTGTACTATAGACATGTATTAAGAAAGCTTATCATTCTAAAGAAGGCAAATGTGTTTTTACTGAATATCTTCAGAAGTTATAAATTTCTTGACATCTTCCAGAAGATAAGGATATAGAAAGTGCCATGCTGGTTCAAACACAGGGTCCATCTAGCCAAACATCTCGTCTCCGACAGTGGCCAGCAGATCCTGAAAAGTAAATGCATTCCTTGTTGCTCACTCTCAGGGATAAATGTTGCCTTCCCCAAGTCTCTCTGTCTAAGAATTGTTTATGGACTTTTCTTCCAGGAACTTGTCCAAACCCCTTTCAAATCCAGATGCTGTGACCACATTGTTTGGCAATCAATTCCAGTTTAATTCTGCACTAGGTGAAAGAATAATTGTACTGTTGATTTCATGGGCTGCCCCCTGCCCCTAGTACAATTTGAATAGTGAAATAACTGTTCCTTGTTTACAGAATCACAAGTGGGTGAAACAGGCAAACTTGAATCATATCTTCTCTGCCTTTTCTTCTCCAAGCTGAAGAGCCCTATGCTGTTTAGCCTTCCTTTATAAGGCAATTGTTCTACCTTTTATTATTTTCATTGCTTATCTCTAATATTGTATTGCACCTTTTCTAGTTGTGCTATATCTTTTTTGAGATGAGGCATGTATGCAGTACACAAGGTGCGGTTGCACCATGAATCAATATGGCGGCATTACAGTAATCTCTCTTATTCTCCATTCCATTTTGAATAATACGTAAGCATTTCTTTTTTGCTTTTTGGACTGCTTTTCTACACTAAGTCAAGGATTTCAATGTACTGTCCACAATATCTTTCCTAGGCCATTTCAAGCAAAGATAATTTTGTGACTTCTACTACAAGTTAGCTGCCTGAGATTCCTTATAAAAGATGACTATTTTTGTTATATAACATTTTTATATATTGCTTCTTTAAGCTGCTCATTTATTTTATGTAGCTGTTTGTAGAAAGGGATTTTACTATTTTAGGCAAGGATTTATTTTTTGCTGATTTTTTTTTCTTTTGTCTAGCTTTTAGGCTTTAGAATTTCAAATAGATGGGAAGGCAGCTAATGCTCTTTAAGGCCAGCACACTACTGAGGCATAAGTGTTCTTAATTAAATTGCCTAAGAGTTAATTTTTTGAGTGTTGTGTAAATGTCTGCAGTACTTTGCAAGCACTGCCATGCCTGGAAGGCTTCATTAAAGCAAAGGTAGTTTGTGGCTTTTATTACAAGTTCTCTGCCTGAGAGTTCTTATAAAAGGGGCTATTCACTCATGATTTGAAACTCACTATCAGACTCCATTAGATCTGCATAATCTCCACAGGATCTGAAGAAACTATTAAAAACACATCTGTTCATTGAACATTTTGGTCCTAATGACATCACCTAACTGTATATACCATAACCATCCACATACCTCTGATTTATTTATAACCCCCATATTTAACACCAGCTGATCACCTGATCGGGAGCTGGAAGTGAGTCCTCTCCCCCAGCCCAGCTGATCAGCATCTTTTGAACTGCAGCGCCAGAGGGCAGTTTGTGTCCCACTCTATCAGTGCACACCAGCTGATCGCCTGATCGGGAGCCGGAAGTGAGTCCCCTCCCCTCCCCCAGCCCAGCTGATCGACATCTTTTGAACTGCAGCGCCCTTAGGCGCAGGACCTTAGCCGCTTCCAGCGACATCTACTCCACTGGTATGCTGGGCAACTTGAACTATGCTCGCTCTACTTTGTGACTTTCTCATGTTCCCTAACCTGCTGATTCTATATGCTCCCATCCCTATATTTGATTCTTTATTTACATTTGATTTGCCCTTCTTGTCTCTTTTGTACTCTGCTCCTCCTTTCTTCCTCATTTCGGGTACGTTACTCCCAAGTCTTATATTGTTATAATGAGGCCTTTACGTAATCTAGCGAACTTTATCTATGTCTTCCCTAGTTCTGGTCTCCCTAGACGTACTTCTCACTCTCTTAGGCTTCCTGCGCTCCCTAATTATTTCTCTCACGTTAGGTCTAGGCCTTCTCACAACTTATCTAACCTTGTTCTGATTCCTCATCTCCAGGAACAAGCAGGAATGAGTCCTCACATATGGGTACGTCGGTACCGACGGAACCTGCGCGGGAATGCTTCCCCAGCTTCCCAAAAAGGAAAGCTTTTGGGCACATCCCACCGCGCCTGCGCGCTGCATTCCCGCCTTTCCTAACCAGCTCTCCTCAGTTCTTCTTTTCCGCGGAGCCAGCAGGTCGAGCCCTGTCACCACTGAAGAAGTTTCTTATATTAGTTTGTTTCTTTGGTCGCGTGTCTGCCTCCCCGACACCGGACCGGTACCGCCGGTCTTTTCTTTCTTCTTTACAAAAAAAAAAAAAGAAAACTTTATCTTTTTTCTTCACTTAGTATTATTTCTTCTGCAGGCCTTAGGGCCTACAAAAAGATTTTCCCTCATGGAAAAACAAGCCTCAGGCTTTAAAAAATGTACTAAGTGTAGCGGTACTATTTCTATTACAGATACCCATGAATGGTGTCTCAAATGTTTGGGCCCTGACCATTCCGTTCCGGATTGTCCATCCTGCTCCATGATGTCTAAACGTGGGTTACAGAATCGAGCAGTTAAGCTCCATATGCTGTTTCCCACAGAGGCACCACCGGTAGCATCGACATCTTCTAGATCATCGTCTCCTGATGGATCTCGGGTAACCAAACATAAACCAAACAGGTCCTCAAAGGGTAAATTTCCCTCTAAGCATCGAGATGCCCCCGGGCTTACCCTTGAGGATCCTGCCCCAGCCAAACAACCCCGGCGGGAAGCTCCGGCTTCCAAAGCTCCTCCTATGGGGTTACAGGTTGACATAGATGGCACGGCCTCGACCGATCACCTGTTAGACTGCTCTGGGGTACCGGCACAATCTCCCGGTACCGACATCCAGGCAGTCGTGGCGTCTATGGACCATACTGTCCAATCCATGCAGCAAGCTATCATGGCTTTCATTCAGGCTGCGACGCCAGCGGTACCGCATCGAATATTGATGTCGGTACCGGCACTGGTACCGGGCTCCATGCCGGTACCGCTTGCTTCGACATCGACTCCGGTTCCTGGATCCGGGCGCTTCCCCGATACCGATCCGGTTCCGGGGACGAACGATGTCGATACCGATCGATACGCGTATCGATCCTTGGAATCGGACAGACGATACTTCGATTCCTCTGATGATTCCGATTCATCAGAAGAATCTCCTGAAGTGTCTATTACTCTCCCTGAGGAACCTTCTTCTCCAAAGAGGAGAATGTCTCCTCCAGAAGACTTGTCCTTTCAAGACTTCATTTCAGAAGTGGCTAAAGGACTTGCCATTTCAGTATCCTCTGAAATAGAGCCTAGAGCTAAAAAGCTTGACATTTTAGGTTACTCTAAGGCTCCCAGAGAGGCAGTCACCTTACCAATTCATGAAATTCTTCATGAACACATGCTTGATTTATGGGAGACTCCTCTCACCCTTTCTCCTCATTCTCATAGGTTGGACACTATGTACCGTGTGCCCCCTTGTCCTGGTTTTCAAAAAACCCAGCTTCCTCACCATTCCATTGTGGTGCAGTCAGCTATGAAAAGAATAAAGAGTACTAAAAGACATTCTTCTACTCCTCCAGGAAGAGAATGCAGGACCTTGGATGCTTTTGGTAGAAAAATCTTCCAAGCCAGTATGCTAATTGCTAGCATCAACTCATATAGTCTTTATATGGGTATGTTTCTCAAGGAAATTGCACTGAAGTTGCATACCTTTCTCCCTGTTATCCCAGAAGACAGAAAGGATGAATTCCTCCTTTGGCTTAAGCATACTCAGGATGTTTCCAAGTTTTCCAATAGGGCAGCCTTTGACTCCTTTGAGGGTGCTAGCAGAGCCTCAGGCATTGCCATTGCTGCTCGGAGACTTGCTTGGCTCCAGGCTTCTGATCTAGAGCCTTGGGTCCAGGATGGTCTGGGAAATCTGCCCTGTACAGGTGAGAATCTCTTTGGCAGAGAGTGGCAAATTAAAGCCACTCAAATGGATGCAGAAAATTCTGCTCTGGATAGACTTTCCAAGTCTACCTCCATGCCATTCAAGAAAAAGTCTTTCAAGAAACCTTATTTCAAGAAGACCAGATTCCCTTCCAACTCTGGGCAGCAATCTGCTGCTGGTCGTTTTCCAACTAAGCGACAGCAACCTAGGCAGGCCAGACCCAAACCTGCCGCAACTCCTGCAACTCAACAGTCTCAACCCCCTCAGGGTTTTTGACTGCATTCTAGAGAACTTAATCTTTCTGGCTCTACCCCAGCCAGAACTCCTCCCCATTCCAGGAAGGTTAGCTCATTTTGCTCCCAGATGGGAGCAAATAACATCAGAACAGTGGACCCTCTCCATCATAAGAGAGGGTTACAAACTTCATTTCTCAGACCTTCCTCCACACACCATGGTGAGACATTTCAACTCTCCCACACCTCTCTTCGTCCTTCTGGGTCAGGAAGTGTCTACCCTTCTTGCCCAAGGGGCCATAGAAGAGGTTCCCCTTCTTCAGCAGGGCTCAGGGTTCTATTCCCCCTATTTTCTCATCCCCAAGAAAACAGGGGGTTACAGACCCATTTTAGATCTCAGGGAATTGAACAAATTCCTATGCAAGGAAAAGTTCAAAATGCTTTCTCTAGGCATTCTTCTTCACTACCTAAAGAGCCAAGATTGGCTTTGTTCTCTAGATCTCAAGGATGCGTACACCTATGTCCTCATCCATCCATCCATCCCACAGAAAATTCCTATGATTTCTGTTCCAGAGACAACATTATCAGTACAGAGTGCTTCCTTTCGGCCTAGCCTCTGCCCCCAGAGAGTTCACCAAATGCATGGCAGTCGTTGCAGCATTTCTACGCACCCTAGGGATTTTTGTTTTCCCATATCTCGACGATTGGCTCATCCGAGCACCAACTCAGTCAGAAGCTCAGATTGCTCTAAACCGCACAAGACGCATTCTGCAATATCTGGGACTGGTGGTAAACCTCCCAAAGTCCCAGCTTTCTCCCACTCAGTCCCTAGAGTTCATAGGGGCCTGGTTGGATACCACCACTGCAAGGGCCTACCTTCCTCAGGCCCGTTGCCATCGTCTACTGCAGTTAGCCTCCCAGGCACAGAGTCACTTGACTGCCAGGGAGATGCTTCAACTGCTAGGCCACATGGCTTCCACAGTACATGTGGTACCCTATGCTCGCCTTCACATGAGAGCAGCTCAGTGGACTTTGTCCACCCAGTGGACTCAAGCTTCAGGAGCTCTCTCCGACCAAATAGCAACCTCCAAACGTCTCTTTTGGTCTCTCCAATGGTGGATGTCCACTCACAATCTGTTGCTGGGGTCCCCCTTCCAACAGTCGTTGCCCCAAGCAACCCTGACTACAGATGCCTCCCAAACAGGTTGGGGAGCTCATCTAGAGGACCTCTCCACCCAAGGCACTTGGTCTCTACAGGAGACCTCCCTTCATATCAATCATTTGGAGCTTCGAACAGTTTTCCTAGCTCTCCAGGTCTTTCATACCCTCCTTGGCTGCAAGACAGTCCTCGTTCACACAGACAATCAAGTAGCCATGTTTTACATAAACAAACAAGGAGGAACTGGCTCTCTGTCGCTTTGCAACGAAGCTCTCAGACTATGGGCCTTCGCCAGAGAGCATCAGATCCATCTCCTGGCAGTATACCTCCCAGGAATCCAAAACTCTTGGGCAGACAGACTCAGTCGAGTTGTGCTTCCACACGAGTGGTCCCTGCATGTGGATCAGGTACTCGGAATCTTTCAGGAATGGGGAACCCCGGACATAGACCTCTTTGCAAGTCCGTGGAATGCCAAACTTCCCCGATTCTGCTCCAGAATTCCGTGTCATGGAGTTCAGGCCAGGGATGCCTTCCTCCTTCATTGGGGTCAGGACTTCCTGTATGCCTTTCCACCCATTCCCTTGATTCCCAAGACTCTGTTCAAACTCCAGAGGGATCAAGGATCTATGATCCTCATAGCTCCACGCTGGCCACGCCAAGTGTGGTACCCTCTACTTCTGCATCTCTCCCAAGCCCCCTCCCTGGACTTGGGAGCTGCTCCAGACCTTCTGTCCCAGGAGGAGGGGACTTTGTGGCACCCAAACACACCCAGTCCCTTCACCTCAGGGCCTGGTTACTGAAGGCCTAGATCTTCAAGATTTAAATCTTTCTCAACAGGTGAAGGATATCCTTCATGCTTCCAGGAAACCTTCTACCAGGCGTTCCTACGCCTTTAAATGGAAAAGATTTTCCATTTGGTGTGATGACAGAGGTCTAGACCCTTTCACACTTCCTTTAACTTCTCTGTTGGACTATCTCCTGCATCTCTCCAATGCAGGACTTAAAACTAATTCAGTGAGAGTCCATTTGAGTGCTATTTCAGCATCACTTAAGCCCATCAATGGGCAACAAGTCTCCTCTCATCCTCTTATCTCAAGATTCATGAGAGGCCTCACTTTAACTAAACCTCCCATTAAGCCTCCTCCGGTGGCATGGGATTTGAATTTGGTTCTTGGTCAGCTCATGAAGCCACCATTTGAACCCTTATCTTCTACCTCCCTGAAATTTCTTTCCTGGAAGGTTGTCTTCCTTATTGCAGTCACTTCTGCTCGCCGCATTAGTGAACTACAGGCCTTAATGGCAAATCCACCTTATACAAGATTCCATCATGACAAGGTGGTCCTCAGAACTAATCCACACTTTATGCCTAAAGTGGTCTCGCCTTTTCATCTCAATCAAGAGGTGTATTTGCCAGTCTTTTTTCCAGCTCCTCATGCATCTAGTGCAGAGAGGAACCTTCATACTCTGGATTGTAAAAGGGCTCTTGCCTTTTACTTACATAGGACCCAGCAACATAGAAAGTCTTCTCAGCTTTTTGTTGCTTTTGACCCTTCTCATTTGGGACTTCCAGTCTCTAAAAGAACACTGTCCAATTGGATTGCTCAGTGTATTTCTTTTGCCTACCAGAGCAAGAACCTTACTCTGGAGGGCCATGTCACAGCTCATAATGTGAGGGCCATGGCCACCTCTATGGCTCATCTACATTCTGTGTCCATAGACCAGATCTGTCGAGCAGCCACCTGGGCCTCGGTTCATACCTTCACAGCCCATTACTGTTTGGACAAGGATTCCCGCCGGGATGCCTTGTTTGGTCAGGCTGTTCTCAAACACCTGTTCCATTCTTAATCAACTCCTACCCTCCTTCCCTGGATGGATGCCTGAGATCCATAGGAGGACATGGGACCCTATCCAGGGTCTAAACCCTAGGGGATCTCCCAGGCATCTTAGCTAGGGAGTCCCCATATGTGAGGACTCATTCCTGCTTGTTCCTGGAGATAGCACAGTTACTTACCTGTAACAGGTGATCTCTGGGAACAGCAGGAATTAGTCCTCACAACCCACCCACCTCCCCTAGGAGTTGTATCTTTTTGGTCTTTCCTTTCCTTTCTCTCTCTCTATTGTCTCAGCTATAAACTTGAACTGAGGAGAGTCAGTTAGGAAAGGCGGGAAGGCAGCGCGCAGGCGCGGTGGGATGTGCCCAAAAGCTTTCCTTTTTGGGAAGCTGGGGAAGCATTCCCGCGCAGGCTCCGTCGGTACCGACGTACCCATATGTGAGGACTAATTCCTGCTGTTCCCAGAGATCACCTGTTACAGGTAAATAACTGTGCTTTCTCTCCCCATCTGCCCTCCCCTTCTCTTGTGCCTTATGGAACATTCATTCTATCTCTAATAAACTTGCTTTTGTTCATGACCTTTTTATTTCCCACTCATTTCACCTCTTTGCCCTAACTGAGACCTGGCTTCTTTCTGATGACACTGCATCCATTGCCGCTCTATGTCATGGCGGCTATAAGTTTTCCCACACTCCTCGTCCTACTGGTCGCGGTGGGGGTACTGGCTTTCTGTTGGCTCCCTCCTGTCACTTCCAGACCTTCATGTCACCTCACTCTCATTCCTCTCTCTCCTGTGAATTCCACTCCATCCGCCTCTTCTCTCCTCTTCCACTCCGAGTCGCTGTTATCTATCGTCTTCCTGACATTTCTGTCTCTACTTTTCTTTCTGATTTTGATTCTTGGCTTTCTACCTTTCTTCAGCATTCCTTCGCCACTCTTATTCTTTGGTGACTTCAACATTCATGTTGACAGCCCTTCTGATCCCCCTGCTTTAAAGCTTCTCTCCCTTACCTCTTCACATAACCTTCAACTCTGTTCCACTGCCCCCACTCACCGACTGCCTTGACTTAATTTTCTTCTCTTACTGCTCACCTTCCAATTTCTGTAACTCTGTCCTTCCCTTATCTGACCACCACCTTTTAAGCCTTACTATTCATCATCCCCCACCCCAGCCTCATCTTGTCTGCACTAACCTATTTAGAAACCTTCTTGCAATTGATCCTTTAGCTCTCTCCTCCTCTTTCATCCACTCTTGCTTTCCAATTCTATTGATGAGGCTGTGATCTCTTATAACACTGCACTCTCCTCCACCCTTGATACTTTTGCCCCCCTCATCCCCCGTCCTGTTAGGTGTTCTTCTCCTCAGCCCTGGCTCTCCCCTATTGCCCGCTTTCTGCACTTTTGTGCCCACTCTGCTGAGCGTGCCTGGCTCAAATCCCGCTCTTATCCTGACTTTCTCCACTTTAAATTCATGCTTTCCTCCTTCCAATCAGCCATTGCGCTTTCCAAACAAATTTACTTCCTCAATCTGACTAACTCTCTTTCCTCTAATCCTCGTCGTCTCTTTAGCACACTCAATTCTCTCCTCAGTGTGCCTCCACCCGACTCCTCCCTCCCTTTCTGCCCAAACCTTGGCTAACTACTTCCATGACAAAATCCACACAATCACCCTCCAGTTCCCCTCCTCCCCCTCTTCCCCCCCCCCTATTTCCCATTTCTCCCCTCCCCGAACTTCTGTCACACTTTCTTCCTTCCCTATGGTCTCTGATGAGGAAACGTCGCTCCTTCTCTCTTCCTCCAAACCTACTACCTGCTCTTCTCCAGGACCAAGCAGGAAGTCAGTCCTCACATATGGGTGACGTCGGCGCCGACGGAGCCCTCGCGGAGCAATTTTCCCCAGCTTTCAAAGAAAAAGCCTTTGGGAATTGCAGCGCGCATGCGCGGTCCTCTTCCCGCCCAAGGGTGCCATCTTGCTCAGTCTTCTTTTTTCCGCGGAGCCCTACAGACGTCGTTTGTAATTCCCCGCTAGAAAAGTTGATTTTATGTGTCTTTTTTCTCGGTTCGACGCCGGTTCTTTTCCCGCCCGGACCCGCGACGCCGGTTGCGAGTCCGTTCTTTATTTTTCGTTTTTTTGTCCTTCGTGACAGATTTCGCGCCTTTTTTTTCTTTTTCACTGGCAGCCCTGTCTTTTGACCTCGCAGGGGCCCTTTTTCCCCCGATGGCTGCCAGCGGGTTTAAGAAGTGTGATCGGTGTAATAAGCTCATGTCTCTTACCGACACACACGACTACTGCCTCCGCTGCCTCGGACCCGATCATGACCCGATGATCTGTGGTCCGTGTGGCAAAATGTCCTCAAAAGCCTTGAGGAGTCGGCAGCATCAGCGGGAACGTATCTTCTGACTCCGGCCGGGCTCGGACCTCGTCAGAGGCTTCGACATCTCAGGACTCTGGTCCTGAGCTTCGTCGCAGTTCCTCTGAACGGGGGTCTCCTACCCGGGAACATCATCGGAAGAAGAAACCCGCGAGGGCGGGGTCGGTGGATGCTCCTGGTTCCTCGAGGTCCAGGTCGCATAGCCCCGATTCCCGTCCCGGGTCCTCGGAGATGGAGAGGCCTTCCAAACATCCTCGTCTCGAGATGGACTCGCCCGCTCACGTGAGTACTGTTGTCTTCGTGGACTCGCCTCCGAAGGACCTGACGTCGGGCCCGACGCCGTCGGGGCCCGAGTCGGGGGCTGCTGGGTCTCCTGAGCTCGGACTCAGGTTGACGGCCTTGGAGAGCAGTTTTGCTGCCTTCATGGACCAGCAGCGGGCATTGATCGCTGGCCTCGCCGGTGCTTCTGCCCTGACCACCGGGACGTCGACGTCCAAGTCGACCCCGGAGACCGAGCCGATCCTCGAGTCCATGCGAGCTCGAGTCGATCCTCGGTCGCGGTCTCCTTCGGACTCCCGTTCGGGACCGCGGTCGTCGACGCTGACTCCCTCGGCGTCGGGGCGGACGGCATCGATGCCCGCCCAACCGGAGTCACTCGACTCCACCTCCGAGGAATCAGCCTGGGAATCCAAGGACGAAGAGTCACCTGGTTCTTTTAGGACTCTGTGTGTCCCATCGGACTCCCCCGAGTCCGAACCTCGGAGACGGTCCCCCCGGAGAATACCCGGTTCTCAGACTTCGTGCAGGATATGGCCAAGGCCTTGGCCTTCCCTGCGGATTCCGAGGAGGAGCCTCGAATCGAAGAGCTCGACGCCCTCCAATATGACTCTCCCCCAAAGGAGGCCTTTATTGTACCGGTTCCTCCGATGCTGGAACGACTTCTCTTCCACATGTGGGAGAGCCCGGCGGCGTCGCCGGTGTTAAGCAAGCATGTCGATTCCATTTATCGAGTCTGCAAGAGCCCCGGGTTCCAAAAGGCACAATTACCGCACCATTCCATGGTGGTGGAATCGGCCATGCATAGACTTAAGAGTCAGAAAATGCACTCCTCAGTGCCTCCCGGTCGAGAGGCTCGAAGCCTGGATGCCCTCGGTAGGAAGTGTTTCCAGGGCTCTATGCTTGCTTGTCGAGTCCAGACCTACCAGCTCTACATGGGCATGTATCTCCGAGACCTGGCTAAAGAAATAGCCGGGTTCTCTGCTGGTCTCTCCGACGAACCTTTGCAGAGGTTCCAAACCTTGTCAACTGGTATTCGGGAGTGCTCAAAGTTTATCTCTCGAGCAGCCTACGATGGCTTTGAGGCATCGGCTCGAGTAGCCACAGCCGGCATCGGTGGCCGCCGCCAGGCTTGGCTTCAGTCATCCGACCTCGAGCCATGGGTGCAGGACAAGTTGGTCGATGTCCCCTGCAGAGGTGAAAACCTCTTTGGCAAGCCCATGGATGAGAAGGCTGCACAGATCGAGACCGAGACTCTCACCAGGACTCGTCTCTCAAGGAAGACTTCTGCCCCTTCTCAGAAGAAGAAGGGCTCGGGGAAAAAGCCCTTTTACCCGAGGAAGGCAGCTGCCTATCAACACTACCCTCATTATCAGGCCTCAGCAGCTCCCCCACAGGATAAGCAGGCCAAGTGACGGGGTAATGGGTCCCGTAGGCAGCAAGCTCCCAAGCCTGCACCACCGGCCTCTGCTCAGCAGGGTGGGGGTTTTTGACTTCATCAGCATAGCCTCTCCCCCTCAGCTGGTTTCTCTCAGCACAGGAGGCCGCCTGGTCCACTTTGCCCACAGGTGGTCCAACATCACCACAGATACCTGGGTGCTTCACATAGTTCAAAAAGGCTATCTTCTTCACTTTCACCAGGTACCTCCCTCCTATTTTCCAGGGGAGCCTCTTCGACTCCCTCTGCACAGGGACTTACTCCTTCAGGAGTTAGCAAGTCTTCTTCAGGAACAGGCTGTGGAACCGGTGCCCCACCACCTGAGGGGTCAAGGTTTTTACTCCAGGTACTTTCTGATACCAAAAAGAACAGGAGGCCTCAGACCCATCCTGGACTTGCGCAACCTCAACAAGTTCCTCGCAAAGGAAAAGTTCAAGATGCTTACCCTTGGAATCCTGCTGCCCTACCTCCAGCAGGGAGACTGGCCATGCTCCTTAGATCTAAAGGATGCCTACAGTCACATCCTCATTCACCCCAGCCACAGACAATATCTCAGGTTTGTTGTGGGGGGCAATCATTACCAGTACAGAGTACTACCCTTTGGCCTATCCTCCGCACCAAGGGTGTTCACCAAATGTCTAGCAGTGGTGGCGGCTTATCTAAGACTTCAAGGCCTCTTTGTGTTTCCATACCTGGACGACTGGCTCATCAGAGCACAGTCTTCCCAAGAGGCCATTCACGCCATGCACCGCACTGTGGCTCTGCTCCAGTACTTGGGCTTTGTCATAAACTTCGCAAAGTCCACTTTGCTCCCCTCTCAGGATCTCGAGTTCATCGGCCCAAGATTGAACACGCTTCAGGCGCGAGCATTTCTGCCTCTCGACAGGGCAAACAGGCTCATGGATCTTGCCAGCCACTTTCACAGCAATTCCCTGGTCTCTGCCAGGCAATTTCTGCGACTGCTCGGCCATATGGCTTCCACAGTCCATGTGACCCCCAATGCCTGCCTAAACATGCGCCCTGCTCAATGGTGCCTTCGCACACAATGGCATCAGGCCACTGGGAGCCTAGCGGACTCCTTACAGATCTCTGACCTGCTGGTCTCTTCTCTACAATGGTGGCTTCATCTGCCAAACCTAGTGCTAGGAATGGCTTTTCAGCCTCCTCCGCCTTCTCAGGTCCTGACGACCGATGCTTCTCTCCTGGGCTGGGGAGCACATTGCCAAGGGAAATGTACTCAAGGCCTCTGGACTCCTTGGGAGTCTGCTCAGCAGATAAACTTCCTGGAGCTCAGAGCCATCTGCCTAGCTCTCAGAGCCTTCTCCCACCTGACTTCTCACCAGTCTGTGCTGGTCCAGACAGACAATCAGGTTGCAATGTTCTACGTGAACAAACAAGGCGGAACAGGCTCCTTCCTTCTCTGTCAGGAAGCACAGAAACTGTGCTCTTGGGCCGTCCACCACGGCATCATCCTCAAAGCTGTCTATCTCCCAGGTCAGGAAAATTACCTGACAGACAAGCTGAGCAGGATCCTCCAGCCACACGAGTGGAGGCTGGATCCGTTGGTGGTTCAGCGGATCTTTCTCAAGTGGGGCCTCCCCACCATAGATCTGTTTGCCAGTCCTCTGAACCGGCAACTTCCCAGATTCTGCTCTCGACAACCGCATCCTCTCAGGGTAGCGGCGGATGCTTTTCTGATTCCATGGTCCACGGGCCTCTTGTATGCCTTTCCTCCCATGCCGCTGGTGTCTCGGACGCTCTTCAAAGTTCTCAGAGACAAAGCCTCAATGATCCTAGTGGCTCCCCGGTGGCCGAGACAACCTTGGTTCCCGCTTCTGATGCAGCTGGCGGTGGACACTCCTCTTCCTCTGGGGTTTCAGCCCGACCTCCTGTCACAGGATCAGGGGACTCTCCTGCACCCCAACCTCCGGTCCCTTCATCTGATGGCCTGGCTGCTGAAAGGGTAGTCCTTGCTCCCCTCCGGCTGCCTCCAGATGTAGAGGAAGTCGTCTTGGCCTCCAGGCGGCCCTCCACCCGGAAGTCCTACACTCTTAAGTGGCGTCGGTTCTCCGTCTGGTGTGCTCAGCAGTCTCAAGATCCTTTTTCCTGTTCAGCATCAGTGGTCTTGCAGTACTTGCTTTGCCTCTCCAATCTTGGACTTAAGTCCAACTCGGTCAGGGTCCACCTCAGTGCTCTTTCTGCGCATCACATGCCGGTGGATGGCAGGCCTCTTTCCAGCCACCCTCTAGTGGCTCGTTTTCTCAGAGGCCTCCTTCTCCTTAAACCACCTTTGCGCCCACCAGCCCCTGACTGGGATCTGAATGTGGTTTTACAGCGGATTACCTGTCCGCCTTTTGAACCTATGGCTACCTGTCATCTTCGTTTTCTTTCTTGGAAAACCTTGTTCTTGATAGCCCTCACTTCTGCTAGACGCGTTAGTGAGCTACAGGCCCTAGTATCTGATCCTCCTTACACTAGGTTCTACAAGAATAGGGTAGTCCTACGGACTCACCCTAAGTTTCTTCCCAAGGTGGTTTCTTCTTTTCACATCAACCAGGAGGTGGTACTTCCGACCTACTTTCCCAGGCCACACTCCAGCCGAGCTGAAATGGTCCTGCATACCCTGGACTGTAGAAGGGCGTTGACCTTCTACCTTGACCGTATGCGGGAGCACAGAAGGGCTGTTCAGCTCTTCGTCTCTTATGACCCCAATAAGTTGGGGCTCCCTGTCTCCAAGCGTACTCTGTCCATCTGGATTGCTGACTGTATCGCTTGGGCTTATGAGGCTGCCGGCCTCTTGTTGGAAAGTCGAGTCACAGCTCATCGTGTTAGGGCGAAGGCTACGTCAGTGGCTTACCTCCGCTCTGTTCCATTGGCAGACATCTGCCGGGCCGCTACTTGGTCTTCAAGCCAGACTTTTGCAGCCCATTACTGCCTGGAGAGGGAGTCCCGCAGGGACAGTGCTTTCGGACAGGCAGTCCTCCGTAATCTCTTTGAGGTATAGGCAACTCCTACCCTCCGTCCCGGATTTTGGGCTACCGGTTGGAGGCGTATTCAGAGAAGATTCCTTCCTTCTGTGCTACTGAGCTTGAGGGAGCTCCTTTTTGAGCTTAGGGTCCGGTAGCCTTAAGCTTGGGAGTCCCATATGTGAGGACTGACTTCCTGCTTGGTTCTGGAGAAAGAGTAGTTACTCACCTGTAACAGGTGTTCTCCAGGAGCAGCAGGAATCAGTCCTCACAACCCTCCCTCCTCCCCTTGGAGTTGCAGTCATATGATTTCTTTTGCTAATTTTTTGCTGTCTTTTAGCTATGTCATCAGACTGAGCAAGATGGCACCCTTGGGCGGGAAGAGGACCGCGCCTGCGCGCTGCAATTCCCAAAGGCTTTCTTTGAAAGCTGGGGAAAATTGCTCCGCGAGGGCTCCGTCGGCGCCGACGTCACCCATATGTGAGGACTGATTCCTGCTGCTCCTGGAGAACACCTGTTACAGGTGAGTAACTACTCTTTCTGACCCCTTCCCCACCCTCCTCCATAGCTCCATCTTTTCATCTCTTGTCCCTTGTATTTCTCATATTCTTAACCTCTCTCTCTCCACTGCAACCTTCCCTTCTGTTTTCAAGCATACTGTGGTTACACCCCTCCTCAAACCTTCACTTGATCCCACTTGTCCTTCTAACTATCGTCCCATCTCTCTCCTTCCTTTCATCTCTAAACTACTTTAGCGTGCAGTCTATCACCGTTGTCTTGATTTCCTCTCCTCTCATACCCTCTTGGATCCTTTACAATCTGGCTTCCGTCCCCTACACTCTACTGAAACTGCTCTTACTAAGGTCTTGAATGATTTGTTCTTGGCAAAGTCCAAAGGCTTTTACTCTGTCCTCATTCTTCTTGATCTCTCTGCTGCCTTCGACACTGATGACCATAACCACCACCTTATCACCCTGTACTATCTTGGTTCTCTTCCTATCTATCCCATCACTCTTTCAGTGTGTGCTTCGATGGCTCCTCCTCCCCTTCAACCCCACTACCTGTAGGAGTTCCTCAGGGTTCTGTCTTAGGTCCACTCCTCTTCTCTCTCTATACCCAATCCCTTGGCACCCTTATCTCTTCCCATGGCTTTCACTATCATCTCTGTGCTGACGACTCTCAAATCTATCTTTCTGCACCTTTATCTCTCCTGATATCCAGTCTAAGATCTCACTCTGCCTCTCTGACATTGCTGCCTGGATGTCCCACCGCTGCTTAAAACGGAACATGGCCAAAACTGAGCTTCTTATTTTTCCCCTGAATGCTTCCCCTCTTTCCCCTTTCTCTCTCTCTGTTGATAACTCTGTACTCCTCCCTGTTTCTTCAGCACGTAACCTTGGTGTTATCTTCGATTCCTCTCTCTCTTTCTCTTCACATATCCAGCTCATTGCTAAAACTTGTCATTTCTTTCTATACAATATTTCCTAAATTCGCCCCTTCCTCTCTGTTGACACCACTAAATTGATTGTCCACTCCTTAATCACCTCCCGTCTTGATTATTGTAACGTTCTCCTTGCCGGCCTCCCTGCGAGCCACCTCTTTCCTCTTCAGTCAATTCAACACTCCGCTGCTCGACTCATTTTCCGCCAGTCTCGTTTTTCCCACATCACTCCTCTCCTCATGTCGCTTCATTGGCTTCCCATCCGTCTCCGTATCCAATTTAAACTTCTCCTCCTGACCTATAAATGTATTCACTCTTCTGCCCCCCAGTACCTTTCATCTCTCATCTCTCCTTACACCCCATCTCGGTTGCTTTGCTCTTCTAACAGTCTTCGTTTATCTGTGCCCTTTACTTCTACTGCCAATTCCAGACTTCGCTCCTTCCAACTGGCAGCACCCTTTGCTTGGAATAGTCTTCCTATCTCTGTGCGCCAGGCGTCCTCCCTGGCCATTTTCAAGTCCAGACTAAAATCCCACCTCTTCACTATTGCTTTCCATTCCTGTCGTACCCTATCTTGATCTCTCTATCAACATTTGCTTACTTTGTCCTGTAAATTTTTGTTATTTATATTATGTAACTTATTTTGTTTTCTGTCTTATTAGATTGTGAGGTCTGATAAGCAGGGACTGTCTCTTTTCTATGTTTGTACAGCGCTTTGTATGTTGCGGCGCTTTATAAGTCTTTAATAATAATAATAATAATAATAACACCAAGTTTACCTTACCCATGTTCTATGTAAAACAACTCTCTTGAGATTGTGTATTGTTGTTCTATGTAAACCGCCTTGGATTAAAGGCGGTATATATAAACTTGTTGAATGAATAAATAAATAAATAAAAATAAATATTTTTGTTATGTACATTTTTATATATTTCTTCTTTTAAGCTACTGGTTTAATTTGTAAAGCTTTTTGCAGAAGGAGATCTTTCTGTTTTAAGCAAGGCTATTTTTGCTGCTGGGTTTTTATCTTTTTTATAACTTTTAGGCTTTTGAAGCTCAAAGAAGAGGTAAGCTAGCTAATACTCTTTGAAACCACTGCACTGTTGAGGTGTTAGATCCCTCCCTTCCAACCCCATATAGGCTAAATTCCCTCAGTTAAGGGGCTGGATTTGATAGCTTTATTTTTGGGACTGAAGTTAGAGTTAGTTAATAGGTCAAATTTAAGTTCTGTGTGGAAATAGAACAATAAAGTATATTTCAGGGGGCTTTGATTAGTAGCATCTTAATACATCTCTGAAGTAATTTTACAAAGAGCACACACTATATTGTGCATCCTACTGTAGTTAAATAAACAACTTTTGCAGTCTGAAGAGATAAGGCAAAGTACTGAAGATCCCAATAATAAGTGAGCAAAGAAGTAGGATTACACACAGGGAATCTGAACGGAGGTATTAGTTTCCATATAAAAAAGGCTATTTTTTACTGACAGTGATAGCTGAGGATAAGGTAGGGGATTCTGGTAGGTCTTTTTTCTCATTTTTTCTAACAGGCACCAAACCTCTAGCTGCAGAAGTATGCCTGGCAGACATTGTGGTGCTAAAACTGTCTCCTCTATTACCAATTCTGCATCCATGCAGATAGATGGACTGATCCAGGGCATGGGATCGTTCAATGAGCAAGGTGCCTACAGATTTAAGTCCTCTAGATACAAGTTGAGGAACTGAGGGAGGAGAAGGTGAGGCTAAGAAGCATCCATGACAACGACGTGTACATTGATGAAATACTTCTACAATAATCTAAGATCTCCATCAGTTAATTAAGCTGTACAAAAAGATGACAGCTGGACACTGTCACCGGAGCCTCCAGAATCAATACCCTGACTTCACTTTCCCTGGAACTGAAGAACTGGTACACAACCCTGAAAGTGGAAAAAATGAAAACATCCCAGGAACAGGATGTGCCAGAGCTCAAAATCTCCAAAGCTGTAGCAGCAGCAGCAGCCACTAGAAAGTGAAGGGTAGTGGTAGTTGGTGACTCCCTTCTAAGGAGTACAGAATCATCAATCTGCCATCCAGATATGTCCTGGGAGGTGTACTGTCTGCCTGGTGCCAATATATGAGACATGGCGACTTTACCAAAACTCCTCAAACCTACTGACTATTATCTGATGCTGCTCAATCATGTCGGCACAAATGATGCTGGTGGTTCCCACCCAGGCATATCAAAAATGACCTTATGGCCATAGTAGAGAAGGTGATGCAGATAGGTGTGCAGGTGATGTTTTCCTCAATCCTCCATGTAAAGAGTCGAGGCTGAGAGACTGGCATTTGGAGATGAATGTCAGGCTGTATGAATAGTGTCATCAAGAGAGTTTTGGCTTCCTGGACCATGGTATGATTTTCCAAGGTTTGCTGAGCTGAGATGGTACGATCTATCAAAGAAGGGGCAAAGAGTCTTCTGCAACAGACTGGCTAGCCTATTGTGGAGGGTTTTAAACTAGGATCATTGGGGATGAGTGAATAAAAGCCCCCCAGGTAAGTAAAACATTAAACATAAAAACATAAGAAATGCCTACTGGGTCAGACTATGGTCCATCAAGCCCACTATCCCCTTTTCAACAGTGGCCAATCCAGGTCACAAGTACCTAGCAGGTTCCCAAAAAGGCACAAAGGTTCCCCAGTGCTTGTCCTGGAGCAAGCTGTGGATTTCCCGAGTCCTCTTTAATAATGGTTTATGGACCTTTCCTCCAGGAACTTCTCCAAACCTCTTTTAAATCCAGCTACACTGACAGCTTCTACTACATCCTCGGGTAACGAATTCCAAAGTTTGATTATGCGTTGAGTGAAAAAATATTTTCTCTTATTAGTCTTAAATGAGTTACATTGTAGCTTCATTGCATGATCACTATTCTTTCTATTTTTTGATGGCGTAAATCACTCTACGTTTACCTGTTCCACTCCATTCATTAATTTATAGACCTCTAAAAATAGTAGAGAAAAGGGAAAAAAGGACAACATCAGGAGAGTTGCATATTCTAATGCCCATAGTATGCAAATAAAGTTCCAGATTTAGAAGCTGTAAGGCAAAAGGCTGACTTGAATATAGGGGCAGTCACAGAGACATGTTACATAGAAAACAAATGACAGGGTAGGACGAAATGGAGGAGTGGCACTACATGTAAAAAATAAAATAGTAAAGCCACAGAACTGCATGGCTTACATGAGGAGGAAGCGCTATAGGTTGGGCTGGAAAAGAGAGGGTATGGAATGTCTATTTACATTGGTGTGATATATAGACCTTCCTTTCAGGCAGAAGAAATAGATAAAGATTTAATTGACAATATTCACAATATTGCTATGAAAGGACAGGTGCTATTGGCAGGAGATTTCAATTTGCCAGATGCTGATTGGGGTATACCTGCTGCTGTGTCATTTTAGAAATAAGGAGATCCTGGATTTGCCACAGGGAGCACTGTTCCAGCAACTGATAATGGAACCCACGGGAGAGGGCAATCTTGGACTTGGTGCTTTCAAATGGGGAGAGTGTTTCTGATGTTGTAGTGGGCCATCATCTGGCATCCAGTGATTACCAGATGGTGTTCTTCAGAAACATTAGGATGTGGGTGGAGATGATTCTTTTAAAAAGCAAGGGTCCTAGACGTCAGGAAAACTAACTGTGCCAAGATGAGAGAAAACCTCAAGGAGTCCTTATCTGGATGGGAGCATCTGGGGGAATTAGAATAACAGTAGGCAAAACTGAAAGGAGATATTTTAAAGACAATGAACCTTTTTGTTAGGAATGTAAATAAAAGTAAGAAGAAAAGGAGGCCATTATGGTTTTCAAACAAAGTAGCTGTAAAGATATGGAAAAAGAGGTCAACCTTCCTAAACTATAAGATATTGCAGAAAGAGGAAGATAAAGAACAACTTCAGAAGAAGCTGTTAAAGTAGTCAGAAAAATAAAGACACAAATGAAGAAGAAACAGCCAATACAATAAATATAAGGACTAGATTTTTTTAAAATTTATTTTGATGGTTTTTTTTCACCACCCAATCTAAAAGCCTAGGCAGTTCATATAGAACTAATAATATTTGTACATGGAATATAAGTGAAACAGAGAACAATCAGTAAAAACATAGTAGAAAACAGAAGCTATTTACATAATTACATACTTACAGGGCATGTGCTTAAAGCATAAATGAAAGAGGGTCGAGAATAGCTAGGGAAAGAGTTGTGCAGAGTAGGGTGAGGAAATGGGACTGGAGTAGAGGGGGTGTTTGGGTAGGATAGAGGCAGATGAAGAGGAATGCAGCATTGAGTTAATATTGGTCAATCGATTTCTGAGGGAGGTTAGTCTTCATTTCCAAGGGATTTTCGGAACAGGAGAGTTTTTAATTTTCTTCTAAAGTCCATGAGGTCGGATAAGGCATGTAGGTCCTGGTAAGGCATTCCACAAGGTCGGGGTATATGTTAGTAATAAGAAGAAGTGCAAAGGTGGTATTGTGAGATTCAAGTGTGAAGGAGGGGAATATTTATTTATTAGCTTTTATATACCGCACTATTTAGTATCAGAGCGGTTTACAAGAAACAAGAACAGTCAAGCAACTTTACATAGAACATAATATGTAGAGGCTGATAAGGATAAAGAGGAGTTGCTGCTTAAATATTTCTGTACTGTGTTCTCAGATTAAGGACCGAGAATGGGACCTCAGAAAACAAACAGAAATAAGAATGGAAGTGAGATAGACCTTGAACAATCTTCAGAAGACTTAGTTCATGAAGAGCTAGCTAAACTAAAAGTAGACAAAGCAATGGGGCAGGATGGGATTCATCCAAGGGTATTGAAAAACAGGGAAGTACTGATAGAAACATGATAGCAGAAAAAGATCACATGGCCCATCTAGTCTGCCTTTCCATATCAACTACAATAGTCCCCTTTTTTTCCTTTAGAGATCCTCTGTTTGTCCAGTGCTTTCTTATTCATACACTGTCCTTGTCTCTACCACCTCCACTAGGAGACTAGTCCATGCATCTACCACTCTTTCTGTAAAGAAATATTTCTGCATTTTAGTCCTGAGTCTATCAGTTTTCACCCATCCTATGTCCCCCTTGTATGTAGCAGAGCTTGCCTTGAATTGAAAGAGACTCTTGTGCATTTATGCCATGGAGGTATTTAAATATCTCTATCATATCTCCCCTATCCTGCCTTTCCTTTAAAGTATGCATATTAAGATCTTTGTCTGTCCTCATATGCTTCATAACGAAGACCACTAACCATTTTAGTAGCCATCCTCTGTATTGATTCCAACCTGCTTATATCCTTTTGAAGGTGCAGTCTCCAGAATTACACATAATACTCCAAATGAGGTTGCACCAGATACTTACACAGAGGCAGTCACCTCCTTTTTTTTCTGCTGGCCATTCCTCTCCCTATACACTCAAGCATCCTTCTGGCTTTCGCCATCTCCTTTTCTACCTATTTAGCTACTTTAAGATCATCAGACACAATTGCGCCTAGGTCCCACTCTTCTTTCATGGACAGAAGTACCTCACCACCTACACTATACCGTTCATTTGGATTTTTGCAGCCCAAGTATATGACCCTGCATTTTTTAGCATTAAATTTCAGCTGCCAAATTCTAGGCCATTCTTCAAGCTTAGCTAGATCCCTCCTCATGTTAACTACTCCTTCCTGGGTGTCTACTCTTTTGCAGATTTTGGTATCATCAGCAAATAAGCAAACCTTACCTGACAGCCCTTCCTCAATATTAGTAACAAAGATGTTAAAAAGAATCAAACCAAGGACTGATCCCTGCGGCACATCACTGGTAACTTCCTTCTCCTCAGAGTGATCTCCTATTACCTGTACCCTTTGTTGCCTTCCATTCAACCAATTTCTAACCCAAGCAGTAACTTTAGGGTCCATCCCTAGGTTGCTTAGTTTGTTTATGTCGCCTTTGTGGAACAGTGTCAGAGGCTTTACTTTAGTCTAAGTACACAACATCTAGGGGTCTCCCTCGCTCCAACTCCCTGGTCACCCACTCAAAGTAATCAATCAAATTTGTCTGACAAGACCTGCCTCTGGTGAATCCATGCTGCTTCGGATCCTGCAATTCATTGGATTCCAGAAACCTCACTATTCTCTCTTTTAGTAGCCTTTCCAATAATTTACTAACCAACCTGTAGTTCTCAATGTCATCCTTACATCCGCTTTTTTATGTAGAGGGGCCACATGTGCCTTTTTCCAGTCCTCTGGCACCACTCCCGACTCCAAAGAAGCATTGAAAAGGTCAGACAGTGGAGCCACTAGAACGTCTCCAAGTTCCCTTAATATTCTTCAATACATTCCATCCGGACCCATTGCTTTGTCTACTTTTAGTTTAGATAGCTCCTCAAGAACACAGTCTTCTGAAAATCGTTTGAGATCCCCGAGATCACTATCGCTTCTGTTCCTATTTGTAGGTGTTTTCTGAGGTCTTGTTCCTGGTCTTTCATCTGTGAACACAGAACAGAAATATTTGTTAAGCAATTCTGCTTTATCTTCATCAATTTCTCTATATTCCTTCCCTTCACCCTTGAATCTGACAGTACTATTTTGCCCTTCCTCCTCTCACTAACATTTCTGAAAAATATCTTATCCCCGCATTTTATTGCATTGCTGTTTCTTCTTCTTTTTGTACCTTTGCTTTCCTGACTACTTTGCTAGGTTCTCTAAGTTTTTGCAAATATAGATGCCTGTCTTCTTCTATCTGTGATCTCTTGTATTTCACCTTTTTCTTCACCTTTTCAACTACTTCTTTTGAGAACCATAGCAGCTTCCTTTTCTTTTTACATTTATTTACCTTTCTAACAAAAATGTTTGTTGCCCTTAAAATATCCCCATTCAGTTTTGCCTACTGTTTTTCTACATCCCCCAGCTGTTCCCATCTTTCTAACGACTCTTTTAGTTATTATCCCATCTTGGCAAAGTTAGTTTTCCTAAAGTCTAAGACCCTCAGTTTTGAATAGATTTTATCAGCTTTAGTCTTAATACTGAACCATGCCATCTGGTGACCACTGGATGTGAGAGGATCTCCTACTGTAACATCAGAAACACTTTCCCCATTGGTAAGCACTAAGTCCAGTATGGCCCCATCACATGTGGGTTCTGTTACCAGTTGCCTGAATAGTTCTCCCTGTAGAGAATCCATGATCTACTTATTTCTAGATGAAGTGCAGCAGGGATGTGCCAATTCACCACCAGCATATTGAAATCACCTATCAGTAGCACTTCTTCTTTCATGGCAATACTGTGTATGTCTTCTATTAAATCTTCGTCCACTTCTACTCCCTTTCCCTCTTTCTAGTTTAACCCACAGTGCTTCCTCTCTTCCTTTTAAGCACTTCAATTCTATAGCTTTAATATTATTTTTTACACTCCACCTCCTTCCTACCCTGAATAAAGTATAGCCCAGTATAATTACATCCCAGTCACGGTTGTCCATGAACCACGTCTCTGCAACAGCCACTAAATTCAAGCCAGCCTCTTCCATTAAAGCCTCAACATCTGGGATCTTATTTCCCATGCTACAGGCATTTATACATTCCGCTTTCCAGATGTTGCCCCTCTTACCCATTTCTAAAGAGGTATTTAATGTTTCGCTTACCTGAGGGCTTTCTTCACTCATTACCAACAAATCTAGTTTAAAGCCCTTTTTAGTAGCTTAGCCAATCTACTGCTGAACTCACTTCGACCCTTCTTGGACAGATGGATACCATCCCTGTTCTGCAGGCCTTGGAACATCATCCCATGGTCCAGGAAACCAAAACGCTCTCGATGACACCATCCATGCAGCTATGCTTTCAACTCCAGGATGCAAGCTTCTTTGCCTTGTCCTTTATCCTCAACCGGGAGGATTGAAAAGCACACCACCTGCGCACCTATCTGCTTCACCCTCTGTCCCAGAGCCATGAAGTCACTTTTGATACTTCTAGGTATCACTCTGAGTGTATCATTTGTGCAGAGATCCCAATGAAGGACAGGTTCCATGAGCAGGGTGCTTGCATGCTGAGACTCTCAGGAAACAAGTGGAGGAGCTCAGGGAAGAGGTGGCGAGGCTGAGAAGCATTCGAGACAGTGAAAAGTACATTGATGAAATGCTTCTTGAAACATTCAAACTCCCCGACAGAGGTGAAGATGGGAGGCTACAGAATGAAGAAGGCTGGACACCAGTCATCAGATCCTGCAGTATCAACAATCCAACTCCTCCAACCCTTGAATTGTAGAACAAGTATGCAGCCCTGGAAGTGGAGAAGGTGGAAGCATCTGAGGAAAGAGAAGAACCACAGCTCGAGCACCCCAAAATTGCAGAATCAGTCACCACAAGGAAGAGAAAGGTAGTGGTGGTTGGTGACTCTCTTCTGAGGGGTACTGAGGTTTCCATCTGCTGACCAGACTTGATGTCCTGAGAGGTGTGCTGCCTGCCAGGTGCTAACATCGGATAATAGTCAGTAGGCTTGATGAGTCTCGGCAAACTCTCCATAACATCTCGGATTTATGGAGAGTTTGCAAAGACTCATCAAGCACATGGAACCTGTCCTTCAACTGGCATTTGGATCTCTGGACGGAGGCAGAAGCTTTCACAGGGGCAATAACTTTAGCAATAAGATTTTTCCCAGCCTTTGTGTAGTTGATGGAGCTTTGGTATCTGTTGAAGTAAAAGAGAGAGACCTACCAAAGTCCCCCTACCTGTTCCTCAGCTGTCCTTGCTTGCAGTGGAGTCCATCAGAAATGCCAGTACCTGAAAGGCACTGTAGACCCATATACAGCACTACCTAGCTGCTTAGCCAGTTAATTTAGGGCCACTGACACCTGATGAGATCAGAGGCTTCAAAGACAACTATGAATGGGTAGCTTGCTTGCGGGACTCCACTGTCTGATCTTCAGTGCTTCTAAAGAGTCGGGAGTGATCCTGGAGGACTGGAGAGGGGCAAATGTTGTTTCTATCCACAAAAGTGGAAGCAAGGAAGATCCTCGTAAGTACAAATCTCTGTGATGAGTAAATCAATGGAAATGCTGCTAAAGTAGAGGATAGTGTGGTTTCTGAAATCCAAAGGTTTTCAGGCCTTTATGGAACATCAAAGCATCTAATCACCTATGTATTGTTTACCAGTGAAAATGTAAATAGTTTACTTATGTTTTTGTACATAGTTAACTCTGTTCGATGTATTATTCAAAATTTGTTCATTGTATTGCCAGATAAGGCAGTTTATAAGAATGTGAAATAAATAAGACAGCATGGCACTACTAGCAGTAGGTATGTTTCAGCAAGACCTTCGACACCAAAGGTGATCTGCCTTGGGACTTGGTCCTTGATCCTGTTCTTTTTAATATTTTTGTGAGCAGTTTTGCAGAAAATCTTTTCAGGAAAGATTTGCTTCTTTGGGGATGATACCGAAATCTGTAACACTATAGACACCCTGGAAGATGCAGATAACATGAGAAGGGATCTAGTGAACCTTGAAAAAATGTTTGAGAATTTGGTAATGAAGATTTAATGCTAAAAAAAAAAATAAGGTCATGCATTTAAACTGCAAAATCCCAGGTAGCAGTACAGTATAGGGGGTGAAGAACCTGAATATATGAAAGAAGAGTGAGACTTGGGGGTGATTGTATCAGATGACCTTAAAATGGCTAAACAGGTAGAAAAGGCAACCATGAAAGCCAGAAGAATGATTTGGTGTGGAGAGCAATGGCCAGCAGGAAAAAAGATGAATAAACCTTTGTATAAGTCTCTGGTGAAACCTCATTTGGAGTATTGGATACAATTCTAGAGACTGTACCTTCAAAAGGATATAAACAGAATTAAGACAATCTAGAAGATGACTATCAAAATGTTCAGTAGTAATATACTTCCATTTGCACCTTGCAAAAAAAAACCCCAGGGGATAGTCACAACATAGGCCGTGTGGTCTTTTTCTGTTGTCATTTTTCTATCTAGTCTGTCCTTCCATATCAATAACTACAACAGTCCCCTTTTTTCCTTTAGAGATCCTCTGTTTGTCCCATGCTTTTTAAAATTCAGATACTGTCCTCATCTCTACCACCTCCACTGGGTGACTATTCCACGGATCCACCACTCTTTCCGTAAAGAAATATTTCTACATATCACTCCTGAATCTATCCCCCTTCACCCTCATCCCATGTCCCCTCGTAGCAGAATTTGCTTTCAATTGAAAGTGGTTCTCCCCCGTGCATTTATGTCACGGAGGTATTTAAACATCTCAATCATATCACCTCTATCCCGCCTTTCCTGTAAGGTGTACATATTAAGATCCTTAAATCTGTCCTCATATGCTTTATAATGAAGATCACTAACCATTTTAGTAGCCAACCTCTGTACTGACTCCATCCTGTTTATATCCTTTTGAAGGTGCGGTCTCCAGAATTGCACACTATACTCCAAATGAGGTCGCACCAAAGACTTATACAGAGGCACTATCACCTCCTTTTTTCTGCTAGCCATTCCTCTCCGTATGCACCCAAGCATCCTTCTAGCTTTTGCTGTCGCCTTTTCTACCTGTTTAGCTACTTTAAGATCATCAGACACAACCACGCCTAGGTCCCGCTCTTCTTTAGTGGACAAAAGTACTTCACCCCCTATACTATATTGCTCCCTTGGATTGCTGCAGCCCAAATGCATGACCTTACATTTTTTAACTAAATCCCAGCTGCCAAATTCTAGACCATTCTTCAAGTTTAGCTAGATCTCTCCTCATGTTATCTACACCTTCCTGAGTGTCTACTCTATTGCAGATTTTGGTATCATTTGCAAAGAGACAAACCTTACCCGACAGCCCTCGCTATATCACTAATAAAGATGAAAAAATATGCTAACTGATTTGTTTTAAATGTGCTACTTTGTAACTTAATTGCATGTCCCCTAGTCCAGTGGTTCTCATATAGTCCTTGGTACACACCCAGCCAATCAGTTTTTCCAAATTTCCACAATGAATTTTCATGGGATAGATCTGCCTATAGTAAAGTATAGTATGCAGTTCTATCTCTTGCTTATTTATTGTAGATAGCTTGAAACCTGACTGTTTGGGTGTGCCTTAAGGACTGGGTTGAGAGTCACTGTCCTAATCTTTGTACGTCTGAAAGAGTAAACAGCTGATTTTGCATTTACCCTTTTTATTCCACTCATGATTTTATAGTCCTCTATCATATCTCCCTTCAGCTGTTCCTTCTCCAAGATGAAGAGCCCTAACCAGTTTAACTTCTCCCCACAGGGGAGTCATTTCATCCCCCTTTATCATTTTGTCTGCCCTTCTCTTTACCTTTTCTAAATCTGCTGTATCTTATTTTGTGATGTGATGACCAGAATTGCAAACAATGATCAAGGTGTGGTCACACCACAGAGAGATATGGAAGCTTTATTATATCTCTGTTCTGTTCTTCATTCCTTTCCTAATAATTCCAAACATTTTGTTTGCTTTTATGACCTCTGCTGCCTTGTTAATGTTTTACATTTAGCTTGCCAATACATTCCTAGGTCTTCTCCCTCCTACTACGCTCTCCTCCCCTATGGCCCATTCTCAGCTGTTCTTTTTCTTACCCCTCCACCTCCAAGCTTCCTTTTCAGCTGGCTCCCCATCTTGACCCCTACGACCCTATCCCACATCTCCCTTGGATTGTGACCAATAGAAAGTCTCCTCTAGCAGCAGGCTTTTTTCTGACTAGTAGGAAGTGTTATACAGAAACATTTTTATAGCATAGGAGAGCTGCCAACTACAACAGAAAAAGAGAGAGAGGCTTTTGCAGGATGTTTACAGTATGCAAGTACTGTTCGTTTTTTTTTTATCCAACTGATTTGGGTTGTAGATTTTATTACCTACCTTTTCCAGTTCTGAGATGAAGGTGAGTTGCAAGAGATCTTACAATCTGAGTTGTGCCTGAGACAATAAGAGCATGAAGAGACTTAACAAGGTCATAAGGAATATCAATAGGGAGGCAAATTTGAACTCTTGGCTTCCCTGACTCTCAGCTCATTGCTCTAATGACTAAGCTACTTTTTCATTTATATTTATATTTGCTGAAAAATAGAATAAAAATGAAGGAAAAATTCACAAGGTTGCATACGAGCCATCAATAAAAAAAAAATACACATTGGTTACTATAAAACATTTTATCTCCAGGAACAAGCAGGAATATAGTCTTCACATATGGGTATCGTTGGTACCGACGGAGCCTGCGTGGGAACGCTCCCCAGTGTCCAATAGGAACGCTTTTGGGAGCTTCCCTCAGCACATGCGCGCTGCCTTCCCGCCTTTCCATATATACACACTTCTGAACTGTTTCTCTTCAGAAACCTTTTCTTTTTCATTTTGGGCATTAGGCCCTATTTTTTCCTAAAAGATGGAAAAACCAGCTAGTGGTTTTAAAAAATGTACTAAGTGTGGCGGTACCATCTCCGTCACCAACACCCATAACTGGTGTCCAAAATGTTTAGGCCCTGACCATTCTCCATCTGAGTGTCTCTTGTATAGGGATGACTAAAAGAAGAAGACAGAACCAAGCTGCAAAGCTCAGTACCCTCTTTTCTTCGGATGCCAGGTCCATTGCATCAACGTCTTCAAGAGCCTCGTCTTCCTCACATGGATCTCAGGTAACTAAACATAAGAGCTGGTCCTCAAAGGGTAGCTCTCCTTCAAAGCATTGAGAGGCCATTGGCATTGCCCTTGAGGAAACTACACCGGCAAAACAGCCCCGGTTGGAGGCTTCGGCCTCCAAAACATCAACGGGGTTCCAGGATGTTCTCGAGGCTTTGACCTCGGCAGAACTACTGGTGCCATGCACAGGGGTTCCGGCTGCTTTTACCGGTACCGATACCCAGGCATCGGCAGCGTCGATAGACCAGAGATTCCTCGTTATCGAACGCAGTCTTGCAGCTCTCCTTACAGCTGCGGTACTGTTGACACCAGCGGTTCAATGGGCACTGGTACCGATGCCGGTACCAGCACCGACGGTACCAGCCCCGGTGGGAAGTCTTCCCATGCCGACCTTTTCTGGCATTGACAGATCGGTACCGACTTCGATCGATACCGAGACCGTGCTTTGCATGAACATCGGGATCAGAGATACTTCGAATCCTCTGATTCCGATGACTCTGATAATTCTACCGGTACCAGAGTGCTTCTCACGGAAGACTCCTCTTATGCCCAATGCAGAATGTCTCCTCCGGAAGACATGTCTTTTCAGGATTTTATTCGTGATGTGGCCTGAGGCATTTCAATCACAATAGCTCCTGAAAAAGAACCTAGAGCAAAGGAATTGGAAATTCTCCAGTACCCTAAGGCTCCTAAGGAGGCAGCCACTCTGCCCATTCATGAAATTATTCATGATTTGATGCTCAGAATGTGGGAGACACCCTTGACCACATCTCATTCTAGGAGACTCAATACCATGTATCGAGTTCCACCATGTCCTGGTTTTCAAAAGACTCAGCTGCCACACCATTCAATGGTAGTGGAGTCAGCCATGCATAGGATGAAAAGTGCAAAAAAGACATGCATCTAATCCTCCAGGTCGTG
Source organism: Ichthyophis bannanicus (assembly GCA_033557465.1). Taxonomy (NCBI): domain Eukaryota; kingdom Metazoa; phylum Chordata; class Amphibia; order Gymnophiona; family Ichthyophiidae; genus Ichthyophis; species Ichthyophis bannanicus. The sequence goes on along the minus strand of CM066046.1, from coordinate 71,563,046 downwards.
AATGCAGGACTCTTGACGCTTTTGGGCGTCAAACATTTCAGGCTTCCATGCTTTCAGCTAGGATCAGCTCATATATTTTATATATGGGACTGTTCATCAAAAAGGTCACAGGAGATTTGGAGCTTATGAGCCCCCTTCTCCCTAATGACAAATGACAAGACTTCCTTACTCTTGTCAAGCATGCTCAAGACGTCTCCAAGTTTGTAAATTGTGCAGCCTTTGACTGCTTTGAATGCATCAGCAGAACCTCTGCTATTGCCATTGGTGCACGTCGGATTGCCTGGCTCCAAGCATCAGACTTGGAGATTTGGGTACAGGATAAATTAGGAAACATCCTTTGCACAGGAGAAAACTCTTTGACAAGAATTGGCAGGAAAAGGCTAATGAGACAGATGCTGACAATATCACTTTAGATAGATTGTCAAAATCTACAGCCACTCCAGCCAAAAGGAAACCCTATAAAAACCCTTTTTCAGCAAAAAGAGGAAGTTTATCCATCCTATACCCAGCAAGCGCAAGCTCAGGGTCAAGTTGCCCAGAAAAGTCAACAACAACAATCCAGACAAAAGAAGCCAAAAGGCCTTAGAGCTCAACCAGCTCCACAGGTCCAGCCCCTCAAGGGCTTTGACTCCTTCATAGAGAACTTAGCCTTCCTGCCTCTGAAAGGTCCAGAACCCCTAAACATTCCAGGCAGGTTGTGTCATTTTGCCAACAGATGGCACCAAATAACAGCAGAAGATTGGACTCTGTCCATTGTGGGAGAGGGGTATAAGCTGCTTTTTCACATTATGCCCCCTCCTACAATCGTAAGACAGTTCAATTCCCAAACCTCTACAGACAATCTACTAGATTGAGAGGTCTCAACACTCCTTGCTCAAGGAGCAATAGAGGAGGTGCTCATTCTTGTACAGGGTTCTACTCCCCCCTATTTTCTTATTTCAAAGAAAACAGGAGGACACAGACCCATTCTAGACCTCAGAGAATTGAACAAATATCTGTTCCGAGAAAAGTTCCAAATGATTTCTCTGGGAACTCTTCTGCCATACCTTCAAAGTCAGGATTGGCTTTGTTCTCTAGATCTAAAGGATGCATTTACTCACATTTTGAAAGTCCACCAAAAAAGCACGATATCATGTGAGCAGAAAAAATCCAATAGAAACCGTGGTGTATTGGAACTGGAAGGAACCTTTATTTCTCACAATCTATCAGGCATAGATTGTGAAAAATAAAGGTTCCTTCCAATACACCACGGTCTCCATTGGATTCTATACTCACATTCTGATCCATCCAGATCACAGGAAATTTTTACGATTCCTTTTCAGGGGAAAACATTTCCAATACAGGGTTCTTCCCTTTGGTCTGGCTTCGGCACCAAGAGTATTCACAAAAATGCATGGCAGTAGTAGCTGCATTTCTGCGGACCCTAGGGATATTTGTTTTCCCTTACTTAGACAACTGGCTCATTCGAGTTCCCACGGTTCCAGAAGCCAGCTCTGCACTATCTCGCACAATGCGAATCCTTCAATACTTGGGATTGGTCATAAACCTCCCAAAATCACAACTTGCTCCGTCTCAGTCCCTGGAGTTCATAGGAGCTTGTTTAGATACCAGACAGTCAAGGGCTTTTCTCTCACAACCCCGCTGTCTTCGCATAGTGCAGCTAGCTTCTCAAGCAGCGGTGAAGTCTTCCCTAACTGCTTGAGAACTACTACAACTATTGGGACATATGGCATCCACGGTTCATGTGATTCCCTATGCTCGCCTTCATATGCGAGCAGCCCAGTGGACCCTATCCACACAGTGGAAACAGGCCACAGGACATCTGTCGGACAAGATATCAAACTCACGACGACTGATTTTGTCCCTCCAATGGTGGCAATCACTGGAAAATCTTCTAGTGGGATCTCCTTTCCAGCAACCCCTATTCCAGGCCATCAGGTGCGATGGGGAGCACACCTGCATCATCTCTCTACCCAGGGTAACTGGACTCCACAGGAGGCTTGTCTTCACATAAACCTCCTGGAGCTCAGAGCAATCTAGCTCTTCGAATATCCCATGCCCAGCTCAGCTACAAGACAGTCCTAGTCCAAACGGACAATCAAGTAGCTATGTTCTACGTGAACAAGCAGGGGGGAACAGGCTCTCTGTCATTATGCAACAAAGCTTTACGACTATGGGCCCTCACCAGAGAGCATCAAATTCACCTTCTCGTGCTAAATCTTCCAGGCATTCAAAACCTTTGGGCAGACAAACTCAGCTGAGTACTGCTGCCTCATGAATGGTCTCTCCACCTAGACCAGGTGGCCAAGATATTTCAGATCTGGGGAACCCCAGACATAGACCTGTTTGCAAGTCCACTGAATGCCAAACTTCCTCGGTTCTGTTCCAGAATTCCGGTTCAAAATTGCCAGGCAAGGGACGCCTTCCTTCTTCACTGGGGTCACGACTTCCTCTATGCCTTCCCACCCATTCCTCTCATCCCCAAAACACTCGTCAAGCTTCAGAGAGACAGAGGTCGTATGATCCTCATAGTGCCACGGTGGCCACGTCAAACGTGGTATCCCCTTCTTCTACATCTCTCTCAAGCTGCACCTCTGGAGTTAGGCTATGCTCCAGATCTCCTCTCCCAAGAGAACGGGATGCTATGGCACCCGAATCCCCAGTCCCTGCATCTCAGGGCCTGATTGCTGAAAGCTTAGACCTTCAGGATCTCAACTTTTCCCAACAGGTAAAGGATATCCTTCAGGCTTCTAGAAAACCTTCCACAAGACACTCTTACGCCTTCAAGTGGAAACATTTTACTATATGGTGTTCAGAGAAGGGGTTAAACCCCCTTATGATACCTTTGGAATCGATACTAGAGTATCTACTTCATTTATCAAATTCTGGTCTAAAGACCAATTCAGTAAGAGTCCATCTTAGTGCAATTGCAGCTTCCTGTATGCTTCTAAATGAACAACCAATTTCCTCCCATCCACTCATATCAAGATTTATGAGAGGTCTTCTATTAACAAAAACTCCCATCAAGCCACCACTGGTGGCATGGGATTTAAACATAGTTCTCAGGCAGCTCATGAAACCGCCTTTTGAATCTTTAGCCACTACAACCCTAAAGCTTTTGTCCTGGAAGGTCATCTTCCTAATTGCAATCACCTCTGCACGTCGCATTAGTGAATTGCAAGCTTTAGTGGCTGATCCTCCTTATACTAGGTTTCACCATAATAAGGTTGTTCTCAGAACTCATCCACACTTTATGCCAAAGGTGGTTTCACCTTTTCATTTAAATCAATCAATTTATCTTCCTGTATTCTTTCCGAGGCCTCATGCCTCTAATGCAGAAAGGAACCTTCATACTTTGGATTGTAAAAGAGCCTTGGCTTTTTACCTACAAAGAACACAGCAACATAGAAAGTCTTCTCAACTTTTTATTGCTTTTGATTGTAGTCATTTGGGACATCCAGTCTCCAAGAGAACTCTATCCAAATAGATTGCACAATGCATTTCCTTTGCTTATGAGAGTAAGAGTCTTCCTCTTCAAGGCCATGTCACAGCTCACAATGTGAGAGCCATGGCAGCCTCTATGGCTAACCTTCACTCTGTGTCTATTGATGACATTTGTTGAGCAGCCACCTGGGCTTCGGTACACACCTTTACAGCCCACTACTGCCTAGATAAAGCTTCCCGTCGGGATGCCTTCTTTGGCCAAGCTGTTCTTCAAAATCTCTTTCAGACCTAATTCAGCTCCTACCCACAAACCCTGGTGGGATGCCAGAGATCCATGGGAGGAAGCATGGCCCACCTTACTATAGGTGGCAGCTTCCTGGGGCTATCTCCCTGGCATCTTCAGCTAGGGAGGCCCCCTATGTGAAGACTACATTCCTGCTTGTTCCTGGAGATAGCGTAGTTACTCACCTGTAACAGGTGATCTCTGGGAACAGCAGGAATTTAGTCTTCACAACCCACCCACCTCCCCTAGGAGTTGTCTTTCTATCTCTGTCTCTTTCCTCTCTCCCTCTATCCTTTCACTCAGCTACAAACTTAACTGAAAAGGGTCAGTTGGAAAGGCAGGAAGGCAGCGCGCATGTGCTGAGGGATGCTCCCCAAAGCGTTCCTTTTGGACGCTGGGGAGCGTTCCCGTGCAGGCTCCGTCGGTACCGACGATATGTGAAGACTAAATTCCTGCTGTTCCCAGAGATCACCTGTTACAGGTAACTACTCTTTATGTGTTAAAGCTTGTTCTACATGTGGAAAATGGCGCCTCTAAAATTGTGTGTACACAAATAAAAAAAGAAGCATGCAACAACTTAGTGCCTGCTTTTACATAACCAGTTTGTAGACATTTCTGGGGGTATAGTTTGGGTTGAGCTGGGACAGAATTGTGAGGTATGCGTATACTTTATAAAATACAGGTATGTCGTGCATGCATATTTTATACCTGCATTGGAACAGGTGTAAATTTGTATGAAAGTATTTGTGTGATACTGGAGACTGTTGTAGATGCCTTTATAAAATAAAATAAAAAAAATATATCTAAAGAAGGTTACTGTAGAACAATACAACGAGCTTAAATCAGGTCTGCTTTGAAGAGTGGTACAAATTAAATTTTCCAAAAAGCACAAACATCTGTAATTCAGAACTCCTAAGTATATGGAAAGTAAAATAGGCACATTCATACAGTCAATCTTAGAAGTTAATACAGCATCCAGCTTTTAAATGTAATCATTTATGTGCCAGTAAAAACACTTCCTAAATAATACTAGTCAAGCCCAAAATATGTAAAACAAAATCAGTTATCCAGACGCATGGGGAAGAGAGAACTTATCTTACGAGGGTTGCTCAGAAAGTAATGCCCCACATGTTTTTTTCTCAGTCCAGAATGAAGATAGAGGTGTGGAATTGAAAGGGGTAGTAACTTGGATCTTCAAAGGACACGTGTGTAATTTTACAGTCTTCCGACAAATAGCGAGGCGGTAGTGATCCTTCAAATGGCATCTGTGAGTGACACACGGTACAAACAACGAGCTGTAATTGAATTCTTGGTGGAGGAGAAAGAAAGTGTGAGAAACATTCACAAACTGTTGTGTGCTGTGTATGGAAGTTCTGCGGTAGATAGGAGCACCATTGGATGATGGATGAAGAGAGTAAAGGCTTCAGGAAGTGGTAAAACGGAACTGGAAGATCGGCCGCGGTCTGGGCGTCCTGCCTCAGCCACCAGTCCAGACAAGTTGCAGCGCGCTGATGACATTCGTACGGATCGGCGCATCACGAGTCGGGAATTGTCCGTACAGCTTTCCATCAGTAGAGGTAGTGCAATGGCAATTATTGACTCTTTAGGATATTCAAAGGTGTATGCAAGGCACACCGCAACAGCTTACAGTATTTTAATGCCCGCTGGCAGCTATCGCAGGGCGCTGCAACTTGTCTGGACTGGTGGCTGAGGCAGGACGCCCAGACCGCGGCCGATCTTCCAGTTCCATTTTACCACTTCCTGAAGCCTTTACTCTCTTCACCCATCATCCAACGGTGCTCCTATCTACCGCAGAACTTCCGTACACAGCACACAATTGCTTGTGAATGTTTCTCACACTTTCCTTCTCCTCCACCAAGAATTCAATTACAGTTCATTGTTTGTACCGTGTGTCACTCACAGATGCCATTTGAAGGATCACTACTGCCTCGCTATTTGTCGGACGACTGTAAAATTACACACATGTGTCCTTTGAAGTTCCAAGTTACTACCCTTTCAATTTCACACCTCTATCTTCATTCTGGACTGAGAAAAAACATGTGGGGCATTACTTTCTGAGCAACCCTCGTAAATAGCTGCATCCATTGTCCAAATATAGTAACAGAAGTAATATCCTGACACAGTCATGTTAACATAGGAGCATTTTAACATAGGAACATAACAAATGCCATACTGGGTCAGACCAAAGGTCCATTGAGCCCAGTATCCTATTTCTAACAGTGGCCAATCCAGGTTGCAAGTACCTGTCAGGTTCCCAAAACGTAGGCCGATTCCATGCTGTTTATCCCAGAGGTAAGCAGTGGATTTCTCCAGTCCACTTTAATATGGTTTATGGACTTTTCCTCCAGGAACTTGTCCAAACCTCTTTTAAACCTTGCTAGACTAACAGCTTTTACAACATCCTCCGGCAACAAATTCCGGAGTTTGATTACGTGTTGAGTGAACAAATATTTTCTCTGATTAATCTTAAATGTGCTACATTGTAGCTTCATTGCTTGTCCCTTAGTCGTTCTACTTTTCAAAGGAGTAAACAACTGATCTACATTTACCCATTCCACTCCACTTATTATTTTATAGACCTTTATCATATGTCCCCTTTCATCTCACTTTTTTTTCCCATTTACAGGTCATACATGAATGTTAAAAAGCAGCAGGCCCAGCACAGATTCTTGGGGTACTTCACTATTCCCCTTTCTCCATTGTGAAAATTGGCCATTTAGCCTTACTCTCTGTTTTCTGTCTTTAAGCCAGTTTCCAATCCACAATAGTACACTGCCTCCTATCCCATGACTAATTAATTTCCTGAAGAGTCTGTCATGAGTCTGTCAAAGACTTTCTGAAAATCCAGATACAGTATATCAACCAGCTCGCCTTTATCTATCTGTTTGTTTACACCTTTAAAAAAATATAGCAGATTAGTGAAAAAAATCTTCCTTGGCTTCCTGCCATTGAGCCATGACTATCCACATGTTTAGTAATTTTGTTCTTTATAATGGTTTCTACCATTTTGCCCGGTAATGATGTCAGGCTCACTGATCTGTAGTTTCCCTGATCATCTTTAGGAACGCTTTTTAAAAATTGGCATTACATTAGCTACTTTCCATTCTAGGTACAGTATTACTGATGATTTTAATGATAGTTCGCAGATTACCTCAAAGGGCTGAATCAGAGGGCTCTAATTTAATTTAAAACACATCTTCAGCCATATCATTAATAATTCAGCACAAGCCTTTATAAAATAGGCATAGTTTTGGAAATATTTCTAGGCACCCTGTTTTAAAATGAGCTCATTGATGCATTTATAAAAGTAGGTCAGATGACCAAAGGATGCCTAAGCTAGGCCAGAGAAAAGCAGGGAACAATTTTATGTAAGACTTACTGAGCTCTGAGCCTTTTGTAAAATATATATAGGGGCCTGTTGACTAATGAGTAGCTGCCACCATGCCCATAGCAATAACATAGGTATGGTGACAGCATAGGTTTAGTAAACAGACTCAGTACCAGTCAAAGTTAAACATGTATGTAGTAAGTGCACAAACATGCTGGTGATTTTATAAACAAACCCGTTGAAATAATCTCTTTCTAGATTAGGCACATATCTGCCAGTGCCCTATGTTTTCCCAAATGAAGAGAGTTTCTCCTCTATTGTCAAAGCTGCTATTATAACGTGCAATTGCTTCCCCTCCAGTTGTTTTTCTGTTTAAGTCCTCAGCTTGTCTTGTCTTGTTGTTTTCTGTTTGTTTCTATGTTATCATGACAATAATCATTTATTGTAAACCACCTTGACGTTCCAGATAAAGAGCAGTATAACAAATTTGTGCAAATATAAAATTCGCCACATACATTTATTTAAGTGTGTAGGCACAATAGCAGAGAAGAAGGAAACCTTCCTCAGACAGGCAAACTGTCACAGGGACGTGGACTTGCCGATTGCAAAGGTGAGCCAGTCCTTCATGCATGGCCCCCCTACACTATTGCCACTGCTACCACCCGCAGCGACAGCAATGGAACCAAACCGCAACACCGCGCTTGCCTGCCCATGCTGGTGCTGGATCATAGTTTTGTTTACTGTTGTATCTTCTGCTTCTGCCTCTGCCCCCCTCTGGTGCGAGTGTCCGGTTTATGCAAAAGCAGGAGATACAAAAGTAAAGGGAACCGCAATAGGCAGGTAAGTGCTGCGTTGCAGTTTGGGGTTCATTGCTGTGGGGAGGGTCGGCACTCTAGGCGACCGCCTAGTTTGCTGGTAGTGCTGGCCTTGGCTTCAAGCCCTAGTTTTGAAAAGACGTGGTGGGAAATAGTCATGGCTCTGAGCAGGTGTAAGTGCTGATGAGTAAATGCACCAAGGTATTTTTGATTGCTGTTGTAAAATATAGAATACATGTACACTTGGAAGGACTGCCCAGAACACACTGTCTTTCTTTACTAATAAATCTCTCCAATGCAAAGTAAATGTTTAAGTTGTATAAATTGTATCCTTTATAAAATAACCCATTGTGCATATTTTGCCATTTACATGTGTACTTGGCCTTTTTATACATCTAACTGATGCCTATGCCTATTTGGGCCTGACCTGTGAAATGCTGAGTTCAGTCTGGTTTGTATACATAGTGAATGCGCCCATGGTAGATTTGCATCAACTGTCTCTATTGTATGCAAATCTGTCTCAGGGATATTTGTTGTGGATATCCTGAAAACCATCCTGGTTGGGTGTGTCATAAGGACTATGTTGAGAAATTGGATAAAAAGCCATGCTGATTATAGATTTCTAATGTCTATATACTGTACCTACTTTTTTCCATCTTGTTATCGTTCAGTGCAAAGTTTCACTGCCTTGCTTTCTATAAAGGCTTGCTTCTCAGAAAAATAAAATCTTCCTATAGTTTTTTAAGCATTTAAGCCTTTTGCCATATTTGAGAATTTGAAGGGCTTCTAGAACCTTTTATCTGTGCTTGGAGAGAACATGGACATGTTCAGGACACAAGATATGAGACTTCTTAATTACTAATCTAAGATATCTGATAACGACCATCTTAAGCATAATTCTGGTCAACAGAGGGTTCTTTTGGCAAAAGGACAGTGATCAAGATGTACAATAAAGAAACATTGCTCTGTTTTAGGCTAGCAGTTACTTTGCTTAAGATATATCTTTTATTAAGTAACGATCACTCTTACAATTACGCCGGTTAGACCTACAGTTACGGAGCACTAAACCACAGTCTTGCATGATCTTTTGGAGTTAGAGCTCTTAGAGGGTCAAGATTGTGCTAGTTCAGTCCTGCTTCAGACAGAAGACAAATGTAGTTTCAAAAAGACAGACAAGTAATGTTTAGGAGGCTGAGGCTTTCTCTGCTTGTTATCTCTGTCCTTGGGATAGCAAGCTAGATGTAGAGGGCTCACATGGATGGCATACAGAGGGGTTAAGAGAGAAGGCTCAAAGCTCATTATACCAAGAGGAAATTTTAGGGCGGCAGGCAGAGCGAGCCTCTTGTTGTTCTAGTAGTATTTGAACTTCACTGAAGGTTTGGATTACTGTGAATGCTGAACCATTTTGAGGTAAAATATTATCACTTGCACGATTTTGTTAGTATGAACAGGATGATTTAGATATTAGCTGTAGAGAGATCCACAATATGAAGCATTATTTGGACACAGGCTGGAGTTATGAAATAGAATAGATGAAATTGTAGTGTCTTATTGACTCAACATGAACTGCATTAGTTAATATGAATTATTATGATGTACTGAATCACAACTTCGTGCTTTGGAACAGACATTATGATTTTAACATTTATTTAAATACAAAGAGTTGGACATTAACCAGAAAAGCTTTTTTTCCTATGACTGAAACAAAACCCAATAAAGACAGTACAGTGACATCTAGACTGCCTGGACTCATTTCTGAGGGTTTCCCCTTTATTTATTTAGTCTAGCATAAGCAGTGTCTGCAGAGTTGTGGGTTTTTTGATTGTTGGTTTGATGTATCTCAATAACCGCATCATAAACCACCTCCAGTACCACGCATATTATGAAGTAATACAAAACCCTAGAAAAAGATGCTCAAGACCAGAACTTGCACTACAAGGGACCTACTCAGAAAAGGACAGCACTGTAAATGCTGTAATTGGCTCTAGAACATTAGTATACCTCGTGGGAAAACTGAACAAGCCAGATTGCTATGGATCTCTACATAAAAACTCCATTTTGCTGACAGAATACCTAAGCTGAACACAGTTAGAACCTCACGAAGTACAGAATGAATTGCCACAAAGTAAAAATAGAAATATGTAGACAAAAATGAATCTGAAACACCAAGCAGCCACACTCCGCATGCAGTACAGTACCAGAGAAATAGAATCAGTAATGTATGTCCCCCTGTAATTATGCAAAGTATAAAAATAGTAGATGTAAATTTCAAAAACTTACATTTCCAATCAGTGAACTGCTTTTTCCTGTTATCTGGAATTTCCTACCACAGCACTTGAAGAGGGAAACCAGTCACACAAAATTTAAATCCCTTCTGAAAACACATTTTTTTACACTGGCCTTTGGCTTGCTCTACTTGATACAGCCCTGGACAAAAGATTGTTACTCTTAACCGCCCCCTCTATTTTTTCTATCCCTTCTTCAAAAGGTTTAACTACTTTTCTCTCTTTCCTCTAATATTTTTGTGTAAACCACTTTGAAATACTCTTGAGCTCTAAAGCAGTATATCAAATGTTGAATAAACTAAACTAAACTAAATCTTTTGCCCTTTCTTCTGCTCCTAGCCCAGCATTTCCCTTTCTCTTTACTTCCCCCTGCTCCTTGTCTAGCATTTATTTAAATTTAATGACGTGTGGGGTCTATAGCCTAGGCCATATTTTATGAAGCTGTATGCTGCATGAACCAAGAAACATGGGGGTTGATATTCAGTGGCGACGGCTGGGTGTCCTCCTAATAAATGGCTATAAGCCAACAATAACACTTGCTGATGATAGGGCTGGAGAACTATCATTTGTTCCACCTCTTCCCCCTCTAGGGCCCCCTCGGCCACTCTGTATAATAAATCTCCCTTTAGCACAAAATAAGGAAAGGTTCTTTTAGGGGATACTCTATAACCTACTGGAACCCCATCCACCTCCAAAACCCACTCGGGGGTATGTTTAAGGGACTCATCCTCTTGCTGGGCCCTCCTGAAGCTCCTTGGATATTCCCCCAGCCCTCACTCTGGGAAGGGGACCATTGTATTTTGGTCACTACTGCTGAGCCCTGAACTATCCCCAGAGGTTTCTTCCCTGTGCTTCTCCTCTTCTGATCCCTCCCCCATAGCTGTCCCCAGATTCTGCTGGTAGCATAGCTTTTCCTGGTGACACTGACTCCGGGACTTACCAGGCTTGGGAGTCTTGACATATAGATCCGGGTCTTCCAGGGGGAAGGTCTCTGGAAAATCTTCCTGGTCTGACTTAACAGACCGGTCAGTTAGCTGGGCCCATATCTCTTTGAAGTTTGGTTAGTATTCGCCTATCACCACTAGATACGCAGCTAGAGCAGCACCACGACCTCAAATGTGACTTGCCTCTCTGGAGTCTTAAGTGAAACCTGTGCCATTGGATACTGCCTCTGGTCTCCTTGCACATTAGACCAGTGTTATAATCTTTGCATAGTCGATTTGAAATCAGGTTACGGTTTCTCAGCGAATGAGAGTCCGCACACTTCCGGAGTCTATCAAGGCTTGAAGGCGGGTCCCATCAAGCTTCACTGGAATCACAAAGTTCTGGGCCCCTGGGTAGGGAATGTCCACAGAAGCACATGCGTGAGAGGTGGCTAGGCTGACATTCATGGGTTCTTCTCTACCCAGGGGACATTTCCGAGCAAAGTGTCCCCAGGCTCCATATCTAAAACGGGTGAAGGGGTTGTGGCTGGGGCTATGCCCTCACCTAGGAGGTGACTTTAGGGGTCAGACCATGGGAGCCAACATCCTTTCCAGCTTCCCCTTCCGTCCTCCTGAGCTAATAATTGTCGTCTGCCCCCTCTCACTGTCCACTTCAGTCACTCGCTGGGCTTCATAATATCCTTTGGCTATTTCTAGTGCACTCTCCAGTCTAAGCTTGGGGTGCTGACATGTTTCATCAGGGCAATCAAACCCTCCAAAAATTGCTCCAATAGCACAATCTTGGCTATCTTGGGCCCGGTCTTTCCCTCCGGTTGCAACCACTTCCATTCGAGATCCTGAAATGCAGCCTGACTGCTGCCCATCAGCAGATTCCCCATACATGTCTTTGGCCACCTGGCCATGCAGGTAGTTCGTTCAAAGATAATCAAAAAGTGTTCCAGTTCATCTTCAGCCGTCATTTTAAGAAGCGCTTGCGCTGGAGGATAGAGTTGCGGTCTCTGTAGGGCCTGAATCAACTGCTGCTGCTGTCATTGCTGTCCTTCCAACAGGGCATGTTGAAACTGTTGTTGCTGTTGCTGCTGCCCTTTGGCCAGAATCCGGAGGAGCCACTCCATCCTGACTTGTCACTGTTCTCTTGCAACATCACCACAGCTTTCTCTTCTGCAGCTGAGTTAACACCACAGCATTTCAGCTCCAACAATTTTTTCACGGCCTCTAGTGACTAAGACAAAGCCTGCCTCTCCGGCACTGACTATACCTTCTTCAAGCTTCCTAACTAGGGCGAGGCTAGCCCTCTTAGTCCATACAAACAAAAAAAAAATCCTGACCTGCTGTAGAGGTCCAGCCCTGGGGGTGATGTGGATTTGCCCTCAGCCACGTGGTAGAGGAAATCCCCCAAACTGCCACCATATGTGGTAAGTGTGGCATGTAGTGCAAAGGGATTTTCTTTAACACACAGGCCAGACATCAGTTCAGGGAAAACCAAAAACAGTTTTTATTCTCTCAGTTTGTTAAACCTCCAGAAACAAAACCCAGAACACACAGCAGTTCAGAGAAAACAAAATCAGCTTAATTCTGTCTCAGCCTCTTAAACTTTCACAAGCTGGTCCTCCCGGCCCTTTCTCCAGCCCCAGTTAAAATTCCTACCTCAGAATTCCTTTGCACGGTTTGCCTTGGAAGGACCTGGCTCTATGGACCTCTCTCCTTCCTGCAGCCTGCTGGGTTCTTAACCTCTGCCTCTGAGCCACACCCTCCCAGTCCTAAACTCTAGGCTTTAGACTGTCTTTAAAGGGGACTGTTGATAATCTCTTTGGTGAGGGAAGGGTAACATTCTGTCCCCTTTAAAGGAAACTTGTAAGTGTCTTTGTTTACTCAGGCAAACTTTGAACACCTTTTGATAGCAGCAGTATTGAAATAATGTGCTAATTTCATTTATTTGAATGGATTGGCTTGCAAGATCACTAAATACAAACAGTCTTTTCAATATGTGCTTCTTATAAATTACTTAATATAATGCATTTTGTCAACATGTGTTTGGCCTCAGGTGTGAAAAAGCTATGTTAATAGTTTAAACTTTTTTTTCTTTTTTTTTTCTTCCTGGTTCATTATTTACTTCTATTTTTCAAAAAATAAAATACAACCCCCCCCTCCCCAATTGTTTTTCTTTTTCTTTTTCTTTTTCTTTTTTCTCCTTCTCATGGAGACATTGAGTTGGACTTAGTTAACCTGTTCTTCGATATGTCCAAGAACAAGCTAGTTTTTAAAAGATGTTCTAACTACCCCACCTTCTCATCCAGGGGCAGTGTTGGATGGACATAATGGAGGGGGGTATTTCTACTCCCCTAATGGGTTCTAGTGAAGCGCTATGTTCCAGAAACCTGCCGATGGGTTTGAGAAGTGTTCAAGGGCTCTAGGACCATATCTGCCACTGATACCCATAACTGGTGCGTACAGTGCTTGGGACCCAATCATCAGCCCTCTTCTTGTAATATGTGTTTGCAGATGACAAGAAGGGGACTCAAAGGTCAAGAGAACAGTACAAATCGCTTTTTTATGCTCAAACGTCTGATCCATCGCCTTCGGCATCAACACCATCGATCTCAATGGCTTCAAAGGCTGCATCAGACACTGGTAGTGCATCAACATCAAAGTGTTCTCGAGCACAGGAGGAGCTGAGCACCTTTAGTGCCCTGGAGCATTGGCCATCAATCGAGCTCCACCCATGGACTAGGAAAGATTCAGCCTTGTGTTCGTCGATGTTGAGTGGTGACCACGCCAAACATCAGGTGACAACTCTGGTGCATTGGCATTGGAGTCCTTTAAAATAAGGCATTGAGAGCAATGGGGGTCTGTGTGAGTGCCTCTCAAAGGTGCCCCGAAGGGAGGAGAGCTCATCCTCCAGGACATTAGAGGGGCACCGATGACCGACCAACAGCTGAGACCTGGCTGCTGATACCCCTGTACAGATACTGGGTATATGGGTTGAAGTTGCTCAGGCCCCGCAGCCTTTGAAATAGGCAGCCATGGAGAAGGGTCTTCTGCAGGCGCTTCAGGAACACATTGTGGTGCTGCTTGCCACACAGCATGCCAGGGTCTCAACATTGGCTACATCTATGTCAACTGCCATTCAGCCGTTCCTGGAGATGCACACACTGCCTGCGGAAGAGACATCGACATCGGAGCATCGAAGGCCACTGACACCAGTGCCTGTTCACTTGATATCCCTCTTTAATGTCTCTGGGTCTGATGCAATCTCAAAGCCTAGGAAGGCATCGATGCATTGTCAGTCCAAAAGCAGCTCTCAATTCCCTCGAAGCAACAGGGGGATTCAGACAGAGACTCAAAGTTACTTTGACTTCCTCTCTGAGGAAGGTTGGGTCACCAATGTGGAATCAATCCAATGTGGAGGGAAGATTCCCGGAGCTCCCATTGGACCCTTCTCCACCTCATGAGTGGCACAGGTCCCCTCCTGAGGACATGACCTTCTACAGTAGGAGTTTGTAAGGGATCTGGCCATGGCCATCCCATTCTCTTTGGAGACTGAGGATGAGCCCAGGGCAGAAGAGTTGGAAATTCTACAGTACTCCTAAGCCCCTAAGGAGACAGTGACAGTGTCCGTGCACCGTATCCTACAAAGGGTGCAAACAAGAATGTGAGAGAACCCCTTCACTGTACCTTCCGTTAGTAGATGGCTGGATTCTATGTATAGGGTGAAAAAGGCTCCTGGGTTCAAGAAGCCTCAGCTTCCTCACCATTCGTTGGTGGTCGAATCCATCCTGAAGAGAATCAAGAGTACCAAGACTCATTCCTCTGTGCCCCCAGGAAGAGAGATGCAGACGTTGGACTCCTTCAGAAAGCGATGTTTTCAGAGTTCCATGCTCATCACTCTCATGGCCTCTTACCAGCTCTGCATGAACATGTTCTTGAAGGACCTGTTCCATTTTCTTCCCCTTGAGAAATTGGAGCCTTATCATGCGCTGGTGGGCCATGGCAAGGACTATTCCAAGTTATGGGCTATCTATGACATATTTGAGACAGCATCTCGGAATGCTGCCATAGGCATTGGTGCCCATAGACTCACCTGGCTGCAGTCATCGGACCTGGAACAGTCCATGCAGAACAAGCTGGTGAACGTTCTGTTCCAGTGAGAGAATCTCTTCAGCAAGCAGTTAGAGGAGAAGACTGGCTTCATAGAGAAGCAGCACATCACTCTCAGTCTCTCCAGGTGTACGTCTCAGCACACCTATTGGAAGAGATACTAGAACGCAGCCCAAACAAAGTCCTACTACCCACATAGGCATAGATCCAAGATCTCCCAGCTCAAGCAGCCCCTGGCCAGCAGCAACAGTGGGAAAAGCTTCAGAAGGTCCGACCAGCTCCTCAGCCAAAACCAGGGATGGGAATTTGATTCCTTTGGAGCATAGCTATTCTTTCATCAACCAAGACTGGGAGCCATCTGATCAGAGGATGGCTCACTCTGTTTGCCCACAGGTTACCCCTCACAACTTCAGACTCCTGGGTCCTACAGATTATCCAGAATGGTTACAAGTTGCACCTTTTGGAACTGCCTCCAATGCATCCCCAAAGGCGCAACATCTCAACCCTCTACATCAGGAACTGCTTCAAGAAGAAATCATCACCCTCTTGTCAGATCTCACTATTGAACTCATGCCATCAGAGCACAGAGGTTGGAGGTTTTATTCCAAGTACCTCCTGGTACCCAAAAAATGTGTGTGGGGGGTGCGGGGCGGGGTACAATCCCATCCTACACCTCAGAGATCTGAACAAGTTCTTGGCAAGAGAAAAGTTCAAAATGATTTCTCTGGGCACCCTGCTTCCTTACCTGCAAAAAGGAAATTGGCTGTGCTCCCTGGATCTGAAGGATACAGATACATCCAGCTCACAGAAAGTATCTCCAATTCATCCTGGGTGGACAACACTTCCAGTACTGGGTACTGCCGTTTTGGCCTGGCTTCAGCACCTAGTGTCTTCGCAAAATGCCTTGTGTTAGTGGCTGCTTGCCTATGGACACTGGGAGTGTTTGTCTTCCCATATCTGGACGATTGGCTGGTCAAGGGCACCACTCTGGAAGATGTTCAAGAATCAATATGATTGACCATTCAGTTATTGGAACTACTGGGGTTTGTTATAAATTACCTGAAATCCCACCTGCAGCCTACCCAACAATTGGAGCTTATAAGGGTCCTGCTTGACATGACTCAGGCGAGAGCCTTCCTACTGCATGACTGACTTCTCAGATTGACATCTCTGGTGTGGCAGACTCAAGTGAGTCAGCAGATAACAGCTTGCAGGATGTTGACTGTGCTAGGCCATATGGCCTCCATGATGCATGTCACACACCTGGCATACCTTCAGATGAGGCAAGCTCAGTGGACTGAGGACTCAATGGACCCAAGCCACTGGTTGATTTGGGGATCGTCTCTGTGTCACTGCCCCTCTCATTCAATCATTACACTGGTGGACAGTCCACCACAATTTGCTTTTCAGATTGCTCCACCCCCAAAAGTTCTGACAACAGATGTCTCCAAGCTGGGGTGGGGAGCTCATCTTGACGGGTTCCACACTAAGGCCTATTGGTCCATCCAAGAAAGCCTTCATCAGATCAACTTTTTGGAACTTTAAGTTGTGGTGTTTCCCCTCCTGCTGCAGCTCTCCAGTCTAGAGCCTCTACGGCTCGACCAAGCACCTGATCTGATAATGCAGGAGGACAGGACGATGTTACACCCCAACATCCTGTCCTTGGTCCTTATAGTGTGGATGTTGAGAGGCTAATATTGTCTCAGTTCAACCTGCCGGATGGTATAGCCAAAGTCCTTTTGGCCTCCAGGAGGGCCTCTTTGATAAAGTCTTACACTTGCAACTGGAAGAGGTTTGCTTTCTGTTGTGAGGGCCAGGCCTTAGACCCTTTTGTCTGTTCCACACAAAAGCTACTTGAGTATCTTCTATACCTCTCTGAGTCTAGACTTTCCAACTCCGTCAGAGTCCACCTTAGTGCAACTGGTGCTTACCATCGAAGTGTGGAGAGCAAGCCCACCTCGGTACAACCTTTAGTTGTTCCTTTATGCGAGGCTTGCTTCTCTTAAAGCCTCCCTACAAAACCTCCTGCAGTATCTTGAGATCTCAATGTGGTTCTTGCGCAGTTCATGAAGTATCTTTTTAATCCACTCTGTTCCAGTCTTCTGAAGTTCTTGACCTGCAAAGTCCTGTTTCTGGTGGTGGTCACTGCGGCTTGAAGAGTAGACGAGTTTCAGGCCCCAGTGGTGCATCTACCACACCAAATTCCACCATAATAGAGTGTTGTTTCGCATGCATCCTAAATTCCTTCTGAAAATGGTATTGGAGTTTTACCTTAATCAGTCAATTGTTCTTCCAACATTTTTCCCACAACTTCATGCACATAGAGGGGAAGCGGTGCTGCACATGTTGGACTGCAAGTGAACCTTGGCCTTCTATTTGGAGCAAACAAAGGCCTATAGAAAGTCCATCCAGCTTTTTGTTTGTTTGTTTTGACACCAATAAGCTAGGGGTTGCAGTTTCCATACGCTTTCAGTTTGGCTGGCAGACTGCATCTTTTGCTTATGCCAGGCAGGCCTGAGCCTTAGCGGTCATGTCTCAGTTCACTGTGTCAGAGCTATGGATGTGTCAGTGGCCAGCTTACACTTGGTCTCCATGCAGAGCTGTAACGTGGTCTTCAGTCCACATGTTGACATCTTACTACTACCTAGATGGGGATTCCCGATGTGACAGCAACTTCAGTCAATCTGTTCTCCGGAATTTGTTTGGGGATTAGAATCCAACTGCATCCCCCTAGGCCCATTCTGTTCTGTCCAGGCTCCCTGCCCCCCCCCCCCCCCAATAAAAAAGAACAAGAAAAAGGGAATAGAGAAATTCTCTCATTTTGTACATAGTTGGTGGTTGAGTTGTTCATTACCACGCACCATTTCACAGTTGAGTTTGCCCCTGATGGGCTTCTCAGTGATCTCCTTGGTTTTCAGTAGTCTGTAGCTTGGGAGTCCCATACTTGAGGATGCATTCCTGCTTGTCTATGGAGAAAAATAGTTACTCATCTGTAACAGGTGTTTTCCGTGGACAGCAGCAATAAGACCGTTTTCTTCACTAGTTAGAAGATCCTGGATTCTCTACAGGGAAAACTATTCAGGCAACTGGTAACACAGCACACATGTGATGGGACCATACTGGACTTAGTGCTTACCAATGAGGAAAGTGTTTGATGTTACAGTGGGAGATCAGCTCACATCCAGTGATCACCAGATGATACAGTTCAGTATTACGACTAGGCCTGATAAAATCCATTAAAAAACGAGGGTCTTAGACTTTAGGAAAACTGACTGCCAAGATGGGACAATACCTGAGAGTCGTTAGTGGGATGGGAACAGCTGGGGGGTGTAGAAAAACAGTGGGCAAAAGTGAAAGGGAATATTTTAAGGGCAGCAAACCTTTTTGTTAGAAAGATAAATAAATGTAAAAGGAAAAGGAGGTCCTAAGGTTCTAAAAAAAAGTAGCTGAAAAGGTGAAGAAAAAGAGGGAGGCCTTCAAGAAATACAAGAGATCACAGAGAGAGGAAGATGGGCATTTATATTTGGAAAAACTTTAGAGAAGCTAGCAAAAGTCAGAAAAGCAAAGATACAAAAAGAAGAAGAAATAGCCAATGCAATAAAATGCAGTTAAGACTTTTTTTCAGATATGTTAGTGAAGGGAGGAAGGACAAAAGCGGTATTGTCAGACTCAAGGGTGAAGGGGAAGAATATGTAGAAACTGATGAGGTTAAAGCAGAATTGCTTAACAAATATTTCTGTTCTGTGTTCACAGATGAAGGGCCAGAAGCAGGATCTCAGAAAACATCCACAGATAGAAACAGAATCAATGGTGATCTCGAATGATTTTCAGAAGACTCTGTTCGTGAGGAAGTAGCTAAACTAAAAGTAGACAAAGTGGTGGGTCCAGATGTGATGCATTCAAGAATACTGAGGGATGTTGGGGACGTTATAACGGTTCCACTGCCTGACCTTTTCAATGCTTCTTTGGAGTCGAGAGTGGTGCCAGAAGACTGGGGAAAGGCACATGTGGCCCCTTTACACAAAAGCAGACATAAGAATGACATTGAGAACTACAGGTTGGTTAGTCTCACCTCTGTGGTTAGTAAATTATTGGAAAGGCTACTAAAAGAGAGAATAGTGAGGTTTCTGAAGTCCAGTGGATTGCAGGATCAGAGGCAGCATGGATTCACCAGAGGCAGGCCTTGCCAGACAAATCTGATTGATTTCTTTGACTGGGTGACCAAGGAGTTAGAGGGAGAGCCCTAGGCACTGATTATTGACCCAAAGCAACAAATTTTATGACTCATAAATTGTAAATAGATGTCATATCCAGATGACCATAAAATTGTAAATAGTTGTCTTATCCTTATCCCCATGACCGAGTTTTCTCGACCTTGCCCTATTTAAGATCCAATTGTTCTTTGTAGAATGTTAGATAATACTGTTTACTGTTCAACTGTTCTATGTATACTGTTTGTTATAATGTAAACTGCTCTGATTGAAGGACAAAGTGGTATAAAAAATGTTTAAATAAATAAATAAATACTTAGATTTCAGTAAGGCCTTTAAAAACGTTTTGCACAGGCGACTTATAAACAAACTGAATACTCAAGGCTTGGACCTTAAAGCCACTGATTTGAGTTAGAAATTGGTTGAGTGGGAGGTGATAAAGGGTACAGGTAAATGGAGCTCACTGAGGAGAAGGAGGTTACCAGTGGTGTATCAAGAGTCAGCTAAAATCATCCCAGTATTTGGAGTACCTGGGTGCTCACTTTCAGACCAATGTAGAGCGAGTCTCCCTGCTGATAGAGTTGGTGCAAAAGCTACAGCTGCAGATATGGCATTTTCTACGGATGAAGATGCCAAATGGTATGCCACTATCTTCAGGTCTTGGGCTCCATTATGGTGTCTATTGACTGAATGGCCTGGGTGTGGGCACACATGCAACTGCTGTAACGAGCGTTGTTGCACAAATGGTTGGCACAACACCATCCATTCTCATGTCAGTTGATCTGCATGGAAGAGGCTCAGAAGGTTCTCTGGTGGTGGCTACAGCCTGACAACTTCCTAAAGGGCATGCCCTTGGAAATGCTCCATGGGTCCCACTGATAACTGATGCCAGCCTAGGGGGATGGAGGACGCATTGTGAAGTGCAGTTTGAGCAGGGCCTTTGGTCATGACAGGAGAGTACATGGCTCATCAATCTCCTGGAGTTGCGGGTGGAGTTCTTAGCCCTGCAAAGCTTTTAGAACTTCCTGAGGGGGAAGGCCATGAGAATGTTTTTGGACAATGCCACTATGGTGGCTTATATCAACCAGCAGGTACGAGCAGTGCACAGTTGAAGAAAGAAGTAGGACTATTGCTGGAATGGGCAGAGAACAGTCTGATAGCCCCATAGGCGGCACATGTCGCTGATCTGGAGAATATAGCAGCGGACTATCTCAGCACAGTATGGATCAATCCTGTGGAGCAGATGCTCAACTAGGGCATTTTGTGCATTTGGTAAGGTGTTGGGTTTCGCCAATCATGGACCTAATAGTGATCTTTGCATTGACAAAGGTGGCGAGGTTTTACAGCAGAAGGAGAAAGCACATGTCGGAGGGACTTGATGAGCTGGTGCAGCCATGGCCTGTGGAGGGACTTCTATATGTCTTCCCTCCCTGGGTGCTCATCGGCCACGTAGTGCAGCGGATCAAAGCTCATTGGAGCCTGGTACTGTTGATTACTCCAGATTGGCCGAGACACCCATGTTATGCCAATCTGGTACGGCTGACAGCCGATCGACTATGGTGTCTGCTGACACTGGCCTATTTACTCGCCCAAGGTCCCATACTGATGCTTCAGGTGGATCGATTCTCGCTAACGGCATGGCTCTTGCAAGGGTGCGGTTGAGGCAAAGAAGCTATTCGCCCTCTGTTATAGCAAAGTTATTAAAAGCCCGCAGACGTTCCACCTCACTAGCATATATTTGGGTTTGGAGAGTGTTCAAGACTTGGTGCGAGAAACAGATATTCCATCATGAAACCAACAGTGCCCGAGACTCTGGCATTCTTGCAAGCAGGCTTGGATAAGGGGTTAGCTTGCAGCTCACTATGCATGCAGATAGCAGCTATTTCCTGTTATCGAGGCAGAATTTGAGGAATTCCCCTGGCCATTCACCCGGATGTTATCTGTTTTCTTCAATCAGTGAAGCAGGTCTGACTACTAATGCGGTCGGTCATCCCACTGTGGGATCTGAACTTGGTGTTGTCTGTCTTGATGAAGAAACCTTTTGAGCCTTTGGTGGGCTGTACTCTGAAAGATTTGACATTGAAAACAGTGTTTTTTGTGGCCATTTAGAGGATTTTGGAGCTCCAGGCCTTGCCGTGCAGGGAGCCGTATCTGGTAATGTCAAGGGAAAAGGTGGTCTTAATGCCGGTGCCTTTCTTTCTACCTAAGATCCTCTCGGTGTTTCACCTGAATCAGTTGATGTTGCTTCCAGTATTTTCAGAGGCGGGAGAAGCGACACAGGATCTCCTTCTGTGATGGTTGGATGTTCACCGCATGCTATGAAAGTATTTAAGGAGCACAGAGTCTTTTTGGAAGACGGACTGGCTGTTTATTTTGTTTGGCGGACTGTGTAAGGGAGAGGCGGTGGCTTCCAAAGCCTCTGTATCGAGATGAGTAAGGGAGGCCATCTCCTCAGCTTACCTTTTGAGGCATAGACCAGTATTTCAAGGATTGCGGGTACGTTCAACACGGTCCCAGGCAGTTTGGTGCCGCTAGTGGATATCTGTATGGCGGCAGTTTCTTTGCATTCCTTTGATGCATCGGAGAATGCATGTTTTGGCTCAGTGGTACTTCAAGCCCGATTAGTGCGTCCCTCCCAAGAATAGTACTGCTATTGTACATCCCACAAGTACCGGGACTGGACTGGAGGAACGATATGGAAAAGGAAATTAGACCTTACCTGCTAATTGATGTTCCTTGAGTTCCTCCTGACCAGTCCCGAATCCCCTCCTGATTAGTGATACCTACTGCGAGCACATGGCTCCCCAGCTTGAAGAAGTACAACTAGTGGGTAGTAGACCGGGAGATAGAAGGGCACATGTGCAGAACGAAGCAAATGGAGAAACCTTTTGGAGCTAAAGAAGTTAGATGTGATGGGCATAGTGTTGGGGGTTGAAGTGACTAGATGCCAGCGGATCTCTTCCCGTTTGTAACAGGTGAGCATCTTTTTCCCTGGTAGGGAGGGGTATTAGTATTATTATTGGAATAACTTATTATGTTTGCTTCCGTGAGAGTGCTTTGGCAATAGGATACTGAAGGCTGGTGGGAGGTGCCTGTTACCTATCTAGGATGATGTCATGAAGAGCATGACATGCTCAGTCTCCAAGCTGCTGGTGAGGCGTGAATACCCACAAGTTCCAGGACTGGACTGGAGGAACTCAAGGAACAGCAATTAGCAGATAAAGTCTAATTTCCTTATTTGTTAAATGTAGAAGAACATGGGAACACCATCTTTGCTTGAGGAGCAAAAGGGATTTTATTCCCATTACTTTCTTACATCAAAAAACAGGAGATAAAATTTTATTCAAGAAGAGTTGGTGTGTTTCAAGCCCTTGTTTCTCAGCCACCTTACATCCAATTCTTTGCAAAGTAAGTTATACAAAGCGCCCATTCTAAATTTCTTACAAGGTGGTATAGCCATTTCATCTCAATCAGTTGAATTTTACCTGTCTGTTATCTTAAACCCGTTATCTTTGAGAAGTAATGTTTCGTACCACAGGTTGCAAGAGGGCCCTTGTTCTATCTAAAACATTCAGGGACCAGTAGGAAATTGACAGCTCTTTATATCGCATCACCAAAATTACTTGAGATTGGCTATAACCCCAAAAAACTATGGGGCATGTCTACTAAAATGTGGTAGGGTTTGGCAGCTATCTCAGTGCGTTAGCTGCCAAAACTGTGTGATAAGAACCCCCCCCCCCCCAAGGTTATCTACAAGGGTATTCCTGGGTTAGCCTCTGCTGATATCACAGCAATTCTGGATTTACTGTGGAGACCCGCGTTACCTGCTGCGCTAAATCCAAGGGGGGAGGGATGGTAGTAAGTGGGTGCACAGGGCTGTCAGTAGCTCTGTGTCCCAATTGCTACCATGCCCCATCAGCAGCCACAATCGGGTTTTCCTCCTCCACAATATTGTTGGTGTTGCAAGTTGCAGCTCCGACAATTTAAAAGAAAGTCCTGACCTCCCTGCAGCACTTATTTCCCTGGACAGCTCCCAATCGGGAGCTGCCCAGGTGGGATTGGTGCACTCCCCAGCAAAAGTACCATCTGGCTAGCCAATCGGGGAAAGCCCCCTCTCTCTCCATCCCCATGATCCACTAGTCAAAGGGGGGACCCCATACCCCCTTCCTCCCTTCCCCACCTCCCCATTTACAAAGACATATCCTGACTAGCCAGCTGTCAAAGGAGATCCCCCACCCCCCGACCCACTCCATAGGCATACCTTTAAAATTCTTGGTAGTCTGTTGGAAGGATGGGACAGGAGTGGCTCTCTGCTCCTGCACCCATCATCGAGCCATTTCAAAATGGCTACTATCACAAGGTGCTGCCCTCTAGCCTCACGCTAGGGGGCAGCACCGAAAGACTGTGGCCATTTTTGTGATGTCCATTGAGGAGGTTGCCCCCACTTTTGACTAGTAGATTGGGGGGTGGGGAGGGCAGGAGCTTTTCCGAACTGGCTAGCAGGGATAGTTATTTTTGGCAATCGAGAGCTGTCCAGGGGAGATCCGTGCTGTAGGGTGGTCAGGATTTTTTTATATTGTTGGTGCTGTGGATTGCAACACCACGGTACCATCATTATTGTGGAGGTGGGGGCCTGATCTCCTCCATATAGCGCCACTTCTTGATGTGGTGTCATGTGCCTCAGCAATTGGGCCAGATTTTGGCAGCCACCACATGAAAATATTTCACGTAGTGGGGAGTAGTGGCTGCCAACCATTGCCACCCCATTCCAATTCCTTCCTTGAAGCCTTGCACTGTGCAAAAATTGGATATCGCAGAAAAGTGCCTGCGATACCTGATTTTCTTGTGCATTAGTGCTACCGCAGGCAATAAATCTGCCCTATGCTATCAACTAACGCCCTTTAGTAGACATACTCCTATATCTAACTGATCTCTGAACTGCATATAATTTTGCTCCCAGCAAGCTAGGGATCTCTGTACAAGACAAATTAAAAGTATATCAGTTCAGGACTTTGTTTATATCCATGCCCACTTAAGACAAGTTTCAATTCAAGATATCTGTAGAGCTGCCAGGTGGTCCTTGCTGTATTCCTTTTCCTTGCCATATTACCTGGATTAGGCTTCAAGAGCAGACTGTGCAGTGAGACAGGCTGTATTAAAGAATCTTCTTATTCGAGTAGCATCAACTTTCTCACATCTATAGAGATATAGATTTTCTTTGAATTTGCAAGTCAACTTCAATAATTTTGTCAAAACTTTTTTTTTTTTGTTCAAGGTTGGACACCACAGTAACCAAACCCTTAGCTGAGATAAATACATTTGCGTTGTTGGTTCATCCTCTCTGTTGAGGAAGGAAGCAAAGTTGTTTAACTATGACAAAATAAATCCACTTGTCTCCCAGAAGTTAAGACTTCTCTTGGGGGCAATGTCTCCAAATGGCTTAATTTTACACATACCATGATAATAATGAACCTCACTTCTAAACCAGGGTATATGGAATATGAGCTCGATCTCTCAAATATATTGCTAATGCTCGCCATGATTCTTGCATTGTGTCAAAGAAAGCTTTCATCTGGAGTTCATAAGATGTAACACATATAGACTGGAAATTCCTCTTATGATTGGAAATTCCTCTTAATCGGGCCTGTGACTCCCAGTACAATGGGAAATAGTTCTATATTTTTCTGGCACATCTTCTTGATCTCTGACTGCATTTCTTGGTACTTGAGGTTGTTCTCCCTCTCCACTCAGTTCACAGAATAATCACTTGGAACTGCCTCTATTATCAGTGCTATTCTGGTATTTTTCTCCTTTAATCTGTGTCCGCTTTCTTCACATCCATCTTATCCATCAAAATGAGAATGTCCCAAGTGATCATAACTTCTTTATTCTCCATAATTCTCTTAGGATCGTGATCCCAGTGATCTTCCAGTACAGCGATGTTATGGTGCTTACAAAAGTTTCCAGTGGATGAGACATGCCACCATGTGCCTTTCTGTATCAAAATGTTTTGGCATCAGAACTTTGCACTAAAGCCTATTGAATACAGCAACATTTTGAGTTTGCAAAATCCACTGCTTTCCCTTGATAAATTCTTTATTGCTATTTGTTAACGTGATCCCTTAATCTCTCCTCTGTTGCCTTCTTGTCCTTAAACAAAAAGTAAATTGAAAATGCTTTTGCCAAACAAATATGCTCCATACGATTTCATATTTATTTTTTCCCTGATTTTTTTAAAAAGTTGATTTGTACCGGTAAAGCAAAGGAAAATGATCTTATAGCACATCTGGTTATAATCTGCAGTCGCTGCATATTTTGTCTATTTTGTGCAAGGGCCCAAGTACTGTCATTTCCTCCAAATTTGTTTGCAGTTTCTTATTGAATATCCCCATATTCCATTTATTCAGCTTCTTTTCTCACACTGTCCTCTTCACATTCCATGCAGAAAGAATAGAAGATAATTTTTCATATGCAATTAATATGTAACTATTTAAAACATCTGCTTCATTCATTTGGCTTCCTTTTAAAGGAAAAGGCAGCATTGACCCAGAAAACGTCTAGAAAGTACACATATGAAATGTCTGTGCCAGCTTTCCTTTCTCCCTGTACTTTTTGTTTATAAAGAAAATGATGGGGGTCATTTTAGAAGCTCTATTCATGATTTGCACATTCGAAAACACCCATTTACATGTGCAAATCACATCCATGTCCCAATAGCCAAGTTAAAAAGGTCTGAACTTGTGTGTGTCTGGCACAATCATGTATGTGTCACACAGGGACATGATGGAGGCGTGTCTGGGGCAGTGATAAAAAGAGCGGCATGGCATGTTTAACCCCACCAGCAGACATGTCCATAGGGAGGAGTGGCCTAGTGGTTGGGGTAAGTTACCTCAGGCCAGGGGTTCAAATCCCACTAGAGGACAGCAACCTTGGATTGGAAGGACTGGGGTTTTTAATCCCACAGATACAAAAACATAGATTGTGAGCCCTTCGGGGACAAGGGAAAAAAAATATTTATGTACACCGCTTTGACTGATAGAGAAACATCATATAAGCCTAATTAAATAAAGAAATAACTGCCCTTTGACGCGAACAGGAATTTGAAAGTACTTGTTTTGGCTAGCTTTCAGTGCTAAGGATAACAGGGGCATTTCCTCTTCGCCTTCACAATACTTTTTTCCCAATTATAGAAGGATAGCAGTTGAACATCGCAACCTCTTTCCATGCTGCTCCTGCGTGCACGTCTCCATGTCTAGAATGGCAGGCTGGGGTGTATATGTGGTGACATATATACATGCACATTCCAAAATGTCGTCATGGACATATTCATGTCCTGATCCTGGCAATGTCTATGTTTTGTATGTGTACGTTTCTGAAATTGTCCGTCTCCAAATTCATGGAAACACGTATCTTTTGGGGTGGAGAAAGGGCTATTTTAGAATGTGTTTGCACATGTCCACCTTCTGTGCTGCCCCTCCTATGGAATTTCAGAAGTTCTGACATCCCAGAGAGGACCTAAATGGCCTTTCTAAACTATGTCTTCATATTAGCACTTGAAGTATGTCTGTTTCAGTTAAAGGAACCTCATAAATCTCAGGGCCCAACGTTTGCTCGGAGCTTGGGTATGCCCTTGTCCCCTCAAGCCACTATCTTTCCTGTGCCCAACGCTGTTACCCCCAGGTTCTAGAACTGGTGGACCAGAAAGTGGGCGGGAGGGCCCCATGGGGCCCCAGAGAAGAGTGGTAAGTTCACGCCCAGGCCCCCCCCCCTTCTGTCTTGCTGTCCTCTGTCTGCTTGGTAGTGATATTTTTTCTCTTAATCATTTTCCTTAATGCTATTTATTTGGCTCTCTTTTGCTGCTTGCAGTAAAGCAGCTGCATAGTTAAGCAGCACTTTGGCTTCACCAGTCAGCCAGACAAGTTCTGTGATTTCCTTTCTATTCAGGGATTTCTTTTTCACTGCACTTTTTTCTTTCCATCATGTCTTTTTTTCATGTTTTATTTTTCTTTTAGCTGCATGGAGGTTTGCTGTGATGCTGGATACACAGCACTGCACCTCATGTGGCTCTCATTGAGTGAGCTACACAGCTGACTCCTTTTGCCCTGAATGCGGTGGAGATGCCTCAGGACTCTTTTTTTCAGTAATGTAGGGATCCCATGCTGATTTGTTGCCTCTTGTCACATCTCCTATAGTAATGATGGCCATCTTCGATGGCTGCATGGTTCCTGCAGAGGGGCAATGTGGTGAGGACGCCATAGGCTCAAGCCAGAAGGTCTCCCTGGGTTTGCTAGTGCTCCAGGGCCAATTCTCAGCCAACTTTGAGTAGCAGCTCTTGGAACAGCTCATGGCCTGTTCGGTCTCTGCTAGCTGCATGGCAGCCCCTCTCACAGAAGTCCTACACTGGGACTTGGTATCCTCTGATGCTTCTGCTATTGACAGCAGAAGGGTTAAATGCCCCTGTCCTGCCTTTTCACCCAGCCGTTCCTCCAGGAGCCCCACCTTGTCCGGGGGGTTGGTTAGGATGTAAAAGAGGATTCCCTTTCTCCAGCAAGTGAATCAGAGGAGTAGGAGAAGCTTCCCCTAGTGCAGCGTTTTTCAACCACTGTGCCGCGGCACACTAGTGTGCCGTGAGATATTGTCTGGTGTGCCGTGGGAAAAATTCCAATTTCATCCGTAACATGTGGCCTCGGCTCACAAATTAGGGTTGCCAACTGGCCGGTTTTCAGCCGGCCTGGCCGGTTTTTCCATGGCCAGGCCGGCTGCCAGCACAGTTGTAAAACCGGCCATTGAAAAGCCGGTTTTTTGCTCTGGCCGCAAGATCGGGAGCGGCCAGAGCAAAAAACCGGCTTTTGTGCCGAAGTCCGCGGCGCGAACGCGATCGCGATTCCCTATAGCAGTGCAGCCGCTGGTTCTGCTTTGTACAGAGCAGCGGCTGCACTACACTTACATTGAAAAGTAAAGAGAAACTGTGTCAGGAGCCCTCCGATCATGCAGAGCCCGAGGAAGTGATGTCATGGGGGCGGGCTCCTCACAGGCTGTCTTTCCTTTTCAAATTAACTTTAGCTGCAATAAAGTTAATTTGAAAAGGAAAGACAGCCTGTGAGGAGCCCGCCCCCATGACATCACTTCCTCGGGCTCTGCGATGACCGGATGGCTCCTGACACAGTTTCTCTTTACTTTTCAATGTAAGTGTAGTGCAGCCGCTGCTCTGTACAAAGCAGAAGCAGCGGCTTGGGCAGAGGGGGTGGGTGTGTGTGTGAGTGAACCAGCAAGGGGGGGGGGAGTGTGAGTTAACCAGCAAGGGGGGGGGGGAGAGTGAGTGAACCAGCAAGGGGGGGGGAGTGTTAGTGAACCAGCAAGGGGGGGGGAGTGTGAGTGAACCAGCAAGGGGGGGAGTGTGAGTGAACCAGCAGTGGAGGGGGGGGGTAGTGTGAGTGAACCAGCAAGGGGGGGGGGAGTGTGAGTGAACCAGCAGTGGAGGGGGGGGGGTAGTGTGAGTGAACCAGCAAGGGGGGGGGCAATGGTGTGAGTGAACCAGCAGGGGAGGGGGGTAAGTGAGTGAGTGACCCAGCAGGAGGGGTGAGTAAGTGACAGGGGGGTGGGTGAGTGAACCAGCAGTGGAGGGGGGGGGGTGGTGTGAGTGAACCAGCAGGGGAGGGGGGTTGGTGTGAACCAGCAGGGGAGGGGGGTTGGTGTGAACCAGCAGGGGAGAGGGGTTGGTGTGAGTGTTTGATTCCTATTCAAGAGAATTACTTTATATATAGTCAATATAGGCACAGAGGTAAATTTTTTTAACATTTTCTAATGGTGGTGTGCCTCGTGATTTTTTTCATGAAAAAAGTGTGCCTTTGCACAAAAAAGGTTGAAAAACACTGCCCTAGTGGAAGGAGAGGATCCATCAGCAATCCCTCCTGTTTCACTTATTCACGACGCTATACATTTTGGAGCCTTGCCCCTAAGAGAGATTTCACAAATGGACTCTTCTAGAGGACTTGCAGTGTCCTCCTGGCTTTTTTTCTCCTTCCAAGTTTGTCCATAAGCTCATGGTCTCTCAGTGGGAGACACTGGAGTTGGTCCCGGCTTGGCTGTATCCTCTGCCCCAGGGCAAGATGGAATAGCTTTCTCTGTTCTCTTGGATGGATGTCCTGGTCAGGGCAGTGACAAAGTGCATGACCACTTGGTTGGCGGGGGTGCTGCACTAAAGACTTATGTTTGAAGGGTGGAAGCCTTCCTTAAAAATGCCTTTACAGCTTCAGTTATGGGTATTCGGGCAGCACAGTATGAAGGCTTATTGCCACAAGGTCTCTTATGCTGGATCCAGAAGTAGCCAGACAGTCCAGAGATTGCGAGATTGGAGTCTTGTGTTTCATATATAGTGGATGTACTGTATGATTTGATCAACATTTCCACCAAGGGTCCCAGATGATAGGCCCAGAGGTCCCAGAAGTGCCTCATGTTAGGGTTCTGCAAGGAGTATAGGGATGGCCTTGGGTCAATACGAATTCAGGTATGGCTTATGCCTCTAATGGTGTAAGCCAGCTGTTCCAAGAAGGAAAAGCTCTTTCGAGGTTCCCAGCATTCTTGAGACTCAGTAATGGCCCCCCTCAGAAGCCAGTAAGTCTCTGTAATGAGATCCAGCAGGTCTCTTCTGTGGTACCGCCATCAGGGGCAGCTCTGGCTGTTTTACGTGGATGGGACTTCTCTGTGGCATCTTCTTGTGGCTTCCCAGCTCAAGCGGGTGGCAATTGAGAATTCTCTGCAACACATTCAGCTATTGTACCTGTGCCCTCCAGAGAGCAGGATTAGGGGCGTTATTCCATCTATTGTGTGTTATCAAGGAAAGTAGAGTCCTGATGACCCATTCTGGGCCTGAAGACAGTCACTGCCAAGCTTTGAGTGGCTCACTTCTGCATGGAGCCCATCAGGTCAGTCATTGCTTCGGTCTGGCAAAGGGAATTCCTTACCTCCTTGGACATTATTGAAGTGTACTTCGATATTCCTATCCAGGAGCAGCAATAGCTGTTCCTCTGCTTCTGTGTCCTGGGCTGTTATTTCCAGTTTCATGTTCTATCGTTTAGCATAGCCATAGCACTTCACACTTTCTCAAAGGTCTTGGTCTTGGTGGTGGTGGTGGCAGCAGCATTCCTGTGCAGCCAATGTATCTGGGTTCATTTGCACCTGGATGACTGGTTGATTTGGTCTGTCTTCTTGGAGAAATCCAGAGCAACTACACTTCTGGTGATTCGCTGGCTGGAAAAATTGTAGTCGGTAATCAACTATCCCAGGAGCAGCCTTGTTTTTCCCAGTTTTAGAGTATATCGGGGCTCAATTCAATATTTTTTTGGACAAAGTGTTTCTCACTACAGAGAGGTTGCACAAGGGAGTTTTGTGCTTAGATAGCTTCTTGGGATGTGGTCTACCTGCAGTACCAGGGGCCCATGGCTTTGACCCAGAACTGATCCCTTGTTCCGGGCCGCATATGCGCTCCTGCATAAGCACCTTTTGGCTCACTGTTCTCCCTGCTCCCAGTTATTCGATCAGCACCTTTTCCTCTCCTGGGAGATCAAGATGCAGTTGATTTGGAGTTTGCAGAGTCACCCTCTAATGGATGGGATGCCTCTGGAAGCACTGGACTGGGTGGTTGTCACCATGAATAGCAGCCTAAGAGGCAGGAGATCAGGAGATCACACTTTCTGGGTCAGTTTGTTCAGGGACTCTGGTCCCCACATGAAACCACCTATTTTTTCCCCAGGGGGCAAAGCTGTCAGAATGTTGTTGGACATTACCACAGTAGTGGTTTACTTCAACAAGCAAGGTGGCAGTCGTAGTGGCAGAGTTGTATCATTGGGTAGAGGATCATCTGATTGCTTTGTCAGAGGCCCACATAGCAGGTGTCAACATTGTCCAGGCTGACTTCTTGAGTCAGAACACCATGGATCCTGGTGAGTAGGAGTTAAGCCATGGCATGTTTGACCTTATAGTGGAGAGGTCAGACATAGTAGCTGTTTTGTCCTTCTTACAGTCTTGTTTGGACCAGGGGTTTGCTCTGAACTCTCTCAATGTTTAGGTAGCAGAACTAGTGTGCTACCATGAGTGTTTTCAAGGGATGTCCTTGGCTATGCACCCTAAAGTCTCCTGCTTTCTCAAGGAAGTGAAGCAGATCCTTCTGCCAATGTGTCCGGTAGTTCCTCAGTGGAGTGTTCCTCTAGTGTTGAAGGCTCTGAAAGGTCACTCCCACACCCCTTGAAACCCCTTGAAAGGCTCTGAAAGGTCACTCCCACACCCCTTGAAAGGCCAAAAAATATGACAGAAAGCAGGGTTGGGCCGACCATTAGACAAACTAGACAGTCGCCTAAGACAGAAGCTTCTTGGAGGGCGGGCAGAAAAGAGCAGTGCATTAAGAGCTAAACAATAGATTCTGACAGCAATGGGGGCTTCAGGTTTGCCTAAGGCTCCGACACTTTTAACCAGCTCTGGGGCCGGCCCTGGCAGAAAGATACAGAAATATATGCTTTTGTGCTGGGTGCCACAGCCAGATTAAAAGCAATTTCCAAGCAGACTTTGATAAACTGCCTATACATATGAGTGTATTACATCCTATGAAGTCCAGAAGGAAGCTTTCATTGGTACAATGTAAGCATTTAGTTGAGTGTTAGCAATAAATTTGAGAGATTGAAATTATGACTAATTTATACTGATATGATATGTGCAAAATTAGCCCAACTGGAATTACTAGCCCTGTGAGGAGCTAACTTTTCTAAATGATTGGGAGTTGTAGTGATCAGTCCCTGTGGAGCTGGGAGGGCCATGGATTTGGGATAGTGCAAGCTCCCTTTCAGCCTCGCAAGCAACCTAGAGGTAACAAGCATGGGGAAGGCCCACACCAACCCCATTCCTGTTAGGAGGAAACAGGTCAAATCTGCTCATCCATCTTGGGATTCTGCTCTGGATGAGTTTCCCTGGCTCACCAGGAACTACTCCTTGGATCCAGAAAGAGGCAGGGAGAGGGAGGACTCGGATAGTTTGGGCCTGGAAAAACTCCCACAGATCCCAAGTAAGAAGGGGATCTACCCTGACAAAGAGGAGGCGGCCATGGAAACTCAGTCCTGTGAAGACAAGGAGGACCCTGAACCCATGGAGGTACAAGGGATGGAACACTAAAAGCTCTAGCTCTGGGGCAGGTTCCATTAAGGATTAAGTGAACCTGAAGGGAGGAAAGGTGGGGCAGCTGCTTAGCTTCTAACTGTGCAGCTGAACTTTGTAGTGCATTCTATGAAAGAATTCGTATTGAATTGAGCTGATTTGAGAAGCAGTATTAATTGCTTTGTTATAATTTTGTGTTGTGAACTGGAGAGATTGGAGCTAGTGGCCAGCTTTTAGCCCTGCTGTTGAACCCCAGTGCTCTGGTGATAGAGCTGCCACTCATGGGGCTCTGCTTGCCCATTCTCCTGCCATGAGTGGGGAAGAGGAATGGCCACTCCAGGCCTGGCGGCTCAAGAAGCCTAGGGGACTGAACTGGAAGCAAAAGGATTGTGTGCTGCCCTGTGTGTGGATCTTATAGGACAGCTCTGAGAAGGCCTTATTGTATCAGCTCGCTGCTGCTACCAAGGGGGTTCGTCTTCAGTGCTATAGGGTACTAAACTCAACAAAAATAACTCCTGCAAGGACACAGTGAAAGAGTTTGCTCATATTGGGAGTGCTTAAGCATCCACTGCCCTCACAGAAATGGCAGTAAACTGCCCATTATTGTGTAAGCAAATAAATATACAGGGCAGTTTCTCGAAATGGATGAGTTTTGCGCATACCATGACAGTCATGAACCTCACTTCTAAGCCAGGGTATGTGGAATATAATCTCAATTTCTCAAAGTTACTGCTAATGCTCGGTGTAGTACTTGCATCATGCCAAAGAGAGCCTCCCTCTGGAGTTTGTAAGATGTTATGTGTATGGGTAATTTATCAAAGTGTGCTTGGAAATTCCTCCTAATTAAGTCTGTGGCACCCAACACAATGGGAAATAATTCTGTATGTTTCTGCCACATTTTCTTGGTCTCTGACTGCATTTCTTGGTACTTGAAGATTTTCCCCCCTCAACGCGATTCAGAGAGCAATCACTAGTAACTGACACCTCTATAATCAATGCCGTTCTGGTGTTTTTCGCCTTTACCGCTCTATCCAGCTTCCTTGCATCCAGCTTTTTATTAGTCGGAATGGAAGTATCCCAGGTGATCATACCCTCTTCATTCTTGGTAATTCTTTTAGTGTCATGATCCCAGTGCTTTTCAGGCACAGTGATGATGTAGCGCTTACAGAGTTTCTAATGGATGAGGTTGCTACTTTTTTGTGCCTTTCTGTATAGAACTTTTTTGCCATCAGAACTTCACAGCCAGATATGAGGTGAGTAACCGTTTCCAGCTTTTCCCACAGAATTGACATATGTCTGTTTTGCCAGATTTTTCAGTGCTCACTGTAAACCATCTCATCCATAAGCCGCTGGCCTGAGCTGCAACTTTCAGCCTCTCGTCCTTCAGTTTCAATTCACCCCTCCTTAACCATTCATGTGTCCGTTCTTGATCGACAAAGAGTTTCTGGGGTAACACTCTGTATTTACCATTATATTTGTGCATTTGCCGCTTGTTTTTCCTTGTTTGTTGATCTAATTCTTTGAAATTTTTTTTCTCTTGTTTTATTTATTTATTTAAAGTTTCTTTTATACCGCGCTATTCGACATCAGCGCGGTTTACAGTGAACAGAAATTACACTTCACAAAATTGATCAGTGCTTACAATGAACAGGGCAATACATTAAACAGGTTTACATTAAACAGGTTTACATTAAACAGGTTTTGCAAATTCCGTTACTTCCTTCCCTGTGTGTGTTTGTGGATTCTCGCTCATTCCTTCTAGTCGTCGAAACACTTGTCCAAGTTTGGTGATGGAGATAGATTCTGGATGTTTAGTTTTATCTTTCAGCACTTTTTACATATTTGGATCTGATGATGCAGTTAGGTAGGCCTGGAGGCCTATGATAGAAGCTCTGTATGTATAATCAATCTCTATGAATTCTAGCCCTCCTTCAGCTTTAGGGATGTACAGTCTTGGCATACACTGATTCTTGTAAATTACTTCATGGGCATGGAGGAATTTTCTTGTTCACATATTCAGTTTTTCTTTAAGAGGCCAGTCCACAATCCCAAATCTATATGAAAGTACAGGAATTTCCAGCTAATTGATGGCTTGCATCTTATTCCGTGATGTTAAAGCACTTTTCATTAATGATTTTAATCTCCTGTAGTATTCCTTACAGATCTTTTCTCTCAGTAATTTCTGCTTAATGTTGTTCCTTCCTCTACTCCGAGATACTTATATACACCTTCCTGTTCAAGATCCTTGACGTCTCAGCTTTCAGCCAGGGAACTATTTTCCATTTTGCTCAATTTTCCTCTTAAAAAAAAAAGTTGCCTTGGCATATTTGTCAAGGACAAAGGTCATCAGTAAAGCTTTTCCCCACACAGAGTTGCTCTGCTAATTGTTGGTCGCTGGAACTATAGGGCTTCAGATCGTATACAAATAATAAATGAGATGTTGTTTCTGGATTGTTACCTTTTTTAGGATTCAGGCTAAAGCCATATCCCAAAGAGTTGTTGCTGAGTGTACTCATTGGATTAAACACCACACAAAACAGACGGGGCGACAGGAAATCCCCCTGAAGTATTCCTCACTGGATTCTGATGTTAGGAATGATGTACTGACCATCTTCATATTTCAAAAAACATTGTATAGTAAGAGATATTTTAGTGCAGGCATTAAAATTTTTACTGCTTGCATTCTAAAATATTTTTAACGTGAGCTTTATAACACAGGCTCAAAACATGATGCTCAAAACTGCTGCACTAAAGTTTCAGCTGTGTAAGAACCTTAAATTAACCACTGTTTTCAGAATATTGCTTTCTCCTGAAATTCTTTGAATAGGTTTATTGCTTATTTCAGTTCTGAAGATTTACTTAATTTGAGTTTCAGGATTTGGATGAACATATTCAGTGTTCTAGACCTGTACATGCAATATTGGAGATGTTGATATGTGATACGTGGCATATGAAATTTGAGCCAGCTTTTCATTTGCTGCAGATCTTTTCCATATGTTTCCTGTTAGCAATTTTCTTTCCAAACATTTAGGGCCTGGTTCACTATGCTTTTTTATTTTCCCATGAATACAGAATGGGAAAATTGTCTGTCTTTTAAGCTCTCCAGAAAGAAAGAAATGTAGGTTTTAGCTTTTTTTTAAATGGAACTGTTTATGAAATATTTTAAAGAAATATCTAAAGATGGAAATATTGATTTATTTTTATCATGTTCTCAAATGAAATAATAAGATCTATTTGAGCTTAAGAAAGATAGTTACTACATTTGCTTTACTTATTGCACTGATTAACTGAGTGGTTCTTCCCTATAATTAAAACACATGAAATAATGCATTAAGCTAATTTTCAAGATAGAGATTTGTTGCTATACCTGTTGTTAACTCAATAACTTAACAACTTAATACTTCTTTTCAATCTCTGGAACCACTTATTATATACCAAGTTCATGTAATACTCATTGGATGGACACATAGTTGCTAAGGTGCTCAAACATTGAAGTTAGCACTTAATACCATTTGATTTGATATAGCTGCTCAGTATAAACTTTTGCATGTGGTCAGAAATTTTTGGTTAGACTTGTGGTAATCTTACATGTGTTAAAACATTTTTATAATTGCAGTATAACACTTGGCATGAGATGAATAGAAGACTGCATTATTTGAGTTAAAAAGAAAAGACTAGTTTTTACAATTCGTGCCATATTTGTACATCTGGAAATAGCTATTTTGGCATTATTTTAATCGATTGGGATGTTGACTTGCTGGTCTCGTCTAAACCATAAACAGATATGAAAACTAGATACATGTTGTAGCTTTTTTAGGTTCTAATGGCAAGCAAAGTTATTTAGCTTTGTAGCAAACCGGTGCTTCAGGAGCTAGAGTTCCGGTCAGAAAGAACAGTGGCTAAAGTTGATGAGTATCCCCTCCGTTAAGAATTATAAAGAGATGACAGAGCTATTCACAGGAGAAACAAGCTTTGATGAGGCTATATGGTTGAGGAACACTAATTTAAGAGGAGAAGAACGGTTTGTGCATTCCACATGCTATGGTTTGTGGAAGATACAATTGTTTGCTGTCATGGTGGAAAAGAGAGGTAAATTATATATCATAGGCCTAGGAAAGTGAGGTTACTTACCTACCTTTTGACCTCTGTTTCCTCACCGAGACCTGGCTTAGGGAGGGTGACAGCCCACTTTTAGCCAGTGCTCTTCCTTCTGGCTACTCGGCTTTCTCAACACCCCGGCTGGGTAGGCGTGGTGGGGGTGTGGCCCTCCTCTACCGGTCCGCACTTCCCATTGAGGAAGCAACTACTCCTACTGTTCATCTCTCTGAGTCTCTTTTCCTGCGTTTTCGTTCCTCCCCTCCTTTTTATTTCCTTTTACTTTACCTACCCCCCTCCCTTTCCACCGATTATTGGGATGCATTCTTATTAATTCTTTCAGAGACCTTCCTTCATTATCCAAACACTATGGTCTTAGGTGACTTCAATATCCACGTGGATGCACCTTCTCGGCCCAAGGATCGCATCTTTTTGAATCTTTTGCAGGACTTGTCGCTATGTCAACATGTCTCTGGGCCCACCCATTGTTTAGGTCATACCCTGGATCTAATTCTCACTTCCTCTGACTCTTGTTCTATGTTATCTTCGCCTGTTGTTTCCAGCGTACCATGGTCAGACCATTTTTGTGTCTCTCTCACCCTTTCTCTGGTAGTTTCTGATATCGATAGGTCCCTAGCTGCTCCGCCTCTAACACAGTTGCGACGCCGTATCACCCCTTCCACTTTAGCCGCTTTTCCTCCTGCCTGCTCCTTGTTCCCAGATGATTTCTTACTACTGCCTGTTGATTCTCAAGTACAGCTTTGGAATTCCATTCTGTCCCGCTCCCTGGATACCCTAGCGCCCCTGCGCCCTTCTAGTAGGTCACCCTCTTCATCTCATTCCCCCTGGTTCCACCCAGGCCTGCGGTTACAACGTTCACAGCTTCGCCAAGCTGAACGTCGTTGGCAAAAGCATCCTTTGCCCGAAACCTTAGCACGCTTTAAATCCCTGTTTTCAGACTATCGTGCTGCAGTCCAGGCTGCCAAGCGCTCCTTCTATACTGCTCAAATTTCTAGTGCTACTCACTCATCCAGACAACTCCATTTAATCCTGCGGCAACTCTCTTCTACTACGTCACCCTCTGCTCCCCAGGTTGCTATTCCTGCTCCCTCTTCATTGGCTACTTTTTTCTCAGAAAAGGTACAGAATCTCCGTTCCTCCTTCAGTACTCCTCCCCCCCCCCCCCCGCCTTTATCCCCACCTCATTCCCTTCCCCAGACTCCTGGTAGTCTTTCTCTCCCTGATGAGTCCACCACTGACTTAGTTGTCCCAAACAAAGCTTTATCACATACATGGTCCACTTTCCACTCCCTTACCACTGCAGAAATACTCCTGGCTCTTTCCAAGGCTCGAAAGACCACCTGTGCATTGGATCCTCTCCCCTCAGCTTGGCTGATAGAACCGTCTCTGCAGCTGATACCGCTCATCACGGCCATATTTAATTCTAGTCTATCCTCTGGCCGTTTTCCCTCCCTATGGAAGTCGGCCATAGTTCATCCCCTCCTGAAACAGCCCTCTCTCGATCCCTCAGTGCTTTCCCATTGGTGTCCGGTGTCCAATCTACCATTCTTAGCAAAGGTGCTGGAACGTTTTGTCTTCCTACAACTATCATCTCATGCTGAGGCCACTAATTCCCTCCATCCTCGTCAGGCAGGTTTCCGTGCGGGACACAGTACGGAGACTGTTCTCCTGGCTCTCCTCAACGAACTTCATGTCGCACACGATCGTGGAAATATCTCACTCCTGGTTTCATTAGATTTATCGGCAGCCTTTGATTTAATTGACCATCACACCCTTCTCTCACGCCTGTTTGACATTGGTTTAAGGGGCTCCGTATTAAGCTGGTTCCGCTCCTTTCTTACTACTCGTTCTTTTGTCGTCCGTTCCAATCAGCAGTCTTCTCCATCCACTCCCCTGCCCTGTGGGGTCTCCCAGGGTTCAGTTTTATCTCCCCTGCTTTTTAACATCTTTCTCGCCCCTCTCCCCCTTTTAGCCCAACAATTCCCAGTCTCCATGTATATCTACGCAGATAATATTATCCTCCTCTTCCACACCTTTCCGCTCAATATTGACATCTCCCCACTTAATATCTGTCTCACCCATATTGCAGACTGGCTTTCCTCCAATTTTCTCCACCTTAACCCTTCCAAATCCACAGCCATGTGGGTTTCGCTAGGTACATCTTGTCCAGACATTGCACCTCAAATTAATTCTGTTCACATTCCACTTACCTCCTCTTTCCGGTACTTGGGAGTTACCCTGGACTCCTCCATGTCTTTTCATGAACACATTTCCAATCTCTCCCGCCGCTCCTTCTTTATATTGCGACAGCTCCGCTCTATCCGTTCTGTTTTGCCCTCTGACTCATTTATCACCCTCGTACTTGCGCTGGTCATATCAAGACTAGATTATTGCAACGTGGTTTACGCAAATCTTCCGGCCTACCAGCTTCAACGCTTGCAGCTTTTGCAAAACACAGCTGCCCGATTGGTTACCTCTGCCCGTAGATCTGATCATATCACCCCTCTTCTGTATCGCCTTCACTGGCTTCCTCTGCGTTTCCGATTCCGATATAAGTTCCTCATACTAACTCATAGAGTCATTTACTCCTCCAATCCCCTATATTTAGCTGACTTGATCTCTCTCCATACTCCCTACCGACAGCTTCGCACCTTGCATGCCAATCGTTTATCCCTTCCTTCCCCTTCACAGGCTCATCTGGAACAAACACGTCACGCTGCTTTCTTTTTTCTAGGACCCTCCCTATGGAACTCACTTCCTCCCTCCCTCTGGCTAGAACCCTCCTACCAGAACTTTAAGACACTATTAAAAACTCACCTATTCCAACAGGCGTTTGACCTCCCCCCTGGGTGTCCTGTATAGTCCTTCGTATGTCTGTTGTCTTACCACCTAGTTTGAGTATTGTTTGACTTTGTTAGTTCTCATCTGTCTCTTTGACATTGGATTTGATTGGTTATTGTTTGAATTTACTGTTTTGTCTGGTGGCCCCTTTGGCCCTTCTTTCTCTTTATTTCAATGGAGTTCCTTTCTTTTAACGCCAGCATTTATATTTTATTGTAAACCGCCCTCATGTTTCGACAATGGGCGGTATATAAAATGTTCAATAAAGATAAAGATATAACAGGGGTTCTCTGTGGACAGCAGGATAAGTCAGCCACACCTGGTGATGTCATGTGACGGTACCATGGATCCGCAAGTGTAAGTAGCCCAACCTTCCGGCTGCCCCTAGCCAGCCCAGTGTATCCTGAGCTGTGCCTTTGCGGCTAGGTAGAGGCGCCTGGTCGTGAGGCTGACCTCATCCAGGGGAGGTGGGTGGGATTGTGTGGCTCATTATTCTGCTGTTCACAGAGAACCACTGTTACAGGTAAGTAACTTTACTTTCTCCATGGACCAGCAGGATGTGTCAGCCACACCTAGTGCTTCCCTAGGCACATGCTGTGGTGAATAAGGGAGGCGAGAGAGGTTTTGAGTTTTGTTTAACTTTTAATGCAATCAACAGAACAGTTTCAAGCAGGGAGCAATCAGTGTGGAACATAGAATTGCAGAACAGTGAACAGTTAGCGATGCTAAACAGTTGAACAAGGTAGAAAACCTGAATCTTTTTTTTTTTTTTTGGTTGGGCAGTCCAACCATAGGGTTGAACAGTGCAAAAACTGTGCAAACAAACAATCTTAATGCAAATGGGTTGAACAGTGCACACAACAGTGCAAACATTTTGGCAAATAGTGGTTGGCCAGGAGTGTGGACCACTAATCCAGTTCAATCGGCTGGGTGGGCGTCTCCTCTGGTCCTGTTGGGGAGGATCGCTTGGCTGAAGGCACTGTCTGATCGCACCTCCAGGTCCAGACAGTAATGTCTCTTGAAGGTGTGTACAGAAAACCAGGTGGCAGCCTTTCAGATGTCCGTCACAGGCATAGGTTTGCGATGGTGGTGGTCCGTGCTTGGAGTTGGCAGGCTCTGACCTTGGCCCCTGTCTTCGTCCCTGCCAGGTCGCAGCAGTGAGCGATGCAGTCCAAAATCCATTGTGACAGTCTGTTTCGTGACTGAGTGTCCCGGACTGTTCAGGTCAAAGGATACGAAGAGTTGCGTCCCCTGCCTCATGGTCTTTGTTCTGTGCAGGTAGGTGCGAAGAGCCCTGACGCAGTCGAGGGTATGCAGTCGCTGTTTCTCCACTGAGGTGTGGGGTGCTGGGAAGAAAGTTGGCAGCTTAATAGTCTGGTTGATGTGGAAGGCAGAGGCTACCTTTGCGATGAATTTCGGGTGAGTACGGAGGGTGGCTCGATCCTGATGAAGTTGTCTGTATGGCGGGTAAACCACAAGGGGCCTTCAGTTCATTATTCTCCTGGCAGACGTGATTGCTATCAGGAAGAGGGCCTTCTAGGAGATATACTTCATGGCTGTGGATTTCAGGGGCTCGAAGGGCTCCTGCGTTAGCTGGTGGAGGATGATGTTGAGGTCCCAGGAAGGGACAGGGGCCCGCACAGCGGGTCCCAGGTTCGCTACACCCTTCATGAAACAGGTGACGAGTGGCAGTTTGGCGATGGATCCTTCGGCCACAGTGTCATGGAAGGCTGCTATGGCTGAGAGATGTACTCGTATGGACTGTGTCTTTAAACTTCTCTCGAGAAGGCAGGTATTGGAGGATCTGCGCGACCTGGCAGGTGAACGGATTGAGCCCTTGGGAGGCACACCAGATGCTGAAACTTTTCCAGCAAGGATGATGTGCTGCACCTCTGTGGGGTAAGTTGAGAGAGAAGAGGGTCAGCCACTCAATCTCTAGGCTGTCAGCACGAGGGATTGCAGGTTGGGGTGTAAGATGGTCCCTTGATTCTGGGTGAGGATGTCCAGCTTGAGGGGGAGCTGTACTGGTGGCTCTTTGGAGAAGCGGCGGAGTAAAGGAAACCACATCTGGTGAGGTCAGTGTGGGGTGATGAGGAGGAACTCTTGCTCTGTCCCGGACAATCCGCTGCAGTGTAGTGGAGATTAGAGGGGTGGGTGAGAAGGCATAGACAAGTGACCCCCCCTCTCCCCCAAGATACATCAAAGGCATCCATGGCTAGGCTCCGGGAGTATGGGCATTTGGGACAGAAGAGGTGGAACTTTGCGTTCTGCTCTATGGCAAACAGGTCAACCTGCGGTAGTCCCCATCGCCAAAAGAGGACATTCGTTGTCTCTGGATCTAGTGTCCAT
This sequence comes from Ichthyophis bannanicus, assembly GCA_033557465.1. NCBI lineage: Eukaryota > Metazoa > Chordata > Amphibia > Gymnophiona > Ichthyophiidae > Ichthyophis > Ichthyophis bannanicus. Next base: position 71,521,168 of record CM066046.1, on the reverse strand, counting down.
TCGTGGGGATCCAGTTGGCGGCTCAGCCTGTTTGCCAGAGTGTTCTCTTCTCCTGGGAGGTAGGATGCCCGAAGATGGCAATGGTTCGAGAGGGCGATGGACCAGATTGCGAGTGCCTCCTTGCAGAGACTGTGCGACCCGGTCCCTCCCTGTTTATTGATGTAGAACACAGCTAGTTGGTTGTCCGGCTATATTAGGATGGTTTACCGGTGAGGGGTGGTTGGAAAGTCTGCATTGTTCCAAGAGGTTGATGTGGTGTGCTTTTTTCATTCTCTGTCCACGCCCATTGGGTGTGGAGGTGGAGAAAGTGGGCACCCTACTCTGCCGTGATGGTGTTGGTGGTGAGGGTTACATGGTGCTTAGGTTGATGTAGGTATCTGCTGACTGCAAGGTTGGGGTGCTGGTCCACCAATGGGAGGCTTCTCTTGACCTGGATGTCCAGCAGGATGCATGTGGACAGGGGTTGGGAGTGCTGGTTCCAGTGGGTGCATAGATGCCATTGGAGGGGACGTATTTGCAAGCGCGCGAGGGATAGGACCTGTGTAGATGCTGCCATGTGGCCCAAGAGTCGCAGGATTGTCCGAGAGGTGGTGTCGCTGATTGAGGAGATGCTCTGAGCCAGGGAGACTATCTTGGCTGGTGACAGACTGAAGGGAAGGACTTGGTATTGATAGTGGATGCCCAGTATCTGGAAGCAGAGATATTGTCTGTGCATCCTGTGCATGGGGATGTGTGAGTAGGCATCCTGTAGGTCCAAGGAAGCAAGCCAGTCCCCTGTCTGTATAAGTAGTAATCTCCAGGAACAAGCTGGAACTCAATGTGGCTTGATGCATTGTAGTATGTTCTGTTCAATGTGCACTGCACTGATCTTAATAGCGCGGTATAGAAGAAATGCAAAATAAATAAATAAATAAAACAAGCAGGAATGTAGTCTTCACATATGGTATCGTCGGTACCGACGGACCTGTGCGGGAATGCTCCCCAGAGTCCAATAGGAACGCTTTTGGGAGCATCCCTCAGCACATGCGCGCTGCCTTCCCGCCTTTCCAACTGTCCCTCTTCAGTTCTTCGATCTATTCCCTGTCACCGCAGAAAATTCCGTCTTTAAATTTCTTTTCTTGTGGTCGTGTTTGCCTTCCGCACGACGCCTACTGGTACCGCTGGTTCTTTTCTTTCCTTTCATAAAAAACAAACAAACAAACAACTTAGGCTTTAGACTGTTTCTTTTCAGAAACTTTTCTCTTTGGTGTAGGCGCCATTTTGGGCACTAGGCCCCATATTCCTAAAACATGGAAAAGCCAACTAGTGGTTTTAAAAAATGTACTAAGTGTGGCGGTACCATCTCTGTCACTGACACCCATGATTGGTGTCTGACATGTTTAGGACCTGAACATTCTCCAACTGAATGTCTCTCCTGTATGGGGATGACAAAAAGAGGAAGACAGAACCGGGCTGCAAAGCTCGGTACCCTCTTTTCTTCGGATGCCAGATCCATTGCATCGACATCGTCAAGGGCCTCTTCTTCCTCCCATGGATCTCAGGTAACTAAACATAAAAGCCGGTCCTCAAAGGGTAGCTCTTCTGCTAAGCATCGAGAGGCTATTGGCATTGCCCTTGAGGGAGCCACACCAGAAAAACAGCCCCGGCTGGAAGCTTCGGCTTCCAAAGCATCGATGGGGCTTCAGGATGTTCTCGAGGCCTCAACCTCGCAAGAACTACCTGTGCCATGCTCAGGGGTACCGGCCATCCTTACCGGTACCGACACCCAGGCATCGGCAGCGTCGATAGACCAGAGGTTCCTTGCTATCGAGCGCAGCATTGCAGCTCTTCTTTCAGCTGCGGTACCGGTGGTCCCACGGGCACTGGTACCGACATCAACACCGATGCCGGTACCGACACCGGTACCAACACCGACCATACCAGTACCGACGGTACCAGCCCCGGTGGGAACTCTTCCCATGCCATCTCTGGCTGGAATTGACAGAGCGGTACCGGGTCAGCTTGGTACCGACTTCGATCGGTACTGGGATCGTGTGTTGCTAGAGCATCAGGGTCAGGAATACTTCGATTCCTTTGATTCCGAAGACTCTGACAATTCTGCTGGCACTAGAGGGTTTCTCCTAGAAAATCCCTCTTCTCCCCAACGCAGAATGTCACCTCCAGAGGACGTCATTTCAGGATTTCATCCGTGATATGGCCAAAGGTCTTTCAATCACAGTAGCTCCTGAAGAGGAACCCAGAACAAAGGAATTGGAAATTCTCCAATATCCTAAAGCTCCTAAGGAGGCAGCCACTCTGCCTATCCGTGAAATTCTGCATAGCTTGATGCTCAGAATGTGGGAGAGACCTCTAACTACTTCTCCTCACTCTAGGAGACTTGATACTATGTATCGAGTTCCGCCATGTCCTGAATTTCAGAAAACTCAGCTGCCACACCATTCAATGGTAGTGGAATCAGCCATGCGTAGGATGAAAAGTGCAAAGAGGCATGCATCCAATCCTCCAAGTCGTGAATGCAGGACTCTGGATGCTTTTGGGCGCCAAACTTTTCAAGCTTCCATGCTTTCAGCTAGGATCAGTTCATATATCCTATATATGGGAATGTTCCTCAAGGAAGTCACAGGAGACTTGGAACTTATGAGCCCATTTCTCCCAGATGACAAGAGACAAGATTTTCTTGCTCTACTTAAGCATGTTCAAGATGTCTCCAAGTGTGTTAATCGTGCAGCCTTTGACTGCTTCGAATGCATCAGCAGAACCTCTTCTATTGCCATTGGTGCATGACGGCATCAGACTTGGAGACTTGGGTACAGAACAAGTTAGGCAACATTCCTTGCATGGGGGAGAATCTCATTGGCAAGAACTGGCAGGAAAAGGCTAACGAGTTAGATGCTGACAATTCTACCTTAGATAGATTGTCAAAGTCTACAGCCACTCCAACCAAAAGGAAGCCTTATAAAAAACCCTCTTTTAGCAAAAAGAGGAAGTTTTATCCTTCCTATACCCAACAGAGTCAAACTCAAGGTCAGGTTGCCCAAAAGGGACAAACTAGACAGCAAAAGAAGCCAAAAGGCCCAAGAGCCCAACCAGCTCTCCAGGTTCAGCCCCCTCAAGGGCTTTGACTCCTTCCTAGAGAGCTTTGCCTTCCTGCCTCTGAGGGGTCCCCAACCCCCCAATATTCCGGGCAGGTTATGCCACTTTGCCAACAGATGGCATCAGATAACAGCAGAAGATTGGACTTTGTCCATTGTAGTAGAAGGGTACAAGCTTCATTTTCACAGCATGCCCCCTCCTACAATTCTAAAGCATTCAATTCTCAAACCTCTGCAGACAATCTGCTAGATCACGAGGTCTCCACACTTCTTGCCCAAGGGGCAATAGAGGAAGTACCCATTCTTCAACGGGGTGCAGGGTTCTACTCCCCCTATTTTCTTATTCCAAAGAAAACAGGAGGACACAGACCCATTCTGGACCTCAGAGAATTGAACAAATATCTGTTTTGAGAGAAATTCAAAATGATTTCTCTAGGAACTCTTCTGCCATACCTTCAAAGCCAGGATTGACTTTGCTCTCTAGACTTAAAGGATGCATACACTCACATTCTCATCCATCCAGATCACAGGAAATTCTTACGTTTCCTTTTCAGGGGAAAACATTTCCAGTACAGGGTTCTTCCCTTTGGTCTGGCTTCAGCACCAAGGGTATTCACGAAATGCATGGCGGTAGTAGCTGCATTTCTACGAACCCTGGGGATTTTCGTCTTCCCTTTCTTAGACGACTGACTCATTCGAGCCCCTACAGTTGCAGAGGCCAGCACTGCACTGTCCCGTACAATGCGAATCCTCTAATGCTTGGGATTGGTAATAAACTTCCCAAAATCTCAACTAGTTCCTTCCCAATGCCTAGAATTCATAGGAGCCTGTCTAGATACCAGACAGGCAAGGGCTTTCCTTCCACAAGCCCTGTGTCTTCGCATAATGCAACTAGCTTCTCAAGCAGCAGGCAAATCCTCCCTCACTGCTCGAGAGCTACTGCAGTTACTGGGACATATGGCATCCACAGTTCATGTAGCCCCATATGCTCGCCTCCACATGCGAGCAGCTCAGTGGACCCACTCCACACAGTGGACACAGGCCACAGGTCATTTGTCGGACAAAATAATAATCTCTCAATGACTAATTTTGTCCCTCCAATGGTGGCAATCACTAGAAAATCTGACAGTGGGGTCTCCTTTTCATCAACCCCTCTTTCAGGCCACCCTAACAACAGATGCATCACAGGTGGGTTGGGAGCACACCTGAATCATCTCTCTACCCAGGGCACTTGGACTCCACAGGAGGTTGGTTTACACATAAACCTCCTGGAATTAAGAGCAATCTATTTAGCTCTTTGAGTATTCCACACCCAGCTCAGCTACAAAGACAGTCCTAGTCCAGACGGACAATCAAGTAGCCATGTCCTATGTGAGCAAGCAGGGTGGAACAGGCTCTCTGTCGTTATGCAATGAAGCTTTACATCTGTTGGCCCTCACCAGAGAGCATCAAATTCACCTTCTTGTGGTATATCTTCCAGGCATTCAAAACCTTTGGGCAGACAAACTCAGTCGAGTACTGCTGCCTCACGAGTGGTCCCCCCACCTAGACCAGGTGGCAAAGATATTTCATCTCTGGGGCACTCCAGACATAGATCTCTTTGCAAGTCCACTGAATGCCAAACTTCCTCGGTTCTGTTCCAGGATTCCGGCTCACAACTGTCAGGCAAGGGATGCCTTCCTCCTTCACTGGGGTCAGGACTTCCTTTATGCCTTCTCACCCATTCCCCTCATCCCCAAAACACTCTTCAAGCTTCAGAGAGACAGGGGTCGCATGATTCTCATAGCACCACGATGGCCATGCCAAACATGGTATTCCCTGCTTCTACATCTCTCTGAAGCGGCACCTCTGGAGTTAGGGCATGCTCCAGATCTCCTTTCCCAGGAGAATGGGACGCTATGGCACCCAAATCCCAAGTCCCTGCACCTCACGGCCTAGTTGCTGAAGGCTTAGACCTCCAAGATTTCAGCCTGTCCCAACAGGTAAAAGATATCCTTCAGGCTTCTAGGAAACTTTCCACAAGAAGATCTTGTGCCTTCAAGTGGAAACGTTTTACTATATGGTGCTCCAAGAAGGGATTAAACCCCCTGGTCATACCCTTAGAATCGATACTAGAGTATCTCCTTCACTTATTGAATTCTGGTCTAAAGACCAATTCGGTAAAAGTCCATCTTAGTGCAACTGCAGCTTCTTATAAGCCTCTGAATGGACAACCAATTTCCTCTCATCCACTCATATCAAGATTTATGAGAGGCCTTCTATTAACCAAACCTCCCATCAAGCCACCACCGGTGGCATGGGATCTAAATCTAGTTCTGGGGCAGCTCATGAAGCCGCCTTTCGAGCCTTTATCTACTACAGCCCTTAAGTTTTTGACCTGGAAGGTCATCTTCCTAATTGCAATCACTTCTGCACGTCGCATTAGTGAATTGCAAGCTTTAGTGGCTGACCCTCCTTATACTAGATTTCATCATGATAAGGTTGTTCTTAGAACTCATCCACACTTTATGCCAAAGGTGGTTTCGCCTTTTTATTTAAATCAATCAATTTATCTTCCTGTATTTTTTCCGAGGCCTCACGCCTCTAATGCAGAAAGAAACCTTCATATTTTGGATTGTAAAAGGGCCTTAGCCTTTTACATACAAAGAACACAGAAACATAGAAAGTCCTCGCAACTTTTTATAGCTTTTGACCCTAGTCATTTGTGACTTCCAGTCTCCAAAAGAACTTTATCTAATTGGATTGCCCAATGCATATCCTTTGCTTATGAGAGTAAGGGTCTTCCTCTTCAGGACCATGTCACAGCTCATAACCTGAGAGCCATGGCAACTTCTATGGCTAATCACTCTGTGTCTATCAATGACATTTGTCGAGCAGCCACCTGGGCTTCGGTACACACCTTTACAGCCCATTACTGCCTGGATAAAGCCTTCCGTCGGGATCCCTTCTTTGGCCAGGCTGTTCTTCAAAATCTCTTTCAGACCTAAATCAACTCCTACCCACCAACCCTGGTGGAATGCCAGAGATCCATGGGAGGAAGGATCCCACCTTCTAGGATGGCACCTTCCTGGGGCTATCTCCCTGGCATCTTCAGCTAGGGAGTTCCCATATGTGAAGACTACATTCCTGCTTGTTCCTGGAGATAGCGTAGTTACTCACCTGTAACAGGTGATCTCCGGGAACAGCAGGGATTTAGTCTTCACAACCCACCCACCTCCCCTAGGAGTTGTCTCTCTATCTCTTTGTCTCTTTCCTCTCTCCCTCTGTCTTTTCACTCAGCTGCAAACTTAACTGAAGAGGAACAGTTGTAAAGGCGGGAAGGCAGCGCACATGAGCCGAGGGATTCTCCCAAAAGCATTCCTATTGGACGCTGGGGAGCGTTCCCGCGCAGGCTCCATCGGTACCAACGATACCATATGTGAAGACCAAATTCCTGCTGTTCCCGGAGATCACCTGTTACAGGTGAGTAACTACGCTGAATGGAACTGAACAAACACATTCTGAATTTCTCCTTGATAATGAATTTGTTTTATTTTCTGAGATCAAGGATGGGCTGAACTCCTCCGGACCGCTTGAGAATGAGGAAGCATCTAGAGTAGAAACCAGTGTTGACTTTGTCTGCTGGGACGCATTCTATTGCTTGTGTTGCTAGGAGATGTATCAACTCTGCCGTCACTGTAATGGTTAGGTGCGGTGGCGTGTCGCTGATGGGGCGTGAGCGTTGGTAGGGGAGAAAAAGGAATCAGATGCGGTAATCTTTTCTGATGATTCGTAGGAGCCAGTTGTTGGTTGTGATGTATTTCCAGGCCTGTGAAAAGGCAGATGGGAATCCCCCAACAGGGACGGCAGCCTGCTGCGTCATGTCAAAAGGAGGGTGTGCTCTTCCTGGAAGGAGTTGTGGGTTGCTTCTTTTGTTTTTGTTCCTTCTGGTTGTGCTTTTGGTGATAGTGGGGCCTGATACGAGTGCTGCTTGTATCGTGGGACCTGCCACTTGCAGTGGGGGTTGTATTTCCTGGAGGAGTAGTATGGCTTCTGGCTTTGGTACTGTCCCTTGTGGATGCTGGTGTGATGCTCGAAGACGTCCTCCGCAAGCGTCTGCAGAGTGGTGCAGTGTTCTTTCATAACGTTCACGGTATCGTTGATCTTGTCGCGAAGAGGGTATTGCTTGAGCAGGGGGCATCCGCTATACAGTCATGGGTGTCATCTCACAGGCCTGATGCCCTTAGCCAGGCCCTTCGCCTGGAAGAGATAGCAGTGCCGGTGGTCCTGATTGCGGTGTCAAAAGCATGAAACTCTGTGCTGACCAGGTGCTTGATGCATTTGGCGAGGTTCGTAAGGATGGCTAAAGCTGCTGCCTGTGCCTCCTGGAGAAGTGCCACGAAGGTATTTTTTAGATTCCCCATCAAAACATCCTGGAATAGCATATGTTGAAATTGGTGAGCCACTATCCTAGTGATGAGCATGGCTCCTTGGAAGACTTTCTTTCATACGTCGTCCAAGAGTTTTGGGGCCTGGCCTGGTGGGTTGTAAGCGTGTGTGCATGATGATCTTGCTTGTTTTAAGACTGGCAATACTATAGTGGACTGGTGTGGGAGCTGGGCCTTCCCAAACCCTGGTGCCTGTTGGACCTGATACTTGGCATCTAATTTGCAGGAATAGGTATGTCCCGATGCTGGCGTCTGCCATAACTGGGTTTGGTTTCCAGAAGCCTCTGGTGTATTGGGATGGTCTCAGTGGGCTTTGGCGAATTTAAGTATTTTAGTACCTCAGGGTCCTTGGATTCAAAAGTGTTTGTGGGTATGAGGGCCAGTGTAGTTGCCATCTTCCTCAGGAACTTGGGGTAGGTAAGGTCTTCAGGAGGTGTGGACTGCTGAAGCTGTACGTCTGTCCAGCGATGGGAGCGAATCTCCTGTGGGAATTGAATCTCCCGCGGTGGCGTCCTTGGTGAAGACAGAGCCAAGGGTCATGCCTCTTCCTCCTCCTCTTTCCCGCTCTCATCAGTCAGGAGGACTGATGTGTAGGTGTTGGAGGGAACGTCGGGAGTGGAGTAGCTGGGCTAAATGTCCTCTGTTTGTGTCCCAAGTCTGGCTGGTTTGCAGCTTCAGTGGATGGCTCTGGGGGGGCTGGTGCACCCTATGCAACCAGGTGAGATAGGATCTGCAGGATGGTGGAGTTAACTGCACTGACCTGGTCCTGCCTATTGTATCTCTTGCAATACCGGTTGTGAGAGGAGTCCGTAGAGGAACTGGAGCTGGGTGTGCAGTGTCTCCTGCGCTTGTGGTGTCTCCTCCTATTCTAGCTGGCTTCACTATTGGTGGAGGGAGCCCTTCTCTGACTTCTATGGCTTCTCCTGTGTCTGGAGGCATGTCATGGTGAGTGCTGGTGTTTTCAGGCCAGGTGGAGGCTGTTTTTGGTGCCAGTATGCTGTTGGGGAACTTCTCCGTCGGTGCAGTGATGCCGAACGGGGCTCCTTTTGCTTCCTTCCCTGCTGCCAGTCCGGTCTCTTTGGGTGGAGCCAGAGGCATGGTCAGAACTTCGCAAAGCAGCGTGACTGTGTTCTCTGTCCTCATCATTGGCTCAGCGATGACCTGTGGAGTCATTAGGGGGGTGGGGGTCTGGGCCTTCTCTGTCCATGCTGGATCCGGTGAGGGGAGCCATGACAGAAGTAGTGGGAGTGCTCCTTGCTGTCCTGAACTGGTTCTCCTGTCCTGCCTTAGGGGTTCTTGGCTGTGCTGTTGGAGTGAGAGAGAGCTCATCAGCTAGCTTGCTGGGGACAGAGGCCCGGGGGGAGGGGGGCACATCCCGAATGGCGGAAGCAGTGGGAGAATCACCGGTGATCGCATGAATGTGGGCTTTAGAGGAAGTCAGTGTGTTTTCGGCGTAGAAGTCCTGCAGCACATGCTTCCTGGATTTTCGTGCCCGGGGAGACCTTTTCGCACACTGGGCGCATTCCTCGGCTTTGTGGGATATTCTGAGGCACCGGACATACAGATCATGTGTGTCTGTGCAGCTCATCTTTTTGGCACAGCGTGGGCATTTTTTGAATCCAGGTTTAGGCATCGTACCTCTGCTAGATGATCATCTTACGGTTTCTTTCCTTTGATTCTTTTTTAAAAAATTTTTTTAGTAGGAGAGCTATTGTGGTTCAATCTTGCTGGCAAGATGGAAGAAAGGAAACTGGGCTTGCCAGGGGCGGACTACCTACACATGTGCTAGATAGCACTTCCGGGTCCATGGCACTGTCGGATGATGTCACCGGGTGTGGCTGACGCATCCTGCCTGTCCATGGAGAATCAATTATCTGGCTGATGGTGAGAAAAAAAGGATAAAGTTCAGAAATTTGAGGAAGGGATTACAATCTTTTTAGACACGCTACTTGTGATAAACAGACAAACAGGCAAATGAACATTTAGGAGGATTATGGGTATATTGAGAATTGGGATTTTGCATAAGGCTATGCAGAAGGAATAACTTGGATCTACCCAGAAAAGGTACTGAAGTCCTTTGCCCTTGCCTCAGATGTTACTTAGATTACTATTTAAACAAAAAAAGGGAAGGGGGAGGAAAAAGAGAGAGACGCACAGACTTTCCTGTCCCAGGAGTAGGAGGTAAACAAGATAAGCCCTTTAGGGATAAAAGCCCTAAATCAACTGTGCAATAATAATTTGTTGGAGATGACAAATAATAATGCATAGGACTTGTTAATTAAATAGCTAATAGAAAAGAGCTAAAGGAAAGTAAGAGTGCATGGTGAACACCATCTTAAAAAATCATTCTTTTCTGTTCTTGAGCTTTTACCCTGTCTTTTTCACAAATGAGTCAAAGTATAGCACAATATAAAACAATGCAAATACAACAGAAAACTCTTACAAGATACAATTAAGAAAAACAAAAATTATAACTCCCCTCCCCTCCTTTTTTTACCATGGATGGACTGGGAAAACAGTCATCTATCAAAAAAGTGTAAATCCCTGCTAAAAACTAGCCAGAAGTCATCAACCAGGACACAATATCCTTATTGCTGAACATCCCCAACACAGGCTCTCCTCTCTGGTTCTCCACTTCAGAGGTGATGTGCAACTCACATGGAGCATGTTCCTTAGGTTCTCCGCGTCAGAGGTGACCTGCAATCTCTTCTCTGGCCTCAGAAAGGAACTCACATGGAGCATGTTCCTTAGGTTCTCCGCGTCAGAGGTGACCTGCAATCTCTTCTCTACCCTCAGAAAGTAACTTACATGGAGCATGCTCCTTAGGTTCTCCGCTTCAAAGGTGACCTGCAATCTCCTCTTTGGCCTCAGAAAGGAACTCACATGGAGCATGCTCCTTAGGTTCTCCGCTTCAGAGGTGACCTGCAATCTCCTCTCTACCCTCAGAAAGGAACTCACATGGAGCATGCTCCTTAGGTTCTCCGCTTCAGAGGTGACCTGCAATCTCCTCTCTGTCCTCAGAAAGGAACTCACATGGAGCATGCTCCTTAGGTTCTCCGCTTCAGAGGTAACTTGCAAATGCTTTTAGTCTTGTTAAAAACACCAACCTAGATACTACCAGCAAAGGTAGACTTGGATGTGTTTTCAAGCAATATTTAGTATAATGGAAAGAAGACCTTTGGGATGTGAACATACTAGATTATAGGTTGCTCAGGAAAGACAGAATATGGGAAAAAGAGGAAATATTAGTTGTTCAGACTAGGGATACATTAAAAATCTTGGTAATATGGGAGAAAGGGAAGTGGGGGGGGGGGGGGAGGGAGGGTAGAAGAGGTAAAGTTGAGTTACTGTGGGTTTTGAAGATACCAAAAGGATGTTAATAATAATATACAGACATCCAACAAATGGAAAAGTGTATTCTGTCATGCTAGAAGATATCCAAACATATCAAGCAAAAAGTAGTTGCTGCGTCCAGGCAGTTTCAGTGCACTAAAGGGAAATATATGGGACTTGAGATCTAGTAGAAGCTGGTTCTTATTTAAAGGAAAGCCCAGAAGAGCAGGAAGAATCTTCAGGAAAAAAATGTGAATATGGTTATTCTTCAGCTAGTGCTCAGTTTTACAACCATTTTAATTTCACAACGCACTTTTGAGTTTGCTTGATCTGTGCTGCAATCTGCTCTTAGCTTCTCTCCTCCCCCCCCCCCCCCTTTCCAGGTGATCCTTGACACTCGCCGTCTTAATAGTGGCCCTTTACCTACAGCTCCTAAGATATCATTAAAAGTCCCTTATTATCTCCAGAAATGAGTAGGTTTTTTTTTTTTAAAAGAGTTTAATACTTTATCTGATATCTTTATTTAATTTCTTGATATAGCGCCCAGGCTGAAAGGCATTAGAACGGTTTACAAATGCTACAAGCAGGTACTGGATATATTCCCTGGTCACCGCAGGGCTCACAATCTAGATGTGTACCCGAGGCAACGGAGGGTTAAGTAGCTTTCCCAAGGCCACAAGGAGAGCGCCTATAGGACCAGAGACCCCAGTCCCTCCAGCCCTAGATTATTGTCCCTGAGTGGGAATCAAATGTTTGTTTACCCTGGATGCTGGAGGGAAGGGAGTTGGTGTTTGGGGTTAACAATTTTGAAAAGATGGATCCATAATGTTAAATGCTATTATATTTTGTTATATTATATTATATTCTTGTTATGAGCTATATATGTTTGCTTTTGTTCATAATGTTCCTTGTACATAGTTGCAATGTTGCATAATGTTCCATGTATTTGTTCACCAATGTTCTATGTAAACCGCCACTGATCTTGGGAAGGGGCGGTATATAAAAGTTTTCAAATAAATAAATAAATAAATAATAAATAGCACTGTTGTAAATTGATAAATGTGCTGAGATCCAGTAAGAAAAGTGCATTATTAGGAAGGCAGCATTAACCTTTGTGCCTGTTAATACTGGATAGTCCATTCAGCATCAGTACTTAATGAGGACATAATAATTTTTATTACCAAAGGGATTTAGCCTTTTAAGGAATTAGCCAGCTACACCCTTTGGGTGAAAATCACACCCCTCAGGCCAGTATGTGCATCCTTTAGCTTGATTAGGAGGAGTTACTGGGGGGAGTGTTTAGGCCAGGGGAGTAAAGTATTTATTTAAAACACTTAGAGCTCGCTTTCCTATTTTCCAAAATAATCCAAAATGGTATACAAACTATAAATATGTGCAGATAACTGGAGTTTCAAAGGCACTCATATAATTTTGCCCTTGTTTTTCCAGCTGCAGATATAGCATGAAAAGCACAGAAGTACATTTGTAAACATGCACCTTTTAATGGGTTTTCAAAGGGAAAAATATGAAAGTTTTTGTATTGAAAATTCATTACAAGGTATCTGGGGACATTTGTACCTGGATACCTTTGTACATAGGCAAACTACTCAACATTGTCTCTTGTTATTGCCTTATTGGCATGCCATTAGGATTATCGCCAGGAACCAGCAGTAATATTCACATAAATCAAATATGCACATTAATTGCATGGCATGGTGCATTGATATATTTGCTAATGCTAATGTCCTTTTAGTGAGTTTGTTCCGATATATAGAGTCCCAGTTTCTCGCTGTTTCTCATTTATGCAAATTGCTGCAGAAATGCGTCTTACCACTGAATCATGGAAATTGCCATTTGGTCGCAGCCATCTGTTAGCATTTCTCAAAGCTTTATGACTCCAAACCTTGCAACTACTTTACTTTGCTACTGTTAACTCTCAGGTCTGATTCCACATGTGACCCTCACTGCTCAGTTCTGACTTCCCTGCCCCCTGTGGCCACTTCCTATTGGGCTTAATACACCTCTCCTTTTTAGTTCTGGTTCTCCTTGACGTTGACCTTTAATCGCTATCTGCGGTTGTGCTTCTAGGGCTTCACCTCTCCTTAATTCTCTGAGCCCACGCTGTTCGGACTTTTCCTTTTTCCCTCCAGCCCAGGTCAACTTAAGTAGAGCCGCGTGGCAGAAGAGAATGAAAAGGGAAGGGGACAAAGGAGAGATGAAAAGAGGATTCAAAGGAGAACCAGAGGAAGGGAAAGCTGATAAGGAGGAGATGATAATGCATAAAAGTAGAAGAAAAGTTTAGGAGAGGAAATTATTGCATCCTGGGTTTTAAGATGGTTAATTGTCTTTTTGTTTGTGTTTAGATGTAAGTCTCATCCTCTCCTATGTTAATGCTTATCAGGGTTTGTGTGCCAGTAAATTTGCAGGTTAAAAAATGTTTTTAAAACAATATTTTCTCGTCTCCGACATTACAATAATATTAATGGTATTTATTTGTACAGTGCATTCCTTGACTAGAAAATCACGGGCACAATAATGTTTAACAGATTTAAAAATTAGTTCTTGTGATATGCAAGTTTTGTAGGCTGAAATCATATACTGTGGCTATTGACTATTTTTGGTGTTCATAATTTTAAAAAAATATTTTTAGACACTGCCACTGCTCTGGCCATTCCGGTAGGGTTAGGGTGCCATCCTCTGGTGACTGTTTTGATGTAAAGATTTAACTGATTAGCAGGGCTGATGCAGAAAGCTAGCGCGGCCTTTAAGCACACATAATGCCACCCTTAAGCACACTTGCAACTTTTTGAATGCAGAAAATAGACATAAACCCCTGCGGAAAAACTAACGGCCAATTAATGCTACGTGGATTTAAATACATTTAAATGTATTTTAATCAGCTGCATGGTATGCAAATCATGGTACTTTCGATGCAGAGACAGGTGTAGATGATTTCGCAATCAACCATAGTGCCAAAAGTTTTACTTCAGGGTCTGAGGTGACTTAAACCTCTAACGCATGTCCCTGACAGTATTTTGATGGCACCGGCTGCTTTCCCCGATGCCGAGATCATCATCTCCTCAGATGATCAGACATCGGACAAAGACCCAATGCCATCAAAACACTGTCGAGGGCTGTGCCCAACAAAAAAGAGTCCCTGGTGGCCCAGCAGCCCCATTTCCCCCGACAGTATTTTGATGGCATTGGGAAAAGCCCCTTGTGCCATCAAAACACTGTCGGGGGCTGGTGCCCTGACAATAAAAGAATCTCTGGTAGTCTAGCAGCTCCTGTACCCCTCACCTCCTCCATTAAATACAGAAAAAAATAACCTGGTGGTCTAGCGGCCTCTATATCCACCACCCCCCATTAAATAAAAAAAAAATAGCCCGGTGGTATAGTGGCCCCTAAATTCAGCCTCTCCCACACGGTACCTTAAAATAAGCGGGAACGCTGCCTTCGCCCTCCTGCTCTGGATACACCATCTTAGAACATAAGATATGCCATACTGGGTCAGACCAAGGTCCATCAAGCCCAGCATTCTGTTTCCAACAGTGGCCAATCTAGGTCATACGTACCTAGCAGTTTCCCCAAGGGACACAGGTTCCACAATGCTTGTACTGGTTCAAGCATTGATATCCTGGGTCCCTTCTTAATAATGGTTTATGGACCTTTCCTCCAGGAACTTGTCCAAACCTTTTTTAAACCCAGCTACACTAACAGCCTTTACTACATCCTCCGGTAACAAATTCCAGAGTTTGATTCCAGAGTTCCATCTTGAAACAATATTTTCCATCTTGAAAAATGGTGGCGTCTGGCCCCACATGGTACATTCCAGGATGCACCGAGTGAGTTCAGACTGCCATATAAGTCTACCTATATGGCAGTCTGACCTCACCTGGTGCATTCCAGGATGCACTGCATGGGGCCAGACACCGTCATTTTGCAAGATGGTGGACGCAGAGTGGGAGCGCGAAGGCAGCGTGCCCGCTTATTTTAAGGTACTGGGTGGGAGGGGCTGAATTTAAAGGCCGCTAGACCACCAGGTTGGGTTTTTTTTGTATTTAATGGGGGGTGGGGGTACAGGGGCCGCTAGACCACCAGGTTATTTTTTTGTTTTTATTTAATGGGGAGCTACAGGGGCCACTAGACCATCAGGGATTCTTTTATTGTCAGGGCACTGGCCCCCAACAGTATTTTGATGGCATCGGGGGCCTTTCCCGATGTTGTGATTGTCCCTGATGCCATCAAAATACTATTGGGGGGGTCGGGGTCACAGGACCACCAGGGATTCTTTTATTGTCAAGGCACCATCCCCCGACAGTATTTTGATGGCATCAGGAGCTTTTCCCGATGCCGCGATCATCCCCGATGCCATCAAAATTCTGTCAGGGCTAATATGCAAATTAGCCATGCAGTTTCCGGAGAGTAAGCCAAACTAACGCAGGCTTCTTGTGCACATGTGTTTGGCTTGCTCTCAGTTTAACGCTGCAGTGGCTCATTTGCATGCGCATGGTTAATGCGGGGGTCATTTGCATTCTTCATCGACTTCCTGCATCGCACGTTAAAATGTGTGCGTTGTCAGGAACATAAAAAATCGCTTCAGCGCGAGTCTAGCACCAGCTTTCTGCATTGGCCTGTAGGTTAGAATTTCAGAGTTTCTAGTAAGTAAAAAGTGCTACTATTTTTCTCCTTTAATAAGGGTGTTTAACATAACTACATATATTTGTTATTGCCATGTGTTCATGACAGAGTTGTACTAATGAGATCATGAGAGAAATGGAAACAAGCATTAATGATAGATTAAAATAATTACACCTGCATGTATAAATTACACAGGTACACTACCAAAAAACTGCCTCCAGTTTTGCAACTGATTCCTATAGATTTTGGGGTGCTGAATCCAGGAAAAATAGCCAAAATGTTCCATCACGTCACGTTTTCTTGCAAAATTAGATTTCTTACCCATATAAGGAATGTTCACATAATTTCTTTTTAGCCGACTGCAGTTTATTTTCTTGGCCCAAAATAGAGGTTGTAATGGTTAACTAACTAGAAACACTCCCTCATGATATTTTAGAGTGTTTTGTATTCATTTTATACATTAACAGGACAATTGGGAGGCGGGGGGCTAAATCCAGTACTCGCGCTGGCGCATGTTCTTTCCTGTTCGCCTCGCCTCGTTCGCTCGCTCAAACACGGTGGTTGCGACATGAACGTTTCTGTCAAATTTCAGTTTCTTGCAAGTTCATTATTACCTTTTGTTTGCTCAGTCGTAATCCAGCTTTATTCCGAAGTGGTTCACTACAGTTGTAGTTTGCAGTGCTGTGTATTTGTGATGGCTCACAGAGCCAGAGGTTGCGTCAACTCGCCGGACAGTTTTTGTTTTATTTGTGGGGAATATACCGTGAAAAAGCGGCAGAGGAACATTTCTGCATTTATTAAAAAAGTATATTTCGCCTATTTCGGTTTGAAGTTAGGCGATCAAGACAAACCGTGGGCTCCTCACAAAGTGTGCAAGACATGTGAGGAAGATCTACGCTTATGGATGAAAGGTAAAAAACAAGCATTTCGTTTTGGAATACCTATGATGTGGCGTGAACAAAGAGACCACAGCAGTGACTGCTATTTTTGCTCTTGCATTGTGAAGGGATACAACTTAAAAAATAAGAACGTAATAAGTTACCCCAACCTTCCCTCAGCAATTAGGCCTATGCCTCATAGCAACGAAGTACCTGTGCCTGAACCACCAAAATCTTTGGATCATATTTGTGTGGACGGTTCTGATCATGATGAGACTCATCAGATGGCTTTTCCCGATGAGTCCAGTACTTCCGAGTTTGAAACTGAACCAGATCTGAAACCTGAACTTTTCTCTCAAGCTGAATTGAATGATTTAGTCCGG
This sequence comes from Ichthyophis bannanicus, assembly GCA_033557465.1. NCBI lineage: Eukaryota > Metazoa > Chordata > Amphibia > Gymnophiona > Ichthyophiidae > Ichthyophis > Ichthyophis bannanicus. The sequence continues at coordinate 71,504,414 of CM066046.1, read as the reverse complement.
GATTTAGGACTCCCAAAAGATGCTGCCCAACTGCTAGGTTCTCGGCTTAAACAGAAAAATCTATTGTCACCAGGAACAACTTTTTATTGGTACCGCAACCGCGAGACACAATTTTTGAAGTATTTCAGCAAAGAGGAAGATTTGGTATTTTGCAACGATATATACGGAGTGATGGAAAAGTTTAAACTCAAGTATGATCCTGCTGAATGGCGGCTGTTCATTGATTCGTCAAAAGACAGCATAAAAGGTGTTCTTCTTCATAATGGCAACACATTCGCTTCAGTTCCTATTGCTCACTCTGTTATTCTCCAAGAAAAATACGAGAATTTGGCCCTGATTCTTCAGAAGATTCGTTATGATGAGCATAAGTGGATGATTTGTGGAGACTTTAAAATTCTATCCATGCTATTAGGGCAGCAATCCGGTTTCACCAAATATCCCTGCTTCCTTTGCTTGTGGGATAGCCGGGCCCGCGACCTACACTGGGGGAAAAAAGACTGGCCAATTCGGGAGTATTTGAGACCCGGTGAGAAAAATGTTCTTCATGAGAGCTTGGTACCTCGTGATAAAATTCTATTACCACCTCTCCACATTAAGTTGGGTCTCATTAAGCAATTCATCAAGTCCCTTCCAAAAGATGGTGAGTGCTTTCGGTACCTTTGCTCAAAGTTCCCCCGACTTTCTGAAGCAAAGCTAAAGGAAGGAGTGTTTGTTGGCCCTGATATAAGGAAACTCATTTCAGATGGAGCATTCGCTGAAACGATGTCTGAGAAGGAAAAAGAAGCCTGGGATTCCTTCAAGGATGTTGTTCTCAAATTCTTGGGGAACAGGCGGGATGAGAACTAGAAGGATATTGTTGCCAGGATGCTCAATGCCTTCAAAGAACAAGGCTGTAACATGAGCCTGAAAGTCCATTTCTTGCACTCCCATGTGAACTACTTTCCCGAAAACCTGGGGGCGTACAGTGAAGAACAAGGTGAAAGGTTTCACCAGGACATCAAGGACGCAGAGAGAAGGTACCAAGGAAGATGGAACACCAGTATGATGGCTGATTTCTGCTGGTTGCTGCTGCGGGAAACCCCAGATGAAAAATACGCCAAGCAGCGCACCAAGAGAAGCATTTGGGGGAAGAAGAAACGGGCCCACCAGGAGATTGATTGACCCAAGAATGACTTTAAAATCTAAACTATGTTGACAAATATCGTGTTTTTACTAAACTTTGAAATAAAAATTTGCTAGTTTATTTATTTATTAGAATTTTATTATTTATTTATTTATTATTATTTATTTATTTATTTATTATTATTTATTTATTAGTTTATTTATTTATTAGAATTTTATCTCATTTATTAGAATTTTATTTTCACACCATCGGGTGTTTGTCTTCATGTATTGCAATGGTGCGGTTTGCGTTTTCTATTCTTACATACATACCTGTACAACATTTTTTGCACATTTCTTTGCTTTGCTTTGTGTCTAACCTCGCTCTTATATGCTCAATGTTTGTGCACATGTATGTGGCTGTTTTAAGTGTAGACAATTTTGCTACCATCACAGTGTGTTTTGTTGACATTACTCTATTCTTATGTGCTGCCTTGTTACAATTTTCTTTATTCTTATTTGAATAACTACTAAACAATTAGTATAAAGAATTCATCCAAGAAACTTTTATCTCGATCGCACTCAATCTGAAACGTTCACCTCAAACTGCTAACCCAATGTAGCAAAAAATCTGTACGTGATGGAGCAAATTGGTTACCAGATTTGGATTCAGCGCACCAAAAAACGTAAAAATCAATCGAAACATTAGAGGCAGTTTAAAAAATTTTTTTTAGTGTACCTGTGTTATTGGTCAGTTCATTTGTTTAGTATTTAACTTAAAAAAATTATTTATGTAGTATACAAAAGGATTGTTTAATAGAAACATGGAATATGAGGGCAGATGATCAATTTAATTTCTGTGGCATTGCTGTAGGCCCTCTTTATTATTTCTCGGGGACAATTTCTCCAAATGAGTTAGTTTTGCACATACCATAACAGTCGTGAATCTTGCTTCTAAGCCAGGGTATGTGGAGTATGATCTCAATCTCTCAAATTTTTTGTTAATGATCAGCGTAGTACTTGCATCTTGCCAAAGAGCGCTTCCTTCTGGAGTTCATAAGATGTAACATGTATGGAAAATTTTCTCTATTAAGAATCCTATGTGCTTATCTCATGATTTCTTGAATTTTGTTACTGTTTTTGTCTCTGTAACTTCCACTTGGAGTGGAGGAGTAGCCTAGTGGTTAGAGTAACTGCCTTGTACCCAGAAGATGAAGGGTTTGATTCCCACTGACATGCCTTGCGACCTTGGGCAAGTCACTATCTCCAGGAACAAGCAGGAATGAGTCTTCACATATGGGTATCGTAGGTACCGACGGAGCCTGCGCGGGAACGCTCCCCAGCGTCCAAAAGGAAAGCTTTTGGGAGCATCCCACAGCGCCTGCGCGCTGCCTTCCCGCCTTTCCCAACTGCCTCTCTCCAGTTCTTCTTTTCCGCGGAGCCAGCAGGTCGTGTTTCCTGTCACCGCTGAAGAATTTCTTATTTCTTATTTTCTTTAGTCGCGCGTCTGCCGTCTCAAGGACCGGTACCACCGGTCTTTTTTCTTTCTTAGCAAAAAAAAAAAAATACTTTCTTTCTATTTCAGTGCATTTTCTTCTGTGGCCTTAGGCCTACAGTCTTTTTCCTCATGGAAAAGCCCTCCTCCGGGTTTAAAAAGTGCACAAAGTGCAGTGGCACTATTTCTGTCACAGAGACCCATGACTGGTCTCTAAAATGTTTAGGTCTTGATCATTCCATCGCGGATTGTGAGTCCTGTTCCATGATGTCTAAAAGAGGGTTACAGAATCGGGCAGCCAAGCTCAGTACCCTGTTTCCCTCCGATGCAGCTTCTGTGGCATCGACGTCTTCCAGGGCGGCTTCTTCATCCCATGGATCTCAGGTAACAAAACTTAAGTCCAGTCGGTCCTCAAAGGGTACATCTCCCTCTAAGTATCGAGATGTACCTGAACTCACTATTGAGGAATCCACACCGGCAAAATTACCCCGGCGGGAGGCTCCGGCTTCCAAAGCATTATCTATGGGGTCACAGGTTGACATCGATGGCACGGCCTCGACCGATTACCTGTTGCAATGTTCTGGGGTACCGGCGGTTCCCGGTACCGATATCCAGACATTGGTGGCATCGATGGATCAGAATATTCTGACCATGCAGCGTGCCATTACGGCCTTCATACAAGCTGCGACGCCCTCGGTACAACAACAAACTCCGTTGTCGATACTGATTCCGGTTCCGGTTCCGGATCCAGCTCCGGTTCCGATACCAGTACCGCTTGCATCGGCATCAGCATCTACAGCAGCGGTACGGTATCCAGTGATGCCTGTCAGTACCGATTCGGTACCGATGACCCCCGATGTCGATACCCCTCGGTACTCGTATCGGGCTCTGCGAGAGCATCCAGACAGTGGATACTTCAATTCCTCTGAAGAATCTGATTCATCAGAGGTTTCCATTGAAGCATCGGAAATCCATCCTCAAGAACCCTCTTCTCCAAAAAGGAGAATGTCTCCTCCTGAGGACTTGTCTTTCCAGGACTTCATCAGAGAGGTAGCCAGAGGCCTGTCTATTACAGTAGCCTCTGAGACTGAGCCCAGAGCCAAAAAATTGGATATTCTCCAATATCCTAAAGCTCCTAAAGAGGCAGCCATTTTACCAATACATGAGATTCTTTATGACCACATGTTGGGTATATGGGAAACTCCTCTTATAACCTCTCCTTTTTTCTCGCAGGTTGGACACCATGTATCGTGTTCCTCCTTGTCCTGGATTTCATAAGACTCAGCTTCCTCACCACTCTATTGTGGTAGAGTCTGCTATGAAAAAAATCAAAAGTACAAAAAGACACTCCTCTGCTCCTCCAGGAAGAGAATGCAGAACCCTAGATGCTTTTGGCAGGAAAATCTTCTAGGCCAGTATGCTTATAGCCAGAATCAACTCCTATAGTCTCTATATGGGGATGTTTCTTAAAGAGGTTACAGATCATCTATATACCTTATCTCCTTTTATATCAGAAGATAAGAGAGAAGAATATCTTACCTGGCTTAAATATGCACAGGATGTATCCAAGTTTTCCAACTGTGCTGCCTTTGACTCCTTTGAGGGTGCCAGTAGAGCTTCAGCTATTGCCATAGGCGCACGCAGAGTAGCTTGGTTGCAAGCCTCTGATTTGGAATCTTGGGTACAGGATGGTCTGGGTAACCTTCCCTGTACAGGTGAAAATCTGTTTGGCAAAGATTGGCAAGCAAAAGCCACCCAGATGGATGCTGAAAATTCTGCTTTAGATAGACTCTCTAAGTCTACTACTACTCCTTTCAAGAAGAGGTTATTCAAGAAAGGATCTTTCCCAAAGAAAGGGAAATTTTCTTCTAGTTATGCCCAGGCCTCTTCTCACGGTCGTTTTGCTGCAAAGAGACAGCAACAACCAAAACAGGCCAAGCCTCAGGTTGCCAGGACTGCTACAGCCCAACAGCCTCAGCCTCCTCAGGGCCTTTGACTTTCCACTAGAGAACTTAGCATTTCTGGCTCTAGATCATCCAGAGCCTCTCACCATCCCAGGAAGGTTAGCTCACTTTGCTCCCAGATGGGAACAAATCACAGCAGAGAAATGGACCCTCTCCATCATAAGGGAGGGATACAAACTACATTTCTTAAACCTTCCTCCTCACACCATGGTGAAACAGTTCAACTCTCCAACATCACTTCTCGACCTTTTAGGTCAAGAGATTGCCACCCTTCTTGCCCAAGGGGCCATAGAAGAAGTACCCTTTCTTCAACAGGGCTCAGGGTTCTGTTCCCCCTATTTTCTCATCCCAAAGAAAACAGGGGGCTGCAGACCCATCCTAGATCTCAGAGAGTTGAACAAGTTTCTATGCAAGGAGAAATTCAAGATGATCTCTCTTGGTACTCTCCTTCCATACCTCCAGAGTCAGGACTGGCTTTGTTCTCTAGACCTCAAGGATGCGTACACCCATGTCCTCATCCATCCAACACACAGAAGGTTCCTTCGGTTCCTTTACCAAGGAAAGCACTACCAATACAGAGTGCTTCCTTTCGGTCTGGCCTCTGCTCCAAGAGTGTTCACAAAATGCATGGCAGTGGTAGCTGCATTTTTACGCACTCTAGGGATATTCGTATTCCCATATCTGGACGACTGGCTCATCCGAGCTCCATCCCAGTCAGAGGCCCAGACCTCCCTGGCCTGCACAAAGCATCTTCTTCAGTATCTGGGACAGGTGATCAATATTCCCAAATCCCATCTCACCCCTACTCAGTCACTAGAGTTCATAGGGGCCTTACTGAATACCACAACTGCAAGAGCCTATCTTCCCCAGGCCCGTTACCTACGCTTGGTGCAGTTAGCCTCCCAGATTCAGTTAAAATCCCATTTAACTGCTCGAGAGATGCTACAACTCTTAGGCCACATGGCATCCACAGTGCATGTGGTTCCTTATGCTCGCCTTCACATGAGGGCCACCCAATGGACCCAGGCATCAGGTTGCCTGTCAGACAAAATAGCAACCTCCAGTCGCCTCTTTTGGTCCCTCCACTGGTGGAAATCCACTCAAAATCTGTTGTTGGGGTCCCCCTTTCAACAGGTGCTACCCCAAGTAACCCTTACAACAGATGCCTCTCCAAAGGGTTGGGGAGCTCACCTTCAAGATCTCTCCACTCAGGGCATCTGGTCTCCACAGGAGACATCTCTCCATATCAACCTCTTAGAGCTCAGAGCAATCTTCTTGGCTCTCAGAGTATTTCACACCCTGCTCAGCTACAAGACAGTCCTCATCCATACGGACAATCAGGTAGCCATGTTCTATGTGAACAAGCAGTGGGGGACAGGCTCTCTGTCGCTTTGCAACGAAGCTCTGAGATTGTGGGCCTTCGCCAGAGAGCATCAAATCCATCTCATGGCAGTGTATCTTCCAGGGGTTCAAAACTCTTCGGCAGACAGACTCAGTCGAGTTCTGCTTCCACACGAATGGTCCCTCCATGGGGACCAGATAGCCAGGATTTTCCAGATTTGGGGTACCCCAGACATAGACCTATTTGCAAGTCCGTGGAATGCCAAACTTCCCCGGTTTTGTTCCAGGATTCCGTGTCAGGGAGTTCAGGCCAGGGATGCCTTCCTCCTTCACTGGGGGGCAAGACTTCCTCTATGCCTTTCCACCTGTTCCCCTTATCCCCAAGACTCTGTTCAAGCTTCAGAGAGACAAGGGGTCTATGATCCTCATAGCACCACATTGGCCACGCCAAGTGTGGTACCCTCTACTTCTGCATCTCTCTCAAGCTCCCTCCCTGGACCTGGGGTCTGCTCCAGATCTCCTCTCCCAAGAGGAGGGAACCCTGTGGCATCCAAATCCTCAGTCTCTTCATCTCAAAGCCTGGTTGCTGAAGGCCTAGACCTTCAAGATTTACACCTTTCTCAGCAAGTGAAGGATATCCTTCATGCTTCCAGAAAGCCTTCCACCAGACGCTCTTATGCTTTTAAATGGAAAAGGTTATCTCCAGGAACAAGCAGGAATGAGTCTTCACATATGGGTACGTCGATTCCGACGGAGCCTGCGCGGGAACGCTCCCCAGCTTCCCAAAAAGGAAAGCTTTTGGGAGCATCCCACAACGCCTGCGTGCTGCCTTCCCGCCTTTCCTAACATCTCTCCTCAGTTCTTCTTTGCCGCGGAGCCAGCAGGTCGAGCCCTGTCACCGCTGAAGAAGTTCTTTATATTATTTTATTTCTTTGGTCGCGTGTCTGCCTTCCCCGACTGCGGACCGGTACCGCCGGTCTTTTTCTCTTTCTTTCTTTAAAAAAAAAAATATATATATATATATATATATTTTCTCTTCACTTAGTGTATTCTCTTCTTAGGCCTCAGGGCCTACAAGAAAATTTCCGTCATGGAAAAACCAGCCTCCGGGTTTAAAAAATGTACTAAATGTAGCGGTACTATTTCTGTTACAGATACCCATGAATGGTGTCTTAAATGTTTGGGTCCTGAACACTCCATTCTGGATTGTCCGTCCTGCTCTCTAATGTCTAAACGGGGGTTACAGAACCGAGCAGCCAAGCTCCATGTGCTGTTTCCCGCTCATGCACCGTCGGTAGCATCGACATCTTCCAGGTCTTCTTCTCCTGATGGATCTCAGGTAACCAAACATAAACCTAGCAGGTTCTCGAAGGGTAGATCTCCCTCTAAGCATCGAGATGCCTCCGGGCTTGCCCTCGAGGATCCTGCGCCAGCAAAACAACCCCGGCGGGAAGCTCCGGCTTCCAAAGCTCCTCCTATGGGGTTACAGGTTGACATCGATGGCACGGCCCCGACCGATCACCTGTTAGATTGCTCTGGGGTACCGGCACAATCTCCCGGTACCGACTTCCAGGCATTCATGGCATCGATGGATCACAATGTTCTGTCCATGCAGCAGGCTATTACGGCCTTCATTCAAGCTGCGACGCCGCTGGTACCGAAACAAACTCCGTTCTCGGTATCGGCTCCGGTACAGGCACCAGCATCGATACCGGTACCGACTGCATCGACATCAACCAGGATACCAGCTGCAGCGGTTCCTTGTCCAGGGCTGCTCACCGGTACCAATCCGGTACCGGGGACGCCCGATGTCGATACTGCTCGATACGCGTATCGAGCATTGGAAGAGCACCCTGACAGGCGATACTTCGATTCCTCTGATGATTCTGATACATCAGACGAGTCTCCTGAAGCATCCATAGCACTTCCTGAAGAGCCTTCTTCTCCAAAAAGAAGAATGTCTCCTCCAGAGGATTTGTCCTTTCAAGACTTCATAAGAGAAGTAGCTAAAGGACTTTCTATTTCAGTAACTTCTGAATCAGAGCCTAGAGCTAAAAAATTGGATATTTTAGGCTATTCTAGAGCTCCTAAAGAGGCAGTCACCTTACCAATTCATGAGATTCTTTATGAACACATGATTGATCTATGGGAGACTCCTCTCACTCTCTCTCCTCATTCTCGTAGATTGGACACTATGTATCGTGTACCTCCTTGTCCTGGATTTCAGAAAACTCAGCTTCCTCACCATTCCATTGTGTTGCAGTCAGCTATGAAGAGGATAAAGAGTACAAAGAGACACTCTTCTGCTCCTCCAGGAAGAGAATGCAGGACCTTGGATGCCTTTGGTAGGAAAATCTTCCAAGCTAGTATGCTTATTGCCAGAATCAACTCATATAGCCTTTACATGGGTATGTTTCTAAAGGAAGTTGCAGAAAAACTGCACACTTTCCTCCCTTTTCTTCCAGAGGATAAAAGGGAGGAATTCCTCATTTGGCTTAAGCATACCCAAGACATTTCAAAGTTTTCCAACAGGGCAGCCTTTGACTCCTTTGAAGGTGCCAGCAGAGCCTCAAGCATTGCCATAGCTGCTCGCAGAATTGCTTGGCTCCAGGCTTATTTAGAGCCCTGGGTTCAAGATGGCTTAGGAAATCTTCCCTGTACAGGTGAAAACCTATTTGGCAAAGAATGGCAAATAAAAGCCACTCAAATTGATGCAGAAAACTCTGCTCTGGATAGACTTTCAAAGTCAACTTCCATTCCTGCCAAGAAAAAGCCTTTTAAAAAGTCTTTCTTTAAAAAGGGCAGATTTCCTTCTACTTCTGGCCAACAATCTTCTACAGGTCGCTTTGCCACTAAGCGTCAGCAACCTAAACAGGCCAGGCCTAAGCCTACAGGGGCTGCTGCAACTCAGCAGGCCCAACCTCCTCGGGGTTTTTGACTTGATGCTAGAGAACTTAGCCTTTCTGGCTCTAAAGCAGCCAGAGCCTCTCACCATTCCAGGAAGGTTGGCTCATTTTTCTCCCAGATGGGAGCAAATAACATCAGAGCAGTGGACCCTCTCCATCATAAGAGAGGGCTACAAGCTTCATTTCTCAGACCTTCCTCCCCACACCATGGTGAGACACTTCAATTCTCCCACATCTCTTCTCGACCTTCTAGGTCAAGAGGTAACTACCCTTCTTGCCCAAGGGGCAATAGAAACGTTCCTCTTCTTCATCAAGGGTCAGGGTTCTACTCCCCCTATTTTCTCATTCCAAAGAAGACAGGGGGATACAGACCCATCTTAGATCTCAGAGAATTGAACAAATTTCTATGCAAGGAGAAGTTCAAGATGCTTTCTCTGGGCACTCTCCTTCCATACCTTCAAAGTCAGGATTGGCTTTGTTCTCTAGATCTCAAGGATGCGTACACCCATGTCCTCATCCATCCCTCTCACAGAAGATTCCTACGGTTTCTTTTCCAAGGAAAACATTACCAATACAGAGTTCTTCCTTTCGGTCTGGCCTCTGCCCCAAGAGTGTTCACCAAATGCATGGCAATAGTTGCTGCATGTCTACGAACTCTGGGAATATTTGTCTTCCCATACCTGGACGACTGGCTCATTCGAGCTCCATCTCAGTCAGAGGCCCAGAATTCCTTGGACCGCACAAGGCGCATTCTGCAGTATCTGGGACTTGTGGTAAACCTCCCAAAGTCTCAGCTCACCCCTACTCAGTCCCTAGAATTCATAGGGGCCTGGTTGGATACCACTACTGCAAGGGCTTACCTTCCTCAGGCCCGTTGCCAACGTCTAGTGCAGTTAGTCTCCCAGATTCAGTCAAAAAGCCACTTAACTGCTCGGGAGATGCTACAACTGCTAGGCCACATGGCTTCCACAGTGCATGTGGTTCCCTATGCTCGCCTACACATGAGAACAGCTCAATGGACTTTGTCCACCCAGTGGACTCAAGCTTCAGGAGCTCTCTCAGACCAAATAGCAACCACCAAATGTCTCTTTTGGTCTCTCCAATGGTGGATGTCCACTCAAAATTTGTTGCTGGGGTCCCCCTTCCAACAGTTGTTGCCCCAAGCAACCCTCACAACAGATGCCTCCCAAACAGGTTGGGGAGCCCATCTACAGGACCTCTCCACTCAAGGCACTTGGTCCCCACAGGAGACCTCCCTTCATATCAACCACTTGGAGCTTCGAGCAGTTTTTCTAGCTCTCAAGGTCTTTCATACTCTCCTCAGCTACAAGACAGTCCTCATTCATACGGACAATCAAGTAGCCATGTTTTACATAAACAAGCAAGGAGGAACTGGCTCTCTGTCGCTTTGCAACAAAGCTTTAAGATTGTGGGCCTTCGCCAGAGAGCATCAAATCCATCTCCTGGCAGTATACCTCCCAGGAGTCCAAAACTCTTGGGCAGACAGACTCAGTCGAGTCCTGCTTCCACACGAATGGTCCCTGCACATGGATCAGGTACTCAGAATCTTCCAAGAATGGGGAACCCCGGACATAGACCTCTTTGGAAGTCCGTGGAATGCCAAACTTCCCCGGTTCTGTTCCAGAATTCCGTGTCAGGGAGTTCAGGCCAAGGATGACTTCCTTCTCCATTGGGGTCAGGTCTTCCTGTATGCCTTTCCACCCATTCCCTTGATTCCCAAGACTCTGTTCAAACTCCAGAGGAATCAAGGATCTATGATCCTCATAGCTCCATGCTGGCCACGCCAAGTGTGGTACCCTCTACTTCTACATCTCTCCCAAGCCCCCTCTCTGGACTTGGGAGCTGCTCCAGACCTTCTGTCCCAGGAGGAAGGGACTTTGTGGCACCCAAATCCCAAGTCCCTACACCTCAGAGCTTGGTTACTGAAGGCCTAGACCTTCAAGACTGGAATCTTTCTCAACAATTGAAGGATATCCTCCATGCTTCCAGAAAACCTTCCACCAGGCGTTCTTATGCTTTTAAATAGAAATGGTTTTCCATTTGTTGTGCTGAAAAGGGTCTTGACCCTCTAGCACTACCTTTAAATTCTCTGTTAGACTATCTCCTGCATCTTTCCAATGCAGGCCTTAAAACAAATTAAGTAAGAGTCCATTTGAGTGCTATTGCAGCATCCCTTAAGCCCATCAATGGACAACCTATTTCCTCTCATCCTCTCATTGCAAGATTCATGAGAGGCCTAACTTTAACTAAACCTCCCATTAGGCCTCCTCCAGTGGCATGGGACTTAAATTTGGTTTTTGGTCAGCTCATGAAGCCACCTTTTGAACCCTTAGCCACTACCTCCTTGAAGTTCCTTTCATGGAAGGTTATTTTCCTCATTGCAGTTACTTCAGCTCGCCGCATCAGTAAAGGGCCTTGAAAACAAAAAGAAAATGTACATTCTTGTATTCATTGACATCTCAGCTGCCTTTGATACAGTTAATCATGGGACCCTCATAAATAGGATAAAATCAATAGGAATAACAGGAATCCCACTAAAATGGTTCTCATCCTACATCTCAAATCGAACACAACAGGTTCAATTCAACGGAGAAAAAGCAGAATCTTTCTCACAAACACAGGGAATCCCCCCAAGGCTCTGCTCTCTCAGCACTTCTGTTTAACATATATATGCAGCCACTATGCAAAATTTTCTCACGGCACGAAATTAATTACCACATCTATGCCGATGATATCATGCTATACACACAACTAGACACTAAAACATAAGAACATAAGATATGCCATACTGGGTCAGACCAAGGTCCATCAAGCCCAGTATTCTGTTTCCAACAGTGGCCAATCTAGGTCATACGTACCTAGCAGTTTCCCCAAGGGACACAGGTTCCACAATGCTTGTATTGGTTCAAGCATTGATATCCTGGGTCCCTTCTTAATAATGGTTTATGGACCTTTCCTCCAGGAACTTGTCCAAACCTTTTTTAAACCCAGCTACACTAACAGCCTTTACTACATCCTCCGGTAACAAATTCCAGAGTTTGATTACACGTTGAGTGAAAAAATATTTTCTTTTATTAGTCTTAAATAGTTTACCCTGTAGCTTCATTGCATGTCCCCTAGTCTTTCTATATTCTGATAAGGTAAACAATCGATCTACGTTTACCCGTTCCACTCCGTTCATTAATTTATAGACTTCTATCATATCTCCCCTCAGCCGTCTCTTTTCCAGGTTAAAGAGCCCCAACCTTTTTAGCCTTTCTTCATAGGAGTAGCCTTCCATCCCCTTTACCATTTTGGTGGCTCTTCTCTGAACCTTTTCTAAAATTGCTATATCCTTTTTAAGATATGGCGACCAGAATTGCACACAATATTCAAGGTGCGGTCTCACCATGGAACGATATAGAGGCATTATAATATCTTTTGTTTTATTTTCCATTCCTTTCCACCCTCCCCTGGGAAAATCACAGCTTTATAGGTACTTGCACAACTTAAAAGACAGGAGGTGCTCTCAGGTGAAGCTCATTACCCAAATCAGTCATACACCAAGGACCTGAGATTAATTAAGCTTCAGGTGAACAAGGTATATTAAACTTCTTAGGTACAGTTTTAGTGGTATAAATATCCATTGCACCCTTTAGTACATATAGAACTTAAAGATCTAAACACAAACTTAAAACTAAGATGCAGACAGCAGTCCAGCAGCGGGATGTGGGCTTTCCAGTCTTTTGCATTGAGTGTCACATGTATGATTTTCTCCCAGCTGGTGAGAGGTCTTACATGTGCACTAGGTGCAAGGAGCTCTCTGCTCTCAGGGAACGAGTCCGTTCTCTAGAGGCTAGAGTAGCAGACTTGGAAAACATAAGACAGACAGAGAGGTACATAGACGAGACCTACAGGGATATAGTCCTGATGTCCCACCTCCAGTCTGGCAGCATCCCTGTTGCCATGGAGGAGAGAGGTCACGTGACAGGAGAGCATCACCCTGGTGTGGCAGGAAGTGATCCTGTAACTAGGACCTGTCCTCCAGGTGATGTAAACCCCTCTCGCACCGAGGAGGTTTCTCCAGGGCCAAGTGCCCATGCGGGAAGGGTTAGGACAGCAGTTATAGTTGGTGATTCGATCATTAGGCATGTAGATAGCTGGGTGGCTGGTGGACGTGAGGATCGCCTGGTAACATGCCTGCCTGGTGCGAAGGTAGCGGACCTCACACGCCACCTAGATAAGGTCTTAGATAGTGCTGGGGAGGAGTCTGCTGTCTTGGTACATGTTGGTACCAATGACATAGGAAAATGTGGTAGGGAGGTTCTGGAAGCTAAATTTAGGCTTTTAGGTAGGAAGTTGAAATCCAGAACTTCCAGGGTAGCGTTCTCCGAAATGCTTCCCGTTCCACGCGCAGGACCCAATAGGCAGGCAGAGCTCCGGAGTCTCAATGCGTGGATGAGACAATGGTGCAGAGATGAGGGGTTCGGATTTGTTAGGAACTGGGGAACATTCTGGGGAAAGGAGGGGCTCTTCCGAAGGGATGGGCTTCACCTTAACCGGGATGGAACCAGGCTGCTGGCATTAACCTTTAAAAAGGAGATAGAGCAGCTTTTAAACTAGATAATAGGGGAAAGCCGACAGTCGCCCAAGAGCGCATGGTTCGGAAGAATGTATCCTTGAAGGATACTACAAAAAGCAGAGAGGTTTCAAAAAAGAGTAAAGTAGCCCAAATGCCCTCGAGTATGGAGCAGACAGAACTTAAAGATCCCAAATTACCCATGTCTACCAATAGCCAAATTAATATGAATAAAATACAGTCTCTAAAATGCTTGTATGCAAATGCTAGAAGTCTACAAAACAAGATGGGAGAGTTAGAATATATAGCACTAAACGAGAGGTTAGATATGATTGGAATATCAGAGACATGGTGGAAGGAGGACAACCAGTGGGACACTGTGATACCTGGGTACAAACTATATCGAAATGATAGAGCTGATCAAATTGGTGGAGGGGTTGCGCTCTATGTTAGAGAGGGCATTGAATCAGAAAGGATTAAAGTTTTGCAAGAAACAAAATTGCTGTAGAATCTCTATGGATTGAAATTCCATGTAAGAAGGGGAAGGCGATGGCAGTGGGGGTGTACTATCGTCCGCCTGGCCAGAATGAACAAATGGATGATGAAATGCTCAAAGAAATCAAGGAAGCTAGCAAAAGTTACAGTGCAGTAATAATAATGGGTGATTTCAATTACCCCGGCATCGACTGGGTCAGTGTCACAACAGGACATGCTAGGGAGATAAAGTTCCTAGATGAAATAAATGACTGCTTCTTGGAGCAGCTGGTTCATGAACCGACCAGAGGGGAAGCAATATTAGACCTAGTCCTTAGTGGAACACCAGATGTAGTGCAAGAGATAAGGGTGTTGGGGCCACTTGGCAATAGTGATCATAGCATGATCGCCTTTGATTTAATTAGTGGAGGAGGGATAGTAAGGAAATCCACAGTACTACCCTTTAACTTTCGAAAGGGAGACTATGATAGAATGAGGAAAACAGTTAAGAAAAAACTAAAAGGAGCAGTTGCAAAGGTTAAAGACGTACATCAAGCTTGGGTGTTGTTGAAAAATACTATCTTGGAAGCCCAGACCAGCTGTATTCCACGCTTTAAGAAAAGTGGAAGGAAGTCTAAAAAATTGCCAGCATGGTTTAAAGCTGAGGTCAGAGAGGCTGTTGTTGCCAAAAAAGCATCTTTCAAGAAATGGAAAAAAAAAGAGCCAAATGATGAAACCTGGAAACAGCACAAGCACTGGCAAGTCAAATGCAAGGCATTGATAAGGCAGGCAAAGAGAGAATTTGAGAAGAAGCTTGCTGCGGAAGCAAAAACGCGAAATAAAGACCTTTTCAAGTACATTCGTAGCAAAAAACCCGTGAGAGAGTCAGTTGGTCCATTAGATGATAAAGGGGTTAAAGGAGCACTAAGAGGCGACAAGGCGATAGCGGAGAGACTGAATGAATTCTTTGCTTCGGTCTTTACTGAGGAAGATGTAGGGATGTTACCCACGACTGAAGTGGTATTTAAAGGTGTGGAAGAATTGAAGGAAATATCGATACATCGGGAAGATGTCTTACAACTATTAGATAAACTGAAGAGTAGCAAATCACCTGGGCCGGATGGTATACATCCAAGGGTGTTGAAAGAACTGAAATTTGAGATTGCAGACCTGCTATCAGTAATCTGTGAACTATCATTAAAATCATCTCTAATACCTGAGGATTGGAGGATCGCCAATGTAACACCAATTTTTAAAAAGGGTTCGAGGGGTGATCCGGGAAACTACAGACCGGTGAGCCTGACATCAGTACCGGGAAAAATGGTAGAAACCATCATAAAGAATAAAATTACTCAGCATATAGATAGTCATGACCTAATGGGAGACAGCCAACATGGCTTTAGACAAGGAAGATCTTGTCTTACTAATCTGTTATGTTTTTTTGAAGGAGTGAATAAACAGGTGGACAAAGGTGAGTCGGTTGATATTGTGTATCTGGACTTTCAGAAAGCCTTTGACAAGGTCCCTCATCAGAGACTTTTGGCAAAACTAAAGAGTCATGGGATAGGAGGCAGTGTACTACTGTGGATCAGGAACTGGTTAAAAGATAGAAAGCAGAGGGTAGGGCTAAATGGCCAATTTTCCCAATGGAGAAAGGTGAATAGTGGTGTACCCCAGGGATCTGTGCTGGGTCCGCTGCTTTTTGACATATTCATAAATGACCTGGAAAGTGGAATAACGAGTGAGGTTATCAAATTTGCTGATGACACAAAACTATTTAAAGTTGTTAAAACCCAGGAGGATTGTGGAAAATTGCAAGAGGATCTTGATAAATTGGAAGACTGGGCATCAAAATGGCAGATGAAATTTAATGTGGAGAAGTGCAAGGTTATGCACCTAGGGAAGAACAACCCAAACTATGGTTACACGATGCAAGGTTCCACATTAGGAACCACCACCCAAGAAAAAGATTTAGGCGTCCTTGTGGATACCATGTTAAAACCCTCGGCCCAGTGTGCAGCGGCGGCCAAGAGAGCAAATAGAATGCTAGGTATGATAAGGAAAGGAATGGAAAATAAAACAAAAGATATTATAATGCCTCTATATCGTTCCATGGTGAGACCGCACCTTGAATATTGTGTGCAATTCTGGTCGCCGTATCTTAAAAAGGATATAGCGATTTTAGAAAAGGTTCAGAGAAGAGCCACCAAAATGGTAAAGGGGATGGAAGGCTACTCCTATGAAGAAAGGCTAAAAAGGTTGGGGCTCTTTAACCTGGAAAAGAGACGGCTGAGGGGAGATATGATAGAAGTCTATAAATTAATGAACGGAGTGGAACGGGTAAACGTAGATCGATTGTTTACCTTATCAGAATATAGAAAGACTAGGGGACATGCAATGAAGCTACAGGGTAAACTATTTAAGACTAATAAAAGAAAATATTTTTTCACTCAACGTGTAATCAAACTCTGGAATTTGTTACCGGAGGATGTAGTAAAGGCTGTTAGTGTAGCTGGGTTTAAAAAAGGTTTGGACAAGTTCCTGGAGGAAAGGTCCATAAACCATTATTAAGAAGGGACCCAGGATATCAATGCTTGAACCAATACAAGCATTGTGGAACCTGTGTCCCTTGGGGAAACTGCTAGGTACGTATGACCTAGATTGGCCACTGTTGGAAACAGAATACTGGGCTTGATGGACCTTGGTCTGACCCAGTATGGCATATCTTATGTTCTTATGTTCTTATGTCCTTATCATACCTAGCATTCTATTTGCTCTCTTGGCCGCCGCTGCACACTGGGCCGAGGGTTTTAACATGGTATCCACAAGGACGCCTAAATCTTTTTCTTGGGTGGTGGTTCCTAATGTGGAACCTTGCATCGTGTAACCATAGTTTGGGTTGTTCTTCCCTAGGTGCATAACCTTGCACTTCTCCACATTAAATTTCATCTGCCATTTTGATGCTCAGTCTTCCAATTTATCAAGATCCTCTTGCAATTTTCCACAATCCTCCTGGGTTTTAACAACTTTAAATAGTTTTGTGTCATCAGCAAATTTGATAACCTCACTCGTTATTCCACTTTCCAGGTCATTTATGAATATGTCAAAAAGCAGCGGACCCAGCACAGATCCCTGGGGTACACCACTATTCACCTTTCTCCATTGGGAAAATTGGCCATTTAGCCCTACCCTCTGCTTTCTATCTTTTAACCAGTTCCTGATCCACAGTAGTACACTGCCTCCTATCCCATGACTCTTTAGTTTTGCCAAACGTCTCTCATGAGGGACCTTGTCAAAGGCTTTCTGAAAGTCCAGATACACAATATCAACCGACTCACCTTTGTCCACCTGTTTATTCACTCCTTCAAAAAACATAACAGATTAGTAAGACAAGATCTTCCTTGTCTAAAGCCATGTTGGCTGTCTCCCATTAGGTCATGACTATCTATATGCTGAGTAATTTTATTCTTTATGATGGTTTCTACCATTTTTCCCGGTACTGATGTCAGGCTCACTGGTCTGTAGTTTCCCGGATCACCCCTCGAACCCTTTTTAAAAATTGGTGTTACATTGGCGATCCTCCAATCCTCAGGTATTAGAGATGATTTTAATGATAGTTCACAGATTACTGATAGCAGGTCTGCAATCTCAAATTTCAGTTCTTTCAACACCCTTGGATGTATATCATCCGGCCCAGGTGGTTTGCTACTCTTCAGTTTATCTAATAGTTGTAGGACATCTTCCCGATGTATCGATATTTCCTTCAATTCTTCCACACCTTTAAATACCACTTCAGTCGTGGGTAACATCCCTACATCTTCCTCAGTAAAGACCGAAGCAAAGAATTCATTCAGTCTCTCCGCTATCGCCTTGTCGCCTCTTAGTGCTCCTTTAACCCCTTTATCATCTAATGGACCAACTGACTCTCTCACGGGTTTTTTGCTACGAATGTACTTGAAAAGTTCTTTATTTCGCGTTTTTGCTTCCGCAGCAAGCTTCTTCTCAAATTCTCTCTTTGCCTGCCTTATCAATGCCTTGCATTTGACTTGCCAGTGCTTGTGCTGTTTCCAGGTTTCATCATTTGGCTCTTTTTTCCATTTCTTGAAAGATGCTTTTTTGGCAACAACAGCCTCTCTGACCTCAGCTTTAAACCATGCTGGCAATTTTTTGGACTTCCTTCCACTTTTCTTAAAGCGTGGAATACAGCTGGTCTGGGCTTCCAAGATAGTATTTTTCAACAACACCAAGCTTGATGTACGTCTTTAACCTTTGCAACTGCTCCTTTTAGTTTTTTCTTAACTGTTTTCCTCATTCTATCATAGTCTCCCTTTCGAAAGTTAAAGGGTAGTACTGTGGATTTCCTTACTATCCCTCCTCCACTAATTAAATCAAAGGTGATCATGCTATGATCACTATTGCCAAGTGGCCCCAACACCCTTATCTCTTGCACTACATCTGGTGTTCCACTAAGGACTAGGTCTAATATTGCTTCCCCTCTGGTCGGTTCATGAACCAGCTGCTCCAAGAAGCAGTCATTTATTTCATCTAGGTAGTCATTTATTTCATCTAGGTAAACCCAGACTACAACCCACTGGAGACATGTATCGGAGAGATGCAAGAAAGGTTACAACAAAGTAGCATGTCAATTAATCACAAAAAAACCGAAGTAATGTATATCTCCAAAGAACCGAATTTTGACCCTCCCACATCAATAACACTATGTAACAACACTTACCAAACAAAAAAAGAAATAAAGTATCTAGGAGTCACATTTGACTGTGACCTAAAGATGGAAAAACACCTCCGAAAGACCAACAGAGCAGTTTTCCACAAGCTTAGAGTGCTCCAACCCATTCGGAATATTATTGATCCCCAAGACTTCAGAACAGTGGCCCAAGCACTCATCATGCCACATTTTGACTACTGCAACGCCATCCTACAAGGTTTACCTAAAAAAACCCTAAACATATTACAAATGGCACAAAATGTAGCTGCCAGGGTCATAATGAAGAAAAATCTAAGTGACCACATCACACCAGTGCTAATTCAATTACACTGGCTACCCATAACAGCTCGCACAAAATACAAAATACTAACAACCACCTTCAAACTCATCCACAACTTAGCACCTTCCTTCCTCAACAACCTAGTAAGATTGCAACCTCCTACCCGAAACAGAAGAACCCACAATTCCAACATCCTTCACACTCCAACAGATATAAGATCTGCCAAAACTAACACCAGCCACAGGGCTTTCTCATATGTGGCGCCAACACTGTGGAACCAACTCCCACCAGAACTACGAGCTAGCAATGACCTTCTAGACTTCAGAAAGAAACTCAAAACGCACATTTTCCAATCACATTTCAACCTGAACTAAACCCACAGATGGAGCAGCCCCTGACCACTGTGTCCAAGAAGATTATCCTGTATATATGTATTTATGTATATCTGTAAATGAACTCCCCCATAGCTAAGAAGTGTTAACTCTGTATGATGTGCTTTTCTGACAATCTGTATGTAAGCAAAATTTGTACCTGCCTTGATTCGACAGTCCAAGAAGATTATCCTGTATATATGTATTTATGTATATATGTAAATGAACTCCCCCATAGCTAAGAAGTGTTAACTCTGTATGATGTGCTTTTCTGACAATCTGTATGTAAACAAAATTTGTACCTGCCTTGATTCGGCAGTTTCACAATAGTAATCCTACCCGCTTCTGATCGCTGGAAGGAGCGGGCTACAAATGCTTGCTAAATAAATAAATAAATAAATAAACTGCAGGCATTAGTGGCTAATCCACCTTATACAAGGTTCCATCATGATAAGGTAGTCCTTAGGACAAATCCACACTTTATGCCTAAAGTGGTCTCACCTTTTCATCTTAATCAAGAAGTATATTTACCTGTCTTTTTTCCAGCTCCTCATGCATCCATTGCAGAGAGGAATCTTCATACTCTGGATTGTAAAAGAGCTCTTGCTTTTTACTTACATAGGACACAGCAGCATAGAAAGTCTTCCCAGCTTTTTGTTGCTTTTGATCCTTCTCATTTAGGACTTCCAGTCTCTAAGAGAACACTGTCCAATTGGATTGCTCAGTGTATTTCTTTCGCCTACCAGATTAAGAACCTGTCTCTGGAGAGCCATGTCACAGCTCATAATGTGAGGGCCATGGCCACCTCTATGGCTCATCTAAATTCTGTGTCCATCGACCAGATCTGTCGAGCAGCCACCTGGGCCTCGGTTCATACCTTCACAGCCCATTACTGCTTGGACAAGGACTCCCGCCGGGATGCCTTGTTTGGTCAGGCTGTCCTCAAACACCTGTTCCATTCTTAAACAACTCCTACCCTCCTTCCCTGGATGGATGTCTGAGATCCATAGGAGGAAGTAGACCCCTCTCCAGGGTCTCGTATCCTTGGGGATCTCCCAGGCATCTTAGCTAGGGAGTCCCCATATGTGAAGACTCATTCCTGCTTGTTCCTGGAGATAGCACAGTTACTTACCTGTAATAGGTGATCTCTGGGAACAGCAGGAATAAGTCTTCACAACCCTCCCTCCTCCCCTAGGAGTTGTATCTCTTTTTCTATCTTTCCTTTCCTCTCTCTCTCTATTGTCTCAGCTTTAAACTTGAACTGAGGAGAGATGGTTAGGAAAGGCAGGAAGGCAGCGCGCAGGTGCTGTGGGATGCTCCCAAAAGCTTTCCTTTTTGGGAAGCTGGGGAGTGTTCCCGCGCAGGCTCCGTCGGTACCGACTTACCCATATGTGAAGACTTATTCCTGCTGTTCCCAGAGATCACCTGTTACAGGTAAGTAACTGTGCTTTCCATTTGGTGTGCAGAAAATGGTCTTAACCCTTCTGCAATACCTTTGAATTCGTTACTGGACTATTTGCTGCATTTATCCCATGCAGGCCTTAAAACAAATTCAGTCAGGGTCCATTTGAGTGCTATTGCAGCATCCCTGAAGCCTCTTAATGGACAACCTATTTCCTCTCATCCTCTTATAGCAAGATTCATGAGAGGCCTTTTTTTAACTAAACCTCCCATTAGACCACCTCCAGTGGCATGGGACTTAAATCTGGTTCTTGGCCAGCTTATGAAGCCACCCTTTGAACCCTTGGCCACTACCTCCTTGAAATTCCTTTCCTGGAAGGTTATTTTTCTCATTGCACTCACCTCAGCTCGCCGTATCAGTGAGTTACAAGCTCTAGTGGCTAATCCTCCTTATACAAGGTTCCATCATGACAAGGTAGTTCTCAGAACTAATCCACACTTTATGCCTAAAGTGGTCTCACCTTTTCATCTGAACCAGGAGGTATATTTACCTGTCTTCTTTCCAGGGCCTCTTGCATCAAGTGCAGAGAGGAGTCTTCATACCCTGGATTGCAAAAGAGCACTTGCTTTCTATTTACAAAGAACACAGCAACATAGAAAGTCCTCTCAACATTTTGTTGCTTTTGATCCTTCCCATTTAGGACTTCCAGTCTCTAAGAGAACTCTGTCCAATTGGATTGCTCAGTGTATTTCCTTCGCCTACCAGAGTAAGAACCTTTCTCTGGAAGGCCATGTCACAGCTCACAATGTGAGGGGCCATGGCAGCCTCTATGGCTCATCTAAACTCTGTGTCCATCGACCAAATCTGTCGAGCAGCCACCTGGGCCTCGGTTCATACCTTCACAGCCCATTACTGCTTGGACAAGGATTCCCGCCGGGATGCCTTGTTTGGTCAGGCTGTTCTCAAACACCTGTTCCATACCTAATCAATTCCTGCCCTCCATCCCTGACTGGATGCCTGAGATTCATAGGTGGAGATGGAGCCCTTCCAGGGACTCACAGTCTGGGTGATCTCCCAGGCATCTCTAGCTGGGGAGTCCCCATATGTGAAGACTCATTCCTGCTTGTTCCTGGAGATAGCACAGTTACTTACCTGTAACAGGTGATCTCTGGGAACAGCAGGAATTAGTCTTCACAACCCTACCACCTCCCCTAGGAGTTGTATCTCTCTATCTATCTTTCCTTTCCTCTCTCTCTCTCTCTTTGTCTCAGCTTTAAAACTCGAACTGGAGAGAGGCAGTTGGGAAAGGCGGGAAGGCAGAACGCAGGCGCTGTGGGATGCTCCCAAAAGCTTTCCTTTTGGAAGCTGGGGAGCGTTACCGCACAGGCTCCGTCGGTACCGACGATACCCATATCTGAAGACTAATTCCTGCTGTTCCCAGAGATCACCTGTTACAGGTAAGTAACTGTGCTTTACCCTCCATTGCCTCGGGGGAAAAAAGGCCTGGCAATCTACTTCTGGTGATACATTGCAAAGGAGTAAGCACTGAACTGATGGCACTAAAAAAACCCCAAAGCCTTCCAGTTGAAGCTATTCTGTGCAGCTACCATCCTTTCCTTTTAATTTTACTCGTAAGAATACAAGGATTGCCATACTGGCTAAGTCCAAAAATCCATCAAGCCCAGTATCCTGTTTCAGACGGTGGCCACTTCAGGTCACATTGCCTGGCAGGATTCCAAGGAGCAGACAAACTCCATGATACTTACTTCCAGTGACTTTTCCTACGTCGCCCTGGTTAGTAATGCATTATGGATTTTTCCTTCAATAGTTTTTTTTTAAACCCAGCTATACTGTTTTTATGATGCCTCTGGCAATGAATTTCAGAGCTCAGTTGTATGAAGTGAAAAGAATTTTTCAGATTTATTTTATGCTATTTGTAGCTTCATAGAGTTTTCTGTATTCTTTGGACTTTTTTGAAACAGTGATCGACTGATTTGCATTTACCTGTTTTATTCCACTCAAGATTTTATAGACATCTATTATATTTCTCTCAGTTGTGGCCCCAGTGCTCTTACTATGGATTCAGCAGTTGCTGGACAGTCCAGAGGTTGCAAGATTGTAGCATTGTTTGTAGTGGATGCCCTGCATGACCTAATGAGGACCTCCTCTAAGGCTGTGGCTCTGGCTGTGCATCAGAGCTACAGCTGAGCAAGCTCCCCTTTAAGTGCAGGCTGCTGGAAGACCTGGAAAAACTGAGAAGGAACTGGGAGCAGCTCACCCACATAGACTCCTGAAAGATAGGACAAGAGGTTCCAGAGATTCCTTTTGTAGGGCTCAATGGGGACCGTGGGAATGTTTCAAGGCTGGAAAGAGCTCTGGAGGGGCTTATTCCTCCTATGGGTCTAAACCCCCAAAAAAGGTCAGTCCTTTCATGGACTCTAGTGCCTCAACAGGGCTCAACAGGAGTCTTCTTGGGAACTGGTAAGCCCTCTTAATAAGATATGGCAGGTCTCTTCTGAGAGATAGGCGGTCAGAAGCGTTTCCGGCTGTTTTGTTCAGAATTGAGCCACATCATATCAGACCAGGGTATTTTTGAGGTCCTCAAAATGCATATGGGCTGCAGTTGGCAGATCCTTTATGGGACACCTTTCTGGAATCTCCTTTCAGCTTCCTAGCCAAGAGAGCGGTGATTGTGGAAACTCTAGTGCCTCCTGTAGTAGCAGGCTATTGTACCTGTGCCTTCTGCAGAACAAGATCAGGGGTGATATTCCATTTACTTCATCGTATCAAAGAAAGGCAGTTCATTCTGTCCCATTTTGGATCTGAAGGCATTTCTACATGGAGAGCCTCAAGTTGGTCATTGTGTAGGTCCAGCAAGGGGAGTTTCTAACCTCCTTAGACTTATCTGAGGCAAATTTCCATATTCCTATCAGGTAGCAACATCATTGGTTTCTCCATTTCTACATCCTGGGCTTCCACTTCCAGTTTTCGGCCCTACTATGACCTCTCCCACTTTCTCGAAGGTTATGGTGGTTGTAACGGCCTTTCTGTGCAATCACGGGATCTGCATTCACCTGTACCTGGACGACTGGCTGGTTTGGTCCAACTCCCTGGAGAGGTCCATGGCGGACACATCCCAAGTGATTCAAAGGCTAGAAAGGCTGGATTGGGTAATCAGTTACCACAGAAACAGCTTAACTCCATCTTAAAACTTCCAGTATCTGGGTAACGCTTCGATACTCACATGGGCAAAGTGCTTCTCTCCCCAGAGAAATTTGTCAAGCTGAAGGTACAGCTCAGGGGTTTTTGCTCTCAGGCAGCTCCTAGGGAGAGAGACAAAGGGCCCTTTTACTGCTCTGCAACAGATAGTACACACTAAGGGACTTGTTTACTAGGCAGCGGTAGTGGCTTCCGACCTATATCGGAGCCATGGCCCCATTGTTAGTAAAAGGGGCCCAAAATGACATAGCAAAACTGTTGATATTTCATATTTGTTTGAAGTGACTGCACATCCTTTTCTTGTTATTTTAAAATGGTTCATACAATTAAAGAACACAATAAAAGAAAAATGAATGAGACTCTTTTTTTATTTCTATCCAATTTCCATCTCCTTTCCAACTACCTATTATGATTTTTCATTTCTTTAAGGGCTTCCAAATATCAGTTTCATAGGGGCTATCTCATCCAAACACTTACGTCTGGCAACATTAATTCTGGATTCTATAATGGTAATTGATCTATCCCATCTTTACATTTCATAGTAAATACATTCTACTTAATGTTTCCCCTTATCCGTCTCTTGATTTTATTTTCTTTCAGCTTCTGCACTCTCCATATCCATGTAGCTTTAACCTTTCCTGGAAGTCAGTGAGAACATAAAACTTTACCATGCTGCTGGCGGTTTTACTTCCACTTTGGAGAAAATCTTTAGCACAGTTTGCTGCATGAGAAGTAATTCCATATGAAGCTTATTAGCATGCATTAACTCCTCCTCCTCCTCCTCATAGTGCTACAAGGCGAATGCAGCGCTGTACAGAGCCATGTAAGAGAAAGTCCCTGCTCGTAAGAGTTTTCAGTCTAGTCAAGACAGACAACACAAGTGGGAACTAGGATATATTAAGGGGAATGGTAAGGAAACACATAGGAAGTGAACAGGAGACTAAGGATCCAAAAGCAATCTCACAGAAGTGAGTTTTCAGCCTGGATTTGTTCAGGGCCACAGATGGAGCCTGACATACCGACTCAAGTAGTTTGTTCAGGCATAAGGAACAGCAAAGTAGAAAGATCGAAGTCTGGAGTTGGCAGTGGAAGAGAAGGGCACAGATAGAAGGGATCTGCCAGAAGAGTCGAGTTCACGAGGAAGCATGCTAATCATAGTAACAGTAGCACAGTAGTGTACTTTCAATTTAGTGACCGCATCAGCAGTAATCATGGTACACTTGCCGTCAACCATTTTTCTTAGATGACTTCTCATTTCACCTGCTCTTTTGGAGGTGTTTGCTTTATTTATTTTATTTTGTTACCTACTTTTTTAAGCCCATTATGCCAAGGCAGTGAACAGCATGTAGAACATAGTAACATTTTCCCACATATCAGTTCACATAACCAGACATTGAGACAAATCAGCTCTATAATATGGATAGTATATGTATATTGGCTGACACCCAGTGAAATTCACTAGAGGATATGTTCCCTGTTTACCCTGCCACCATCAGACCCTAGCACCTATCCCTACCCTGGCACAAATCCCAATACTGTCCGCACTTCCACAAATAACCCAATTCCACACTTCTCCCCTGCAGCATCCACTGATTTCATTTCACACTTTGCCTTTATTCCCAAACCCTTGAAAGGCGTCACCTCCAATTTTGTTTTCTATTTTCCCGCAGATCTTTAGTGTAGTCTGGTATCTCCAGGAATAAGCAGGAATGCGGTCTTCACAAATGGGTGAACATCACCGACAGAGTCCACACGGGAATGCTCCCCAGCGTCTGATAGCAAAGCCTCTGGGAGCACTCCATTGCACCTGCGTGTCTGCCTTCCCAACTCCTCTCCTCAGTTCTTTGTTTTCCTTGGAGCCAGTAGGACGCATCGTCCTGAAACTGCTGAAAAACATATCTTTTTTTGTGGAACATCGTGTTTCTGCCTTCCCGTCAGTGCCTGTTCTGTCATTTTCAACCAGTTTTCGCCGCTAAACTAGGCCTCTACGCCTCCACAGCCTTATCTTCAATCTCAAAAAACAACTTTTTTAAGGCATGGAAAAAGCCAACTAGCTGTTTTAAAAAATGTACCATGCTGGTACCAAGTTCATGTTTATTAAAATTTTGATATACCACCTTAAACATGTATCAGTCACTGATAAACATGACTGGTGTCTAAAATGTTTGTGCCCTGCACGTCAATCCAATTCATGTCCTTTGTGCCTAAAGAACTGAGCCAGACAGTATGGATCGTCATTTGCCTCGGATTCTATTTCAGTGGCTTCCACTTCGAGGGCATCGACGTCCTCTCATGGGTCTCAGGTTTCTTCAAAGTCCAAACATAAAAGTAAGTTAAAATCTCTGGCTGCTCCCAAATCATCTGCGTCGAAGACCAGTAATGAGACCAGGGAGCATAAGCACTGCAGCTCCGCTAGAGGTGCTTCCGATGCAGACCGGCCCGCCAAACAGCCCTGGCAGGAGGATCTATCCTCCAAAGCACAAGAGGGGCTCTGGGATGCTCCTGAGGTATCGACCTCCAAAGAGCTACTGGTTCCATGTTCTGGGACGGTGGCTCAGGGCCTTAGGTGATTCCACCCAAATATTGGCCATCTCCCTAGACCAGTGCTTGCTGGCTCTCAAGAGAAGTTTGGCAGCACTTCTTGGAGCCTCAGTATCGATAACATCAAGAGCTCCAGCAGGCTTCGGCACCGATCCTATAGCCAGGTGTATTGGCCTCGATGCCAGCCCTCGTTGGAACCAATCGATACCCCCAGTATCCAACAGACTCAAACCACCATGACTCTCGGTTCCGATACCTCTGAGTATCAGTATCGGCATCGACCTTTGACGTCCATGAAGCATAGAGGTCGAATCCAAGACCACCGATACTTTGATTTCTTAATGGACTCTGGTTCCAGTTATTCAGAATCTGACGAGGGATCACTCGATTCCCAAGAACTTCCAGATACCCCAGTTTTCTTCCCTAGACCACATGCGTCTCCGGCTGAAGCAGTGCTACACATTAGACTGCAAGCGAGCGCTGGCCTACTACTTGGATAGAACTAAGGATCACAGAAGATCCTCTTATTTATTCATTTCCTTTGATCCTAGTCACCTTGTTCTACCGGTGATGAAATGTACTCCAGATGGATTGCAGATTGCCTTTCTGTTGCTTATGCATAAGCAGGACTCTCTCTGGAGGATCATGTAACCGCTCATAATGTGCGGGCTTGGCAATCTCCGTAGCCAATCTCCGTTCAGTACTCACTGAGGACGTCTGCCAGACAGCTACCTGGTCCTCCATTCATATTTTTGCTGCACACTGTAAGGGGAAAAATAAGTTTCTTGTTGTACAGAGGGACCATAAGGCCCACAAGGGAAAATGGATATTTTGTGCATACCTAAATGGGAAGGAATGTGTTGTGCTAAGGCAGAATTGAGTGATCTTCACAGAGACAGGTACCAGTTTGTACGGTTGCTGATAAGCGCAGTGCTAGGTTGCTGGGATGAGTTGATGACGTATGTATATGCTCCCTGGAATGTATAAAAGATGAACCGCCCTTTTTAACTGTTGGAATAAACTTACATGCTACTTATGTGCGAGTGTGTGTGTGTTTGTTCTCCTGGGATCCCAGACAGAGAAGGTAAGGTAATTCCTCGGCCCAGAGGATTAATGGACGTCCCAAGGTAAGTGATATAAGTGCTGGGAAGGGAAAAGGACCCCACCCGTACACACACTACTGCCTGGACAGAGACCCCCATCAGGATGCTGTGTTTGGCCAAGCTGTACTCCAGCAACTCTTTGGGACTTAAACTCAACTCCTATCCTCCGTCCCAGACTTCTACAAGATACCAGACTATCAGGGGGGGGGGGGAGAATATCAACTCTGGAATTGAGTCCATTGACCCAGACTCTTCAGCTTCAAGGTTTTTTTTTACCTCAGAGATCACACTGCTCCCCTCTCCCCCCATATCAGTCTGGTCTCTGGGAGCTAGTGAGTCCCATATGTGAAGACTGCATTCCTGCTTTTTCGTGGAGATAGTGTAGTTATTCACCTGTAACTGGTGATCCCTGGGAACATCAGGAATCAGTCTTCACAACCCGCCTTCCTCCCCTACGCGTTGTAGGGTTCTTTTATTTTATTATTATTCTCAGCTACAAACTCAACTGAGGAGAGGAGTAGGGAAGGCGGGCACAGTGGAGTGCTCCCAAAGACTTTCCTGTTGGATGCTGGGGAGCGTTCCCATACGGGCTCAGTCTGTGGTGTTCACCCATATGTGAAAACTGATTCCTGCTGTTCCCGGAGATCACCTGTTACAGGTGAGTAACTACGCTGTACCCTCTTCTGATCTGCTTTTCTACTGCTGTATCCTTCTCCATTTCCACATGGTTAGCAGGAGGAGTGGTACTTAACACAGCATCAGCTTCCTTTGCTGTGTGGAGCACAAAAAGGTGGCAGAATCATCATCACTGTGGTGCTCTTTTGTCGATGGCCATTTTCTGCCACTGTGCACTTTTTCTTTTTTTGACCTGGTGAGATCTGAAGGGCCACATCTCTTCTGCAAGATGCTCCACTGTTGCCATTCCCCAGGTGTTGCTAGACTCTGGACAGCAGCATTCTCTAGAACACTGGAGTCTCATTCTTCACTTCTTGCTGATAGATGTCAACCAACCTACTGCTATAATAGATCTACACATTTCTCTCTATGTATCTTTCATAGAAGAACTATAGAATATATCTAGCCAACAAGAAACAAAGTCATTATACATCACCCATCTGTTGTAGATCTTAGTGTCATTTGAAAGAAAGTCAGTTTTCCTACTAGAAAGACTTACAGTTGTAAATTGAGTTGTAAATGAAAGAGGCTTTCAGTCTTTGATTACAGCATCTTTGATACTTTCTATTCTTCCACAATAAAACTGCTTGAATTCTTTCTATATCTTTCATAGTTTGTCCTGCAAATAATCTCTAGCTTACTGCCCAATGACATGGAAGATATATAAATATACACTCCCTATCAGAAAATGCTATATCTTCCTAAATTAAATTTCTTCTGTTATCACAAGTTCTTACCAACTTCAGTGGGGGGACGAAAAAGACCTCAGAGACTGTTTTGACTAGTCAAAAGCTTTTCATGTCTTTCACATCATTGGTTATAAGAAAAACTTCCCTTTTTTGTAATAAATTTTTCACAACATTTTTTTTTTTACTTTTTTTAAACTTATAAAATAGTAATCTTTTATTGCATGTGCTCAAAAAACCCCAAATGGGGATATTTTCCCTTTTATCACCTCCCCGTAATTGCTGATTCTGGGTTGTTTCAAGAATAAATATATTGTGATAAGTTTTGGTTGATTGGTTTATTAAGTATGAGATGGACACATGGTAGAGTAAGTGGAGGAGTTGGCCTAGTGGTTGGGGCAAGGTACTTCAGGCCGGAGGGTCGGGGGTTCAAATCCCACTAGAAGACAGCAACCTTGGGCCGGAAGGACTGGGGTTTCTAGTCCCACAGGTGCTCCTTGTGGTCTTAGGCAAGCCACTTAACCCTCCATAGCCCATGTTCCCTGTAAAAATAGTTATCTCCAAGTTATAATGCCCTGTTCAATGTAATTTCAGTTTGTTCAATGTAAACCGCACTGATGCAGAATAGCACGGTATATAAGAGAATGTAAATAAATAAATAAATAAATAATTGGCTAGTTGGTGTGATTGACATGACTGATATTTGAGTTGGGTTGTATGAGAGGTCCATGTGGATCACTGATGCCCCTTGGGTTTGCTGAACACTCTGTTTTATGAAAGAATGTGATTGGTAAGAGTATGATGGATAGGGAGATGCTGTGAGTGATAGACACAGCTGATATTAACCAGGGCTTTCCAGTCATGTGTGCAAATGCTAGAAGCCAGTGAGTGGCAGGATTGGGCAGGTATTAGTAGAATACCCATTTGATTGGATTTGGGACTGAATGAAGGTGTTTGGCGTGTTTTGGATTGGAAGATCAAAAATGAGACTATCCATATAGGGAGAAAAGTTTTGGCATGATGTGAATTTGACGTATAAGATTGCGCTGAAGTGAATGTGACAGGTGTCTTAAATACAGAAGTTTAATGAGGGTTATTTAAGAATAGTTTCTTGTGACCTGGGTGTAATATCATTTGTGAAGTTTTTCTAAGGTATGTGTTGTATGATTTTTAAAAGGAAGTGAGTATGATTGTGCTGAGGTATATGTGTCAGGCATAGATGAGTAGTGATTATATGGGGTAATTGTGAATGAAGTTTTTGAGACTTTTAATGGAAGTGACTTTGATTTTGTAAGCATATATGGAAATGTGTTGTTTAGATCGGTGGATTGGGAATGTTGCTGTCTAATTAAGGAATGGATTAATGTTTTTAAGGTATATGGGGTGTGTTTTACAGGTTTGCGTTAGGAGGCATAGGCAAGCAATGAACATGGAGTGTCAGATAGGAAAAAGGCCGACTGTGTGTGTGTATGAAAGTGAGAAATGCAGAGCCGGTGATATTGGAGTAGTATTGGTTTGTCCCTGGAAAATGTGAAGCTTGACTAGTATAAGAGTAACATATTTACAACAATGGGAGAGTCTAAGAGGGGTTCCTTTTGTATTCTGAGATAGTGACAACTGGTTTGTTTTATGGTACAACTCTCCCTGAGGCAGCGCTCAGCAAAACGCTGACAGCCTCATAAAGGAGCGGGTGGAGCTGGTCAAAGTGGAGCTAGTATCTTTTCAACAGAAGGGGAAGTGTCCCCATTTAGAGTTGTTTGAGTACATGCAATAAAAGGTTATTTTAAAATAGTTGCTCTTGTTGTTGTTTTGTTGTAAATAATTGACCCGGTTATCCAAGTTAATGTTCCTGTTATATGTAATAACCAGATAAATGTAACTTGTCTGAAGTTTTCTTGTTCCATGTAAACCGCGCTGATAATGAATAGTGCGGTATATAAAAAATGTTAATAAATAAATAAATAAATTTTATAAGTTAAAAAAAAGTTGTGAAAAATATTTGAGAAAAAGTTAAAAAAAAGAAAAAAAAAGAAAAAGAAAGAAGCGAGGCTTTTTTTTATTATCGATGATGTGAGAGACGTGAAAAGCTTTTGGCTGGTCAAACAGTCTGAGGTCTTTATTCTCCCCCCAATGAAGTTGATATGAACTGTGTGAGAAGAGAAGAGATGTACAGTAATTTGCAAAGATGCAGGATTTCCTGATAGGGACTGCAAAAGAGCTCTGTCAGGGTTTATCTCGGTTTATAGGGAAAATTTTTGCATTTAATAAAACTTTATCCCAGCTGTAATGAAATATATTCAGCTGTGCTGATCTCCTGAGATGTCCAGCTCAGCATTGAGTTCTGAACGTTGGTTATATACTTGGTTCTGCTTCAGGGAATAGGTTTTGCATTGCAGCTAATTCTGTTAACATTTCTACAAAGTCCATAAATGCACCCACCAAGTGCAACACGCTGGTAAAATGTGTGTTTTCCTTATGGCGTTTTAAAGATACCACACGCTCACTCAGTTATATAAATAAGCTGGCAAGGCAAGCCAATCCTCAACTGCCCCTAAATCGATGTCATTCACTCCAGCTCAACATTCAGATGTGACATAATTGAAAGTGTTCATGATTGCGGTTCTGAGTGTTTTCCTCCTTTAAGATTATAAATTGGGTGCATTAATTATTGATATAATAGTAGAGTGTTTTTTTCCTGTTTTTGTCTCATTCCTCAGTGCCTCGGCATAAGTATTGATCAAGCATATTTAAGTTTTGCCAATACTCTTTTCCTGTTCATGAAATTTCGGGCATACAGTGACGATGAAAAGGGTATTTGACGTACTGTTCGGTTAGAAGAGGCATATATTTGATAATGATGATAACGTGAAAAGAAAGAAGCAGTCATGTCTTGTGGAAATTGAAAAGGACTAGGCCACGACACCCAGTATTTTTAATATGCAACAGGAAAACTTGGTTAAAGTGCAACATTTTTATTAAAAGACATACAATTTTGGATTATTTTTTAAAGTCAATTAATTTATAGTGAATACAAATAACAAATATACATTATGTAAATACAGACATTATCCATATTTTTACAGTACAGACAATATAAATATTTTAACCTGTTGACATATACATATGCATCTATGGCAATATACACGTCTGTTACTATATACTCTATTCATATGTTGGGAGGAATATTTTAGGTTACATATCTGAAACTCTTTTCCACACTTAATTATCAATTTACCTTGCCAAAGGAAGATGAATGAGATTATACTTAGCCTAGAGGAAGAACACAATAAGATTTTGGTAAAGACTCAAGTTTTATTACTGCTTGT
The DNA here is from genome assembly GCA_033557465.1 of Ichthyophis bannanicus. NCBI lineage: Eukaryota > Metazoa > Chordata > Amphibia > Gymnophiona > Ichthyophiidae > Ichthyophis > Ichthyophis bannanicus. Next base: position 71,472,225 of record CM066046.1, on the reverse strand, counting down.
GTCATAAGAGCATCTTGTAAACACATCTTCTATGCTCAAAATACATAATAAACCTAACTAGTACAGTTTCTAAAGTTTATATTGGTATGATTCTTTAAGAGGCTTGACAGGAGGTTACAACTATGTGAAATTGCTAAAGCAAGGATCTACACATTAAATAATTGATTTATTTTGGTTTATATATTGGAGTATCAAACCCCATATTTGCTTCACAAAACGCTTATAAGTAGAATCTGAGATGCTGAGGTCAGACGTTCCAAGTAATATTTATAAACAACTATAGATAGGACAAATTGAGGATATATTTTTGTTTCTTCTTCATTCAATTTATCTGCCATCAGATCGACATATGTTATTTCCACATGAATTGTAAATGCTGCATTTCCAGTTTTTAAACATTTTTATAAGCACTTGTTCACTGCTGCACGAAAGAAAACAGATGTCCCGTAATTAAAGAAAAAGATGCTGGTTTGTTGTTAGGACCAATGATGTCTAAAGCTCTTCTCAGGTACCCTTAGCAGATTTGGTGTTGAGGTCAGATATCCATGAGATACATTTAAGTATATGCAAACAGATGCCATGCATATTCATTATGGATATCCTGACTATCTGATGGGCTTGGGTATTTGAGAACTGATTTGGGAACTACTCTAGTACAAACTTAAAACTCACTGAAAAATGCTTCTATCTGATAAAAATGGGAGGATATCATGTGAATATAGATAGTTTGTATGTGTGTAAGCAATTGTAAAGCCTGTTTTTGAATTGAGATGAAAGACTTGTATATTTAATATTTTTAATTCATTATCTCAGATGTAGTGGGGCATCCTGGTATGGGCATATATCAATAGATTTCAAGTATTATAAAATGAGTAATGCAACAGATTTTTGCTTACATTTTGTAAACATTTGTTTTTTACTACTTTATAATTATTACTAATAATCAAGTCTGGCACAGCCTCTTGGGTTTTTTTTGTTGTTGTTTTTTGGTTTGGCAAAAAACATCTCCTCATGTACATTATAACACTTATTTAGTTGGATAGTATATTATTACTTTTTAAAATTACCAATGTGCACACTTGTCCTACCAAGAGCACAACGAAATGTAGCAGGTTGGACCTCCCAGTACTTCACAGGATTCCCAAATAAACTAATCCCTCTGTACAGTGATTTCTTCACTCGGCTTCCTGTTGAACAGAAGTCATTCACTCCTACTTTCGAAATATGATTAGAATGAAGGAATATAACCTGTAGAGGAATAAAAACGTTACTAGAGTAGAGAAACGAATGCATAAGTTTGATTTATTTTAAAAGGGGGGGAGGGGTAGCTTATATATATATTGCATGCCTTGTTTGCTAGATTAGTCATCTGTTGGTTGAGAACGTCAAGATCACTACATTGAGCTAATAGCACAAAATACTACAGCTTTAAAATGGGTGTAAGCATTTAAGTATGGAATAAAGTAATTGAGTACAATTAAGCAGTGACATTTATCAAACTGCAACATGTATAAGATGTTAATATATTGTAAACGGGTGCCAGGCCTTCGCCTAGGGTGCGAAGGTTGGGGTACCCTGATATCTTCTGTTAGCAAATAATAGTCGTAAGTTGAGTGTTCAAGGCAAAACATAACAAGGAATTTATTCCCCTTCCCAAAGGATTTTTAAGTGCAAACAAAACATGGAAAACAAAAACCTTCTTCTGAAAGAAAAATATCTTCTTTTTCTTTGCTATATACAAAACTTAGCATAAAGACTCAATGTTGTCTGCAAGGCATAGCGTGCAATCCATAGGAGCATATTCAAGTTCACTAGTGCTACACTCCCACTGCATATCCTCACATTCAGTGTGTGTGGGGTTTGGCTTCAGACCTTTACTGCTGTCTCTGGAAAAAACCCTCGCTGAGAACTCAGGGTATCTCATTAGAACACAGTTCCATACAGTGAGGTTTAAAAGTACCTGTAGCTGTAGTGTTTCTTCCCCGGCTCTCCTTTTGTTCCCTTCAGTTAGCAGGAACTTCTTTATAACTTTCTGCTGACACTTCTTGTGTTGAGCAGTGCCCTGGCCCTCTGTTCCGAACAGAACTTCTGGCTTTCCTTATTATAGTGCTAGGCTCCCACCTGTATGAATGCTGAAGCCTCTCCTCTGGCAGTGAGGTCTGGGAGACTCCCCGCTCTCTTGGTCCAGGTAGGTTCCTAGCCACAGGGTGTGCCTTTCTTCCTTCTGCTGCCCTGGCTTCTCTCTCTGAGCTGCAACCTGGTTTCTCACAGGAGCTCCAGCTGCCTGTAGTCTGTGTGCTTTTCCAGCCACGTTTCTCTGAGGCTTCTCCTCTGCTGCTTCCTGCTTCTCTGACACGCCCACTGCTTCTCTCTGAGGAATCACGGCACTTCCTTCTCTCTGAGGAATCACTGCACTTCCTTCTCTCTGGGGAATCACAGCACTCTTTTGCTGGAGCTACCCTCCGGCTTTTATCTCTCCGTTCCCTGCAGGCTGGCTCTGCTTTCTTGCCCAGGTGAGTGTAATCAAGCTCTGAGCTTGCTGCTACGTCAGAGCTTGGGTGTGTCAGCTCGGCTCCTCTCTATCTCCAGGAACAAGCAGGAATGAGTCTTCACATATGGGTACGTCGGCACCGAAGGAGCCTGCGCGGGAACGCTCCCCAGCTTCCCAAAAAAGAAAAGCTTTTGGGAGCATCCCACAGCACCTGCGCGCTGCCTTCCCGCCTTTCCTAACCGCCTCTCCTCAGTTCTTCTTTTCCGCGGAGCCAGCAGGTCGTGTTCCTGTCACCGCTGAAGAAGTTCTTTATTTTATTTTATTTTATTTCTTTAGTCGCGCGTCTGACTTCCCCGACGTCGGACCGGTACCGCCGGTCTGTCTGTCTTTTCTTTTAAAAAAAAAAAAAAAGAACATATTTTTCTCTCACTTAGTGTGTTTTTCCTCTTTGGGCCTTAGGCCTCATGAGAAATTTTCCTCATGGAAAAACCAGCCTCCGGGTTTAAAAAATGCACTAAGTGTAGCTGTACTATTTCTGTCACCGACACCCATGAATGGTGTCTTAAATGTTTGGGTCCTGACCACTCCAGTTTGGATTGTCCGTCCTGCTCCTTGATGTCTAAACGAGGTTTACAGAACCGAGCAGCTAAGCTCCATGTGCTGTTTCCCTCTGATGCAGCTTCAGTGGCATCGACGTCTTCCAGGGCCTCTACTTCCTCCCATGGATCTCAGGTAACCAAACATAAATCCAGCCGGTCCTCGAAGGGTAGATCTCCTTCCAAGCATCGAGATGCCTCCGGGCTTGCCCTCGAGGATTCCGCACCGGCAAAACAACCCCGGCGGGAAGCTCCGGCTTCCAAAGCTCCTCCTATGGGGTTACAGGTTGACATCGATGGCACGGCCTCAACCGATCACCTGTTAGAATGCTCTGGGGTACCGAATTCCAGGCATTCATGGCGTCGATGGATCAGAATGTTCTATCCATGCAGCAGGCTATCACGGCCTTCATTGAAGCTGCGACGCTGCTCATACCACAACAAACCCTGTTGTCGGTATCGGCACCAGTGTCGGTACCGGTACCGACTGCATCGACGTCAACCAGGATGCCGACTGCAGCGGTCCCCTGTCCAGGGATGCTCATCGGTACCGAACCGGTACCGATGACGCCCGATGTCGATACCGCTCGATACGCGTATCAAGCTTTAGAAGAACACCCTGACAGGCGATACTTTGATTCCTCTGAAGATTCTGATACATCGGAGGAGTCTCCTGAAGTATCCATAGCCCTTCCTGAAGAGCCTTCTTCTCCAAAAAGAAGGATGTCTCCTCCAGAGGACTTGTCCTTTTTAGTCTGCTTTTCTCTGATCAGAGAAGAGCAGTGCTTTTTACAGTGCTCTGCTAGAGAAGTGGATATTTGTCTCCTGTGACACCTTGCTGTGAGTTCTAGCTGTTTATTAATTATTTATTGTTTGTCTAACTGTTTATTTAATTATTTATTGTTTGTCTTAGTGGTGTGCTAGTTCAGCCTTCTCAGCTATACCTTACCTTGCCTCTCTCAACTAACTGGGCTTTGTGTGGTAGCCAGGTTAACTGTTCATTTTAAATTAAATCTCTCTCCCCAGAACTTGCTGTGTGTTAAACTTTTTTCCTGTCCTAGCCTGCCTGAGTGAATCCTCCCCCTCCCCCCCCGCTGAGGTATTGTGTAGCCTTCTTCCTGTTTCCTCCACGTGTGCATAGTCTGTTTTAGTCTGCTTTTCTCTGATCAGAGAAGAGCAGTGCTTTTTACAGTGCTCTGCTAGAGAAGTGGATATTTGTCTCCTGTGACACCTTGCTGTGAGTTCTAGCTGTTTATTAATTATTTATTGTTTGTCTAACTGTTTATTTAATTATTTATTGTTTGTCTTAGTGGTGTGCTAGTTCAGCCTTCTCAGCTATACCTTACTTTGCCTCTCTCAACTAACTGGGCTTTGTGTGGTAGCCAGGTTAACTGTTCATTTTAAATTAAATCTCTCTCCCCAGAACTTGCTGTGTGTTAAACTTTTTTCCTGTCCTAGCCTGCCTGAGTGAATCCTTCCCCTCCCCCCCCCTGCTGAGGTATTGTGTAGCCTTCTTCCTGTTTCCTCCAGGTGTGCATAGTCTGTTTTAGTCTGCTTTTCTCTGATCAGAGAAGAGCAGTGCTTTTTACAGTGCTCTGCTAGAGAAGTGGATATTTGTCTCCTGTGACACCTTGCTGTGAGTTCTAGCTGTTTATTAATTATTTATTGTTTGTCTAACTGTTTATTTAATTATTTATTGTTTGTCTTAGTGGTGTGCTAGTTCAGCCTTCTCAGCTATACCTTACCTTGCCTCTCTCAACTAACTGGGCTTTGTGTGGTACCCCCCTCCCCCCGTTGAGGGTTCAGGACAGGGTACCTTGTAACTGCCCTCTTTAATAGGACTTATCTCCCTCCCTCCCTCCCCAGCACTCACCCACCCCTGGGGTAATTGTAGTTTTATAGGTACTTGCACATCTTAGAGGAAAGGGGCTGCTCTCAGGTGCAGCTCGTTATCCAAATCAGTCATACACAGAGGACCTGAGATTAATTACTTAAGCTTCAGGTACACAAGGTGTATTAGGGGTATTAGATACACTTTTATTGGTATAAGCATCTACACCAATCCTTATTATATACAGAATTTAAAAGACCTAAACACAAGCTTTAAACTAAGATGCAGACAGAAGTCCAGCAACAAGATGGGGGTTCTCCGGTCTTTTGCATTGAGTGTCACATGTATGATTTTCTCCCAGTTGGTGAGAGGTCTTACGTATGCACTAAGTGCAAAGAACTCTTTGCTCTCAGGGAACGAGTCCATTCTCTAGAGGCTAGAGTAGCAGACCTGGAAGACATAAGAAAGACAGAGAAGTACATGGACGAGACCTACAGGGATATAGTCCAGAAGTCCCACCTCCAGTCTGGCAGCATCCCTGTTGCCATGGAGGAGAGAGGTCACGTGACAGGAGAGCATTACCCTGGTGTGGCAGGAAGTGATCCTGTAACTAGGACCTGTCCTCCAGGTGATGTAAAACCCTCTCGCACCGAGGACGTTTCTCCAGGGCCATGTCCCCATGAGGGGAGGGTCAGGACAGCTGTTATAGTTGGTGATTCAATCATTAGAAATGTAGATAGCTGGGTGGCTGGTGGACGTGAGGATCGCCTGGTAACATGCCTGCCTGGTGCGAAGGTAGCGGACCTCACGCACCGCCTAGATAGGATCATAGATAGTGCTGGGGAGGAGTCTGCTGTCTTGGTACATGTTGGTACCAATGACATAGGAAAATGTGGTAGGGAAGTTCTGGAGGCTAAATTTAAGCTTTTAGGTAGGAAGTTGAAATCCAGAACTTCCAGGATAGCGTTCTCCGAAATGCTTCCTGTTCCACGTGCAGGACCCAAAAGACAGGCAGAGCTCCGGAGTCTCAATGCGTGGATGAGACAATGGTGCAAGGTTGAGGGTTTTGGATTTGTTAGGAACTGGGGAACATTCTGGGGAAAGGGGGGGCTCTTCCGAAGGGATGGGCTTCACCTTAATCAGGATGGGACCAGACTGCTGGCATTAACCTTTAAAAAAGAGATAGAGAAGCTTTTAAACTAGAAAATAGGGGATAGCCGACAGTCACCCAGGAGTGCATGGTTCGGACGAAGGTATCCTTGAAGGATACTACCAAAAGCAGTGAGGTTCCAAAAGGGAGCATAGTAGCCCAAATGCCCTTGAGTAAGGAGCAGACAGAGCATAAAGATTCCAAATTACCCCTGCCTACCAATAGCCAGATTAATATGAATAAAATACAGTCTCTAAAATGCTTGTATGCCAATGCTAGAAGTCTAAACAATAAGATGGGAGAGTTAGAATATATAGCACTAAATGAGAGGTTAGATATGATTGCACTCTCAGAGACATGGTGGAAGGAGGATAACCAGTGGGACACTGTGATACCTGGATACAAACTATATCGTAATGATAGAGCTGATCAAATTGGTGGAGGGGTTGCGCTCTATGTTAGAGAGGGCATTGAGTCAGAAAGGATTAAAGTTTTGCAGGGAACAAAATTTGCTCTAGAATCTCTATGAATTGAAATTCCATTTATGAAGGGGAAGGTGATGGCAGTGGGAGTATACTATCGACCACCTGGCCAGAATGAACAAATGGATGATGAAATGCTCAAAGAAATCAAGGAAGCTAACAAAAATCACAACAGAGTAGTAATAATGGGTGATTTCAATTACCCCGGTATCGACTGGGTCAGTGTCACAGCAGGACAAGCTAAAGAGATAAAGTTTCTAGATGGAATAAATGACTGCTTCTTGGAGCAGCTGGTTCATGAACCGACCAGAGGGGAAGCCATACTGGACCTAGTCCTTAGTGGAACGCCAGATCTGGTCTAAGAAATAAGGGTGCTGGGACCACTTGGCAATAGTGATCATAGTATGATCATGTTTGATTTAATTAGTGGAGGACAGATAGTAAAGGCATCCACAGTACTACCTTTTAACTTTCAAAAGGGAGACTATGATAGAATGAGGAATATAGTTAGGAAAAAACTAAAAGGAGCGGTTCCGAAGATTAAAGACTTACAGCAAGCTTGGGTGTTATTTAAAAATACTATCCTCAAAGCTCAGACCAGCTGTATTCCACGCATTAAGAAAAGTGGAAGAAAGTCCAAAAAACTGCCAGCATGGTTTAAAGGTGAGGTCAGAGAGGCTGTTGCTGCCAAAAAAGCAACCTTCAGGAAATGGAAATGGAAAAAAGAGCCAAATGATGAAAACTGGAAACAGCACAAGCACTGGCAAGTTAAATGCAAAGCATTGATAAGGCAGGCAAAGCGGGAATTTGAGAAGAAACTTGCTATGGAAGTAAAAACACGAAATAAAGACTTTTTCAAGTACATTCGTAGCAAAAGGCCTGTGAGAGAGTCAATTGGACCATTAGATGATAGAGGGGTAAAAGGGGCAGTAAGAGGAAACAAGGCTATAGCAGAGAGACTGAATGAATTCTTTGCTTCGGTCTTTACTGAGGAAGATGTAGGGATGTTACCCAAGACTGAAGTGGTATTTAAAGGTGATACTGCAGAGGAATTGAGAGAAATATCGCTACACCGGGAAGATATATTACAACTATTTGATAAACTGAATAGTAGCAAATCTCCTGGACCGGATGGTATACATCCCAGAGTGTTGAAAGAACTGAAATATGAGATTGCAGACCTGCTATTGGTAATCTGTGAACTTTCATTAAAATCATCTGTAATACCTGAAGATTGGAGGGTCGTCGACGTAACACCAATTTTTAAAAAGGGTTCCAGGGGTGACCCAGGAAATTACAGACCGGTGAGCCTGACGTCAGTACCAGGGAAAATGGTAGAAACCATCATAAAGAACAAAATTACACAGCATGTAGATAGTCATGGCTTAATGGGAGACAGCCAACATGGCTTTAGACAAGGAAGATCTTGTCTTACTAATCTGATATGTTTTTTGAAGGTGTGCATAAACAGGTAGACAAAGGTGAGTCGGTTGATATAGTGTATCTGGACTTTCAGAAAGCTTTTGACAAAGTCCCCCATCAGAGACTTTTGGCGAAGCTAAAATGTCATGGGATAGGAGGCAGTGTACTATTGTGGATCGGGAACTGGTTAAAAGATAGAAAGCAGAGGGTAGGGCTAAATGGCCAATATTCCCAATGGAAAAAGGTGAATAGTGGAGTACCCCAGGGATCTGTACTGGGTCCGCTGCTTTTTGACATATTCATAAATGACTTGGAAAAGGGAATAACTAGTGTGGTTATCAAATTTGCAGATGACACAAAACTGTTTAAAGTTATTAAAACCCAAGAGGATTGTGGAAAACTGCAGGAGGATCTGGATAAATTGGAAGACTGGGCATCCAAATGGCAGATGAAATTTAATGTGGACAAGTGCAAAGTTATGCACCTAGGAAAGAGCAACCCACACTATAGTTACACGATGCAAGGCTCCACATTAGAAACCACCACCCAGGAAAAAGATTTAGGAGTCATCGTGGATAACATGTTAAAACCCTCCGCCCAGTGTGCAGCGGCAGCCAAGAAAGCAAATAGAATGCTAGGTATCATAAGGAAAGGGATGGAGAACAAAACAAAGGATATTATAATGCCTCTGTATCGCTCCATGGTACGACCGCACCTTGAATATTGTGTGCAATTCTGGGCACCGTATCTTAAAAAGGACATAGCGTTATTAGAAAAAGTACAGAGAAGAGCCACCAAATTGGTGAAGGGGATGGAAGGCTACTCCTATGAAGAGAGGCTAAGAAGGTTAGGGCTCTTTAGCCTGGAGAAGAGACGGCTGAGGGGAGATATGATAGAGGTCTATAAATTAATGAATGGAGTGGAATGGATAAACGTGGATCAATTGTTTACGCTATCAGAGTATAGAAAGACTAGGGGACATGTAATGAAGCTACAGGGTAAACTATTTAAGACAAATAAGAGAAAATATTTTTTCACTCAACGTGTAATCATACTCTGGAATCTGTTACCAGAGGATGTAGTAAGGGCTGTTAGTATAGCTGGGTTTAAAAAAGGTTTGGACAAGTTCCTGGAGGAAAGGTCCATAAACCACTATTAAAAAGGGACCCAGGATATCAATGCTTGACCCAGTTACAAGCATTGTGGAACCTCTGTCTTTTGGGGATATTGCTAGGTACGTATGACCTAGATTGGCCACTGTTGGAAACAGGATACTGGGCTTGATGGACCTCGGTCTGACCCAGTATGGCATGTCTTATGTTCTTATAAGACTTCATAAGAGAAGTGGCTAAAGGACTTTCTATTTCAGTAACCTCTGAATCAGAGCCTAGAGCTAAAAAAATTGGATATTTTAGGTTATTCTAAGGCTCCTAAGGAGGCAGTCACCTTGCTAATTCATGAGATTCTTTGAGCACATGATTGACTTATGGGAGACTCCTCTCACTATCTCTCCTCATTCTCGAAGATTGGACACTATGTGCCATGTCCCTCCTTGTCCTGGTTTTCATAAAACACAGCTTCCTCACCATTCTATTGTGGTGCAGTCAGCTATGAAAAGGATAAAGAGTGCAAAAAGACACTCCTCTGCCCCTCCAGGAAGAGAATGCAGGACCTTGGATGTTTTTGGTAGGAAAATCTTCCAAGCCAGTATGCTCATTGCCAGAATCAACTCCTATAGTCTTTACATGGGTATTTTTTTAAAAGAAGTTGCAGATAAACTGCACACTTTCCTCCCTTTTCTTCCAGAGGATAAAAGGGAAGAATTCCTTCTTTGGCTTAAGCATACTCAAGACATTTCAAAGTTTTCCAACCGTGCAGCTTTTGACTCCTTTGAAGGTGCCAGCAGAGCTTCGGCCATTGCCATAGCTGCTCGCAGAATTGCTTGGCTCCAAGCTTCTGATTTAGAACCTTGGGTCCAGAATGGTTTAGGAAATCTTCCCTGTACAGGTGAAAACCTGTTTGGCAAAGAATGGCAAATAAAAGCCACTCAAATGGATGCAGAAAATTCTGCTCTGGATAGACTTTCAAAGTCAACCTCCATTCCTGCCAGGAAAAAACCTTTCAATTAGTCTTTTTTCAAAAAGTGCAGATTCCCTTCTACTTCTGGCCAACAATCATCTACAGGTCGCTTTGCTACTAAGCGTCAGCAACCTAAACAGGCCAGGCCTAAGTCTACAGGGGCTGCTGCAACTCAGCAGTCCCAACCTCCTCAGGGGTTTTGACTTGATGCTAGAGAACTTAGCCTTTCTGGCTCTAAAACAGCCAGAGCCTCTCACCATTGCAGGAAGGTTAGCTCATTTTGCTCCCAGATGGGAGCAAATTACAGCAGAGCAGTGGACTCTCTCCATCATAAGGGAGGGCTACAAACTTCATTTCTCAAACCTTCCTCCTCACACCATGGTGAGACACTTCAATTCTCCAACATCTCTTCTCGACCTTCTAGGTCAGGAGGTGGCTACCCTTCTTGCCCAAGGGGCAATAGAAGCAGTACCTCTTCTTCAACAAGGGTCAGGGTTTTACTCCCCCTATTTTCTCATCCCAAAGAAAACAGGGGGCTACAGACCCATATTAGATCTCCGAGAATTGAACAAATTCCTATACAAGGAGAAATTCAAGATGCTTTCTCTGGGCACTCTCCTTCCATACCTTCAGAGTCAGGATTGGCTTTGTTCTCTAGATCTCAAGGATGCGTACACACATGTCCTTATCCATCCTTCTCACAGAAGGTTTCTCCGTTTTCTTTTCCAAGGAAAGCATTACCAATACAGGGTGCTTCCTTTCGGTCTGGCCTCTGCTCCAAGAGTGTTCACCAAATGCATGGCAGTAGTAGCTGCATTTCTACGCACTCTGGAAATATTTGTATTCCCATACCTGGACGACTGGCTCATCCGAGCTCCATCCCAGTCAGAGGCCCAGATTTCCCTAGACTGCACAAGGCGCATTCTGCAGTATCTGGGACTTGTGGTAAACCTCCCAAAGTCCCAGCTCACCCCTACTCAGTCTCTAGAGTTCATAGGGGCCTGGTTAGATACTACCACTGCAAGGGCCTATCTTCCTCAGGCCCGTTGCCTACGCCTAGTGCAGTTAGCCTCCCAGATTCAGTCAAAGAGCCATTTAACTGCCCGGGAGATGCTGCAACTGCTAGGCTACATGGCATCCACAGTGCATATGGTCCCCTATGCTCGCCTTCACATGAGAGCAGCTCAATGGACTTTGTCCACCCAGTGGACTCAAGCATCAGGGGCTCTGTCAGACATTTAGCAACCTCCAGGCGCCTCTTTTGGTCTCTCCAGTGGTGGAAGTCCACCCAAAATCTGTTGCTGGGGTCCCCCTTCCAACAGTTGTTGCCCCAGGCAACCCTTACAACAGATGCTTCCCAAACAGGTTGGGGAGCTTATCTGCAAGACCTCTCCACTCAAGGCACTTGGTCTCTACAGGAGACCTATCTCCATATCAACCACTTGGAGCTCTGAGCAGTTTTTCTAGCTCTCAAGGTCTTCCATACCCTGCTCAGCTACAAGACAGTCCTCATTCATACGGACAATCAAGTAGCCATGTTTTACATAAACAAGCAAGGAGGAACTGGCTCTCTGTCGCTTTGCAACGAAGCTTTAAGATTGTGGGCCTTCGCCAGAGAGCATCAAATCCATCTCCTGGCCGTATACCTCCCAGGAATCCAAAACTCTTGGGCAGACAGACTCAGTCGAGTTCTGCTTCCACACGAATGGTCCCTGCACATGGACCAAGTACTCAGAATCTTTCAAGAGTGGGGAACCCCAGACATAGACCTCTTTGCAAGTCCGTGGAATGCCAAACTTCCCCGGTTCTGTTCCAGAATTCCGTGTCAGGGAGTTCAGGCCAAGGATGCCTTCCTCCTTCACTGGGGTCAAGACTTCCTGTATGCCTTTCCACCCATTCCTTTAATTCCCAATACTCTGTTCAAGCTCCAGAGGGATCAAGGATCTATGATCCTAATAGCTCCACGCTGGCCACGCCAAGTGTGGTACCCTCTACTTCTACATCTCTCTCAAGCTCCCTCCCTAGACTTGGGAGCTGCTCCAGACCTTCTGTCTCAGGAGGAGGGGACTTTGTGGCACCCAAACCCCAAGTCCCTTCACCTCAGAGCTTGGTTGCTGAAGGCCTAGACCTTCAAGATTGGAATCTTTCTCCGCAGTTGAAGGATATCCTCCATGCTTCCAGAAAACCTTCTACTAGAAGTTCCTATGCTTTTAAATGGAAATGGTTTTCCATTTGGTGTACTGAGAAGGGTCTTGACCCTCTAGCACTACCTTTGAATTCGCTATTGGAATATCTCCTGCATCTCTCCAATGCAGGCCTTAAGACAAATTCAGTAAGGGTCCATTTGAGTGCTATTGCAGCATCCCTTAAGCCTATTAATGGACAGCCTATTTCCTCTCATCCTCTTATTGCAAGATTCATGAGAGGCTAACTTTAACTAAACCTCCCATTAGGCCTCCTCCGGTGGCATGGGACTTAAATCTGGTTCTTGGTCAGCTTATGAAGCCACCTTTTGAACCCTTAGCCACCACCTCCTTGAAATTTCTTTCCTGGAAGGTTATTTTCCTCATTGCAGTCACCTCAGCTCGCCACATCAGTGAACTGCAGGCCTTAGTGGCTAATCCACCTTATACAAGGTTCCATCATGATAAGGTAGTCCTTAGGACCAATCCACACTTTATGCCTAAAGTGGTTTCACCTTTTCATCTTAATCAAGAGGTGTATTTACCTGTCTTTTTTCCAGGTCCTCATGCATCAAGTGCAGAGAGGAATCTTCATACCCTGGATTGTAAGAGAGCTCTTGCCTTTTACTTACAAAGGACACAGCAACATAGGAAGTCTTCTCAACTCTTTGTTGCCTTTGATCTCTCTCATTTGGGACTTCCAGTCTCTAAGAGGACACTGTCCAATTGGATTGCTCAGTGTATTTTTTTCGCCTACCAGAGTAAGAACCTTTCTCTGGAAGGCCATGTCACAGCTCATAATGTGAGGGCCATGGCCACCTCTATGGCTCATCTAAATTCTGTGTCCATCGACCAGATCTGTCGAGTGGCCACCTGGGCCTCGGTTCATACCTTCACAGCCCATTACTGCTTGGACAAGGACTCCCGCCGGGATGCCTTGTTTGGTCAGGCTGTTCTCAAACACCTGTTCCATGCTTAGTCAACTCCTGCCCTCCTTCCCTGGATGGATGCCTGAGATCTATAGGAGGAGGTAGAACCCTTCCCAGGGTCTCATATCCTTGGGGATCTCCCAGGCATCTTTAGCTAGGGAGTCCCCATATGTGAAGACTCATTCCTGCTTGTTCCTGGAGATAACACAGTTACTTACCTGTAACAGATGATCTCTGGGAACTGCAGGAATAAGTCTTCACAACCCACCCACCTCCCCTAGGAGTTGTATCTCTCTATCTGTCTTTCCTTCCTCTCTCTCTCTTTGTCTCAGCTTTAAAACTCGAACTGAGGAGAGGCGGTTAGGAAAGGCGGGAAGGCAGCGCGCAGGCGCTGTGGGATGCTCCCAAAAGCTTTCCTTTTTTGGGAAGCTGGGGAGCGTTCCCGCGCAGGCTCCGTCGGTGCCGACGTACTCATATGTGAAGACTTATTCCTGCTGTTCCCAGAGATCACCTGTTACAGGTAAGTAACTGTGCTTTCCCTGTTTCTCATGAGCTGTATATGCTGGCTGACTAACAGTTTCAAAGGTAAATTCTTTCTTTCTATCTATTTGCATAGGTTCTGTGTGGGCTTCTACGTCACAATATGATTTGTGATGCTGGAACTTATTCAAAACATCCTTACGTCAATGAGAAGTGAATGTGTGTCATAATTAAGACTTTTGGTTATAACTGGAAAACCCCAATAAAAGACCCCCAGTGAGGGTTTTGAGTTTTTTGGTCACAACATAAAAAACCTTGAACATTGCTCATGTTGCTGCAGTATGGCATCTAGCTGCTGCCATCGTGGCTGGATGACATCTTTCATGTGGGAGCCAAAAGTCTGTGGACGGTGGTGACGTTGTCTTTGGCAGCTGCTCATTCTCCTCCTCTGCCTCCATCTGAGCATGCTCAAAACTCATGGGCAGCCCAGCTCTGATGTCACGATGAATGAGATTAGCATTGGAGCCGGGCAGTCCTGCCTGTGAGTTTTGAGCATGGCTGCAATGCAGGCAGATGAAGGGACTGTTGCTTTAGAAATATAAAAGACCATGCTGGGGGAAGAGGAAGAAAGCGGGGAGATGATGAGGATGAAGGAAAGGAAAGGAAAGGAAAGGAGCTACAGGCCTATGCTGGTTAAGTGCGTAAGGAAAAGAGGGAGTAGGTACATGTTGGGGGCGGGGTACAGCAGGGACTGGAAGCTTAGTGGCAGCAAAGGAGTTTGGGGATTCAGTAGGGAGTTGTGGGTACTCAGAAAGGGAAAGAGAAGGACTCTAATTCCAGAAGGTGAATAGGGATTGGAAGGAAGGGGGATACCAGGGCCTGGGTGATAGGATGGAGGAAGGGTGGGAACTCGCACAGTAAGAACCTGAAAGAGTGGGGAGAGAACAGGGACTCTTTAGGTGTGGATTGGGGGATTTTAGGGGAGGATTAGAAGAAAAGGGTGAATCCAGGTGGGGGAAGGGTAGAGAGCGTGGGAACCAGCGGGAAAGAGGTGCTTGAAGATGGGAGTATAGGAACTCAGGATTTGAGATGGCGAGCAGGAACATGGAGATTGAGAGGAGGAGGAAATAGAAGTCTGGGGAGACTCAATGAGTTTGGAAGGGCACATGAGGACTGTGGGACTGAGAGTGAAAATGAGAATGTGGAGGGGGAAGTAGGGAATAAAAGTGGGGAGGAGGATTGATAAAGAGAGCATGTATGTGACTGCGGGGGATGATGGGGGCTTGAGATAGCATATTTGTATCATTTAATGGACTCCACCTAAATTAGCACAAAAAATTTATTCTGTGATGCAAATGCACTTATAACGTCTCGTTCCTTATCGTCTCTCCGGGCCAGTCCAGAACAGATGGGTAGTCAAATCCCCCTCCTCTAGCAGCTGAGGACTGAATGCTGATTCTTGTTGCTAGGATACCTATCTCTCCCCTGGCGACAGGAGGCAGTCTTAATGTCCTCAGCAGCTAGACTGGATGTGTAGAGATTTGTCTCCCCATTGCTGTTCTGTTACTTTGCCCTTCTTTATGCTTTATTTTTGGAAAGAGTTTCACTTTAAGTTGGTGCTTGGCCCTGGCTGGGTATTTAGCACTTTCTATTGAGGTGAGTGCCTGCCCTGCGGTGCACAGGGAATGGGACAGAGCCTGTCTCCTCTTCTCTGTGCCATGTGCTGCTAGGGATCAGACCTGGGGGCCCCAGTTACTGTCCTGAATCGCAGGTGCTCTGATTTTTTGGCACTCCGGTCTTCGGGACACGCAAATAGCAGCGGTTTCCTGGCTAGATGTGAGCGTCTCGCTATCGGCTCCTCACCAGGTATTTTGGGGTTGATTTCTGCTTCCCTTGTTTCTGTCGCGGGCGCGCGCCTTTCCGTGTGTGGGGGCTTTTGCCGGTATTGTTTTCTCACTCCTTCGGGCTTCTGGGCTTCCGTTGGGTTTAGGCCGCTTCTCCGTCATGCCCGAACGCTCCGGTTCTCAGGGGGACCATCTTGAGGCGTTTCAGACTCCCGCGGAAAGCGCGGGAGTGGCGGCCATTTTGTCCGCGCCAGCCGCGTCGACAGACCCGACGGCTAAGCCGGCGAAGAAAAAGGCCAAATCACGCCATGTGGTGGTGGAGCAGGAGAAGCCTTCTATATCTTCTCTCCCTGCCGTGCTGGATCCTCTTCTTAGTCCCGAATTCATTTTGGCGTTTCATCGGGCGTATTTGCTCAAGCACTCGCAGACTCCTTTGCCTGGGGGGGCAGGATCTCTGCCGCAGTCTCAGGCTGGGTTTTCTGGCTGTTCCGGACCTACAGAGGGGGTTCAGGGCTTGCCTACCCTTTCACCTTCTAGGGGGGATAGCATTTCCCTGCCTACAGAGGCTCTGGGGCCAGAGGAAGGTGAGCTCCAAGATGATTCATGTGTGGACCCCTGGCCGGCTGATTTAGAAGAGGGTGAATTGGGGCCTGGGGAAGACCCTAATTTGTTTAGGGTTTTTAGGAAGGAAGAATTGTCTGCGCTAATTGCGCAGTCTCTGCTGGCGCTCAATGTTGTTCCGCCAGCGGTACAAAGTGAGCCCTTGGAGGATCCCCTTTTTCCAGGGGTTTAAGTCTGAACAGAAATGTTTTCCTTTCCACCGAGTCATCAAACAGATGATTGAGTCGGAGTGGGAGTTCCCCGAGGCTTCCTTGAGAGGGGCTCGGAACATGGCTCGCTTGTATCCGGTGCCCCAGGAGGAGTTGGAGCTCTTGCGCATGCCGAAGGTGGATGCGCTTGTTTCGGCGGTCACCAAGAAGACCACCATTCCGGTAGAGGGGGCTACGGCCCTGAAGGATGTGCAGGATCGTCGCTTGGAGGGGCTCTTGAAACAGGCCTTTGATGCCAACGCTCTGGCGCTGCAGGCCTCGGTCTGTGGGGCGTTCGTTTCTCGTGCTTCTATTCGGTGGAGTCAACAGGCGTCCAGTTCCGAGGGTCCTTCTTCTGCTTCTGAAGCGGCGAAGCTCGAGTCGGCGGCTGCTTATCTGGCGGATGCTTTCTATGATTTGATTCGCATTACCGCAAAGGCGATGGCTTCCGTGGTTGCCTCCCGCCGGTTTCTCTGGTTAAGGAATTGGGCGGCGGATGCCTCTTCCAAAGCGCGTCTTAGTAAGCTGCCGTATAAGGGTAAGCTTCTGTTTGGGGAGGCGCTGGAAAAGATTGTCAAGGATTTGGGTGACTCAAAAGGGGGTCGCCTCCCGGAGGATCGTCCTAAGGGGGGTAAGCAAGGTTCCTTCTCGAGAGGCCAAGGGCGTGATTTTCGCCGCTTTCGGGGAGCTCGTTTTAGCCCGTATCAGCGCGGTCGCTTTCCGTCTCGGGGTCCTTCCTTTCGGGGCGCTAGAGGCTCCAGCAGAGGCTATTTTGGTGCCTCTTCGGCGGCCGCCAAGAAGCCCCAATGAAGCGAGGCCGGTCCAGGCGGAGCTCCCAGTAGGGGGTCGGTTGCAGGAGTTTTTCTCCGCTTGGGCCGCCATTACCACCGATCGCTGGGTACTGCGGATTATCAGCGAGGGTTATGCGCTCGAATTCGCTTCTCCTCTGTCGGATGCGTTCCTTTTTTCTCCCTGCGGGCCGGCGGTCAAGCGACAGGCCGTTCACGACACGTTGATGCGTTTGCTGCGGCTCCGGGCCGTGGTTCCAGTTCCTCGAGACCAGTGCGGTTTCGGTCGATACTCCATTTATTTTGTGGTTCCCAAGAAGGGAGACTCCTTCAGGCCAATTTTGGATCTGAAGCACGTCAACCGCTGTCTGCGCGTCTCTCATTTCCGTATGGAAACTTTGAGGTCGGTGATCCGGTCCGTGCATCCGGGGGAATTTCTGTCTTCCATCGATTTGACGGAGGCTTACCTCCACATCCCGGTCCTTCCAGCCCATCAGCGTTTCCTTCGGTTTGCGGTTCCCCTGGGTCATTTTCAGTTTCGGGCCTTGCCCTTCGGGCTGGCGACGGCGCCCCGCACGTTCACCAAAGTGATGGTGGTGGTGGCGGCGGCTCTCCGCAAAGAGGGCGTGCAAGTGCATCCCTATCTCGACGACTGGTTGATTCGAGCTCCGTCACGCGAGGAATCGTTTGCTGCCACCGCGCGAGTGGTTTCTTGTCTCGAGAACCTGGGTTGGATAGTGAATCAGGCCAAGAGTCGCCTGCAGCCGGTTCAGCAGCTTCACTATCTGGGGGCCTTTTTCGACACGGGCAAAGGGTTCGTCTCCTTACCGCTGGACCGTGTCCGCAAGCTTCTATCTCACGTGTCCGCCTTCTTACATCTTCGTGCTCCCACAGCTTGGAAGTACTTGCAGTTGCTGGGACTAATGGCGGCGGCCTTGGATCTGGTGCCTTGGTCTCGGGCGCACATGCGGCCTCTTCAACAGGCTCTTCTCTCGCGGTGGTCTCCGCAGCGTCATCCGCTCTCTCCCGGCGCTTGGGCTGTCCCGATCAGGTGAAGGCCAGTCTCCACTGGTGGATGGTTCCCGATCATCTCCTAGCGGGCGTCCCCTTGTCTCTGCCGGAGTGGGTCTTGGTTACCACGGATGCCAGTCTGTCCGGTTGGGGGGCGCATTGCTTAGCTCAAATAGCACAGGGCTCCTGGTCGATGGAGGAGGCTCGATGGTCCATCAATCGTCTGGAGCTCCGCACCGTGTATCTCGCGCTGCTGGCGTTTGTGGAGTTGCTGGAGGGAAAGCCTGTGCGCGTCTTTTCCGACAATCTCGTGACGGTGTCTTACATAAATCGCCAAGGGGGAACGGGCAGTCTCGTTCTCCTGGAGGAGAGTCAGCGCTTGTTTCAATGGGCGGAGGTGCACCTGGTGGCACTTTCGGCGTCCCATGTCGCGGGCAAGCACAATGTGCAGGCCGACTATCTCGGTCGTCACCGCCTGGATCCCGGAGAGTGGGAACTCCATGCGGACGTGTTTCTGGAGGTCACTCGACGCTGGGGGTCACCCGGTCATGGATTTAATGGCGACGCTGCACAATGCCAAGACCGAGCGTTTTTTCAGCAGATGCAGGGAACACATGTCGGAGGGTCTCGACGGTCTCGCGCAGCCCTGGCCGTCGGGTCAGCTTCTCTATGTGTTTCCGCCGTGGCCCTTGATAGGGCGAGTGATTCAGAAAGCAGCCACTCACGAGGGTCGGGTGATCCTTATTGCTCCAGATTGGCCCAGGCGCCCTTGGTATGCCGATCTGATGCGGCTACTAGTAGCGCCGCCCTGGCGATTGCCCGCTCGAGCGGACTTGCTGATGCAGGGTCCCGTTCCAATGCCCCAGGCGGATCAGTTCTTGCTTACGGCCTGGCTCTTGAGCAGGATCGCTTGCGACGGAAGGGGTATTCCTCTTCAGTGATTTCCACGTTGCTGCAGTCTCGCCGACGCTCCACGTCGCTAGCGTACATCCGCGTGTGGCGCGTGTTTGAAGCTTGGTGTGGTGATCGATCCCTGCGAGCACGTTTCTCTTCAGTTCCAGATATTCTTCAGTTTCTCCAGTGTGGGCTGGAGAAGGGTCTTGCTCTGAGCACCTTGAGGGTGCAGTTGGCTGCATTGGCGGTGTTTCGGGGTCCGGTTCGCGGGTCTCGTCTTTCTTCGCATCCGGATATCTTGCGATTCCTCAGGGCGGCCAAGCTTATTCGGCCTCCTGTCCGGCAGGTTATTCCTCCGTGGGATTTGAACCTTGTGCTGGAGGTTTTGGTTTCTGCTCCCTTTGAGCCGCGCTCCTCCAGTTCCATTCGGGAGCTGTCCTGGAAAACGGCCTTCTTGGTCGCCTTGTGTTCGGCTCGCCGCATTTCTGATTTGCAGGCCCTTTCCTGTCGGCCTCCCTTTCTTCAGTTTTCTGCGGAAAAAGTGGTCTTGCATCCTGTTCCATCTTTTCTGCCCAAGGTGGTATCTGCCTTCCATTTGAATCAGTCGATTTCGCTTCCCACCTTTGGGGCTACCGCAGCAGGATCTTCGGTTGATCGTTCGCTCAGACGGTTAGATATGGGCCGCGTTCTGCGGCGCTACCTTAGGGAGACCGAGTTGTTTCGTAAGTCCGATCGTTTGTTCGTGCTGTTTGGCGGGCCGTCCAAAGGTCAAGCGGCCTCTAAGGCCTCCATTGCGCGTTGGGTGAAGCAAGCCATTCGGGTGGCGTATGAGACCAGAGGCATACCTGTGCCGGTCGGGCTGCGGGCGCATTCTACCAGGGGACAGGCCACGTCCTGGGCGGAGTCGGCCTTGGTTCCGCCGGTGGACATTTGTCGAGCGGCGGCCTGGTCGTCTCTTCATGCGTTTTCGCGTCATTATCGCTTGGATGTGCTTGCGCGTCAGGATGCTTCGGTGGGGTCTTCCGCCGTGATAGCGGGGCTCACAGGTCCCTCCCTGGGTTAGTTACTGCTTTGGTACTACCCATCTGTTCTGGACTGGCCCGGAGAGACGATAAGGAAGACGAAATTAGACCTTACCTGCTAATTGTCTTTCCTTGAGTACTCTCCGGGCCAGTCCAGATCCCGCCCTGCTGTGTTTTATGCGGTTTCTGTGAGCTCAAGGTCTGTTCATAGTCAGTTTGGTGAAATATGGTAATCGAGAGACAATATTTATATGCGAAAGAAATGAATGAATGAATGAATGAATGAATGAATGAATGAATTAAAATAAAATAAAATAAAATAAAATAGGGCACTGCGAGGTTACTTCTGTGGGTGGTTCCTCGGGTGTCACCGTGCCTCTTATTGAGCAGTGTAGCCGGCTTCTGTAGCAGCGCGCTGCACACGCTCAGAGTCTTTTGGTGTAACTCTTTCTCCATTTTTCCTGTGCCACTTTGTTGTTTTTTATCTGCTTGTTACGTTAAGACTGCCTCCTGTCGCCAGGGGAGAGATAGGTATCCTAGCAACAAGAATCAGCATTCAGTCCTCAGCTGCTAGAGGAGGGGGATTTGACTACCCATCTGTTCTGGACTGGCCCGGAGAGTACTCAAGGAAAGACAATTAGCAGGTAAGGTCTAATTTCGTCTTTTTCTTAGCCTGCCAAATCACAGAATTGCCTGAAAAAATAAATTTGTAGGATCATAGTCCCTAGTCATAATTGTTTAATATAGTAACTAAGCTGTTAACCTGGCTGGGAGAAGGAATGAATGAATGCTGAGGTGAATGCCGGGGAGTGAATGTGCATATGGAGGAAGAGCTGGAATAATAACTGTAGTGGGGGGGGGGGAGGGTGAAGAACAGTAAATATCACACAAGGGTAGGGGGAAAATGTGGTGCTGACCCATATGGAGGACAACTAATTTAGATAAAGGCAATACAATTATTCTGATTTCCTTATTGGGCTTTAAGACTTGATTGATTTGATATTCTCAGAATCTTATGGTTAATGTTTGAAGCACTGATGATTTGTAGTCATGTATGAGGATGGCTGTGTTTTTGATAAATCTGCAACCATCATGTGTGTTAACTACTATATATTTACTTTTTTTTTTTCCAAGAGCCACTAATTTAGGGGTGGGACTAGAACATTAAACAAGACCAAACAGTTGCAGTTTGCTGGGAAAGTGGAGGCAGTTTGGTGATAAACTTGCAAGTGGTAGCAAAACTAGCAATCAGGAGCAGGACACAAGCTCCCACTGTAAACGGGGAAAGGCAAAAGTGATAGAAGTGGTGGGAGCAGTGCAGGGGGACTAGATCTTGCCTTGGGCAGGATGAGATCAAGCTATAGGATGGATGCAGCCCAGGGACTAGAGATTCCCAACTCAAAACTCACACCGTGTGCTAACTTTACTTGAATATTAGCATCAAGGGAAGGGAAAGAAAAGATAAGACATGACTGAATAGGGGGTGGATGCATGGAACAGCCTCACAGTAAAGGTAGTGGAGATAACATCTGTATCTGAATTCAAGAAAGCATGGGGCAAATACAGAGGATCTCTGAGGGAGAGGAAGAGATGGTAGAACTTAATAATTCTTGTGGATGGGCAGGCTGGATGAGCTGTCAGTCTTTATCTGCCATCATTTTCCCAGGTAAAAGTTGTTAATTAATGGAGGAGGCCATTGGGCTACGGTCTCAGCTGCCGGATTACAACCGGGTGCCCGTGGTTTTTTGGCCCTAAATGTTAGCGCTATTCATTGTCGGTCACGCTGGTAGCAAGGAGGGGTTAATTGAGTTGGCAGTTGGACGTCCTGTGGGCGTGGGAGAGTGGGTAAGCAGTTAGATGAATTTTAAAATGCCTGATTTAAATCAGGAGAGTTTGAGTAAATTGCCTTGTTAAAGTTGTCTCACTATTGTCTTCATGGGTGATACTGCTGAAAGGTTAAAAAAAAAAGGCTTGCCTCTTTGCAGATCATCAGTGGTGTAAATTCTGCCCAAGCAGGGCCCCCCCCCCCCCACAATGCAGGGGGTGAGTAGAAAGGGGGCCCACACAACAGCAGTAAGATAGCTCAGCAAACTTGCTTACATGATTGCTGTGCTGCTTCTGCTCTAGTAATTTTGCTGCGGGTCTGGCAGCTATTCTCCGCTGGGATGAAGTCTCATGAAGACAGCCGAACCGCAAGACTTCGGCCCAGTGGATCACACCATGGGGGGGGGGGGGTGGGGTGCATCACCACGACAATGTGGGGCCCTCATTGTAACTTAACGCCACTGCAGATGACATAAAGATTTGCAAAAGAATGGATACCTCAAAGGGAGTAGATAATATGAAAAAGGATCTACAAAATTAAAAGAAAAGTCTAATGCTTGGCAATTAAGATTCAATGTAAAGAAGTGCAGAGTGACACACTTGGGATGCAGAAACCTAAAGTTGCTGTATGTGACAGGGTGAGAGGCTGGTGTGCCCAGACCAGGAAATGGACCTTGGGGTGACAGTGTCTGAGGATCTCAAGGTGGCCAAACAATGTGAGAAGGTGATGGCCAAAGCCAGAATGATGCTAGGTTGCATACAGAGAGGAATAACCAGCAGGAAGGAGTTATTAATACCCCAGTACCAGTTGTCGGAGGATTGTGTTCAGCTTTGGAGACTGTACCTCACAAAGGATATAAAAAAAGACTTGAAACAGTTCAGAGGAAGACAACCAAAATAATACGGGGCTGCTGCCAGAAAACCTATGAGAAGAGACTTAAGACCTAAATATGTTTATTGTAGAAGAGAGGAGGTATAAGGGAGATAGGATACAGATGTTTAAATACCCAAAGAGTATTAATGAACAAACCTTTTTCAAAGATGGGGAAGCTGTACGAGGGCATGAGATGAAGCTGCAAGGAGGTAAACTTAAAAGCAACGTCAGGAAATACAGTTTTTCATGGAAAGGGTGGTAGATACCTCTAATGTCCTCCCAATAGAGGTAGTGGGGCAGCAACAGTGACGGAATTCAAAAAGCCATGACGCAGAGGATCCTTGTATGACAAGAGAATGTCATCAAAGCAAACTTAAATGACTTCACAAATAGAGAGGAGGGGGGGGGGGGGGGTAAACCAGCACAGAGTGGTAGGCACAACCTTAAACGAAGGCATAGAGGTAGGTACCCTGCATGGAGCAACATGTACAGCTCTACAACTCTAGCCCCTTTACTAGGCAGACTAGATGAACCATGCGCATCTAAACCTATGTTTCTGGAACGGGTGGGAATCGCGCCCATGCCCGATTTAAACGTCTTCGCCACAGTGAGACGTCCTATATGGAATCAGCCTCTATGTGGTTGAATGGTGCACAAATTCATACTAAACCTATAGGTTTTTATTTTTTACCTATTTTGGAATCTATACAGAGCAGAGCTAGGAAATTTCCCTTTATAGTTTGCCATATGAAAAAATGCATATATATTGAAATTCTGGTGTCTGAGGCTGAAAATGGCTGCTGACTGAGACAGAGTATAGCCACGATGTATGTGGCTGTCCCTGATCTCAGATGGAGTGTTCTGGAGGGGACTGTCAACTTCGGGGCTGTGTTGGGGGAGGGGGGGGGGGCGAAGTATGCCGGTATTTCAGGTATGTGGGAAAATGAGGCTGCAATATTGGGCCTGTGATCGGCCTTAAAGTGGGCAAAGTCGGCCTTAAAGGGCCTGTGCTCCATAAAAATGGCAGAAATTGGTGAAAATGCAAGTTTAAATTTTAAAAGTGTGAGGGGGTTTGAAGAGATGTAGAGTGTCTGGGGAACATATGGAGCATGTTTTTATAATTTTTAAATGCTGCGTTTTAACACGATTTGTGGCATTTGTGTAGGGGGGGGCTGTGCACCCGAGGTTATAAAAAGTGAATCAGAGCCTGAGGATTAAATAAAATTAATTGCTTATAGGTTAATGGCCCCTAAAAAGTTTATTTTGATGGTAAAAAGTGTACTTTTAATGTCTGAAAGTACCTGAATGTAGAGTGGGAGGAGGGATCTCTCAGGGGACTTTTCCTGCAATGTGGTTTAAGTGGGAGGAGAGTTGATAGTGACGCAGATTGGTGTTTGACTTTACCCTGCTTAAGAATTTAAAGAAACAGTTCCAAACATTGTTAAAAGTGATGGGAAAGCTGGGTAAATGGAACATTTATTGAAATTTGGGTATTTGAACTATTAGTTTGCGGTGCCTAGGACTTTTTGATGACATAGTGAGTGTAAGAATGCTTCGGTCTCAGGGGAGTTTAGAACATTGGAGGGTTTGAGTGAGTTGTCAGTTGGGGTCTGAATGTGGTGCTGAGTGGAGGTGTGTTAGCTGGCTGGTGTACCAGAGGCCTCTGGAGTTGTGACTGTTGGGAAGTTTGTGGTGTTGAAGTGGATTTGAGTGAGCTGAATTGGAGTATAAGTGTTTTGAATGGTTTAGAGGGATTTTTAGGGTTTTTTTACTTGAGCTGTAAGGGTTTTAGGAGCTGGTGGTTTTCTCCCCTTGTTATCAAGGGTGGCCTTCTCTACTGAGGAAGGACATTTCCTTTGGAAGAAATTGGGAACAATTTATTTATTTATTTAGACTAGTTTTTCTTTCATACCACTTTTCACTGGGGCAAAGCGGTGTATATTACAACAGCTGATACTACATAGAATGGTGGAACTTATTTACAGGACTAATTACTATATGCAATACGTGTTACATAGAACAGAATAACTTATACATATGAGGGATATCTGGATGGGAGGGGCAATAGGAGCAACAGGTTAGGTACATAATCAACTGCCGTTTCTTTGTTACGGAGGAGGATGCAGGGAGGGGGTTATGAAATGGGACCAAAGTGTTTGTTGAATAGATGAGTTTTGAGAAGTTTCCTAAATGTGGACAGATCGTTTGTCGATTAGAGGGTTCCAGGTAGAGAAGTCCAGAGGAATGGCGCATACAGTTTAAATGCTGTGTTGCAGGCATACTGGGCGCTTTTGTTTTTTTCTTGTGGTATGCTTAACATGTTTGTTGTATTTTGTCTTTTTGTCCTGCGAGGGTGGGTGGCATTCAGTAGTGATTGTAGATAGGTAGTATGAGGATTGATTGTGTATGATTTTGAAAGTCAGGAGTAGGATCTTGTAGCATATGCGGCTGAGTAGTGGCAATCAATGGAGCTGTTTGAGAATAGGAGTTATATGCTCATACTTTGACACCCCTTGAATTGTGTGTGCTGCAGTATGCAAAGAAGAGTGGATTTCGGCAGTCCTTGGTAGATTGAATTGCAGTAGTCAAAGTGGAGTGTTATGATTGCTTGGAAAGCTGAGTGGTAGTTGGATGGGCCCAATAGAGGGTGGAGATGGTGGAGAGTTCTGATTTTGTGATATATTTGTTTTGGATGAGAGTTCTCTTTTTTTGATATATTTGTTCTATTAACTTGCTTATGTGAGGCTTAAAGGTGAGTTGTTGGTCAAGAGTAATACCCAGGTATCTGACCTTTGGTTTTACATTCACGTTTGTCATTAAGGATTATGGAGGATGGTGGTTATAGAAACTGGTATCTTTTGTTATAAATAGTATTTCCGTCATCTTGTAGTTTATTTTTAGGGAATTGTTAGTTAACCATAGGGAGATGTCTGTTAAGTAGTTTTTTATTCTTTTATATGTTGGCTTGCTGGTGGTGATTGGTACATAGATTTTTATATCATCTGCATAGATATGGAAGTGGATATTGTGTGAGTGGATGATTGAGCATAATGGTTGCAGGTAGATGCTAAATAGCAGTGCTGCTAGGGAAGAGTCTTGTGGTATGCCTTGGGTTTGCGGTTATGGAGATGAGGAGCTAGCTCCCATTATAACTTGCTGTTGATGATCACTGAAATATGAGTGGAACCAGCTCAGGACATTGTCTTGGAGTCCGATGGATTGGAGTCTGTGAAGGAGAATGCTGTGGTTGATGGTGTCGAAGGTTGCTGAGATGTCTAGAAATATCAAGATGAAACCTTGGTTTGACTTCTGAGTTCCTATTATTAGAGTATTAAGCAGTGAGGTTATTAGGGTTTCGACACCATGGTTTGTCCTGAAGCCGTGTTACTGGGGGTCCAGACGAGCGTAGGTTTCAAGGTTTTCCTGGAGTTACTGTTGAATGTTTGTTTGTTTTTTTTATGATCTTGATCAAGAATGATAGGCTTGCTAGGTCTATATGCTACAGAATCATTGGGATTGAGATTTGTGTTCTTCATTTTGAGGTGGATGGAGGAGGGTTTAATTTGTTTAGGCATAATACCTTGAGTGATGGAGAGCTGGGTGATTCTCAATAAGGTTGGACTGAGCTCATCTTTAGATGCTTTAATCCAGCTCACTGGACACTGGTCAAGTGGAGATGTTGTTAAGGTTAATGTGGCGATGGTGAATTCTATGTTCTCTAGGTTGATAGTACTAAAGGTGGACCAGGAATTGCAGTTGTTGGAGTTGGTTGGTGGGGGGGATCTGTAGTGGAGACAAGTATGGGGAGCTGTTTGTTTATAGGAATTTGCTAGGGCTTGGGGATCAGGAAGGGTTTCCAAGGCACTTGAGTGGGCGGGGGGGGGGGGGGCTTTGTTAGGCTCTTTACTATCTGTAAATGAAGCAGAAAATTTGAATTTTTTCCTTTTTCCTGTAGGTTTAATTTTGAGACAGGAATAAGAAACTGGTTTGAAGATTTGAGATACTGGAACAATATTAAAAACTGGAGATCTCAGGAGTTTAATTGCTTGGCTAAAACTGATGATTAAGAAAATAGATTATTTTTATTTTCCACAGGTTTCCTGTTAAAAGGAGTGGAATGTTAGGAACAGTGACACACTGTTTGTTTTTTGAGATGCTTGCAAACTTGCAAGATCAAATTTCTTTTTGGTTAGACAGGTAATTAGTGAAAGATAGGGGAATTAAGTTTAAGAAACAAATTTATTAGCAACTAATTTATTTAGAAAAGATATTCTACAAAGGCCTGAAACAAGAAGAAGCAGCAGTTATCTGAGAGATACCAGATGGATAAGTAGCGCTACTAATATATCATAGAGCATGATTATATTTGAGCTCAAATATCTGTTTTACTCAAATAGTTATTTTACTTATAGGCATTAGAAGAGCATAGTTATGTTGCTCAGCAATACAATGCATCCTTTGGGAAATTGCAAAGTTAGTTTAGGTTTTTATGAGGTTGGTAAGGGTCCATACTTAGCAGTTTAAAGAGTGTTTTTAGAGATAACCAAGGCAAGACTGAGTAGTTACACTGCCATGTACGTTTTGATGCAAGGTATGTCATGATAAACATGTTAATTTCTACTTGATCTTATATCTTAGAATGCACTGAGATTAATCTTGATCTTATATCTTAGAATGCACTGAGATTAATTTCTACTTGATCTTATATTTTAGAATGCAGAGTGGAGTGGAGGAGTGGCCTAGTGGTTGGGGCAAGTTACCTCAGGCCAGAAGGTCGGGGGTTCAAATCCCACTAGAGGACAGCAACCTTGGGCCGGAAGGACTGGGGTTTCTAGTCCCACAGGTGCTCCTTGTGGTCTTGGGCAAGCCACTTAACCCTCCATTGCCCATGTTCCCTGTAAGTATTAGTGTATGTGTCTCATATCCCCTCGTGTTAAATGTATCTCCTAATTGTGTTGTGACCACTTTGATTGAACGATAAGGTGGTATACAAAACTGTCTAAATAAATAAATTACTTTGCAGTTTTCTGGGCATGAAACAGACTAGTATAGATAGTCTAGTTTGCATCAGCATTTATTTATCAGCAGTATTTGTCTAGTTTGCATCAGCACAACACTGTCAGTGAGAAGAGCAGCTTAGGAGATGCATGTTTTAACCAAGGAGGCGCGACCATCGAAGGCATCCACAAGAGATGGGCAGGATCGGAAACGTGCAGCTTTCCAGAATATAGTGACCGCGGGGACATCCAAAACGATTGCAGCATTTACCTGTGTCTCGTAATATTAGCAGGAATGGGTTTCTCTGTTTCACAATATGGCCCGTGCCTGCACCCGTGTGCATGCTTCGCATTGTTTGTGCATGGGCCAGCTGAACAACATGTTAGACGTGCCACACCGGACACATCTACGTGCCATTTCCATAAATGTAGGCACGTCTATACCCATAGATGCAGAATTGGCATGGAATCGTGTCCATTTCTGATTTAAACATGTCCACAGGCTGGATGTGGATTTTGTGATATATGCTCGGGGCCACCGGGCCGGGTCCCGCAGCCGTCAGTAACCAGGTGCCCGGGCCCGGCCTCAGCCCTCGGTATGGGGTGAGGGTCGGGGGGTGATGATTGGAGGAGCGGGCGTCATTTGAAATCGCTCCACGTCGGAAGCGTGGAGCGATTTCATTGGCTCAGCGATTGGGGGGCGGGGCTAGGAGCAGTGAGGAGCCGCGTGGAGTGTTCTTTTGCGGCGCGGCTCCTTGATCGTGGTGGATGTGTTTCCCGCCCACCCTCCCGCTCTTGTTTGGGGTTGTGGGTTGTTGCAGCTGGGGGGTAGAGAGCCAGTGCTTGCCGAGGTGGCGGGGCTTTAATTGATTTAGGCGCAGTGGGGTGAGCACAGGGCTCCCCGGGGTGGAACGAGACATCCCGGTTGGGGGTCTCGGCCCGGTATAGGGGTGTGGGGGCCGGCCTTTGCTACTAACATGGCAAGGCAGGCGGCAGGTTTTGGGGGAGGATGATGCTCCGCCTTGCTAATAATATGGCGGGGGGGGGGGGCATTGTCGAGAGATGGGGGTGGGGGAGGGTTATGTTAGGATGTTGGATATGTTGGGCCGGTCGTTATATGTGTTAAATAAAGCTGTGACCAAAGTTATACCATGATATGGTGTCTGGGTCTTTTGTATGTTGAAATGAGGAAAAGGAAGGGTTCCGGGAAAGGTGTGGGGTATGGAGGCGCGAGGAAGGCCTCCAGGATATTTATTTATTTATTTATACCCTTGTTACTGCCTCTATGTGCACAACAGGGCATAAATTGTATATCTCAGATTAAATATATTACATCCTGTCAACTGGTCTGTGGGATGACAAATTTATTTATTTATTTACATTCTCTTATATACCACGCTATTCTGCACCAGTGCAGTTTACATTGAACAAACTGAAATTACATTGAACAGGGCATTATAACTTGGAGATAACCCTCCACAGCCCATGTTCCCTGTAAAATAGTTAAGTGGCTTGCCCAAGACCACAAGGAGCACCTGTGGGACTAGAAACCCCAGTCCTTCTGGCCCAAGGTTGCTGTCCTCTAGTGGGATTTGAACCCCCGACCTTCCGGCCTGAAGTACCTTGCCCCAATCACAAATAACATTGTGTATCTAAAAGACAAAATGATGCTGGCATGGAACCGAACTGAAACTACAATCAGGAAAGTTTATGATGTTTTCAAACACAAGCATGGAGAGTAGTATTGATAGGTACTAAGAAGTACCTAGACTTAGAAGTTTGATGCCAAGCAGGATGCCTGGAAGAGAACAGCTCATGGATGCCAGACGAAAATCAGCAGCTGCATGCACACAACTGCCCTATTTATGCTGGTAGTGGTGACACGCAAAGTCTCCTAGGAGATTTACTTTATAGCATATTTAAAATAGAAAGTTTTGCACAGAAGAAAAGGAAGATATTAACTTAGAGAATGATGCCACCTTGTGGCTCATTATTATAGTTCACTGATTTTCACTTCCTGCCTGTTACCTTAAACCTGTGTTGATAAAGTTACTTTAATAATGCAGTGTGGCAGTTGTTCACCAGTAGTGCTCGGTTGTCTTTGCTTCCAAAATATTTCATATATAGAAGAAATTCAAAAATTCATTTGAAATGGCATGCTACATTAAATTTCTGTGACATATATATAGATGGACAGATATAGATATATATATGTGTGTGTGTGTATATTGATTTATTTATGTAAACTTATTTCTGTACTGCCTTTCTACTCTTCAAAGCGGTATACAGTTAAACAGGATATATATAAATATGTAATAACATACCTGTAGATACTTCAAGTTTGACAGTCCAGGAGGAACCTTTCTGAGTTTATTATTTTCCAAATGTATTTCTCTTACACTCGGTATGTTTGCAAAACTTCCATTTTCAATTTCTTTGATCTTGTTATTTCCTAGGCCCAGCCTGCAAATAATATTCAAACTCTTTAAGCGTTTCTGCATGAATTTATTTTAGGGAAGAAAGGCCCGGCAATGTACTTTCGGTCACACCTTGCAAGAAAACCCACGGGCTGCTGGGTTGCCAGGAGTCAGCTCTAACTCAGTGGCACACATTGTTATTTGTGCATTGTTATTTTAGAGAAATGCAATGCAGTGTGCCTTTGAGTCTGGGCTGTTTCCTGGTGACCCAGCAGCTCCTGGGTTATCTTGGCATTGTGACCGGAAGTAGATTGCCAGGCCTTTCTTCTGAGGCAATGGAGGGCTAAGTGACTTGCCAAAGGCCACAAGGAGTGCCATTGGGAATTGAACCCTGGTCTCTTGGTTACCAAGCCAGTGCTCTAACCACTAGGTTACTCTTACACTCTTTAGGGAAATAGTTAATCATAAATTGACAAGAAAAAATTATAAAATCAGAGATGTCTTTCTCTTTCCTTTGTGGCCATCTATTTAGGACTATAGATCAAGCAAGTCACTTTATCTTCTATTGCATCAGGTACAAGCATAAGGCCTTATTTACTAATGTGCGTTAACCAGAGATGCCCAGTCTCAGTCATTAGTTATGCACAACACTCATTTGAATGCTAACTTACTCTCCCACTCTTGGAGGCCCTTCTATTTGTTGATAAGAGCCTCAGTGCCAATGCTTCAGAAGAAAGTCGAGAAGACAAGGCAAGTGGCCCCACCAGTAGGGATAAATCTGAGCATACCTTCCTATATTCTTCGCCCCACCATTTATCCCCTGAATCTAAAAATACATCTACCATGAAACCTATGTGCACACATTTAGCTACTGAATGGAGGTTAGTTTTCAGCCCTGAGAATTTACAAGGTGACGGCTTAGTAATCTGAGAACAAGCCTTTGAAAATTGTCTCATACAGCTATATTTATTTATTTATATTCTCTTATATACCGCGCTATTCTGCATCAGTGCGGTTTACATTGAACAAACTGAAATTACATTGAACAGGGCATTATAATTTGGAGATAACTATTTTACAGGGAACATGGGCTATGGAGGGTTAAGTGGCTTGCCCAAGACCACAAGGAGCACCTGTGGAACTAGAAACCCCAGTCCTTCCGGCCCAAGGTTGCTGTCCTCTAGTGGGATTTGAACCCCTGACCTTCTGGCCTGAAGTACCTTGCCCCAACCACTAGGCCACTCCTCCACTCCATATATCCTTTCGGAGGTACCAAAGAAAAGTAAATATCATTTCATATTGCTTTTTTTCATTTGCAACACAATAGAATGTTTCTTTTTTTATCATTTATACCCTGAACGCATCTGACAATCTCATTCTTTGGGATGGCCCACATGGCATCTAATTACCAAGTGTTATTAGAGTTAAATGAATCGAGGATAATCGTATAATGGGTTGCATAGATTGAGAGGGCAAGTAGCAGTCTATTTGTAATTTAGTTTATAAAGACACAAAGGTGCCTCTGTTTTTATGAAATACTAGCAGAAATTCTACAGAAATTGTGGGTAAAATGAAGCACATACATATGCGCAGGCGTAGATGTTTGTGTGTACAGTATGCATGATTTATGTTTTATAAAGTAT
Source organism: Ichthyophis bannanicus (assembly GCA_033557465.1). NCBI lineage: Eukaryota > Metazoa > Chordata > Amphibia > Gymnophiona > Ichthyophiidae > Ichthyophis > Ichthyophis bannanicus. The sequence continues at coordinate 71,440,459 of CM066046.1, read as the reverse complement.
GCATGTAGATCAGGACTCTGCCCGTTCTCAGCCCAAGACCTGCCAGCAAACGCCCCTCACAAACAAGTATGCATGTTCTTGTCATTGTGCAGACTTACACATGGGTAATTTCATAAGACATGTTTTATACTGACATAGAAACACGAATATGCTTACTTAGTATATAGGCTCCACTGAGAATAATCGGGCTTGCATTATTTTATGTGTGTTAAATTGCATTAAGGCACGCTAGAAAATAGGTCCTTAGACTGCAAGCCCTCTAGGGGTATGGAAGTGCCTAGTGTACCTGAACTTAACGCACATTGAGCTACCGTTGAAAAGGTGTGAGCAAAATATAAAAATAAATAAATAAAACATATTCATCTTAGCACCGTTAACAAATTGCAGTATTGGTAATCCGATGGTATGAAATATTTTATTTCGTTATTTTAAATCTCTATACTGGAGAAACTCATTGAATATCAACATCTTTGCAGTGGATCATACTGCCATGTGGAAGACTGATGTTTGATTCTCAGACCCATTTACTGCCACTTTGGAGAAGTCTTAGTCAGTGCTCAAGAATGAGACTTGACGGGCTAGGAAATGCATTTGCCCAGTTCTGGATGAAACTGCCTCTCATCCCAGAGAGGACTGTTACTATAGTGTTTATGCTAGATGAAAAAGGAGAGGAAATAATTAACAAATGCTCATGGTACTCTTATCTCCAGTTGAAGCACATTCCATGTGAATTTATAGCCCAAAGGAGCAGGAGGAAATTGCAGGGCAAAATAAAATTTTATATGTATTCTTTGAGAAGAGACAAATGGCAGCGTATGAAGAAAACAGTGCTGACAGTGAACAGAAGGTCAGAGGTTTAAGTGCCTCATAACCAAGGAGTGTATCAAACAACTAGTAGGAAGAAAAGATTTGTGTTTTTTTAAATTTATACATATTTAGCTGACACCTTTCTAGTAGTAGTGGGGTACAGTAGGAATGTCCTGTTCCCAGAGGGCTTACAATATAAGTTTGTATCTGAAGCAGTGGAGGGTTTCAGTGCCAAAGGTCACAAGGAGCATCGGTATTACATATAATGGGCTCTGAGGTTCTTACTAGAAAACTATTATTGGCAATTTTTGTACTTCAAGACTGTCCTCTGGAAGTAAAAGTTCTATAAATGACTGTTACCTTTGAAGATCTTTGTAGCGAATTAAATCTTCAAGCTCTACACCATTGATTTTGTTATGATCGAGATGAAGCTCATACAGAGATGATGGTAACTCTAAACAAAGAAAAGAAAGGACAACTATTTTAAAACTTTCAAAGGGGTAGCCATGTTAGAAACATAAAAATGTGACATCAGATAAAGACCATATGGCCTATACAGTCTACCCTTCTATACCAATTACTAAGCACTACAGTCCCTTTTTCCTTTAGAGATCCTTCTGTGTTTGTCCCATGTTTCCTTGAATTCAGATAGTCTTTTTTTGCCAACACCGGGAGACTATTCTATGCATTTACCACTCTGTCTGTAAATAAATATTTTCACAAATTACTCCTGAGTCTATCTTCTTTCCCCTTCATCTGATGTCCCCTAGTTGTAGAGCTTTCTTTCAAATGAAAGAGGCTCTCCTCTTGTGCATTTATGTCATGGAGGTACCTAAACGTCTCTATCATATCTCCCTTCTTCCACCTTTCTTCCAGAGTATATATATTGAGATCTTTAAGTCTGGCCCTATATGCCTTATGATGAAGACCACTGGCCATTTTGGTAGCCATCCTCTGCACTGACTCCATCTTGGTCATATCCTTTTGAAGATGTGGTCTCCAAAATTTCACATAATACTCTAAAGGAGGTCTCATCAAAGACTTATACATAGGCACTGTCACCTCCTTCCTGCTGGCCATTCCTCTCTTTATGCACTCAAACACCCTTCTGGCTTTTGCCATCGCCTTATCTATCTGTTTAACAACCTTAAGATCATCAGAAACAATCACCTCTAGGTCCCACTTTTTTTTTTGTGCACAGAAGTACATCACCTCCTATACTGTACCACTCCTGGGGTAGGAAAAATGACAGAGGCTTGTGATACCTAGATTAACCAGTTCATTGATGTATGAGCTTTTAAAGATGAGAAACACAAACTACTTTATTATACAGTGGACAAGAGAGTATTAGAAATGTTTGTTTACTTGCAATGTAGGGCATACTGATTTGTGGCAAAAAAAAAATTCAGTATATTAGAGATGTTTCCAATTAAACTTCTCACAGCAGCTTTTGAATAAAGCTGCCCAAAAAATATTCAGTTCTGAGAGAAAACTTTTGGTTTTTGGGCTATAGTACAATTCTTCTCTAACCACATACTGTTAGGAAAGTTAATGAATCATCATGTTCCAAAGCGTACTCTTAGGTCATTAAAGTAAGGTTTATTAGAAGTTCCCTCAGCTCTTGCAGATAGGTTGCCCAGCCTGGTTTGTGGAACGTATAGCTTATTACAATTTCATTTAGAAACACATTTGGTTTTGTTACATAGATAATAAAAAACTTAAATGTCTCAGCATTCCTTTTGGGATTATGAAAGCCGTTAGAGGATTTATTTTTATTTATTTTTTATTTTATACACATTTATATACCGCATCTTCCAAAGTTCAGTTGCGGTTTACAGTGAACAATAGTCAACAAAGCAAGTTTGTTTTACAGGGAACGTCATATTATAACAGAACATATTTACAAGGAACATCATATTATATATAGAATATACAGTCTAAACAATGTGGGATAATACAGAACAGAATAAACTATATACAGTTTTATATATGTATTTATATACATGGAAGTGAAAGGACATAAGCTGTGAAGTCATCATGATTGTGTGTCAATTGTGTGGGTTAGGGGTTTTGCTTGATGCAGATAGATACCTGTTTAACCTTTGTCTAAAGTAGGTTGTGAGTTATTTATGTTATAGTGTTTGGTGAACAAATAAGTTTTTAATTTTTTGCGGAGTTCCATGATCTCCGTTAGTGTTCGTAGCTCCTCTGGGAGGGAATTCCAGATCGTTGGGGCTATGTGGGAAATGGCTCTGTTATTTGTTGATTTATGGGCTCTTGTATAATCTTTCGGGATCTTTAATCTGTTCAATTGTCCTTTTCTGTGTGTGGACTTAGATGGTTCTTTGTGTATTAAGTTACATAGCATAGTTGGGGCCATATCATATAAGGCCTTGAATGAAGTTATTATTGTTTTGTAGATTATTCTACTTTGAATTGGTAGCCAATGGAGAGAGGCTAGTATTGGTGATATGTGTTGGAGTGAGTTAATTTTCAATATGATTCTGGCCGCTGCGTTTTGCACTAATTGCAATCGTTTGATGTTTTGTTTTGATATGCCTATTAGAATTAGATTGGCAAAGTCAAAATGTGGAGTTATGGTGGCCTGGATTATGTTGATAAAGTCTTGTGTAAATACTAGCGGACGAAGTTGTTTGAGGGTTTTGAGTTTGAAATAAATTTTCTTTATGGTATTGCTAATGTGTGTTTCCATCGTAAGGTGTATGTCTAGAATTACGCCTAGATATCTTATTTCGTTTTTTATTTTAATTTCTTGGTTTTGAAGTCTTATGTGTGTTGGGGGGATATAGGATTTGTTCTTGGTCACGATTAGAACTTCAGTTTTAGTGTGGTTTATGTGGAGGTTTTGTGCTTTTAGCCAAGTAGTAATTTCATTATAACAGTCCGATAGGAGTTGTAGCGGTAGGTTGGGTATCGTGAATGGAATATACATCATAATATCGTCTGCGTATAGATGATATTTTACTCCAAATTTTTGAAAATGTTGCAGACTGGTTTTATGTAGATATTAAAAAGCAGGGCTGATAGCGCTGAACCTTGTGGTAATCCAATTTCTTGTTTATATGTGGTTGAGTTTTGATTTCCAATTCTTACATTTTGCGTTCTATTATCTAGGTAGGATGAGAACCATTTATGTACTGTAGAGTTTAAGCCTATTTGTCTCAAGCTATTGAGCATTATTGTGTGGTGTACGCTGTCAAACGCAGCTGATATATCAATGAAAAGTAGAATGAAGGCCTGTTTATTATTGTCAATCCCTCTTAGGAGCGTATCTATTAAAACTGTGAGGAGTGTTTCAACTCCATAGCGTGGCCGAAAGCCATACTGTTGCTCATCAAGAGGGTAAGATGAGTCTAGAAAGTCCTGTGTCTGTAATTGAACCACTTTTTCAATTATTTTAGCCAAGAATGGTATGCTTGAAATGGGTCTATATGATGCAGATAAAGTTTTATCAAGTTTTGCTGTTCTTGAGGATTGGCCGTATTTGTGCGTGTTTGAGTGATGGTGGGAGGTAGCCTTGGGTTAGTGAGAGGTTCACTATTGAGAGAATGTAGGGTAATAAAATTGGTAGGGTATTTTTTATCCATGTTACTGGACATGGATCTAGATATGAAGTTGTGGTGTTGAGACTGGTGATAATGTTTTTTAGTGTCTCTTTAGTTATGGGATGGAACTCGGACCATTCATCTTGTGGCTGGTGTGATAAGTTGGTAATGTCTATAGACATTGACGGCATTTTTGCTTTGTTTTGATAATGGTGGGCTAAGGTTTGAACTGATATGTCTGTAATTTCGCTGTCAGAGGTTTGAGAGTTGGTTAGATTTCTGACAATGGTGAATAACTCTCTTGGCCTGTTATATGATTTTGATAGTATTTTAGCATAATATTCTTTTTTTGTGCTGTCCAAGGTTTCTTTGTATTTATTGAGGTGATTATTGTATATTTCTTTGTGTATTGTCAATTTAGATTTGCGCCAGTTGTGTTCTAGTTTTCTCAGGTTCCGTTTCATTTGCTTTAGTGTATTGTTGAACCATGGTTTGGTATTAGTCTCAGAGTAAGTGATCTTTTTGTGTGTGTGATTAATTTTGGCTGCATAGTTGATAGTTTCATGCCAGTTTTTGACAGTGTCATCTAAATTCGTTGCTGGTGATAAGAGGTGAGGGATTGTTAAATCAATAAATTCTTCATTGTTGAACTTTTTAAATCTTGTAGTTGGGACAAATCTGGATTGGTTGTTAGTGCTAGTGAGGGGATATGTAAGATTTAATTTGATGATGTAGTGATCAGACCAGGGTATCTGTGTACATTCAACTGAATTTGGGTTGATTAGTTTGAAGAGTGTATTAGGGAGAAAGACAAGATCGAGAGTTCCACCTTTGATGTGTGTAGAAGTGTTTATTATCTGATGATATTCCATGTCTGATATTGTGTCAAAGAATAGTTTAGCGTCCAGTGTTGGTAGAGAAGGAAGGTTAAAATCTCCTAGCATGATTATAGGGTGTTGTTCAGTGGAGGAGCTGAGGAGTTCAATAAAAGCGTCAAGGCAATCTGGGTTTTGGTCTGGGGGTCTATATACTAAACAGAGTTTCATGATACCAATTTTATTAATAACGTATCTATGTTGTTGGAGATGTTTGATTGGATTGTTTTGGCACTTAGTACCTTTTTTGTCATCATTAATACACCTCCGCCTTTCCTATTGGTTCTATGTTTATAGAAAGTGTCATAGTCTTCATTATTTAGTTGATTTATGTAGACTGTATCGGTATCTGTGAGCCAGGTTTCAGTGACACATAATATGTCTGGTTTTAAGTCAGATATTAAGTCATTAAATATGGGTAGCTTGTTTTTCATGGAGCGTGCGTTGATAAGGATGCATGAGAGGGATGTTGAATTATTGGTGCATGTTCCCTGCACCAATAATGTTTGGTGTTTTAATTCTTTTAATTCTGTTTTATCCTTATTTTTATGGGATTTGTTTTATTTTTATAAATTGTTTAGTGACTGTGTTGGTGTTTTTGCAGTGCAGTGTGTGCTGTTGAGTCAATGCTGACTTTTGGCAACCCAGTACCGGAAGTAGATTACCAGGCCTTTTTTCTGAAGCAATGGAGGGTTAAGTGACTTGCCCAAGGCTACAAGGAGTGCCAGTGGGAATTGAACCCTGGTCTCTTGGTTACCAAGCCAGTGCTCTAACCATTAGGCTACTTCTCCACTTCCTTGGTATTTTTATGTGTGTGTGTTTTGTTTTATTTTATAAAACACCTATTGATTGGTGATAGGCAGTATATCAAATCTGAGAATAAATAAAATAAGAAGAAAGGGACATGTGAGGCTCATGTTCATTAACCTCTATGCATAATAGGGTTTCCCAACTCTGTAGTATTGACCTTATAACCAGCTGTAATTTCAGGACATCCCACACTGAATATGCATGGAATACACTGGATACTCTGTATATGCACATTTGTCTCATATACTCTATAATTATTGGGAATATATATATATATATTATAGCATCCAAATTAATCTGTTTGTTTATTTCTGGGACCAGAATAACATCTACATAGTTTATCTTTGGAGGAGATTCACTGTATGAGCTTATTTATTTATTTATTTAAAAGGATTTATATCCCTATTTATCCTAAAATCAAAGCGTTTTCACTTCAAATATTGTGTTTCTTGATGATGGCACAGATGGGATGTATGTAAAGATTAGATAACAGTGCAGAGAGGGCGGAACCTTGCAGTACGCCCTGTTTGGCTATGAATGGTAGGGAAGTGAGGGGGCCGCATTTGACCTGGAGCTGTCTGTCTGTGAGATAGGAGGTAAACCAGTTCAAGGTGGTGCCGTATAGCCCAATTTGTTGAAATCTTGATAGAAGGGTGCTGTGGTCTACTGTGTCAAAAGCTGATGTGATGTCAATGAAAATCATGATGATACCTCTTTTGACATTGTCAATAACCTTGATCAAGTTATCGAAGAGGTATATCAGTAGGGTTTCGATACTGTGGTTTGGGCGGAACCCGTGTTGATGTGGGCCTAGAGGGGCTAGTTATTGATGTGGTCCTGGAGCTGATGTTGTACAGTTTTTTCAATGATCTTAGCCAGGAGGGGTAGGCTTGATATAGGCCTGAAGGCAGCTAGGTTGTCTTTGCCCAGTGTAGTGTTCTTCAGAATGGGGCGGATGGTTGCTAGCTTTAGGGCATTTGGCATTATCCCGAGGGTGAGGGAATTGTGCACTATGTTGTGGATGATGTGGATAAGCTCATCCTTCGCTGATTTAATCCATGCATGGGTCTGTCAGGGCGGTGGGTCTGTCGGGGCGGTGCTAGTGGTTGAGCTTGGTGATTATTTGGGAGATCTGTTCCATCGACGGGATGCTGAACTTATCCCAGCTTTGGTTGGGTGCTGGAGGCTTGGAAGGGGTGTTCATGGTTGGTATTGTGGAGGTACAGAATTTGACTTGAAGGTAGTCAGCGAAGGTCTGTGGATGTGTCAGTTCATCTTTCTCAGGTTTTGGTTTATTGGTGAGGGTTCTCACTATCTCAAATAGTTCTCTGGATCTGTTGGAGGATATGAGAATAAAGTTTGTATAGTATTCTTTTTTATGCTGATTGATGAGGTCATTATATTTCTTTTGTTTTGTCTGATAGAGCTCCTGGGTGTTGTCTGATCTGGTGCGTCTCCAGCGCCGTTCTAGTCTTCATAGTGTTCTCTTTGCTTTCTGAATCTCTTTTGAGTTCCAGGGGACAGTTTTGGTTTCAGAGCGGTGAGCTCTTGAGGTCTTGGCCTCTGGGGCTTTGGCTGCAGAAGATATAATCTTATTCCATTTGTCAGTTTTGTTGTTTGAGTCATTTGCTATTGTGCTCAGGTTGGGTAGTATTTTCTGGGGGAATTGGTCCTTGTTGAAGCTTTTAAATCTCCTAGATGTGTGAAGCTTGTCTTGACGATCTTTTGGGCCTGTTGACTATTTCGATTTTTATTATGTGGTGGTCTGATCATGGTACAGGTGTGATCGAGGGGCTTGTGATGATGTCCTTTTCTATTAGGTGGTTGGGTGCAAAGATGATATCTATTGAGGATCCGTATCTGTGAGTAGGGACTGTGATGATCTCTGTGATACATAGTATGTCGGTCTGCTGTATTTCTAAGTGGTCTGCTAGGGTGTTGATTTTGTTTCTTATTGACCTGGCATTAATGAGTTCTATGGTGATAGGAAGCAGATATTTGTGGGTTCTTGGTGACCTCCTTGGGTAAGTGTTCGCTTTGGTGAAACTTCTTTGGCAGGGTCTCTTGTGTGTACGGTGCAGGTTTTCATGGGACTACGGTGCATGTGGAAGTGCCTGCATGGTGTTAGTGAAGATTGTGTGTGGGGGGGAAGCAGCTGTGTGAGGAGAAGAGCTATGGGGAGGTAATATATGGCATGCATTGTGGCGATAAAGGTGATTACCTTGTGTGTAGCGGGCTGATTCCAGTTCGTTTGGTGCTGGTAGTTGACTGGGTTCTGGTGCTCAGTTCCCGTTGAGTCTCGTCCTCCTAATTGTAGGTCTCAGTCGAGGTGAGATGGTTATGTGTTCTGCTCTATCTAGCTAAAAGTAATTGCTACTTGGTCAGTAGTTCTCAAACCAGAATCAGTCGGGGTTTTAGGATCTCCACTTTTTGCTAAGTATTTTTGTTCTCCAAGGTAGATGCTTGCTAAAAAGCTCTTAGGTGGGGAGAACCCACATGTATGTTTGATTAATCTTGCTTGTTGATGGGGAAAGCAGAATTGCTCATCTGTTCATTGTAGACAACAGGATAAATTGACACATAATCCCACCCACCTCCCAGACAGTTGATGTTAGCATGTGGATTAGCTGAACTGCCTCCGCAGGGATACAATGTATAGAAAGGTACGTACATGTTCAGAAACTCTATTTTCTGAGCTGTCAGAGAGCAATGCTCTCCCATCATTATCAGATGATATCACCCTCCGGGCCAGCAGGATGAGTCAGCCACAGTGGATATGTCATCATCCAACAGTGCCAAGACAGAAAAGCTCTCCTATAGCCCAGAGAGACTTTCCTTTTTTGAGAGTCCCTCTGGGCATATTCCATCACTTTCCATCATGGGAACATCCCATTTCTTCCTTCAGTGAGTTCCCTAGAATCTGCAAGCTCATCTAAGAGGAGAGGTGGGTGGATTGTATGGCTGAATCATCCTGTTGCCCCAGAGAAATCCTGTAACAGGTAAGAAACTTAGGGAGGATATTCAGTGACGGCGATGGTGGCTAGCGCTTGTAAAGCAGCTAGCCATCGCTGCTGAAGTTTAACCCCAGATGTTTAATGCCAGGGCCATATCCTGCCACCAGCATTGAATATCTGGGTTGGCCACAGAACCTGGAAGCTAACCAGGCAGCGGCGATATTTAACAGGTTTTTTTATACCACTCGATCATTTTAGTCAAAGCGTTTTACAATGTAACTTAAACTTGGTAATGTACATTAAACAGGGACATTAATAACTTTGGATTCTTCTGAGGCAATGGAGGGTTAAGTGACTTGTCCAAGATTACAAGGAGTGCTAGTAGGAATCAAACTCTGGTCTCTTGGTTTCCAAGACAGTGCTCTAATATTGAGCTGCTACTTGATTAGCTTTTGCGACTAAAGTGAGGCCAGCATTTGCTGAATCTTCTGTTACCCGTGTGTCGCTAACCAGGCAGTGGCTCAATATTGCTGTTGCCCAGTTAGCAACAGGTGCCACCCTAGAACCATGTAAATGCCTTGGAATAACCTCCCCCCCCCTTAGTTTTCTCCAAGGACAAATAGCGATGAGTCAGCCACAGTAGGTGATTCCCAAGCAAAGGGGTGACTAGAAGGACAGCTGTAAAGAGTAGAGCTTTCTCTTACAGCCTATGGACAGCTGTGGTAGGATGGATCTGCAACAGAAGGTGGGGTGAGAAAGAGAGAGAAAATACTGAAGGGAGGCATGGAGAATAGGAAACCATGGCAACAACATTAATGAGCGAATTAATTTGGTGTGCAATCCAAGGAAGGGATACAACAATCCAAAGAAGAAAACAACAATGTCAATTAATAGATATTTGACAAAAAGGAAACAATCAGATTATGTCAGGGAGGACTTAAGATGGGACTGCAGGGATTCCAAGTCCCTGCAAGTGAGACTCTTCCACTGTCAGTGTCTGGTACTATTGCTCCTGGGAAAAGTGCTCTGGAGTATAGTGTGAACAAATGCACTAGAGTTCTGAAAAAGGCCATTTTAGGCAGAAGTGCTGGGCAAAGGTGTGGGAGGAGGATCAAGTGGCAGTGTTGCAAATGTTCAGTAGCGGAAAGGAGTGCAGGTTGGCTAGTGTGCTGGCCATGGCCCTCAATTAGTGAGCACGGGTTCTAGCTGGCAAGTCCAGGCCTGCTCAGTCATAGAAGGAGGAGATGTAATCTTAAATCCAGTGGGATATTCATGACTGGAACAAGTGTTTTGTGGGGTTGAAGGAGATGAAGAATTGAAAGGCTTTCTAGATCAGCTGTGTTCTTTCCAGGTTGATCTTGAGGGTGTGTGTGCAGTCGAGGGAGTGCAGTCACTATTCTTCTTGTGTGGCATGCAGCTTGGGAAAGCAGGGAGCACAATACTGTAGTTGGCTGATGTTGAAAGAGGATACAGCCTTTGAGAGGTACCTTGGATGAGTTCTTAGGATGGCGTGATATTCGAGCATCAGCAGCTCGCTGATACATCTGGCTGAAGAGATGGCCATGAGAAAGTTGGTTTTCCTGGTAATGAATTTGATGTGGGTACCATCCATGAGCTGCTAGAGGATGATGTTAGGTCCCAGTAAAGGGGAAGGGTGCATGAGCAGAGGGTTAAGGTGCCCAAGGCCGTTTATGAATCTTGCGACTAGTGGATTTGCAGTACCAGTTTGTCCTCAAAGCAGTCATGGTATGCTGAGATGGTGCTGAGGTGGATCTTAATAGATGATGTTTTCAGACCCATTTCCACCAGGTTGAGGAGGTACTGGAGAAGCTGGGAAATGGGACAAGCAAAAGGGTCAAGTTGTGTGTAGGCGCACTATTCTTGGACTCTTCTCTATTTGAAAGCACAGAACCTTTTCATGGACTGCCATTGGACTGTGAAGAGAATGTGGAGGATCTCCAGGGGAGGCAGTGCTGGATGAGGGTGAGGCCCAGGGTTTACAGGTTGGGGTGAAACGTGGTCCCCTTTTTCTGGGTGAGCAAGTCTGGGTGCTCTGGTAGTTTGATTGACCAGTAGGTGGAATCAAACCCTGGTCTCTTGGTTTCCAAGACACTGCTGGGGTGCAGGAACCATATCTTTCATGGCCATTGTGGTGAAATGAAGATCACCTTGGCCCTGTCATGCATGATCTTCTGTAGTGTTTAGGCAATTAGGGGAGTGGGGGCTATGCATAGAGGAGACAGTGGACTCAGGAGATCACAGAGGAACCCAGAAAGAGCCTGTGGAGATGGGCGCTTGAAGCAGAATAGTGGGCATTATGCGTTGCTTTTGAATGGAGAGGTCCACAACTGGGGTAACACATCTCTAGAAGAGATCTCTGGCTGTGGAGGGGTGGAGCGACCACTTGTAGGGGACCAGTTGCCAGCTGAGTTTGCCCACCAGGTAATTGTTGTCCCCTAGAAGGTAGGTGGCATGTAGCATGCATCCCAGGGAGAAGGCATATGTCCATATCTTGTGTGCCTCCTTGCAGAGCTGCAGGGAGCCAGTGCCTCCTTGTTTGTGGATGTAGAACATGGAGACATGGTTGTTTATCTGGATGAGAATGGATTTTCCAGAGATCCAGGGACTGAAGGTCCACAGGGCATTTCGGATGGCCGTGAGCTCTAGCATGCATGGTGAGAGTCAACAGAGGCTGTTGGAAGCGGCTTCCCCTTGATGAGTTGCTTTGATTCATTCACTGGGTGAGGGCTTCACAGGTCGAGGGAGGATTTGGCACCATGTGTGCGAGAGACTCTGAAATCTGGTTCCACCTCTTCTGGAGGTGCCACTGTAACTGGCCCATATGGAATTTTGTTAGTGGGGTCACATGCACAGCTGCTGCCAGGTGCCCCAAGAAGTGCAGGAGAGTTCTGGCTGGGATCTTGTCCATTGAGGCTATGTGTTTTATGAAGATAGCAATTATGTGGACTCTCATAGTCAGAAGGAAGGCCTTGGACATGGCAATGCGGATGTCCACTCCAGTGAATTCCAGTGACACTGTTGGTGACAATCGTGACTACTTGGTATTGATGAGGAAGTGAGGTTGCTGAGCAGGGTGACTGCTGTCTGCATAATTGCCAGAGCATCCTGGTACGAGGGTCCCATGAAGAGCAAGCCGTTGAGGTAAGGAAAGACAAAGACCCCTTGTTTGTGGAGATGTAAGGCTGCAACTGCAACACGCTTGGCAAATGCTCTTTGGGTGGAGGAGAGATTGAAGGGGAGGACCCATTACTGTTGATTGAAGATGGAGAAATGAAGGTATTCCTTTTGGGACTTGTGCATCGGGATGTGTGAATAGGTATCCTGTAGATTCAAGGCTGCCAGTCAGTTGTTGTTCTGAAGTAGTGGGAAGATGGTCCCAAGCAAGTGCATCCTGAAGTTTTCCTTAAGTATGTACTTGTTGAGTCTGTGGAGATCCAGGATTTGTTAGAGACCTTGATTTTTCTCGGAAGTACTGGAAGTAGGAGCCCTGATTGATTTTCCAATGGAGGAACAGGCTCTTATGCTCCTGTCTGGAATGGGACTAGACTTCCTGGAGGAGGGTTGGAGTTGATGATGATGGATAGCTGCTGGGGGGAGGTGGTCTTGGCGGGGGAGGGATGTGGAAGTGGATGCAATAGCCCCATTGTATTGTCAAGAACCCCTTGTCAGTGGTTATGCATTCCCAGGCTTCTGCGAAATGTGTGAGACAGCTCCCACTAGTAGTACCCTAGTGCCCCCCCCAGCAGTCAAAAACTTGGGGTGTTCTTAGAGGCTGGGGAGTTGGTTTGCTGTGTTGCTTCCTTTCCTTCTGGTAGGATCTATGAAGAGAAGAATGTAATAGGGTTGCAATATTGGGAGTTGGCCATTTGGGGTAGGCACTATTAACAGTATGGTGGTGTGTACTGCTTTTGCCACTATGACTGATGCTTCTTGGAAGTGATTGGCCAATTGAGTCTATCAGTGGAGAGAGTCTGGGGAGTGGTACAGAGGTCCTTAATGGCATCCACCATTTCCTTGACCTTGTCGCTGAAAAGGTTTTCTCTTGAGCAGGGCGCATCTGCCAAGCATTCATGGGTGTCTTCACGTAGGCCTGATGCTCTGAGCCATGTCATGCACCTGGCTGCAATTGAGATGCCCGCCATGTGAGCCGTAGTCTCAAAGGCATTGAAGGTTCCTGGCTTCAGCTGGGAGAGAGGTTAATGAGCCCTTGGCTTTCTCCAGCAGTGTGTCCTGATAGAGAATGTGCTGGAACCGATGGGCAGAGATCCTGGAGCAAAGCATGGCAATTTGGAATACCTTCTTGTCAGAATGGGAGCCAGAACTCTTGGACTTTATGATGGACTGAACAATGATAGACTAATACAAAAGCTGCATCTTGTCAAATCTGGGAGCAGAGAGGACTTGTATTTAACTTCCAGACTTTTGGAGGTTGGGGGACCCAAGAAAGGTGTTTGCCAATCCTTGTCATTACATTTGAGGAGGACCTTGTGCATTGGGATCGATTCCATTGATTTGAGTGTGTCCAGGAATTTGAGGGTGCCCAGAACCTCGTTGTGCAGGTCAACTGCATTGCTGAATGAGAACCTCATGGAAAGCTTCTGAAGGAACTCGGGATACTTGGGTCCTCAGGAGTCGAAGAAGGGCACAATGGTGGTGATGGAGCACTGGAAAGGATACACGGCAAGGCCAGGGGATTCCACCAATGAGATAGAACTGCTGATGGAGTTTCAGGACTAGGAGGGGTTTCCTGAGCTGTGGAAGGGGACGCTCATCGTCTGGAGAAACCAGTCCTGGAGAGGTTGTGGGGAGCAGAGTGGTAGTAGAATGGGCACAGGTGCACTCTTGGGGACAGCTGTAGTTGTGATTATGGTTGTAGTTGTGATTATAGCTGTGGCCGTGGCTGTGGCTTTAGGGCGAGTGTCCGGACAGGCAGGTGCTGAGCCATGAACCTGGAGAAGAGCTGAATGAGGTGTTGCTGTGGGTCCATCTGCTCTGTAGTGATTGGTGGAAGAGGGGTCCGGACTTGGGTCCTCGCACTGATCCTTCCTTGGAGTGATGGTGAGATGAGGACGAAAGCCTGTGATATTTCCAGTGATATTCGGGTCATTTTTCTTTTTTGTGGAGCTGCTGCTTTGTGGTCTGTATGCCATTTGGAGTTCTCGGAAGGCTGTGTTTTATGCTTTCTTTTCTTGCTGTGAGATCCAGAGTAACCAGAACTGGCACTTGTGTTGGTGCAATGTTGTTGGAGGGATGGGGGGATCCTTGGTGCTCTGCTGCTCTATAGGCTGCACAGAGTGGAAAGAGTCCCCCATACCAGTGGGTTTGGCTTGAGCCAGTGATCCCTAGGCTTCCCTGGAGTAAGAGGATTGAAGTTTTGTTCCTTCCATACTGGCGGAGGAGGGAGTTAGGCTGAGTCCCATGCCATAGTAGGTGCTGGGAGCTGCCCCTTACTGGTGCCATGGAGATCCAGAAGGGGTAGAGTCCAGCCTCGTCAAGCCCCTTTGTAGGCTAGCATGGAAGCGAGGCTTGAGGAGGCCAGAGTAGGCAAGAGAGACACCAAAGCCATTGAGGAGATTGCCACAGGCTCAGCCAGGAAATCTTTGAGCACATTTCAGTGCTTATGGGCTGTGATGACATCCAATGGCAGAGGGGCAGGAGTCCGAGAGATGGCTTGGTTCAAGGTACTGGACACATACCTCATGGGCATCCATGTTATCCTTTTAGAGCAGCCTGAGCACTTCTTAAAGCCTGGCTTTTGTTCAGCCTGCTGCTTGCTAGAACGTCGGCTGGGATACTGTTGCTGATGCTTGCTGGCGTGCTGGGTGAGAGATTTCAATTTCTTTCTTCTTGTTGGTAAAAAAGAGATAATGGAGAGCAGGAGAATTTTGTTTGTTGTGGCCAGGTGGAAACTAGAAACTGAGGGAGGAAATGGGACGCCCCCATGATGGGAAGCTTTGCACATGCCCAGAGGGACTCTCTCAAAAAAAAAAAGAAAAAAAGTCCTTCTGAGCTATAGGAGAACTTTTCTGGCCAGATGCTGTCAGATGACGGCACACCTACTGTGGTTGAATCATCCTTGCTTCTCCTTTGAGAAATCCTGCTGTCTGTGGAAACAGCTTCTAAAAATAAGAAACTGTTATAGTTTCTGACTAAAATTCATTTTTTTGAGTGGCAGGGCACAGCTATTGAAGAAAGACACTATTTCAGAGTGCTGCAGTAATCACGGTGGCTGGAACTGCTCATGAACAGAGGCAGTAAGCAGCAAACCTGGCAACTGTAAGTGGTAAATTGAAGTCCTCTTTGGCTTCGTGTGTTTTGTTTGAACTGCAATATCCTGCAGTTGTTAACTTGGAAACTTTGCAAGATGCTATCCAAGGTTTGCAGCAATCTTTGTCAAGGCAGATTCAAGGTTTGACTCACCAGTTGATGCAGATAGCTGGCGACTATCCAATTGAAACAAGAGCTTGAAGTTATAAAAAGAAAACGGTTGGCTAAAAGGGCTGCAAAGGTTGAAGCTAATGAAGCCCTATTGATGAAAGACAGACTGAATATGTGTAGGAAGCTTAAACTAAAGGAAAATGTGATTTGCAAAAGGAATCTGCGTATTATTAATGTTTCTAAGCTTTTATCTGTTTCAGTTTATTATATGTTTATGTTATGGTAACTGTATGGGGACATTCTGGGTAGCAGAACAGTGTTCTAAACTGAAAGGAAATATTTTAAGGGTAGTGAACCTTTTTGTTAAGAAAGTAAATAAAAGTAAGAGGAAAGGGAGGTTGCTGTGTTTTTCAAAAGAAGCTGCATCGACCACCAGAGCCCCACTAAAACAGCCAAGCCAGCAGAATTGCCAAGGTGAGACAGAGAGACTGAGAGCAATTTTACCATCCTCTACAATCTGCTCTGCTCAGATCCTCTCCAACCCCACGCGGCTGCTCAACTCCGCCCACAAGCATCATCATCGCCCTTTGGCGTGGCCCTTAGGCGGGAGCCCTGAAGCAGGAATAAACGTGCACCACAAGAAGATCACAACACAGCACAACACAACAGTTCAAGAGGACTCCACAACGAAGAGCGAACAACTCATAAAACCGGATACCAACCCCCCAGACTAACAACCAAGAACACCAAACAGCAGTGAGTAACTCACCCCACAAGGAGCACACCATCCAACATGGAACAACAACCCCTTCACTAGCTTCCTACAAAAATAAGCAACAAACTCCTACATGGACAGCAAATGTACAAAAGAACATTCATCCAACAAATGTATGTTGTTATACTAATTCTTACCCTATGCTTTTACCAAACAAATGCATATTACTACACTACCTACTTCACAACCTTACAAGCCCCCCCCCCCCATATATATATCATACCTCCCTACCATACACCAACCTATATACACATCTGATTACCACAAACCTAACAGCAAGAAACCTACCAGACACACTCAAACAGAGCCATGGTCACAAACATTCATACCTCACTTACACTCTCCACACACCACCCACATAACCATAGGCCTGATAAATGCACGCTGTATATGCAACAAAACAAACACTATTACCGACTACATCCATGAAAACTATATTGACATCCTATGCATTACTGAATCATGGCTCAAGAATACAAACCAGGTAATACTGAACCAAATAACACCACCAGCTTTCACTGCATACAACTGTCCCAGAACCCACAAATGAGGAGGTGGAGTACTAATCATTGCCCGAACAGACTTGAGGCTCAAGATGGCAACTTCCAAAAGCTCAGAGCACTACGAATTCATCAACACTCAAACATCTATCCATCTGCCTGATATACCGACCCCCCCCCCCCAATGCCCCAACAGAGGATTTATTTATTGTTTTTTCTATACCGCGCTATTCATACAACATCCAACATCCTGGATATGATATATGCAGCTAACTCACCACACAAGACGCTCATCGTACTAGGAGACTTAAACCTCACATCTGCCACAACAACAACTGAAATCGCTTTTCACAAAGCAATGGAATCCATTCAACTCAAGCAAGTCCTATCGGGCCCATCCCATCGCTCTGGCTCTACACCAGATCGCATATTCGTACCAACAAACACCCTAGAACAAAGTCTCATGACACCACCTAAATCTACACCAATACCATGGTCAGATCACCATGTCATATCATTTGTGCTCCACCACTATACCCAATAAACAGCTCGGAAAACAGAACAGCCAACCAGACACTTCAAAGCTTTTAACAAAGAGCATTTCCTCAAAGATACCGTACAATACCTACCCCAAGATTTCACTGACCTGGACGATGCCATCACCACATGGAATACCACCATCCTTGGTTCAGAGAAGAGCCACCAAAATGGTTAAAGGGGATGGAAGGATACTCCTATGAAGAAATGCTAAAAAGGTTAGGGCTCTTTAACCTGGAAAAGAGACGGCTGAGGGGAGATATGATAGAAGTCTATAAATTAATGAACGGAGTGGAACGCGTAAACGTAGATCGATTGTTTACGTTATCAGAATATAGAAAGACTATGGGACATGCAATGAAGCTACAGGGTAAACTATTTAAGACTAATAAAAGAAAATATTTTTTTCACTCAACGTGTAATCAAACTCTGGGATTTGTTACCGGAGGATGTAGTAAAGGCTGTTAGTGTAGCTGGGTTTAAAAAAGGTTTTGACAAGTTCCCGGAGGAAAGGTCCATAAACCATTATTAAGAAGGGACCCAGGATATCAATACTTGATCCAGTACAAGCATTGTGGAACCTGTGTCTTTTGGGGAAACTGCTAGGTACGTATGACCTAGATTGGCTACTGTTGGAAACAGGATACTAGGCTTGATGGACCTTGGTCTGACCCAGTATGGCATATCTTATGTTCTTATCTCAACTCACACCTCAAATGAATTCAAACCACAACAAAAACAGACCAAGATCTACACCATGGTACTCTAACACAATAAGAAAATCCAAAAGAAAATTATGACAACTGGAACGTTGCTGGAGACGTAACAAATTAGAAGCTACATTGAAACAATACCAAGAGATGCAAAAAGATTACAATAAACTAATAAATAAACTTAAACAATACCATACAAACCTTGTACTAAAATCCTGCAGTAAACCCAAAGAACTATTCAGCATAGTTTGTACCCTAACAAATGACCCAACCATGAAAGACGAAAGCAAAATGCACCCACAAATCTTTGCTGATTATCTAATCGCCAAGAACAGTACCACTACACTGCACAACAACACCTACCTTAAGGACACACCAACTACATATGCCTCCACAACTACCAATCAATGGAAGAACTTCAGCATTCCATCGACTAAACAAATAGAACAAACCATCACTGGTATAAACACCACCACTTCTCCATCGGATCCCTGCCCAGTGACTTGGATCAAATCCACCAAAGAAGAATTCAACACATTCATCCAAAAGATAGGTACCTCCCTCTCTCAGGGCTACATGCCAAAAGCACTCAAGCAATCTACTATCCGACCCATCCCTAAAACCACCTCACCCAACAGCACAGACCCTTCAACCTACCGCCCAATATCCAGCCTCCCATTCCTGGCTAAAATAACTGAAAAAATTGTACAGAGACAGCTCCAAGATCATATTAACAAATTTGCCCCATTAGATCCCCACCAGCACAGATTCCGTCCAAAACATGGTGTTGAGACGCTCCTCATACAACTATTCTATAACATAATCAAAGGAATAGACAAAATAAAACAGGGCTTCTTATTAATATTCATCGATATATCAGCAGCCTTCGACACAGTTTCCCATCACATCCTATTGAAACGCCTAATGACGATTAGACTACAAGATACCACTATTAAATGGTTTCAATCATACCTCAAAGACAGACAGCAGAAAGTAAAATCGGGTAACCTCACCTCAGAACTCTTCAGGACTACTCATGGAGTCCCCCAAGGCTCATCACTATCATCTCTTCTCTTCAACATCTATATTCAGCCTATATGCAAAATATTTAACAAATACAAGATACAATACGCCATATATGCTGATGACATCATGGCATACACCCCTATTCAACTGGACTCCTCAGACTATACCACCATATCAACCTGCATTCAAGAAATGACGACCTAGCTAACTAATAATAACTTAAACATCAATGTAAAAAAATCTGAAGCAATCATCATCATGAGAGACTCCATATTCATTCCTCCTACTTCTATCAACATATCCAATACACCGATCACAATAAAAGACGAAGTCCGATACCTTGGAGTGATTCTAGACAAGTAACTCACCCTCCAACCACATATCAACAAGATATCGAAAACAGCCTTCTTCAAACTCGCAATGCTCCGGAGACTAAAAACCTCTCCTCAATAAAGAACATTTCCGCACAGCATGCCAAGCCATCATTACACCTATACTGGACTACTGCAATATACTATACCAAGGTCTACCCAAACAAACCACCTGTCCTCTACAAATAGTCCAGAACACCACTGCTCGCATTATTACTGGCTCTTCAATACAAGACCACATAACTCCATTACTATACGATCTGCACTGGCTACCAATGTCATCACGGGCAAAATATAAATCAGCACTTACCATCTTCAAAATTAAAAACAACATGTCAGCAGAAATACTACAGGAACTCATCGAAACCAAAACAAGCAAAAGACCAGATAGAAACTGTACCAAAAACAACATACCAACACCCAGTCTATTCACAAAAACCAACAAATCCACATACATGCGAGCTTTCTTTCTTGCTGCCTCTGCTATCTGGAATGTCCTCCCAGACAAACTGAAATCAACAATAAATATAAAAGAATTCCAGAAGCTACTCAAAACCACCCTATTCATCGAACAATTCAATGAAGACCACCAATCACCCAAATCACCCCACAAGCCAACCTCAGTCACGACAACCACACCAAACACAACACCGCTGCTCACATAATAGCTGGTTCCGCAAGGCATGATCATATCACCCCCATTATGATCTTTCCCCATTGGCATGCAGTCCGATATAAAACCATACTGAACATTCTCTAAATCAAACAGGACCTCTCAACGAACAGTCTGCAGTCCATCATCAATCTCGACTCAAACCCCAGACCCAGGAGGAGAGGCACCACGGACACCATCACAACCCCCAAAGACTTCACCAAAAGGAGGCAAACCATCTCAAGGAGAACAATATCCCTGGCAGCGCCCACCCTATTGAACTCACTCCCTGCTGGCTTAAGATCAACAGTGGACATTAAGGACTTTAAAAAACTTCTCAAACTCCTTTGTATATAGCACTCACTTTGTATATAGCACATTGTAAATAGTTCATACTGTATACATTGCACATTGTAGATAGCTCACTCTGTATATATTGCACCTTATAATCAAGCTACACCTTTATTACACCAACACACGCACTACGATACACACACTGCATGCTGACACCTCTGCACTTTGCTTTTGATTCGTTTGAAGTGAAAACCGCTTTGATTGTAGGATAAAGTGGGATATAAATCCTTTTAAATAAATAAATAAATAAAATTATTGAAAAGTTAAGTCAAAAGAGGCTAACCTTCATAAACTATAAGAGATTACAGAAAGAGGAAGACAAACATCATCTGAAGAAGGTAAGGGAAGCTGGTAAAGTAGACAGGAAAACTTGGAATATTGTGTTCAGTTTTGGAGACTGTACCTTACAAAGGATATAGAAAGACTTGAAATGGTTTAGAGGAAGGCGACCAAGATGATATGGGGCCTGCACCAGAAAGCATATGAGAAAAGACTTGAAGACCTGAACACCATCTCTTTGTGGTCTCTCTTTTGGTCCATACGCATCAGCCTCTCGCCTCCTATCATGTACAATTCCTTTGGGTTTCTGCATTCCAAGTGTATCACTAAAACCTGCATTCCAAGTGTATCACTTTGCATAAAACCTTACGAAGTGTGATCAAAAAGTATTGAGACTTGTGTAGCTATATAACAATACATCTAACCACTGATACCAGTCCCAGATAAATCTAAGGTATATCAACAACTCACCAAGTGTGATATTCATTCCTATAGTGGGCTGGTTTCCCTATGTATCTTCTGTGTATATGATTCCATGTAGTATGTTTTGTAAATAGTTCCCCCGGTTATCCAAGTTATTTATACCTTGTTACCTGTAAACTCATACGTGTTAAATGTACTGAGCATTTTGTTCCATGTGAACCGCGCTGATGCTGAATAGTGCGGTATATAAGAGACTGTAAATAAATAAATAGATGCTATTAAGCATACAGTGACCTAGTTATGTGCCCTGCATGTGCAGAGTGTAGCGTGGCTGCAGCACACCTGTACTTTTTAAAAATCATATGATGTTTGGTATCGTGTAAAAGCAGTTTGTCAGATTTACAATGAGTGAAAAAATTGAACAGCGAATTTTCATTAAATTCTGCCAGAAACTTGGAGATTTCTGTAAAGAGACTTATGACAAATTACAGCAAGTGTAAGCGATGAATGCATGAGTTCTGCTCAAGTTTATGACCTGGTACAAACGTTTTCAAGAGGGCTGCCAAAGTGTTGACAGTGACAAATGTTCTGGAAGGCCATCCACGAGCAGGAATGAAGACAAAGTTGAAGCAATGTGTGCTGCAATACGCTCAAATCATCAATTGACTATCAGGAAGCTTGCTAAGGACATGGACATCAGTTTTGGGTTGGTACAGTTCATTCTTGCTGTCAATTTGGGTATGAGACGCGTGTCTGCAAAATTCGTGCCAAAACTCCTGTCCCCTGACCAAAAAGATTGACTGTCAGCAGCTAGGGAGTTGTTAGAATGTGTTGAAAATGACTCAGATTTCATCAAAAAGATTATTCCTGGTGAATCATAGGTTTATGGTTATGATCCAGAAACTAAGGCTAAGTCCTCAGAATGGAAAACTCCAAATTCTCCCAGACCCAAGAAAGCCCGTCAGGTGAGGAGCAATGTCATGGTTTTCTTTGATTACCAGGGTATTGTTCATCATGAGTATGTTCCAAAAGACCAAACCATTGATAAGCAGTACTATGTCTAAGTTCTGACTCATTTGAGAGATGCAGTTTGTCGTAAGAGGCCAGAATTGCACAGGAATGGTGAATGGTTGTTTCATCACGATAACGCCCCAGTTCACACATGTCCAGCAGTTCTTGGCCAAACACCAAATCAAGCAAGTCCGTCAGCCTCCATACCTCACCTGACCTCGCACCCTGTGACTTCTTGTTTCCAAACTGAAATTACCACTGAAAGGAAGGAGATTTGACAACTTGGAGACCATTAAGCAAAATTTGACACAGCAGCTTCACAACATAATGAAAGAGGCATTTCAAAATTGTTTCCAGCAGTTCTGAAGGAAGTGTGTTTTATCGGAAGGGGACTACTTTGAAGGAGACTGAGTGCAATAACCGTCAGTTATACTTCTGTTATTGTACAAGTTTTGATACTTTTTGATTGCACCTCATAATTCCAAGCATTTACGCCATTCTTCTAATCTCTGTAGATCTTTTCTCATGTTGTCTATTTCCTCTGGAGTGTCCGCTCTATTGCAGATCTTTGAGTCATCTGCGAAAAGGCGAACTTTCCCTTTTAACCCTTCAGCAATATCAATCACAGTGACATTGAACAGGACCTTAGGACCCTTAAGGCTCAGCTCAGGAGTCTCCCACTGGGAGACTAGAAGCTGATACCTGGGCTCAAGGAGAGAGAAGAAACTATTACTAAAATACTAGTCTGAGTCTTTGAGTCAGTGCTGACTTCTATTAACAAACAATTCAGTCTTATTTTAGAACTTTCTACAAATGTGAAAAATGAGATGTAATGAGAGTGGTTCTCCATGTCAGTGTTGAAGTAAAATTAGCCTATTTAAGATTGCTAAACCTTGAAAGGAATTTGGTATATTAGATAAGGTTTTTGTTTGAAACTTATCTTACTTATTGGTGGCTTATTTAATACTGCTGTATGCCATTTTAACAAAATTATCCTATTCCTGAAGAAAATCCTTAGATCCATAATTGGTGGAAATTAGGATTTTGCTTTCTTTTTCTATAGTTCATAATAACTACATCAGGTTTTTATTAGCTTTTGCATAGTATTATTTAAGACTATATCTTTGTTTTATAAATAGAATAGAGTAAAAAAATATTCATAATCTGTTTCCAGGACACACAGCAAATGCCAATAAGGGTAAATTGGCAGAAGAGTATCAGGTAATTTTTTACACACACTATCAGGAATAGGATCAGTGCGAGTTCTGGAAGGTTTCACAGAACTCAAGACTTTGGACACTTTCAACCAAGGTGGGATATGAAATTGTGAGAATGGTCCTTCAAGAGGCACAGAGTAGGGGAAGGGAAGATTGGGAATCTTGGACTTTATTCAGGGAGTCAACTGCAGTCTGATCAGTAGTAAGGGTGGAAAAGCCCCATTGTTGGTGAAGATGGCTAACCAGCTTGAACAGTCGGGATGTGCTTGTATCATGTGGTATCAAAGAAGGAAAATAAACTTTATATAATATTTTTATATATGATGTTTTTTATGATGAACTAGCCAAAATCCATGTGTTTTATAGCACTGTAAACCAATCAAGTTCTAGTGAATTTCAATTGAGTTAATTCAAGGACCCTGGCTGACCTTCACATATGTTTGAACCTGATTGGTCCTCTTTAACTAACATTAGTATGCTCTGTTTGCACGGACAGACAGACTAAGCCAACACAAATGCTTGTCTGATGCATAGAAAAGTGCTAATAAAAATACCATATTGGCCAGTGTAATCTTCTGATTTTTATTTAAATGTAAGCAAAGCACTCTGTGCTGCAAACTGTACCAGGCTTGTTGGTACTAATAAGTGGGTTGGAAATGATTCAGAAGTTGATCTGAGTTTGAATATGTGCAAACCTGCCATCACTGTCAATTTTGGCATTGCAAGGGCTTTGCCCTGGCACAAATTGTTGCTTTAATTAAGCCCAGTGTTTTGTAGTTTGTGTATTGGTTACTATTTCTGGTTTCTTATCATGCATGGACTTGATTGAAATGGAATAGGAAAGTATTTTTTTTAGGAAGTTTGCTTTAGAGAGCTCTGATGGATGACTGAATGTGAGTGATGAACAACAAGAAGGTTCCCTGGGTTTTTCATAGCTTACCACGTTAGTACTGAATGGATCAGAACTGATAAAGGAAACAAACCTTTAGGAATTGAGGTGAGCTTTGCTTCTGCAATTCTTACATGATACACAGTCATTCCTTCAAAAGCTCCAGGTTCAATTCCATCATTCTCAAGAGGATTTGCACTCATTTCTGTAAAACAAGATATTTTATGATTATAGTTAGTTTTGCAAAGAAAAAATCTTTTTTTCATTACAAGGAGTTTTGAAAGGTGTTTAAGGTGGCTGGCAATGGCACACTTGTTCGATAAGTGAAAAAAACCATTTTTGTTATGAAATTTAAATAGAGTAGTGACCAGAAGAAACCCCCCAGTTTATTAATGTTCACACAATATCATTGGAATAATAGTTACCCTCTTTTTTTTAAAACAGAAATGTTGCTACTCTTACTGCTCTTCCTTCATCTCTCATCTCTCTGTTCATCACCGCCCATCCTCTCAATGGGACTACTCACCCCCTTCTGCTGCTGCGGTTCTCCATCTCTCTCTACTCCTGATGTACTGCTTCTCTCCCATCCACCTTCCAGTGACTCCATTCGCCATCTTCTCTCTCCCCCTCACCTTGATGGCTTGCTACCTATCCCTCTTCTCTCAGTCTTGATGCCACTTGTCTACTTGCGTCTCCAGTGTCGCTACCAACTTTGCTGATGCCACTCCTCTCCAGTTCCTACCCTGATGCTGGTGCCATTCCTGTTTGCTCACTGCCCTCTCTGATGGTACTGCTGTGTGCTGCCTGCCCACCTGCCATCCTGATACCACTTCCATCCACCGTCTGCCCACCCTCCTGATTTTCAGGATACTCTGTTCCCCTCCTAGTTGTGTCCTTTTTTGTTTTCCACTTACTTTCCTCCTTTTGATCCTTGCTGTTCTTAGACTCCTTTCTCTCACCTAGCATCACCAGCGCTGTTCTCCACCTTCCTGCCCCTGCTGCTCTCCTGATCCCAATTCTACTACCACTGTTTTCTGATTGCCAATGCCCCCCCGGTATCACAGAAACTGTTATTGAGGCAAGGAGAGTATTTTGAAAGGCTGGAGTGGGAAAGAGGAGAGATAAGGATGGAATTGGATCCTGAAAGAAGTCAGAGCAGCTGGAAGAAGGCAAAGGGATTTGAAAAGAGGACAAAGATGGAAGAAGACTATAGAGGGTACAGAGAAGGGGAAAGAAGTGGTAGAGAAAGATGATCAACTTGAATTGGAGAGGAAGCATATGGCAGGGAAGGGAGGAATGACGGAGCAAGCAAGGAGCTACTAAAGAGATGAGCAGAAAGATTGAGTTATGGTAAGAGAACTGGATGTTTGAAAGAGCACAGAACATGAGAGAGGCTGGAGGTTCAGAAAGGATAGCAGTATCCTTCAGCCTGAAACTACTATATCCTGCCCCCCTTCTCCCTCCCACCTCCCCTCGGCAACAGCATGATGTGGGAGAGGAGGTACATTTTACATTAGAAAATTAATGAAGGGTAAAAGGGCATTGAAGGCTTGGAGGCAGAAACAGAAGGATAGAAAGAGGAGGTTGTGGAGGAAGAGAGAATAGAGAATTAAGAAAGAGAAGACAGTAAGGGTAAAGAGGAAAAGGAAAAAAAGAGGGAACTGAACAGGAGGAAAAAGCTTGAATAAGAGAGGTTGGGGAAATTGCTATATAGTTTTGATTCACTGCTGCAGAAAATTGTTCTTGTGTAGCAAGTGGTTTACACAACTTTTGATGTAAAATATCTTGTGTCCTGCAAATGCATAATTCTCCTGCTGCACTTCCATTTCTGGCTCCAAGTTGCTTCTTGGAGTTGGGTAGGTAGAACGTCTTTGTGGGTAGAGCTATTCCAACAGAAGGATTCCCTCGTGAACTCTACGGTAAATTCCTGGGAATCTTAGGGCCAAACTATGGGAACTAGTGATTTATATATATGACCATGATAATACAATTACCAAAATTTACACATCGCTATTTTCTGTTGTTCATATCAAGCCATGTCATGATATGAGAGCCATACTCATAAAATTCCATTTTTGATATATTTATATTTTATTTATTTATTTAACGGCACATTTGTTATACCGCTCATTCAATCTTGTACTGTATAGACATACGAATTGAGTTAATAATTTACAGTTAGGTATATATACAATATAAAACCTGTAACCGCTTAACCAGATTTGTAATGTAATACCTTTTGCATGAGATATTGGCTAGCTGAAAGCAGCACTGCTTAAATTGGAGCCTTACTTGTACTACTTAATGATACTGTATGCATGGAGCATTGTTGTCTGTTGATTTGATGTTATTGAATCAAGACAATATCAGGTCTGTCTATATTTTGAAAAAAGCAAAATGGAGGCCAATAATGCTTCTAATAGTTCTCATTGAGAATCAAGATACAAACATAGAAACATAGAAAAATGACGACAGAAAAAGACCACATGGCCTATCTAGTCTGTCCTTCCATAACAACTACAACAGTCCCCTTTTTTCCTTTAGAGATCCTCTGTGTTTGTCCCATGTTTTTTTGAATTCAGATACTGTCCTCATCTCTACCACCTCCACTGGGAGACTATTCCACGGATCCACCACTCTTTCCGTAAAGAAATATTTCCGCATATCACTCCTGAATCTATCCCCTTTCACCCTCCTTCCATATCCCCTCTTAGCAGAACTTGCTTTCAATCGAAAGAGGCTCTCCCCCTGTGCATTTATGCCATGGAGGTATTTAAACATCTCAGTCATACCACCTCTATCCCGCCTTTCCTCTAAGGTGTACATATTAAGATCCTTAAGTCTGTCCTCATATGCTTTATAATGAAGACCACTAATCATTTTAGTAGCCACCCTCTGTACTGACTCCATCCTGTTTATATCCTTTTGAAGGTGCGGTCTCCAGAACTGCACACAATACTCCAAATGAGGTCGCACCAAAGACTTATACAGAGGCACTATCACCTCCTTTCTTCTGCTAGCTATTCCTCTCCATATGCACCCAAGCATCCTTCTAGCTTTTGCTCTCGCCTTTTCTACCTGTTTAGCTACTTTAAGATCATCAGACACAACCACGCCTAGGTCCCGCTCTTCTTTACTGGACAAAAGTACTTCACCCCTATACTATATTGCTCCCTTGGATTGCTGCAGTCCAAATGCATGACCTTGCATTTTTTAACATTAAATCCCAGCTGCCAAATTCTAGACCATTTTTCAAACTTGGCTAGATCCCTCCTCATGTTATCTACACCTTCCTGGGCGTCTACTCTATTGCAGATTTTGGTATCATCCTCAAAGAGGCAAACCTTACCCGACAGCCATTCTATACTTGAAGGACTGCCGTGTAATGGATTCAAAGGCACAGATAAGTTGAAGGATTGTCATGCAGAGGTTGAAAGGACCAATGACACTAGAGTTGGGTCTGGGACTTCTAAGTGAACCTCTGGAATGTCTGTGAACCTAGTTGTGAATCGCTAATAACTCACACGGATATGGCTGTATTTCAGTAAGTTGAACTGAATTTTCAGTCTTTAATTTCATTTTGAAAATATAAAAATGTAAAAATCTAACATTGAACTTGTAGATTTGAAGCAATGATGGAGTTATGAGTGAGCAAATTCAATGTGACATTAGGACTGTGGAAATAGCGCTCTGCCAAGGTCCTTATATATCACCAGAAAGGGGAGAGTGGTGTAGGAATATTCAAATGTGATGTTTGGCGCTGTCTTTTTCAAAAGTGTATAGAGGAGGGTGCTTGTGTCTAATAGTTCTCCTACATTCTTTTAGTAACAATAGCTGCTGGCAATTGTTAACTATAAAATGCAGGTGCCCTCATGTAGAGTCTTGCCATTTCGTAACATACAAATATTTTAATAGCATTCTCCAGAGACTGGCTTACCTAAAACATGTAAAGACGACATTCCCTTGAAAGCATCCTTTTGTATTTTCTTTACCCTATTATCATGTATTCTTAGCTCTGCTAAGGACTTTGGAAGGTTAGATGGCATCTCCGTGAGTTGATTATGGGAAAAGTACAAACGCCGTAATTTCTTGAGAGACTGAAACGCTTTTGGATGGATCTTTGATAGTTTATTGTTGTTCAGATACAGAGCCTGCATGAAATATAAAAAAGATATATACATTTTAAGTAGCAATTCTGGTGAGCTGGCATACGTAATAGTGAAGTTCTTAAGTGAAAATGTTTGAAGAATAAATCTCTTAGGGTTATACGTAAGTCCAAAATGGGGAGCATTTAGAAAATCTAAGCAGAAAATATGAACATATTGATTCTTCATTTTAAATATTTGCTAAAATAGCCTTGTGCATTACTTCCTGTCTCTTAATATATAGTTTTATACCTTTGAAATATATGAATGTCTTATTGTTTCCTCCACAATACATATTTACTTTACTCCATGTTGCATCAGTAAATATACCAAGTGATGACATCACTGAAAGTTGCTCAAGTCTACCTCAACCTGCTGGCAAAGGAGAATAACCCACTCATCTAGCATGACGATAAGGAATATCAAACGTATTATTAAATAAGTATATAAAAAGCATATATGTGCTGTGCAGGAAGCAATAAGACATTCATATATTTCAAAGGTATAAAAATACATGACTGAGACATGTAGGCCTGGGTACACCTCTGTCTCCTGGAGCCAACAGCTTGTCCTGTGTCCAGTGCTACTACCCACAGGTTCCTTGTGCTTGGTGGGCCATAGAGCCTACCTGAGGACCCCACAGGGTCCCTGAGGAGGGTGGATTATTAATTTGGGCCAAGGTCTCTCTTACCTCCTGCTGACCTCTATCTGCATGCTTCCTTTCTTTGCCCGCTTTTACTTACTTAGCTTTTTCCTCTCATTGATTTCGGTGGATTGTATTAAGTTCTCTTGCTGCTTGCAATAAAACTGTAGCAGATAAATGAGTGAAGAAAGAAACACCCAAGGAGTCTTAGAAGGAAACAACGGTTTAATGTGCACAGACCCAGAGAAAATAGTTTTTCCAATTTCTGGGCCCCCACCAGAGGGCTCAGAGAGATTATATAGACTTCTTATCAGATTATTACAGCATTTCTTCATGATTGGTCACTTTATTACAGTATAGTCCCGATTGGAGAAAGTCTACTGTACTCTTATCTCTAGCGAAGCAGAGGAAGAGTAGTTATCTCTAGCAAGCAGAGAGAGCAGCAGGACAAAGGAATAGGGGAGGGACAAGCATGTACCAGGGTATGACTTCACCAAGAGGGGTGTATCCTTTTCACTTAACCCTTCCAGCTCTCAGCCCTGCCTGGATTTCTACCTCATTCCCCACTTTTTAAAGGAAACATTTGCCTTGTAGTGAAGGAGGTCAATTTTTCCTCATACGAGCAGTTGATCTGACTGTGGAAGGGATTTGTATTTGCATACTGCCATCACATGGGCAGCAGTTTTCCGATCCACCATGGTCTCAATGGTGGAGGTAATAAATCGGATAAGGATAGGGATACAGCATGGCAGGACAATACATAGCAGGAGAATAAGGACCACTAGGGTTTTAAGTCCACCTAACCAATTGAACCATTCTGCAAACCACCCAACACCTATAGAAGGGGCGGTGATATGATTAGCTAGATTACCTAGGTCTTGAATAGAGCGTTCAATGGAAACATTCTCATCAGTGAGATTAAAGCCAGGAGAATGTTGGGCTGCATAGAAAGAAGAATTACCAGCAGAAAGGAAGAGGTACTAATGCCACTGTATAAGTCACTGGTGAGGCCTCACTTGGAATACTGTGTTCAGTTTTGGAGACCATATCTTGCAAAGGATGTAAAAAGACTGGAAACTGTTCAGAGGAAGGCAACCAAAATGATTTGGAGCTTGCGTCAGAAGCCTAATGAGAAGAGACTTGAAGACCTAAATATGTACACTCTGGAGGAGAGGAAGGATAGGGGAGATATGATTCAGACCTTTAAATACTTAAGAGAAATAATGAATAAATAAACCTCTTCCAAAGATGGGGAAGCTGTAAAACCAGAGGGCATAACATGAAGCTGCAAGGCGGTAAATTGAAAGGCAATACTTTTTCACTGAAAGGGTGGTAGATGCTTGGAATGCCCTCCCAATGGAAGTGATGGGGGCAAACACAGTGATGGAATTCAAAATGGCATGGGACATACACAGTGGATCCCTTTACAGCAACAGGATAAAATCAAAATAAACCAAACCATCTAATTTCTCAACAAATAGGGGTGTCCTACATGGAGCGGTGGGTTCACCCCTAAACAAAGACATGGGGAGGGGTGGCCTGCACAGAGTGGCAGGTGCATCTACTCCTGCCATCTTACTGGGCAGACTAGATGCACCATACTGGTCTTTATCTGCCGTCATTTACTATGTTACTATTAAAACAACACATACCCTCAAATTCCTCACAGCCATGATTTAACCGTATGAGCAGAAAATCAATGATCATCCTATTCTGCAGAATTGCCGTCTGCAGACCGGACATCTCATGATTCATAGTGGCTAGGATGGCTGAGATAAGATTAATGGATTTGGCCAAGGAACAATCAATACGGCTTACTTCCATAGCGTTGTGCAAAGCTAACCCAGGTGCTCCTACAATGGATATTGCCAGTCCTAGAGCTGTCTGATCACTATAAGGTTCCACATTAGAGTTACAGGTAGGAGGCATAGGTTTTGATCGAGGATAGCACGAGTGGGAACTAACCTTACTAGGGGTATGAGAGAAAGAAGCAGTAGTAAGTCTGCTAAAAGTGCAAGGACCTCCAGTAGCGTTTATGGGAACATAAGCGTAAGCAGTTTTACCACATAACAAAAACCATCCTAAGGGAAGATACATTTCTGAGTAAGCATAAGATACCTTTGTAATAGACTTGCATGATAATACGATGTTAGACACATTAAAAACCCCTTTAGTGGCATTTACAAAAATAAAGCAATCTGTAGCTTTAAGCGTGGCAACAACCTGCAAGGAGAAAGGGGCCTTGTTAAAATAGGTTGAGGTAGGACGAGTAACACCAATGAAGTAGAAAAATGTAGAAAAGGTTAGCTTTGGCTGTTTTCAGTTCAGATTATGCATTACAGTAAACGTTTGCATTTCACACAAAGTAGTGGGTACAGTAATAAGGCATGTTGATCAAAAACTCCAGGCTGCGATGAGCTGCATACACAAAAGTCTGAAGTATTCGAAGCAGTCCCGGCAAGTAGTGTTACTACATTTATAGTTCCTGAGGCCAACAAGGGAAGGCCCTACATGAATGCCAGAACAAAAGTCAGCATGAGCAGGTGCATACCGACCATGGAGCTTATGTCCCACTAACAGTATCTGAAGATGACTCCTTAAACTTCTGCCGTGCGTAGACTAGCTGGCTTTTCGGTATGTGGCTAGCGCAGGGCTACGTCGTCTGCCGATTCCCTGGTTCTCTGCAGCGTGAGGCGTAAGGGATCCCGAGAATGTTCGTGCGCTGTCCACTTATCATCCAAGTCATGAGCAGCTTTCTTAAGACGAGTATGATGAATCCACAGGGTAACCTCTGCGACCTTGACTGCAGTCGGTGTGGCTAGGAGAACTGTGTAAGGACCTCTCTAGGTAGGGCACAGTGGTTCACGTTTCCATTCCTTAATCCACACACGATCTCCTGGCTGGTGGGGATGGAGCTGCTCTGACAAAGAGATAGGCAAGTCGCTCTTATATCCACCTGTTCAAAGACTGAAAAAAAGATCCCAATGCCAGTAGGTGTTGTCTCGTAAGTTCATTACCTATCTGCTCTAGGTCTCCTTTAAGGCCCTGAACAATAGGTGGTGGTCGACCATACAGTACTTCATAAGGGGATATTCCCAAGGTCCGAGTTGGGGAGGACCGGACCCGGAGAAGGGCTATCGGCAAAGGCTGATCCCACTTAAGATGAGCTTCCTGACAGAGTTTAGGCAACTGGAGCTTCAGAGTTCGATTCATCCTTTCCACCTTTCCCAAACTCTGTGGGCGGTAAGCAGTGTGAAGTTTCCAGGTAATTATAATCTGGAGGGCCTTAGAAAGGTCTTGAAGGCACTTAGCAACAAACGCAGGGCCATTATCTGACCCTATAGTAAGGGGAAGGCCAAACCTAGGAATGATCTCTTTCAACAGGGCCCTTGTAACTTCTCGGGCTATCTGTGTTCTACAGGGGTAGGCCTCAACCCATCCTGAAAATGTACACACTATCACCAGCAGATATCGATAACCCCTTACTCGGGGTAACTCAGTGAAATCAACTACAATAGTCTCCATAGGGGCAGCACCAACCGCCTGTATGAAAACTGGGGGTAGAGGCCCTTGGCGGGGGTTATTCCTGGCACATTGAAGACAGCGACGTGCTGCAGCTGCCTTTAAGGCAGACAGATGTGGGACATAGAAATAAGACTGTAGAATGGTGTGCATGGAGGTCTTGCCTAAGTGGGTGGTCTCATGAAATCGTTGGACAAAAGCAGGTGCTAGACTCTCGGGGATAACATATCGGGGTGGATCTCCCAGTAACCGCAATCACCCAGCAGTAGTGAGAGTAGCCCCTTCCTGAGTGAAGAAATCCATCTCTTTCCTGGTATAACGTGGGTCCCACCCTGACATAGGAATTGGAAACAGGGGGGCTTGAACCCTTACTGGGACTGTTCCTTGCTGGGCTGCTAACTTGGCCTCCCTATCTGCCCTGCGGTTACCCTGGATGACCAGAGTGTCTCCTCGTTGGTGTGCCTTGCAGTGAACAACAGCCACCACTTCTGGTGCCCACACAGCCTCCAGTAACTCCAAAATCTCCCTCCCATACTTTATAGATTTCCCGCTTGAATTTATGAGCCCCTTCTCTCTATAGAGGGCCCCATGGGCATGGAGTGTAGTGAATGCATACTTAGAATCAGTGAAAATGTTTGCCTTCAGACCTGCAGCTAACTGGAGGGCTTGAGTAAAGGCAATGAGTTCAGCTTTCTGGGCAGACGTTCCCAGGGGTAAGGGCTCATCCTCCACAACAACCCCCAGAGTGACCACAGCATATCCAGCCTTCCGCTGTCCATCTTCCACGAAACTGCTGCCATCGGTAAAGTACTGAACATCAGGAGAAGCCAGCGGTACATCCTTCAGATCTGGGCGGCTGGAATACACTTCATCCATAACCTGGATACAATCATGTTCAGGTAGCCCAGGTGCTACAGGGAGTAGAGTAGCAGGATTGAGTGGTTTTTCACTATCTCCAAGTGAACCTGAGGATTCGCACACAGCATGCTCTGGTACTTTGTCATCTGCTCGTTGGTAAACCAATAATTGCCTTTTTACTCCATCAGGGTCAGTACTGCATGCGGCACTTTAACATACAGTTCTTGCCCAAGGGACAATTTATCAGCCTCTGTTGCCAAGAGAGCTGCTGCTGCTACTGTGCGGAGACAAGAAGGCCACCCTCTTGCTACTGGATCCAGCTGTTTGGACAGATAAGCCACCGGTCATTGCCAGGAACCTAGGCTCTGAGTGAGGACACCAACTGCCATCCCACTTTCTTCATGGACATACAGATGGAATGTTTTTTCCACGTCGGGCAGTCCTAGACTGGGGGCTGATAGCAAAGCCTTCTTCATATTCTGAAAGGCCTCCTTTTAGTTCGGGACCCACTCGAAAGGATCTCGTTCTCCCCCAGTTGTAGCAAGACTGGAACTGACGCAAACCTTGACTAAGTGCATCCCTGAACAGCGTGGGGGAGTTTTTGAATCCTTGGGGTAACCGTGTCCATGTCAACTGACCCTTACTGCCAGTAATAGGGTCTTCCCATTCAAATGCAAACAGTGGCTGGCTAGGAGTGGCCAATCTCAAGCAGAAAAAGGCATCCTTTAAGTCCAGAACAGGTGAAGCAGGTTGCTTGTGCAGGAATCAAACTCAGTAAATTGTAGGGGTTTGGCACAACAGGGTGAATGGTAACAACAGCTTCATTGACCTTCCGTAGGTCCTGCACAGGTCGGTAATCATCAGTACCTGGTTTTTGAACTGGCAGCAAAGGGGTATGCCAGGGTGATTGGCATGGTTTTCAGGAATCCAGACTTAAGTAGTTGCTGGAGATGTTTATGAATGCTCTCAACATCTCTTTGGGGCAGGGAATATTGCCTGACACAATTGGTACATTCGTTTTTTCTTCTCTTTGTCAGTGGCCCATTTCTCTGCAATAGGCACATTGATCTCGTTCCAATAGTCCTTGCTCCAATGATCCTTGCCGGGTTCCTCTACCCCAGCCTCGGCTTCTCGGTTCTCACATCGACTTTCCTTGTCCTTTCTCGACTAGCGCCGCTGCTAACATATCAGCTTTCTTTTTAATCTTTCTTTCACACTCACGCTTCATCTCCTGATCTCTGTTCACAAATACTTTCATAACAACTTCCATCCGCTGGGTTATATTCATTCCAGCAAAGCCCTCAAGCTTCTGAAGTTTCCTTCGAATGTAGAGTCTTTCATAAAACTGGCCAGGGCTCTCATCAAGGGTTTGCAGTACCTCAGATATTTTTCCCTACATTCATCACTTTCTGGCCCCCCTTTTAAAACCTTCAAGGAGAGCCTGATGATAACAATTCAGAGCAAGGCGGCCTGCATCACTGTTTGCCGCCCAGTGGGGTTTTAGATCAGGAAAGTCTCTCAGCGCTGCTTGCTGGGGATCCTGTTCACGTGGAGGGTTCTCTTTTAACCATTTCATAGCTGATCGAGTCACCCAGTATCTCTCTTCGGTACTGAGTAAGGTTAAAAGGAGCTGATGGCAGTCTGCCCAATTTGGACGATGGGTCTGAATAATAGACAAAAACAAATCTATCATAGCTTGATGTTTATCAGTATAGGATGGATAATGAGTTTTCCAGTTCAACAAGTCGGTGTAGAAAAAGGTACATACACAAAAGTTGGGGGGCCTTCCACAAGTTCTCCCTGGGCATTAAAGGCAGCTGGTCCTCGAGCCTCTCGTAGGGGTAGGTGGAGACTAACTGCTGGAGTCTGTTTGCTAGCACGTATTGTGCAGTGATCTCTCCTGAAGTCGCAGTGCTCTAGTACGGGGGAGGGTGTACGAACGTGGAACTGACATTCTTCAGATCTGGGATTCAGGGAACTTTCTGAAGTGCTGGGCAGGTCTGTATCTGAAATTGGCATTGGTATGCTTCCCTCACTTCTCTTCTGACTGTCAGAGAATGTAGTATCTGTTGAGAGGGGTGGGGGAGAACTAGCTGAATTACCTGCTGAGACTGCCGACCTAGCTGAAGTCACAGAAATCTGCCTGGGAGGAGGCAAAGGGGGGAATTCTTCTGTCTCTGGCTCCTGTACTAAAACGGGCAATTGTGATTTTAATTTAGGCTGCATTTCCTGTGGGCTACGAGACAAAAGTATGCGGCAGTTTTCCTCATGACATCTCCTGAGCCATTTAGGTCTCTGCCGACAAACATCCAGCCAGGAATCAATATAAGGGAATTGATCAGGATGTTTAGCTACCACAACTTGGTGCACTCTGCTAACCAAATCATAATCAAAGGTTCCTTCAGGGGGCCAATCAGTATTAAAGCTAGCCACTCATGCTCACAATATTTCTTTAACAAGGTGGAGTCATACGAACACCATAATCTGCAGAGAATCCCTTCCTGAAATGCTTTACTATACACTCTAAGGGGCTGCATTTCGTCTCTGATCCCCCCAGATGTTTCTTCCAGGTTTTGAAAACACAGAGGGAAAGGAATGCAGACAGCCAGGAATCCGGCTGCTCTAGTCTCAAGAAGGGTAACTAACAAGTTGGCGCTTTCACCACACTCTAACAAAATGGCGCTTTTGCCATTTTTCCCCGACCTGGGCGCGGTCGCCTGGCCAGGAACTGCACTAATCAGGAGTCTGTGCTCACTGCACAAGCCTCTGCTTGTGCCAAACACATAAATCAAGCACAGACCAACACATAGACAGCCTCCCAATTCCCTAGAAAACAGTCTATTAGGTACGTGGTTTCCCCCAGCTTAGCTCAGGGTACTAGGGCGATTCCCTCGAGAGGTGATTAAGCTCTTCTCCTCCCCATAGGAAGGACCGATTTTTCTGAATTGCAGACAGAGACAGACCCCCGTTATCACTTACCCCACTCAGATTTCCTCCGTAGTTGAATGGGTTGTTTCCTAGACCCCAGAGCGGGTTCTTAGGTGTCCGTCGGAGAAAGCCAGTGGCAGAGGCGAATCAGGAAGGAATACTTTCCAGAACAACTGGTCTGGTGGCGCCTTGTATTCCCCCCTGCGTTCGCCACCAGCCCGGCTCAAACCGATTGAAACTTGAGGTAGCAAGATAACCTTTTCTTTCTTATCTCGCTGTCTCAGCCGGGTCAGGGAACCAAAAATGTAGCAGATAAACGAGTGAAGAAAGAAACACCCAAGGAGTCTTAGAAGAAAACAATGGTTTAATGTGCACAGACCCAGAGAAAATAGTTTTTCCAAATTCTGGGCCCCCACCAGAGGGCTCAGAGAGATTATATAGACTTCTTATCGGATTATTACAGCATTTCTTCATGAAAACTTAAAACACACTTATTCACAATGCACTATGGATCCTTGATGAATTCACCTCTCAGCTAGATATCCTATTCCAGCTAATATAATTTTTCCAGAAAAGGAATGAAGTACTGAAGCCCTAAAACAATGTTTTGATGACAAATGAATAACAAATAACTCTGTATATAGTTTAATTCTGTTCCTTTGTACATAGTTCACAATTTGTTAATTGTTAAATGTAAGTTCCAATTTGTTATCTGTAAAAACAGCTCTCCCTGTTTACTGTTGTTCCATGTAAACCGCATCTGATCAGTGGAAGAAGCAGTATATACAAAATCTGTTAATTAAATTAATTAAATGATTGGTCACTTTATTACAGTATAGTCCCGATTGGAGAAAGTCTACTGTACTCTTATCTCTAGCGAAGCAGAGGGAGAGTAGTTATCTCTAGCAAGCAGAGAGAGCAGCAGGACAAAGGAATAGGGGAGGGACAAGCATGTACCAGGGTATGACCTCGCCAAGAGGGGTGTATCCTTTTCACTTAACCCTTCCAGCTCTCAGCCCTGCCTGGATTTCTACCTCAAAACTGCTCTGATTTTTTTTTTAATAAAACTTTCTTCTCAGGCCTGCATGAGTGTCTGGTGCTTCACTGCTTGTTTTTCTCCAGACAGCTGGGATTCCATTTTTGGGGTTCCTTTTTTCCACAGCCCCTGCTTCTTTTTACAGTGTGCTTTCCTCATGGTCTTTTTTTCTTTTGCCACTCCAGTGCTCAGCTGCGTGGCCTTATGCAGCAGTTATTATCAGCAGCTGCTACTTTTGCCCCTGATTGTGATGTGAACGCCCAAAGCATTTTGTTATTGGTATATTGGGATGCCTGTTGCCCTTGCTGCTCCTTCTCTGTGGTGCTTTCTGATGATGGGAATCATGGTCATTTGAGATGGTTGCTTAGTGAATGTGTAGTGGGAGCCTCGCAAGGTGGCCATAGCTTCAAATCCATTGGTTCCTGGAGGACCTCCAGGTCCCAGGGGGCCCCTCTTTCAACCAATTTGAGTTGCAGTTCCTGAAACAGCTCACAGACTATTTTTAGTCTCTTCTACCTGCTTGATAGTCCCCTTATGGGGATCCGAGGCCCAGTCCTCCCCTAAAAGGAACCAGTGTCCTTTGAACATCTCTGCTGTGGATGGGAAGGGGATTAAGGGTCCCTGCTTCGTCCTTTTGCTCATTTGTTCCTCTGGAAGCTCTGCCTTATTTCCCCTGGGGTTGTGGGGATGTTGTAGAAAAATATTTTTCTCCAGAAGTCTTAGGAGGATGGGATGATTCCCCTAGTGGAAGGCTAGGGTCTCCATTATCCACCTGTTTCACAGACAGGATCATCCTGTGCCCTTTGAGGATACTATAGCAGCTCTGCATGCTGTAGAGCTTGCTCTCAGGTTAGGCTAGAGGGCGAGTCATCTCCTGGAGGATATCTGGGCTCCTGCCACATTCATTCCTCTATTTGGTTCTAAACAGAAGCTTGTAGTCTCTCAGGGAGAAAACTCTAGAGCTGGGTTCTAGAGGCCTTGAAGCCTTGTTTTGGCTATATCCTCACCCTTAGGATGAGTTGGGTCAGCCTTTTGGGTTTTCGCAGGTGGGATGCCCTCGTTACAACAATAACAAAGTACACAACCATCCCTGTGGAAGGGATTGCTGCACTCAAGGCGTCTTATGATAGGTAGGTAGAGGCACTCCTTAAGAATGCCTTTATGGCTTCTGCCTTAGGCTTTCAAGCAGCCTTGTATGCAGGCTTGGTGGCCTGAGCTCTCTTGCAATGGGCCCAGCAGCTGCTGAATAGCCCAGAGATGGCAAAATTGGAGTCTGAAGCCCTTGTATGTGACTGATGTCTTGCATGATTTCATCAGCAAATCCTCTGTGTCCATGGCAGTGGTAGCAATGGCTAGGTGGTGACTTTGGCTCTTCAGTTGGTCGACTGATGTTGCCTCTAAGCATTGCGAGCAAGCTCCCCTTTTCAGGCAAATTGCTCTTTGGGGAGAACCTGAAGAAGTTTGTGAAAGGCCTGGGTAAGGCCCACCCTCTGAGGCTCCTGTAAGATAAGCCCAAGGGGGCTAGAAGTGCATCACATGCTGGTCTCACGAGACTTGAGAACAAGAGACCAGTGCAAGAGACAGTGGTGGGGAAGGGGATGCAAGGAGGTCAAAAGCAGTGGCTCCTAAGATTTTGGTCTGGCTCCTAAATCCACACAAAATTTATCAAGGCCTGTTCTATATACGTAAGTTTGTCCAACCTGGTTAGAGATGTTTTTATGTGTGGAATTTGCACTTATGCATATATTGATAAAGAGAGTAATTTATAAAGGTCGCCTAGGTTTACGCACATTCAAACACAGGCAAATTGCCAGCACATAGGCAGGGCATAGTTTATGTGGCTTGTGGGTGGAATTATGATGTATACACAAGAATATTGCAGAAATTCACTCCTTTTCAGAACTGGTGAAAATTTGAACATGAGGATTTGTGCACAACTTCTGGGTGCCTATGTTGCCTTTACAAAATAATTTAAATAGGCACCTTTTTGGACTTTTCACATAAGTGCCCTCTTATAAAATCAAGCCCTTTTTGCAACAGGCAAGATAGATATTATGTATTCTTAGTCACTTGGCCTGGTTTTGAATCTCTTAGTAAGCAAATAAAAGCAGGAATAGAAATTTTGAATGTTACCTAGAAAATCAGGAGAATATAAATGAAATGAACCTAAATTATAAAGGATTGTCTTCCTTTTTATGCGTATGAGAAATGCTTTTTATTCTTTCTAACTCAATGGAAGTTGGAAAGAATTATATGAAAGGGGATGATAACATCTGTCTGGGGGCATAAAGACTCTGAAAATTTAATAGAACAGGCTGAAATTTGGCATGTGTGTAAACTGGTAAAAAGATCTATAGAGTTTGAAAATGGGCCATATCAGACCTGGAATTCTAGAGAATTATGCCCCCCTCCTCCTAAAATCTAGCCCAGTGCAGCGTAGAAGCTTGCATACAGTGAAACATGGAAGTTAGGGAATTGCTCCTTTCAAACTCCCTCTCCCTGTTCTCTATTTTCCCAAACCCCCAAAGAGTACCCTCCACCAAAAATACTCCTTTTCCCAACCTGCCAAATACTGCCACCACAAGAAACACCCCTCCCCCACATAACTGTTTTACTACCCTGCAAACTGTCCCACCCCTAAAAACTACACCACCACAACTGCTGTACCATACCAAT
The DNA here is from genome assembly GCA_033557465.1 of Ichthyophis bannanicus. Lineage (NCBI taxonomy): Eukaryota > Metazoa > Chordata > Amphibia > Gymnophiona > Ichthyophiidae > Ichthyophis > Ichthyophis bannanicus. The sequence goes on along the minus strand of CM066046.1, from coordinate 71,400,493 downwards.
AACTCCCCACCTTCAAAAAACCACCCCCTGCAACTACCTCACCACCCTGCAGACTGCTTCACACCTAAGAATGACACCCCCATAACTGCCCACCACATCACAAACTGCAATAAACAACCTTCCACAACTGCCCCATCATCTTGCAAACTACTCCACTCCCCAAAAATACCCTCTTACAAATGCCCTACCACCCCATAAACTGCCCATCCTTAAAAATTATCCCAGACATCTGCCCCACCACCTTGCCAACTGCCCCACTCTCTAGACCTACTACACCATAACTGACCCTCTAACCCAAAAGCCAACCCCACTCCTAGAAAAACCACTCCTTAGCAACTACCATAACACCCCTCAAACTGCCCCATTTCTAAAAATTCCCCCCACAATTGTCCTACCATCTCACAAAATTCCCCATCTCTAAATTGTTCCTGCAGTGGCCAACCATTTCACCAAATGCCTCTGCTGAGGATTCACAGGTTGGTGCGATTGAGAAACATCTAATTTCCACACCACGAGTCTCCACTCCAGGTACTGTGCCTTTTGATCCCGTGAATGATGGTGCGAGTTTAAGCTCCTTGGAGCGAACACCCCCACTTCCCCCTGTTTTTTTAGAACTGTCTGGGAAACTGTCTCCTGCTTTGTCTTCTTCGAAATTGGTTCCTAAAGAAGTTTCTTGGAGTCGTTCTCCTGCTTTGCCTGCTCAACCCTCTGCTTCCACTGTTTCTCTCTCGGATATTTGGAGTGTGGTCTCGCGTACAGAACAAATGCTTGCAGAGACTGTTTCTAAGTTATGTCAATTTACTAAGGATTCTGTGCAAAAGTTTCAGTCTCTTGATTCCCAGATTGGGGCCTTCGGCTCTGCTCTAGTGAAGATGGAGTCTCAGGTTAAAAAGTTTTCTGATTTTACGGCTTCTCATGCTCAAGATAGTTTTCTTCTGCATCAGAAGCTGGAGAATCTTGAAAACTTGGGTTGTAGTAAGAACCTTCGATTGTTAAATTTTCCTACTTGTCCGTTATTGTCTCCTCTAATTCTTTTTAGGAAATATTTGAAAGACACCCTCCTTTACCCACAGGCTGAGTCTTGTTTAATTACTAAATGTTATTATTTACCCTTAAAAAATTCTATCAGCCTTGGAGATAAGGATGAGGTGTCTTTGTCAGCAGAAAATGATTTCAACTTAACTGCTTTTTTAGAGGACTCTCAAGATGTGATTACCACCAGGGCCACCCTATTGGTTACTCTATCCTTGGAAGGGGATAAGATTTCTATTTTAAAATCTTATTTCAAAAGGAGGGAGTCCCAATTCTGTGGTGATAAAGTGTCTATTTTTCCAGATGTCTCTCGTTCCACACAGCTTCGTAGGAAATCTTTTATCTCCAGGAACAAGCAGGAATGAGTCTTCACATATGGGTATCGTCGGTACCGACGGAGCCTGTGCGAGAACGCTCCCCAGCGTCCAAAAGGAAAGCTTTTGGGAGCATCCCACAGCGCCTGCGCGCTGCCTTCCCGCCTTTCCTAACCGCCTCTCTCCAGTTCTTCTTTTTCCGTGGAGCCAGCAGGTTGTGTTTCCTGTCACTGCTGAAGAAAATCTTATTTTTTCTTTTATTTCTTTAGTCGCGTGTCTGCCTTCTCGACTCCGGACCAGTACCGCCGGTTTTTTCTTTCTTTTTAAAAAAAAACAACAAAAACTACTCTTTTCTACTTCAGTGCATTTTTTCTTTCTGTGGCCTTAGGCCTGCAGAAAATTTTCCTCATGGAAAAGCCCGCCTCCTGTGCACGAAGTGCAGTAGCACTATTTCTGTCACCGACACCCACGACTGGTGTCTTAAATGTTTAGGTCCTGACCATTCCATCGCGGACTGTGAGTCCTGTTCCATGATGTCTAAAAGAGGTTTACAGAATCGAGCAGCCAAGCTCAGTACCCTGTTTCCCTCTGATGCAGCTTCTGTGGCATCGACGTCTTCCAGGGCTGCTTCTTCCTCCCATGGATCTCAGGTAATCAAACTTAAATCTGGCCGGTCCTCGAAGAGTATATCTCCCTCTAAGTATCGAGATGCCCCCGGGCTTGCTCTCGAGGAATCCACACTGGCAAAATTACCCCGGCGGGAGGCTCCGGCTTCCAAAGCTTTATCTATGGGGTCACATGTTGACATCGATGGCTCGGCCTCGAACGATCACCTGTTACAATGTTCTGGGGTACCGGCGGTTCACACCGGTACCGACATCCAGACATTGGTGGCGTTAATGGATCAGAATATTCTGACCATGCAGCGTGCCATCACGGCATTCATACAAGCTGCGACGCCTTCGGTACCGCAACAAACTCCGTTGTCGGTACTGATTCCGGTACCGGACCCGATACCGGTTCCGCTGCCGATACCGATTGCATCGACATCGACGGCAGCGGTACACTATCCTGTGATGCCCATCGGTTCTGATCCGGTACCGAGCACTCCCGATGTCGATACCCCCCCGTATGCGTATCGGGCTCTGCGAGAGCATCCTGACAGGCGATACTTCGATTCCTCTGAGGACTCTGATGAATCAGAGGCCTCTATTGAAGCATCGGGGATCCTTCCTCAGGAACCCTCTTCTCCAAAAAGGAGAATGTCTCCTCCAGAGACTTGTCTTTTCAAGACTTTATCAGGGAGGTGGCCAGGGGCCTTTCCATCTCAGTGGCCTCTGAGACAGAGCCTAGAGCCAAAAAATTTGATATTTTACAATATCCTAAGGCTCCCAAAGAGGCAGCCACTTTACCAATACATGAGATTCTCTATGATCACATGTTGGGTATATGGGAGACTCCTCTTACCACCTCTCCCCATTCTCGTAGCTTGGACACCATGTATCGTGTTCCACCTTGTCCTGGTTTTCATAAGACTCAGCTTCCTCACCACTCCATTGTGGTGGAGTCTGCTATGAAAAAGATCAAGAGTACAAAGAGGCACTCTTCTACTCCTCCAGGAAGAGAATGCAGAACCTTAGATGCCTTTGGCAGGAGGATTTTCCAGGCCAGTATGCTTGTAGCCAGAATCAACTCCTATAGTCTCTATATGGGGATGTTTCTAAAGGAAGTTACAGATCATCTACAAACCTTATCTCCTTTTATGTCAGAAAATAAAAGGGAAGAGTTTCTCACCTGGCTTAAACATGCCCAGGATATTTCCAAGTTTTCCAACCGTGCAGCCTTTGACTCTTTTGAAGGTGCCAGCAGAACCTCGGCTATTGCCATAGGTGTACGCAGAGTTGCTTGGTTACAAGCCTCTGATTTGGAATCCTGGGTTCAGAATGGACTAGGTAACCTTCCTTGTACAGGTGAAAACCTGTTTGGCAAAGATTGGCAAGCAATGGCCAACCAGATGGATGCTGAAAATTCTGCTTTAGATAGACTTTCAAAGTCTACTTCTGCTCCTTTTAAAAAGAGATTGTTCAAAAAGGATTTTTCCCAAAAAAAGGGAAATATTCTTCTGTTTATGGTCAGGCCTCTTCTGCAGGTCGTTTTGCTACAAAGAGGCAACAACCAAAACAGGCCAAGCCTAAGGCTGCGAGGACTGCTACGGCCCAACAGCCTCAGCCTCCTCAAGGCCTTTGACTTACCACTAGAGAACTTAGCCTTTCTGGCTCTAGAACATCCAGAGCCAATCACCATCCCAGGAAGGTTAGCTCATTTTGCTCCCAGATGGGAACAAATCACAGCAGAGCAATGGACCCTCCCTATCATAAGAGACGGGTACAAGCTTCACTTCTTAAACCTTCCTCCTCACACTATGGTGAAACAGTTCAATTCTCCAACATCTCTCCTCAACCTTCTAGGTCAAGAGATTGCCACCCTTCTTGCCCAAGGGGCAATAGAAGAAGTACCCCTTCTTCAACAGGGCTCAGGGTTCTACTACCCCTATTTTCTCATTCCAAAGAAAACAGGGGGCTACAGACCCATTTTAGATCTCAGAGAATTGAACAAGTTTCTATGCAAGGAGAAATTCAAGATTACTTCTCTCGGAACTCTCCTTCCATACCTCCAGAGTCAGGACTGGCTTTGTTCTCTAGATCTCAAGGATGCGTACACCCATGTCCTCATCCAATCAACACACAGAAGGTTCCTTTGGTTCCTTTACCAAGGAAAGCACTACCAATACAAAGGGCTTCCTTTTGGTCTGGCCTCTGCACCAAGAGTGTTCACCAAATGCATGGCAATAGTAGCTGCATTTCTACGCACTCTAGGGATATTCGTATTCCCATATCTGGACGACTGGCTCATCCGAGCTCCATCCCAGTCAGAGGCCCAGGCTTCCCTGGCCTGCACAAGGCGTGTTCTTCAGTATCTGTGACTGGTAATAAACATTCCAAAATCCCATTTCACCCCTACTCAATCTCTAGAGTTCATAGGGACCTTACTGGATACCACAACTGCAAGGGCCTATCTCCCCCAGGCCCGTTGCCTACGCTTGGTGCTATTAGCCTCACAGATTCAGTTAAAATCCCATTTAACTGCTCGAGAGATGTTACAACTCTTAGGCCACATGGCATCCACCGTGCATGTGGTTCCTTATGCTCGCCTTCACGTGAAAGCAGCTCAATGGACTTCGTCCACCCAATGGACCCAGGCATCAGGGTGCCTGGCAGACAAGATAGCGACCTCCAGTCGCCTCTTTTCCTCGCTCCATTGGTGGAAGTCCACTCAAAATCTGTTGCTGGGGTCCCCCTTTCAACAGGTGTTACCCCAAGCAACCCTTACCACAGATGCCTCTCCAAAGGGTTGGGGAGCTCATCTACAAGATCTCTCCACCCAAGGCATCTGGTCTCCACAGGAGACATCTCTACATATCAACCTCTTAGAGCTCAGAGCAATCTTCCTGGCTCTCAGAGTCTTCCACTCCCTGCTCAGCTACAAGACAGTCCTCATCCACACGGACAACCAAGTAGCCATGTTCTACGTGAACAAGCAGGGCAGGACTGGCTCTCTGTCACTTTGCAATGAAGCTCTGAGATTGTGGGCCTTCGCCAGAGAGCATCAAATCCATCTCATGGCAGTGTATCTTCCAGGGGTTCAAAACTCTTGGGCAGACAGACTCAGTCGAGTTCTGCTTCCACACGAATGGTCCCTCCATGGGGACCAGATAGCCAGGATCTTTCGAATTTGGGGAACCCCAGACATAGACCTGTTTGCAAGTCTGTGGAATGCCAAACTTCCCCGGTTCTGTTCCAGCATTCTGTGTCAGGGAGTTCAGGCCAGGGATGCCTTCCTCCTTCATTGGGGGCAAGATTTCCTCTATGCCTTTCCTCCTATTCCCCTCATTCCCAAGACACTGTTCAAGCTTCAGAGAGACAGGGGGTCTATGATCCTCATAGCACCACGTTGGCCACGCCAAGTGTGGTACCCTCTACTTCTGCATCTCTCTCAAGCTCCCTCCCTGGACTTGGGGTCTGCTCCAGATCTCCTCTCTCAGGAGGAAGGAACGTTGTGGCACCCTCTTCATCTCAGGGCCTGGTTGTTGAAGGCCTAGACCTTCAAGATTTACCTCTTTCTCAGCAGGTGAAGGATATCCTTCATGCTTCCAGAAAGCCTTCCACCAGACGTTCCTATGCTTTTAAATGGGAGAGGTTTACCATTTGGTGTGCAGAGAAGGGTCTTAACCCTCTTGCAATACCTCTGAATTGTTTACTGAAGTATTTGCTGCATTTATCCCATGCAGGCCTTAAGACAAATTCAATCAGAGTCCATTTGAGTGCTATTGCAGCATCCCTTAAACCCCTCAATGGACAGCCTATTTCCTCTCATCCTCTTATAGCAAGATTCATGAGAGGCCTTCTTTTGACTAAACCTCCCATTAGACCACCTCCAGTGGCATGGGACTTGAATCTGGTTCTTGGCCAGCTTATGAAGCCACCCTTTGAACCCTTAGCCACTACCTCCTTGAAATTCCTTTCCTGGAAGGCTATTTTTCTCATTGCAGTCACCTCAGCTCGCCGTATCAGTGAGTTGCAAGCCTTAGGGCTAATCCTCCTTATACAAGGTTCCATCATGACAAGGTAGTCCTTAGAACTAATCCACACTTTATGCCTAAAGTGGTCTCACCTTTTCATCTGAACCAGGAGGTGTATTTACCAGTCTTTTTTCCAGGTCCTCACGCATCAAGTGCAGAGAGGAATCTTCATACCCTGGATTGTAAAAGAGCACTTGCTTTCTACTTACAAAGGACACAGCAACATAGAAAGTCCTCTCAACTTTTTGTTGCTTTTGATCCCTCTCATTTAGGACTTCCAGTCTCTAAGAGAACTCTGTCCAATTGGATTGCTCAGTGTATTTCTTTCACCTACCAGAGTAAGAACCTTTCTCTGGAGGGCCATGTCACAGCTCAAAATGTGAGGGCCATGGCAGCCTCTATGGCTCATCTAAACTCTGTGTCCATCGACCAAATCTGTCGAGCGGCCACCTGGGCCTCGGTTCATACCTTTACAGCCCATTATTGCTTGGACAAGGACTCCCGCCGGGATGCCTTGTTTGGTCAGGCTATTCTCAAACACCTGTTCCATACCTAATCAACTCCTACCCTCCATCCCTGACTGGATGCCTGAGATTCATAGGTGGAGGTAGAGCCCTTCCCAGGGACTCACAACCTGGGTGATCTCCCAGGCATCTCTAGCTGGGGAGTCCCCATATGTGAAGACTCATTCCTGCTTGTTCCTGGAGATAGCACAGTTACTTACCTGTAACAGGTGATCTCTGGGAACAGCAGGAATAAGTCTCCACAACCCACCCACCTCCCCTAGGAGTTGTATCTCTCTATCTATCTTTCCTTTCCTCTCTCTCTCTTTGTCTCAGCTTTAAAACTCAAACTGGAGAGAGGCGGTTAGGAAAGGCGGGAAGACAGCGCGCAGGCGCTGTGGGATGCTCCCAAAAGCTTTCCTTTTGGACGCTGGGGAGCGTTCCCGCGCAGGCTCCTTCGGTACCGACGATACCCATATGTGAAGACTTATTCCTGCTGTTCCCAGAGATCACCTGTTACAGGTAAGTAACTGTGCTTTGTTGCTGAAACCTAGGGTACTTGCTTTGGAGGCAATGTTTTTCTTAAAATATCATTGTAAATGCTGTATTTCATTGCTTAATGATAAGTTTGTCTTTTTCACTTCATCTGAGTTATAGAAGTGGATTGTAGATCGTGAAAAGGCATGTATTGTTTCATGATAGGTTTAGAGGGGGTATTGAGGGAACTCTTCCGGCTGTATTAGTAGGCTAATTGACCTTTGGGTCTTTTTGCTTTGTTTTCCACTAGTATATTGCTTGTTTTAGTTTAACGCTTCCCGAGATGTGGACTGTTAAATTGGTTTATTATATTTATATTTTTCTTTTTGAATGTTTCTAATTTTTTCTTTGGTTGTAACTGTTTTTTCAGTATAACTATGTATAAGGTATCTTCATAAATAAAGGATTTAAAAAAAAAGAAAAATCACTCCTTAGCAACTACCATAACACCCCTCAAACTGACCCATTTCTAAAAATTCCCCCCACAATTGCCCTACCATCTCACAAAATTCCCCATCTCTAAATTGTTCCTGCAGTGGCCAACCATTTCACCAAATGCCTCTGTATCTGCCCCACCACCCCACAAACTACCTCCCCTCTCAAAAGCTGCTGCCGCACAATTGCCTCACTCCCAAAATCTCATTCTCCACTACTGCCCCACCACCCTGCACTTTACCCCACCCACCAAAAATATCCTCCCATGGCTTCCCCACTCTCAAAAATTCCTCCCCGTGCAAATGCCCCACCCCCAAAAACTCTCCTCTGTAACTGTCCCACCACCCTGCACACTACCCCATCCTCAAAACTACCTCTCCATCACTGTCGCCACCAAATGCCTCACCGCAAGCGTAACACGTGCACAGCACACTGAACATGCAGCAAAGATGCAAACACCAGGCACACACACACGAATAGCACTTAGACACAGGGATTACAAATCATTCCCTAGCTGTGATGTAACTTTGTTATTTGCAGATTTGTATATAATTTTTGTTGTTGTTGCTATTTCTACTGTACTGCTTCCTTATTGGTCGCTATGTGTACCGCCAACTAGTATCTGTTGCTAAGGGTAGGACTAGATTAAGGAACCAAATTAGCTAGAAACGTACCTAGGACACAAAGTTTAGAGGGGTTGCTGTCAGATGTCAGTCCTCACCAGGACTGACCCCATTGTTGGTTCAAGGTGTTGGCGCCCCAGGCAAAACTTAAGTCTTAACCCCCCCACAGCTATTAGAATCAATTGTTTAGTTTTGAATACCCTACTCTTTGCCACCCTCTCCCAAATAAGCTGTTGCCCTAGGCGGCTGTCTAGTTTGCCTAGTGGATGCGTCAACCCTGATCCTAACCTTCTGAGTGCTGAGCACTGTCTGGCACTTTTCGATTCTACTGACTTTACATTAATATCTGGTAGCTAGAAGGAAGGCCCATATGTTTGGACATGTTTCAGAATTTAAAAATTCCATCTGCAGTTCTCTAATCCTCCCCCTGTGTGAGTGAGCTTGCCTTGACGGCTTCCAATATAACTAGTAGCAGAGATTGTGGGTGGGATCCAACCATTGGGAAGGCTAGGATGGCGAAGCACTGGAATGATGCTCTACACGTAGACGGGGAGGAGGTGAGGTAGGAGTTTCTGTGCTGTATAGGTTTAGTTTTTTGCATGTGATGGGAGATGGATGAGAAGGGAAACCCCCAACCCCCAAAATGCCACAATGCATTTCTCTACAAAAAGCAGTTCCAACAGCTGCAGTGTCCTAACAGATTTACAGTAACACAGCAATTACAGAATTGTACCTGTGAAACAGCCCTCCTGTCCTGTCTCATCTCCCAATCACAGTCACACATACATACCAGCATTTACATACACATACAGCATTTATGCAGTGACATACAAACATGTACGGAAATACCAACCCTCAAAGTAGGGCTTAAACTTGCCAGAATGAAGTGGAACGGCATTCTGGCAGTTCTTGAGCTAAGGAGGAAATGATGTGGCTTCAATATGCCAACTCAAAGAGGGTTTGCCCAGTCAAGCATGGCAGGCCAGTCAGTTTATGGCTTTGGGGTTAGTCGGCTGAGCAATTGCAGACAAGTGACGTGGGGCTGAAGAGGAGAAAAAGGCCAGCAGTTGTGCCGTTTCCCCTCAGGACCAAAGAGAAGGTGGCGACAATCGTGGTAATGCTGCAGGAGCTGGGGTCAGGGACGCGCAGAGGAGGTAAGACAAGTTTAAAGGGGCAGTAGTTTTGGGGAAAAAGATTGGGAGAGGAAAATGGAGGGCAAGGGGTGAGAATAGAAGGGGGAGGGAGAAAGGGACAGGGAAGGGAACAGAGTGGGGGGAGGCTGCGGGAGAGGGTCTGCAGGGAAGGCTGAAAGAGTGCAAGGTGTTGGATATTGAAGAGAGGGGAGAAAAGGGCACAATGAATATATGCTAAAAGGCGCAGCCCCACCCCCTAAAAAGCACCCAGGCACTCCACACAGGCAGGCCCCCCCCCCCCCCGCACCACAAGCATCCATGAACCAGATACCCACTGTCCGAAGATGTGTGTGTGTGTGTGTATGTGTGTATATATATATATATACAGACACGCAACATCAGTTAGAAAGATTCCTCGTATAGCTCCTACTATCATAATGAGACACATTTTATCATCTCTCCTTGAACTCTTCCTCCACAACACCCCTCCCCCCTTCAGGATATGTATGATTTTGCAAATGAAGGAAGGGGAAATGCATCACTTTGTGCAGCCTCCAATACTCTCCATGTCGCAGTCATGCACATAGCCCTCAACAGGTCCCATGGCACACACATACACAAGTGTGCATTATTTCTTTATTTGGCTGTGCTTTTATACTGCTTTTTGCTGGGTCAAATCGGTGAACAGTTAACAAGAAAACAGATCAAATATATAGAACTTGAATATTTTTACAATATATATCCAATGTATATAGGTTAAGTTTATGTATACAGGAAGGTGAATTTTTACTGGTTTAGGAATATGATGAATCTTATGAGTTGAGGTAGGGATATGTGTGGTTTTCTAATGGGGCCAAAGTGGAAGGTGTGGAGTTCGGTGATGCACCTGAATTTTTCGGGGCGTAAGTTCCATAGGGTGGGTGTGTAGAATTCAAAAGATCTTGTACAGGTTTGCTGTTTGCTCTTTGTTCATGTGAGGGGATGACCGAGGTGTTTCTGGTGATTTGTCTGCTGGATCTGTTAGACTGGAAGGTCTGGAATAGTGTTTGGAGATGCGAAGAGGAGTCACCATTTAATGCTTTGTGAGTCATCATGAGAATCTTGTACTTTATAAGGCTGTTTAGCGGGAGGCAGTGGAATTGCTTGAGGATGGATGTAATGTGTTCACGTCTCGGCGCTTTCAGAAGTGTACATGCTGTGTGTGTAGAGCTGCCCATAGTGATAGGATGGTTGATTGTAGTAGTCCTTGGTATATGGAGTTACAATAGTCAAAGTGTGGAAAGATTGTTGCTTGGAGTACGGATCTGTAATCAAAAGGGTTTAGGATTGGATGTAGGCATTGTAGGGTTGGGGTTTTGTAGTAGATTGCTCTGATGGTGTTCTTGACTTGTTTGAATGTGAGATTCTGGTCTAGAGATATTTTGCTTCTGTTTGGACCTTGATTTGGATGTCATTTAGGGTTATGGAGGTGAGTGATGAGAATGTGTTGTCTTTGGTGACGAATAGTGCCTCTGTCTTTTTGTAGTTGATAGTGAGGTGATTTGTGGCAAGCCATTGGGAGATTTCAGTGAAGTAGAGTTGCAGGTTCGTGTAGCTGGGGTGTTTAATATCAAAGGGTTCATAGAGCAGGATGTCGTCTGCGTAGACATGGTAGAAGAAGTTATGAGATTTGATGATTGAGCATAGGGGTGGGAGGTATATGTTAAATAATAGTGCAGAGAGGGAGGAGCCTTGTAGGACTCCCTGGGTTTGTGTATAGGGGGAAGAAGTGACCTCACCCATTTTAATTTGTTTCTTGTTGGCTGCCGAGTGGCCATTTTTAAGGGAAGAGGGAGACTGGTTGATGGGCATAGTAGGGAGAGAAGGAAATATAAGACTAGGTGACAACAGGGTAACAGGTTAGGGAGGGGGCTGCTTGCTTTGTATTTCTGCAAGTGGCCTGAAGGAATGCATTAAGGACCCATTTACTAGATTTATTTTTTTCCTTGGACTTGGAACGAGCTGCAGTAAACCTCTTCAGAGGATATTTCTCCCCACCCTGCACTCCCCAACTTTGGTGGAGAATGGAAACAACTGGGAGAGGGCATGGGGAGGCCTGAGCCACTGGCTCCTAAGATTTTGGCCAGGCTTCAAAATCCAAACAAACTTTGTTAAGGCTTGACATACACAAAAACAAAATAGAGCAAATACAGTGACAGAATTCAAAATGGAATGGACAGACACAGTGGATCCCTTTATACCAAGCGGATAAAATCAAAATAAGCTTATTTCTTATACTCAACAAATGAAGAGGGCTGACCTGCATGGAGCAGCGGATAAATCTACGGCAGCCACATTACTGGGCAGACTAGATGGACCATACTGGTCTTTATCTGCTATCATATACTAAGTTACTTTTTCTTTTTATAGTGCCATCAAGTCAGTGCTGACTCTTAGTGACCCAGCTGCCTCTGGGTTTTCTTGGCAAGGTATGACCGGACGTAGATTGCCAGGCTTTTCTTCTGAGGCAATGGAGGGTAAAGTGACTCGCCTGAGGTCAGAAGGAGTGGGCCATTGGGAATTGAACCCTTGATCTTCTGGGTACTAGGCAGTTGCTCTACACACAAAAAAAAAATCAGATAATAAACGTACAAAATTGAGATACACACGCACTCTGTCACTCACACTCATTCAGACACCATATTCACAAGACATACACACACACAGGCAGTTAATGATAAAACAGACTGGTGTGTGCATGCGCATGGACACACAAGAACATAAACTGCCATATTGAGTCAGACCATTGTTGTTTCAAGCCCAATGTCCTATTTCCAACTATTACCTATACGGTCACTTATCAGAGCGATGGATCTGTTGAAAAAATGTATTAAACGCTCCAACCTTTATTTATTTATTTTATTTATTTATTTATTTATTTAACATTTTTATATACCGCACTATTCATCATCAGTGTGGTTTACATTGAACAACAATATACCTGTCAATACATGACTGATCTAGGTTTACAGATAACAGGGAGGATAAACTGGGTGTGAACTGGGGGTAACTATCTACATAATTATACAAATTATATATACATTGAATAGGTTACATCAAGATTTGATATTTGACAAGAATACAGTGTTTTCACATTTTGACCCTTTGTTCTGGGTTGTTGTTATGTGTAGGAGTTATCTGAGTGAAGCGGGAGCCGGTTCTATTGTGTGTATGGTAGCCTGAAGTGCAAAGTGAATAAATAGTGCTTGATGGACTTTCTAAATTGGGTGATATCCCTGATTGATCTGATGTTTGGAGGTAGTTTGTTCCAGCACTTGGGAGCATAGGACACAAAAGCTCTGTTAGTAGTTTGTTGTGTCCATTTTGTGGAGATACTAGGAGTAACTAGTGTGTTTTCTGCTACTAGTCTCCTGGGTCTGTTGTTTGGTGTGTGGGTGATGAGCTTTGAGATCGATGCAGGAGATAATTTATTAATAGCCTTGAATGTGATGAGGAGGGTTTTGTATATTATTCTGCAGTTTATCGGGAGCCAGTGCAGATCGATCAGTATTGGTGTTATATGATCTCTTATAGAAGCTCCAGATAAGATGCGGGCTGCCGCGTTCATCGCCAGTTGAAGTGGATTTAGTGTATTCTTGGAGAGGCCATGAAGGATGATATTCGTATAGTCGAAATGCGGTGTGACTATTGCTTGGAAAACTGTACGGAAGGCCTTGGTCTCCATCATTGGTTTCAGGTGGCGCAGTGTTTTTAGCTTGTAGTAAATTGACCTTACTGTGTTCTTTATGTGCTCTTTTAGATTGAGTTGTTGATCGAGTATCACACCGAGGTACTTTATGGAGGCCTTAATTGGGAGTTCTGCATCTCTTACTATGAGGGTGGTTGGCGGAGAAAATTGCTTGTTTCTTGTGGCTATGAGTACTTCGGTTTTCTTGAAGTTTATTCTCATGTTCTGATTGAGAAGCCAGTCGGTTATTGCATTGAAACAGTTGATTAGTGGAGAGTAGTCAGGATTTGATATGTTGATCGGTGTGAATATTAGCACGTCATCTGCGTATAATAGGCAAGATATACCGAAATCTCTGGTGATTTGGCAGATTGGCTGCATGTATATATTAAAAAGCAGCGCAGATAGAGATGAGCCTTGAGGTACTCCCTGTTTCTGTTTGAAGGGTTCAGATGTAATGTTGCCTGTACGGACCTGTTGCCATCGCTCATCTAAGTAAGATTTGCACCAGTTCCAGGCTTGGTTACGGATGCCTTTAACTTAGAGATTACGATATATATAAGCAACAAGGTCTCAGACTTGAGTGGGGCTATGATTCAGACTTTAACATGCCTGATCCTTACGCACCCTATTGCATCAATGACCTTTCAACGTCGCTTAATATTTATTCCGTTTCTTTTGTAAATATCAAGAACAGCGTCAAACAAACAAAATCAGCTGTTCACTCTCAATACGGATAATTTGTTTTAAATGAGACAGTATGTGCTTATCTTAATATAATGACCCCAACGCCAGTTTTCAGCGCCGATGCGTTTCACCGTTATGGAGTCCTCAGGGGGTTTAGTTAAGCACTTCAAAAGGCACATTGTCAGTTCCAGATTTTCGAAACACTGTTTGACAAAATGAAATAAATAAGAAACTTATACAATCTATCGCAGTCTCTTACTGGATTTATGTGTTGTATCATCAAACAATGTATGCTTCTTTTACCTTTAGAATGCATAGCTTTGATGCCTTGATCAAGTCTTTCTGAAAACTGGTCAATCTCTCCAAACCAACACCGCGCATGCGGGTTAGTAGTTAAGGGTAGTTTTTATAGATCATTAACACACCTGTGTAAAATTCTTCATTTAGTGCGCATCATGAGTCTGATCATTGTGGCAACTAGCCAGTTTCTCAAAGTGAACCCCACACTTGTGGGTTAGCTGTGTATGTCATCATTTTTATTAACCATTGTGCCTCTGTGAGATTCTTCACTAGTAAACCTTCCATCACATTCATCTTACTAGTCAATGATCGAACATCAACAGGCTGTAATGACCACTTTCTTACGAAATTAATCGGGATGGTGCAGTCTTAAGTGTGTGAAATTTGCCCAATTCATTGGGATAGCTATCTCGCCTGGTTTAAATCAAGCACATTCACTCCAGTCTATTTGTGAATCTAAACCATTCGGATTTACTGATTGCAAATTATAAATCCAGCGTTCTCGAATCAATAAAATTTGATCTCGTGATTTTCCATTATAACCAGTATCTATCTGATCTATACAAAAGCAACGGAGCTCCTCAAATTTGTGTTTTAATTCTGTGCAGTGATCTACAATTGGTGCCTCCTTTCTCTTACAATTTAGTCTGCTGCAATGTTCATTCATTTGAACCCTGAAAGGGCGAGTTGTTTTGCCTACATATAACAAATAACATGGGCATTGGATGCAGTAGACTACATGAGTGGAACCACAAGATGTTTGTTTTTTTAGTTGATATGTTTTACTATGGTATTGAAATTCTGTCGTTTCTAAAGTGATTTCACATATTCTACATTCTCCGCAGTTCTTGTGACCATTGCTACTTGCATTATGTTGACGTGCATAACGGTGAAATGCATCAGCGCTGAAACCTGGTGTTGGGGTCGTTATATTAAGATAAGCACATACTGTCTCATTTAAAACAAATTATCCATATTGAGAGTGAACAGCTGATTTGGTTTGTTTGACGCTGTTCTTGATATTTACAAAAGAAACGGAATAAATATTAAGCGACGTTGAAAGGTCATTGATGCAATAGGGTGCATAAGGATCAGGCATGTTAAAGTCTGAATCATAGCCCCACTCAAGTCTGAGACCTTGTTGCTTATATATATCGTAATCTCTAAGTTAAAGGTTGGAGCGTTTAATACATTTTTTCAACTATTTCCAACTATTTCAAATCTAGGTCACAAGTAGCTGACATATCCAAAAAGCAGCAGGTCCACGCTACTTATTCTCAGAGATAAGCAGTAGTTTTTTCATGGTCTGCCTACAATTTTTTTAATGTTTCCTCCAGGAATTTGTCCAGACCTTTTTTAAACCCAGCTACAATACCTGTTTTACCACATCCTCAGGAAATGAGTTCCAAAGTTTAAGTATATGTTCAGAGAAAAAAATATTTTCTCCTTTCTGTTTTAAATATACTGCTTTGTAACTTCATGATATGTCCCTTACTCCTTGTACACTTTGAAAGAGTAAACAGTTGATTCAGCTTCACCCGTTCCATTTCACTCAGGATTTTAAAGACCTCAATCATATCTCGTCTTAGCCATCTCTTCTCCTCCTCCTCCTATTTATTTGTATAGCACTACAAGGCATAAGCAGCATTGTACCGAGACATATAAGACACAGTCCTTGATCATAAGAGTTTACAGTCTAGTCAAGACAGACAAACACAACAACTAGGGATTAGAATATATCTAGGGGAATGGTAAGGAAATACATAGGAGATTAACAGGACACTAAGGGGATCAGGATCCAAAATCAGTCTTAAAGAAGTGAATTTTTAGTCTGGATTTGAAAAGGGCCACAGATGGAACCTGACGTACTGACTCAGGAAGTTTGTTCCAGGCATAAGGATCAGCAAGGTTCTGGAGTTGGTAGTGGAAGAGTAAGGCACAGATAGAAGGGATTTGCCAGAAAAGTAGAGTTCCCGAGGAGGGGTGTAGGGGAGAGATGAGGGAGAAAAGGTAGTGAGGGGCAGCCAAACGAAGGCACTTTAGGTCAGTAGAAGTTTGAACTGGATGCGGAAATGGATAGGGAGCCATTGAAGTGACTTGAGAAGAGGGGTGACATGAGTATAGCGACATTGGTGGAAGATTAGCCATGTTGCTGAGTTTTGAATAGAATGAAGTGAGGAGAGATGATTCAGAGGAAGACCAGCAAAGAGGAGGTTGCCATAGTCTAGACAGGAGGTGACTAGAAAATGGATGAGGGTCGTAGTAGTATGTTCAAAAAGAAAGGGATGAATTTTGCCAGTGTTACCGAGAAAGAAGCGACAGATTTTAGCTATCTGTTGGATGTGTGTAGAGAAGGAGAGGGAGGAGTCAAAAATGACCCCAAGGTGGCAAGCCGAGGAACAGGGAGGAGTACAGTATTATCCATAGAAATAGAGAAATGGAGGAAGGGGGGAGGTGGACTTAGGGGGAAAATTAAGGAGCTCAGTTTTGGCAATGTTCAGTTTCAGATGGCGGTGAGACATCCAGGCACTAATGTCAGACAAGCAGGCAGAGATCTGGGTCTGGATTCCCAGAGAGGTTTCAGATGCAGAGAGGTAGATCTGAGAGGCGTCAGCATAGAGATGGTACTGGAGACCATGGGAGGAGATGAGTGCTGAAGAGCTCTAACCTCTTTACTCTTTCCTCATAGGACAGTCATTCCATCCCTTTTATCATTCTGTTCATCCTTCTCTATATTTTCTGATGTCGCTATATATTTTTTGAGATATAGAAACCAGAATTGTACCCAATACTCAAAGTATGGTTGCTACAGAGGTGGAATTATATTCTTTGTTTTATTCTGTATCCCTTTCCTAACCTTTTGTTGGCTTTTTTGGTCCATGCTGCACACTGAACAGAAGATTTCAATGTATTGACTACAATCTCGCCTAGATACTTTTCCTGGATGGCAACTCCTAGCATTGTGTATCTATAATTTGTTTGTATATGTCTATTAGTTTATACTTATCTAATTTAAAATTCTTCTACTATTTGGATGCCCAGTCTCACAAGGTTCTTCTGCAATTTCTTACAATCCGTATGCCATCTAATAATTTTGAATAATTTGGTGTTATCTGAAAATTTGATCACCTCCTTGTTCCCAAATTCCAGATTGTTTATAAATATGTTAAAAAGTGGCTGTCCCAGTACAGATCCCTGGGGTAATGTACTATTAATCTTCTCCAATGAGAAAATTGACCATCTATCCCTGCTTTCTGTTTCTCTTTCTGAACCAGTTTCCAATCCACAACAGGACTTTGCCATTTATGCCATGACTTTTAATTTCCTTAGGAGTCTCCCCTGTGGGACTTTGTCAAATGCTATCTGAAAGTCTAAATACACTCTATCAACTGGCTCACCTTTACTCACATGTTTATTCTCCCCTTCAAAGAAGTGGAGTAGATTGGTGAGGCAAGACGTTTCCCTTGGCTAAATCCACATTAACTTTGTTCCATTAAACCATGTCTGTCCATGTATTCAGTAATTTTATTCCTTTTAACGGTTTCCACCATTTTTCCCAGCACTGACATTAGGCTCAACGATCTGTAGATTCCTAGATCTCTTCTGAAACCCTTTTTTAAAAATTGGTATATCATATCCAACCTCAAATCTTGTGGTGCTGTAGACAATTTCAATGTTAGGTTAAAAATTATTAAAAATGGGTCTGCAATTTCATCTTTGTGATCTTTCAGCTCTCTTGGGTATATACCATCCAGCCCAGATGATTTGCTGCTCTTTATTTTGTCAATGTATTCTACTAAATCTTCCTCATTCACTGAAATTTGATTCAGCTGTTCTGATTAATAATTATTAAATATCTTTTTTGTCTTGGGTAGCTTCTCACATCTTCCTCAGTAAAGACCTAAGTAAAGAATTCATTTAGTCTTACGGCTATGACCTTGTTCTCCCTGAGTGCCCCTTTTTCACCTTGATCATCTCAAGGTTCAAATGACTCCTTCAGCTTCTTGCTTCAAATGTACCTGAAAATGTTTTTATTGTCAATGTTTATCTGTATGGCCAGCTTCTTTTCAAATTCTCTTTTTGCCTCTTTTTATCAATGCCTTGCATTTAACTTCAGAATATAAGAAATTCCATATTGGGTCAGACCAAGGTCCATCAAGCCCAATATTCTGTTTCCAGCAGTGGCCAATCAGGTCACAGGTACCTGGCAGGTTCCCAAAAGGTAGACACATTCCATGTTTAAATCCAGCTAGTGCTTATGCTGTTTCCTGTTTTTTTTTTCATTTGGTTCCTTTTTCCATTTTTTTATAGATTTATTTTGGCTCTAGTAGCCTCTTTCACTTCATTTTGACTTCCTTCCGCCTTCCTTATTGCATGGGATACATCTGTTCTGGGCTTGCAAAATTGTATTTTTAAACAACGTCCATGCTTGGTGTAAACCCTTGATTTTTGCAACAGTTCCTTTTAGTTTTTTTCTAACCATTTTCCTCTTTTATCATAGTCTCCCTTTTGAAAATTAAATGCTGACACAATAGATTTCCTTTGTGTACTCACTCCAGTTATTACAGTCAGATTTAATCATATTATGATCACTAGTGCCAAGTGGTCTGATTACCATTAGCTCTTGTTCCAAATCCAGTGTTGCACAAAGGACTAAGGGGCATGTTTGTTAAAGTTCTATAAGTAGGACTAATGCACCGTTAGCGTGATTTTTTTACCATAATAATAAATGCAGGGGCATGGCTGTGGTAGGGAGGCATTGCCATGCTGGGTGTGTCAGTTGCGGTTGTCAGAGCAAGAATGTTGCATCCTCATGAGTTGGGGCTCTGGCCTGGGGAAGGTAATGTGTTAGCATTGCGTAGCATATGGGCACTGGAATATGAAATTCTTGCACCCTGAGTCACCCAGGGTGCCTGACAACCTAGGGTGCAATAAGACAGGGTTGCAGGCTTCTGATGGGTGTTAGATCACTTCCGTGTCATCCCCCTTATCCACCTTGCACTCCCCTTGTTAGTGAGGAGTGTGAACTCCCTTCATATGGGTAAAGAGGTGGTGCAAATGGCCTGATGTGAAGATCTGCTGGTCCAACACAGAGGCAATATGGTAATGGGAGACATATGGCTGATGCCCTCTGCCACTAGCCCCTCCTGCAAATTGGGGTCCAGGTTGCCCAGACCCAGCCCCTCTGTTATGCGTATTCGACACCAAAACCACTTACTGTATGCAGCTGGTGTCCCAGGAGGTGGACACCCATCCCTATGGCCAAACCACAGCCTGGGGTGTGAGAGGCAATTCACAGTAGCCACCCATGCTACTCACATTTTGAGAGCTCTCGAGGCATACACACCACCATGGAGAAGGGCATCGCAAATAATCCTAAGCTTGAGCACATCAGCTTTCAGGAAACTGAGGGCCCCAAGTTCTAGGGAGCATGCAAATGCTCCCAAGATGGGAATAACACCTCATCCCCTAGGAACATGCCAGATGCGGGGGACCACTGTCCAGGGAGCTAGATCTGAGCAAACCCTCCGTCAGTGGTTTAATTAGAAGCCCCAAAGTGCGTCAGTTGACGCAAATGCATCTTCAAAGGTTTATACCAGCGCCACTGCTAGAACTATGTCAGTTATGTAATGATGTCACATACTGCACGTAGTAAACAAATAACTTCAAATTAATTCACATCTGCATTTCATGCTCAACGCAGTCATCGTGATAATGCGTCAATTGACGCACTTTGGGATTTCTAGGTAAAATGCCTTTCTGGGGCTTCTAGCGTTAAATGTAAGCAAGTTACTCCTACTGGAATTCTGCATGCAAAGTTCAAAATTTGCACTTTTTTGTGATACTTTCTTTCTGTATTGTATTTTTAAATTAAGTATCACTCAAAAATAATATGCTTTGTTATTTTGACAAACAAAGCATGCAGAATTTTGTATAATTCAGACCTTTTGACATAGAAGTTTAAATTTTGTTTGCAGAATTCCAGCAGGAGTTGCAGGTGGTCTGAATCAGAGGGCCACAGACATATTCTCTTATGGTCAACACATAACTTCAGGTACATATATAGACCAATACTTGGAACCCCATGAAGAGGTGGGAATCGTGGAGTGGCACAAGTATGTGTCAGACCTAAAGTGGCCAGTAGTCGCAACACCTGATTTGCATGCCCCATTCCTTGTTCAGCGGTCTCCAACCCTACCTATATGGCCCATCTCAGATTCTTTCTCTGAGAACTGATCCTTTCTTCCAACTCCTTGCCAGCACTGCCTGTCTACCCATGTGAGACTGACCTGCATTAACTACATCAATATCCATTTGGAGGGGGAGCTCTGGCAACCCAGATTCATTCACCAGGGTTGGAAGGGGGCAGTGTACCACCATCTCTGCCACTGCAGGTGTTGAAGGGGCTCTTCTTCTGCTATCTGTTTGCTACACAGGCTTGAGCTAATCTGTCCTGCTGGGATTGGGTCCATGAGTACAGCTCTTCCTCTGTTGTATGCAGGGTCGGTACAAGGGTATTGGGCGCCCTAGGTGAACCTAGAGCCTTTTGCTCCATCCCCAGGTCACCACAACAGCAGCCCTTCCACAACAATTCTGTAAAAATGCATAATTGGACATCATGCTTGTAAATATTAACTTTTCTTTGGAATATGTGTGCCCACTCTCCCTGCAGGTAAAAGCATATGTTGATGGCTGTTTGAGTTTTTGTGACTCTCAGGCTGTATTGTTTTGCTTATATTGCTGCTGCTCTTGCTGCCTTTCAGAAGCTGTTGCCCTAGGTGACTGCCTAGTTTTCCTGGTGGTTGACCCGGCCCTGGTTGTAAGAGCTGACATATATGTGGGATGTTCCAGGGCAGTTAGTAGTATGGGGATTTTGCCTGGACCATGCTTTTGGAGCACGTCAGCACAGTAGGGGCAACTGTGGCCTGGTTGGAAGCAGACATTATCTGCACCCATGCTAGTGGAATCTTTTGTGGTCAGAAGCGCCCCTAACACAGCCGTGCTAACTGTGTGTGACTGTTTCTTCTTAACTCTGCCTGTTCATGTGGTACTTTGGTAGCGCTTGATTTTTAGCACTGATGAATTTTTACCGCTCATTCCCAGCTAACGCAGGCCGAGGCATGTTAGTGCCACTCTAAATCCCACACTCGTGGCTACCCGCTTTAGTAAACATGTCTCTAAAGGATAAAATAGCTCCTTCTCTAGTCTGTTCCTGAACTAGCTGCTCCATGAAGAAGTAATTTATTTCATCTAGAAACATTACCCTCTAACATGTCCTCACGTGACTGTTATCCAGTCAGTATTGGGGTAATTGAAAATCACCCATTATTGTTAAGAACATAAATGCCACACTGCATCAAACCCAGTATCCTGTTTCCAACAGTGGCTAATCCAGGTCACAAATACTTGTCAGATTCCCAAAAGGTGCATAGATTCCACGATGCTTTTCCTAGGATAAGCAATGGATTTCCCTGGTCCTCCTTAATAATGGTTTATGGACTTTTCTTCCAGGAATTTGTCCAAACCTTTTTTAAACCCAGCTACACTAACAGCTTTTACCATATCCTCTGGTAATGAATTCCAGAGTTTGATTACACTTTGAGTGAAAAAATATTTTCTGCTATTAGTCTTAAATCTTGGTTTTAAGGGTTCTTGCTATCCTAGTTCTATTCTTATCTCTTCAATTGCATTTGTAGTGTTTGTTCTGGTGGATCCTCTACTGCTATCTCACTCGCAGTTGTCTGTCTTGGGCCCACTCTTTTTCTCTCTCTATGCCCAGTCCCTTGCTGCCCTCATTTCCTCTCCTCTCCTCTCCCGGTTTTCAGAACCATCTTTACACTGATGACTCTCGGATCTACCTCTCTACACCTGAAATCTCTCCAGTAATCCAGTCCCGGATCTCTGCATGCCTATTTGTCATTGCTGCCTGGATGTCTCACTGTCATTTGAAATTGAACATGGCCAAAACCAAGCTTCTTATTTTCCCCCTAAACTCACCTCCCCCTTTCTCCTTTGCAATTTCTGTGGATACCGCTCTACTACTCCCTGTTTCCTCAGCTCGCAACCTTCGGGTTGTCTTTGACTCCTCCCTCTCCTTCTCCACACACATCCATCTGATAGTTAATACCTGTTGTTTCTTTCTCTATAACATCAGCACAATTTTGCCCCTTCCTTTCTGAACACACTACTAATGACCTTCAAAGCTGGCAAAGGGCTCTCCTCCTCCTCACTATCTGAACTCATCCAACCACTTGCACCTAACAGACCAAGAAGAACCGTAGAGTCCAACATGCTAACGATCCCAAAAGTAATGACAAGTTGCACCAAATCAACAGCTAACAGAGCTTTCCGACTCTGCGCCCCAAGACTATGGAATACCTTACCGGCACATATCAGGGCAATCCCCAACTTGAGTCAGTTCAGGAAGGCCATTAAACATTTCCTCTTCATCAAGTACCTCACTGACAACACTGACCCTCAGTCCCACTTGAATAGCGAGCACCTCAGCAATAGTAGTAGTCAACTAGGCAGGCCCTCGCATCAGACGCCCCCAGCTATGTAAACATCAAACAAGATCCTTTTCTCGTTACACTTATTATGTATATAGTTTACCCGGTTATCCAAGTTCCATATCCTGTTAATTGTAATGACCAGACATATGCAATTTGTCGGATGTTTTTGTTCTTTGTAAACCGCGCTGATGTCAAATAGTGCGGTATATAAGAAATGTTAATAAATAAATAATAAATAATAATAAGAAATTATCCACTCTTTGGTCACCTCCCGTCTAGATTATTGCAACCTCCTCTTTGCTGTCATCTCTCTCAACTTCAATCTGTTCAAAACTCAGCTGTGTGACTAATCTTCCGCCAACTTCGATATGCTCACATAACCCCTCTTAAGTTGCTTCATTGGTTCCCTATACATTTCTGTATCCAGTTCAAACTTCTCCTACAGACCTATAAGTGCATTTATTCTGCTGCTCTTCACTACCTTTCCTCTCTTATCTCTCTCTACACTCTTCCTTGGGAACTCTACTCTTCTGACAGATCACTTCTATCTGTGCCCTTCTCTTCTGCTGCCAGCTCCAGACTTTGAGCTTCTCACCTTGCTGCTCCTTATGCCTGGAACAAACTATCTGAGTCTGTATGTCAGGCTTCATCTCTGGCCCTTCTCAAATCCAGACTGAAAACTCTCCTCTTCAAGGCTGCTTTTGGATCCTGATTCGCTTAGTCTCCTATGTGTTTCCTTCCCTTTCCCCTAGATGTATTCTTGTCCTCAGCTGTTGTGTTGCCTGTCTTGACTAGATTGTAAGCTCTGTTGAGCAGGGACCGTCTTTTACATGTGCCTGTACAGCGCTGTGTATGTCTTATAGTGCTATACAAATGATCGGTAGTAGTAGTATTTTCATTGCGTGTTCCCTAGTCTTCCTACTTTTTGATGGAGTAAACAACCGATTTACTTATACCTGTTCCACTCCATTCATTAATTTATAGAACTCTATCATATTTCCCCTCAGTCGTATTTTTTCCAAGTTAGAGTCCTGACATTTTAAGTGTTTCCTCATAGGGGTATCCTTCCATTCCATTTACCATTTTGGTGGTTCTTCTCTGTTCCTTTTCTAATTCTGCTATATCCTTTTTAAGATACGGCAACCAGAACTGCACACAATATCCAAGGTGCAATCTCACCATGGAATGATACAGAGGCATTATAATATCCTTGGTTTTATTCTCCATTCCTTTCTTTATGATTCCTAGCATTCTATTTGCTCTCTTGGCTGCCGCTGCACATGGGGCAGAAGGTTTCAATATATTATCCACAATGACGCCTAGATCCTTTTCCTGGGTGGTGATTCCTAATGTGGAACCTTTCATTGTGGAACCGTAGATTGGGTTGTTCTTCCCTAAGTGCATAACTTTGCACTTGTCCACATTAAATTTCATCTGCCATTTGGAAGTCCAGTCTTCCAGTTTATCAAGGTCCTCTTGCAATTTTTCTCA
This sequence comes from Ichthyophis bannanicus, assembly GCA_033557465.1. NCBI lineage: Eukaryota > Metazoa > Chordata > Amphibia > Gymnophiona > Ichthyophiidae > Ichthyophis > Ichthyophis bannanicus. The sequence continues at coordinate 71,376,559 of CM066046.1, read as the reverse complement.
AATCTTTTGTGTTTTAACTTCTTTAAATAATTTTGTGTCATCTGCAAATTTGATCACCTCACTTGTTGTTCTCATTTCCAGGTCATTTACGAATATGTTAAAAAAAGCAGCGGACCCAGCACAGATCCCTGGCGTACTTCACTGTTCACCTTTCTCCATTGAGAAAATTGGCCATTTAGCCATGCTCTCTGCTTTCTGTCTTTTAACCAGTTCCTGATCCGCATTAGTACACTACTTCCTATTCCATGACTTTTTAATTTTGCCAAGAGTCTCTCATGAGGGACCTTGTAAAAAGCTTTCTGAAAATCCAGATACACTATATGAACTGGCTCAACTTTATCTACCTGTTTATTCACACCTTCAAAAAAAAATAACAGATTAGTAAAACAAGATCTTCCTTGACTAAATCCATGTTGGCTTTCTTCCATTAAACCATGACTATCTACATATTCAGTAATTTTATTCTGTATAAAGATTTCTACCATTTTGCCTGGTACTGCCATCAGGCTCACTGGTCTGTAGTTTCCCAGATCACCCATGGAACCCTTTTTAAAAATTGGCCTTACATTGGCCATTCTCCCATCTTCAGGTACTACAGATGATTTTAATGATAGTTCACAGATTAGTAATAATAGTCCTGCAATCTCATATTTCAGTTCCCTCAGCACCCTTGGATGCATACCATCAGGTCCCGGTGATTTTCTACTCGTTTAGTTTATCAAATAGTTGTAATACATCTTCCTGGTTTGTTGATATTTGTTTCAATTCCACTAAGGACTAGATCCAAAATAACTTCCTCTCTTGTTGGTTCATGAACCAGCTGCTTCAAGAATCAGTCATTTATTTCATCTAGAAAATTTGTCACCCTAGCATGTCCTGTGACATTGATCCAGTCAATACCGAGGTAATTGAAATCATCAATTTATTACTCTGTTGTAACTTTTGTTAGCTTTCCTGATTTCTTTTAGCATTTCATCATCCATCTGTTAATTCTGGCCATGTGAATGGTTTGACACCTCCACTGCCATTGCCTTCCCCCTTTTTACATGAAATTTCTGTCCATAGAGATACTACAGTGTATTTTGTTTCCTACAGAACTTTTATCCTGTGAGACTCAATGCGTTCTCTAAAATAGAGCATAACCCTTCTACCATGGTGTCCCATTGGTTCTCCTCCTTTACCAGGTCTCTGAGATGCCAATATATCTAACCTTTCATTTAGTGTTATATATTCTGTCCCATCTTATTTTTTAGACTTCTAGCATTTGCATACAGACATTTTAGAGATTGTATTTTGTTCATATTAACAATCTGGTTATCAGTTGATTGGGGTAATTTGGAATATTTCAGCTCTGTCTGCTCAGTATTTAAAGGCATCTGTGTTACTTTAATTTTTATTGGAACCTTTCTATTGGGATGCCCTAACTAGTATCCTTCAAGGATACATCCTTCCAAACCATGCACTTTAGGACGACTGTTGGCTTTCCCCTATCTAGTTTAAAAGCTGCCCTATCTCCTTTTTAAAGATTAATGCCAGTAGCCTGGTTCCACCCCAGTTAAGGTGGAGTCCATCCTTTTGGAAACCCCCCCCCCTCCTCCTTCTCCAGAATGTTGCCCAGTTCCTAATAAATCCAAACCATAGTCTCATCCATGCATTGAGACTCCGGAACTCTGCCCGCCTTTTCGGTCCTGCACATGAAACAGGAAGCATTTCTGAGAATGCTACCCTGGAAGTTGTGGATTTCAGCTTCCTACCTAGAAGTCTAAATTTGGCCTCCAGAACCTCCCTCTCACACTTTCCTATGTCATTGGTACCAACAAGTTGTGTTGTGAATTTTGTTAGCTTCTCTAATTTCTGATAACATTTCATCATCTGTCCGTTCATTCTGTACAGTTTGATGGTAGCCAATCCCTAGAACTATTTTCTTTCCCTTCACGGATTGAATTTCCAGCCATAAAAATTGACTGATGCATTTTGTTTCCTGCAGGACTTATTTGATTTGTCTCAATACTATATTTAACATATAGCACCATCCTCCACCCATTCGATCTATCCTATCATTGCGATACAATTTGTTACCCTGGTATCACAGTGTCTAATTAGTTATTCTCCTTCCACCAGGTCTCTGAGATGCCCTGTTATATCTAACTCTTCATTTAAAGCTAGGTAATCTCCAGGAACAAGCAGGAATGAGTCTTCACATATGGGTACGTCGGTACCGACGGAGCCTGCGCGGGAACGCTCCCCAGCTTCCCAAAAAGGAAAGCTTTTGGGAGCATCCCACAGCGCCTGCGCGCTGCCTTCCCGCCTTTCCTAACCATCTCTCCTCAGTTCTTCTTTGCCGCGGAGCCAGCAAGTCGAGCCCTGTCACCGCTGAAGAAGTTCTTTATTTTATTTTATTTCTTTGGTCGCGTGTCTGCCTTCCCCGACTCCGGACCGGTACCGCCGGTCATTTTCTCTTTCTTTCTTTCAAAAAAAAATAAATCTATTTTTCTTCACTTAGTGTATTTCTCCTCTTGGGCCTCAGGGCCTACAAGAACATTTTCCCTCATGGAAAAACCAGCCTCCGGGTTCAAAAAATGCACTAAGTGTAGCGGTACTATTTCTGTTACAGATACCCATGAATGGTGTCTTAAATGTTTGGGTCCTGAACACTCCATTCCGGATTGTCCGTCCTGCTCTCTAATGTCTAAACGGAGTTTACAGAACCGAGCAGCTAAGCTCCATGTGCTGTTTCCCGCTGATGCAGCGTCGGTAGCATCGACATCATCCAGGTCGTCTTCTCCTGATGGATCTCAGGTAACCAAACATAAACCTAGCAGGTCCTCGAAGGGTAGATCTCCCTCTAAGCATCGAGATGCCTCCGGGCTTGCCCTCGAGGATCCGGCACCAGCAAAACAACCTCGGCGGGAAGCTCTGGCTTCCAAAGCTCCTCCTATGGGGTTACAGGTTGACATCGATGGCACGGCCTCGACTGATCACCTGTTAGAATGCTCTGGGGTACCGGCACAATCTCCCGGTACTGACTTCCAGGCATTCATGGCGTCGATGGATCACAATGTTCTGTCCATGCAGCGGGCTATTACGGCCTTCTTTCAAGCTGCGACGCTGCTGGTACCGAAACAAACTCCGTTCTCGGTATCGGCTCCGGTACTGGCACCAGCGCCGATACCGGTACCGACTGCATCGACATTGACCAGGATACCAGCTGCAGCGGTTCCTTGTCCAGGGCTGCTTATCGGTACCGATCCGGTACCGGGGACGCCCGATGTCGATACTGCTCGATACACGTATCGAGCGTTGGAAGAGCACCCTGACAGGCGATACTTTGATTCCTCTGATGATTCTGATACATCAGACGAGTCTCCTGAAGTATCCATAGCCTTTCCTGAAGAATCTTCTTCTCCAAAAAGAAGGTCTCCTCCAGAGGACTTGTCCTTTCAAGACTTCATAAGAGAAGTAGCTAAAGGACTTTCTATTTCAGTAACCTCTGAATCAGAGCCTAGAGCAAAAAAATTGGATATTTTGGGCTATTCTAAGGCTCCTAAAGAGGCAGTCACCTTACCAATCCATGAGATTCTTTATGAACACATGATTGATCTATGGGAGACTCCTCTCACTCTCTCTCCTCATTCTCGCAGATTTGACACTATGTATTGTGTTCCTCCCTGTCCTGGATTTCATAAAACTCAGCTTCCTCACCATTCCATTGTGGTGCAGTCAGCTATGAAAAGGATAAAGAGTACAAAGAGACACTCTTCTGCTCCTCCAGGAAGAGAATGCAGGACCTTGGATGCTTTTGGTAGGAAAATCTTCCAAGCCAGTATGCTTATTGCCAGAATCAACTCATATAGTCTTTACATGGGTATGTTTCTAAAAGAAGTTGCAGAAAAGCTGCACACTTTCCTCCCTTTTCTTCCAGAGGATAAAGTCAACCTCCATTCCTGCCAAGAAAAAGCCTTTTAAAAAGTCTTTCTTTAAAAAGGGCAGATTTCCTTCTACTTCTGGCCAACAATCTTCTACAGGTCGCTTTGCCACTAAGCGTCAGCAACCTAAACAGGCCAGGCCTAAGCCTACAGGGGCTGCTGCAACTCAGCAGGCCCAACCTCCTCAGGGTTTTTGACTTGATGCTAGAGAACTTAGCCTTTCTGGCTCTAAAGCAGCCAGAGCCTCTCACCATTCCAGGAAGGTTGGCTCATTTTGCTCCCAGATGGGAGCAAATAACATCAGAGCAGTGAAACCCTCTCCATCATAAGAGAGGGCTACAAGCTTCATTTCTCAGACCTTCCTCCACACACCATGGTGAGACACTTCAATTCTCCCACATCTCTTCTCGACCTTCTAGGTCAAGAGGTAGCTACCCTTCTTGCCCAAGGGGGAATAGAAGAAGTTCCTCTTCTTCATCAAGGGTCAGGGTTCTACTCCCCCTATTTTCTCATTCCAAAGAAGACAGGGGGATACAGGCCCATCTTAGATCTCAGAGAATTGAACAAATTTCTATGCAAGGAGAAGTTCAAGATGCTTTCTCTGGGCACTCTCCTTCCATACCTTCAAAGTCAGGATTGGCTTTGTTCTCTAGATCTCAAGGATGCGTACACACATGTCCTCATCCATCCCTCTCACAGAAGATTCCTACGGTTTCTTTTCCAAGGAAAACATTACCAATACAGAGTCCTTCCTTTCGGTCTGGCCTCTGCTCCAAGAGTGTTCACCAAATGCATGGCAATAGTTGCTGCATTTCTACGCACTCTGGGAATATTTGTCTTCCCATACCTGGACGACTGGCTCATTCGAGCTCCATCTCAGTCAGAGGCCCAGATTTCCCTGGACCGCACAAGCCACATTCTGCAGTATCTGGGACTTGTGGTAAACCTCCCAAAGTCTCAGCTCACCCCTACTCAGTCCCTAGAATTCATAGGGGCCTGGTTGGATACCACTACTGCAAGGGCCTACCTTCCTCAGGCCCGTTGCCAACGTCTAGTGCAGTTAGCCTCCCAGATTCAGTCAAAGAGCCACTTAACTGCCTGGGAGATGCTACAACTGCTAGGCCGCATGGCTTCCACAGTGCATGTGGTACCCTATGCTCGCCTACACATGAGAGCAGCTCAATGGACTTTGTCCACCCAGTGGACTCAAGCTTCAGGAGCTCTCTCAGACCAAATAGCAACCACCAAACGTCTCTTTTGGTCTCTCCAATGGTGGATGTCCACTCAAAATTTGTTGCTGGGGTCCCCCTTCCAACAGTTGTTGCCCCAAGCAACCCTCACAACAGATGCCTCCCAAACAGGTTGGGGAGCCCATCTACAGGACCTCTCCACTCAAGGCACTTGGTCCCCACAGGAGACCTCTCTTCATATCAACCACTTGGAGCTTCGAGCAGTTTTTCTAGCTCTCAAGGTCTTTCATACCCTCCTCAGCTACAAGACAGTCCTCATTCATACGGACAATCAAGTAGCCATGTTTTACATAAACAAGCAAGGAGGAACTGGCTCTCTGTCGCTTTGCAATGAAGCTTTAAGATTGTGGGCCTTCGCCAGAGAGCCTCAAATCCATCTCCTGGCAGTATACCTCCCAGGAGTCCAAAACTCTTGGGCAGACAGACTCAGTCGAGTTCTGCTTCCACACGAATGGTCCCTGCACATGGATCAGGTATTCAGAATCTTCCAAGAATGGGGAACCCCGGACATAGACCTCTTTGCAAGTCTGTGGAATGCCAAACTTCCCCGGTTCTGTTCCAGAATTCCGTGTCAGGGAGTTCAGGCCAAGGATGCCTTCCTCCTTCATTGGGGTCAGGGCTTCCTGTATGCATTTCCACCCATTCCCTTGATTCCCAAGACTCTGTTCAAACTCCAGAGGGATCAAGGATCTATGATCCTCATAGCTCCACGCTGGCCATGCCAAGTGTGGTACCCTCTACTTCTACATCTCTCCCAAGCCCCCTCCCTGGACTTGGGAGCTGCTCCAGACCTTCTGTCCCAGGAGGAGGGGACTTTGTGGCACCCAAACCCCAAGTCCCTACACCTCAGAGCTTGGTTACTGAAGGCCTAGACCTTCAAGACTGGAATCTTTCTCAACAAGTGAAGGATAGCCTCCATGCTTCCAGAAAACCTTCCACCAGACGTTCTTATGCTTTTAAATGGAAGAGGTTTTCCATTTGGTGTGCTGAAAAGGGTCTTGACCCTCTAGCACTACCTTTAAATTCTCTGTTAGACTATCTCCTGCATCTTTCCAATGCAGGCCTTAAAACAAATTCAGTAAGAGTCCATTTGAGTGCTATTGCAGCATCCCTTAAGCCCATCAATGGACAACCTATTTCCTCTCATCCTCTCATTGCAAGATTCATGAGAGGCCTAACTTTAACTAAACCTCCCATTAGGCCTCCTCCGGTGGCATGGGACTTAAATTTGGTTCTTGGTCAGCTTATGAAGCCACCTTTTGAACCCTTAGCCACTACCTCCTTGAAGTTTCTTTCATGGAAGGTTATTTTCCTCATTGCAGTTACTTCAGCTCGCCGCATCAGTGAACTGCAGGCATTAGTGGCTAATCCACCTTATACAAGGTTCCATCATGATAAGGTAGTCCTTAGGACCAATCCACACTTTATGCCTAAAGTGGTCTCACCTTTTCATCTTCATCAAGAGGTGTATTTACCTGTCTTTTTTCCAGTTCCTCATGCATCCAGTGCAGAGAAGAATCTTCATACTCTGGATTGTAAAAGAGCTCTTGCTTTTTACTTACATAGGACACAGCAACATAGAAAGTCTTCCCAGCTTTTTGTTGCTTTTGATCCTTCTCATTTGGGACTTCCAGTCTCTAAGAGAACACTGTCCAATTGGATTGCTCAGTGTATTTCTTTTGCCTACCAGAGTAAGAACCTTTCTCTGGAGAGCCATGTCACAGCTCATAATGTGAGGGCCATGGCCACCTCTATGGCTCATCTAAATTCTGTGTCCATCGACCAGATCTGTCGAGCGGCCACCTGGGCCTCGGTTCATACCTTCACAGCCCATTACTGCTTGGACAAGGACTCCCGCCGGGATGCCTTGTTTGGTCAGGCTGTCCTCAAACACCTGTTCCATTCTTAAACAACTCCTACCCTCCTTCCCTGGATGGATGCCTGAGATCCATAGGAGGAAGTAGACCCCTTCCAGGGTCTCATATCCTTGGGGATCTCCCAGGCATCTTAGCTAGGGAGTCCCCATATGTGAAGACTCATTCCTGCTTGTTCCTGGAGATAGCACAGTTACTTACCTGTAACAGGTGATCTCTGGGAACAGCAGGAATAAGTCTTCACAACCCCCTAGGAGTTGTATCTCTTTTTCTATCTTTCCTTTCCTCTCTCTCTCTATTGTCTCAGCTTTAAACTCGAACTGAGGAGAGATGGTTAGGAAAAGCGGGAAGGCAGCATGCAGGCGCTGTGGGATGCTCCCAAAAGCTTTCCTTTTTGGGAAGCTGGGGAGCGTTCCCGCGCAGGCTCCGTCGGTACCGACGTACCCATATGTGAAGACTTATTCCTGCTGTTCCCAGAGATCACCTGTTACAGGTAAGTAACTGTGCTTTCTAATTCTCCAATCTTATTTTGTAGGCTTCTAGCATTTGTATAGAGACATTTCAAGGTATGTTTGAATTTGTAAAGAATCTCATGAAGCATACACTCTATGCTTTCCCCACTCATTATAAATCAGGTCTAGAGAAATGAAACTGACATTTCTGGTAAGTTGAGAAAAAGACAAATAGTTATGTGTTTATTGGTAAAAATAAAGGAAAGGGTTAAATGTTTTATTTAGAACTCTTTCAAATTTAGTTTTCTCTTAGATGAGAAGATGGAAGAAAAAATATATTTAACTTACATAAAGAGAAGTGAGTCCTTTTAAGTCATTTTCCTTGATCTCTTTAATTTTGTTGTTTTGGAGGTCTATCAATCGAGTATCGAGAGGAATGTTAATTGGTACCGAGGTCAGGCCTGCTCAAAGTGAAGAAAAAACAAAAATACTTACTTGAATGTTTACATACATTATCACTACTCGCAATCTTTTTTACAAACTTTATGCTATGATTGATGGCATGAAAAGTAACTACAATTTTACAAGAGGTATCTCAATAATAAAACATATCTTTAATCTGAAATTAGTTTGACCATTGATCATTTTGTGATGTTTTGTTTACTCAGACATTTCTTGATTTTAAAAATGCCAATATTGTTGGCCATTAGTCTATAAACTGTTATCTTCTGCATGATTACTGTGTTTCTATATTTTTTTTTCAAAATTTTGTTTCCGAGTTACTGGTGTGTGCAAGCTATTCTTTCTTTTTGGTACTTTCCACTGCAACCGGAAATGATTTTCCATTCTAGCTTTAACAGATTTGTCAAATTGAAATGAGATATTGGCATGCGTCATGCTGTTAACACATTAAGAGTTGTGGCATGGGAATTAGTTAAGATAATTTGTATTATTTATAACTTTCCTCATTGAACATGTTGCAGGGTGTTTGAGCGCTGTTATCCATGAAAAATTACCTATCCTCGCTGATTTTTTATAGTTCCTTTTGTATAACAAGGGCCTCGGTGTGCTCTTCAGCTAAATGTTTCCGGGACACATATCCAGGGTGCATGACCCTGTATCTCATAATTTAAAAAAAAAAAAACCCCTCTTTGCCCTGTCCAGGTCTTGTGCCTTTTTTGCTGTCCTAACTTTGTCCAGATTGTTACCTGGATAGTGGACTGAATATTGCCGCTCTCTAGATAACTTGGTGCATTGCCCGACTCTATCTAGATAGTGCCAGTGCAGTCTGTAATGGTTTTCAGTGGCACTGAAAATCCATGGACGTTGATACCTAGGGGAATTAGGCAGCTAACAGCTGCCATTATCTGGATAACTTCCTTTGAATGTGAACCCATTTGTTTTTTAGAATTACTTCTACCTTTCTTCCTGGCACTAACGTTGGGCTCACTAGTCTATAGTTTCCCAACTACACCCTGGAGCCTTTTTAAAAAATTTATGGTACGTTGGCTACCCTCCAGGCCTTAGTTATTGTAGACAGCTTTCATGATAATTTACAAATTGCTTCTAATAGGCCTGAGGTTTCATATCTGAGTTCTTTCAAAAGCTGATGCTGTTTACCATCCGGTCCATTTCACCATGATTTATTTCACAGCACAACAGAGTACCTAAAACTCAAAGGTTTGTTGGATAGGGGAAGCAATGCTGAAGGGCTTAACTAGAGAAGTGCCAAAAAGTTAATTTATTTAAAACACCTTTAATGTGGTGACCCCCCCAGAATTCAGGTATTTACAGTCTCTCAAAAATACAAAAGAAAAGACAACAGAAAATCGAAAGTAGTACTCGTAAAAGAGCAAAAAGCTAGCAGTGAGGTAGTTCACAATCTTTGGACCTGAAACTCAGTAGCATCCTCCTTCTGTATGCTTCTCTTCTCTTCTCTTTTGCAGAAGTCCGTTCTCTGCACTCCCTTAATTCAGTTTTCTTGGGTAAGAGGCCAAACATCTGCATATCTTCAGTTTCATACCTCTCAGTTCAAACACTAGCAGTGGAAACTCACTCCCTGGTCACCAAAAACTCCTCCAAAACCACTCTCTCTCAGTTCCTCCTTACTGCTGAGGGGTATATTTTCGAGTTGGAATTAGTTTCAGTTAATCCACTGCTTTCTTTTCCGTGAGATACAGGGAAAAATAGCAAGAAAAATACCAAAATCTCCTCCATTAGGATGAGGCGTACCTGGTTAGCATGTCCCTTCGCTTCAGTAGCAGAATCTCTAAAGTGGTTTACAGGGATGCACCTGGTTATCAAGTCCTTTTTCCACTTTGTTTTAATCTCTTCTTCCCAGCACAGGGGAAGTAGTATCACGGGGCCCAATATTCGAAGGCATTTACATGGTTTGCAGACCTGCAAACCATGTAAAGGTTGCTAAGCAAGATATTCGGTGGCACTAACACTAACCAGTTAACATCAGAGCATTCTGGGGGTGGCACTCGGGAATAACTGGTCAGCAGCAATATTCAGCCACTGACCGGTTATCCCTCGGCAGTGAAAGATAGGCGCTGAAAAGGCTGTCCTAATTTTCGCTGCTGAAGCTTACCGGGCAGCGGCTGAGTGTCACCGCTGCCTGGTTAACTTCCTGCTTCGGCGACGAATATGAATATTCAAAGCTGGTGGCTGGATATAGCCCCAACATTGAATATCCGGGTCTAGCTGCCGCCGCTGAATATCAGGCCCACCAGACCTTCGTCAGTCATGCTGTCCTGCACGAATCCTCCTTATCTTCTCCTTCAGAATCTCCGCTTTCTCCTGCTCACGTCTAACCGGCTTGGAGTGTCTTCTCTAGGCGCAGTGCAGCCAAGTCCTGTTTTCTGCATATAACCATCTAGGCTACAAATTGGCAAACTGAGGGCTCAGCTAGCCCCTCTCTTCTTCCTCTAATCTTGGATTCCTTGGGGACAGGAAGACTCTGGGTATGAACTTTCCCATCCTTCTATGATTCCTTCCAACAATGCAAGGAGACAGTTCCTATCCCCTTGACTGACAGGGAAGCCCTCCCCCATGGCCGTATCCTACTAGGGCTTCATTCAGGAGCATAGTCTCCAGAATGTTCCTATTCTACATAGATGCAATTGTCACTAAAGAAATAATTAGTTTCTGTTTTCACCAGCAATTAGAAAATACTGTGATTGCTATGACTAATGGACTTTTTTGTAGCTGTTTTCTGTTTTGTAGCTCACTGTGAAGTTAGATTTCTTGAATCCTACATTTATTTTTCTAACACTTTTGTTTTTTTGAACGTGTGCTTTAGAGTAGTTTCTATTGGCTCCTGGTCACTGAGAAGAACAGCCTTAAACAGCCTGTTTTGAAAGTAGCAAATGATCGTCTTAGGATTCATTATGAGGATTTAGCAATGCCAGTTCTCAAGTCAGATGACCATAGAACTTAGGTGGTAATTATATGACAGGGAAAGCAGATAGGTGCACGTGTTGCGCCTATTTTATAAAGGTACCACAGAGCTGCACTTTGAGACAGAAGTAACTTTGTGTTTGTATATATGCTGGTAGAAATGGATAAATGCACGTGCATTTTATAAAATACATGCATAATTGCCAATCCCATCCTAGTGCTATGCCCATTCTCCAACTCTGGGCAAGCCTGCAACAATATTGCAGAAAAGTAGGTTTTTTGTGTCTACCTGAGCATATAAAATGCTCTTCTACACGGTCAAGTCACTTATAAGATTAGAACCAAAGTGAACTGAACTTGATCCCTCACTAATTTTGTAGTCAGAGTACTTGCTACCTAGTAAGCCACAATACAGAAAAAGAATCATAGGATTATAGTCTCCTTTGTGTATACTTCTGGGCCACTTGTCTTTTTTTTCTGATAATGAACATGGTCCTTGGGTATATTCTCCCTGGAGACCTAATGATAATGGTTGGCAGTGACTAGATGCATAATGATAAGGCATAAAGCTTTGAAGCTGGCCGTGGTTCAGATTGTAATATAGACTAAGCCAAATAAACCTCATTGGTGCTCAGACTTCAAATGTAAGTTCTTTTAGCAGCTAAACTAATCCACATGATTTCTCATGGATTAATGGTTCCTCTTGACCACTGACCCATGTTAATGACCAGGGTAGAAAACTGATGGATGAACTGAGCTCCTGGAGCAGCCAAAAAGAGATGAAAAGATGAGTGCATCTCCTTTTTTTTTGCAAAACCTGGTCCACAAAGAAGTCTTTATGAGCTAGTTATTACTAAATTCCGAGATAATATTCAAAGCAGTTCATGGCATTGCAGAAGCTCATTTACAGATTGTCTTTTTTATGTTAGTAAAATGTTTGTTTTGTCATTTAGCTGTTTGTCCTTTTCTGTTTTTCATGATTTAGATGTTTTGTATTTTGTGTTTATTACTCAGAAATAGAGCTTACTTTATTTAGTCGAATTACTGTACAACGTGATACCTTTTTAATGAACTATGCTATTATAATCTACCGAGAGCAAGATGTTCAGATTGCCTGAATATAAATATTCCAAAATATATAATAGCTCAAGTCTGAATAGAGTTTCTTGATATTTGAGACATGAATATATTGCTGCTCCACAGTGCTCTACTAGTAGCTCTGATATTCAATATGAAGATGTCATGACCATTACTGAGTAGATGGTGTCTTCCTTATCATTCTGCTAGGCCAGCCCAATTGAGTGGGTTATGCTGCCTTACCAGCAGGTGGAGGCAGACTTGAGCAATCTTCAGTGATGTCATTACTAAGCCTATATGTTGGTGCAGTACTGAGAGAAGCCAGTATTTGCATGTTTCTAGCAGGTTGCGAGGTATTTGGACTGGTGCAGTAGTCACTAGCAGCAAGGGAGGTTAAGTGCTCCTGCTTCGCTCTTTTGTCAGCCTATTCCTCCAGGAGTCCAGCGTTATCCCTTATGGAGGTTGAATGGGAGGTAGAAGAGGTTTCATTTTCCCCTGATGAATGAGTCTGAGGAGGAAGGGGATCCTTCTGTGATCCCCTTCTTTCACAGAGAGAACCTTTCTCTTCTGACTCAGGATGTAATGGCAGCCTTAAATATTGCAGAGTCTGCCCCTGTGCAAGAGTCACAAGTGGACCCCATTTTGGAATGATCAGGCATTGTCCTGACTTTTTTTTTCATTTGCCTGAGCCTATACATCAGTTTTTTGTCTCCCAGTGGGAAAGCCCTGAGCTGGGCTTCTTGATTGTACCATCCTCCCCAGGATGAACTGGATCAATGTTTTGAGGTCCTTTAGATAAATGCCCTTGTCATGGCAGTGGCAAAGCACAAGACAATCATGGTGGGAAGGGGGCGCTTTGCTCAAGGAGTCTCGATAAAGGAAGGTAGAGGTCCTCCTTAAGAATGCTTTTCGGCTTCGGCGTTAGGCTCTCAAGCAGCTTTGTGTGCAGGCCTAGTGGCCCAAGCCTCTTGTTAGTTCCAATAGCTGTCGGACAGCATGGAGTCAGCAAGACTGGATTTTGGAGCTGCTTATATGGCCGATGCCCTGTATGACTTGATCAGGGTCTCTTATTGGCTCCACAATTCGTCAGCTGATGCTGCCTCCAAGTTACATCTGAACAAGCTTTCCTCTAAGGGCAAGTTGCTTTTTGGGGAAGATCTGGAAAAGTTGGTGAAAGACCTTGGTGAGGTTTGTCTTAGAGGTGCCGAGAAGATCAACTCAGAGGTACTAGAGTGTCTCTTGTAGGCCCTTGCATATGGAGTATAGCAACATCCTCAGACTGCTAGGAGTTGAGGTATGGCCTATTCATCCTATGGCTCTAATCCCAAGAAAGGTGAGTATTTTTGGGGCTGCCGGCATTCGAAACTCAGCAGTAGCTCCCTCCGGAGTCAACAAGCTTCTGCAGTGAGATCAAGTGGGTCGCTTCTGAGGTGCAGCCATTTGGAGTGTGGCTCCATCTATTTTTCTCAAAATTGACACACATCACATCATATCACTGTGTCCTTGAGGTCCTCAGTCAGGCTTATGTGTTGGCGTTTGCAGAGCCTCTAGGGGATGCTTTTATGAAGTGTCCCTGCAGCTCCCTATTTAAGCGGGTGGTGATAGAGGAAATACTACAGCACCTCTTGCAGTTACATGCTATTCTATCCATGCCCTCTGCAGAAAAGGGTCAGGGGCACTATGCCATCTATTTCATGGTACCCAAGAAGGGAAGTTACTTCTGGCCTATCCTGGATCTGAGGGTGGTCAATACCAAACTCAAGAGTCCCTCATTTCAACATGAAAACCATCAGATCAGTCATTGTGTCATTCCGGCAAGGAGAGTTTCTCACCTCTGCATACTACCACATTCCTATCTGGTTGCAGCACCAGCATTTTCTTTGCTTCTTTGTCCTAGGCCGCCATTTCCAGTTTATTGCTCCACCCTATGGTCTGGCCATGGCTCCTTGCACCTTCTCAAAGGTCATGGCAATGGTGGTAGTATTTCCATGGAGGCAAGGAATCCGGGATCACCTGTACCTGGACGACAGGCTGATTTGATCGGACTTCCTGGAGATGTTCAGGGACAGCACAGGCCTTGTGATTTGCCAAGAGCAGACTGATCCTTTCCCAGGACTTGGAATACCTTGGGGCTCAGTTCAGCACTCTCTTGGGTCAAATTTTCTTCATGCAGGAGAGGTCTCCCAAGCTTCAGAGCCAGCTCGAAGCATTTTATGCACAATCAGCTCCTTGGGTGTGGGGCTACCTTCAACTTCTGAGATCAATGACATTGACTGTGGAGCTGGTCCCTTCGGCCAGGGTGCACACACACCTGCCTCAAAGACATCTGCTCTCCCTGTAATCTCAGCAGTTAGACCAGACCCTTCCTTTCCCCTGGGAGATCATGGAGCAGTTAGCATGATGGTTGCAGTCTTGCCATCTGTTGATGCCAGCCTGAAAGGCTGGGGATCCCACTGTTTAGGTCAGTGTGTTGAGGGGCTTTAGTCCTCCCAGGAGACCTCCTGAGTGATCTGGTTAGAGGCCAGAGCTATCTTCCTGGCTCTTGAGGTTCCATCCTCTCCTGATAGGCAAAGTAGTCCATGTGTTTTTGAACAATGCCATAGTGGTGGCATACGTCAACAAGCAAGGTGGAAATCATTGTGCTGGACTGGCTCTCGAGCTGGTGAAGGGGCATTTGATTGCCCTGCCTGCAGCCAACATAGCAAACATAGATAATGAGTAGGCCAACAAAGTATAAACTCTGCAATGAGGCGGCATAGGATGAAGGTGAAAGGGGATAGACTCAGGAGTAATCTGAAGAAATGTTTATTTACAGAACAAGTGATAAATGCATGGAATAGTCTCCCAGTGGAGGTGGTAGATTTGTATTCAAGAAAGCATGAGACAAACACAGAGGATCTCTAAGGGAAAAAAGGGAACGTAGAGCTTAGTAGTTAGTATGGAAGGGCAGACTGGATAGGCTGTATGTTTTTTATGTGCTGCTATTGTTCTATGACTTCGAGTGAGAACACAGTGAATTCTGGAGTAGGAGTTAAGCCCTCACAGGTTTAACCTTGTAATGCAGAGGAGGGACATTACAGTATTCAACTTCATGGCCATTTCGGAGAATGCTAAAGTGGAAAACCTTTCCAGGATGGCCTAGATAGCTGCCTTCAGGAGTAGCCCCTGGAGGGCTTTCTCTATGTTTTACCCCTATGCCTCTAGGTGAGCCATCTTCTGCTCAGGATTTGGCCTTATTAGGGCTTGGTGATTAGGTAGCCTTGGACTGGCTATGCAGGCCATGGTACATTGATATTTTGAACCTGTTGTTGGGATCCCCTCGCGTGTTGCCTCAGGAGAGGGGCCTCCTGTGGCAAGTATCCCTAGTGATGAAGGATTCTGCTGTCCAAGAAGGACTACTCTGGAACGGTAGTAAACACACTTTTTAAGGCCTAGTGTGTTTCTACCTCCTTGACTTATGTGAGAGTCTGAAGGGATTCAAGAGGTGGTGTTCCTGTCAAGCCCTGGAGACCACTAAGGCAGACATAATAGCCATTTTGTTCTTATTGTAGTCCGGTCTTGACTAGGGACTGGTTCTGAACTCTCCCATAGTTCAGGTAGCAGCCCTAGCATACCACTGTGAATGCATTTAAGGGATGTCATTGGTAGCGCATCCGGACGTCCCCCAATTCCTTAGGGAAGTGAAGCAGCTGAATCCATCAGTGCGTCCACTGGTTTCTAAATGGAGCCTATCTCTGGTGCTGAAGGCATTGAAGGGCCCCCTTTTGTGCCCATTCATAAGGCTTTTTTCATGGATTTGACCCTTAAAGGTGGCATTCCTGGTGGCTATTGTGTCTGCCAGGCAAGTGTCAGAGCCGCAGGCCTTGTCCTGCAGGAAATCTTTGTTGGTCATCTCAATGGCTTCTGTCTCCTTGAAGACTGTGCCATCCTTCAGCCTGAAGGTGTTGTCTCTTTTTCATCTTAATCAAACTATCACTCTGCCCCCTCCTCTGAAGAAAACTTTCAAAAAGATCCCTCTCTACATCTGATAAACACGAAGAAGGCATTTGTCAACTACCTGGGGATTACTAATACCTTCTGTAGATCAGATCATTTTTTGTCCTCTTCAGTGGTCCAGGGAAAGGACAGGCAGCAGCCAAATCCTCCATTATTGTTTATCATTTATCAGGCAGACAGTGCGGTTTACAATAAAAGTGTTGAAAGTCAGAAAAAAAGAAAGGAACTCTATAACATGATAGAAAAGGTGGAGAACAAGATAGCACCAAAAATAAGATTAAAAAAAAAGAATAGTTAATCCAGGCATACAGGGAAGAGGGGATGGGAGACATAGGTCTCAGGTGGCATCAATTACAAATGCTTGGGTAAGCAGGTAGACTTTTAGGAGCTTTTTAAACCTAGGGAAGGATGACTCCAAACGAAGCTGGGTGGGGAGACAGTTCCAAAGGGAGCGGATAATGAACAAAAAAATGGAATAGCATGTGGACTCGTGTTTAGCACATGAAGAAGAGGGGATGACCAAGCTGTTATCATGGAGGTAGCAAAGGCAGCGTTGAGGCACATATGGGATAATGAGAGCGGAAAGGTACTGTGGTGCATTATGTAAGGCCTTGTGAGTGAGGGTAAGGATCTTTAAGTGAATTCTCTGAGGGAAAGGGAGCCAGTGGTGCTGAATAAAGAGGGGCATGACATGATTGAATTTCCTGGCGTGGGTGAGGACACAGATGGCAGTATTTTAGATGGATTGAAGGCATTTAAGTTGATGTTGAGGAAGACCAGTGAAAATGATATTACAGTAATTGAGATATGTGATGACAGTGCTGAGAATAAGAGTGGTCAGAGCTATTTGGTCAAAAAAAGGACGAAGAGCACGAAATTTGCAAAGAGATGAGAAGGCAGCATGAGTGAGGTGAGAGATGTGTATGGAGAAAGACAGTTCCGAATCTATGTGGATACCAAGGTATTTGAAAGAAGGAAGTAACGCAATGGAAGTGGAGGACAGGAAAGGGGCTAGTGCAGGAGAGAATGAGGAGCCCCATGATCCAGATGGCAGTGGTCTTGTCAGGGTTAAGTTTTAGGGTATTCTTGTATAACCATTTTGAGATAGAATTCAGGGTGAAGTTAATACCAGAGAGGTCTGGGGAAATGCTATTGAGTCGTGATAGAAGTAGAATGTCGTCCACATACATGAAGAAGGTAACACCCAGTGATTGAATGAGGGTGGCCAGGGTACTAAGAAAGATGTTGAATAAGAGGGGGGACAAGGCTGAACCTTGGGGGACCCCGCAGGGATGAGAATAGGGGGCAGAAGAGGAATTGTGATAGCAGGCTTAATAGGCACGATCATGGAGGAAAGAACCAAGAGAAAACGTTGTCTCGGAGACCCACCCCATGAAGGTTTGTGAGGAGAAGGTTGTGGTCAATGAGGTCAAATGTGGTGGAGAGATCAAGGAAGGTAGCAAGTGCAAAGGAACCTTGGTCGAAGATGCTGTAAATATCATTGAGGATAGAGGTGAGAATTGTTTCGGTGTTGTGAGAAGTTCGGAATCCCGACTATCGAGGATTCAAGGACAGGGTATGTTCCAGATGGTCGGCTAACTGAGGGAGAATGAGGCGTTCAGCAAGCTTAGCAAGAAAGGGGAAGTTAGCGATAGGGTGGTAGTAGGAGGGATCAGTAGGGTCAAACTTAGGGTCTTTGAGGAGTGGGTGAATGAGAGCTTGCTTCCAAGGGAGAGGGATGGTACCAGTAGAGAGGCTTGAGTTAAGCATGATACAAATGTAGGGGCTAAGGAGGACTCATTGGATCCAGGGAACAGCATGAAGTTTTGGGGGAGTAGAGAACTTTGACAGAGCCGGGGGGGGGGGGGGTGTCAACAGGAGAAACTACGCCAAATGTGGATAGCAGTGAAATCTGGGGAAGAGGGGGCGGTAGAAGGCAGAAAAGGATCAGAGAATGGCAGACCAAGGCATGTAGAGGAAATTTTGGCAATGAAAGTATTGGCGAGAGCTTCTGGGGAAGGGCTGCTGAAAGGGGAGGGAGAGGAGGATGCGGCTCATAGAGAGGAAAAGTAATAAGTGATAGAGAAAAGTGTTTTTAGGATCATGTGGGAAGGCGGCGACCAAGGAAGAATTCCTTTTTGTGGAGAGGAGATATCTGTAGGGAAGGTGCCTGAGTATTGGTGTGACAGAATTCAGTCCAGGGTATGTGTTGCTAAGTGTGTAGGGCTGCTGACAAACTGGGTAAAGTTGTGGTCCTTCAGAAAATGACAGAAGGTGAAATCATGTGGCCTGGAGGGGGAGGGGGAGTGAAAGTGAATGTTGAAATCACCGAGCAAATTAGGGAGAACCAGAAAGATATCCAGAAGAGTCTGATAGATAAGGTCCCACTGGGGACTCTGGAGAAAGGCGGCGCAGTAGAGCAGAAGAATATGAATAGGATTACTCGTACCCAGTCTAATGATGATTTTTTCTGGGTCTGACCAGGGATCAGAAGGGATTTCAGTGATTGGGAGAGAGTTGTAATGGAGGATAGCAACCCCTCCACCAGCTCAGGCGTACCGTGGGGATGACAGGGCTGTGAAGCTGGGAGGGAGGCAGCAACTGGATCAAGGAGTCTGTTGGTTCAGCAGACCTTTTGGCTGGAAAGCACATGCCAGAGGGAGTTGGAGCACACTCCACTAGGGCACAGGGGACCTCTTGGGTGAAATCTGTGTCAATGCCTCTGGACTCAGAGGATATCTATAAGGCAATTATCAGGTCATCTCTGAGTACCTTTGTGAAGCAATACAAGTTGCATGTGGGAGCTGGGATGGTTGGCACTTTTGACAGGGCAGCTCTGTCCAGAGCATTATAGTCATCCCATCTTGGGTTCTGTTTGGGTACATCCCACTAGTCTGGACTGGTCTAGCAGTATAAGGAAGGAGAAATTTTACATACCCGATCATTTTCTTTCCTTGAATTCTGCTAGACCAGTCCAGAACCCATTCTAGCAGATACTTCCTACAGGTTTGGAAGCCCTGCTGCCTTTTGATTGCATTGCTATGTTCACTACCTGATGCAGTGATTTGTAGTAAGAGAACTAAATACTTGTTCCAAATGGCTGTTGCAAGTTATGGTCGTTAGTTAATAACATTTATGCTTTCCAGCTTTCTGGGTTTTTCAGTCTTAGTGCTTAGGAAGTATCAAGCTGGCTTCTCTCAGTGCTGCACCTGTGGATATACCAAGTGATGAGATCACTGAAAGTTGCTTAAGTCTGCCTCCACTTGCAGGCTGGGGATCATAACCCACTCATCTAGACTGTCTAGTGGGATTCAAGGAAAGAAAATGATCAATTATGTGAAATTTCTCGGAATGTTTTTACTACCCATTGATGACCAAGATATCTGTTTTTAAACAGATTACTGTGTAAGTCTTTACATATTATAAAATACTGTGCTTTCAAAAAAATTGCTGTGCTTCAAAAGTAGAACATTCAAACTGCCTTGTTTCTGAGAAATATGGATCTTAGCACAGTGACACTGATAAAGCATTTCTTTGACTTCACAGAATTGATTAAAGTTCAGCAAATTGTACAACAGAGAAGCTTTCTGACTATGGATCTGTGTTATATTTTACATTCAACCACCATATTGCATTAACTTTGAGTTTTTAGGTACAGTAATTATTTAGAAAACAAGTTTATGAAAATAAAGCAAGATAATGAATTACCAAGCATTACTTCATCCCCACAAAGAATTTTACAACAGAGAAATAATTCAAATAAAAAGGTCTTACCTAAGTCAGAGCATTGAACCACTCGTAGAGCGCATTGACACCCGAAAGGACACAAGGGGAACAGGTCATAAGGAGGTGGTGTTGGTTGAAAAGGAGCTGCTCTTTTGATTGGAAAAAGAGCATTGTTGTCGTCATCGTCATCGTCTTCCATATCTCTTAACATTATTTCACTTTTAGTCATATATTTTGACTGCATAGGAAAAGATTTTGCCGAGCACAAAGCCAAGAACGACAGAAGCACATATTCTTTCATGGTGTCTTCTCAGTGATGAAATCCTGGCAAAAGTTAAAAGCAGAAAAAAAAAGAAAATATAGATGGGATGTGCAATTAAGAGGGCAATTTTCAAAGTTGTTTACAAGGTAAAATGGTCTGGCTGAAAACTGCCCCCTTCAGATGTGATTAAAAGTTCATACAGATTCCCTAGAATTCATACTTCTAGTCATTTTAGAAGGAGGCATTCCTTTGGTTGTGCTTAGGTCATGGAAGAAAATTAGCACGAGTACGTAACCATTGGATCTCCAAAGCACAAATGCTGTTTTTGACACTTTTTGGGAAGTGCAAAATATGAAAATGCTTTAAATGTGCAAACTTTGCTCCTGCTCATCAAAGAGAGCAATATAAATTGTTTCCCTTTGAGAGCTGGTGCAGTGTACTCAGGCTATACTCCTCTATGTATTTTATACACATCACGGACTATTAATTGCCCCCTATTCTATTACACTTCCTAGAAAGTTTTAGAGAATGTATTTGAGACTGACATCTTCAAACTAGTTCATCACAGCATTTATTCGCTAGTCCTCTCATGCAGCAGTGCTTCATGCCTGTTTTTCTATTGGTCTCAAATGATAAAGGATTACAGCAGTGAAGTTTTCAAGATGGTTGTTTTGGATGAGCACTATTTCTGAGAGCTCGCCAACTTGAACTGTCCCTCTTTCAGATTAAGTTTCTGCTTTTTACGTTCTTGCCTTTATCTTAGCATAGTGAGGAAGAAGAAAGGGAAGCTTGTATTCTACCTGAAGAAAGAGTTGGCTGGTGTTCCAGGATCAATGTCTCAGTGGTTTATTCCTACCCTTTGGCTGCTGCCAATCAATGGGATCAGGAAAGCGGGCTCGTCTTTGAGCTAGCCCCCTATCAACCCCACAATTTAGAAGAGCCTGGAGGTATTTCTATTGATGGCACTCACTCAAAGTAGAGCAAGAGGCTGCAGTGAGGGCTGAAGCATGTGGTGAGATGCCAGAACAATCAGTGTTGGGAGCAAGAGAGAAGTTGGATAGTCAGCACTCAGTTGAGAAGTACATTATATACAAGTGGGTTTCTTATAGCTCATTGAAGGAAACCAAGAAGAGGTCATTTTTCAGATCTGAGCCTCAGAAGTGGGTCTCAATACAGGTGGCTGCTTTTTTTATCGTTGAGGCTTAATCAGGCACTGGGAGAAGACCGTTCAATTAAACTCCAGTGTCTCAGAAGAAAAGAAGCTCTGACTGCAGAAACTGAAGAGAGGTTCTAAGAATTACTAACATTAACAAAGTGTTCCAACCCATCTGAGCCAGAAGTTCTGCAAATCAGATTCAGGGACCTGTTTCCACAGAAGCTTCTCGCTCTTTGAAAGAAAAGAAGCCAGATTCATACATGAATCCAGAGCAGCATTGGGGGGACCTATGTTTGCCTCACATACTGCTTCAGGTAGACTGCATTGTTTTGTTAAGTGCCATTGAGTTGGTGTTGACATGGCAACTCTCTGGATAGTTGACCTAAATTGTGTATGGTCTTCAGTCAGGTGACTCATTGTTCATAGAGTAGCACCCATAGCTGCTGTTATTGTATTGATCCATCTCCTTGGTAGCCTTCCTGTTTTGCGTTGATCCTTCTACCTTGCCAAGCATGATGTCTTGTCATCTGAGCCTCTAAAGAAAGCTTAGGTTTGATCTCCTCTAGTACTGATTGGTTTGTTCTTTGGGCAGTCCATGGTATACACGATATTCTTTGGCAGCACTGTAATTCATAGGCATCAATTTTTTTCCCTGTCTATTTTTTCACCATCCAACATTTGCACCCATATGATGTTTTTGAAAATACTATGGCTTGGATAAGTCAAATCTTTGTATGGAGAGAGACATCTCTACTCTTGAGAATCTTGACTAGGTCCTTCATAGCTATTCTGCCGAGAGCAATGTGTCGTTGGATTTCTTGACTGCTTGTTGTTTCTTTATTGATTGTTTCTTTATTTATTTATTTACATTCTCTTATATACCGCGCTATTCTGCATCAGTGCGGTTTACATTGAACAAACTGAAATTACATTGAACAGAGCATTATAACTTCGAGATAACTATTTTACAGGGAACATGGGCTATGGAGGTGTTGATCCAAGTAGGTTAAAGTATGGAGGTGTTGATCCAAGTAGGTTAAAGTTGTCAACCATTTCAATTTCTTTTCCATTAAAGATGAACTTAATGATTTTGCCAGTTGTCAGTATCTTTGTCTTATTTACGTTAAGATGCAGGCCCATTTTAAGACTATGTTCCTTGATCTTGAGAAGCAAATGTTTCAGATAGTCTTTGCTTTCAGTCAGTAATGTGATATCATTAGCATAGCGAAGGTTATTGATGAGTCTTCCACCAATCTTCACACCATCGTTGTCTTAATACAGTGCTGCATAGAGGTGCTAAATATCCAGAGAGGTTCCAAATCAAGGAAACAAAACAAAAAATAGCAAAGGTGCAAGAGTGAAGAATGGTAAAATTGGTTGTTGTGATCTAAGAGTAACTTTAAGGGAGTGTTATAATTTAACTGGGAAGAAAAAGAGTAAAATACAAGTAGCTACATCTTTGACTGAAGAGGATAAATTTACTACCTGTAATACAGTTTTTGTTAATTTTGTTATTAGTATTTATTCAGAAAATCTAAAGTTTAAGTAAACTGTATTTTGAACCAACAGTTTGTATTAACTCTGGACTGCACGTGTTTGTTTGTGAAGGGAAGAGGTGTGAGAGTGTATGTTGGTCCCCACAATAAAGAATTCTGATAATTAAATCCGAAGAGTAAAAATTGAAAGACTATAAAAAAGCTTTTGGGTTGGTGTGCCTCCTTGTCTGCCTAGCAGCTTGTGAGGTTGATGCTAGGGCCACACACAAAAAGAGGGTTACAGGTATTATATTTAACTGCAGCAGCCAGTGTTTAAAGTAAATGCTGACCACAGTGTTTAAATATTTACCCGAGTGTTTTTTAATATGTTTTGTCTGCTCCAGGTTCACCATTTCCCTCTTCCCTGTAGAGCATCTGGAGACGAGGGAGCTGGAGAAGGATATGCCCTGCTGATCCATTTCTGAAAAGAAATGGCAGAACCCTGTTCTATTACTACTACAATTATTAATCATTTATATAGTGCTGCAAGGCATATGCAGCGCTGTACAGACATATACAGTGGTTTGCAAAAGTCTGGAATCACTTGTGAGTTTTGCGTTTTTCATACTTTCTAACGTGTTTTTTTTAAATTTTGCGTTAGCCCAACATATTCATCTTTCTACCATGTTAAAAGGGATACATTTAGCTATTAGAGTTGACTTTTTTGCATTCCTTGCTTCTAATTTAAATACTTTATAGACACTGGGAGATAGCTACTGTGATTTTTGTGGATCCTGCATCAAAACTGGATCGAGATTGGTCAGAAATAACATATGCATATTGGATAATCAGGAGGCTGGTTTCACTAACCAATCACAATGCAGATATCTAGCCAACAGTGCAGCTATAAAAACGCGTGGAATTTTTGAATTTCATACGCTTTCTGAATCGACCATGAAGATGACTCGGACCCTGACATTGGAGGAGCGTGTTCGTGTGTCCTTTATGAGCGAGGAAGGATTTTCAAGCCGTCAGATAGCCAGGAAAGTTGGCTGCAGTCAGAGCGCTGTTGTTAAGATTGTACAGAAGAAGAAAGAAATGGGTTCATTGGTGGACAAGCCTTGTTCAGGTCGTCCACGTGCATCAACATCATGCCAGGACCGCGCACTATGATGCATTTCACTGACTAATCGTAATTTGACCTCTCCTCATCTACTTCGAGAGTGGTCAGAGAAGAGTGAGGTCAGTGTCAGCTCATCAACAGTTCGTCGCCGGTGCCTGCAGTTTGGTCTCCGGGGCTGCAAAGCACGGAATAAGCCACTGATGACTGACATACAAAGGCGCAACCGGATTGTGTGGGCGAGAAAGCACTGAACCTGGTCGACTGAAATGTGGGAAAAGGTGCTATTCCGTGATAGAAGCACCTTCTGTCTGTTTGGTAACCAGGCCCACACCTATGTGAGGAGATTTCCTGGAGAGGAATTCAAGCCTGAGTGTCTCAACCTCACTGTGATGCATCCTTTGAAGGTCATGGTCTGGAGCTGCATGGCTGCCAGTGGCGTTGGACGTCTTCACATCGTCGATGGAATGGTCAACGGGGCCAAGTACATCACCAAACTGCAAACGTGCATGGTGCCATCAGCACACCAGCTGTTTCCTGGCCAGTTTCTGTTCCAAGATGGCAATGCACCCTGCCATCGCTCCAGACAGGTGATCAGCTGGAAGCAGTGGAACAACATCAAGTCAATGGACTGGCCTGCCCAGTCTCCAGATCTGAATCCACTCGAGAACCTGTGGCATAAGGTGGCCTTGGAAATATCCAAGAGGCATCTGACATCAAAGAGTGAGCTGATTGAGTCACTCATTGCAGCTTGGAACCGCGTTGTCACCAACGATTACCTTGTCAGACTGGTTCATTCAATGCTGACAAGGTGCAGTCAGGTGATCAAGAACAAAGGGTGGCCCATCAAATACTAAGCCATCACTGACATATAAAAACGGCCTTTTTCAAGGCCACATACATTAATTTGAAGGAAACCTGGCATACGTCCATAATATTTTAAAGCATACTTAAAATAATATATCGTTGGCCAACGATGTACATTATGCGATTTTCACAGAAAATCTATCAACAGGACAACTATGGGGAACAAACTCAGAAAATAAGGGGCAAACCAATACTAAAAGTTGGCCCTAATAGCCAAATCTATCACTTATCATGAGATATACAGAAAAAGCCACTGGGAGGAAAAAGAAATTAAGATATAAGGTCACGAAGTTGAAAAAACGCCAAATTTACAAGTGATTCCAAGCTTTTGCACACCACTGTATAAAGACCATCCCTGCTCTTCAGAGCTTACAATCTAATTAAGACAGACAAGACAAAAGATGAGAATAAGGATAGAATAAGGAAGGTGTGAGGAGACAAAAGGAAAGTTAGGGATCAGGATCCAAAGGTGGCATCAAAGAGAAAAGCCTTTAGCGTGGATTTGAAAAGGGACAAAGCCTGACATACAGACTCAGGTAGTTTGTTCCAGATATAAGGAGCAGCAAGGTGAAAGGATCGAAGTCTGGAGATGGCAGTGGAGGAAAAGGGCAAAGAGAGAAGCAAACCAGTAGAAGAGCGATGTTGATGAGGAGAGAAGTGTAGGGAGAGAGGAGAGGTGGTAGTGAGGAGCAGAAGAATGAATGCACTTAAAGGTCAGAGGGAGAAGTTTGGATACAGAAACGGAAAGGAAGTCGATGAAGTGATTTGAGAAGAGGGGTTATATAAGTATGTCGTGGCTGGTGAAAGATTAGTCACGCAGCAGAGTTCTGTATAAATTGAAGGGGAGAGAGATGACAGAGGGAGACCAGCAAGGAGGCTGCAATAGTTGAGACGGGAAGTAACTAGAGAGTGGGCAAGTGTTTCAGTAAAGTGTTCAAAGAGGAAGGGGTGAACTTCTCTAATGTCACAGAGAAAGAAACAACAGGTTTTAGCTACCCTTTGGATGTGTGAAGAGGAGGAGGAGGAGGAGGAATTAAAGATGACAACAAGGTTATGGGCCCACTCGCCCAGAAATTAAACCCTAGTTGAGACAGATATCCCAAATGTGCAGTACCAAAATGGTGCAAACATCTCACATATGCTCCTTCGGTCTGCAGCAGTATGACGAGGTAGTATTGGCACCAAATCTTAAATTTTGTGCTGCCAGAGATTCAGGACTAGCAGGTGTAGCCCAGCAAAAATCGAAGCCAGTGGAGGGAGCAGGAGGAAGACTTGGCCCAGAGAAAGAAGCAGTAGGAAGACCTGACTAGGCTCTTCAGAAGATGGAAGCAGAAGCAGAGCACCATTGTCGTACAGTGAGAGGTGCAGGGCCATGAAGGTAATGGACAGGGAGTTGTAGAATTGGCAATAGAGTGGTATACATACTTATATAAGCTGTCAGGGAAGAGGGGTAAAATGGGGCAGGGTAGGGATGACAGGGAAAGGTAATACAGGGATAAAAAAGGTGGCAGGGGGTGATGGAACTAGGCATAAGCAGTGGAACTGGTGAAGGGCCACTAATGGGCCATTGCTCAACTAACTTTATGCCCCACACAGCATCATTAATTGGGCAGCTTGGGGAACAGGGGCAGAAGGTGGTTTGTGTGTGCCCCCCCTCCAAAAATAATTATGCTCTTTCCCTGAAACCAGAGATGGGTGTAAATGAGCCATCTGGAACTAGAGATGAGGATAACAAGAGATGATAGAACCAGGGAGGATGAGACAAGGGACAATGAAATTAAAGATAAAGAGAAGAGGGGCATGAAAGGGTGAGGGAAAAATACATGATAGAACCAACAAGAGGATACGTAGGGTGCAAGAGGCAAAGGAACTGTGTGAGGAAGAGGACACTGAAACAGGGGAACAGACAAGTATTGACAGAACTGGGTCCTAAACATTGTAATAAAAGTTAGAGGATGTATTTATATTTGGTAAATTTAATTTCACTATTGTGTACATTTTTACAAGAGTTAATAACCAAGTTGGGAGATCAAAAAAGAAGACCAAATATGTGAACTTAGGTTTCAACCTTACAAATGTCAGGAGTAGTTCATATTAAGATGATTTGCAGTTACATAATGAACTAGAGTATTTGGAGAACATCTGCAGGGCAAAGAACTTGGAAATTTGAATTTTCTGAAGACTAGGCTGATATCATCTAGAGCAGGCATGTCCAACAGGTAGATCGCGATCTACCTGTAGATCGCGGAGGGTTAGAGGTAGATCGCCAGCCCCACTTGGCTCCATCTCTCCAGCAGCTTGCCCCGTCGCTAGGAGAGAGCTCATGCCGGCAGGTCGTCTGCCGAGGGCTTTCTGCCGCTGCTGATCCTTTGCCTGTCTTTTTTCCCTGCCTGTGGGATTCTTGCCTGCGGGTGTATTGGGGGCGCTTGTTGTTTTCGTGCCAATAGTTTGTGGGTACCCCAGGGGGCCGCTGCCCTGCCACACGACGAGACGCCACAAGCCCGGCGTCATACCTGGTCTCCTGCCTCTCAGAATCACCCATTCCTGCCCCCGCCCCAACACCCCTTAGAAGTGTGTTATATACCGTGTGATATCCATTCACCCGGGTTTTACCTGAATACACTTACCATATTAGTTGTGTCATATGCTAGTCATTGGTCGCTTTATAGTTCGCTTTCATTAAACGTTTTCGGGCAAATACAACAAAGTGTCAAGAATTTGGTGATTTTGGCAGGCTTTTCCAATTTTGTTCTAACTTGCCTATGCCTTGCCTTCAAATTGGTTCAAACCACTGTGACATTTGCTTGCCTCTGCAATTTTATTTTTCCTATTCCTTGCGTTGATTCTACACTGCAATTTTATTTTGCCTTGCCTTTGCGTTGATTCTACACTGTGTGCAGAATTTATTAAATCACGTGTGGTGGTATTTGAACTTGTTTGGCGATATTTGATTTTATCTGGTTTGCTGGACAGGTGTTTTGAGTTTTTTTGATGATTGTTTGGTGGTATTTGATTATTGATGCCAGTATGATGAATTCTTATTTTTACTTTTAAAACTGCATGTGTGGTTTTGGCATCTCCAGTCCTTGTACTGCACATCATCCAGAGGTCTTCAGTTCCTGTTGATCTTTAATACTTTGGGACAGTGACAGTTTTGGACCAGATTCAGCCAGTGTTTATACTAACTTAGCAGATTTGGGTTCTTACATCCAGCCACCCCCGTATAACGAAGATGAGTGTTCCAAAAAAGAACAAAACCTACCACTTTCATGATGAATGGGAAATGGACTACTACTTCATCATGGTGAAAGACAAGTGGTGTTGTCTAATTTGTAATGCCCCAGTATCCTTGCCCAAAAAGGGTAATCTGGAACGTCATTATAAGGCTCTGAATAGCAATAAGTTTGATGCTGATTTTCCACCCAAAAGTGAAATTCGTAAACTGAAGCTCAGAGAACTTAAATCAAAATTGGCTACTCAGCAACAGTTGATGGTGAAGTCAAGGTCACATTCAGTCAATGCAACCATAGCATCCTTCAAGGTCAGCAACCTGATCGCAAAGAAATGCAAACCTTTCACTGAAGGGGAATTTGTAAAAGATTGTTTTCTTGAAGCAGCTGACAATCTTTTTGAAGGATTTAAAAATAAGAAAGAGATCATAGCTGCTATTCAAGATGTACAATTGTCAAAAAACACTGTCATGCGGCGAATAGAAAAGATGTGTGGAGACACAACTGAACAATTGTTGGAGAATGTTTCAAATTGTGTTGCTTTCTCACTCCAACTGGATGAATCTACGGACATAAGAGACATAGCCTAGTTACTAGTCTTTATCCGGATGGTTTTTGAAGACTTCAGTGTTAAGGAAGAATTACTTGGAATGATTTCTTTAAAAGGGAGAACTACCAGTCAGGAAATATTCAGTTCTTTCCGTTCTTTTGTGACAAAGTGTAATCTTCCATTGCATAGACTTGTTTCCATCACTACTGATGGAGCAAGAGCAATGACAGGTGAAGTTAACTGTTTCATAGCCCTCTGAAGACAGCATGACGACTTCCCAGATTTCCTTTCTTACCATTGCATTATTCACCAGCAAGTTTTGGCAAGTAAGAGACTCAATACAAAGACTGTCGTGGACATCACTTTCAAAATTGTAAATTCAGTTCGTGGAAGATCACTTCAAAGGCAGCTTTTCAATCTTACTCTTGATGAAGGGGCAGCAGAAATCATTTTGCACACAGATGTAAGGTGACTAAGTAGGCATAAATTTCTGCAAAGATTTTGTGATTTGCTGAATGAAATAAGAAGTTTTTTGAAGGAGAGGGGAGATGACCAAGCAGAGTTGGAAGATGAGTGGTTATGTGATCTGACTTTACAGGCGAACCAAGTGATATGAACCCTGAACTACAACGTAAAAAGAAATGCATTGGCAAGATGATGAGTACAGTTTCATCCTACAAGAGCAAATTTGAGCTAACGATGACTGACCTTGCAAACAACACTTTTGATCATTTTCCTAATACGCAGGACTATCTGGGACAATATCCAAATTTTGTTTTTCAGAATGAGAAGTATGTGACAGAAATCTGTTCTGTTATCCAGGAATTCGAAAATACTATAGATTCTGTGACTTCCAAAAAGTTGGAACAGTTGTGGAGTACTTGTCATACCCATTCAAAGTAGATGTGGATATTAAAGAAACTGCAGCTGATATCAGTAAAAATTACTCATTGAACAAGCTATCTCTTGAAAATGAAATATTAACCCTTAAAATTACATTTTTCTCAAGACCCGTGCTGAGCAAGAATCGTTTAGGAAGCTAGTGCCTAGAGACAAATTTCCAACTTGAGAAGATGCAGTGAAGCTGTACACTCCTGTTTCGGTTCAACTTATTTGTGTGAATATCCGTTTTCCCATCTGAAAATGACAGAGTACACAATATTCCAACATGACAGATGAACATCTCCAGGATTCCCTGACACTGGCCCTCACGCAATATTCACCCAACTTCAAAAAGCTGGTGGATGAAATGCAGGCTCAGACGTCTCACTAATGAGCAAGAGCGAAATATTGTGCAAGATCAGCCTGGATCAATACTCAACCTAAATTTAACACAAATTACTCAATAAAAGTTAAAGAAAGTTATTACTCAATAAAACTTTAAGAAAAAATGTACTTTCCATTCCCCCTCGCAGTTCTTACTGGATCTGTTTTGTTTTTGCTTAATTTGCTTAACAGCTGATCACATCCAAGTAAATGACAGAAGGTTCATTAAAAATGGGGGGGGGGGGGAGAATCCTACAACTTTATTGGGTTAAAATGTAATTTGAAACTTAATTTTCATGGTGGTAGATCACCGGCACTTTTGGCCAGAAAAGTAGATCACGACCTGTTCGAAGTTGGACATGCCTGATCTAGAGAGTTATTTAATAGGTATATGAGAGAGGCCTTAAAGATTTTCAAGTCAATATTCAGGTCTGGCGATCAGCATTTTTTAAAAATACCAGTTGCCATGGCTAAAAATGATCTGGATATTCTTCACCAGTATGCAGCTAGTGGCCAGCACTGAATATCCGGATACTGCAGTTGTGCTGCCACTATCCATATAGTGGCGGTAGTTATCGGTATAGCAGCACTAAATATCGCTCCTATACAGATATCCAGATAGTACCGCTGAATATCCCAGTAAGCAGCACACTTTGAAACTGTAATAATATTGTTATATACCTAGTGCAAGGCACAATGAGATCATAGAAGAAGGGGTTACACATGGTAATCACCATGGATAGTTTGGACTTCACAGTATTTTATGGAATCTCCCATAGTTATATTTATTTATTTACAAGTATTTATAACCCGCACGATAACCAAGGCAGATAACAAAAAACATATACAGTTCATCGTGACATACCAATAAACTCATACAAAGTAAATTAAATAAAAATAAATATAAAATAAAATAAATCGGTATAATTTAAACAAAATAAAAACTAACTAAGAAGACTACCCTACTTTGGGTCTTTTATTTCCCAGTATGAAAAGCGTTTGGTGCTCCTTATACTTTTCAAAATAGAGATTTTACTGTTTGTGAGGAAAAACATGATTTTCATTTATATATTTTTGTTTATCTATTTGATGGACTGCTCTATTTAATAGTCAAAGCAGTTTACATGGAACATTAACAACATTACATAGTTAGATGCAGAAATATTTCCCATTGTATTGGGAGCCACAGGCCTGATAAAGAAGAACTTCCAGTCACATATTGACAAACTACCCATACATGTTATGTCTTATGAATGCCAGAAGGAAGCTCTCTTTGACATAATACAAATACTACAGAGGGCATCAGCAATAAATTTGAGAGACTGAGATCATACTCCACATAACCTGGCTTAGGAGTGAGGTTCATGACTGTGATATTATGTAGAAAACAAACCCATTTGGAGAATTTTTTTTTTACATTTAGCGCATTAATAGAATGTGTATTCAACAAGGAGTATACGATATCGGAGTCATTCCGAGCCACAAATAGCAGGAATGGACAGCCCGTTGGGACGTCCATCCCCACTATTCAACCCCCTCTGCATCCCCGGCTAACCTCCCCTTCTAATCTCCCCATACGAACAAGGTGTTTGTATGGGGAGGCTAGATGGGGGCTGGAAGGGGTGGGGTTAGGGTAGGCAGTGGGCGGTCTGTGGCCCTGGACATACAGGGCTGATTCCTATGTCGGCTCTATATGTCTGGAGCTGGCAGACTGAACGGGAAACTTATTCCACCTCTGAGGTGGAATAAGTTCCGCTAGACGGGGGGGGAGATGGCAGGCCCGGGGTGCATCAAAGGGTGGAGGGGGCACAGGAGATTCCCCGTAGCACGACCCTGTCCTTGGGAGGCCGGATCGGGGGTCGGGCTGCGGGGAAAGCACCAAGTCGTTGCCTGAGGATCGCGGCTCCCAAATGGAGCTGCTGTGCCATGGCAAACAGATGCCATGGCACCACGGCTCCATTCAGGAGCCCTAAGAACATAAGATATGCCATACTGGGTCAGACCAAGGTCCATCAAGCTCAGTATTCTGTTTCCAACAGTGGCCAATCTAGGTCATATGTAACTAGCAGTTTCCCCAAGAGACACAGGTTCCACAATGCTTGTACTGGGTCAAGCATTGATATCCTGGGTCCCTTCTTAATAATGGTTTATGGACCTTTCCTCCAGGAACCTGTCCAAACCTTTCTTAAACCCAGCTACACTAACAGCCTTTACTACATCCTCCGGTAACAAATTCCAGAGTTTGATTACACGTTGATTGAAAAAATATTTTCTTTTATTAGTCTTAAATAGTTTACTCTGTAGCTTCTTTGCATGTCCCCTAGTCTTTGTATATTCTGATAAGGTAAACAATCGATCTACGTTTACCTGTTCCACTCCGTTCATTAATTTATAGACTTCTATCATATCTCCCCTCAGCCGTCTCTTTTCCAGGTTAAAGAGCCCTAACCTTTTTAGCCTTTCTTCATAGGAGTATCCTTCCATCCCCTTTACCATTTTGGTGGCTCTTCTCTGAACCTTTTCTAAAATCACTATATCCCTTTTAAGATACGGCGACCAGAATTGCACACAATATTCAAGGTGCGGTCTCACCATGGAACGATATAGAGGCATTATAATATCTTTTGTTTTATTTTCCATTCCTTTCCTTATCATACCTAGCATTCTATTTGCTCTCTTGGCCGCCGCTGCACACTGGGCCGAGGGTTTTAACATGGTATCCACAATGACGCCTAAATCTTTTTCCTGGGTGGTGGTTCCTAATGTGGAACCTTGCATCGTGTAACCATAGTTTGGGTTGTTCTTCCCTAGGTGCATAACCTTGCACTTCTCCACATTAACTTTCATCTGCCATTTTGATGCCCAGTCTTCCAATTTATCAAGATCCTCTTGCAATTTTCCACAATCCCCTTGGGTTTTAATAACTTTAAATAGTTTTGTGTCATCTGCAAATTTGATAATCTCACTCGTTATTCCACTTTCCAGGTCATTTATGAATATGTCAAAAAGCAGAGGAACCAGCACAGATCCCTGGGGTACACCACTATTCACCTTTTTCCATTGGGAAAATTGGCCATTTAGCCCTACCCTCTGCTTTCTATCTTTTAACCACTTCCTGATCCAGAATAGTACACTGCCTCCTATCCCATGACTCTTTAGTTTTGCCAAAAGTCTCTGATGAGGGACCTTGTCAAAGGCTTTCTGAAAGTCCAGATACACAATATCAACCGACTCACCTTTGTCCACCTGTTTATTCACACCTTCAAAAAAACATAACAGATTAGTAAGACAAGATCTTCCTTGTCTAAAGCCATGTTGGCTGTCTCCCATTAGGCCATGACTATCTACATGCTGAGTAATTTTATTCTTTATGATGGTTTCTACCATTTTTCCCGGTACAGTCGTCAGGCTCACTGGTCTGTAGTTTCCCGGATCACCCCTGGAACCCTTTTTAAAAATTGGTGTTACATTGGCGATCCTCCAATCTTCAGGTATTAGAGATGATTTTAATGATAGTTCACAGATAAATAATAGCAGGTCTGCAATCTCATATTTCAGTTCTTTCAACACCCTTGGATGTATACCATCCGGCCCAGGTGATTTGCTACTCTTCAGTTTATCTAATAGCTGTAATACATCTTCCCAATGTATCGATATTTCCTTCAATTCTTCCACACCTTTAAATACCACTTCAGCCATGGGTAACATCCCTACATCTTCCTCAGTAAAGACCGAAGCAAAGAATTCATTCAGTCTCTCTGCTATCGCCTTGTCGCCTCTTAGTGCTCCTTTAACCCCTCTATCATCTAATGGACCAACTGATTCTCTCACAGGTTTTTTGCTATGAATGTATTTGAAAAAGTCTTTATTTCGTGTTTTTGCTTCCGCAGCAAGCTGCTTCTCAAATTCTCCCTTTGCCTACCTTATCAATGCCTTGCATTTGACTTGCCAGTGCTTTTGCTGTTTCCAGGTTTTGTCGTTTGGCTCTTTTTTCCATTTCCTGAAAGATGCTTTTTTGGCAACAACAGCCTCTCTGACCTCACCTTTAAACCATGCTGGTAGTTTTTTGGATTTCCTCCCACTTTTCTTAAAGCGTGGAATACAGCTGGTCTGGGCTTCCAAGATAGTATTTTTCAACAACACCCATGCTTGATGTACGTCTTTAACTTTTGCAACTGCTCCTTTTAGTTTTTTCTTAACTATTTTCCTCATTTTATCATAGTCTCCCTTTCGAAAGTTAAAAGGTAGTACTGTGGATTTCCTTACTATCCCTCCTCCACTAATTAATCAAAGGCGATCATGCTATGTGTCAAAGCCCTGATTGAGTTAGTCAGGTGGAAGCCTGTACGTGCAGGTTGACTGGGATCGGGTCCCAGGCCTGCACATACAGGCCTGGTTGTGATTCTGATCCCGTGGGGCTAGACATGCTCTGCAGGATCAGAATCACATCTGTCCCTGTGCGTTCAATTCCGATCGGGTGCACAAGGGCATGGACGTCCTGGACGGAATGTCGCTCTATGTGTCAAAGGAAAGAGCCAAGGGGGGAGGGGGTAACCTGGTGGCCAGTTGAAGAGATGGTTGTTCCTTCTAACATGTGACGGGACACTGTGACTGGGCTATGTTTAATTTCCAAAGTGACATATAGCATGTTCTACCAAAGCTGCGAGGAAATTATGCTTGTGGGTGTTTCTTTTTGGTGCCACTGTTTTCTTAAAACTTCCATACAAATGTATTATTTCTCTTTTTTTATCCTTTCCATTTAGAAATATTTATATCAGATAAAACTGTTGTTGTATGAATTGCTTGTTGCATGATAGACTGAATAGGATGGATGGAAATGAGTAGAGGTTCAATAGGAAGTAAGTTAACGCTTGGCCAGAGGTCAAATTAATATGTTTTCTTTGCAAATTTGATTACTTTCCTTCTTCCCCACCTTATCATGAACTTATTGCAAATCATGGATGATGGATGGCCCTGAGTTTTTTTTCCTTCAATGTGAAATTTATTTTTGAAGTTCAGGGGTTATTTGGGTAATTAGGTGAGATGTTTTCAGAGTAAGATTGTTTTAAAATATTTTTGTTGTGTTTTAGTATTTGGTTTTATTTTATTTGTTTGTTTGATATACTGCCCTTAATTATGAGTGGTTTACAATAATATAAACAAAGAACTCAAGACAGGTGCATTATAATATAAATAGGCCTAAAACAGAGACGGGGATAACCAAACAGGGAAAACAAAGTTTTTTTTTTCTCAAAATCATAAAATTAAGTTCAAGGCAAAAAGGAACCATGGTAAAATGGGATGCAGGAATGTAACCTTCTGGGATTAGTTCTTTCTTAAATTTACTATAGGAAGTTTCAATCTGCAGATAGGTGAGGAAGGAATTACACAGGAATAGAGACAATTTGAAGAAGGCAGATTGTTGTGTCCCTTCATATCGTGGTTTTGCAACTGGTGGAAGGTGTCTAAGTGAAGAAAGTTGGATCTGGCAACCAAGGAGATTTGGGTATCAAAGGATAATTTAAAGTCCAAGTAATACCCTAAAACAGGGATCAACGAATCCCGGGTGTAAGGTCACAATGGCGACCAGAAATTTGCATCTGATGCCTGGGATTTACTTGATCCCCCCACTCCCCCCCCCCAAATCATGACCCCCCCACTCCCCCCCCACTCCCCCCCCACAAATCATGATCGTGGGGCAGGAGCCCTTCTGTCTGCCCACCCAAGGGAGATCAATGCCCATGGGCAGAAGAGAAGGGGTTGGCAGTGTTGGCAGCCCCAATTCAAGCTGTCTGCCTTTGGGGATCCAATCTCCTGCGAGCAGACAGCTTGCATCAGCCCCACAATCGCAGCCATCTCCTCCTTTTTTGGGCCCCAGGGACACAGGATATCAATGCTTGACCTAGATTGGCCACTGTTGGAAACAGGATACTGGGCTTGATAGACCTTGGTCTGACCCAGTATGGCATATCTTATGTTCTTAGGAGATTGGATCCCCGCAGGCAGACAGCTTGAAGTGGGGCCGCCAACACAACCATTCCCTTCTCTCTTGCACATGGGAGATCAGATCCCTATGGGCAGAACATGTAGGGAAGGCCAGGATCGTGGCCTGCAGGGCAGAATTAGAGCTGATGGGTAGCAATTAAATAAAATAAAGTTTAGACGGGAAGGTTAAAGGAGGGAGTGGGAGTAAAACTGCAAAAACATAAATAACAAACAAAAAAAAGCAAAGGGAAGAGGATGGGGAAATGTAGTGCTAGTAGGAGGGAGAAGGGGAGAGAATCTTGAAGGGGAACAGAAAGTGGGGAGGGGTTGGAGATAGGAAGGAAAAGTGCAAGGTGTTGGATGTTAAAGGGATGAAATCATGAAGACAAAACACACACACACACATTTACACTCACATACAGACATGGGCACCTCCCCCTCTGCACATCACACACATAGGCTCTCCAGCTCTGCAGCATACACATACACAACCTTCAGTCCTGCACAGACAGGCACACCACCATTGCACCTCACACCCACATAGATAATCTAAAGAAGTCGTGCAGTGTAGAAACTCTGGTGGTGGTCTCATGAGACTTGAGAACATGGGACCAGCACGAGAGACAATTGGGAGTGGGGAAGGGTTATGAGGAGGTCACAAGGACTGGCTCCTAAGATTTTGGCCTGGCTCTTAAATCTGAACAAAATTTGTCAAGTCCTGCCCTAAAACCTTTAAGTACCCATTTAGTATCATGGTTAGAGATAGACATTCAAGATAATCTGAAATCCATATAGCTGAGCATTTAGCCAGGTTCAACTTGCTTTTTTTTCTCCTATAACCAATTAGATACAGCAGCAAGGCATGAATTTAGTAGAGACAAGTCAGAATGGGCGGCTCTGCATACTACACTAATTGTATGTCATCTGCAAAATAATAACTTGAAATGCCTAATGTCTGAATCATAGTTGCCAGGGGACTGAGGAAAATATTAAGTAGCACGGGGTCCAGCAAGGTACCCAGTGGAAGGAACTCCACAATGTAATAAAGTAAATGACTAGAGGATAAGCTGGATCGAAAAACATAAGAACATAAGATATGCCATACTGGGTCAGACCAAGGTCCGTCAAGCCCAGTATCCTGTTTCCAACAGTGGCCAATCTAGGTTATATGTACCTAGCAGTTTCCCCAAAAGACACAGGTTCCACAATGCTTGTACTGGGTCAAGCATTGATATCCTGGGTCCCTTCTTAATAATGGTTTATGGACCTTTCCTCCAGGAACTTGTCCAAACCTTTTTTAAACCTAGCCTACACTAACAGCCTTTACTACATCCTCCGGTAACAAATTCCAGAGTTTGATTACACGTTGAGTGAAAAAATATTTTATTTTATTAGTCTTAAATAGTTTACCCTGTAGCTTCATTGCATGTCCCCTAGTCTTTCTATATTCTGATAACGTAAACAATCGATCTACGTTTACCCGTTCCACTCCGTTCACTAATTTATAGACTTCTATCATATCTCTCCTCAGCCGTCTCTTTTCCAGGTTAAAGAGCCCTAACCTTTTTAGCCTTTCTTCATAGGAGTATCCTTCCATCCCCTTTACCATTTTGGTGGCTCTTCTCTGAACCTTTTCTAATAACGCTATATCCTTTTTAAGATACAGCGACCAGAATTGCAAACAATATTCAAGGTGCGGTCTCACCATGGAACGATATAGAGGCATTCTAATATCTTTTGTTTTATTTTCCATTCCTTTCCTTATAATACCTAGCATTCTATTTGCTCTCTTGGCCGCCACTGCACTCTGGGCCGATGGTTTTAACATGTTATCCACAATGACGCCTAAATCTTTTTCCTGGGTGGTGGTTCCTAATGTGGAACCTTACATCGTGTAGCCATAGTTTGGGTTGTTCTTCCCTAGGTGCATAACTTTGCACTTGTCCACATTAAATTTCATCTGCCATTTTGATGCCCAGTCTTCCAATTTATCAAGATCCTCCTGCAATTTTCCACAATCCTCTTGGGTTTTAACAACTTTAAATAGTTTTGTGTCATCTGCAAATTTGATAACCTCACTCGTTATTCCCCTTTCCAGGTCATTTATGAATATCCCATCTTTCAGATCTGAAGAGAACCAGTTTAGTACCTGATCGCGCATTCTTATCTCAAAGAAGTGACTAAGTAAAATTGGATGATTAATAACGTTAAAAGCTGTAAATAAGGTCAAGAGACACTATAATGGGAAGTCTGAGATCACTAAGCAATGCTGATAAGATTATTTCTGTGCCAACTCCCTTTGGGATGGAGTACATTTCTTTAGCACTAGAGAGTTTGCTAGTTGATTTAAAACAAAAATAATGTTTTTTATTATTTGGAATATTGTTTTAATTTTTCTAAACCACATTGAGCAATGTTGCTGTTGGGAGTGTGATATAGAAATAAATGAAATGGAAAAAAAGACATTTTTCTGTAATGTATTTGACATTCTTTGTGACATGTTTATTTGAAAAAATTAATAAAACCTCAAGAACAACACTAACCAACAAACAAAACAAAAAACCCACATCTAGGACCGTCTTAGAAGCTTAGCAGTAATGTTTCCTAGTAGTGACGGCAGTCTTTGGGCACCTTCATGAAACCAGTTTCTGCAAACTAAAAAAAATAAGGCCAAGGAAGCCTTAATTTTGCACATTTTAACTTTTATTGGATGAGAACAATGTAACAAAATATGCAAAATACTTAAAAGATAGCATTTACCAACAAAAAAGGCGTAAGGGAAATAGAGATGTAAGAGTAAGAAAAGCACCACATAAAAGGCAAGCTTAAACAGGCGGAAAGAGGTTAAAAAATCAGATATATAGTAATATGTTTGCTTCCATCATCTAATGTTCCATAACATCTAAAGGGCTCTGACAAAGAAAGACATCATGGTACAGATGAGTAAGGCTAAATTTTACCCATCAAAATGATAAAAAGAAAATAAAATTTGCTAGCTGGGGCACGATAAATCACTAGGAGAAGAGAATTTCTCCTATCTGTCCTAGCAATAAAGCAACATCAGGATAATTCTCCTTTGCTTAAAAAAAAAAGAAAGCGTTTACTATGAAGCTTATATTTTTGTTTCTTATTATCTGGAAACAATAAGAAATTGAAGGTTTATTATGGGACTTCCAATAAAATGCTTTTGTATATCCACAGCAAGAAACAAATGGTTCACTTAATGAATGCCTCATTTAAGGTTCGGCCTTCCTGTGGCTTCTTACAATAAACTGAGGCCTAAAAATGCTGCAAGCCTACGAAGGAGTCTGATATATGTGATTCTATAGCTCCATGCAGTTTTACGAAATTTGAATCGCTGAGCAAATTCACCAAATCTGGAAGAAAAATTCTCACTCCGCCATTCCTCAAGAAAAGTAGGGAAGGTCTCCATCCAAATTTAAACAGTGCACAATACCAATGGTAAAAAGGTTTATAGACATTTTCCTGAAAAGTTAAACTCTGTGAGTTATACTTCTTTAGCCTAAGAAACAACTCTATCCAGTCAGTGCCTCTCATCAAGGCTGATCTCTAAATGAAATTTGCAATTGGATTTCAATTTCTGGAGTAATTTCAATTGACCTTGGAGCCAGCAAAAATATTCTTGTCCCTGTCCTTTTTCCATATTCTGCTGTCTAATTTTGGAAAGCATTAAACTGGGAGTTTGTTTCTCTGATCTATACAATTTACTCTACGTTTCCAGCATGAAAGAGCTATTTCAGAAATATTCCCAAAAATAATTAAGAATATGAAACAAAACAGTCTTGATTGCATAATTCTTCCCACCCTTTGGCTTAATATTAGGGTTAAGAACTGGAAAAAACTCTGTACGTTTAACCAAAAAGTATACTAGTATCAATAACACACTGATGTATTTAGGTAAGAATTTTCAAACAAACTAAGAACATTCATTTCAGGCAACTAATAGGTCTCAGACTTAACGGGCAAAACATACTCCAGTCAGTAACAACTGCTTG
Source organism: Ichthyophis bannanicus (assembly GCA_033557465.1). Lineage (NCBI taxonomy): Eukaryota > Metazoa > Chordata > Amphibia > Gymnophiona > Ichthyophiidae > Ichthyophis > Ichthyophis bannanicus. Next base: position 71,336,929 of record CM066046.1, on the reverse strand, counting down.
AGCATAGCCCTTATTGCATCAACGACCTTTAGTATTTAGCTGCTCCGAAACAGGAAGAAAAGCATCCACTTGAAACGCGATGAACTGCATAAACTCAAAAACTGTTCAATCAACTCATGAATAAGAGAAAGTGGTCAGCTTAACTTAGCTTTTAACATTTGCTTGAAAAAGTGCTTGGCCATCGCCTTATCCCCAAAGCTCTCACTCGCGCTAACTTGCGTTTCACCTGAGCTGGTTTCTTCAGGGGGTGGCTTAAACACTCATGGTAGTTTGATTGTAGACTATTCAAGCGTTACCAACTGTTTCGGAGCAGCTAAATACTAAAGGTCGTTGATGAAATAAGGGCTATACTCGAGCAGTTGTTACTGACTGGAGTATGTTTTGCCCGTTAAGTCTGAGACCTATTAGTTGCCTGAAATGAATGTTCTTAGTTTGTTTGAAAATTCTTACCTAAATACATCAGTGTGTTATTGATACTAGTATACTTTTTGGTTAAACGTACAGAGTTTTTTCCAGTTCTTGACAAAATTTTGCTCTGTGATAGCTCTGACCATTATTATTTTTGTGGTTAATATTAGGGTTGCCAACTGGCTCCAGATGCGCCTGACTGGCTTGATCTAATCCTGTGTTTTCCCCATAGCATGCAGGGACTTGTAGTTTTACTTTTCTTATGAAGTGCAGTAGAGAAATGAGAAACTACATATCCCTGCATGTAATGGGGTAAACTCAGGACTGGATCAAGCTTCTTTAGCGCATCTGGAGCTAGTTGACAACCATATTTTAATATGTGGGTGAAGCCCCTTTTACAGCAATAATAGCCATGAGTCATTTAGGATAAAAATCTATGAATTTTGTATAGCTGGATGATGCAGGTTTTACCCATGTTTTCTGGGCTGAATAGCTCAAGTTCTTTCAAGTTGACTGCAGGTTGTCTTTGGACTTCAATCTTGGAGTATTGCCACAGATTTTTATTAAATTCAGCTCTGGATTTTGACTTGGTCACTCAAGAATGTTCACTTTCTTCTTGCTGGGCCACTCCATTGTTGCTTTTTCTTTGTACATAAGATCATTATACTGCTGAAGGTTAATCTTTTCCCTAGCCCCAGGTTTGTGGCAAGCTGTAACAGGTTTTCTCCAGGATCTGCTGGTATTTTGCACCATCCATCTGTCCCTTGATCTTCAGAAGCCTTCCTGTCCCAGCTGCTCTAAAGCATCCCCACAACATAATGCTGCCACCACTATGCTTTACTATAGGGAGGGTGGTAGGGATGATGTGTTCTATGCCACACTTATTGCTTAGCATTGAGACCAAAAAGTTCTACTTCAGGTTTATCAGAGCACAAAATCATCTCCCACATGTGCAGTGTCCCCTAAGTGCTTAACAGTGTCTTCCTTCTCGCTATCCTTCCACACAGGCCATGTTTCTGGAGTAACCTTGAAACTGTTGAACAATCAATATTTTTCTGAGTTTCAGCCTGAGACCTTTGTAGTTCTTTTAAAGTAATCTTAGACTTAGTGACCTTAGTAGTTTCCTTAAGTCATAGTTAGTAGCTACTCTTTGGAGTGATGGCCTGATCAAGGCAGAGTCTGGGTAGTGCCAAAATGTTTTGGCTTTATTTATTTATTCAACATTTTTATAGACCACTTCTGAAAATACAAGGATCAAAGTGCCATACAAATAAATAAATAAAATCAATACGTAAAAATACAATGCAGATTTAATAAAGACAAACACATCAGTATAAAACAAAATTTTATTTAATTTCTCCATTTATTTCTTGCCTTTTTCACCATTAGGAAATACAATAATGACAACTAACACTGGGCCCATCTAAGTGAGGAAAAGTCCTGCTTTAGCTGTCTTCTACATCCTGGTGAATTCCCACCAGGAGACTGTTCCACAAACCAGGAGCTGCGACTAATACCATATGAGAGCATAAATGGGCTGAACCACTGACTGAATAGTTGATATGACCAAATGAATTTCCCAACTCAATTGTTAAGAATCTCCCTAGCTCATATAAAGATATTCTTTTCTGTATATAACAACAACCCTGGGCCCACAGTACTTGAAGAAACAAGGTCAAAAATGTGAATTGACAACAGGCCTTTATTGGCAGCCAATGCAACATTCTCAAGAGGAGCGTAAAAGCTGACCATCTTGGAGCTCCTAATATCAAACTTGTGGCCGCATTTTGAACCATCTGTAGTCTGTGGAATAATCTCCTGGTTAGGCCTAGATGCACTCCATTACAATAATCCAAATGAGTCAAAATTAGAGCCTCAACAGTCATTTTAAATAAAGATGCTTCTAACAAAGATCACAGCTGGCATACCATACTCAATTTTAAAAAAGCATGTGAGAAATCTGAGGCTTCTAATAAAAAAGAAGAATCAAAAGCATACCTGGCATTTGAACCAGAGGAAAACAGCCCTGATCAAAAGTAAAATAAATGGATTAAAGCCCATTGGTTCCGGTCTCCCTATTGCCAAAATCTGTCTTTTGTGAAATAAGTAATAAATAATTACTTAATAACCAGTTGGAAATAGCAATAAAACCCTGATTCAATATCACCAAAGCTTAAGTTTTATCTCCCAACATTACTATATGTAAAAAAAATCCCCAGCTATTCAACTTAATGAATATAAAAAATGTTAAAAAGCAAGGGAGAAAGGCATTGAACTCTGTGGAACCCCGCAGGACATCTTCAGAAGCCTAGTTAACATATCAAGCACAATCACCGATACTATTCTATCCTTTAAAAAAGAACACAGCCAATGCAAAACTCTGCCTTTCAAACCAACATCCTTAATAGGGCGGACAAGTCTACCAAATCAAAGGCAGAGGAAAGATACAATAAAATTAAACATTGATATTCCTTGTCTTTATACTTTAAGATCTCATCCTGTACCACAAGTGAAGCTGTTTCTGTGCTATTCCCTGCCGGAAGCCTCCACTGAGCAACAACTAAACAATTACATTTGTCAATAAAACCATTAACCTGTAATTCAGAGAGAGTTCAATGATTGTGGATGTCGTTATTGAATGCTCTGTGGAGTTAAATATAGGGAAGAGTGGATTAGGGCGTTCATAAATAAAAGGTGTTGATGGGAATCATGGGAGCTGGAGTGTAGGCAGAGCCGACCCCAGAGTTGCTTCTAGATGTTAGTACCCTAGAGAGACCTTAAGCCTTGTACCACCCCTTGGGTGTATAAGCCTGCATACCTAATTGTAAATAGTTGTTACCTGTTAACCTGTTATCCATGTTTTATTTACCCTGTTTATTGTAAGTGCATTGAACTGCCCTCTTTGCACAAATATGTTTCCTGTAAACCGCGCTGATAATAAATAGTGCGGCATAGAAAAGCAATTAAATAAATAAATAAAATAAAAATTGTTTAGCTTTGAATGTTCTCCTCTTTGTTGCCCTCAAGAAGTTGCCACCCTAGGTGATTGTCTGGTGTACTTAAAGGTTGGGCTAGCCCTGGTTGTAGTGGGAAGGCCTGGAGTCTGGGGGAGACTGTTTCATCTTGTATGACCTTGTTTTTATAAGGTCTGGAATGTTACTGCTGGTTTAATACTAATAAAAAGTAAGGGCCTGACATTCAGTGGAGGTGGCTTGTGCGATTACAGCGCCTACCCATACCCGCTGAAGACAAAACCCAGATATTCAATGCTGGGGTCATATCTGCCCACCGTCATTAAATATCCAGGTCAGCCGCATAGCCCATAAGGTATCCGGGCAGAGGCGAAATTTAGCCACTGCCCGTTAGCTTCACAGGTCAGCTTTTGCCACACCTATCTTTACCCATGGGTTGCTAACTGGGCTGTGGCTCAATATCGCCGCTGACCTGTTAGTGACGAGTACCACCTCAGAACACCCCCATATATAACGGCAGTACTTGGGGGATATTCATGGCGACTGAATATTCCACTTAGAGGCATTTATATGGTTTCCAGTTCTGTAAACCGTGTAAATGCCTTTGAATATTGAGCCAAAAAAAATTGATTAAGTCGTGGGAACAGCAAATGATCCAAACTTTTGGGAAAAAATTGCAAGTTTGATCTACTGTATAACCAGCACAGTTTAAAGCGTCCAACTCTGACTTTTTCATCACAGGGGAGAATACCGGATGACGCGATTTCTCAGTGTGGTTGCCGTGTTAATCCACTTTAATGGTAGTTAAATAAAAACCAAAAAAGGAAAATAAGATGATGCCTTTTTTTTGGACTAACTTGAAAGATTTTTGGATTCGTTTTTGAAGGTTCAAATCTTCTTCAGGTCAGGACTGTATAAGTCAGAAAAGCTCACCTCACTCAGAGTGATTAATCATCTGTTCAAACGTTCTTAAAGCTGCTCAGAATGATATTAAAACACAATGAAAATTCTTATAGTCTTCCCACAATTTGTACCATTAAATAACCAAAGTTAGTTCATGATCTCCATATTTGGCATGTTTAGTTCTTTGCTTAAAATTCACTTCAGATAGGAGAAATGGTGTGAGTCTTCATCCAGGAGTATCTGAATCGGTTCAGCTACTGCGACTGAACACAAATGGGCTCTATTTAACTTAAGGCAATTTGTTGGAAACAAAGCTAATGTGGGTTTGCTATAATCAAGACCTTCTTTTTTTATTCTTAATTTCTTTTTTAATATTTCTATAATTGTTCTTTCACATTTAAAATGTAGAATGTGTTGTGTAGATCAGGGAAGCAAACCTCTACTGCATTTCAAACTGTAGTTTTTTAAGATAGCAGAATGTGAAAAATATACAAGGGTGTAGAGTTTTGCAAGGCAATATTAGACCCTGATTCTTAGAAGGCATAGAGGCTAAATGCCCAAAAAGGATAGGCTAGTAAAATAAAATCAGCTTTATGGTATAACTGAGCTGCTGTCTTTATTAGCAGCTCACCACCTACTGAAGAGAGAGGCTTATCCAGTCCCGCTGGGAAGACAGAATTGTTTGGTTAGTTGTTTGCCTGTTTAAATTGTCCTTATGTCTTTTCATTGGGAGTTCAAGATGAGTTACGATATAGCTTAGAATCTATTTTTGTACCTGAGACAATGCAAGGCAAAGTGACACGTCTATCAATGGGATTTGAACTCTGACTTCTCTAGTTCTCAGCCTGCTGCTCTAAACACTAGGCTATTCCTTCACTGTGCAAACAAGAACCTCCTTTCTGTCTCATGGTTACAGAGGCAACTGAGGCAATCTTTTTGGGCTCAGTGTAACATTTCTTCTACATTGCATGCTTTTAGCTTGGTTATGGTAGGAACCCAAGTGGATGGGACACTGTCAAAATTATCTATTCGAAAAAGAGCACAAGTGGAGTTGCGATTTATTTATTTATTTTTTTTATTTATTTAGCAAACACTTATATACCGCTACTTCCAGCGATCAGAAGCGGTTTGATTAAAGTATTGGGATATGTCACAAAATCAAGACAGGAAGATTGGGGCATAGATAGAAAGAAGAGGGTAATACACAGCACACATCGCAGGGTCTAGATATAGCCCTTCAGTAGGTATCATTCATATGTACAAAAGCGATTATCCTTTAACTATTTACATTTGACAAACAGCTATTTGTTTCTTTTCATCTTGTTGTATTCACAGCTGGCCATAGTGGCAGTTGAATAGGTGAGTTTTTAATTTTTTTCTGAAATCGAGTAGGTCTTTTGTTGCTCTCATCTCATGTGGTAGGTTGTTCCATAAAGTGGGGGCAGAGAAGGAGAATGCTCTGCGGCCAGTACTGTATTTTATATGTCTGATGCTGTTTGGAACTATAAGTGTGTCTTCGTTTATGGTTCTCCTGCTTCTGGAGTTAGTTTGCAAGGTGATCAGGGTGGAAAGGAATGAAGGGGCTAGGTTGTGAATTAGTTTGAATGTCGTTACCAATGTTTTGTATTGGATCCTGGCAGAGACTGGGAGCCAGTGTAGTTCCATCAATATAGGTGTAATATGTTCGGTGACGCTTGTTCTCATGATGATCCTTGCTGCTACGTGTTGTGCCAGTTGTAATCTGTTGGTCGTTTTCTTTGGTAGACCCTGTAAGATGGCGTTACAGTAGTCGAGGTGAGGCATGATGAGTGCTTGAGCAACTGAACGGAAGTCACATGGATCTAGTACATTCCGTAGGGGTCGTAATACTCTAAGCTTGTGAAATATGGCTTTGTTGGTGTTGCTGAGGTGTTTTTCCATTTTCAGTTTGCTGTCGATTATGACTCCTAAATATCTAATTTCCTTCTTCGTGTTGTACGTATTGTTGCACAATGTGATTGTTGGTGGCGGTTCGAAGTCAGTTTTACTGGATATAAACATTACTTCAGTCTTCTTATGATTAATCGACATGTTGTTTTGTTTTAGCCATCCCAACATCTCTCCCATGCAGGTTTCCAGCTGATCGTACTTTGGGTCGACGGTTTCTAGCTGTGTGTACAGCATGATATCGTCTGCATATATGTGGTAGTTGATGCCATATTTCCTGAATATTTCACTGAGGGGTTGCATGTAAATGTTAAACAGAAGTGCCGAGAGCGCCGACCCCTGTGGTATGCCTTGAGTTTGAGTGAAGGCTTCGGCTTTTTCTCCGTTGAATTGGACTTGTGGCTTTCTGTCTGTTATGTAGGAGGAGAACCATTTCAGGGTGGTTCCTAATATACCAATTGATGCCAGCTTGTTAAGGAGGGTTAGGTGATGTACAGTGTCGAAGGCTGCTGAGATGTCGATAAAAATAAGAATAAACATTTTCTTCCTGTCCTCTAGCCCCTTGAGGAGGCAGTTAAACAGTGCTAATAGCAGAGTTTCGACCCCATGATTTTTTCTGAAACCGTATTGCTGTTTGTCGAGGGTTTCGTGGTCATCGAGGTGTTCTTGCAGTTGGATGAGGGCTGCTTTTTCTATGATCTTCGCTAGAAGCGATATGCTGGAGATTTACATGCATTGTTTAGAAAATAAACATGTATATTTATACCTGCTCCTGAGCAAATGAAAACATATGCGGGTTAGTTTTACCCACAATTTCTGCAGGATTTGTGCTAGAATTTTATAAAGACAGACACGCACCTATGTACTTTTTAAAATAGACTCAAAATAGCTGCCCAGTTAGTCTCCCCACCGTCTTGACTTTCCCACTAAGGGTTATATCCCCAAATACACTGAAACTGCTTAATTAACGTCTAAGCATTCCCGTTAAGATTACATCCCCAAGTGTACTGAAACTACCTAATAGCCTGGTATTTGGGGAATATAACCACCGTGTAGGCCTTCCCACTAGGATTACACCCCCACGTGTACTGAAATCACCTTTACAAACTACCCTCTCCCACCCTAGCCAGAGAACTCAAGTTCATTTGTACTCTCCCACTCCTCTTTGCATGGTTAACTTTACTAATTTACAACTAGGCTGTGTGCCTGCATAGAAAAGGAGTCTAGATAGACTTCCTACGTGGTCATTAAGATTTTCCTGTGCTTTTCTGACCCCTTGGATAGCCCATATTCCATCCTTGTTTGCTCATGAAGGAAATTACTTCAATGCCAAAATGAAGAGGGGTCTTGTATTCTCTACTTCACCAAAAACGCACCTTTTCCATAACACACATGGTTTGCGCATCCATAGTTTCCCAAACTGCCTTTTTACTGTCTGGGTCCCCATTTGCTCCAGTAAGCATCCCACATAACCTAAACCATTCTTCCAAAAAGTCCGCACCTGCAGACATTGCCACCAGTGATGGCCTAGAATTCAGGGGGATACTCCACATTTGACACATGCATCAGTTAGCACCACCTGGGCGTGATGTAGCCATAACTGAGAAAAGTGGATGTATAGAAAAAATGTGTTGAATGTCCCTCAACAAACTGTTTGTTCCTTATCGTCACTCCAGTCCAGTCCCTTTACTTCTGGGTTGCGCAACCCTTCCAGCAGCTTGGAGGCTGAGCCCAACCTTTTTGGGGGTGGAGCGGTATAAATACCACTGAGGCCACCCACCAACTCCAGTATTCTCAGCCTCCAAGCAGCTGGAGGGTTCCGTAAGCCTAGGGCTTACTGGAGTCCTACTTTTATCTATTTCTTTATTCATTCAATTTCATTTAATTTTGCTTTATTTCTTTATTTTACCTTATTGGTCTGCCTTCCGTTTCGTTTTTTCTGGAGGTCTGCTCCTTTAATTACTGCCTGCTCTCTCCATCCTCCCTTCCCCGGGACGGGCCTCGGAGGTGATTCTCTGCTCGCAGCTTCGAGGAGGATTTCTGTCCTTCCCGGCTGCTGTGACGCCAGCTCCTGCTCTTTCTCCTTCTTCTTCACACAGATCTGACCCGCCTCGCGCCGAAGCCCTTCTGGTGGCTGAGCGCTTGAGGCTGCGCCGCTAGGCTGCGTTTACCCGCGAACCCGTCCCGAAGCGGAAGGACGTGGAGGCGAGACCCGCTATTCCCGGAGCCTGCGGGGGAGCGATTAAAACGGCGATTACACAAGAAAAGCAGCGGCTGCAGCTCCGGAGTGCAGCACGGCCCGAAGAATAGACTCGCAGTCCCCCATTCAGGCTCCACGTGGTGAGGCCTACCACGTGTAGAGCCAACGGGCTATGATCGCTGAGTCGGGCCCAGGATCCAGATACAGACACAGCCCTTAAAACCGCAAGTACCTCTGTTTGAGGAAAAGGAGTTTAATTTTAATTCAATTTTAATCCTATTCATTTAATTCATTTAATTTTCAAACTGATTTGAATTTCCTTTATTTCCTTTTTTCCTTTTGGTTACCAAACTAAGGGGCTGTTAGTTTCCCTCCCAGGGGGAAATATTGATTTGAGTGCTCGCAGTGGGAAGTCCCCAGCCCTAGGTCATGGCAACCAAGTCTCGCTGTCCTTCCTGCCTCAGTGGAGCAGGAAATTAATTTGACCATAACTCACCCTTCTCAGGGGTCAGGCGACCTCCTAGGAGGGGAGGGGGGGTCACAGGTCCCTCCCTGTACGTCCTCGGACGTACCCACTCTTTCCCTGCCCCCCTCCCTGCGGGGGAAGGGGGGGCCGAGGACTTTTTCTCCCCGGACTTCATCCTCTTGCTTCACAAGGCCTATTGCTTGCGCAAGCAGGGCTTAGGGGCAGGAGAGGCTGGTCCGTCGATGGAAGACAAGTCAGCCAGCCTCTTGAGAGCAAGCAAGCCGGAATCCGGCATACCACCTAAGCGCCCCCGTCTAAGTGAGGAGGAACCCCTAGCGGCCCTCTCTCAGGGCACTCCGGAGGAGGCTTACTCGGACAGGGACGTGGACGAAGAAGAAGAGGAGCTGGAAGAAGGAGAGATTCCAGAGGAAGACCAATCCAGGATAATTAGAGTCTTTCGTCGGGAGGAACTCCCGGCATTAATTAATGAGTCCCTAAGAGTGCTCAATGTGGCCTCAGATACGCCAGCAGAGGAGGAGGCGTTGGAGGATCCATTGATCCAGGCCATTAGGAGATCCCAGAAGGTCTTTCCGGTCCACAGAGTGGTGCGTCAGATGATCCAGGAAGAATGGGACCAACCGGAGTCTAGTCTAAGGGAGTCCGGTCCATGCTGCGTCTATATCCTCTTCCAGAGGCAGACAAAGAGCTGCTGAAGTCTCCCAGGGTGGATGCAGCGGTATCGGCAGTCACTAAGAAGACTACTATCCCAGTTGAGGGCAGCACGGCCTTAAGAGATTCTCAGGACAGAAAATTGGATACACTCCTGAAGCAAGCATTTGACGTAAGCGCTCTCGCCTTGCAGGCCTCCGTCTCGGGAGCTTGGGTAGCTCGGGCCTGTTTAAGGTGGTCACAGCAACTTCAGGCAGCGGAGGGCCCCGCGGGCGACGCTCGGGCCAACGCGGCTAGGTTGGAATCCGGAGCAGCCTACTTGGCGGATAGTCAGTATGACCTCATCAGAAGCGTGGCCAAGAACATGGCCTCGGTGGTGGCAGCTAGGCGTTATTTGTGGTTACGGAGTTGGGCAGCAGATGCCTCCTCGAAGGCACGCCTGAGTCGACTTCCCTTTAAGGGGAAGCTGCTGTTTGGTGAGGATTTAGAGAAGCTGGTAAAGGACCTGGGCGAGTCCAAGGGAGGCAGGCTCCCGGAAGATAGACCGAAACAAGGTCGTCCTCTGCCCCCGGCGCGTACCCAGGCTAGGGACACTCGGAGGTTTCGCCCAGCCAGATCCAACCCCTTTTCCAGGGGACGCTTCCCCTCTAGGGGTCAAGGTTTTCGGGGGTTTCGGGGAGCAGGTCACGGCTTTGGGGCTTCCTCCTTCTCCACGGCCCCTAGAAAACAACAATGAAGCGACGGTGGTCCAGGGGGAAGAGCTGCCAGTGGGAGGACGCTTAAGGCAGTTTCTTCCCGCCTGGTCCCGGGTCACTTCGGATCAATGGGTACTAGAGGTGATCAGAGAGGGCTATGCTCTCGAGTTTGCAAAGCAAATACCTCCAGCATATGTTCAGTCTCCCTGCGGATCTCCTGCAAAGAGGTCGGCGATAGAGACAACCCTCGCACGGCTAATTGCACTCGGGGCAGTGGTTCCAGTACCACCAGACCAGTTCGGATCGGGTCGATACTCGATTTACTTCGTCGTGCCAAAGAAAGAAGGGTCCTTTCGGCCAATCCTGGATTTAAAACAGGTCAATCGCTGTCTCAGGGTACCACATTTCCGGATGGAGACCCTACGATCAGTCATCGCAGCCGTAAGGGACGGGGAGTTCCTGACGTCCCTTGACTTGACAGAAGCCTACTTGCATATTCCGGTCAGGAAGTCCCATCAACAGTTCCTAAGATTCGCCGTGCCAAGGGGCCACTTTCAATTCCAGGCCCTTCCCTTCGGCCTAGCTACAGCTCCACAGACATTCACCAAGGTGTGATGGTGGTAGTGGCGGCCTTCGTTCGGAAGGAGGGAATACTGGTACACCCGTACCTAGACGATTGGCTGATCCGGGCAAAGTCGGAAGAAGAAAGTCGCTTGGCGACAGACAGAGTGGTTCAGGTTCTAGAGGAGTTGGGGTGGGTCATCAACCGAGCAAAGAGCAGGATGACTCCATCCCAGGATCTCGAGTATCTCGGAGCAAGATTCGACACCGGAAGGGGCAAAGTGTTCCTGTCTCGAACGCGATCAAGGGACCTAAGACTGCTAGTCATGCAGTTTCGGAGCAGGCGAAACCCCTCAGCATGGCATTATCTTCAGGTGCTGGGCACAATGGCGGCGGCGATAGAGGTAGTGCCTTGGGCCAGGGCCCACATGCGTCCGTTACAGCGGGCCATATTGCGTCGGTGGTCCCCACAACATCATCGCCTGTCAACACAGTTGCCTTGTGCTCCGCGGACCAAACGAGCCCTTCGCTGGTGGCAGTGCCCAAGGAATCTGGAGCGTGGGATGCCCCTCGAGCCTCATCTATGGGTACTGTTGACAACGGATGCCAGCCTGGCAGGCTGGGGGGCTCACTGCGAGGACCAGTTCATCCAGGGTCGCTGGACCCCGTTGGAATCTCAATGGCCCATCAACAGACTGGAATTTCGGGCCGTCACCCTAGCGCTCAGGGCGCTCGAGTTCCTAGTGCTAAGAAGAGCAATTTGCGTTCTCTCCAACAACGTCACCACGGTAGCTTACATCAACAACCAGGGCAGCACCAGCAACCCCGCCTTGGAGAAGGAGGCGGACGTTCTCTTCCAGTGGGCGGAGACCCGCCTGGAAGCGCTTTCTGCTCAGCACGTGGCAGGCACGGACAATGTCACGGCCGATTACCTCAGCAGGCACAGGATAGACAACGGAGAGTGGGAACTGGAGCAGGAGACCTTCGACCAAATAGTGGCCCGTTGGGGGCTCCCAGTCATGGATCTCATGGCAAGGTTCTCGTCAGCCAAGGTGGACCGATTCTTCAGTCGGCGGAAGGAAAGAATGTCCGAAGGCCTGGATGCTCTGTCTCAGAAGTGGCCTGCGGAGGGTCTTCTCTACATGTTTCCTACTTGGGTTCTGATCGGAAAGGTTCTCCAGCGGGTGGAGTCTCACCAGGGACTTGTAATCCTTATAGCTCCGGATTGGCCGCGATGCCCCGGGTATGCGGATCTGGTGAGGTTGTTAGCCGACCAGCCTTGGCGGCTCCCTTGCAAAAGGGACCTGCTCAGGCAAGGCCCAGTGCGGATGCCTCACGTGGATCGATTCTCGCTTACGGCCTGGCTATTGAAAGGGCGCGCCTCCTGAAGCGAGGTTATTCAGGAGCAGTAATCACAACACTGTTGAGTGCGAAGAAACGCTCGACCTGTCTCTCCTATATAAGGGTTTGGCGCATCTTCGAAGCGTGGTGTGCGGAGCACCGAAGGAAACCCCTTTCGGCCTCAGTCCCGGAGGTCCTGGAATTCTTGCAAGCGGGTTTTGACAAGGGCCTGGCGCACAGTTCCTTACGAGTCCAACTAGCCGCCATCGCTTGTTATAGAGGTAAGGTCCGCGGCAAGCCCCTAGGGGCCCACGCGGACGTCTCCAGGTTCCTAAGAGCGGTTAGACGTCTGCGTCCACAACGGAGGTCGGTGATCCCCCCTTGGGATCTCAATCTTGTACTAAATGCATTGGTCGGGGAACCCTTTGAACCGGTAAAGAAGGCTTCCCTGAAGGACTTAACCCTCAAGACAGTCTTTCTGGTCGCTATCTGCTCGGCCAGGCGGGTCTCCGAATTACAAGCGCTGTCCTCCCAACCTCCTTTCCTGTCCTTTCTCAAGGACAAGGTGGTCCTACGCACGGTACCTTCCTTCCTGCCCAAGGTCATCTCCCCCTTTCATATGAACCAGACAGTTACCCTCCCGGCCTATCCGGCCGAGGGACCTGAAGGTAGGGATAGCAAGCTGCGCCTGCTAGACGTCCAGAGGGCCTTGAAGCGATACCTCTCCCGCACAGCTCCTTTCCGGAAATCCGACCGGCTGTTCGTCCAGTTCGGAGGCCCGCACAAAGGGGAGGCGGCGGCCAAGGCCTCCAACTCCAGGTGGATCAGAGAAGCGATTGCCTCTGCCTACATCCTGAAAGGGAAGCAGGTCCCGGTGGGGCTACGGGCGCACTCCACCCGGGCTCAGGCTGCCTCGTGGGCAGAGTTCAGTCTAGTTCCCCCGTTGGATATTTGTAGGGCGGCGACTTGGTCCTCTCTGCATACCTTCACCAAGCACTACAGGCTGGACATACAGAGTTCAGCGGACGCTCGGTTTGGTCTGGCGGTTCTTCAGTCCGGTTTGCCGGATCCCACCCAGGATTGAACTGCTCTGTTACATCCCAGAAGTAAAGGGACTGGACTGGAGTGACGATAAGGAAGAAGTAATTAGATCTTACCTGCTAATTAGTGTTCCTGAAGGAACGACAGTCCAGTCCCTGATCCCACCCGGTTCTGCCGGACTGGAAGGCCTATCAGACAAGGGCAGAGCTGCGGACCGAGCGTGGAACCAGGTCTGGGTGAAGGAGGGCAGGAGAAAGTCGGCTCGGGCAGTATCGGGCAGACCACCTCCCTCCAGTGCCATTCCTCCTCCTTTACTCCTATTTCAAAAAAAAAAAAAAAAAAGTTTGTTTGTTTGTTAAGTATCCCTTGGTGGAGTTGGGTTTTGGTTTCTTGGTTGTTAATAGAAATTTGTTTTAGTCTGCTTTTTCATTCGGTTACTGGAGTTGGTGGGTGGCCTCAGTGGTATTTATACCGCTCCACCCCCAAAAAGGTTAGGCTCAGCCTCCAAGCTGCTGGAAGGGTTGCGCAACCCAGAAGTAAAGGGACTGGACTGTCGTTCCTTCAGGAACACTAATTAGCAGGTAAGATCTAATTACTTCTTGTCAACACAGGAATTCACGCAATGGCTTGCACCAGCTGTTCTTTGTTTAATCCAGCATCAAAGTCCTGATTCCAGCTTGCAACAGCATGAGTTGGACCCCTCAGCACATTGTTGTTGATTAGAACCTTGTATAACCCTAAAATCATTGTCATGTCCCGAACCTCTAACTCAAAGTAGGCAGCCATCTTTATGGTCAAAGAACCTGAAAGGGCACAGACATCTAGAGAACACATATAATGCCTCAACTGCATATAAGCAAACACCTGAAGGGCCCAAACTGTAGTCCCATGCAATTGATGAAAGGAGAGGATCTGGGTATCAGAATCTAGTACCCTTACTAAATCTGTCAGTCTTATTTTCCAAGAACTAAAAGTTCTATTTGACCTGTCTGATTCAAAATCAATATTACCCAGTATAGGAAGAAATGGTGATGTCCAGGGCAGGTGTTCCCAAAGGGTACACCTGCACAGTACATCCACGTATACCTCAAGTGCTTTATGAGTAGACTATTCCATTCTTCTTTGGGAATGGAATTCCCCTTGGCCTGCAGCACACTCTGATACCAGGGTATAAATTATTTTGCGATGATAGGATGGATCAAATTAGTGGAGGGGGAGTACAATATGTTAAAAAGAGCACTGAGTCAAATAAAATAAAAGTATGGATAGAAATTCTGTGTATGAAGGGGAAGCAAATAGTGTATGATTTACTACCGTTTGCCTGGACAGAATGATCAGATAGATGATGAAATGTTATCAGAAATGAAAGGAGCTAGCAAAATTGGCAACACAATAATAATGGGGGATTTTAATTACCCCAGTATTGATTGGATAAATGTCACATCTGGGCATGCTAGGGAGGTAAGGTTCCTAGATGAAATAAATGACTGTTTAATGAAGCAGCTGGTTTGGGAACTGACTAGAGAAGACTCTATTTTTGACTTAGTCCTTTGTGGAACACAAGATTTGGTAAAGGCGTTTGGGATCACTCAGCACTAATGATCACCATATGAACATATTTGACTTAATAACTGGAGCAAGTATGTAAAGAAAATATACTGTGTCCGTGATTAATTTTCAAAAGGGAGACTATGATAAAATGAGGAAAATGGTTGGAAAAAATCTAAAATGAGCCGCATCAAGGTCAAGAACTTGCATCAGGCATGGACGCCTGACCCAGACCAGATGTAGTAAGAAAAGCAGAAGGAAGGCCAAACAGCCAGCTTAGTTAAAAGATGAGGTGAAGGAGGCTATTAAAGCCAAAAAATCACTTTCAGAAAATGGGAAAAGAAACCAAACTAAAACAATAGGAAACAGCATAAGCATTGGCAAGTTAAATGCAAGGCATTGATAAGGAAGGCAAAAAGAAAATTTGAAAAGAAGCTTGCCATAGAGACATAAACTCTCAATAAAATCATATTCAGGGGCATACAAAGCAAAAAGCTGGGAAATGAGTCAGATCATTAGATGATCAAGGGGTAAAAGAAGCACTCAGGGAGGACAAGGCTGTGGCTGAGAGACTAAATGAATTCTGTGCTTCAGCCTTTACTGAGGAAGATGTGAGGAAGCTACCCATGGCAGAAAGGATGTTTAATGGTGATAAGTTAGAAGAACTGGATGAAATCTCAGCAAACCTTGAAGATGTAGTAGAACACATTGAAAATCTAAAGAGCAGCAAATCATCTGGTCTGGATGGTATACACCCAAGAGGACTGAGAGAACTCAAAGATGAAATTGCAGAGCTACTATTAGTGTTTTTTACCTATCATTAAAATTAAATATGGTGCTAAAAGGTTGGAGGGTAGCCAACATAACGCCTCTTTTTTAAAAAGAGCTCCAGAAGTAATCCAGGAAACTACAGACTGCTGGTGAGCCTAAGGACAGTGCTAAGCAAAATGGTGGAAACTATTACGAACAAAATTACTGTCTCAAAAAAAAAAAATGAAATGCTCACATGCAGAAAGTTCAAAAGTACAAGACGGGAGTGAGGTGACTGATCAAAAATAACCCACCAATTGAATTGTAAAACAAGTTTATTGTCCTTTGGATCACTTCACCCTACACAGCCATGTTTTGGCATGCACCTTCATCAGGAGTATATCCTCAAATATAAAACACACAAAACATTAATCAATACAGTAAACATACATATAGGGACCTTTTTACTAACGGGCACTAGGGTGTTGCACCTAATGCACCAAAAGCACCAAAACTATGGTGCATTAGGTACAACACCAACGCATTAATTGTCGGGGGTATGGAAAGCATTTCCCCATCAGCTAACACAGATCCCTGTCCTTTAACACATGCTACATTAGTGCAGATGCATTTAACTCCACCTATTGAGGTGATGGTAGGTAATCCATCACTAATGCAATTAGTGTGCGATGTGAACCCAGTGCCAACTGCATGGAGCACACCGCAGCAACTTTCTGCCCCTGCCCCCCAACTCACAACTGTAATGTGGGTTACACAGCATGGGAATCATCCTGCGCTGTCGTGGCCCTGTGCTAGCTGGTAATGCATGTCCCAATGTGCATTCAGCGTATGCCAGAACATAAGTTATCAGCTAATGCCCTTTATTAAAAGACCCTCATAGATAATGAAAAAAATTGTATGATAAAATACGAATAAATATATATATAAAAACCACATAAAACAATAAAAATAATAATAATCATACATGTTGACGAAACAAGGGACTGTATGCGTTATAAATTATGGGCCCAATATTGAGTTGTGATGGCTATACGTCTCTAACGTGCATAGCTGTCACCACCGAATCTTTATACCGGATATTCAATCTGGAGCTGGAATTGAATATCCAGGTCTTCTGCTATGTGCTGAAACACTTCGCAAGCTGCAGAGGCTAAAACAGGCAGCAATGATATTGAGCTGCTGCCCGGTTAACTCCCATGGTTAAAGGTAGACAAGGTTTTCCTGTGCCTATATTTACCTGCGGGTCGCTAACCGGGCAACGGCTCAATATCGCCGCTGCCTGGTTAGCAACGGCGCCGCCTCCACTCCGCTCTGGAATGCCCACGACACGCCCCGATTTTATTTGGATTGCATCAGGATGTGTAGTGGCAGAACTGGGGGATATTCATCAGTACTAATCGTGTTAGTGCCAATGAATATCGCAGTACAGCAGCATTTATGTGGTTTACAGGGTTTTAAACTGCATAAATGCCGTTGAATATCGAGCCCTATAATTCTAGTAATCATTCATGGGCATAACTCTTGTGTGTGTTTTAATTGTCTCTGATGTAACATAGGGCCATACATGAGTGCTAAGAAATAGACTGGAGAAGTTCCTCAACATTGACATATAACAGGAACTACCCAGGTGAAGCAATTGAAATGATGAAATAACATCATCAGTTCCAAAAAGGGTCATTAGATCGCTTACTGAAGTGTAGATACTCTCAAAAAAGATATCCACATGTGGAGCCTCACTGGTTTAAGATTGACAATCTAAAACAACAAATATTAAAACACTAAGAGGTATATTTACTAAACCGGGCTAACGGTTAACCTGGGCTATCTGCCACTAGGTCCCATATTATTCAAGGGACCTCATTGCAGATAGCCCGGGTTAACTGTTAGCCTGGTTTAGTAAACATACCCCTAAATTTTTCTCATTTATAGTGTACAATTGTAATCCATAAGATAGGGTCATGATCTCATTCTGACATCTTTTTATGTAAAACATTTTGGACATATTACAAAGATGTTTATTGGCTTTCTCATCTGCCAGTCTGACCTTACTGCTGTACTCTGCATTGTAAGCCTAGCTCAATAAAGTTCTGAGGATCAGCCACAGCCAGTCCAGCTGCAAAAGCAAACTCCCACTCAAGGCATGACTTGTCCTCAAGCACCTTGGGGCCGGCGTATCGGGCACCTCGCTCTCCTTCGGTGCTGGCAGATCCTTGACCCGATGACCGTTGGGGACTCAAGGTCTTATCTGACTTAGAGTCTGGCTGGAAGACAGAAGACAAGTCACCCGACAACATGTTGTATAGGGATGTCCCCTCTGAACCATCTCCCCCTCAAGAGCGCCGGAGATCCCCACTCAAGGACATTGCGTTCTCAGCTTTGTCCGGGGGATGTCGAGGGCCTTGGCTTTTGTTGGTGGAACCGGAAGGCAAGCTTTGTGCCAAAGACTTAGAGATCCTTCAGTACGAGGCCTCTCTGAAGGAGGTACTGACTTTGCCAATTCCTCCCATTCTGGAGCGCTTGCTGTTCAGGATGTAGGAGAGCCTGGTGATGGTGCCATTAAGGAGCCGTTGATTTGATTCCCATTATCAAGTTGGCAAGAGGCCCAGCTTTCAGAAGACACAGCTGCCTTACAACTCCATGGTGGTGGAATCGGCCATATGTCTCATAAAGTTTGATGTAAACTGCCTTGGCTTAAAGATGGTATAAAAAAACCCTGTTAAATAATAAATGAATAAATAAGACACACTTGAGGTGCCCCCTTGTAGGGAGACTCGTACCATGGACGGGTTAGGCAGAAAGTGCTACAAGGGCTCAATGCTCACAGCCCACGTCCAGGCTTACCAGCTATACATTGAAATGTACCTGAGGGATCTGGTGAAGGAGTGGCCAGGTTCTCAGCTGGGCTGGCAGGTGAATCTCTTGAGTGCTTCTGGACCTTCGTCTCCATGGTTAAGGAATGCTCCAAATTCCAGACTCGAGTGGCCTTTGACAGCTTCAAGTCCATGGCTCATGTAACTGTAGTGGACATCAGTGCACACCACCTGGCTTGGCTACAGTTCTCAGACTTGGAGTAATGGGTGCAGGACAAACTGGTAGATGTCCCCTGCCAAGGAAAGAAGCTCTTTGGCAAACCCATGATCGACAAGACTGCCGAATTGGAGTCCGTTCATGACCAGAACTAGGCTGTCTCAGAAGTTGGATAAACCTTCCCGTTGGAAGGCTTCGGGGAAAAAGCCCTTCCATCTGAAGGTGAAAAAGGCTTACGGAAAATACCCCCAATTTCCAACCTATCAGGCTTCCCAACAGGGTCAGCAGGCCAAGGACCAAGAACATAGTCCCTGTAAGCAGAAAGCCTCCAAGCCCCAAACAGCACCCCAGTTACAGACTAGTCTAAAGTCCAACTTTGTCATTGTAATCTCCCCGCTCCAGTGGCACATCACTACCTTGTCGATGGCCAGCCCGTCTCTGTGCACCCTCTTGTGAGCCACTTCATGAAGGGACTTCTCCTCTCACGACCCCCTATCCATCCACTGCTAGTGGAATGGGACCTAAATGTTGTTCTCTTAAAGATGATGGCTCCCTCTTTTGAGCTTTTGGCTACGTGCCATCTCAAGTTTTTGTCATGGAAAGTAGTGTTCCTGGTAGCGCTCACTTCAGCCAGGAGAGTTAGTGAACTGCAGGCGTTGGTGGCCCACGCTGCCTACACCAGGTTCCACAGAAACAGGGTCATTCTCCAGACTCACCTGTAATTCCTGCCTAAGGTGATATCCGCCTTTCACATGAACCAGGAGGTGGTCCATCCCACCTTCTTTCCCAGGCATCACACTTCATGGGCAGAGGCCTTGCTACACACCCTGGAATGCAAAAGGACACTGTCCTCCTACTTTCAGTGGACACAGCCCCATCACCACTGATCATCTCCTATGACATCAACAGGCTCAGGATCGCGGTCCCTAAGCATACCATGTTTACTTGGGTGGCAGACTGCATCTCTTTCTCCTATGAGCAAGTTGGACTCTCCCTGGAGTGTCAAGTTACTGCGCATAATGTGCATGTCATGGCAGCCTCGGTGGCTCACCTGCGCTCTGTCTCTCTGCTGGATTTCTGCCAGGCCTTCACCTGGTCTTTGGTCCATACCTTCACAGCGCACTACTGCTTGGAGGACAGCTCATGGTGTGATAGCGCCTTTGGCCAGGCAGTTCTTCATCACCTCTTTGGGGATTAGTGCAACTTCTTCCCTCTGGCCCTTTGGGTCCAGGCTACCAGAGAGGTGATTCCATCGTCAATGTTCGGGCTGCATCACTGGACTTCAAGCCAGTCCATGCTCTTTTCTGCCCTTCACGGTTCTTCTTTGGGTCGCCTGTGGTTCCTACAGATTTTTTTTGTAGCCGGTAACTTGGGAGTCCCATATGTGAGGACTGATTTCCTGCTTGTTCCCGGAGAAATCATAGTTCCTCGCCTGTAACAGGTGTTCTCCGGGTCAGTAGGAATTAGTCCTCACAATCCTCCCTCCTCCCCGTGGAGCTGTTTTTTAACTTGATTAAGCTATGTCATCATACTGAGGTAAGACGGCACCCTTGGGCGGGAAGGTGATCGCACATGCACAGTCTAACTCCTAAAGGGTTTCTTTCAAAGCTGTGGAGTGAATCTGCAGGAGCTCCGTCGATGCCGACATCACCCATATGTGAGGACTGATTCCTGCTTCCCCGGAGAACACCTGTTACAGGTGAGTAACTACGTTCTCCCTGCCTCCAAGTTAAACTCCCTTGGTTCATGTACTAGTTTGAAATTTGGTTAACTGTAAACCACTTTGACTATTAGATAAAGCAGTATAAAGATAGCTAAATAAATAAATAAAGGATCCCTAAAGTAACTAAAAGGGGATGTACTAATTAATTTATTGCATGATAGAAATTGTTTTAAATTAATAGATACATTTCAATATAAATGTATATAGTTCCATCGAATGTAATTATCAGTACAATGTAAATACGTTTTACATTATCAGTTTATCCTTATGGTTGGTTTCCTTGTACAACAGTGTGCTTATGCGGGCCCTATTTACATTTTTTATTTTATGTAAACCTCATTGAATGGTAGAAAAGTAGTATAAAATAAGTTTAAATAAATAAATAAATTTTATCTGCTTTAGAAGTTCAATTGTAATAACAGACTGAGTTTATCGGTTGAGGCTTCAGTTCTCTCTAGTCCAGAAAGCTGCTGTTCACCCCTCTACCTCTCCTCCTACTTAGCAACAGAAGTTGGAATTATGAACATTAGAGGAATTTTAATGAGCTGCAATGAATCCATTAGTTGATTTGGCAAGGAATGACTCATACTAAGGTACCCTTTTACGAATGGGCACAAGGGTGTTGCACCTAACGCGCCAAAACTATGGCATCTTAGGTGCATCATCAATGTGCTAACTGTCAGGGTATGGAAAGCATTTGTCCAGCAGTTAACGCGGAGCGCATTCCCCTAGCCTGTTCCGTATAAGCGCAGGTACACTTAACTCCACCTACCGTATGAGGTGGTGTTAGGTGAACCAGCGCTTTATTGCGTAAGATGGAGTTAGTCTGCAATGTGAACCTGACACTAACTATGCTAAGCTCATTATACCCACTCTCTAGCCCTAACCCACTCACTCACAACCCTAACGTGGGTTGCATAGTTAGCATGGGCATCATCTTGTGCTGGCAACATGTGTCCCAGCACGCCTTCAGCATATGCCAGAATACATGCTGCCAGCTAGAAGTGCCTTTTACGAAAAGACCCCCTAAAAGTACGTTTACTATAAACATTTTCACATTATTTTTATTTTTTTTTAAAACCTGAATATTTAATAAAACATTATTTTCATCTTTTTAGACACTTACCTTTATACTGCAGTTTAGTCCAGTCAAACTGAATCCTTGCTCAGCCTATAATGAATCTGAGAATGAAAAATATCAAGCAGTTTTGATCATGTACCACATTAGGATATTCAAATTGCAGTCATTCTGGCCTAGGCTAGGGAGCTCTTATTGTATTCTGTGGGAAATATAAGAAAAGTCTCACAATAGCTTTTTGTTTAATCCCAAATGAATGATATGTGCAAAAGTCTGATTACAGGGTTTATTGTGACCATAAGCTATTTCGTACATTTTATATACTCAAGAAGATCCAGATCTTTGCCTAAAGTTGCTAAGGGACCTGTTTAAGTTTTTCCATGCCTTAGGAGCAAAAACTAGCACATAGACAGTGCAGAGGCTGTGTGCTGACTATCGGGGGGCATGATCTGCAAACATTTTGCACTCGTGCTATCTGCTGAAGCATGTAACATGAACCCAAGCACTGTAAACAAAACAAAAAGGCTCGTGGGCACCAAAGGCCAATTTCTCCATTGCTCCCACCCACGGTCACAGGCCCTCCCTCCCATATGAACCTACCCATGGATAGAAATCTCCTTCCCCCATTATAGTCCCCACACCTATAACACAACTCCCCTGTCAGAGACTCTAACATCATCCTTCCCAAGCTCCCCTGACTCTCACCCTGGCACTTATTGGGGTAGCCAAATAGAAGAGCGAGTAAATTTTCTGCAAGAAGACCAAGTCCAGCTGTAAAGCGGAGAAAAACCACAGCCACACCAAAGATTTCTTCAAACAGTCGTTTTATTATTGGACCCAACTTGGCCAAGTTTCGGCGCTTAGACCTTCGTCAGGGGTCTAAAAGCATAAAACAAATAAACAATATATTTAAAAATCCCAAAAGAACATGAATGAACATATATACAACGATACAAACATACAAAAACTTAAATGAAAAATGCATTGCCAATACAATAGACAAGAACATCTATCAAAAGAGATGGGTAGTGGTAACAATGTATCAGGCAAATAACTTTTCCAAGGCTACAAAATAAATCATAAACGCATTCAAATAAAAATATTTAAACACATTCAGTCACCACTGTAACTGATGATCATAATAAAACAGATGAATTGATGTGCAGTTTGCACAACATAAATAGTTTGACAATTATCACAACATAGACAGGGAAGAGCTGGCGATGTAAAAACAAAAGCACATATGGGGGAGTAAAACACAGTATGGCCATAAAAAATGAAAAAAATAAAAAATAAAAATGTGCATATTGTCCTTAAATACTGGATACATGACATCGAAAACCATCTGGTGCTTAATGGAAGTCTCTCATGTCCTCCAAATTTAGCCGAGAACCACAAATCAAAAATGACATCAACCCTTGATAAAGAAAACTGCAGAGCACAACACATTTATTGCACTAAAAGGCCAATTTTGGCTAGACATGTCAAATTGAGAAGTATATGTTAAGAGGAACAAAGGTTAGTGATTCATCATTGTTCATGCCAATCAAAAATAAGATTACTTCCCACAGAAAAGCCCCGTTAATATAGTGGACAGAGCAGAAGCAGTCCCACTCCGCTTCTGTCGTGTTTCCACCCGGTTTCAAAATGGCAGCTGTGATCCCTAGCAATAGTCGCTCAGTATTACTGCCTGCCAAATAAGGGAGCGACAGTACTGGGAAACTACAACTAGAGGTCATAGCTGCTATTTTGAACCCAGGTGGCGACAGGGCAGGGGTAAAGGAGATTGCTACTGCTCTGTCCACTAGACTACCAGGGCTATGCCAGTAAGTGGGAGAATTGGAGGGTGGGGGAAAGTGGCATTAAGGGCCACAGGTGGGCTATACTCTGAGAATTCAGATCAGGAAATGGGCTACAACTGGTGGGCTGGGGGGGGGGGGGTGAAATTGGCTTTTGATGCCCATGAACCCATAGGTTGTTTTTGTTTTGTTTTTTAACAGTAGCCATGCTTCCTGGTGCTAGTAGTGTGGGTACACTTAATGGCACCTCTTGAGGTGGCGTTAATTGCACCCACCCTATTAAAAGCCTTGACAGCATACCATAGCATACCGCATGCTAACTGCCAATACTGTCCACTTTATATTTCTGCCCATAACACACCCCTTTCCCTTCCCACCCAATGCTGAGCAGTTAGCGTAGGAATTTTACTGTATGGCTATTTTTAGTGCCCAGTAGCCATTAGCGGAGGCCCATGTTAACATTGAGTGCTAAAACCTAAAACTTTAACAACATCCCTTTAAATCAGTGGTTCCCAAACCTATCCTGGGGGCTCCCCAGCTAAATATGCCAACTTGCTGAAATTAGGGAAGACCTTTACAGCATTCCTGCTAATATTTGACTTGGCTTCAATATCTTTTTATAATTTTTTATTTTTTTACATTTTGAAACACAAATTTAAGATGCCATTTCCTGATGGAATCTGGGTATTTAGTACTAAAAAAATTTTTTTCCACTGAACTTACTACTAAATACATCCTCATCCATTCCTTTCATTTTGTAAACTGTGTTTAAGTAACAAAATTTCAGTTGTGCAAGTCATGCCATGCCTCATTAGTAAAATTTACCGGTGATGATAGATTGTGGGTTTGTTTATTAAATCCTTAATATACCACTGTTAGGGACTACTGTATATTACAGCGGTTTACAATACAATATTAAAAACAGAGAAGTAAAATAGAATAAATTAGGGGAAAAGGGTAAAAATTGGACAGGGAGGGAGTAAAAATGGATGAAAAGCTGTCTGCCATGTCCAGGGCATGTCCGCCCATTGGTCACCAATCCTCAAAGGCTTGTTAGAAAAAAGTAGGCCTTTAAACCAGATTAGAATTTAGGAAGAGCAGTTTCCAAAAGCAACTACTTTGGAATGGCATTAAAGCGCAAAGAGCAAGAACATAAAAAGCTGAGTTACCAGTACATTGGTGGATTGCTTGAGTGGGAGGCGGAATGAAGAGTAGCTTATTACATGAACAGAGAGTATGGGGGGGAGGGGACATGAGGAATTAAGGCATTAAAACAGTTGAGTGGGCAAGCCAGGGTGCATGGACTTAATTGCGAAAATAAGGATTTTGAACTTTATTCTGTTAACCATGGGCAGCCAATGGATATCTTTCAAAAGAGGGAGATACATGGTCTATGGATTTGGTATAATTGAGCAACCAAATGAAGGTATTTTGTATTAAATGAAGTCTTTGGAGAGTGAGTAGACATATGCTGTTATAGAGAACATTGGTATAGTTGACTCAGTTGATAACCAGGGCATGTATGAGAATTAAGATGGCATCTTTATCTAATAACACTCAAGCAGACCTAATCTGGCATAGTGCATAGAAGCATGATTTAACAACTGAGGAAATTTGATGTTCCAAACAGGGCTTGCCCAGAGTTGATCTAAGGTGTTGCTGCTCTAGGCAAACCTAAGCCTTATGCCCTCCTCCCCCTGGCCGTCAGAATCTATTGTGTAGCTTTGAATGCCCTGCTCTTTCCTGGGCCCAGAAGCTGCATCCCTAGGCAGCCACCTACTTGCCTAATGATTGGGCCAGCTCTGGTTCCAAAGTAAGCTGTAGATCAAAAATAACCTCTAGGATTTTTGGAGCGAGTTTGAGGTAATGAAAAAAACATCAAGCTAAGGAGCCAGGGAAGAGATTGAGTCTTTAGAGATGAGCCACATGGCTTCACATTTATCAAGGTTCAATTTCAGAGAATTTGAATCAAGCCATTGTGCAGTGTGGGAGAGGCAAGCATTAAAGCAATGAGAGAAGAGATGTGTGATGACCAACAAAGAAGGAGCTGGATATCTTCCCAAAAACAAATGTTGATAAGCGTACATTAAATTGATCATCAAATATACTGCCTTCACAAGCTACTTTGATAGTTCTTAGTTATTTGTAATTATATTTTGCCCTTCCCCAAAGGCCCCGGAGGAGGGGGGTGAGGATAAAACATACAACATATAGGGACATGTTCACTAAGATCTGCGCTGATAGTGCCTGATCAGTTCTGAAAATAAGTGCAGGGGTGGCTCTCGACCTGCGCTATAAAAGGAGACATGCTTGGCATGTCCCCATGTTGATAATGTGGGTTTCACGTCACCCCTACTGTTTAATGTGATCAGCACAGGTGCACTTAACACCATGCCAAAAATGGCCACATTACCTGCAATGTGCATGCTCCGCCCCAGAAATGCCCGTTCTCTGCCCCAAACTACGCTACCTGGGTAGGGCATGATTTTTAGTGCATCTTTATAGCAGCACATGCTGACCCTCGTATTACCCGGTAGCACACTTCAGTAAACATGCCCCCTAAGGCATACCAGAAGACCATGTATAAAAGATGTCTATGAACGCAAAATATGTCCAAGAATAGATGGCCTCATTAGTTCGCAATAAATTATAGCAATGCATTAAAGACCTTTTGTAAGTTCAGCATTATGTTTCCTAGCTTTTATTAAAGCCCTGCCTTCCAGCCCGACACCTTTCTTGATCTGCAATCAAGAGTATATCTTGAGGAATATAAATTAAACCTCTATTATTTCTTATGACATTTTCTTCATAAATCTTTTGATGTTAGAGTGTACAGTCTTGTCTGTCTTGAGGTATATGAAATTCTCTGTTTAATGATATATATGCTAAGGTTGGTAGTTATTTAGCCCCAAACATATTAAGATTGCTGGTCAGATTGGAATTTATTGTTGTCATTGACTACTAGTAAAAATATGCAAAAAAGTTATTATACTTTGACATATAAATTTATAAATAGCTTGAAAGATGTGCAAATACATGCCTTCATTAGCCATGGAAATTAATAGGTTAATCTCTGCACAGTCTGTGAAACATAGCAAAATTTACTCCCAGGGAGATTTCTGTGCAAAAATTTTGAAAATTCTGCAGTCTTTTAAAATTCTGCAAAATTGTGCAGGCTTTATTTGTGATTCTTTGGTACTGAATTCCCCTGTCAGAAGGCTGGACTCCTCCCTGCTCCAAGCCTGACACCTCTAACTTTCTCTTTCCTCAGGCTCAGTCCTCCCAGCTTGCTCTATCCCCTACTTAGCTTGAACCTCTTCATAAGCTTGATCTCCCTCTCTCCACCAAGCTCTCTCTCTATTTCTCCTAATTCTTTTTCCTCCAACCCCAAACTTTCTTTCCATCTTTGTCCGCCTGCTCCCCTGTTTTTACTGGCCCGCAAGACTTAGCCCTCTCTCTGCTCTCCCCAGTTCTCTCTTCCCAACCACCCCCTGTAAGAACCCCAGTCCTCTCTGCCCTCCACCCCCAGTTTTCCCTAACTCCTAGCAAGACCTTTAGTTCCCTGTCCCTGAGTTCTCTCTCTCTTTCCCTCTTCTCCCCCACCCCTGCCCTCCTTCTCTTTAACTCCTTGCAAGAGCTCCAGTTCTTTGTCCCCAAGCTCCCTCTCTCCCTCCACAGGTGCTCCTCCATCAGGCACCCCTTCCAACTTGCTCTGTCCCCTCTCCCCCTCAGAAAATTTTCACAGCTGCACTCTTTCCCCCGGCAAAACCTCTCCACGTGCTTTCTCCCTCTCCACTAGAAAAACTCGTCACTTTGTTCTTTTCATCGGTCCCTTGCAGCAACTGCTCCCTTTTATGCATCACACACCAGCTTGTGGTTTTTAGCAGTGCGTGGCAAAGAGGAGGGGGGCTGCTTACAGGATGATGGTTTTTTTCCTGCACGGGGGAGAGCAAACAAACCATGTTAGCTGTCACTGTCCGTGCTGTGTCTGTTCTCTTTGCAGAATTCTGTGCAAATTCTGCATTGTGCGGTAGCACAGAATTCCCCAATGTGTAAAACTTTTCAAGATCTGCATTGTCTAGAGAGGTTTCCTCAAAGGCAAAATGCATAAGTTTTCCCTGTGTTTTCACTGTGAATTTATTCACATGTTTTGCCTACCCTGCCACTAATGTTCTGCCACCCTGTTAGCCCGGTCAGTTTTGTGTGTCCTGGTTATATATTAAGGTCTCTCATGAAGCCAGATTATCTTTCCATACTCATTTAGTTGCTGTAATTATCCTGAGCTATCAAGCTTTATCGAAGAATGATGCTTTCTAATCTTTTGACTCTTGTTAAACAGGACATCTCTTGGCCCACAAAATGTGCTCCTTTTAAGAAGTGTTGCTGTATGAGGTACTAATTTCACTGGGACATAGTACTGAAGATGAATGTGCAAGAAAGCACTCGGGTGGCACACTTTATCTGCTGCAGGGCCCATAAGAATAAAATAGCACACACTAATAATTAGTAAATGATCCCTCAATGAATTGAATTAAAAGATATAATAATAATCTGTACATAAGAACATAAAAAATGCCATATTGGGTCAGGCCAAGATCCATCAAACCCAGTATCCTGTTTCTAATAGTGGCCAATGCAGGTTTACAAGTACCTGTCATGTTCCCCAAAAAGTACACAGATTTCACAGTGCTTATCCTGGGGCAAGCAGTGGATTTCCCTGGTCCTCTTTAATAATGGTTTATGAACTTTTCCTCCAGGAACTTGTCCAAATCTCTCTTAAACCCAGCTACACTAACAGCTTTTACTACATCCTCCAGTAACAAATTCCAGAGTTTGATTACTCATTGAGTGAAAAAATATTTTCTCTTATTAGTCCTAAATGGCTACATTGTAGCTTCATTGAGTGTCCCCCTAGTCTTTCTACTTTTTGAAGGAATAAACAACTGATCTACCTGTGACCTTTTAAATCTCTTAATACACACCAAGAAAGTTATTTATATTATTTTATTACCTTGCTAGGTATGCTACATTATAATTACCAAGAACCAAACACTCATCACCACAGGCTGTCTTCAGTATGAAGGTTGGCAACTATGAGACACCAGGCTTGTTTGTGGTCAGTTTTCCTCTGTTTTACCCATGTTTCTAGATGATGATCATATTTTAGTGTTATCTTAGACTGTTCTGCAGTTTTTGATTTACTCTCTTTTTTCCTCTATCATATTTAGCTAATTAGTGACCAAAGTCTCTGAGAATATAACAAGCAAATCTCATTGTGCTTTTAACCAAGTCTTCTTCCAGTCGTGTTCTACCTTTTATCATCTCGTTTGAGATGATGCCCTTTAAACCAGGGGTTCTCAGCCCAGTCCTCGGGACTCACTAAGCCTCTCAGGTTTTCAGGATATCCTTAATAAACATGCCTGAGAGATTTGCATGCACTGCCTCCATTCTGTGCTTCTCTCATACATATTTATTGTGGGTATTCTAAAAATCCAACTGGCTGGGTGTGTCCCAAGGACTGGGCTGAGAACCACTGCTTTAAACTAATCTTCAGAGTTCTAAACACTTATTTTCTTCCTGATCTCGATTAAAGTCCATTTATCATGTCTCTAGTACACCATAGTGGAGGAGTAGCCTAGTGGTTACAGCACTGGCGTGGTAACCAAGAGACCAGGGTTCAATTCCCTCTAGTGGCCTCAGGCAAATCACTTAACCCTCCATTGCCTCGGAACACTGCCAAGAAAACCCAGGAGCTTCTGGGTCACTAGGAATTGGCATTGACTCAAAGGCACACGTTGCATTACAGTACACCACTGAGAAGCTAAATGCCCTCTATAGCCTTTCCTTTAAATCTAGGTTCCTCCTATGAAACCTTTACAGTTCTAAGCATTTTTATTCATATTCCCTATTAGACTTCCACTTGTTTTAAACATTTTCAAACTTTGGTGCTTCATCTAGCTAGATATTTATGTTCCTAACTGAATACTTGTGTGTAGATTTTTTGTTTTGCTGTGGTGTTCAAGGGGTTAAACATCATAATGGTCTTGTGCTAAGGCACACTGTACATAGCTAGATGCTGCTGTCAATTGGATACACTAAAACATGCTGTCAATTGGATACACTAAAACAGCTTCCTTTAGCTTTCTTTGTGGTAGGGAAAAGTTTGGTTGAACAAAAAAAACGCTGCCCTCCCTAACAGACAAGAAAAAACCTTTTGTTGATTAGTAAGAAAAAATTGGGACTCATCCTGTACTCATAATTTTGGTAAAAAAAGGAAAATCAAAGCATGCAGATTTCACTGTGTAGTTGAACATTTTATAGTTTTGAAGTAGCTGCACCTACCTAGCAATGATTAAGATTTTCATTTTAACATATTGCTTCCTAAATCTCTTGTTCTTTGTTATAATAAATGTGTATGTACACTGATAAAATAATTTTAAAACCATCCAAAAATTTGAACCTCTCTTACAATCTGATATATAATATTTGTATTTTGCATGCAACATAATTATGATAAATAAGTTTTATAATATTGATAATTGTATAATTCACTGTATACAGATATGCACAGCATAGCTTCCAAAGTATGACAGAACTTAGTTAATTTTTCCAAGACATTATCAGTTCTAGCAGTTGAGAAGCAATCTTGTTTGTAAAATCTCATACATATTTTAGTAGCAAAATTTAAATATTTAATCGTGTATTTTAGATTCTGATTTAATATAAGCTCTACTTTTTTTCTTATGCTTTTCTTTTTTTTCCATTAAAGCAAGCTAAATGATGATTTTAGCCTTTCTTAGGAATGGGAAAGGCAAATTTTTTGTCATCCAAGAAATATATTTGCCATAAAATATAGCATTTGCTTTAAGTTTAAGACCTACACATTTTCCATTTTTCTTCAGCAGTAATAGACAAGAGTCCAAATAAATAAATAAATAAATTGCCTTTACACACTTAAAAAAACGCTCCCTAATTTCAAGAGAGAAGCAAAAGAAACAAAAGTTGCAAACATACCTTAAAGCTCAGGCAAATCTTCTAAAGTAATAATCCACCTAAGAAGCTTATTTCCAGTTGTCTATTTTATAGCCATGCTTTAAAAATCTTATTTCAGCAGTCGGTCAAAACACTAAAGACAAAATTTCAGCTTCAGATATGCATGATCCTCCTGGCACTCTGCATGATACTTGAGTAAACTGCTTCTACAGATTATCCCATTTTAGTACTGAAGACAGATATTAAAGAGGCTTGTTACCACTCATGTGTTTTTCATCATTGCTTGTATCACAGCCAAAACCTCTAGCCTAAGACGTTTACTGCAAAACCTTTGTCAAACCTGACACTTAATAGAAAATGGCACCTGGCCATTTAGAGTACAGTAGAACCCATTGAAGCAAATATGTACTATAAGACGATGCAAAAAGTACTTTTGCTGGGCCATGCTTGTTTTCTTAATATGTATGAAAAGGGATTTCTTCTATTCTGTGCCTTTAGAAAATGCCCTTTCAAAAGGTTGTAGGGCCATTCAACCCCTCCTTGACCAGTCCACCCAAACTACTATTTTTCTCCACACAATAGTCTCTCGTTTAGACTATTGCAATGTCGCATACGCGGAGTTACTTCAGTATCAGCTCAAACATTTACAGACGGTACAGAACATGTATTCTTGCCCACGCTCAGAAATTTGACTGTTACCCCTTTACTAATGCAGCACCACTGGCTTCCAGTTAGGTCATGCATTCAGTTCAAAATCTTGACCATATCTCAGAAAGCCGTTCAGGACGAAGCTCCGGAATATATCTCTTCTCTGATCAATGTATACATCCTGTCCTGTGCTCTTCACTCTCTTAATGGATACAGATTGCATATCCCATCACCACCCACCGGCAAATATGAGTTTATACGATGATCTGCTTTCTTTGCCTTAGCCCCCATCCTCTGGAATAGCTTGCCTACCTTTGGCTCTATCTTTACAGGTAGAGCCAAATTTTAAATATTTCAAGAAGGCACTGAAGACTTATCTATTTGAATCAACGTTTGAATCCCTCTAAAGTGGACCCCCTTAACCCAGACGCCCTTAGATCATTACCTGGCAGAGCAAAAACCCCTCCCACTTATCCTCCACTTGTCTCTATTTGCCCTCTTTCTCCATCTATATCTTTCTCTTTATTTCCTCTTTCCTATTGCTAATCAATGGTGGGTGTTCCTTTCTGCTTCATTTGCAGCTAGTATTTTAATATAATCCACATTGATTGCTTGCAGATATTGCAGTATATCAAATAAAGCCAAATATAAACATAAATGTGTAATCTAAAAAACGACCTACTTTATATAATCAATAACATGGACTCCTCTTATCAAAGATCATATATATTTATATATACATCCCTAGGAAAGAGCTTGATGAGATTTTGCAAAGCAGAATGTTATAACAATAGCCCATATAAGTAGAATCCATTGACTATGTAGCAGAATCCATCAATCTTAACAAGCTACTAAACCATTTGAAAGAAGAGTGTTCATTGTATCTGCCACGCATTACTTCATACAGTTCTATGTTATATAAATAGGACATGGTATTACCTATAAGGAGTCTGATGCACAAAAAGCTTCAACTGTTCATTTATATTTATCCAGTGTATTGAATATCCAGTGGGTTACATAGCCTTCTCTTGAGTTTTTTGTCCACAGTTCCCTTGCCGTATGAGTTGCTGTTGACATTGAGCCCTCCTTGCAAGATTGTTTACTACATCTTGTCTTCATGCTTATCGTCATGCTTTTTTATTCTAGAATAACTTTCTATAAGCCCATATTTGGAAAGTCTCCTAATGACATAAGGAACATCTGAAATGTGGGTGGAGAAGTATACACCACATTGCATGATTCCTCATGAAGAGAGTCAATTATGAAAGAGAAAGGTTTAGTTTAGTTTAATTGAGCATTTATATTCCGCTTAACCATAAGCTCAGGGTAGGTTATAGCCATAATTATCAGAAGTTACGTAATTATAAAATCGCACAATTAAAACAATCTGGATGCCGGAAGGGGACCCTCGGAAAATGATGGTTAGGCTTATTATTTATCAGAATTTAAAAGAAAATATAAGCCATAATCACATTTGAAGCATAGCATAACTTAGTAATGAAATAATTAAAATTTATATTTCAAGATGCTATCCATGCTAATTTACTGGTAAAAGATGATTCATTGCTTGATGATATCACTGATGGCATCCATTATAGTATGTTTTCAATACAAGCCTTTTGAAATTATAAGATTTTACTTCTATTTTCACTATGATCATGGTGATTATCTGTTGTACATTTACAGTGAAAGAAAGCATGATTCAAGGGTTAAAAAAGCTCTAAAACGTTGATTACTCTCCATTTTAAGTATTCTATTTAAAAAGAGCTGTATTTTGAAGCTTATTGGTTACTTCATAGTTGGCAGTATATCTTATTTGCCTTTTCCCTGCATATTTTTAAGCAGAGCTCATCTGTTTATGCTTTGGGTATATGCTTATACTACTTTTGCTTTAATGCACTGTAAATCAAAGAAATTCAATATCATATATTTGTGTTAAAGAAATTCAAGGGCCAAACATTTTTGTAGCGGGAAAGAATTAGCAGTGGCCAAATGGGAAAAAGACCTGGTAACTTGAAAGTAGATCATCAGTATGACAAATCAGTTAAGAAAGCTTATAGTCTAGAAAGTAAAAGAAAAGGTATTGCAGAAAGAGAGAAGTAATATTTCTCTGTACGCAACTCTGAGATAGTAATATCTCTCCAGTTTTGGAGACCATTGATAAAGGTGGAAGCAGGTCAGAAGGCAATGCAAAATGGTGCATGGCCTACACAGCAAAACATACAAAGAGATTGAAGGCGCTAAAGATGTGTTCTCTAGAAAAAAGGGAAAGGGGAGATATGAGATGTAGATAACCAACGGGCTTAAATAATATATCAAAGGAAAATGTTTATATGGACAAGCTTTCAAAATAAATGTATAAAAAATTTCATAGGGGTAGCCATATTAGTCTGGAGTAACAAAAATTACAGAGGCAGGTGGCACTTTACAGACTAGTCAATTTATTGAGGCGTGAGCTTTTGAGGACAAGAGTTCACTTGGTCAGATGCATGATGAAAGTGCACTCTTGTCCTCAAAACCTCATGCCTCAATAATCTGAACATTTTTATAAATTTATTTTGGAAGCTTATCCATATAAAGTTATTTGTGCTGTTTTTGTGGTCACATTTAAATGGATACATTAAATGATAATGGATGATTTTCACCTCTCTCTATGTAACATTTTGCCCTGCCCCAAATCCTGCCTCAGTTTGGACAGAGACATTTTGGAATAGTCAGACTTGCTGCCCAAACATCTGGCTGCCTGTTTCTCCTTAGATTTAATGATGTGGCCAGGCCAAGTAGGTGTCAGTTCTGGGCTAGGATGGTAAAGACCCCCAGGTGCCTCTGCAGGGTAAAATGAACCCACATACATTTACACCTGATCAAGGGCAGGTGGAAATGTATGAGTGTATTTTATAAGCTGAGCATGTCAATCCCAGCTCCACTCACATGTTGCCCAGAATCTACCTGCCAAACATGCTACCAAGTCATGTAAGAGTGTATGCTTGTTTCAGTTATCACACACTCTTTTACTTGGGAGTAATACAAGGCATTGTAATGAAAATGCTTCATATATTACCCACATAGTGACTAATATGACCAAGATTTATCTATATAATTGAAGGGAATTGTTTATTCCAAGTCCATATATAGTTGGCACTCCCTGCAGCCACATAGGGCCTTTGACTATCTTTTCACTCAACGCGTAATTAATTTTCTGGAATTCGTTGTCAGAGGATGTAGTAAAAGCTGTTAGTGTAACTGGGTTTAAAAGTAGTTTGAACAGGTTCCTGGAGGAAAAATCCATAAACCATTACACAGGTCTGCGACTAAAAAGCTGTTTGATTATTTTCATCTAATTTCCATGTATTTTGGTGTGCTGAAAACAAATAAAATATTGAAAAAACTCCTAGACGTCTTGATTTGCCACAACATGCAAAACTGTCTTCAAATTTATCAAATTTTTTCAAATTACTATTAATTAATTCAAATTACTATTAATTAATTCACATAAGTGCATTTAAGATATAAAATGCCAAAAAAACCTTAAAGGGGTTGTCCGAGTTTTGTAAAAAAAAAATATAGCACTGTAAATCTGATGGTCAGCAATATATACATAAGCTAAGTAAGTTTTAAGTCCATGCTTCTAATGGTAGAAGGGGTTAATCTTTCCTGAAGAATCCAGTGGGAGGGAGACACAGGACAAATAGCAGCAGCTCCGGTCAGTGCAGGGGGGCGTGGCCAGCACTGTGACGTCTCGTGTACAGACACAGAGCTGCTCTCTCCTGCATACCACACTTGTGCACGAATCATCATCAGGTTCTTGGTTCTAGGCTGTTCACACTTTTTCATCGCAATTCGTGTTAGCTCGTCATTCTTCAACCGTTATGTTATGGCTCCGCGAATGTGTATTAATTCGCCAGACAGTTTCTGTTTTCATCTGTGGTGAATATACAGTGTTGAAGCAACAGCAGAATATTACAGACTTTGTGAAAAAAGTATACTTTGCATACTTTGGACTAAAAATTGGAGATCAAGATAAAGTCTGGGTGTGTTGAGGACCTCTGAAACTGGTTCAAGGGTAAGAAAAAATCTTTCCGTTATGGGATTCCTATGGTATGGCGAGAGCAAAAGAACCATAGTGACGACTGTTACTTTTGTTCATGCGATGTGAAAGGGTTTAATTCCAAATGGAAGCATTCCATTTCATACCCCAATCTTCACTCGGCAATTCGTCCCATCCCCCATGGCACAGATATACCAGTACCCAAGCCCCCTGCTACCTTGGAAGAGATACCTAGCTCCGATGAAGGTGAAGTCATACCTGAACCAGATGACGAATCAAGTTCTGACTTTGAAGATGATACAAGACCAAAATTGTTTTCTCAGGAGGAGATGAATGATTTGGTAAGAGACTTGCATCTTCCCAAAGATGCCGCTGAGTTACTCGGATCAAGGCTGAAAAGCAGGAATTTATTGTTGCCAGGAGTGTCATCTTCATGGTTCAGACATCGTTAAAATGAGTTCGTTCCTTACTTCGCCCAGGAAGACAAGTTGGTTTATTGCATCGATGTTGAAGGTCTGATGGGTCAGTTTAAAATCCAATTTGATTCAGAGCAATGGTGTCTTTTTATAGATTCTTCAAAAAGAAGTCTCAAAGCAGTTTTACTCCACAATGGTTTTTACACTTCCATACCTGTAGGTCATTCCGTACACTTGAAGGAAACCTACGAGAACTTGGAATTGGTTCTTCGTAAACTTAAATATGAAGACCATGGTTGGCAAGTGTGTGGGGACTTGAAGGTTTTGTGCATGCTGCTCGGGCAACAAGCTGGGTATACCAAATATCCTTGTTTTCTGTGTCTATGGGACAGTCGAGACCGACAAAATCACTGGACCACAAGAAGAGTTGGCAGCCAAGGGTGCTAACAGTCGGTGAAAAAAATGTCCTCCGAGAAACTTTGGTACCTTCCCATAAAGTTCTTCTACCACCTCTCCACATAAAATTGGGATTGATGAAGCAATTCGTAAAATCACTTCCAAGAGATGGAGAATGCTTCAAATACTTGGTCACCAAGTTTCCAGGCCTGTCGGAGGCAAAATTGAAGGAAGGTGTGTTCGTCGGACCAGACATTAGAAGGCTTATAGTTGATCGAGAGTTTGTCAGTACCCTGACGGATCCTCAAAAAGAAAGGTGGATTGCATTTAAAGAAGTCGTACAGAAATTTTTAGGCAATAACAAAGATTCTAACTACAAAAAGATCGTCGGTCGAATGCTGAAAGCATTTCAAGCTTTAGGTTGCCTGATGAGTTTGAAAGTGCATTTCCTCCAGTCCCACCTTGACTACTTTCCTGAAAATTTAGGAGCTGTGAGTGAGGAACAAGGTGAACGATTCCACCAAGACATTAAAGAGATGGAAAGGAGATACCAGGGAAAATGGAGCATTACAATGATGGCAGACTACTGTTGGAGGCTTCAGAGAGACATTCCAGATGCTACTCACAAGCACTGTTCCCTCTAAGCTGTGCGCGTGTGCGCGCGCACACACCTCGCCGAGCGAGCGCACATACTTTACAAGAGAGCGCACAAAAATTACGGTTCTGATTCTGATAGAAAACAACACAGACATCTTAAAATTTAAAAGTTGTTGTATATTTATGGTTTTCACAAGTTCTACAATATTTTCTAGTGCAATCAATGTGGTGTACACACTGTATTCTGATGTGTAGTCAAATTTTAAAGTATATAACTCAGAGTGTCGTTATGTGGCGCACAAAAATTTAACCTTCCTTCAAAAGCTGCACAGCTGATATTTTATGTGCACACAGCCTACAGAAAATTAGAGGGAACATTGCTCACAAGCGTAAATGCACCAAGAGGAGCCTCACAAGGAAGAAGAATCGAGTTTAGTGTGTGTAGGTGAGCTCATTTCAGTTCAAAAAAGGATTTTCATGAAAATATTGTAATAAAGCTTTAATTTTATAAGTCTATTTCCATTTATTTTGAGGTATTGCCTTATTTAACATAGCTACCTAAATTGTCAGGAAACGTGATGTCCTATGGCAAAATGGAGGTCATTTTCGGATTCAGCACACCAAAAAACATAAAGAGTACGTGGAATAACCAAAACAGCTCTCGAAAAAATTGTTTTTGCAGACCTGTGTGGAATGGGAAATTCAATGCTTACCCCTGGGATAAGCAGCATGGGATCTGTCTACCTTTTGGGAACCTCACACGTACTTGTAACCTGGATTGGCCACTGTTGTAAACAAGATACTGGGCTTGATAGACCTTTCATCTGATCCAATATGGCATTTCCTATGTTCCTGTGTTCTTATTATTTAACTGTTTTTATATTCCGCCTTATCTTGAGGTCAAGGCGGCTTACAGGAAACATGTTAACGATTACAAGGTCTTAACATAGAACCATAACTTTAAGGTTTACATCAAACAAGATAATACATCATAACCTAATAGAACTTGTTAAGTGTAACAATGAGAGAGACTTAACTTGGCTTAACAATCAATAGAACTGTATCACTTTGTAATCCTGGAGGAAGGTGTGCGGATAGGGAGGGAGACTTTGGTGTGGATGGGACAGCAATTGGGTGGGTGAGGGCAGATTTGGTAGGAGGGGAAAGTGATCTGGGGAACAGTAGTGGGATATCAGAGCAGAAGATGGAGGGGGTGGTAGCAAAATTTGGGGTCAGGGATGGCGATGTGTAATGGTCAGAGATCATTGTAAAGTGTTATGATGTGAGGAGTGCAGCTTGGTAAAGGCTCAAGTTTATGCGAGTAGTATTAGATCCCAAAGTATTCTCTAAAGAGGTGAGTTTTTATCTTCTTGCGGAATTCGCTGAGTTCCTGTGTGACCCGAATGTCATGAGGGAGCTCATTTCATATATTGGGGGCATAGAGCGAGAAGGCTCTGTTTGATGCTACCTGACGACTTGTCCTGAGGGAGGGAGGGAGGGACTGTGAGAGCAGAGTGCATGTTTTGCCATCTAGTTCTGTTGCTTGGCAACTTGTGTATTAGGACTGCAAGTAGCTACATGAGAGATGATTGTGTATATTAAAAGCGGTGAGTATGACTTTGTATTTAAGAGAGTCCAAACAAGAGCAAGCACACTCACAGGGGTAACAAGGAAATCCACAAAGCAAAGTAATAAAAGAACAAGTGGTCACAGATGCTTTTATTAAAAAAAAAACGAAACCCTACGCGTTTCGGCAAATGCCTTCCTCAGGGGGTAATAGCTGCAGGAAATAAATAAACAGAAACATAATTAAAAATGTCATAATCTTATAAAAACATTTAAAATAACAATTAAAACCATATAATTAAGATAAAAAAATAACAGATAAATAATGAAAAGAAAAATAAGATAATGAGAAGTAAGACTGAATGATAAACATGAATATTAAATAAGTGATAAAACATGTTTAGACAGCCAGCTGCAGTGTGAAAACACATTAGATGATAATAATGATATGGAAATAACTCGTGAAGCAGGACCTCATAAAAAGGAATTCAGTAAAACATACTGTAACAGGAGAACGGGAGAGATGAGGAGGAGCAGGAGAATTTACTTGTAGCAGCTGTGGGTTTAGTCACAAAATTGGTGTCAGAAAGTGTACCTATAAACATAGATCCTTGGGGAATACATTGTTTAAGCTGGAATGGGGTTCAGGTAGCTCCTGCAGTCCTTACTTGCTGTATTCAGTCTGTTAAGTAGAAAGTGAACCATTTCAGTGTCGTGCTGCAGACTCCTATGTCCTGTAGGTAAAGCATCATGGGGGACTGAATTGAATGCACATGTTATGTCCAAGAACATGAGGATAAAACAATGGTGTGGCTTCCGGATGCCCCATACAAGTCTGCCCATTGGGCTGTTAGGAGCGCCTCAACATTGTGATTGGGCCTAAAGTCGTGTTGCTTATGTTTATTCAATTTGATAGACCGCCCTTCATAACATTAGGGCAGTGTACAATAGTCAAAAAAAAAATAAAAAATACAGCAGGCCAGAGGCCGGAAAGGAAAGGAAAGGAACTACAGTATGAGACAGGAAAGCTTAGATAGCAGGCAGACAAACAGGAGGAGGAAACAGCCTAAGAAACATAAAATTCACTGTTTGAGTTCAAGGGGGTCATGCAGGTTGATGTGATCCTGTAGTTGAAGCCGCACAATCTTTTCAATGATTTTTGCCAGGAATGGTAGGCTGGAAATGGGATGGTATGAGCTGGGGTGATTTTTATTGCTAAAGATCTCATGACGCACTTAATGCGGCTGCCGTCCATGGAGATCCCTCATTATAGATGAGCAATTTTGAACAGTTTTGACAGTGTCAGGATTTATATCAGATTCAGAAAATGTGTTTGATTATGTTTTCATTACTTTGCATGTTTTCCTGTAACCCACTTTGGATAAATATGGTTTTAGATCAACAGCAAATTAACAGGAATTACTGTTGAAATCAAAATGAAATAATAAATAAGTAGGTCTCATTACCAATTTTGAATATTTAATACTAGTTGAGAATCAACTCTGTTTCAGTTTGTGATGATAATCCTGATATAATCGATGTCAGCACACTCACTTGTTGCTTTTGGTTCTGGGTGTTTTGAACCATGACAGCTTTCATCCTTCTAACCTAAGAATGTGGGTTCCAATCTTGAGAGCTACAGATCTGCTTGTTTTTTTCCATAACCTAGCCAGAAGTGAAAGTCATTTCCACAAAGTTTACTTGTACACGATGCCTTGCAAATGTGCAGAAAATGAGGCTCATCAACATCAGCAATTCACAATTCCTGCTTTAGACTAGTGTTTCCCCACCAGGGCTCCTTCAGACCTGATATGGTATGAGTGGAAATCTGCACCAGCACATGAGCACCCTTCACAACAAGAGACACCAGTAGTGACTCTTCGCTATGCAGGAGCTCCTTTCTAAGCTTATGTGTAGTCACACATGCCTCTCCCTTTCCTAGATAAAGCATGAGTCGTGGAGTGTGAGAATGAACAGGCAGGATATATAGGGCACAGATAGCTAGGCACTGCTTTGTGTATGACGCACATTGCATACAGCATGGCTGCCTCCTTTGAGTCCGTCTAGCCTCTAGTGGGGTTTTCAGTATTTCCTTAACTTTTCTTTAGGATTATATGAATCCTGTTCCCTGTCCACATTGCTCCCTCTGTAGGGGTTGGTGCATTGCACAATATTTTTGAAAGTATAGGCATGCATTGGGTTTGAAAAGGTTGGGAAACACAATGTTAGAGCATTAGCATGGTTTTCTGTTTGTATGTATGTTTGTATAAATGTTGTATGCTGTATGTATGTTTGTATGAATATGGTATGCTGTTTGTATGTATGCTTGTATGAATGTTGTATGTTTGCATGTATGTTGCTCTAATGCAAATGTAGATCCTAGAACAAAAAAAGCAACTGCCATATGTCAATCAGCAATATGGGGTCTGTCTACTAAACTGTAATAGCTGCTAATGCAGAAATAACGCCCAGCAGTAGTAGCTAATGCAGTCAAAATGCAGATATCGCAGGCACTTTTCTGCACTATCTGCATTTTCTGCAGCAGAGTTGGGGGGATGCAGGATCGGGGCATGCTTATTTTTGGCAGCCGTGTGAAATCTTTTCACCCAGTGGCTGACAAAGTCAGCCCAATCACAGCTGCAGGTAAGGCCACCTCATGCCCAAGTTAACTTAGGTAAACTGAGTGCTTTGTCAGACCATTTGGAATCTTTGGACTTCATTCTAGATTTCATATTTTTTTCTGAAGAATTTGATACAGAGATGGACTTTGAGCACTGTGATCTAACCACTGTATTTTACACTTTGAATGATCTTTGGGGGTGGAGGACATTAAAGGGGACTAATGGAGCTCAAAGGAGATAAGATTCAAGAGAATGCCTTGAGAAGAGCTGGTAGATATGTATTATTCCAGTATCCTGGCCGCTCCCCCTCCCCCCTCTCACTGCCCTTTTGGTGAGGGATAGCATCCAGGTTTGGGGTGAAACTATGCAGAAGCTGGCAGCTGGACTAACAGTGAAGCGATGCACTTCTTGAAGTAGGCAGAATGGGTAGTATGGTATCATCTAGTGCTTAGACTAATCTGTCAACAGGTGGGGCATTTAGACTAGCATTGGTGCAAGACAATAAAGCATGATGAGTTGATACGTTGCAGGGTTGTTGCCATCCAGTCGGTGTCGACTCATGGCGATCCTCTGGATAGTTGTCCTAAACTGTATTCGGTCTTCAGTCAGGCAGCTCATTGCGAATAGAGTTGCATTCATAGCTACTGTTATTGTATTGATCCATCTCATTGGTGGTCTTCCTCCTTTGCATTGACCTTCAAATTTGCCAAGCATGAAATCTTTCTCTAATGATCTCTCTCTTCGCACGATGTGTCCAAAGTATGAAAGTTGAAGTCTTGTCATCTGAGCTTCTAAAGAAAGCTTAGGCTTGATATCCTCTAGTACTGACTGTTTTGTTCTTCGAGCAGTCCACACAGTATACTTTGCTAGCTCCATAAATCAAAAGCATCAATTTTTTTCCTGTCTATCTTTTTCACTATCCATCTTTTGTATCCATATGACATTATTGAAAATACCATGTCTTGAACAAGTCAAATCTTTGTATGGAGGGAGACATCTCTGCTCTTGAGAATGTTGTCTAGGTCCTTCATAGCCATTCTGTCAAGAGCAATGTGTCGTCAGATTTCTTGACTGCTTGTTGTTTCTTTATTGATCCACGCATGGTAAAGTTGTAAACTATTTCAATTTCTTCTCCATCAGTGCTGAACTTATTGATTTTGCTATTTGTCAGGATCTTTGTCTTATTTACATTAAGGTTCAGACCCATTTTAAGACTGTTCCTTGATCTTGAGAAGCAAATGTATGATCACCTTCACTTTCAGCCAGTATTGTTGTATCATCATCATAGTGAAGGTTGTTGATGAGTCTTCCACCAATCTTCACACCTTGGTTGTCTTCATACAGCCCTGCTTCTCTGATGATTTGTTCTGCATATACATTAAACAGGTAGGGGGACAGAATGCAGCCTTGTTGTACACCTTTGCTGATTTTAAACCGTCCTGTTTCTCCTTGTTCTATTCAAACTGTTGCTTCTTGATCAATGTAAAGGTCTGCAAGATAATAGTCAGGTGTTCTGATATACCAATGCTTCTTAATGTGGCCCGGAGTTTCTCATGGTTTACACAGTAAAAATTCTGGCTGTAGTCAATAAAACACACACACACACATATATATATATATATATATATCCTTATAGTATTATTTTGTCTTTTCAAGGATCCATCACACATCCATGATGATGTCTCTTGTACCCTGCTTGCATTTCAGGCAGTTCTCGTTCCAGGTATGGTTGTAATCTCTATTGATTGGTCTTGAGTAGAATCTTGCTGGCACATGGAATCAGAGTGATTATGCGGTCATTTCCATAGTCAGTAGGATCACCTTTCTTCAGTATGAGTATAAACATGGATCTTTTCCAGTCAGTTGGCCATGATGTTGTCTTCCAAATTTCCTGGCAGATCCTTGTAAATATGATCATGTGCTTACTTGCTAATTTACATATGTATCAGTGCACAGGTCTTAAGGGAGGTCATGTGCTCATTTGCTAATTTACATATGTATTAGTGCACAGGTTTTAAGGGAGGTCAGGTGCTCTAGTGATTTTTACTTTCACTTTCTCAGTAGATGCCAAAGGCATACTTGAGAAGCGCTTTTTGAACTTTCAACTACTGGCTGTTGTTACAATGCCCTGACT
Source organism: Ichthyophis bannanicus (assembly GCA_033557465.1). Lineage (NCBI taxonomy): Eukaryota > Metazoa > Chordata > Amphibia > Gymnophiona > Ichthyophiidae > Ichthyophis > Ichthyophis bannanicus. The sequence continues at coordinate 71,294,382 of CM066046.1, read as the reverse complement.
GCTATTGGAATATATATGCAATTGCATCTTAATTGGCTGACTGCCGAAACTTGGCCAAGTCAGGTCTGTGCCTTTGAAGGTTTTACGAAATAAAAGGTTTCTTTGTTTTAAGAGGTGTGGCCGTGTCCTCCCTGCGCTGTTCTAGTGACTTCCCTTGTAAATATGATAACAGCCACATCCAATTGCTGTAATACTTCAGTGGGAATGCCATCAATGCCCCATGCTTTGTTCTTTGATAATGCTTTCAATGCTGCTTCAACTTCTTCTTTTATCACCAATGGTTCCTGATCATAAGGTACAGGTTGAAATGCCTATTGGTCCACTTGATCTTTATGGTATAATGACTCTCTATATTCTTTCCACCTTTTCTTGATGATCTCAGCATCATTCAGTGTGGATCCTTGAGCATCTTGTAGCATTCCAATTTGAGGCTGGAATTTTCTCTTTAACTCATGCAGCCAATCTTGTTCTTTCTCTAATAGTTTCTGGTTCTATTTCCTTGCATGCATCATTGTAGAACTTGTCTCGTCTTTCTGCATGATGGAAATCTTTGTCGAGGTCTGTGATTGCTTCTCTTTCTCCTCTGGCTTTAGCTTCTCTGCATTTCTGGGCAATTCTCAGAGTTTCTTCAGTCATCCCATTTTGGCCATTTTTGCTTTTTTGCCTTTTGTAAAGACTTCTCACTTTTTTGAGCACAACTTTCTTGATGCCATCCCATAACTTTTCTGGTGTTCTGTCATTTGTATACAAAGCAGCAATCGATTTCACAGGCAGTTTTAAATTCTGGTTGTATATTCTCAAGGTCATATTTTGTTACATTCATGAGTGGCTTGCTCTTTTTCAGCTTTAGCTTGAGTTTGCATGCTAGTAGTTGGTGATCTGTACCACAGTCATCTCTAGGTTTTGTCTCTGTAGATACTGTTGAGCTTTTCCATCATTGACTTCCACAGATGTAGACAATTTGATTTTGTGCAATCCATTGGATAAAGTCCTTGTGTACAGTCTCTGCGTGTGTTGCTGGAAGAAGGTGTTTGAGATGAATAAATCATTGATCTGGCAGAATTCTATCAGTCTTTCTCCAGCTTCATTTCTATTGTGATCACTTTGCTTCCTTCACTTTGCTTCCTTCTTTGTTGCCAAGTTAGAAACATAGGCCATATGGTCTTTTTTCTGCAATCATATTTCTATCTAGTCTACCCTTCCATATCAACTACAATAGTCCCCTTTTTATCTTTAGAGATCTTCTGTGTTTGTCTCATGCTTTCTTGAATTCAGATACAGTCCTCGTCTCTACTACTGTACCTCCACTGAGAGACTATTCCACGCATCTACCACTCTTTCTGTAAAGAAATATTTAGCAGACTTGCTTTCAATCGAAAGAGGCTCTCCTCTTGTGCATTTATGCCATGGAGATATTTAAACATCTTTATCATATCTCCTCTATCCCGCCTTTACTCTAAGGTATACATATTAAGATCTTTAAATCTGTCCCCATATGCTTTATAATGAAGGCCACTAACCATTTTAGTAACCATCTTCTGCACCGATTCCATCCTGTTTATGAAAGTACTTTTTATTAGTATTATTATTACTAATCAGAACAACAACAGCCAGGACTACAGCAGAGATGAAACCAACATTATGATGTTACATTGTGTCCACCATACAATGGGCTTAAAGTACATTACGCATAAATTACATGCTAGCATGCAGGTATACCGTTCACCCACCCCCTCGTCGAACTGAGGGACGAGGCATTCTGTACCGTACAATGACATATGTGAAAAAGACATTCATTAAAGAAGGTAACAACAACATCAACAATCACCCCAACATTTCCACAACATCCCCAAAAGCAGTTGGGACGGGGAATAACAATGATTGCTATTGGAAAGTCATCTATAACAGCAACAATGTAACTACTATGGCACTCGCCCTCGATACAAAACTGTGTTCAGGGACTGCCCATGTTCTATGGATACGGAGAGCTAGTTCCTCCCCTTCCGTTCCAGACTTCTAAGATGTATGTCTAGTCCTCCGCTGCACTTCTCTTCCCTTCCCCACCCCCACTTCCCCCCCCTTCCCTGTCCCACCCTCCCTATGACCAGCTTACTCTCCCCGATCTCGGCTCCTGGCTTATCACCAAGACTCTGGATGAGATCCCATATCCCAGGGGTCAATCTAACGTCTTATTCTCCAGGGATACCTACCCAAACCAGTTAGCCAATGAAGATCCCATCCCAAATCTGCGCAACCACCTCAACCCGCTTCGGCCCCAGCATAGTAGCTGTTTTCAACTCCATACAGTACAAATCTCGCATTTGGGTCTCCCATTCAGTAATTCCCGGGGGGTGCCCTTCTAACCAATGCCGCAGAATACAGAGTTTCGCTATGATGAATCCCTTTTCATACAGCTGTCTAGCCTGCTTCCCCACCACCCCCTCCCCTGCAAGGACCCCAAACAGACACCACTGAAGGGAAAAAGCACTACTCACAGATCGCCAACCTATCAGCTTGCGCTCCACTTCATGCCAGAAACTCCGAATCTTGGAGCAATGCCAAAAGCGATGGAGCAAGGTCCCACGCTCTACTGCGCTGAGTGTACATAGATCAGTCGAGACCAGTCCCATCTTAGCAGCCCAAACATTGGGAACATATGCTCTCCATAAAAATTTATAGTGCAGTTCTTGGAGGCGTACCGACTCTGAGATACTCTCAACTTTGGAGAATGCCTCCTGCAGCAAACGCCCCGTCATCTGCAGTACCCCATCCGCAACCCAACGCTGCGCCAACCTCTCTAAGGCCCCTCCATCTCCTCCCGGCCATAGCTCCTGTCGGACAGCCCGTGTGGAAACCCCCCCCTTCCATCGATACAAAAAACTCCCACATAGCCCCCTGACCTATCCGCAATCCCCATCGCTGCTGAAGGCCCCTCACATAATGACGCACTTGCAAATAGAAGAAAAAGGAGTTATGTTCCAAATGATATCGCCTTGCCAGCGATTGAAAAGAGTCCAATTCACTACCATCTGCCATTAGTAAGTGACCAATACATTCAATTCCCTTGTTCCCCCAGCTCTTAGAAGTCAGGCCCTGCAAGCCCGGAGCAAAATCCTTATTCCTCGCTAAAGGAAGGCAATCCGTGCATTTCCAATTTACACCTTCCTGTTGACACAATGTCCTCCAAATCTGCCTCATTGCCCTCAGGTATACCGATGCTTTCCAAGCCTCCGGTAAAAGCCCTCCGGGCGCATGCAATAAGTAAACCGGATGATAGGGCACCGACAGCCCATCGAGTAATGTCAATGGAAGAATGTTTCCAGTGTTCCCTACAAGATCGACCAGAGGCCTGAGCAAACAGGCCAAGTTATATTGGCGTAAGGATGGTAGACCTAACCCCCCCTCCTCCTTGGCTTTCATAAGTACCGAAAATGCTATGCAAGATCGCCTACCTCTCCATAGAAACAGGCCAATGTGTTTCCACAGTAGCTGCAGGTCTTTCCGCGCCAACCATATTGGGAGGTGGCGTAACACATATATCCACCTAGGGAGCTCCACCATTTTCAGCAGAACCACACGCCCCATAAGCGACAGCGGGAGATCTCGCCATTTCTGCAACCGAGCAATGGTTTTATCAAGCAAGATTTTAACATTTATTTCATACAGTCGTGCCGTATGTTCCGGTATATGAACGCCTAGGTATTTCAAACTACTCTGTGCCCACACCAAAGGAAAGGTGCCCTGCCAATTGTCTTTGACTCGTCCCCCCACATCTAAAGCCAAAGATTTATCTTGATTAATACGCAGCCCCGAAAAGGAGCCCAACAGCTCCATGAGCTGCAAGGCCGCTGGAAGGGATTCCCTTGGATTGCACAAACACAACAGCATGTCGTCCGCAAAAGCACTGAGCTTAATACCTCCGCCCTCCCACTCTATCCCTTCCACCTTCTGCTCCTGGATAAGTCTCCAAAGCAAAGGCTCCAATTGCAGCACAAATAATAAGGGGGACAGGGGACAACCCTGTCTCGTGCCTCGTCTCAAAGAAAAGGGCTGGGAGACCCTACCGCCACTAACGACACAGGCCAACGGATCCATATATAACGCTATCACCCATGCCAAAAAAGCGCCCGTAAATCCAAACTGAGCTAACACCTCAAACATATAATCCCAAGATACTCGATCGAACGCTTTTTCGGCATCCAGACTGACCAGTAGCAAAGGAGTATCTCGTAACAAGCATCGTTCCATTCCCAGCAAGACTCTCGTGATGTTCGTAAAGGCATCTCTGCCTCTGACAAATCCTGATTGATGGCTCCCTACCAGTTCAGGCAAAACCTTTTGCAGTCGCCCTGCCAGGATTGACGCAAGAAGCTTTATATCGTAGTTAATTAAGGAGATGGGCCTATAAGAAGCTGGATTCTCCGGATCCCTTCCTGCTTTTGGGATGATGGTTATCGCTGCCGTCCGCATATCCCTCGGGAAAAATCCCACTTCTCTCGCCTCCTCATAGAGAGCCATCAGTGTAGGGGTAATTGAAACCGATAAAATTTTATAGAATTCCGCGCTATATCCATCAGGCCCAGGGGCCTTATACGGTTTCCCCTGCGCAATGACCCTCTGCACTTCTTCCCCAGTAATATGCGCATTCAGTTCAAGCAAAGCCTCTTCCGTAAGTTTGGGGAGCTGAACAGCCCGCAAGAAATCCCGCTGCTGGACCTTATCCACTTTCTCAGGGGTATATAGACTTTGATAATACTGCCCAAACACTTGCAAAATTTTTTCTGGATTTCGTTGCCGTATCCCAGCCTGATCCCTGATAATCGTTACGCTCTGGACGTCCCCGCGTTCTTTCACCAATCGCGCCAGAAGCTTTCCCGTTCGGTCCCCATATCTAAACAACTGATGGCGATAATATTGCGCGGAATATACCGCCCTTTCCTGCAACGCGGCATTGAGAGCTTTCTGCTTCTGCAAATAAATTCCCAGGCTGTCTTTGCGCGCTAGAGCAACTCGCTTGGCCTCCTTGAGGTCATGGGTTAGCTCCAAAATGATGGCATTAACACGCTTCCTCTCCTTCACTACATATGCTATAATGTGGCCCCGAAGAACGGCCTTTCCGGCCTCCCAGAAAGTCGAGACTGTCAAGTCTGGGGACTCATTCAGACTCAAATATTCCTCCCACTTTTGTGCTAAATAATGTCGAAACTTCTCATTCTTCCACAAATGCCTTGGGAAGGCCCATCTGCCTCTGGATGGGGAGCGCCCTTTGAGGCCAGGAATACCTTAGCATGATCAGAAATAACTATTGGCTCGATCTCTGTGCGCAACACTTTATCAAAGAGGTCCCTGGAAATTAAGATATAGTCAATTCTGGACCAAGATTGATGCGCCCTCGAGAGATGCGTATAGTCTTTTTCCTGCTCATGCAAAGTTCTCCACACATCCCACAAATCTCCCCATTGACATAGATAACCCACGCCTTTATTTTCCCATTTCCCCCCTCCGCCTTCTCCTTTCCTCAAACCCTGCGACCGATCAAGCACGGGGTCATGAGGGCAGTTGAAATCCCCCACAAGTATTAAGGGAATCTTAGGTGCCCCCGTGATCTTCCGCAAGATCAATTTAAAGAAGGTATGGTCATAATTGTTAGGGGCATAAATATTTCCTAAGAACATTTCCTCCCCAGCAATTCTGGCATGCAGAAAAAGAAATCGCTCCTGCGGGTCAGAGTCCTCACTGAGAACCTCTACCGGGATCCCTCGCCGAATCAAAACTGCCACTCCTCTCTTCCTTCCCCCTGAGGAGGCAGAGAAGACCTGCCCTACCCAGTCTGTTTTTAATTTAGCATGTTCCCGCTGTGTTAAATGGGTTTCCTGCAGCAGGGCAACTTGTGCCCTCCCTTTCTTTAAAGCTTGCAAAATTTTTGTCCGCTTCACCGGTGTGCCTATCCCACCCACATTCCACGTGGTTATTCTTAAATCAGAATGCACGGCGTGTAAAGATGGCCACGGCTATCCATGCAGGATCTACTACATTAGTTTTTGTTCCAGGCCGCCCAGCCTCGGCCTCGAACAAAGTACCACTCCCTGGGAAGCCGCCCCCCTCGAGCTCTCTGAACCGCCTTTGTAGCACATAAGATGAAAGTGTAAACTGGTCATGGATAATGCTCCCTAACCCCTCCTGTCTGTTACCCCCCTCTGCCCCCCCCCTCCCCCCCCTCCCCCTCCCCCACCCCTTCCCATCCCCGTAAAACACATCAACAATGAAGCTCAGCCTCCCCTGCTGAGAATGAGATCCCAACACGCAACATGCAACAGGGCTGCCCCCAGCCATGAACAAGCTCCACCCATTGCGCTATATGTTCTATATGATCTCCACCCAGAACAGTAGTTACTCGCATAGTCACACACACAGAAACATACAGACCAACTATCTGCACTCACACAACCATACCAATTTCTTGCTCTCTCACACTAGATCCCATAAGATTTTATACATGAGTCCTGTTTGTCAGCGTCTCGGCTTGCCGCCGTCCTCAGAGCAATATAAACAGTCTCTGTGGTCAGCACAGTATCTTCAGCACTGATCTCTCTTCTGCGCTTCTCCCGCACTGCCAGAGTCTCCTCTTCTCTCGTCCAAATAGCGTTGCGCTTCTGCTGGGGTCGAGAGAACCATGCTCTTCCCCTGGTGCCAAACTTGCAGTGTTGCTGGAAAAGCTAACGTAAAGCGAATTTTCCGTTGGAACAGCGCCGCACACACCACGGAATACGCTTTCCTCTGTTCGGTCACCAATACTGAATAGTCTTGAAACATTAAAAGTTTGTGATTCTCCCATTTGAGCTCACCCTTCTCTCTGTAGGCTCGCAGCAGTTGCACCTTATGGTGAAAATTGAGGACTCGGAGAATCACTACCCGCGGCCTCTGTTGTTCTTCCTGTCTCCGGCCCAGTCGGTGTGCGTGCTCAATATTCAATTGCCCCACCAGGGAAGCGAGGCCCAGCTCTTTAGGCAGCCATTCCTCCAGGAGTGGTAGCAGCATTTGATCTGTTTGTGTCTCCGGTATTCCAACAATTCGTAAATTGTTTCTTCTGGATCTGTTTTCCAGATCATCCAGTTTGGACCGGAGAGTCTCTATTTGCTTCCGCTGCTCAGTTAATTCTCTCTCCATTTGCCCCTCGCCCTCCTCCACGCTGGAAACGCGATGTTCTAACTCCTCCACTCTCCTGCCCATATCTGCGAGGGAGTCTCCTAGAGTGTCCAATTTTTTCATTACTTGATCAAACTTGGGCTCCAGTAGGCTCGCCACTTCCCTGGCTAAGTCTTCCGCCGTTGAATCCGTGCTCAGCGCACCAGGGGAGGTCGGCATCGCCATTGCTGTAACTGAGGCCCCCGGTTTGCCCGGTTTTTCCTTCTCTTTTTTCAGCGGGTTTGGCATTTCTCCGCCCGCTCTCAGGCCCCGCTTCATCTATTTTCCAGATGGCCAAGTCGGCGGTCGCACAGGAGAGTTTTTGGTGGATTGGGATTAATAAATGCAGAATATTGCTCAGGGCAGCCCCGGAGCAAGCAAGAACCCGTCCTGCTCACTCACGCATCACGTGGGATCTCCTTCCATCCTGTTTATATCTTTTTGAAGGTCTGGTCTTCAGAATTCCACGCGATACTCCAAATGAGATCGCAGAGACTTATATAGAGGCACTATCTCCTCCTTTTTTCTGCTGGCCATTCCTCTCCCTATGCACCCAAGCATCCTTCTGGCTTTTGCCATCACCTTTTCTGCCTATCTAGCTACCTTAAGATGTTCAGAAACAATCACACCCAGATTCCGCTCTTCTTTTGTGGACAGAAGTACTTCGCCCCCTACACTGTTCCGCTCCCTTGGAGCTTTGCAGCCCAAATGCATGACCCTGCATTTTTTAGCATTAAATCTCAGCTGCCATATTCTTGACCATTCTTCAAGCTTAGCTAGATCCCTCCTCATGTTATCTACTTTTTCCTGGGTGTCTATTCTATTGGAGATTTTGGTATCATCCGCAAACAGGCAAACCTTACCCAACACCCTTCTGCAATATCACTAACAAAGATGTTAAAATGAATCAGACCAAGGACAGGTCTTTGCGGCACACTACTGGTAACATCTTTCTCCTCAGAGTGAATTCCGTTTACTGGTACCCTTTGTCATCTCCCACTCAACCAATTTCTAACCCTGTCAGTCACTTTAGGGTCCATCCCTAGGGTGCTCAGTTTGTTTATAAGTCGGCTTTACTGAAATCTAAGTACATCATTTCTAGGGCTCTCCCTTGCTCCAACTCTTTGGTCACCCAGTCAAAGAAATCAGATTTGTCTGACAAGACCTTCTTCTGGTGAACACATGCAGCCTTGGATTCTGCAATTCTTTGGACTCCAGAAACCTCACTATTGTCTCTTTTAACAGTGTTTCCAATAATTTACTCACCACAGAGGTTAGACTAACCATCTTGTAGTTTTCAGCCTCATTCTTACTTCCGCTTTTGTGTAAAGGGACCACATGTGCCTTTCTACAGTCCTTTGGGACCACTCCCCTTTAAAGAAGCATTGAAAAGTTGTTCAGTAAGTGGAGCTGCTAGATCCCTGTCATTTCTGTTCCTATTTGTGGGTGTTTTCTGAGGTCCTGCTCCTGGCTCTATATCTGTGAACACAGAACAGAAATATTTGTTAAGCAATTCCGCTTTATTCTCATCAGCTTTTACATATTCCTCCCCTTCACCCTTGAGTCTGACAATATGACTTTGGCCCTTCCTCCTCTCAGTAACATATCTTGAAAATGTCTTATCCCACCATTTCATTGTATTGGCAATTTCTTCTTCTTTTTGTATCTTTGCTTTCCTGACTACTTTCATAGCTTCTCTAAGTTTTTGCAAATATGGATGCTTGTCTTCCTCTCTTTGTGATCTCTTGTATTTTATGAAGACCACCCTCTGTTTGTTCACCTTTTCGGCTGTGGCTTTTGGAACCATAGTGGCCTCCTTTTCCTTTTACAGTTATTTATCTTTCAAACAAAAAGGTTTTTTACCCCTAAAATATCTCCTTTCCGTTTTGTTCATTGCTTTTCTACATCCCCCAGCTGTTCCCATTCCGCTAATGACTCCTTGAGGTATTTTCTGATCTTGGCAAATTTAATTTTCCTAAAGTCTAAGACCCTCGCTTTTGAATGGATCTTATCAGCCCTAGTCCTAATACTGAACCACACCATCTGGTGATCACTGGATGCGAGATGATCTCCCGTTATAACAATAGAAACACTTTCCCCATTGATAAGCACCAAGTCCAGTATGGCCCCTTCACGTATGGGTTCTGTTAAAAGTTGTTGGAGTAGTTCTCCCTGTAGAGAATCTAGGATCTCCTTACTTCTAGATGACACCGCAGCAGGAATGTGCCAATCAATATCCGGCATACTAAAATCACCTATCAGTAACACTTCTTTCATGGCAATACTGCATATGTCTTCCATTAAAGGCCTGTCCACTTCTTCTCCCTACATATCTGTATATCACATCAATTCAAGTGGATTTCCCTTTCCCTCTTTCTAGTTTAACTTACAGTGCCCCTCGCTCCCTTTTAAGCCCTGTAGTTTTATAGCTTTAATATTATTTTTACATATAGCCCCACTTCTCCCCTTCTTCCTACCCTGTCCTTCCTGAATAAAGTATATCCCAGTATAATTACATCCCAGTCATGATTGTCCATGAACGATGTCCCGTAACCGCCACTAAATCCAAGTCAGCTTCTTCCATTAAAGCCTCAACATCCGGGATCTTATTTCCCATGCTAAGGGCATTTATGCACACTGATTTCCAGATGTTGCCCCTTTTACCAATTTCTAGGGAGGTATTTAAGATATAGCAACTTAACCCTCCATAGCCCATGTTCCCTGTAAAATAGTTATCTCCAAGTTATAATGCCCTGTTCAATGTAATTTCAGTTTGTTCAATGTAAACCGCACTGATGCAGAATAGCGCGGTATATAAGAGAATGTAAATAAATAAATAAAATAAATAAATTTAATATTTCCTTTACCAGAGGGCTTTGCATTCCAGTCACCCATGACTATAATAAATGGCCTGGAAATAGGAATAACGAGTGAGGTGATCAAATTTGCAGATGACACAAAAGTATTCAAAGTTTCTAAAACACAAGAGGATTGTGAAAAATTGCGAGAGAACCTTGATAAACTGGAAGATTGGTCATCCAAATGGCAGATGAAATTTAATGTTTTCAAGTTCAAAGTTATGCACCTAAGAAAGAATAACCCAAACTACAGTTACACGATACAAGGTTCCACTTTAAGAGCCACTACCCAGGAAAAAGATTTAGGCGTCATTGTGGATAATATGCTGAAACCCTCCACCCAGTGTGCAGGGGCGGCCAAGAAAACAAATAGAATGCTATGAATCATAAGGAAAGGAATGGAGAATAAAACCAGGATATAATTATACCTCTATATCGTTACATGGTGCGACCGCACCTTGAATATTGTGTGCAATTCTGGTTGCTATATCTTAAAAAGGATATAACAGAATTAGAAAAGGTAAAGAGAAGAGCCACTAAAATGGTAAAGGGGAAGGAAAGATACTCCTATGAGGAAAGGCTTAAAAGGTTAGGGCTTTTCAATTTGGAAAAAAGATGGCTATGGGGAGGTATGATAAAGGTCTATAGATTGAGTCTAGTAGAACAGGTAAACATAGATCGATTGTTTATGCCATCAAAAAGTAGAAAGACTAGGGGACGTGCAATGAAGCTACAGTCTAACCCATTTAAGACTAATAAGAGAAAATATTTTTTCATTCAATGCATAATCAAACTCTGGAATTCGTTATTGGAGGATGTGGTAAAAGCTGTTAGTGTAGCTGGGTTTAAAAGAGGTTTGGACAAGTTCCTGAAGGAAAGGTCCATAAACTATTATTAAAGAGGACCCAGGAAATCCACTGCTTACCCCAGGACAAGCATTCCTGTGTATCTTTTTGGGAACCTGCCGGGTACATGTGACCTGGATTGACTACAGTTGAAAACAGGATACTGGGCTTAATGGACCTTGGTCTGACCCGGTATGTCATTTCTTATATTCTTATGTTCTTATGTTGTTTGCATGTTATATCAATATCAGCTTGTACTTGTTAGAACTCATAAACTTCATCCTCTTCTGCAGCTGTTGTTGGGGCATATACCTGAATAATAGTTGTGTTGGTGGGCATTCCTCGTACTCAAATAGAAATTAAGTATTCACTGATTGCATTGTATTTCATTACAGTTCTTGCAAGCTTCTTCTTAGTTATAAATGCAGCACCATTTCTTCTTTGTCTTTCATTTCCAGCATAGTATACCATGTGATCATCAGATGCAAAGTGCCCGATTCCAGTCCATTTCAGTTCGCTGACACTCAACGGATCGAATTGTACACATTCCATTTCATTCTTGACCACCTCCAACTTCCCTTAATTCATGCTTCATACATTACATGTCCCAGTATGTAAGACATCTTTGCAGCTTTTGACTCTCATTTCATGTACATCTTCATCAGCAGTCAGACGTCCCGCATGTAGGTGTGTGAAAGGGGTGGGTCACATGAACCCTGGCCCCACCAAAAAATCATGGTAGCAGGCTGCCCGCAGGGATCCCATCCCCCATGGGAAGAAAGAGAAGAGAAGCTGCAATCTCTGCAAAAACCCTTCCTGTCTAACTATGGAAGATCAGATCCCCGCGGGCAGAACAGGAAAGGTCTCTGCTTCTTCTGCTTGCGGATGATGGAATCCCCACGGGCTGGCTGCGATCATGGTAAAGACCTTTCCTGTTCTGCCTGTGGGAATCCAATCTCCTCTGAGCAGACAGGAAGGGTCTCTGCCCGTGTGGCAGAGCTTAGAGTGGTACTTGGGCCCCCCACATAGGCTGTCTGCGGCCCCTGGTTCCGAGGGCTTTGATCCAGCCACATTATAAATGCTGGCTTTACTCTGAAAAGTCTTCAGCTCTTCCCCAGTAGTCAGTTGAGTGCCTTCGACCTGGGGGTCTCATCTTCCAGCACTATAGTGCAGTTTGTTCGTTGTGAATATTGTGGCTTTTCGTGGCAAGATATGGAAGTAGATTGACGGGCCTTTCTTCCGTGCAGGTAATGCCACAGAAATGTGATCCTCTGCCACCAACACTGTCACATTCTTCTGCTGTCCAGATGGGTGGTTTGTCTTAGTTTGGCACCTCTGCTGAGATCAGTTCATCTTGGGATACCCTGCCAGTAGTTAAGCTACCGATAGCTTAACCCTCAGCATCACTGATGCACACAAGCCCTCACAGCATGACAAGCTGCAAACCTAGTGAGATGTAGGAGGTAATAAGTGAAAATTTATTAATTAATTTCTTGAGGCAGTAGGAAGGAGTACTAATATGAAGAGTGAGGATATATGTAATATGCTCCTTGACTAGTAATGCTTTTGGCTTATTTTTTGATAGTAAGATTGATTTGGATTTGCAAGGTCAAATGAGCCAGTAGGGTCCAGAGTTAGGAGGGTCATTCTCAAGGCTAGTGGGCCATTTCTGGTCCAATTAGCATTTTTATCAGGCCCGTGGAAAACAAACAGTACATGCTGACATCACTGTCTGCTTCCAGTTCTGCAGTCCAGGGGCATAATCCAAGGTGGGCCATTTTGAGCTGTGATCATGCTGCTGGTTTGTGCTGCACAAGCCTTTGCCCTGTCTCAACTGTTCTTCCCCAAAGGCAGGAGCAGGTGCAGTGATAGGCTGCTTTACATGTGCTTGGTACCTCAAAGTGGTTTGTTGCCCCTGCTTATCCTGAATTAGTTCCCTCATCGCTGCTGTAACTGCTGATGCTGCAATGCTGACTCAAAGCTTCCCTCCAGCCATTGCTCCTACTGATTGAGAGAAACCCCTCTCCCCCTACACTCTCTTTACTGCTGCTGGCAAACACTGACGATGCCCGCTTCCCTCTACCGCAGCTGCTTTTGGAGCATGAAGAGGAAAATCCTCCACCCCCACCAGTGCTGCTGATGGCTGCTTTTGAAAAGAGAGCTGTGCTGGAGGAGGAGAGGTAAAAATGGCTGGAGCCTGTTTAATGCCTGTGAAGGGGGGAGGGAAAAAATGAAGACTGCCTGTTGGGGTGTTCAGTAACTTTACAAACAGTTTACTTTGAAGAACAATGCTGGAAGTTGCAGTAAGTCCATTTCTCCTACTCCTGTCTTGCTTTCTGTCTTTCTGCTGAAGGCAAGGAAGGGGGAACAGACTGTGAATGCTGAGGACAAGGATTGTCTGATATTTTTCTGCAGTAAAAGTGTGCTAATATGCCCCTGTAATTTTAGCCACTGCCTGGTTGGAACCAGCAGCCGAGAGACTCCCCCCCGCCCCCCCCCATTTTCACCCTCGGTCAGTTGGGCTAGTTATGATATCTTTCTTCCCCACCAGTATGTCCCAATATCAATATGCGTTTGATACCCTTGGTCTAGAATTTTCTGCCAGGATGTCCTTGAATCAGATCTACTCCATTTAGAGCAGGCCTTAACAAATTTTCTTAGGATCTAGGAGCCAGCTCAGAAATCTAGGAGCCACCCCACCCTAAAGCAGCCTCTCTGCTGAATTTTCTCTTTCCACAGCAGCCTCTCTAAAATGAATTTGTGCCCTCCCCCGTCACAGCAGACCCTCCTCTGTCAGACCTGTTTTAAATTATTAACAAAGATCCTACCTAGATGCTACTGCTGCTGACTGAAAGTTTTAAAAAATCATAGGTGAGCTGCTTCAGTTGTCATTGCCTCGATTTGGCCCTGCACACTGCTGCCATGATTTGGGCCTACTCATCACCGTCGCTAAGATCAATGGTGCTCTCCGCTGCCGCCGCTGCTAAGGCTTATTGTGCTCTTTGCCACTAACTCATGATCAGGCCCTGATGAATCCTGCATGCTGCCACCACTAAGATCAATCCTATATGCTGTTGCTGCTAGAATCAAGCCTGCTTACTGCCGCCACTAAGAGTCTTAGCAGTGGCAGCAAGCAGGCTTGATTTTAGGTCCTGCTCACTACCACTGCCTTAAAATCGTGCCTGCTGATCGTCGCTCCCTGCTATCGTGCCACCCTGATGATGACAACGATACCGGCACTGCTCAATGACAGTTTTACACTGTCCCAAACCCTCGATGCGTGCTACAGTTCTTCTGCTGTCCCTGCAAACTCCAGGGGCCAGATCCAATTTTTTTAGTCACCATAGCGACCTGGGGTTTGTTCAGCCCTGATTTTAGAGGATAATATTATAACAGGTTGCCTACATTGAGAGAGCAAGAAGGCACCTATTTTATAAAGGCAAGGACCTCCTACATTGGCATGCTGACAATTATAGAAACATGGTTTATTATGTACGGAGTGCCTGACTACTGGGAAAGCTAGTGAGAAACGCTCTGTGAAGATCTGGCACCCCTTTATTATGGCACTCACTCCAAGATGCTTTAAAAATAGTAAGCAGGAGGAAAGAAGGCATATTTCTGGTTTATTCTACAAGAGCTACTGTTTTATTACGTGATGGCTGTTCATTATCAGCTACACCAGGTACCGGCATGTACTTTAGCCCTCCTAGGTGAAAAACTCTCCCTTTTCCTGGTTTGTGTAATCAACCAGTTCTTTTCTGGACTGGCAAGTGTCCCTGTCAGCTAAAACATGCCATTCTAACACCCCATAATCGGCACATGCTGCACGGGTTGTCTGGACTCCCACTTGCCCAAGCCCGCCCTATTTCCCCTCTCCCCCCCATTAAGACATCCATATCTCAAGTCATTATTGTAACCTACAACGCTTTATTAGTGGGATTAACAGGCCATAACCGTTTCAACTGTAGATGTCGAACAACAATAACCATAACAATAACAGTACAATAAAATACAATACAATGTCCCTAGCCACATGTAAGCGGGACCGCCATGGAGAGGTACAGTACCACGCCATGACCGAGGTATACTTCTCCTGTCGCCAAACCACTCCATGTCGGCACCCGGGTTGACCCCTTATATTTGGACACCCCTTGTCACCGAGACCAGACATCCCTTGCCCTGGTACCTGACCTTCCCATTTCTGGGCCCAGGCACCCCAAAATGGTACCTGCACCCCCCCCCAAACATGTGGTACCCCCCTTTTGTCAGTGAAGCCCCACCACCAGGAGGACTGTTGCCTGACTCACCCCAGCATGAGCACCGAACCAACTGCTTTCCGCAACTCTGCATTAAAGACATCCAAACCAATCTTCTTCAAGTGGACCTCATCCCCTTTATATATGTCTCCACCCTGCAATTATGCCCTCATGTTTTAGCACTATCCCCACTAGCCCTTTTACAAAATTCCCTACTTATGTATTAAGGTTATTTCTGCTTTTTTCTATTCCAACCGGGTTGTTGGCCCCCACCCATTTTTGCCGGGGGAGTATTTGGGACCAAATGATGCCTGCCTAGAGCTCAGTACATATCCAGGCCATATCCCTCTTGATTTTTATGATTAGATCGATGCCCTTGGTGGACATAACATCATTACTGCCCAAGTGGAGCAAAATGTAGTCTGGAGGATAGCTGGCTCGCCTCTGGCTGACGAGAGTGGGCCGCAACTGGTCCCAAAACATCCTTTGCTTCCCTAGCCAGCATATGTTCACGGTGTCTGGAGGGAAGCTGAGCTGCCTTCCATAGTGGCTTCCCATTGCTCTTCTCCTAGCCCAAAAGATGCAAGAATGCCCAACTATCAAGACTGTGGTCACTTTGTTACCTAGTGGAATAAGATGAGAAAATGAATGTTAATGGTGCTACAGACCCCCTACCTGATAGACAGCTTGTACCTGTCAGATGTCACGCCACCACCACTCGCCTCTAGCTTAGAGGGATGTGGTTAATAGAGGAATTTTCTGCTATCTGCTTTTTTTCAGCTTTTTCCAAACTATTTCCCCGCAGTGTCTTCTGGGAAATGTAGTCTTTGTTAGCTGTAGGGGTGCATCAGGCAGAAAGTTGTAGTCAGGCTCAAAGAGGTAAGGCAAATGACAGAAATTTATTTTGTACACAATGGTTCGATCATACCACATACAGGATTATTTGTTCAGGACTCTTTGAAGTAGAGCATTGTCCAAAAACAAACACAAACACAAAAATGGCTGTTTAAAGGTTCTCTATAGTTCAGGATACACAGTCTTTAACAGCAAGGATATTGCATTCCTTTTTAGCCTTGCTGGCTAAAGCACAAAAACAAAATCACATTTAAAGTCTGTGGTAGTATAGCTTCTATTCAGCTTCAAACCTTTCTTGGCTACCTTCCAAGTAAACAGATATAATCCAGGGGAAAAGAAAGCTTTGTTATAATAGCTACTTTAGCTTACCCCAGTGTCCTCATTCCAGCAGCAGGTGATTAACAAGCTTATATCACAGTTCCAGGCTTGCTCCTTAGTCCCCGTAAACTTCCCTTTTACAAACAGGAGGGAATCACGGCCACCCTGCTTGTGGACTATGGGTACCTTTTTCCTGGTAGACTCTCTTTCATGACTGGCTTGCTTTCTCTACGTTCCCAGGTTTAGAGCTTGGCAAAAGGAATAGTCCATGGAAGTGTCCTTATCATTCAGCTTCACCTCGGGCTCTCCCAGCTGCATAAGTTCTGATTCCCCGTCTTGCTCACAGTGCTCAGCTAATAGCCTCCCGGGGAATCTTGGAGTCTCTCTTGTTCCTGGTTCCAAACTCTCCTGCAGACATGCTATATGCCAATTAGCACTTTCCTGTCCTGGAAGCTCAGTTCCTCTGCTCTGCTCAGCACCAGTCAAGCTTCCCTTGCTTGCATCTGTGCCTCTGCTCGTGTCAGCCTGGCTTCCTTCTTCTCTTCCCCCTCTGTCATACTCTGGCCTAGGTTTATACTTCCAGGGCTCTAGCTCCAACTCCTCCCTACCCAGGTGACGGCAATCAGCCTGACTTCGGGCACCTGAGTGCTTGGAGAATTCACTGCCATAGGGGTTCTGGGCCCTGTATGCTCTCCCCTTCATTCCACTAGGGGGAGCATGAAATGTGGGCCACGTGGACGTTTTCTGATTCCTGGAGGTGGTTGTGGCTTTCCTACCCTGATTTGGTGAAAGGGGGCCCTTTACTAGGGTGAATTCCCTGTCTCTTTGTCCTCCCCCGGACTCCGGATAGGCCTCCTTGCCACAGATGCCAACTCCCGATGGCTTGGATTTGCCCGGCCCTGAACTTTAACCCATGAGGTGTGATGGTGGCTCTGATTCTGAAGGAGTGCAGGGTCATACCCACCAACTCGAAACCTGCTTTTTCCAGGATCATGTGCCACATAGCCTTAAACTGGAACTGGGATAGGCAGCTACAATCCTTTTAGTCTGAGACTTGGCTCCTTGTGAATCTGCGCGGCTCTATCATTTTGGTGTTTGTCCCCGCCACGCTGTGTCTGCCTCTAGTCTTGGGCTTCGCTTTCCCCTTGCTCGCCCTATGTTGTGTTCCTGAAGCCTTGATGATCCGGCCTCCGTGCACCAGTTGGCTTGCTTTCCACTGTTTCTTTGCTTGTGAGGACACCATCTCCACCTTCTCCGTCCTTCCTCTTTCCTTGTTTGGCTTGCCCATGTCCATTCTCTTTGTTTGGCTTGCCCTTATCCCTGCTGCTCCTGTGCTCCTGTTCCTTTAAAGCCTATTAAGCTCTGCCTCCTGTCCCAGTGTACTGAAGAGTTTTCCAAGAAGGCTGCTATATTGGGAGACCCTGCTCCTATGTCATCTGGACCTTGTAACTCAGCCGCTTCCCCTGGGACTGGTGTCCTGCTCCAGCTTGACCTCATCTCTCCCATGCCGATAAGTGTCCCAGTAAGCACTGTTCTCAACTCCTTTTGCTTGTCTCTTTATTGCTGAGGGGCAAACAGGGGGGCAGTGCGGGCTGAACTTTTGCCAGTTCTTGCTCCCTCGCTGGACTGCAGCCATCCTTCCAGCCTCCCTCTTGCTGATCGTGCACCGCTGAGTATATCGCTTGCGCCCCCTCTCCCCGCTATGAAGTAAGCCTGACTGGGCCTTGCACTGCCCATGACAAGATCTTGAAAGCTTCCGCCACTGCCTGTCCATGCACTGGGGCCCGATTTCGGCTGTTTGATCGCCTGCATCTCATCAGCTCTCCAAGCATGAGCAGATGCGCTCCGGGGGCCGGGACACCTAGATCAAGAAGGTGGGGGAGGGAGGCTGCTGTGCTTGGCTGCGATGCTTCTTAACTGCCGCATTGCTAGCAATCCTGAGCCTGTTCCAGCTGCCACCGACTTCCCGACTTTTCGGCACTCTGCCTCCCGCGACCCAGCTTCTCTCCTTCTCTTTTGTCTTCTTGCTGCCTGGAAAGGCTACTCTTTCACCACTGCTGCAGGAGCTCTCTCCTTATCTTACTCGCGGTTCTGGCCGAAAAGTGGGCAGCACCCTCTGCCCCCACACACCTGTCCTCATAGGAACCTGCAAGAGCCCTTCCTCTCTGGCTGCCGGTTATGGGCCAGCACCCTTTGGTGGCTGACCTCCTATAAGACGTGGAAGGAGGCAGAGAAGAAACTACTTTTTCTAGACCAATGTCTAACCCAGCACCAATATAATTTTATGCTGTATTTTATTAGTATTTATCTCACGCTTTTGCAGTAGTAACTCAAGGAGAGTTAGATTCAGGTACTATAGGTATAATATGTTCTGGGAGGACTTGAAATGGAGGACTTGCCCAAGGTCATAAGGAGAATTGGTGGGCTTTGAACCTTGGCTTTCCTGTTTCTCCGTCATGTTCATAGAGTAAAAGAATAGTCCAGTGGTTAGAGCAGGGGTGGGCAAACATTTTGACTCGAGGGCCGCAATGGGTTCATATATTGGACCCGGGGGCCGGACCAAGAGTAGATGGACGGTGTGTATGTGTGAATTAATATAAATTAAATTTAAATTTGTAACATTAAATGTTTAGATTAATTTAAGGTAGAAAAGCATAAAAAGAGTTATTTTACAAAACTTTTATGCAATGTATTTCTTTCATAAAATGAGAGAAGTTTATAGTCAGTCAGTGCACATTCCAACAGAGTGATTCGTGCCCGAGATGCGTACGCACTTACCTATACATACAAAAACGCCGAAGCCGGGAGCAGGTGAAAAGGAAGCGCTTCTACTCATCAGCAGGGACTGGTTGCTGCCAGAGCACACGGTGGTGAGTAGGGGCTCCTGGGGGACTCTCTGAATTCAGCGTGTGCAATTCCTGATCCCCAGTCGCTTGGCAGGCACTGGGAGAGGACGTTTCCGTCTTTGGGGTGACGTGGGACATAGACAGCTTTACCTTTCATTGAAGAGATAGCAATCAGAGAGCAGTGGGGCCAAGTGTTCCGACTTCGGCTGATTTCAGAGGCGTCCGAAGGCTGTGTCCGGAGGGGAAGCTCCGCCCCTGGGCCAGCGGACCTGTCTTCCCCTCCGATCTCCCGCGGACTGACAGGAGGGATCTGTGCCGCGATCGCAGCGCTGTTCTGCCCGCCGGCAGCCTGCTGCTTGCCAGGTCACGATCGCTGGCCTTTCCCGGCTTCTGCCCGCAGGAGATCGGCTCCCCGCGGAACGAAGCCCCGATCGGAGCAGCAAAGTTTTAGTGTGGGGTCACGGCCCCTCTGCCCCCCCACCCGCCCCTCTCTCCGACGCCTATGGATGATTTTAAAAACAAGTAAATCCTCCGGCCCTTATTCACGCTCTAAGCTTGAGCGTTTCTCTTTCACTTCGGCATATCCGAGGCGGCTGTTACGCTCTGCCACCGCGCTACTTCTCCTGTAGTTTCTATTTCCGCACGCGTCCGCGGGCCGGATTAAAAGGTCCGCGGGCCGTAGTTTGCCCATTCCTGGGTTAGAGCAAGCAGGTTGAGAACGTTTTCCTATCACAGACGGTGAGGCTTTGTTTATGAGATTGAGCCTTTTCATTTGGCCCAGAATGGAGATTGCTTTATGGGTCCTAATGGGTCGTGTCAGGATGCATGTCCAACAGGTCTCCGTTACCCTCTGGATCTATTTGGATCTTTTGGAGGCATTTGCCACCATCATAGTTTGCTGCTGTTCCTTCTTTTTTTTTATCTCTGGGTCTAAATGATATGCTGTTAGGCTGGTTCTCTTCATATCTTAGTGAAAGAAATCATGCCCCTTAAGATTTAGGATTAATACTCGCCTTTGCTAAATTTGAACTCAAGATGAGTTACAATTAACGTGTATTATTTTCTTGCTCAAGTGAACTCACAAACAAGGCTGTACCTCAGGCAATGGAAAGTTAAGTGACTTGCCCGGGTCACAGGGAGCATCAGTTGGAAAAGCAGGATTTGAATGCTGGTTTCTCTGTCCTCGGCCTACTTTTCTAATCAATAGACTAACTTCTCCTTATGGGGCACCCCAGGGTTCTTGATTGCCCCTTGTTTTATTTAACTTATATATGGCTCCATTGGTATGGGAAATCAGTACATTTGATCTATGCTGACAATATACACTTTGTATCTTATGTCAAGTATGGCCAGAGGGAATGGATGAAAAAGCTGAATAAATGTCTGGATATGATTTCAGGATGGCTTATACAAAATGCCCTTTACCGGTTGTTCATTTGTCTTCCTCACAAACTGATGTGTTTAGTTATGAAGGGCCAGAGTTATGGAATGCATGCCATCAGCCATACAGGAAGAGATAAATTAAGTCTGTTTCCGGAAGTATCTTAAAGCCTGAATTTTCTTTTTTTTAATCCAGGTATTTGGGGGTGGTAACCTGTGATGATGGTTCACTGTCCTATTGATTTTTTTTCTTCTTGTATAGGGATTTACAATTTTTATTTTCATTTTCGTTTCTTTCTTTATTACATATGATTATTTGTTCTTGTTAACTGCTTAATATTCTTTGTTGGTTAAAGTGTTGTTCTTCTTTTAAAGTGCCGTCAAGACAATGCTGACTCCTGGCGACCCAGCAGCCCCTGGGTTTTCTTGGCAAAGTATGATGGAAGTAGACTGCAGGCCTTTTCTTTCAAGGCAGTGGAGGGTAAAGTGATTTGCCCAAGGTCACAAGGAGTGCCAGTGGGAATCAAACCCAGATCTCTTGGGTGCTAGGCTATTACTGTAACCACTAGGCTACTCCTCCACTCCTAAAGTGTTATATAAAGTAAATAAAATAAAATTATAAGAGGGTTGCTTCTTAAAAACTACCAGCCTGGCTAGCCAGTCGGGGTAAGGGGGCCCCTTCCCCCCCCCCCAAGCCCTTACCTTCCCCTCTCTGGTAGTCTAGTGGGCATTGGGGCAGGAGCAGACTTCCCTGTTCCTGCCCCCATAATCGTCGCTAGTAAAAATGGCACCAATCTCACAGTGCTGTCTCCTAGCTAGGAGGCAGCACCACAAGATCGGCTCCATTTTTACTAGTGGCGATGATAGGGGCAGGAGCGGGGAGGACTGCTCCTGCCCCCATGCCCACTAGACTATTACCAGGGAGTTGAAGGTAAAGGTGTGGGGGGAGCCTATTGGCTAGCTGGGCTAGTAATTTTCATGGGGAGGGGGGCGACTGGCTAGCTGGGATTTCTACTTTAGATCGGGGGTGGGGGGTGGGAGAGAGGGAGGGGGGTCCTGACTGGTTAACCAGCTTTTTACTCTTGTGGCAGGGGAGCACCGATCCCCCTGGACAGTTCCTTATGAGAATTTTGAGCTGTCTGGGAGGGATTGGTGCTAAAGGGTGGATGGGGGTCCGGCATTTTCATTGTTGGTGCCACAGATCACCTGCAATGTTGAAAGGCCAGAGAAGGACCTGATTGTGTCCTCGGGAGAGGGCTCGGAGGCGACTGGGAGACAGAGCTATTACTCACTCTGTCCTCTCCTAGCACTTGCCATCCCACATTACCTGCCAATGCAGGGATTGGGGTCTCTGCAGTAAGTGCAAATGCTCCATGATATCTGCAGGGGTAAGGCTGGGATATACCCGCTGCAGATACCACAGGCCTTTTTGCAGCTACCGCGGGGCTTTTACAGCTAACATCCCGCAATAGCTGCAAAAGGATATTGCGGTTTAGTAGACAAACCCCTATAAGTTAAGATTGTAACCGCTTGTGCACATCGAGAGGTCTACATTAAGGCAATTTTCACATGTACTGATAAGGAATATATCCGATCTGCTTTCTTACTGGAATAATCAACACTAGTTGAAAAAAAAATCATTAAAGTGTGTTTTAAGCAGTGCTAAATAATGTCTTGAGGCAACTGTTGTAGAAATAAAATGAAAATATTTACAACTGTATTAATAAATGGTAAAAATACTTAAGGGCACTTTTACTAAAGTATGATAAGTTTTGCACTTACCACGCTTTTTGATAAAATTTAATGCACAGTAAGTGCAAAGGTTGTTGTGTGCTAACTCTTGGGGCACGTTTCCAGCAGGTACTACACTGTAAAGTACCCTAATGCGCAGCATCAGCAGCATTCACCCTTTACGTGGGTTCACTTAACGCCATCCGTTGAGATGATCTTACGTTCACCCATGCTAATAGCAACATTGACAACTAGTGCATGGTGGGTATTCCCATGCTAACCGCAATGGGCAGTCCACGCCCAGTCACCATCCTATCATATGATGTACAATTAGCGCACGGTAACTGTCATGCCAGCGTGGGCCCATGCTAAGTTACCGCATACTAATTCCTGCTAATTAATCAGTTAGCGCACTTTAATATAAGTGTCCTTTAGATTGTCGGGTAGTTGTTTTGTTGTCTGTATCACTGCACATAACATCCCATATGCCTTTTATAAACTTGTAATCACAGTATTTTTCAAATCTTTGTTAAAATCCAAAAAATAACTTGCTAAAACTCACTAAAGTGTGATACTATGTCAAGTTTTTCATCTTACCTTTTTTTAAAGAGAATAGTTAATTGTTCTAAATTTTTGCTAGCTATATACCAGTGACTTATAAAAACATCATATTCGGTCTACCACCAGCATATTCTGTAATCATACTCTTCATATTTGATTCCCATTACAGATGTTTTTAGGAAGAGTTAGTAGGGAATGCTCATTGTTTAGTGCTGTAAAGTATGAAAACTCATTCTTCCCAAAGCACATATCTTATGTATATTAGAGAATTCAGAAATTTATTTATTTATTTATACAATTTGTATACCATCTTAATGACAAACTGTCATTCAAAATGGTTTACTGTTTCAACTAGGTATAGAAAGGCAAGGTAGAGTTCCATGATCCTCCCAGCCCTCTCCTCCCAGTATTGACCAGTATAATCCAACACCACTGAAAGCATGCATAATCATTCACAGGAAAGAAGTATGTTTTTAAACCTTTCCTACTTCTCTTCTCTTAGGTAGGCTGGTGAACATTTCCAGTGTTCAGGGCCAACTACATTAAGAGGGTAATTCAATAAGGGGTGCAAGATTTCGATGTGAGGTTATGCACGGAAAGCAAGGTATTCTAGTGATTTGTGCACATAAACGACTATTTACATTGAGAGTGTAGTCAATCGCTCTTTTGAAAGTACACGCCATGGACCGGTGGCATGTTCCTTCAGTTTGCCTGTGCACAGGAGTGGAGCATAGTCGGAGCACTTATTTAGGCATGTACTTTACAGAATAGTCCACAACACGCATACACAGTGCTGCTCAGGTGCATCTGCGGACGCTTAAACTAATATTCGATAAAGTCAGATTTGTTCGGATTTGACTTTATAGATAAACACCATTAACACACACATTTACGTGCATAAATCTAAGTGCTACTTACAGAATTACCTCCTAAATGCCTTACTTCCTTGTGCATAATTGTACTCCAGGGACTTCTAAAAGATTCCTCTCAGTAGACCTTGGTGTCCTGGGGACATAAATTCATAATCTATTTACTAGGTACAGAGGCTTTGAATTTCTTACCACCTAAAATATTATAACCGACAGTTTAAAAGTGCATCACTCTTTAATAAGTAGCCAGGTTTTGGGGGGGGGGGGGGGGGCGTTAAGTGCTGTCAAGTCAATGCTGACTTCTGGCGACCCAGCAGCCCCTGGATTTTCTTGGCAAGGTATGACCAGTAGTAGATTGCCAGGCGTTTTCTTTCGAGGCAGTGGAGGGTAAAGTGACTTGCCCAAGGTCACAAGGAATGCCAGTGGAAATTGAACCCCAATTTCCTAGGTGTTAGGCAGTTGCTCTAACCACTAGCCTACTCCTCCAAGCTAGGTAGCCAGTATAGTTGCCTAAATAAAGGATGAGCACTCTTGTGCCTCTTCCTTCCCAACAAAAATTGAGCTTCTGTTGCTTTTTCATCCATTTCCTCATTAATCCCACATATAACACATTACATTAGTCCAAAGTATGTAATAATGACTGGGCTGACATATTGGTTTGCAAAGACAGGATTATATCTTAATGAATTAAAAAGAACATTTACTTACCTCTTATTTATTCTTTAAGCATAAAACAAACTTGTCAGCCTGTGAAGTTTCTGATTCTGAGATATTTAAAGTGCACAGTTTCTAGGCATCAGGTTAGCTGTACTGCAGAATATCCTAAAAATAGCGATACAGAAATAGAGATGTGATCTCTCCCATATATGACAGGCTGGAATCTCCAGCTCTAGTGTTGTACATCATTATCATGGAGAAGAATGCCACTTTATTTATAATTGATCTCCTCAATTTTCTTAAATAAAATATGCAGTTCCCATTTAATTCAAATTTAACATAGTTTTAAATGAATAACAGAATAGCAAAAATCCAGTAATCAAATGGTCCTTTGTTCTTTTATTTTTTTTCTTTTGCTTTACCATGCTTTTGCTTTGTGTGGACTTTGTTTGCGGCGGGAGGAGGTTTTCACCAATGAAGGTATTTTACTTAATTTTTTTCCCTTGATGAAAACAATTTGTTAAAGGGAGATACAGTCAAACCTCGGTTTTCATGATTAATCCGTTCGAAAAAGTCTGACTAAAACCGAAACGTATGAAAACTGAAGCAATATTTACCATAAGAAATAATGTAAATCCAATTAATCCGTTCCAGACACCCAAAAATATTCACAAAAAATACATTTTATAGAGAATAACTATATTTTACATACAGAAAACAATGAGAAATAAATATAAATGACTAATGAAATGGATAAATGAACATTTAACATCACTGAAAGCAAGCTAAGTACAGTACTGTACAGTACAGTATGTTAGCATCTGGCCTTAGCCACCCCTGACAAGCTGCTGTGCCCAGCTCTCTTCGGAATCACATTGAATTCAGCCCATTAAAATACCTTTACATTATCTGCTCAATGCTTCTGAATGGCAGAAAATCTTAATGATATAGCTTCAGACGTACCCTGCAAGAGAAAGAACTGCCTCCCACATTCATGCAACATCTCCTGCTTACATTGACAGCTTTTCTTCCCTGCTACCTCCGAGCCTGAGGGGGCGCTCCAGAGAACGGGCAGGCGGTGGACGAGATCGGGGCCTTCCTCTCCGCGCAATCCTTGCCTCTCTAACTCTGACCAGGCTCGAGGATGTGTTTCATTTACGTGCTCAGCTGGCTTTCGCTTCTCATCACGCTGGCGATCGGTGAGTCCGGGGAGCAGTGCTGCCGGGACCGGGCGGGCGTTCTGGCAGTGTATACAGACCGGTGTGCAGCGCGAGGGTGTATGTATTTACAGTACTGTACTTTACGAAAACCGAGGCGATGTATGAGAACCGGGACAAAATCTCAGTCAAAAAAGACGTTGAAAACCGAAGCGATGTATGAGAACCGGGACAAAATCTCAGTCAAAAAAGACGTTGAAAACCGAAGCGTATGAAAACCGGGGCAAATGAAAACCGAGGTTTGACTGTATAGCTGATTCTTTCTTTTTCTTTTTGGTCAACTAATTTAATTTTCTGCTTTGGAGGGAGTGGAGCAGAGGATAGATGGGATTTCTTTTGCTCTTTATGGAACAAGTAGGTGCAGTAAGCACGTATGAGGAGACCTAGGCAAGAAGAGGGATGAAAGGAATGAGGAACACGTCATAGTTCTTTTGGAGTCACTCACTGGGGCTCAGTGAATCTTTCAGGCCACAGAGAGTCCTTTATTCATATTTGGGGGTCATTTGGGCCATGAAGGTCCCTGTATTCATATGCTAGGATGGGGTTATTAGAGCCACTGAGGGCCCATTATTTACATTTTCCTAAGTCCGCTTATCTTGCTCATCCAGGAGGCTGCCTACTACTACATTGTTGACGTTCTTCTGGTGGCCTTTACCAACTCGCTATCTCCCGATCTCACGGCATTCAATAACCACCTGCACAAGGTATCTAACTGGCTAAGAGAAAATCAGTTGAAGCTCAATATCGCCAAGACCTCAGCCATCTGCCTTACCGGGGCCGCCTCAGTTCTCACTCTCGCTCCCATTCCCCTCTCACCACATTTCAAGTACTTGGGAGTCTTCCTTGACTCAGATTTGTTTTTCAAAAAACAGGTTAGCCATGTTTTGCAGTCTTCGTTCCTCACACTCCATCAATGCTGAGCCCTCTGCCCCTTTTTGGATTCCTCAGCCCAACACCCACTTGCTCTCAGTTACATCATCTCTCACGTGGACCACTGTAACTGTGTATATTCCAGCATATCCAATCTGAACTAAAAGGATTTCAAACAATTCAAAACACCACAGCATCCACTCTCACACAAGCAGGTTTGATCACATCACCCCACTCTTATTTTGACACCACTAGCTCCCTGTCTAAAGCCATATTAACTACAAAATTCTCACCCTAACTCATAAGGTTTTATACACTGATAGTTTACTTTGTCCTCTATGATCTCCTTTCACGCCCTTGCTAAAGCCCTTCACTCTTTAAGCGACTACCGCCTAGACATTCCTCCAGTCTCCCTCGCCAGACTGGAAAGTACTAGAAGGGACCCTATGGAACATCCTTCCACTCACCCTCCACACCAAACCATCTTACAAAACATTCAAATCAGCTTTAAAAATACATCTTTTCCACCTTTTATTTCATGAAGGACACTACTCAACATAATAGGTGGCACCTGCAATCTGCAACCGGAATTCTTTACCCATAACCCTTGCCCCCCCTATATATTGTGCCTTATTTTTCCCTTCCTGTAAGTCTTTATTCTTTCTCCTCTGTCACTGTCCTATGATGATTTGTAGTTCCTTTCTAGCTTTGATTTAGTTTGTTACTGTAAACCGCTTTGCTGTGTACTTGAAAGGCAGTATATTAAACCTTAATAAACCATAAACCATGACACTTGGGACTTAGGTAGGCACAAAAGACTTTTGTGTTAGCTGGTGGGTTACTATAAATTGTATAGCTTAGTGCAGCGTACAGTAATCGATCACTTTGCACATCGATTAACACAAGTTATTAGCACATTAGGATTAACACACTTTAGTGCATAGGTCCTCCTTAATCTGTCTAGTTCTGTCATTTAAAAAAGTTAATTCTCCAGGACCAAGCAGGAAGTCAGTCCTCACTGATGGGTGACGTCGGTGCTGACGGAGCCCTCGCGGAGCAATTTCCCCAGCTTTCGAAGAAAGCTTTTGGGAATTGCAGCGCGCATGCGCGGTCCCCTTCCCGCCCAAGGGTGCCATCTTGCTCAGTCTTCTTTTTTCCGCGGAGCCCTACAGACGTAGTTTGTGATCACCGCTGAAAAAGTTGATTTTTTTCGTTCTGTTTTTCTCGTTTCGACGCCGTGTCCTTTTCCCGCCCGGCCTCGATACTCCGGTGTCGAGTCCATTCACTATTTTTCGGTTTTTGTCCTTCATGACTGGCGTTCCCGCCACTTTTTTCTTTTTCTCTGGCAGCACGGTCTTTTGACCTCGCAGGGGCCCTTTTTCCCCCGATGGCTGCCAGCGGGTTTAAAAAGTGTGATCGGTGTACGAGGCTTATGTCTCTTACCGACACACACGACTGCTGCCTCCGCTGCCTCGGACCCAATCATGACCCGATGATTTGTGGTCTGTGTACCAAAATGTCCTCGAAGGCATTGAGGAGTCGGCAGTCTCAAAAGGAGCGAATCTTCTCTGACTCCGCGTCCGGCCAGGCCCGGACCTCGTCAGAGGCTTCGACGTCTAGTGACTCCGGCCCCGAGCGTCGTCGGAGCTCCTCTGAGTGTGGGGGTCTCCCGACCGGGAACATCGTCGGAGGAAGAAACCCGCGAGGGCGGCGTCGGAGGACGCTCCTGGTTCCTCGAGGGCCAGGTCACATAGCCCCGATAGCCACCCCGGGTCCTCGGAGTCGGAGAGGCCTTCGAAGCATCCTCATCTCGAAGTGGAGTCTCCTGGACACGTGAGTACTATAGTCCTCGTGGACTCGCCTCCGAAGGAGCCGACGTCGGGGCCCGAGTCGTGGGCTGCTGGGTCTCCTGAGCTTGGACTCAGGTTGACGGCCTTGGAGAGCAGTTTCGCTGCCTTCATGGACCAGCAGTGGGCATTGATTGCTGGCCTTGCCGGTGCTTCTGCCCCGACCACCGGGATGTCGACGTCCAAGTCGACCCCGGAGGCCGAGCCGATCCTCGAGTCCATGCGGGCTCGAGTCGATCCTCGGCCACGGTCTCCCTCAGCCTCCCGTTCGGGACCGAGGTCATTGACGCCGGCCTCGGCGTCTGGGCGGAGGTCCTCGGTGGCTGCCTGCACGGAGCCGCTCGATTCCTCCACGGAGGAGTCGGGCTGGGACACGGAGGAGGACGAGTCACCCGGTTCTTTTCAGACTCGGTGCGTCCCCTCCGACTTGCCCGAGTCTGAGCCTCAGAGACGGTCCCCCCGGAGGATACCCGGTTCTCGGACTTTGTGAGGGATATGGCCAAGGCTTTGGCCTTCCCCGCGGATCCCGAGGAGGAGCCTCGAGCCGAAGAGCTCGAGGCCCTCCAGTATGACTCTCCCCCGAAGGAGGCCTTTATTGTACCGGTTCCTCCGATGCTGGAAAGACTTCTCTTCCGCATGTGGGAGAACCCGGCGTCGACGCCGGTGTTAAGCAAGCGGGTCGATTCCATGTATCGAGTCCGCAAGAGCCCCGGGTTCCAGAAGGCACAACTACCGCACCATTCCATGGTGGTGGAATCGGCCATGCATCGACTCAAGAGTCAAAAGATGCACTCCTCGGTGCCTCCCGGCAAGGAGGCCCGGAACCTGAATGCCCTCGGTAGGAAGTGCTTCCAGGGCTCTATGCTTGCTTGTCGAGTCCAGACATACCAGCTCTACATGGGCATGTATCTCCGAGACCTGGCAAAGGAAATTGCCGGATTCTCTGCTGGTCTCTCCGAGGAACCTTTGCAGAGGTTCCAGGCCTTGTCCACTGGTATTCGAGAGTGCTCGAAGTTTATTTCTCGAGCAGCCTACGATGGCTTCGAAGCATCGGCTCGAGTAGCCGGGGCAGGCATCGGTGCCCGCCGACAGGCTTGGCTTCAGTCATCCGACCTCGAGCCATGGGTGCAGGACAAGTTGGTCGATGTCCCCTGCAGAGGTGAAAACCTCTTTGGCAAGCCCATGGCTGAAAAAGCTGCACAACTCGAGACCGAGACTCTAACCAGGACTCGCCTGTCCAGAAAGACCTCTGCCCCTTCACAGAAGAGGAAGGGCTCGGGGAAAAAGCCCTTTTATCCGAGGAAGGTGTCTGCCTATAAACAACACCACCCACAATATCAAGCCTCAGCAGCTCCCCATCAGGGTCAGCAGGCTAAGGGACAGGGTAATGTGTCCCGTAGGCAGAAGGCCCCCAAGCCCACTACACCGGCCCCTGCTCAGCAGGGTGGGGGTTTTTGACTCCGTAAGCATAGCCTCTTCCCCCCCGCTGGCTTCTCTCAGCACAGGAGGCCGGCTGGCCCATTTTGCCCACAGGTGGTCAGCCATAACATCAGATACCTGGGTGCTTCAGGTAGTTCAAGAGGGCTACCTTTTGCATTTTCACTAAGTACCTCCCTCCTACTTTCCAGGGGAGCCTCCAAGACCCCCTCTGCACAGGGACTTACTCCTTCAGAAGTTTTTATTTATTTATTTATTTAGCTGTATTTATATCCCGCTTTTCACCGGGTCAAAGCGGTCAATTGGGGGATACATTTACCACAAGGGGATATGAGACATATATGCTAATACTTACAGGGAACATGGGCAATGGAGGGTTAAGTGGCTTGCCCAAGACCACAAGGAGTGCCTATAGGACTAGAAATCCCAGTCCCTCCGGCCTGAGATTGCTGTCCGCAGGTGGGATTTGAACCCCCGGCCCTCCAGCCTGAAGTACCTTGTCCTAACCACTAGACCACTCCTCCCTCCGGAGTTGGCAAGTCTTCTTCAGGGACAGGCTGTGGAACCGGTGCCCCACCACCTGAGAAGTCACGGCTTTTATTCCAGGTACTTTCTGATACCAAAAAGAACAGGAGGCCTCAGACCCATCCTAGACTTGCGCAACCTCAACAAGTTCCTGCAAAGGGAAAAGTTCAAGATGCTTACCCTTGGAATCCTGCTGCCCTACCTCCAGCAGGGAAATTGGCTATGCTCCTTGGATCTAAAGGATGCTTATACTCACATCCTTATCCATCCGGACCACAGGCAATATCTAAGATTTGTTGTGGCAGGGAATCATTATCAGTACAGGGTACTGCCCTTTGGCCTGTCCTCTGCTCCCAGGGTGTTCACCAAATGCCTGGCAGTGGTGGCAGCCTTCCTGAGGCTTCAAGGCCTCTTTGTCTTTCCCTACCTGGACGACTGGCTCATCCGGGCACAGTCTTCCCTGGAAGTCACTCAGGCCGCTCATCGCACTGTGGCTCTGCTTCAGCACTTGGGGTTTGTCATAAACTTCGCAAAGTCCACTTTGCTCCCCTCTCAGGATCTAGAATTCATAGGAGCACAGTTGGACACTCTGCAAGCTCGTGCCTTCTTGCCTCTGGAATGGGCCAACCGGCTCAGAGCTCTGGCCAGCAGATTTCACAGCACTTCCCTGGTCCCGGCCAGGCAATTCCTGCAGCTGCTCGGCCATATGGCTTCCACGGTCCATGTCACACCGAATGCCCGTCTACATATGAGGCCTGCTCAGTGGAGCCTTCGCACTCAATGGCATCAAGCCACAGGGAGCCTTGCGGACTTAGTACAGATCTCCGACCGCCTGGTCTCCTCTCTGCAATGGTGGCTTCATCTGCCCAATCTGATACTCGGCATGACTTTTCAGTCTCCTCCGCCTTCCCAAGTGCTGACGGCAGATGCCTCTCTCCTGGGATGGGGAGCACATTGCCAGGGGACATGTACTCAAGGCCTTTGGACCCCTTGGGAGGCTGCTCAGCAGATAAACTTCCTGGAGCTCAGGGCGATCTGCCTAGCTCTACGGACCTTCTCTCACCTCACCTCTCATCAGTCTGTACTAGTCCAGACGTACAATCAAGTTGCTATGTTCTATGTCAACAAACAGGGGTGCACCGGCTCCCTCCTCCTATGTCAGGAGGCTCGGAGACTGTGCTCTTGGGCAGTCGACCATGGCATCCTCCTCAAAGCGGTTTACCTGCCAGGACAGGAAAATTACCTAGCCGACAAACTGAGCAGGATTCTGCAGCCACACGAGTGGAGGTTAGACCCATTGGTTGTTCAGCGGATCTTCCTCCGGTGGGGCCTCCCCACCATGGATCTTTTTGCCAGTCCTCTGAACCGGCAACTTCCCAGGTTCTGCTCCAGGCACCCGCACCCGCTCAGAGTTGTGGCAGATGCTTTCCTCATTCCGTGGTCCACGGGCCTACTGTATGCCTTTCCTCCCACGCCACTCGTGTCCCAGATGCTTTTCAAGGTTCTCCGGGACAGGGCCTCGGTAATCCTGGTAGCGCCCCGGTGGCCGAGACAGCCCTGGTTCCTGCTACAACTGGCAGTGGACACTCCTCTTCCTCTGGGGTTTCAGCCCGATCTCCTGACTCAGGATCAAGGCACTCTCCTGCACCCCAACCTCCGGGCCCTTCACCTGATGGCCTGGCTGCTGAAAGGGTAGTCCTAGCTCCGCTACTCCTCCCTCCGGAGGTGGAAGATGTCGTCCTAGCGTCTAGGTGACCATCCACCCGGAAGTCTTACGCCCTTAAATGGTGTCCCCTTCTCCTGCTTGGTATCGGTGGTACTGCAATACTTGCTTCACCTTTCCAATCTCGGCCTCAAGTCCAACTCTGTAAGGGTCCACCTCAGTGCTCTCTCTGCACATCATTCGCCGGTGGACGGCAGGCCTCTTTCCGCACACCCCTTGGTGGCGCGTTTTCTCAGAGGCCTCCTTCTGCTTAAGCCTCCCTTGCGCCCACCAGCCCCTGACTGGGATCTCAATGTGGTCTTGCAGCGGATTACCTGTCCGCCTTTTGAACCTATGACTACCTGCCCTCTTCGTTTCCTTTCTTGGAAAACTCTCTTCTTGTTAGCCCTTACCTCCGCTAGGCGCGTTAGTGTACTGCAAGCCCTAGTGTCTGAGCCTCCTTACACTAGGTTCTACCCAAATAGGGTGGTCTTACGGACTCACCCAAAGTTTCTTCCAAAAGTGGTTTCCCCTTTTCATCTCAACCAAGAGGTGGTTCTTCCAACCTTCTTTCCCAGGCCGCATACCAGCCGGGCTGATACAGTTCTGCATACCCTGGACTGTAGGAGGGCCTTATCCTTCTACCTTGACCGTATGCGGGAGCATAGAAAGGCTGTTCAGCTTTTTGTTTCTTTTGACCCCAATAGGTTGGGGGTGCCTGTCTCCACGCGTACTTTGTCCATCTGGGTAGCTGACTGTATCGCCTGGGTTTATGGGGTAGCCGGCCTCTCCTTAGAGAGTCGAGTCACGTCTCACCGTGTCAGGGCGAAGGCTGCGTCAGTGGCTCATCTCCGCTCTGTTCCGTTGGCAGACATCTGCCGGGCCGCTACTTGGTCTTCAAGCCAGACTTTTGCGGCTCATTACTGCCTGGAGAGGGAGTCCCGCAGGGACAGTGCTTTCGGACAGGCAGTCCTCCACAATCTCTTTGAGGTTTAGGCAACTCCTACCCTCCGGCCCTGGTGTTGGGCTACCGGCCGGGAGCGTATTCAGAGAAGATTCCTTACTTCTGTACTGCTGAGCTAGAGGGAGCTCATTTTTCTGCTTGAGGTCTCCGGTAGCCTTAAGCTTGGGAGTCCCATCAGTGAGGACTGACTTCCTGCTTGGTCCTGGAGAAAGAGTAGTTACTCACCTGTAACAGGTGTTCTCCAGGAGCAGCAGGAATCAGTCCTCACAACCCTCCCTCCTCCCCTCGGAGTTGCAGTCATTCTTATCCATTGTTTTTGCTAACTTTTTTGCTGTCTTTTCGCTATGTCATCAGATTGAGCAAGATGGCACCCTTGGGCGGGAAGGGGACCGCACATGCGCGCTGCAATTCCCAAAGGCTTTCTTCGAAAGCTGGGGAAATTGCTCTGCGAGGGCTCCGTCGGCGCCGACGTCACCCATCAGTGAGGACTGATTCCTGCTGCTCCTGGAGAACACCTGTTACAGGTGAGTAACTACTCTTTACTGCATACTTATTTTAGAAGTGCTTTCAACGTTTCTACCAGTTTTGTAAGAAAATCGCTATTAAACAGGTTTCTAACCTGCTGGGCAATTGAACTCCAAAATATTTTTAACAAGCATCTATTTGTTGTAGCTGCAGCATTGAAATACCTTGTGGCGTTTTCCCCTTTTGCACAACATAGGGAAAACTCTTTAGTACATCTGGACTATTTATATTTTATAAACCAAAAAGCCTGCTTTACATTCTTTTGTATGGGAAGCTGTATTTATTGTCTGAAACTTGCTCAAAATGTCTAACCCATGAAATTGTCATTTGCAGTAAGCTTTGCCTTTAATCTTTAACAGCAGTTTTCAACATGTTGAAACTAAACAGCAGTTGATTGAGAGCCTGATTCATCGAGAGTTTCTGCCCCTAAGCACAAAGATAGGAGCAAAAGCTTGATGCATAAAGTCTTGTTTTTAAACTATGGTAGTACAGTGTGTTTGAATAAAAATTGTAAAATAAGGTGCATGTATTTCACTCTGCTCCTGTTGTATAATTTGTAGACATCAGCCTGTCATAGTCCTTCTTGCTCATTAAGAACATGAAACAAGGAATCATATAACCAGCAGGCTGGCTTATATGTGAGAAGTTCAAAGAAGCATTCAAAAGGTTTGTGGAGGAAAAAATTCATGTTTTCCTTCACAAAAACATAGTGATGTTGCCCTTGAATATATAGAAACAGAGAAAAATGATAGCAGATAAAGACCATATGGCCTATCCAGGCTGCCCTTCCATACCAGCTATAAGCTTTATAATCCCTTTTTAGCTTAAAGATCTTCTGTGTTTCTCCAGTGCTTTCTTGAGTTCAAATATGGTTCTCTTCTCTACTGCCTCCACTGGGAAGCTATTCCATGTGTTTTTCTATTTGCATATATGTTGACCATACTGGCATGGGTCAGGCATGGACAGTTACCTGGTGAATTTGACTTTTACTGTATGTTCATTATGTTTACCTGTTGATAAGTGGCAAATGCTAGAGCTGAGTTTCTTGAGAGCACATAGTAGTTAAAATAAAATTTTATCTGTGGTATTTGTTAAAATATAATCCTGCAATCTCCAGGAACAAGCATATGGGTGACATCTTCACTGTCGGAGCCCTGCGCAAGAACACTCCCCGGCATCCAGTAGGAATGCTTTTGGGAGCATCCCTCCATGTATGCGTGCCTGCCTTTCCGCCTTCCCAGCAATTCTCCTCAGTTGCCTTTTTTTCCGCAGAGCCATTAGGACATTGTCCTCTTCCCGCTGTTAAAATTCGTCTAAGTGCATTCGGGTACATCATGCTTCGCCTTCCCATCGATCTGGTTCTGTACCAGATGTCCCGGCCTCTTTTTTTTTTTTTTACTTTATATTTTTTATTTTTCTTTTATTTTCAGCTTAATTGTTCCTTATTTCACGGCGTTGCCGCTTGCTTGGCTGGCCTAGGCCACCATTGCTTCTTTTGATTTTGCTTCTGTGGTCTTCTCAAACATGGAGAAACCATATAGCGGTTTAAAAAAATGGACTAAGTGCTGAAACACTATCTCTGTTACGCTAAGCACAATTTGTGCCTAAAGTGTTTGGGCCCGGACCAAGATGCTGCAGCTTGCCCCTTGTGTCAGCAAATGACCAGGAGGGGACTTAAAAACCGTGAACAACGGGGGAAGCTGTTTCCATCAGACTCAGCCACTTCAACACACTCTAAGGTGGCCTTCAAACCCTCATAGGCATCTACCATTGCATGGTTCCCATGCCTCTTCGAAGCCCAAACATAAAAGTAAACATAAGTCCTCCTCAGAGGCAAAAAGGGTATCGAAGATCTAGATGTCGGCATCTGACACTGATTCTCAGATCGACATTGAGACTCCCCAAGAGGGGAACTGGACTTGAACCAGTCAGTAAAACAGCCCTGGTGTGAGGATACTTCCTCCAAAGCACTAGAGGGGTAGTGGGATGTTCCCGAGGCGTCGACATCTGGTGAGTTCACAGTTCCATTTTCTGAGACGGTGGCGCAAGGCCCCGTGCAGAAATACACCCAGACACCTTCAGTCTCCCTCGACCAGCAAGTGCTGGCTATCAAGCAGAGTCTGGCTGCTATCCTGGCAGCAGTAGTGCCAGGGCCCTTGAGGCCTTCGTGATCCGGAGACCTGATGCCCAACCTCAATGTTGGTGCATCAAGGCACTCAGAGGCATTACTGACGGAACCAGCACCATCACAAGCTCTGGGGCCAATACCCCCATTAGAGCCCTATGCCCTTCACTCCTACTGCTAACTCCAGACTTCGCTTCTTTCACCTTGCTGCACCTTACGCCTGGAACATGCTACCGATGTCTATACACCAGGCACCCTCTCTAGCCCTCTTTAAATCCAGGTTGAAATCTCACCTCTTCTCTGTTGCTTTCAGATCTTGACTTCTGTGTCGTGACTAGATTGTATGTACCGTGTTTTGTCTTGACTTGATTGTTAGCTCTGTGTTTGTCTTGATTAGATTGTAAGCTCTGACGAGCAGGGACTGTCTCTTACATATCTGTACAGCGCTGCGTATGACTGGTAGTGCTATATAAATGCTCAATAATAGTAGTAGTAGTGTTGAGGCACCTCAGTTCTGATTCCTTGGTGCATTGGTGCCAAGACCCAATGTCTGTATCAGAATGGTATTGATGTCATTGTACTGACCCACACTATCTTGACTTCTTACCAAGTACTGATTCTGCCTACTCACAACCAGACTCCGTAGAACTCCCGGACTCCGTAGAACTCACAACCAGACTCCGTAGAACTCCTGGACATTCCTTCGGACCCTTCTCCACTGCATGAGCAGCGTCGGTCATCACGCGAGG
Organism: Ichthyophis bannanicus; assembly: GCA_033557465.1. Lineage (NCBI taxonomy): Eukaryota > Metazoa > Chordata > Amphibia > Gymnophiona > Ichthyophiidae > Ichthyophis > Ichthyophis bannanicus. The sequence continues at coordinate 71,258,060 of CM066046.1, read as the reverse complement.
ATATGTCTTTTCAAGATTTCATCCAAGACATGGTGGCAGCACTCTCGATGATGGTAACCACTGAGACTGAACCAAGAGCTGAAGAACTCAAAATTATTCAATATCCTTCAATGCCCAAGGAGGCTGCTACACTACCGATACATTGTATCCTCCAGGACCTCATGTGGTAGGCTCCCTTTACGGTTGCATCGGTCAACAAGAGGCTAGAAACACTCTATAGGGTTCCTTCTTGTCCAGGTTTTCAAAAGCCTCAGCTACCACATAATTCTATGTTGTGGAATTGGCAATGCATTGAGTTAAGAGTTCTAAAAATCACTCTTCGGTTCCCCCAGGAAGGGAGTCGAGGACTCTCGATGCATTTGGATGTTGATGCTTCCAAGCAATTATTCTAGCATCCAGGATTAACTCGGGGCATTTTCTCCAAATGGGTTAATTTTACGGATACCATGACAGTCGTGAACCTCACTCCTACAGAGTATGTGAAGTATGAGCTTAGTCTCTCAAATTTACTGCTAATGCTCGGCACAATACTTGCATTGTGCCAAAGAGAGCTATATGCTTTACATGGGTATGCTTTTGAGGGATGTAGCTAAAAGTCTGGCCGAGTTCTCCACCCTGTTGCTAAGTGACAAGCAAGGTCCATATCAGGCCCTGGTCAAACATGATCAGAATACCTCCAAATTAGAAACATAGCAACATGATGGCAGAACAAGACCACATGGCCTATCTAGTCTGTCCTTCCATATCAACTACAATAGTCCCCTTTTTACCTTTAGAGATCCTCTGTGTTTGCCCCATGCTTTTTTGAATTCAAATACTGTCCTTGTGTCTACCATCTCTAATAGGAGACTATTCCAGGTATCTACCACTCTTGCCATAAAGAAATATTTCCGCATATTACTCCTGAGTCTATCCCCTTTCACTCTCATCCTATGTTCCCTCGTAGCAGAGCTTGTCTTCAATTGAGAGAGACCCTCCTGTGCATTTATGCCACGGAGGTATTTAAAGATCTCTATCATATTACCCCATCCTGCCTTTCCTCTAATGTATACATATTAAGATCTGTAAGTCCGTCCTAATATGCTTCATAATGAAGACCTCTAACCATTTTATAGGCACTCTCTGCACCGACTCCAACCTGCTTATATCCTTTTGAAGGTACGGTCTCCAGAATTGCACACAATACTCCAAATGAGTTCACACCAGAGACTTATACAAAGGCATTATCACCTCCTTTTTTTCTGCTGGCCCTTCCTCTCCCTATACACCCAAGCATCATTCTGGCTTTTGTAGTTGCCTTTTCTACCTGTTTAGCTACTTTAAGATCATCAGCCACAATTACGCCAAGGTCCCGCTCTTCTTTCATGGACAGAAATATCTCACCAGCTACACTGTACAGCTCTTTTGGATTTTTGCAGCCTAAATGCATGACCTGCATTTTTTAGCATTAAATTTCAGTTGCCAAATTCTAGACCATCCTTCAAGCTTAGCTAGATCCGGCCTCATGTTAGCGACGGGTGCACCTACTCTTGCCGTATATTTGCTGGGCAGACTGGATGGACCATGCTGGTCTTTATCTGCCGTCATTTACTATATTACTATGACTCCTTCCTATGTGTCTACTCTATTGCAGATTTTGGAATCATCCACAAACAAGAAAACCTTACCTGACAGTCTTTCTGCAATATCACTAACAAAGATGTTAAACAGAATCGGACCAAGGACAGATCCCTGCGGCACACTACTGGTAGCCGCCTTCTCCTCAGAGTGAGCTCCATTTACCTGTACCCTTTGTCACCTCCCACTCAACCAATTTCTAGCCCAATCAATAACTTTAGAGTCCATCCTTGGGGTGCTCAGTTTGTTTATAAGTTATCTGTGCGGAACGGTGTCAAAGGCTTTACTGAAATCTAAATAAACATCATCTAGGGCTGTCCCTCTGTCCAACTCCCTGGTCACCCAGTCAAAGAAATCAATCAGATTTGTCTAACAAGACCTGCCTCTGGTGAATCCATGCTGCCTCGGATCCTGCAATCCATTGGACTCCAGAAACCTCACTATTCTCTATTTTAGAAGCCTTTCCAATAATTTGCTAACAACAGAGGTTAGACTAACCAGCCCGTAGTTCTCAGTATCATCCTTGCATCCACGTTTGTGTAAAGAGACCACATATGCTTTTCTCCAGTCCTCTGGTACCACTCCTGACTCCAAATAGGCATTGAATAGGTCAGACAGTGAGCCACTAGAATTTCCCTAAGTTCCCTCAGTATTCTTGGATGTATCCCATCTGAACTTACAGCCTTCTCACTAGGGCTGCATTTGATGCCTTTGAGTCCTCCGGTAGGGCAACAGCAGTCTGTATAGGAACCAGAAGAATGGCCTGGCTGCAAATGTTCAACCTTGAACAATGAGTTCAAGATAACATTTCCTGTACCAGAGAGAACCTCTTTGGAAAAGGGCAGAGAGAAACGGCTTGCGAGATAGAGATGGATGATCTCACCCTAAAACGCCTGTCTTGAAAGACGACTAATCCAGCTAAGAAGAAGACTTCCTCCAAGAAGTCCTCCTACCCCAGGAAGAGAAAGATACTACCCTTCCTGCCTTATTCTTCTTAACAGTCTCACCAGCCACACCGGAAGCAGCAGGGGCAAAGTCAGGCATTCTATTTGCTTTCTTGGCCACCGCTGCACACTGGGCGGAGGGTTTCAACGTGTTATCCACAATGACTCCTGAATCTTTTTTCTGGGTGGTGGTTCCTAATGTGGAACCTTGCATCATGTAACCATACTTTGGGTTGTTCTTTCCTAGGTGCATAACTTTATAGTTGTCCACATTCAATTTCATCTGCCATTTGAACGTCCAGTCTTCCAATTTATCAAGGTCCTCTTGCAATTTTTCAGAATCCTCTTGGGTTTTAACAACTTTGATTAATTTTGTGTCATCTGCAAATTTGACTACCTCACTTGTTATTCCCATTTCCAGGTCATTTACAAATAGGTTAAAAAGCAGTGAACCCAGCATAGATGCCTGGGGTACTCCACTATTCACCTTTCTCCATTGGGAAAATTGGACATTTAGCTGTACCTTCTGCTTTTATTCACTCCGTATTAATTGGAGGTCAGGGGATGTTCTAGTCTGGTGTTTAGAGTTTTATACCAAATGTGTTAGTCATCTGTTAGGATAGCTACCACTGAGGACCTGTTGTCTGCTTATAAAGAATTTGCAGATGATTGTCCTATTGACCTCCCCACATGATGCTTCCCAAGAGTAAGATATATCCCTTATTGCAATCCGAATCTAAAGGTATGAGGAATTACATTCAGGAAAGTCTAGAGAAAGGGTTCATTATACCCTCTACATTTTCAGTTGGGGCAGAATTCTTTTTTTCATAGGGAAGACTAAAAAGGTCTCAAGAAAATCTCAAGTGTATTGTAACCTGATCCGTATTAAGGAGGAGAGTGGAAGACAGCTTTCAACTCCCAGGATGGGTATTATGAATATTTGATAATGCCATTTGAACTGTATAGTGCTCCCATTGTCTTCCAAGATTTTGTTTACCATGTCTTCAGAGAGTTGTTTGGACAATGTTATATATCTGGATAACATGCTTATTTACTTCTCCACCCTTACCCTTCATAGATGATATGTTAAGAATGTTCTCAAATGTTTAAGGAATGATCATCTGTATGCAAAAATTGAGAACTGCTTGTTTGAGGTCATCAGGATTCCTTTCTTGAAGTCACCATAGTTAGTTTATTCCATAGAGGTCACTGGACATAATTTCTATCTCCGTGACTGCTTTCACAAAAGGTTTTGAGTAAAAACTCTCTCCTGGATTGAGTCACCTCTGTTTCACTTCTATTTGTAGAGAACTCTTAGAATTTTCAGTTGTTTTGAAGTTTCCTTAATTTTTGATTTGGCCATGACTTGTTCAGAATTGGTGTATAGAGCAGCATTAGTCAAATGGTTTTTTTCTTACCATTGAGCCATTTGATTTCTCATTGACTATTTTTCTATTGATGCCCCAGAAGCAGAAGACTCCCAGCAGCTTTAGTAAGTGCAGGCATTGTGCCAGGATGGTGTCTATCACCAACACAATGAACTGTGCCTGGCTTGTTTTGGACCCAAATACGACCTCCCTAGTTGTGCCACCTATCAAAATATGATTCTTACGAGTATTTTTGGCTGTCAAGAGCAGAAGGAAAAGCTCGTCAATTCATATAAACCTGATCCAAGTACATCAGTGACATCAACCTCCAATGGGCCTGGAGTTGCATCGGATGTAGGGGATGCAATGAATATGGAGAAATCAAGGTATGTGTTGAGCCTAGTCCAAAGGCATATACACAGCAGCATATGAAGAACTCAGAAGTGCTGATGCATAGATGAACTGTTCGCCTTCAGTGCTCCTCTGCTTTTAGACTAACAGCTTCCCTGTAGTTGTCTCTGCATATCCTTATCAAAGTGTCAGTTCCAAGTGACTCTTCTGTATTATGGATGGAGAAAGAAAAGATCCTCACGTGCCAACAAATGCAGACAGACACCAAGAAAATGTGGTGGAAGCAGAAATTATCCTAATTGTACTGAGTGCCACTGGACTGATTAAAGACTTTCCAAGCGCATCTTTTTGTGTTGCCTATGCATATTACACTTTGTGAACTCCAGAAGGAAGCTCTCTTTGGAACAATGCAAGTGCCGAGGTAAGCATTAGCAATGAATAAACTCCAAATATCCTGGCATTAGAGCGAGGTTAATTTCTGTCATGGTATGTGCAAAATTAATCCATTTGGAGACATTACCCTATCAAAAACCACCTACTATATGCCCATTGGGGTACAAAGGAATACACTGCTCTTTATGGTAAAGATTGTGTTTACCTTTCAGTAAGGCAAAGGAATCTTACATACTGTTTTAGACGTCTCATTTTGAGTTTCTTGATGGTTTTTCATAGTTCGTATATCATGCTCTAAACAGTAATTTTGAATGGGTTTTTTTAAACTTATAAAAATTGTGGGAGGTGTTAGATTCTGCCAAGTGAATGGTTAAAGCAATATCTATCTAGAAGTGAACAAAATTTGAAGATTACATTTTTTAAAATACTGCTGTGGTTTGGAACTAAATTTTGTGTTGGCTCCATGAAAACATTCTGAAAAGTACTTTAAAGCTATTATTTTATTTTTGAATGCTGACGGTCTATATTCGTTCAGAAATGGTTTCCACATGCATTGCCAAAGGTGACACCAGATAGCTTTGGTAGTGGTCAATAGACATCTTTGCTTTTTGATGAATGAGAAAATTCAAGAGCTGAACCCACAGTATTGCTTTCCCATTTGTTAAACAGATGTGTTACTTTAGTTCCATTTGAAATAGTGGCCAAGCCTACATAATATTTATAAAACAGGAGATGACTAATGCCACTAAATTCTTAAATAGCTTATAGTTTTAAAGAAAGTAGTTATTGAAATATAGTGTGTCCATATATTGCTTTTAAGGATCAATCAAGAAAACTAATACATTTTAAACCTGTAAGAGAAGATACTTTGTTTTTTATGTATTTTATTTATTTATTTAATACTCTTATATACCGCGCTATTCGACATCAGTGCGGTTTACATGGAACATCAAAGCAGTTTTACAGTGGGGTTACACCGTAAATTACAGATAACAGGGAGATTAACTTGGATAACATGTTGACTATATACACAAAGGCATAAGGTGAAAACCCTATAACAATTTAACTATATACACAAAGGCATAAGGTGAAAGCCCTATGTATGCATTTTAGAAACATTACTCCAAGAAATTTAATCTCGTGCGCCAAAAGAAAAACACACAAAGAAATAACTATATGACCAGGAGATACTTTTTCGCTATTGATAGGGCCCAATATTAAGAAATTTAGGATAACCAAACAAAACACAATTAAGCACTGCGGTAGCGTCCCTGTCCCATACTTAACCTACCAGACTTACAGACTAAGGGCCCCGTCTGCTAACACTTTTCTCGTATCATCTGCTGTATGGCTTATTTTATTCCTATGGGCTGTATAGTAGATAAGGCTTCTTTTACTTACACTTTGCTCGAGCTAAGGCTTTCCTGTAACAAAAACAGGAGGAGCAAGTGATGAGGTTGCACAAACAAACAAACAACTTTGTTAGCCAGGAACAAAATCATTTGCTGGTGTTTATAAATATATACCTAAGATCACGTGATGTGGTGAGCCTGAGAGGACGCACGTTGCTTGGGCTCCGGGCCCTCCTCCCCTGAAAAGTTGAAATATTGCCGTGTTTTGCAGTGAATTTGGGTCTACTGGAGGTCCAGTGCATTGGTGAAGGATCGGAGACCCGTCTGAGACCAGTGAGTGGGGATGGCGGCCGTGGTGAAGGCAGGGCGGCGAGATAAGGAGCGTGCTGCTAGTGCCCTAAAAATGGCGGAGTCCTCTCCGAAACACAGTGCTGCGGCCTCCCCAACCATGACGAATGAGATATCGGCGGCGGTCACCAGCACTTTAGCGTCACAATTTGAGGCGCTACATGCTAAGATGGATGCGCTCCAGAGTTCCCTTGGCACGTTGGGTGTGCGGGTGCAAGAAGCCGAAACCCGCCTTACTCATACAGAGGAGGAAGTGGAAGGCCTCAAGCGGGAGCTTCGTGTGCTGCAGAAGGAGTCAAAAATCCATGAGATGAAACTGGATGACCTAGAAAATAGGTCTCGACGCAACAATCTGCGTTTTCTGGGGATTGCTGAATCTGTCCTGGACAAGGACCTGAGATGTTACGTGGAGAACCTGGCTGCCTTTTTGAGAGATGGGGCTGAGCCGAGTGGGCCTATTGTGGTGGAAAGAGCCCACAGATTGGGACCTAAGCAACAATCCGGAAACCACAGGCCTAGGGTGGTTTTGGCCAAATTTCTGTGCTATACACAAAAGGATGCAGTGCTCCAAGCGGCGAAGCGCAAGGGAGTTGTCGAGTGGGAGACTGCAAAGATCCGGATAACCCAGGACTACTCCGCTGCCTTAAGTCAACGCAGGAAAGCCTACGCCCCGCTGTGCCAAAAGCTAATAGAGGCTGGGGTTCGGTTCAGCGTTCAGTACCCCGCCCGGCTCCACGTGCTGCATCAGGGATCGCATCGGGCATTCGAGTCAGTGGCGGCGGCGCGTTCCTATGTCGAGCAATTGTTGGCATCGGGATCCTCGACTTTGGAAGAGCAGTGAGACTGCTCCTTATTACCTCTGATTAGGGCTGGGGCCTGCTGGTTACTGTGCGTGCTAGAGGGCCCGAAGAAGATTCCTGTTGGGTCCATGGCCCCTACCGTTGCCGGTATGGGCCCAGGGAACTCTGTGTCCTGGCCCATGCACGAAGCTCCTGGGGGGACCGGGCTGAGCACGGCGTGCTATGCTGGTGGCTCTTCGATGCCTTAATAGTTGTCTGGGGGCCTCGTGCATCAGCTTCGGCGGGAGCTGCGGACTGGTGGTACCAGCTGGCCTTGCGGAGTCCTGGCACCTGGGTGCACCCCTAATATTCCCGGGCTGGTTGACCTCCACGGAGCCCTGATTGGATTACAGCCCCAGCCCAGCCCCCCTTGGCCTACCTTGCTGCTCACAGTGAGAAGTTTGGACTTGCTGTGAGTGTGGCATATGACTTTTGTTTTGTATTGCTGTATGCTGTTTGTGTGCTGTAAAGTAGTTTGTGGGGCTTTACTGTTGCGGGTGGGAGATGGACTGTGAGGGGGGAGCGGGAGGGGTACAGTTCGGATAGTAATTTGGGGACTGGAATGTCTTAATGTTGTGGGCTTGGTTATAATATGTGAATGGTTTTGTGTTGGGGTGGGGGTTGAGGAGAAGATGCTGCTGATGGGCACTTGGGGCCTTGGACTGTCTTGCTGGGGATATCTGGGGGTTGGAATGGGTGGTGAGTGTTTGTAGCATCTCCGGTTCTGGGGGGAGCCATCCCAGCCTGATCGGGTCGGTAGCTGAGGTTTTTTTTTGGGTGAAACACTCGGTTGAGCTGGAGTGGTTGCCCCCTCCCCCCCTGGGGAGGTTATTCCCTATGTGTTTGAGCGGGGTGAGACTACTTGGCTCCCTATGACACTGTGTGAGGACGTTTGGAGGGGGGGGGGCTCGTCTCACATCCTAAGTGACCCCTGATGGGAGTGGGATGGAGGTTAGTGGTTGAGAGTTGGGGAAGGGTAGAGAGGATAGAGGGGGTTGTAGGTAGGGTGGGTAAAGGGATTGGGCAGGGTTGTGCGGGGAAGGGAGGTAGGAAGGGTAGGGGAGGGAAAAGGGGGGGTTGCAGGGAGCGCAGCGCTACTGTTGCTTGATTGAATGTGGACACTATGGGGGCATTATAATGTCTAGGGGGGGGGCCCCAGGCTAGGGGGGTCATTCCTCATTATTTCAGTCTGATTGGTACAGAAATCTTGTTCATTTATGATCCGCCCTGAAAGTCATCTCTTGGAATGTCTGTGGGATAGGCAATCCCATTAAACGATATAAAGTGCTGCAGGCCTTAGCTAGGCTGAAATGCGATATAGCTATGTTGCAGGAAACCCACCAGACGGCTGAGGAGCATGTTAAATTGCAGAAGATGTGGGTGGGGCAGAGTTGGGGCTCTCCGGCTAAGGGGAAAAAGGGTGGAGTGGTCATATTGATTAGTAAGCAGACTCGTTTTGAACTACTTAAGGAGTACTCCGATCCAGACGGCCGGTATATTTTGCTCTATGGTAATCTTGATGGTCGGCCTGTCATGTTGGGTTGCCTGTACAGCCCTAATGTATTGGATCGGGCGCTTTATGCCCGATTAGCTTCTAGAATCGAACAGCTGCCTGATGTTCCCTTGATATTGGCCGGCGATTTGAACGGGGTGTTGGATGTTGAGCTAGATGTGTCCGGCAGAGGGGGGGAACGCATGCGAATCCCGGCTACTAAGGCACTGCAGGGCTTATGTACCCGCCTGGGCTTGGTTGACCCATGGCAGCTGCTTCATCCGTCCGAGAGAGACTTTACCCATCAATCGCGAGCTCATGGAACTAGTGCTAGACTGGATTATGTTTTAGTCTCGGAAAGGTTGTTTGCACAAGTGGGAGATGCACAGATTGGCCCTTCTGCGGTGTCGGACCATGCCCCGGTTTGGGTGGAATTAGGCTGGGGGGGCTTGGCCATGTCGATGAGGCTCTGGCGGTTTCCTATGGGGCTGTACCATGATGGTGAGTTTCGAACGCGTATTGTTAAATTTTGGCAGGAATTTATGGTTCATCCCGAGCGACACCAGGATGATCCGGAGCTGCTCTGGGAGACGGCCAAAGTCGTGTTGAGGGGAGATATTATTGCCTATGTGGCACGCAAGCGGAAGCTTTTGGCCTGGCAGATTGTTCAATTGGAGAAGCAGGTGGTGCGAGCTCGGCAGAGGTGTGCCGGGGATCCCAGTGTGACCAATAAGCGACGGCTTTGGGAGTTGCAAACATCTCTTAATGAACTACTCCACCAGAGGGCGAAGAAATCGTATATGTACTATAGGTACCAGCTATTTCGCTTTGGTGATAAGCCCGGGAAACTTTTGGCGCGTTGCCTGCAGGGTCACCGGGGCCCTCGGTTGGTGGCAGCGCTACGGGATGGTCAGGGTGTCCTGCATAAGGATAATGTAGCCATAGCTAGAGTGTTTCGCTCTTTCTTTCAGAAATTATATGCCCGGACGGAGGGAGCTCCGATCGGAATGCAGAAATATTTGCGGGAAATACCATTGCCGAGGTGTCGGCAGAGCAGCGGGCGTGCCTCGATGCCCCGGTGACAGTGGATGAGGTTTATAGGGTTATTCAGAGAGCTAGCTGTTGTAGAGCGCCTGGCCCGGACGGGTTTGGGGCCGAGTTTTATAAACTGTTGGGTGAGTTAGTGCCTCCAACACTGGTGGCTATGTACCACCAAAGGGTGACTCAAGGGAAGTTTAGTTGGGGCACCAACCATGCGCATATTACCTTAATTCCTAAACCAGGGAAGGACCCTACCCAAGCAGCTTCTTATCGGCCAATTTCTTTATTGAACTTTGATTTGAAAATACTGGCAAAGGTTTTGGCCGATAGACTGGCTCTGGTATTGGGGGATTTGGTCCATGAATCGCAGGTTGGGTTTGTTAAGGGGCGTTATGCTGTGCTGAATTTGCGACGACTCCTGGCCTCCTTAGAGTGGGTCCGGGAAAGGGACCTCCAATCACTGGTAATTAGTTTTGATGCCGAAAAGGCGTTTGATCAGGTACAGTGGGAGTATTTGAAATCTCTTTTGCCGTACTACGGGCTAGGTGTCCCTTTCTGTCAGATGGTGGATTTGCTTTATTCGGACCCCGCGGCTGGGGTTCTATGTAACGGGGTGCTCTCGGACACGTTTTGATTGGAACGAGGTACTTTAATTTTTGTACTGTCTCTGGATCCGCTGATACGGAGGATTGAGGAATCCCCCGGTATAGGTGGCGTGCGCATTGGTTCCCATGGCTTTAAGGTGGCTGCGTTTGCAGATGATATCCTTGTTCACCTTACTTCTCCCCAACAATCCCTCTCGCATTTACATGAGGAGTTCTCTCTATATGGCCAATTTGCGGGGCTGCGTATCAATATGGATAAATCGGAGGCCCTAGATGTGGGGGACGCGTTGCGGGGGAGATGGCTTGGGAATTTCCCACTCCGCTGGGTGGACGAGTCCTTTGTTTATTTGGGTATTTTGTTAACTAGGACGCCGGCACTGCTGTATAAAGCTAATTTCGAACGTATCTTTTCCAAGGTTCGAGCGCAGCTGTGGGCTTGGGCCCCCCTCCCCTTGTCTCTTTTGGGTAGAGTGGCCGTCTTGGGGATGGTGATCTTTCCGCGCGTGCTCTACTGGATGCAAACACTTCCAGTGTGGCTTTTGAAGCGTGATGTGGCACGTTTGGAGAAGGAGATCCGGGGCTTTCTTTGGAAGGGTCTCAGAGCCCGTATACCATTGGCTAGGATGCGCGGGGGATGGAAATCAGGTGGGGTCGGGGTGCCAGATCTTTGGAAATATGCGCTGGCGTGCCAAGCACGACATCTAAGTGATTGGCTGGGGGATACTGAGATTTATACCCCGCGAGGGCTTGAGGCAGCCTTTGTTGCGCCCCACTCTTTGGAAGCGGTCTTGCATTTGAAGCGGACTGCCTTGCCGGCTCGTTTGATGAGTAGTGTTTTGTTACAGGCGCCGCGGCGCACATGGTACCAGTTAAACAAGTGTTGGGGCAGCGATGCTGCGGTTTCCTGCTGGCTGCCCATACAAGGTAATAACCACATAGTAATTAACCATACCACACATATATACAGATGACGAGTCTCCTAACTTTATATTTATGTGATTTGTCACATTTAAAACAATTAATGCATTAAAATATTGATACATATATGATATAATTGCAAGTACCTACAATGTATATAGGTTCCAAAATTCCTGTTTAAATGTTATATTGTTACTTGTAAATAGTCTCATCTGTTCTATGTAAAACCACTAGGTATGCTACACCACATACCATATAACTTATTGTTCCCTGTAAACCGCACTTGATACTTGGGAAAGAGCGGTATAGAAATAACTGTTAAATAAATAAATAAAATAAATAATGCCTGCTTTCTGCCAGGTTCCGACTCGGCTTCCTTTCGTCAGTGGTGGCGCGTAGGTCTACGGAGTCTGGGGCATGTGGTGGATCTTGAAGGTCGTTGTAAGGCTTTGAGGGCGCTTTGTGGAGAATATGGGCTGCCTACGGGGACATCCGCCTTTGCGTATGCGCAGCTATCTCATTATGTCGGCTCCCTGCCGAGGCGTGAGCTCATTGCGGAGCACTCGGAGCGGATCATTGAGTTTTTTGCTCTGGGGGCGGAGTCCCCACCGACGATAGCTGACTTGAAGAAGCGATTAGACCGATTGGATACGCCTCCTGACTACTCGGTGTTGGAGAGCCTATGGGCGCGAGAGTTGGGTCGGGAAATAGCCCCGGGTTCCGTTCGGGCTGCTTTGGGCCGGATTGTGCAACTAGTGGCTGGGGCCCGCTGGCGAGAGGTGCAGTTCAAATGCATCCTTCGTGCCCACTTCTCTCCGAGGCGGGCATTTAGAAGCCATCTTGCCCTGCATGGCGGGTGCCCTAAATGTTCTTGTTCATTGGCAGACTTGGGTCATATGTGGTAGGGCTGCCCTTCCATTCACAGTTATTGGCGGCACATTGAGGCATATCTTAGTGGCCTACTGGGCCAACGGATTTGCTGGTCGGGGAATTTGGTAGTGTTGGATCAGTTAGGACCACTCCACCCGAAGGGGAGATGGGAGAGGGTGTTGGTGCGCAAGGCTTGTCTGGTGGGTAAGGGTCCTATTTTTAGTCGCTGGAGAGAGCCTGTGGCCCCTACCTTTTGTGAGTGGCGCAATAGCCTACACCAACTTATGCTTATGGAAAGGTGAAGTGCGCTGGGGCATCCTCAGAAGTGGGCTACCTTTCTGTTGATTCGGCTGCCCTATATTCAGAGGTTGGAACCCAAGGCCCGTAGTGACGTGCTAAAAATTGGATAGTTGTGGCCTGGGATTCAGGTCGCTCCTGGCATGAACCCTGTACTGCTGCGCTCCCTGCGATGGGTGGGGGGAGGGAGGGGGGAATGGGATGGGGGGGAGGGGAGGGGAGGTCTTTTAGGTCAGATTGGATGTATGGAGTATCCCTTTGACTGTTTTTGCCTTGTTCCCAGGGTGGTGGACAAGACACAGCCCTGCCCGGGACATGTTTCTTTTATGTAAAATTGTAAAGTTGCTTTGTCATTTGTTGTTTGTACCATGCAATCATTAATAAACAGAACTTTGAAAAAAAATATATACCTAAATCCTTGGTACCTTATTACACTTTTACATGGTAATAAAGCCAAAACTGAGCCCCTAGTTGCACCACCCAGGCCCTCATCAATAAGAACAATTTCCTTTTCTTTTGAGTTGGTTTGGGTATATTACAGAAACCACAAATCTTGCATTTAAGAAAGAGTATCTCTTTTCTTCAGGAATAACTTCAAGATCCGCATTTAAAGTTGACAGCTGCATAGACTCCACTCCAGACTTATCCAAAACTTCAATAGGATTCAGTGAGTACAAAGGGTAACTATGGTACAATAGGGTTCCCACTCCCACCATCTTCTCTTTATATGAGGGGCAATAGCATGCCCCAGAAATTGGGGGGGGGGGGGAGAGGGGGAATTAGATTTAGCTCACACCCATCTCAGGGTCCAAGGTGAGTTATATTCAGGTACAGCAAGTATTTTCATGACCCCAGAGGACTTACAACTAAATTTGTACCTGAGGCAATGACTTGCCGAGGGTCACAAAGAGGACAAGCATTCTCTGGCATCTTCAATATTTCAAAAAAAAAATCTTTTAAGCAAATCCACAGGAAGAAAAAAAGGAATTCTAGGAAAGTTCATAAACTGGAATGTCTGCCTTTCAGCACATTCTTCAGTCTCTGTCCTTTATTGTGAAGAAAGAGTGTTCATGCTCTTGCAAAATCTTCACATTAGTTTCGAACCTTTTTACAGTTTTACACTTCCATTCCCAATTCCTGAACTTTAAGAGAAGTCTTAAAACTGGTGAAGGAAGAAAGATTCATGCAGTATGTTGCCAGGAACTTAAACTAGACATTGGGGGTGGCATATGGAAATGTCTGAATCTGGGATGTTTCTCCCAGCAAAAGCATGATGACCATGGAACACATAGCCAAGGAAACCATCTCAGTAACTCACTTATCTGCTGCAAAGCATAGGAGAAAATCAGGAACAAGGCTAAACAAAACATATGAATTCGTAAGTAAGACATCTCAATATATTTGGAAAGTAATGAGTATAAATACTCTCAGTCTAGGAAAGTTGCAGATCTGTAAGCCCTAGTGTTGGAGGAGGACCTAAATAGTGTTGCTATTACAGAGACATGGTTCAGTGAGCCTCATGAATGGATTATATGACCATACTGGACTATGATCTGCTTCTGAGGAATAGATATGACTGAAAAGGGGAGAAGTAATACTTTATATCAAGAATGATATCAAAGTGATTGAAATTAGGAAAGGAGGAAACAGTGTGGCTATCTTGGAAAGAGAGGATAGCACTTGCATCCACACCAGTGTTGGCTACAGACCCCTATCTCAGATGAAGGAACTAGACAGAGATCTGATGATAGTTAGGAAGGAAATCAGAGATGCTGTTGCTAGATGATCTCAATCTATGAATGTTGACTGGACAAAGCCTTCTGCATAACCTGAAAGAAACAGAGATCTTGGATGTCTTTCAAGGATGTCTATTCAGGCAGATGGTGATGAAATCCAGTACTCACAAATGGAGGCAGAAAGTCTAATTTCCACGTAGGAGCCCACCTGGGCAGTGATGATAATCATACAGTATGGTTCGATGCAAAAGTTAAACCTGTATCTAGACATGCCAAGCTTAAAGTGACAGACTTCAAACATGTTGACTTTAGTAAAATGGACAATATCTGAAGGAGATGCTGGCAGGGTAAAAATAGATAAGGGAAGTGGAAAGACAGTGGGCCAAATTTAATTTAATTCGGCACTTGTATTCCAGTTAACCAAGTAGTTCAGAGTACATTACAAATTAAAAACAAATTACAAACACACATACAACTCACGGTATACATAAAATTAATCCAACAAAAATTGTTTCTAAAGCCAGGCTTTCAAAGTATGGCAAAACTGTCTATAAGGCTCAATCTGGTACACATTCAGTGAAAGCATATTGCAAAGCTCAGGGCCCTTTCCCCCTAAAGTCACCTTTCTAGTTTTTTGCAAGAGAAACTAATTTACAGGAGGTAACACAACCATATTATGATATGCTGATCACAAACAGCACGCGGGTACAAAACTGGGACTAACCTGTGTAAACTCTTGAAACCAAATTGAACATGGGCACAAATTGGGAGCCAGTGTAGAGATACAGGGGTAAGATGTTGCCCACTTGCACTTAAACCCCTCAAGCACCAGCTTTGCAGCCACAATTTGCAAAACATGAAGCCACAAGAGCTGGCATTCTGGGAGGCCCAGCAATGTAATATTGAAAGGGGCTATACAAAGTGCAAAAGATCTTTATGTTAAGAATAAATAAAAGGAAAAGAAAATGATTACGATTTTCCATGGAGAGGAAGAATAGAGGAGAGATGTTTTTTTATTTATTTAACAGGTTTTTTTTATACCGTCTTTCTACAAGTCAAGATGGTTTACAAATAACTTAGTGCGATAACAGGAAAAACAACAAACACTGGTGCATATTACATTGAACATACATTGAACATATTACATTGAACATACATATTAACACATTTTCATAAGGATTAACGAACTATTGTGATGAAGTGCTATAAACTGCATGATGCCAAATGTGTGTGTTATATGCGTGGAGTTGATGTACAAGTTATTTGTCTTTTGTTGCTGGGCCATAATATTCTGTGAATAAAAGGGTTTTTAAGCATTTTCTGAACTCTTGCAATAGTTGAATGTCTCTTATTTGTGGAGGAAGTGAGTTCCATATTGCAGGGGCATATAGCGAATAGGCCCTGCTGCTGGTTCTTTGACTACATTTTGTTCTTTCTGTTGGAATGCTTAGTATGTTGGACATGCTCTGTCTGGTGGGTCTATTGCCGCTGTGGGTAGAGATTAAGGTGTGGAGATTGAGAGCAGAGACGTTGTGAATGATTTTGTGTATGATGATAAGGATCTTATATTTGATTCTTTGTGATATGGGTAGCCAGTGAAGTTGTTTGAGGAGTGGTGTGATGTAGGATTGACGAACTTGTCCAAGGATAATCCTTGAAGTGGTATTCTGTGCTAGCTGCAGTGGGTATAGTGAGCTCTTTAGGATGCGGTGATATATTGGCGAAATCGAGAAGTGGTGTTATTACAGCTTGACATACAGACCAGAAGTCGGTAGGTGAGAGGAGTGAGCATAAGTTCTTTATTATTCATAGCTTGTAATATATTGCAGAAGTTGTACGGTTTGTGTGGCAGTAGCGAGAGTTGTTGGTCCAATGTTATGCCGAGGTATTTAATCTCAGTTTTGACTTTGATTTGTATGTTGTCCAGTGTAATAGTTGGTGGTGATGTGGAGTAGTTCAGTTTTGTCGTGGTTTATGTTAAGGTTGTGTGCATGAAACCATTTAGACATTGCTATGAAGCAGTTGTTGAGTTTTGTGTAATCGGCATTCGTGGTGAATGGAGTAAAAAGCATGATTTCATCTGCATAAATTAGGCAGCATATGCCAAAGTTCTTGATCACTTCGCATATTGGTTACATGTAAAAGTTGAAAAGGATGGAGGAAAGTGCTGATCCCTGTGGTACACCTTGTCTGAGGGAGAAAAGAAAGGATGTGATTGATTCTATTTTTATTCGTTGAATGCAGTGGGATAGGTAGGAGTGGAACCTCATATTCTGATTTGCTGTAGTCTATTTAGGAGTATCTGGTGAGAGATTGAATCAAAGGCCACAGAGATATCTATGAATAGTAGTATGAATCCTTGCGATAGCTTTTCTGTGCCTATGATTAAGGGGTTGATGAGGTAATGAAGAGGGTTTCAATTCCATGTTTAGGTCTGAACCCATGCTGCTGCGGCTCTAGTGGTGCGAATTCATCCAGATGTTCCTGCAGTTGTGATTGAACTGTCTTTTCAATGATCTTGGCTATGAATAAAATACTGGATATAGGTCTGTAAGATGTTGGGTTTGTTGGGTCAAGGGTGGGCTTCTCGAGTATGGGTCGTATGGAGGTTTGTTTGAGGTCAGGAGGTAGGTTTCATGTTTTAAGGAGTTATGTTACTGTTTATTTGATATACCGCATATCTATAAAACTATGCAGTTTACAATAGTAATAGTTATATAATGAAAAAGATCACCAAAGTCAACAGGAAAGATAAAACAATATGATGCTTGAAAGGTATTACAGAACAAACAACCTATTTCAAATGAGGAAGAGCTCTAGAACTAGAGGCATATGAGGCTACAAAGAGGTGGAATCAAAAACAACATAAAGACATATTTCTTCACAAAAGAAGAGGTGGGTGCCTGGAATGGCCTTCCATAAGAGGTGGTGGAAGCAAAAATGGTGCTGGAATTTAAAAAAAAAAAAATAGAATACAACACCAAGGATTCCTAAAGGGCAAGAGGGTAGAAACCAAGAATGGACTATCTCAGTTCAAATCAGTTGTGAAATGGCTATTGCACTTCAAAGAAACCATGAGAAAAGCAACCTGCACTGTACAGCAGGTTCAACCTCCAAACACAAAGGGATGGGAAAAGTAATCTGCATTGCACAGCACACAAAACCCCCATAAAGAAAAGGCATGGGGAAAGCTACCCGCACTGTGTGGCACGTACTGTCCTGCCAACCCTACTAGGCAGACTGAATGGACTAGATAATTTTTTGTCTACCATCATCCAGTATGTTACTATGTTAAGATCTGAACATTTTGATTAGATAAAGATTGCTCCAGTCCAGCTAGTGCCTCCCAAATACCTTTTGGATTAAAGACCTTAGGTCTGACTAGACAATTGAAAAGGTGCTTTCTGTTCTTCTATCTGCACAGTTATCTTTCAGTATCCCCAACTCAGAATCCCAAAGAAGACCTCCACTGCTCCTCACCTTGGCACCAATGTCTACCGACTTCAAGCAAGGCACCTTACCTCCCCCTGCACTCTAGTGGACATCATTCTCCCCTACTAGATCTGATATATTGATGCCTATTGTTGCAGGCAGGTTGCCAAAACATTAGTCAAGTTGTAGAAAAAAGGTTAAATCAGGACAATCCACTGCTCCAGGCTCAATGATGTATTCTGTCCTGGGGATCCTGCTATGAACATGTTCCCCACATGACTTCCTAAGGCTCTGCTGCTGAAAAGCCACCTGAATAGGATTCAAATGGACTATGGAGGAGTCTATTGGTCCTTCCACAGGGATTCTCCAAGGTCATCAGGGAAGGACCTCGGGTTTACCCTTCTGCTTTGCCATGAGGTAAATAATTGGAAGCAAAAAAAAAATAGTGACTTCAGGAAACTCTTTTGCATGATACTGTCTTGCAGCCCCATCTTGAGGCCAGAGAAGACACTTTATGACAGAGAGGCTATAGGTTGTTGTGCAGTTTTAAAGAAATATATATTAATAACTTATTTTCAAGAATGTTTCATAATTAGATGAGTGAATTCAGATAAGCAGAAGAGAGAGCAAAAGAAAGTAACAATGAAGTACTGTAGATTGTGGATTAAAAGCTGTCTGCTTGGACACAGACTGGAATCACCAAGTGGGCTTTTCTTGAGGCACATTTGTATGGTCTAGGCATGTATGTACTTCAGTTCTTGTTTAGGCAGGGTTTTTTTAGGGAAGAGTATTAGGAAGGATTGCAGCCAGACAAGCTGTTCATTGTTAATTTACCGCAAAGCATCTTGTGGTCTGTAAGCAATTAAGAACATAATCATAAACATTTACACTATCATTATAGGGCACTGTATATCAGCAAATAAAAAATATTTTATTTCTCCAATACCATATAGAATCACCTCCTATAAACTATTATATCCTAAGCAATAATGGCTATTAAAAAATGATCTCCAGGAACAAGCAAGAATGTAGTCTTCACATATGGGTATCGTCGGTACCGACGGAGCCTGCACAGGAACGCTCCACAGCGTCCAATAGGAAAGCTTTTGGGAGCATCCCACAGCGCCTGCGTGCTCCCGTACTACCTTTCCCAACTGTCCCTCTCCAGTTCTTTGTTTTCCGTGGAGCCGACAGGTCGCACATCCTGTCACCGCAGAAAATAATTCCCTTCTATTCTTCTTTTTTGTGGTCGCGTCTGCCTTCCTTCTGGAGTCTTTTCCAGTTATTTTCTCCTCAGGTGCCACACACCATTTTGGGCACTAGGCCCAACTTTTTCCTTTAAAATGGAAAAACCCGCTTCGAGTTTTAAAAGGTGTTCCAAGTGTGACGGTACCATCTCCGTCACCGACACCCATGAGTGGTGCCTCAAATGTTTAGGTCCTGACCACTCTATTTCGGAGTGTGTTGCCTGTGGGCTGATGTTGAAAAGGGGCCAGCAGAACCGAGCTGCTAAACTTAGCACCCTTTTTCCCTCCGATGCAGCCTCTGTGGCATCAACGTCTTCCAGGGCTTCGTCTTCCTCCCATGGATCTCAGGTAACTAAACATAAATCTAGCCGGTAAATCTCCCTCTAAGCATCGAGATGCCTCTGGCATTGCCCTTGAGGGACTTTCACTGGCCAAATTGCCCCGGCGGGAGGCTTCGGCTTCCAAAGCACTAACGGGGCTCCAGGATGTTCTCGAGGCCTCAGCCTCGGCAGACCTACTGGTGCCATGCTCTGGGGTACCGGCTGCTTCATCCAATACCGATACCCAAGCATCGGCAGCGTTGATAGACCAGAGATTCTTGGCTATTGGACGCAGTCTGGCGGCTCTTCTCACGGCCTCGATGCCCCTGAAACCGCTTCAGACAATTCAACCGGTTTCGGTACCGACTGCATCTACATCGGCGGGTATTCTACCGGGACCGAGTCATGCTTATCCATCCAGTATCGACAAGTCGGTACCGGACCCCTCCAATGCCAGCTGCGATCGGTACCGGTACCGTGCCTTGCACGATCACCCGGATTGGAGATACTTTGAATCCTCAGATGAGTCTGAAAGCTCTGCCGATACCAGAGTACTTCTTCCTGAGGATTCTTCTTCTCCTCAGCATAGGATGTCTCCACCAGAGGATATGTCCTTTCAGGATTTTATCCGAGATGTGGCTCGAGGTCTTTCCATCACAGTGACTCCTGAAAAAGAGCCTAGGGCAAAGGAATTAGAAATCCTACAATACTCTAAAGCCCCCAAGGAGGCAGCTATCTTACCTATTCATGAGATCTTGCATGATCTCATGTTAAGGATGTGGGAAGCACCTCTAACCACATCTCCTCACTCTCGAAGACTCAACACCATGTATCAAGTTCCTCCTTGTCCTGGGTTTCAGAAGACTCAGCTACCACACCATTCCATGGTGGTGGAATCAGCTATGAGAAGGATCAAGAGTGCAAAAAGGCATGCATCTAATCCTCCTGGACGTGAGTGTAGGACTCTTGACGCCTTTGGACGTCGAACCTTCCAGGCTTCCATACTTTCTGCTAGGATCATTTCCTATATATTATATATGGGAATGTTCCTTAAGGAGGTCACGGGAGATTTAGAACTTATGAGCCCTCTCCTTCCTGATGATAAGAGGCAGGATTACCTCGCCCTTGTCAAACATGCTCAGGATGTTTCCAAGTTTGTGAATCGTGCAGCCTTTGACTGCTTTGAATGCATAAGAAGAACCTCTGCTATTGCCATAGGTGCACGTAGGATTGCCTGGCTCCAGGCATCTGACTTGGAACTTTGGGTACAGGATAAACTAGGGAATATTCCTTGCATAGGAGAGAATTCTTTGGCAAGAACTGGCAGGAAAAAGCTAATGAGATAGATGTTGACAATATCACTTTGGATAGATTGTCTAAATCTACAGCTGATCCTACAAGGAAAAAATCCTACAAGAAACCATTCTTCAGTAAGAAGAAGTTTTATCCCTCCTATACCCAGCAGAGGCATCGTTTAGGTCAGTCTGCCCAAAAGGGACAGCAGCAACAACCTAGGCAAAGAAAAACAAAAACTGCTAAGCCTCAACCGGCTCAGGAGACTCAGCCTCCACAGGGACTTTGACTCCTATCTAGAGAACTTTGCCTTCCTGGCCCTGAACGACCCAGAGCCTTCCACCATTCCAGGAAGGTTATGTCATTTTGCCCCCAGATGGGGGCAGATAACAGCAGAAAATTGGACTCTGTCTATTGTAAGAGAGGGGTACAAGCTTCATTTCCTCAGCATGCCCCCTCCTACAATGGTAAGACAGTTCAATTCTCAGACCTCTCTCAACAACCAGTTAGGTCAAGAGGTCACTATGCTTCTTGCCCAAGGGGCAATAGAAGCGGTACCCATTCTCCAACAGGGTACAGGGTTCTACTCCCCCTATTTCCTTATTCCAAAGAAAACAGGAGGACACAGACCCATTTTAGACCTCAGAGAATTGAACAAATTCCTGTTCAACGAGAAGTTCAAAATGATTTCTCTAGGAACTCTGCTGCCATACCTTCAGAGTCAGGATTGGCTTTGTTCTCTAGATCTCAAGGATGCGTACACTCATGTTCTCATCCATCCAACTCATCGAAAGTTCCTTCGCTTTCTATTTCAAGGGAAGCACTACCAATACAGGGTTCTTCCTTTTGGCCTGGCCTCGGCACCAAGAGTGTTCACAAATGCATGGCTGTGGTGGCAGCATTTCTTTGCACCCTAGGAATATTCGTCTTCCCTTACTTAGACGACTGGCTCATTCGAGCCCCTTCTGAGCCAGAGGCCAGGGTAGCTCTCTCTCGCACAATGCGCATCCTTCAGTATTTGGGACCTGTCATAAACTTCCCAAAATCCAACCTTGCTCCCACTCAGTCCCTAGAGTTTATAGGAGCCCTGCTGGATACCAGACAGACAAGGGCCTACCTTCCACAGCCCCGCTGCCTTCGCATTGTGCAGTTAGCTTCCCAAGCAGTACTAAAACCTCACCTCAGTGCTCGGGAAATGTTACAATTGCTAGGCCACATGGCATCCACCGTGCATGTGGTTCCTTATGCTCGAAGTCCAGTGGACCTTATCCACTCAATGGACTCAGGCGTCAGGTTGCCTGTCAGACAAAATAGAAAACTCAGATCGCCTTATTTTGTCCCTCCAATGGTGGCAATCACCCCAAAACCTTTTGGTGGGGTCCCCTTTTCAGCAACCTCCACCCCAAGCCACTCTAACAACAGATGTCTCACAGGTGGGTTGGGGAGCCCACCTGCAAGGCCTCTCTACCCAGGGTACCTGGACTCCACAGGAGACCTATCTACATATCAGTCTCCTGGAACTCAGAGCAATCTTCCTTGCTTTTCGAGTATTCCACACCCAGCTCAGCTACAAGACAGTCATAGTTCAAACGGACAATCAAGTAGCCATGTTCTATGTGAACAAGCAGGGCAGAACAGGCTCTCTGTCGCTATGGAACGAAGCTTTGCGACTATGGGCCCTCGCCAGAGAGCATCAGATTCATCTCCTTGCGGTGTATCTTCCAAGCATTCAAAACTCTTGGGCAGACAGACTCAGTCGAGTTCTGCTTCCACACGAATGGTCTCTCCATGCAGACCAGGTGGCCAAAACTTTCCAAATTTGGGGAACCCCGGACATAGACCTAGTTGGACAGGAAATATTAATATCAGTAAGATGAATAAAATATCCTTTCTCCCAAAAAATGATATAAAAAAATAAAATATGAATATGAAATGAACATTTTCTACCCACTCACCCCTAATGGCTGATGAAGCTTGAATTCCAAACTGTATGAAGCCGGACAGGTTTCACACTCTGACTAATCTGTGCTCTCTCTTGAGTTGCTGACATTACGATACCACTCGATGCCAAATGATAGACCTCAACGATCCGTTCAGTTGGTACAGTTAATGATGCCAGTATGCACAGTCTAGGCACCTTAACTCAATTCAGTTGTGCACTGTAGTATTCTATGTAACCCATTCCTAATTTTAGAAGTAGGATATTTATATGATGCCAGTATGCACAGTCTAGGCACCTTAACTCAATTCAGTTGTGCACTGTAGTATTCTATGTAACCCATTCCTAATTTTAGAAGTAGGATATTTATTTTATTTATTTTTTATTTCACATTCTTATATACCGCCTTATCTGGCAATCAAGGCAGTTTACATTGAACAGAACTTGAACATTACATCGAACAAGATTAACTTTGTACAATATAACAGGTTATATATATATATATATATATGTATATACATATAGCAGTGCGTATTGAACATTAGTAGTAAATTATTTACAGTTTAATTGGCATGAATGGGGTGGGGTATGTGCAGACATTTTCATGGTCTTTAAGTGGTGTGTGTCAGTGAGTGTCTGATTATTCTGTCCTCTGTTAGGTGGATAGAGGTACAAAACAGTATTCCAAATGAAATGATCCAAAATTGCATGTCCCTCTAACCATCTTGGAGACTCTTTAAAGAAAAGATAGGAAGGTTTATGCCTTTTCACATTTTATTCATTATTCATTCACCTCAGAAGGTTACTGTATATCTGTGTCTTGAGGAATCTTTAGATTTGGCTTATAGGACTAAAAGGTCAGATTCCGAAGGGAGTTCCTCTGCCAGGCCTCTCTTAAAATAGCTAATGAAGACGAGGTTCATAGTTTATAGAGGTAGCCTTTACTATGGTTTCTGGAGTTGTTCCTGATAATTATAGAACTGAGTAATTTTATATGAAGCCCGGTTGGCTCTTTAGTCGCAGTGTTAGGTGTTGGTATTTTTTTAGACGTACCATCCTTTTTTGGTTTGACTTGTAGTGGAAAAGAGAATTAAGCATATTTGGCAGAAAAAGCAATTTTTTAAAACATTTATAGGTAATAATTAAAATATTCACTTTAATTTTCCATATATCTTTACTTAATAGCATTTGTTTGTTAGACCATTAGAAGTTGCTATCACAGCAAATATATAAGCAAATCTGGCCGTAAGCTGCAGTCAGATTTTAGTATTCATGCAAATGCTGTTATGAAAATTTGAACCAGCTTTTGCATTAATTCTTTATTGCTCTGCAAAAAACAAACTAGAAACTGAAATTCTGAAAACACAGAAGTACAAATCAGAAATGTGGTAACTGACGTGCTCTGACTCGGATCAGGTCAATTGAACTTGGATTCATTCTGGGGGGGGGTTCCCCTTGGCCAGCTACAACCCAACTCTGATCATAATCCTGTTTATACTCATCTTCATTGACATCTCTGCCGCCTTTGATACAGTCCATCATGGAATACTCCTTAACAAGCTCGAATCAATAGGAATAGTGGGAACCCCCCTAAAATGGTTCTCCTCCTACATATCAAACAGAATGCCACAGGTTCAATTCAACGGTGAAAAGGCAGAAGCATTCCTTCAAACGCAAGGCATACCGCAGGGATCGGCTCTCTCAGCACTACTTTTCAACATTTATATGCAGCCCCTCTGTGATATTTTCCAGCAACATAATATCAAATACCACATTTATGCTGATGATATTATGCTATACACACAACTGGATACAGTCAACCTTAACTATAGTCAGCTAGAAACATGCCTCAATGAGATGTTAATATGGTTACAGCAAAACAACATGACAATCAACCATAAGAAAACTGAGGTGATGTATATCGCCAGTAAGCCAAACTTTGAACCTCCTGCGACAACTACCCTGTGTAACAATACGTACAATACAAAGAATGAAATAAAATATCTGGGAGTCACATTGGACAGCAACCTAAAGATGGAAAAGCACCTACGAAAAACCAACAAGGCCATTTTCCACAAACTTAGAGTGTTACAACCTCTACGGAGTATCCTCGACCCTCATGACTTTAGGTCTGTTGCGCAAGCACTCATTATACCTCACCTAGACTACTGCAACGCCATCCTTCAGGGTCTCCCAAAGAAAACGCTAAACATCCTACAACTTGCCCAAAATGTAGCGGCGAGAATCATCATGCAAAAAAGGTTTTACTGAGCACATCACGCCCGTACTGATTGAGCTGCATTGGCTCCCCATCACTGCTCGGATACAATACAAAACACTGATAACCACCTTCAAACTCGTACATAACATCGCTCCATCCTTTCTCTCCACCCTTATCAACACGCAACCGCGCAACAGAGACAGAAGAACCGGCAACTCAGACACACTACACGTTCCGACCGATATCAGATCTGTCAAATACAGTACCAGCCGCCGAGCATACACATACTCTGCCCCGACACTCTGGAACCAACTCCCACCTGACCTACGTGCGACCAAAGACCTTATTGCTTTCAGGAAAAAACTAAAGACACATCTATTCCAGTGTCAATACAATTTGAAGTAAAATCCCAGGGAGCTACGAGATGTCCTAAATTGAAAGAGTGCCTGTATTTAAAATTTTGTAAAATTATGTAAAAATGTACATATGTATTTTCTGAACCTCCTTACGACCTTACCAATGTGTGCAGTGCCTTCCTGTCTAATCAATGTGTGTATACCCCAAAATTTCCCGTCATGATTTGACAATTTCCAATCTGTAATCAAACCGCTGCTGATCGCTGGAAGTAGCGGTATACAAATGTATACTAAATAAATAAATAAAATAAATAAATCCTGACTTTCTTTGCTGGTATTGATTCTTTCAGCTTATGACAACTCACCGGGAAAGGAAGGAGGTAGGCAAATAGGATCTGGAAAATTAATTTCTGTGTGTTTATGTTGGGTTTGAGAACAAGAGATTTTCTTTTTTCAGCTTCTGAAGAGTAAATGTTTTCGGAAAAGTCAGAAAGGAAAGGGATAACTTTTTCATTCCTCCTTGATTATCAACTGTTTTAACTTTTGCCTCCATTCCTTGGCTCTTCATCTGCACAGGTCTGACTAACTAGGAGCATGCAAAGATGGCATAGAGATGGGTATTGGTCTATAGTGAGTTCAAACAAATTGCAGTGCTGTGCACTACTGTGACACATTGAGCCCAATTCCAAAATTGGCACGTCTGGACCATCCGGACGTCCCAGTGCAGGACAGGGCCGTTAGGATCCGATTTTGTATCACAAGAACAAAACGTTCCTGTGGCATGGAGAATCAGGCCCGAGGATGGCCCAGTGTGCCCTTGCATGCCTATGGAAATGTCCTCCCCACAGATTCTCCTGGCTGTCGCAGCTTGGCCCCCCTCTTCCCCGCTACAGCTGGCCAGCTGGGGCCTGGATTGGGCAGCGAGGACCCCCCCCCCCCTGCATCTGGCCCTGGGGAGGGATCCCCAGCCCCAATCGCTGGGTTTGTGTTGCTTATTCCACCTTCGAGGTGGAATAAGCAGCACTGACCCGCAGAACATACAGGGCCGTCCCTCTCCCTCCCACTCCCCACCGGCTCTCCCTGTCCTACTGCTGTAACCATGCGGGGAGAGCAGGAGGAACTAACCGGGACATGCAGCCCCACAATCCGCAACTCTGAATCTGGCCCATTATGTCTTCAGTCAAGCTAGCATAATGATCATTAAACTCCTTAGGAAAATTAATTATTTTTTTGGAGGAAAAATATTTCAGAATATATCCTGTGTATTATTCTTTTTGTGCACCTTTAAAGTACTTCTTTGTAAGAACCAGGATTGATCCTCATAGGTTATATTAGGAAATCTCCAAACTTTATTTTTTCCACATGAAATTCATCCTATTTGTAGAACCTTATAGAGCCATAATTGTATTAGCCTTATCTTACTTAGAACAAGTCCACTCTAGTATGTACACCCAAGCACCCTTTCTCCAGAGACCAGTGTTATGCGTCATTCGCTTCATTGAGGATGCAATGACTAGCTCTTGGAGTTTTATTTTGGCAAGCTTCTTCGAAAGCAAAGGCTAAAATATGGTGCTGCAACTTGAAAAGATGCAAACCAAGGTGGTCATCTGTGGTTTCTGCCATCCCCCACGCTCTCCGCAGATAGTGAAACTGGGCATCTCGGGATACTTTTGCCAGTCTGTGGTTTCTCTGAAGCAGACCCTCTGCTTCACTCAGCCAGCAGCGCCATCACAGCGGCAGCTGTCAACTTTCTTCCCTCCCTGGACCCAATTACTCCACCTGTGCACTGATTCAAACCCGACTAGCCCCCACAGAGACTGCCACCCTTAACTGCTAGCACGAACCCCCATAGTCCTATCTCTCTTCCTTGTTGGGACTGGGAATACTGTCCTCTTGGTTGACAGGCTCCCATGGGACTAGCCAAATTCTCTCTCATTTTGTCTCTTATTGACTCTTGTCTTTGCTCCCAATCTTTCTTCCTCTGATGCCCTCCATTTCTCTTAAATTGACTCTCCTTCCTTGCTGTAAAGCAGAGCTCTTGTAACTGCAGTGGTCCTTTTGTAGGTCCTAATCCCTTTCTGGACCAAGATTAGAATTATCCCAGAATGCTAATATATATGAACTTTCAAAGCCACATATGTTTTTCCATCACAAGGCTTTTTCGTAAGAACTGCCATACTATCCAACGATCCATCAGGCCCAGTATCCTGTTTCCAACAGTGGCCGATCTAGGTCACAAGCGCTTGTCAGGATTCCAAAAAGTAGCTAGAATGCATGCTATCTATCCCAAGGGATAAATTATGACTTTCCTCAAGTCTGCCTTAATAACGGTTTATAGACTTTACCACATCCTCCATCAACAATTTCCAGAGCTTAATTTTGCATTGCGTGAAAAAATATTTTCTCTGATTTGTTCCAAATTAAATACATGAGCTACTTGGTAATTTCATGATGCGCCCCCTAGTTTTTGTACTTTCTGAAAGTTTGTGTAAAAATGTTGACATTTTAGTTTACATGTTTATATAAATGTTTTATAAAATATGTGTATGAGTTCAAACCATGCCCAAAGCTCACCCTCCAGTAACATCTCCAGTTAGATCTGATACATTTTTTCTATACAAGCCAGTTGCACAGAAGTTAAGGTACTTAGACTCCAAGCAATTTTATAAGGAGCCATTTCTTTGCATGAAACACTATTTATGTCTTGGAAAGGAAGTCATTTATTAATTGTTGTCATGCAGTAATACCAGTATATGCTGCAGAACCAATTGCATAAAATGAGCCTTACAGCACATAAGTAATGATAACGATAAGTAAATGACCCCCAGAATGCCTTATAAAATTACTCACATAAAATGTAGTATTCCTTTGAAAAATCCTAACAACTGTAAAGGAAAAATAATTAACACCAAAATGTTCTCTGTAAGAGAGAGGACAAGGTACTATCTGTGCATGTTTAGAATACTTATTTTATCCCTTTCCCAAGTATTTTGAATGGCAAAATAAGCAGTATGAAACTTTTTTTATGGACTTCCCCAAAAATTTCTACCTTAGCAAAACATTTTCAGTAGTTTTAAATCATAGTTTTTAAAGTTTACCGTAAAATGAGACTGATTTATGAGCATCTGTGGTTTGTTATATTATATGGGTGGAGCTCAGTACCAGTCATTAATGGACACAGCCAGCATTGGTGAAAGGAAATTACCCAATTCTGAAAGATGACTTCTGTAAATATGGCCCCTTGTTCATTGAATGATTGTTCTCTAGTAGTTTTTAGAGGTATGGGTGATCAGTTCTATTTCCATTTGGCAAAGATTGTAAATTTGTCACTTTCCCAGGGTTATATACCTATAGCCCTGAAGTAGATGGTCATTTCTATTGATTTTAAAGAACCCAACTTTGGACCCTATGTTTTTGGCAAGTTATCACCCTATCTGCCATTTTTAGTAAAGGTGGTAGAAAAAGTTGTATTGCATCAGTTAATGTAGTTTGTGGATGATCATAATCTTTTTTTTTTTTTTTCGGAAAACACATGGTACTCAAACCTTGTTTTTATCTACTATTCATTCTATTCATCTGTGGCACACAATCCGTTGTTTTGGGGGTTTTTTACATTTCAGTCGGGGACTAGGTGTTACTGGATTGGTTTTAGACAGGTTTTGTTTATATTTTCAAAGTCAGTCCTTGAGGGTAAAAGTTAAAAAGGATTATACTGATTGCTTTTCATTGTCTTCTGATGTGCCACAGGGTTCAGCGCTATCTGTAGTTAATCTATACGTAATTCTTACTTTGAACCACTGACTATGCCAAATATTTGTAGTTCATAGTATATGCTAATGACAAACCTTTCTATCTACCTCCTCAACTATCCAAGATACTTTAGATAGTATTGCAAAGTACCTAGAATTGATAGAGGCTTTGATGACATCACAGGCTACTGGTTAATACTGAAACAAATTAAGTTTTGTTTTTATGTTGAAAATTTTCAGTGGAGGCTCCTACAAAGTTATATTTTAGGTGATGGCTCTGGCTTCACAATTGGTCTGCAGATGCAGCTTCCAAATAGCAATTGAGTTTATCTTCCCTTCAAAGGCAGGTTGTTCTTTGGGGAGGATCTCAAGAAGATAGTAAAAGACAAAGCTCCCAGAAGATAGGCCCAGGGACACTAGGTCTGCCTCTTGAAGGATCTTGCATGGAGCTTGGAGATGCCCTCAGCTGGCTAGGAGTCTATGTACAGCTTTTCCTCCTTTAGGCCAGAACCAAAAAGGGCCAGTCATTTCAGAGCTCTCAATGATCTTGAAATTCATCGTC
The DNA here is from genome assembly GCA_033557465.1 of Ichthyophis bannanicus. NCBI lineage: Eukaryota > Metazoa > Chordata > Amphibia > Gymnophiona > Ichthyophiidae > Ichthyophis > Ichthyophis bannanicus. Next base: position 71,228,771 of record CM066046.1, on the reverse strand, counting down.
TGTTCCAAGCCATCACAATGAGATCCACTGAGTCCCTTCCAAGGTACAGCTACTTGGGGGGCAGCTCAAGCTGTTTCTAGTGGAGTGAACCTAAATTACATCAGACTGTTGGGTTCTTGAGGTTCCTGGAGTTTGCAGAGTCTCCCTGTAGCTCCCCGCTCAAGTGGGTTGTAATCAAGGATCCTCTTCAGCGCCACCTGAAATTTCAGACTATTCCTCCCGTATCTTCCACAGAGCAAGACTAGGGTCTGTTATTCCATCTACGTCATAGTACCCAAGAAGGGAAGTTCTTTCCAGCCTATTCTGGACCTGAAAGCAGTCGGTGTCACACACCGAGTGCTTAATTTTTGCATGGAGACCATCAGAATGGTCATTGCATCAATTCAGGTAAGGGAGTTCCTTAACATCTCTAGATCTTGCCAAGCTGTACTTCCATATTCTCAAAAGGGAACACCACCAGTGGCTTCTCCACTTCTGCATCCTGGGCTGCCTCTTCCAATTGCAGGCTCTACCTTTTGGCCTGGCAGTGGCTCCTCACACCTTCTTAAAGGTAAAGGTATTGGTGATGGTGTGGCATTTCTGTGCAACAAAGGAATCTAGAAGGATACCACCCTGGTGATCTACTAGTTGAAAAGGATGGGGTTGGTAATGAACAATCCCAAGAGCTGCCTGCTTCCTTACTAGGAGTATCTTGGGGATCAATTCTACACTCTTCTGGGTAGCGTTTTCCTCACAACAGAGAGGTCTCTCAAACAAGAGCTAACTTAGGGCATTTTGCTCTCAGTCAGTCCCATGGGTCTGGAACTATCTCCATCTCCTCGGGTCCATGGCATCAATCTTTAGTGCGACCTCATTTGGAGTATAGTGTGCAATTCTGGAGACCGCACCTTCAAAAGGATATAAACAGGATGGAGTTGGTACAGAGGGTGGCTGCTAAAATGGTTAGAGGTCTTCATTATAAAGCATATGAGGACAGACTTAAGGATCTTAATATGTACACCTTAGAGGAAAGGCGGGATAGAGGTGATATGATTGAGATGTTTAAATACCTCCATGGCATAAATGTACAGGGGGAGAGCCTCTTTCAATTGAAAGCAAGTTCTGCTACGAGGGGACATGGGATGAGGGTGAAGATGGATAGATTCAGGAGTGATATGCGGAAATATTTCTTTATGGAAAGAGTGGTGGATCCGTGGAATAGTCTCCCAGTGAAGGTGGTAGAGATGAGGACAGTATCTGAATTCAAAAAAGCATGGGACAAACACAGAGGATCTCTAAAGGAAAAAAGGGGACTGTTGTAGTTGTGGATATGAAAGACAGACTAGATAGTCCATGTGGTCTTTTTCTGTCGTCATATTTCTATGTTTCTAACTTTGGAGCTGGTTCCCTGGGCCAAGGCACACATGTGTCCTCTGCAAGGACACCTGCTAGCCATTTGGTTTTCCTGTTTCCAGATGTTCAACTAGACCAGGGGTCGGCAACCCGCGGCTCCGGAGCCGCATGCGGCTCTTTCTCACCTTTGCCGCGGCTCCGGAGCACACTGCCCGCCCGGTGACAGGCAATAGTGTTGTAAGCTCCCTCCCTTCTTCTGCAGCCACGGCTCCCTGCCTCTTAGGGAACCGCGGCTGTGCTTTTAAAATCATCTCGGAGCCCTTCCTGTCTTGATGGGCTCCGTGCAGCATTGTCCCGCCTCTAAAGGAAGTTTGGAGGCGGGACAATGCTGCACGGAGCCCGTCAAGACAGGAAGGGCTCCGAGATGATTTTAAAAGCACAGCCGCGGTTCCGTAAGAGGCAGGGAGCCGCGGCTGCAGAAGAAGGGAGGGGAGCTGACATGGAGGGAGGGAGCAGATATGGATGGAGGGAGGGGGGCTGACATGGAGGGAGGGAGCTGATATGAATGGAGTGAGGGGGGCACATGGAGGGATGGAGGGGGCTGACATGGAGGGAGGGAGCTGATATGGATGGAGGGAGGGGGGCTGACATGGAGGGATGGAGGGGGCTGACATGGAGGGAGGGAGCTGATATGGATGGAGGGAGGGGGGCTGACATGGAGGGGGCTGACATGGAGGGATGGAGCACTGGTAATGGGGTTGAGGGGACTAGCACTGGAAATGAGCTGATTAGGGGAGGCTAGGACTGGTAATGAGCTGATGGGGGGTAGGACTGGTATTGGGCTGATTAGGGGAGGCTAGCACTGGTAATGGGGTTGAGGGGGGATTAGCACTGGAAGCGAGCTGATTGGGGGGCTTTGAATGGGCATGGGCTGATTGTGGGGAGGGGAGGATAGAGCTGCTGGCCCTGGAAGATAACTGGGGGCTAAGGCTGCCATGGTATTTGTACTAGAAGGGACTGGTCAGTGGGGAAGGAGGGGGATTGGAAGGAAATGGACACCAGTGGCAATCATGGGAATGCAAGTTGACATTGGAAGGTACTGGGAGTGAGGACTGGAAAGGGGCTGATATTGGGGAGGGTTACTGGGACTGGAAATAGGCTGATGGAAAGAAGTGAAGAAAACGAAAGAAGAGATAAGAAATGGCAGATGGACCATAGACCACAGAAAGAGAGCTAAGAGAAGACAGGAAAGCAGAAGCCTCAGATCGGGACCAGCATGATCAAAGAATAAATTGGTCAGACAACAAAGGTAGAAAAAATAATTTTATTTCATATTAGTGATTTGACTACAAAATCATCATAATTTTGAAATCAAATATTGTTACTTGTTGTTGTGATATTTTCTGGCGTATTTTTTTTGGTGTGCGAAGGAAGAGGGGTAGTCTTATACGGCGAGTATAGGCCAAACACCTATATTTTAACAGGAAAAGTAGGGGGTCGTATATAGAATTAAGGTAAGAAACAATATATGCAGTGTTAGATTTGTTTTAAATGTCGCAATGGTTTTGCGGCTCCCAGTTTTTTTTTTCCCTTCGGAAACGGGTCCAAGAGGCTCTTTATGTCTTAAAGGTTGCAGACCCCTGAACTAGACCCTTTCTCACAAACAGAACATCAAAGAGCAGTTGAAGTGGCGCTTGTAGTCCCACCATCTGATGATTGGGATGCTATTGGAAATGCTGGATTGGATGATTGTCACCTCATATGCCGGCCTGAAGAGCTGGGGGGGGGGGGGGTGCACTGCCTTGGCCAGTTGACCCAAGGGCTCTGGTCCCGTCAGGAGGCGGCCTGGGTGATAAATCACTTGGAGGCAAGGGCAATTCATCTAGCTCTGGAGAAGTTTCAACCTCTCCTGATGGGCAAAGTGGTCTGAGTATTCTCAGACAATGCTGCGGCGGTGGCGTATGTCAGCAAACAAGGTAGTACTCAAAGGGCTAGGGTGGTTCTCAAGGTCACAGAACTGTTATTAGGTAGAAGACCATGTGATTGTCCTATCTACAGCACACATTGCCAGTGTCGGCAACGTGCAGGCCAATTTCCTGAGTCTAAACTCTGTGGATCCAGGCATGTGGGAGCTCAGTCTTTATGCGTTCATCCTTATAGAGCAGAAGCGGGGCCTTCCAATGTTCATCTTGATGGCCACTCAGGTGAATGTCAAAATGGAGAACTTTATTAGTCACAGGAATGATCCCTGGATGGTGGGCTTGGATGTCCTGCTTCAAGAGTAACCTCAGGAGGGGATGCTGTTATGTATTCTCTCCATTGCACTTTGTGAGCCACCATCTGTGCAGAATCTGGGCTCATCTGGATCTCGGGATTCTTGTGGTCCCAGATTGGCTTTGCAAGCCATGAAATGTGGATCTCATGAACCTGTTGGTGGGGCTCCCCCTCTTGTTGCTTCAAAAGCATGGCCACTTGAGTCATGGGCCCCTGGTAATGGAGGATCCTGGTCTCTTCTTGCTTATGGCTTGAGAGGCTTAGGCTGTCAAAGAAGGGCTACTTTGGAGCAGTAGTAGACATCCTGCTTAAGGTTCAGAGCATCTCTGTGTACTACTACTACTATTGAACATTTGTATAGCACTACAAAGCATATGCAGTGCTGTACAGATATATATAAAGATGGTCCCTGCTCATCAGAGTTTACAATCTACTCAAGACAGACAAAACAATAGCTGAGGATAAGGAAAGGTAAGGAAACATATGGGAGACTATGCGAATCAGGAACCAAAAGCAGCCTCAAAAAAGTGCGTTTTTAGCATGGATTTGAAGAGAGCCAGAGATGAAGCCTGATGTACAGACACAGCTAGTTTGTTCCAGGCATAAGGAGCAGCAAGGTGAAAGGATTGAAATCTGGAATTGGCAGTGGAAGAAAAGGGGCTAGAGAGAAGCAACCCACCAGAAGAGCGGAGTTCACGAGGAGGGCTGTAGGGAGAGATGAGACAGAAAGGTGCCGAATGAAGACATTTATAGGTGAGAAAGAGAAGTTTGAACTGGATATAGAAATGGAAAAGGAGCCAATGAAGTGACTTGAGAAGAGGGATTATACGAGCATAACGGGACTGCCTGATATTTAGCCGCACAGCTGAGTTTTGAATATATTGAAGGGGAGAGAGAAGATTCAGAGGGAGACCAACAAGGAGGATGTTGCAATAGTCTAAACAGAAGGTGACTAAAGAGTGGATAAGTGTCTTAGTAGTGTGTTCAGAAAGGAAGGGGCAAATTTTGCTGATAGAGTATTATAGAGAAAGAAAAGACAGGTTTTAGCAATCAGTTGGATGTGTATGGAGAAGGAGAGGGAAGAGTCAAAGATGGCCCCAAGGATATGGGCTGAGGAGATAGGGAGTAGAAGAGTGTTATCCACAGAGATAGAGGAAGAAGGGAGGTTGGTTTAGGGAGAAAATAAGTAGCTCAGTTTTGGCCATGTTCAATTTCAAATGGCGGTGAAGAGTGGCCTAGTGGTTGGGGCACGTTACCTTGGACCGGAGGGCCAGGGGTTCAAATCCCACTAGAGGACAGCAACCTTGGGCCAGGACTGGGGTTTCTAGTCCCACAGGTGCTCCTTGTGGCCTTGGGCAAGCTACTTAACCCTCCGTTGCCTCAGGCACAAAAGCATAGATTGTGAACCCTTTGGGGACAAGGGAAAAATATATATACAGTACCTGAATATACACTGCTTTGATTGTAGAAAAGCGGTACATAAGCCTAGTTAAATAAATAAACAATCCAGGCAGCAATGTCAGATAGGCAGGCAGAGATTCGGGCCTGGAGTGCCGGAGAAATATCAGGTGTAGAGAGAAAGATCTGAGAGTCATCAGCATAAAAGTAGTACTTGACTTATATGAGAGTCTAGAGGGTTTTCAAGAGATGATGCTCCTTTTGGTTCCTGGAGGCTAGAAAGACAGATGCAGTTATTTATTTATTTATTTATTTATTTATTTATAGTCTCTTATATACCGCACTATTCAGCATCAGCGCGGTTTACAATAAACAAGGAGTTACACAATTCAACGGTACTTTGTGTTTACAGAAAAAACAGGAAATACAACTCGGATAACAGGGTAATTAATTAATATAACAGACATGATCTCATCCTGGCTTCAGTATTGTGTATGGGAGGTCTGTGGGGTGTCTGTATTGAATTTGTATGTTTGGAAGGTCTGTGGGTAGGTTGTGTTATCTGGATTGTTTAATGGATAAGACAAGAGGAAGAGGTAGTGTTTCAAAGCTTTTCAAAACTGCAAAAGGTCTGGTATTGATCAGATGTTTTGAGGAAGGCTGTTCCAACACCTTGGTGCACAGAAAAAGAAAGCCCTGTCAGTAGTAGTTTTGGTGTATTGTGTTATTGATTTAGGGACTAACAGAGAATTGAGTGATACTGACCTTCTATCCCTATTGAGGGGTGTTGTTTGGATCATATCTGATAATGATGCAGATGAGAGCTCTTTGATGGCTTTGAATGTAATTAGTAAAGTTTTGAAAGTGAGTCTATTTCGTATCGGGAGCCAATGAAGATGTTTTAGAATAGGTGAAATATGTTCTTTCCGGGATGCTCCATGAAGGACTCTTGCTGCGGCATTCATTGCCAATTGAAATGGATGTAATGTGGCTTGAGGGAGACCTTGTAATATTGAGTTCGCATAATCAAAATGAGGTATGATTAGCGCCTGATAGATGGTTCTAAAATCGTCTGGCTCTAGCAAGGATCGTAGATGTCTAAGGGAACGTATTTTGTGGTATACTGCTCTTACAATATTTCCTATGTGTGCTTTCATATCCAAGTTCTGGTCTAAAGTGACACCAAGGTATCTGATGGTGGTCTTGGTCTGGAGGTTAGCATCCTTTACTTTCAAAAAGGACGGAGCAGTGAAATTTCGGTTCCGTGTAATGAATAACACCTCTGTTTTTTTGTGTTGGATCCTTAGATTTTGAGATTGTAGCCAGTTGGATACTTCATTTATGCAGTTTGTTAAAGGAGTGAGGTCGGGGTTCTCTGTTGTAAAAGGAAAATATAATAGTACATCATCCGCGTATATCATGCAGTTGACTCTAAAGGATCGTATCAGGTTGCATATAGGCTGCATGTATATATTGAACATAAGGGCGGAGAGGGAGGAGCCTTGAGGGACACCTTGTTTTTGATGAAACTGATCTGATGAAGTATCGTTGGATCGTACCTGTTGCCATCTGTCCGAAAGGTAGGATTTACACCACTCGAGTGCTTTATCGGTAATTCCCTTCCCTTTGAGACGTTCTAGGAGGCGTTCATGGCTCACAGAATCGAAAGCGGCTGTGATATCTAGGAAGACAAGGACAAACCCTTGGCGGATGTTATCAATACCTGATAATAAGCTGCTGAACAGTGTAGTTAGAAGCGTTTCCACACCGTGGGATTCTCTGAAGCCGTGCTGGCATGGGTCTAGTGGAGCGTTAATTTCAATATGATCCTGAATTTGTTTTTGTACTTCTTTTTCCAATATTTTTGCTAGTAAAGGAATGCTTGCTATTGGTCTATATGATTCTGGTTTAAGAGGGTCGAGCTTGTTGTTTTTTAGTAATGGCCTTATGGATGTTTGCTTAAGGATACGTGGGAAAGTTCCTGTTGTAAATGATTGAATCATGAGTCTGGATATGATGGGACTGAGGTCAGCTCGTAAATCTTTGATCCAGAACGCAGGGCATGGATCAGTATGAGCGGTGGTCATGTTTAAGCTAGCAATGGTGTCCTCGATTTGTCGTTTAGGTGGTATTGAGAAGATAGTAAGTAGAGCTTGATCTACTGGATCTAGAACTATGTTAGGAGCTGAGATATTGTCAGTTTGGCAAATTTTGGATTGTAGATAGTTAGCAAATAATTGAGGGTGGATTTCGTATTTGAGTTGCGAAGCGGGTTCATTTGTCAAACGCTTAACTATCTACTAAATATGGGCTTTCTCTATTGAGCTTCTATTCTAACACATGTGATAGGACAAGCCTAAACTCAAACTGTAACCTGTGGAATAATGTTGTAAAACACAGTGTCAGGCCTTGAGGTCTCAGTTTAAAACAACGCAGCAATCACTTGGATTTTTTAACAAGTTTCTCAATGAAACTACGGCTGCTGTTCACATCAACCACCTTTAATCAATGCCTTCTGTATGACCTTTAATCAACGCTTAACTATGGCAAACAGGTCATGAGGCTTGTTTAGAGATCTTTTTAACGTGACTGCATGGTAATGTCTCATTGAGTCAGTAACCGCTGTGCGATGAGATGTGAGATGTAGGATATATGCAGTTCTGTCTACTTCTGAGTGTGAGCGTCGCCATCGTCTCTCAAGTTTCCTTAGGGTTGTGCGAGAGGCTTTCAGCTCAGATGAATACCAGATAGCAGAGTGTCATTTGCTTTGAGATTTGTTAGTCGATGGACATGTGGCAATTGAACTGAGCGTATTATTCCAATTAGAAACTAAATCATCAAGGCTGCACTCTGGTAAGTTGGTTAGTGGAAGTGTTGTTTTTAGGATTAAGTCTTTGTCAAATGGCTTAAATCTTCTCAGGGTGGGACTGGTAATGCCATTCGCTCCATTTTCTTCCTTTTGGTTACATCTGGGAAGGGGAACCTTGAATATAATTAGTTTGTGATCTGACCATGGAACTGGGTTGATTGATAGATCCAAGATGGATGGTGAGTTGACAGTTGTTTCAGTTGTAAATATTAGGTCTAATATGCCACCTTTAACATGGGTTGGATCTTTAATTAATTGGTTAAACCCTAAAACCTGTAAAGCTTCAAGAAAAGCTGTTACATGGGAGTCTTGGAGAGATGGTAGATTGAAGTCTCCTAAAACCCAACTTGTTATATGGGGGTTCTGTGAGTTGGAGGCTAAGTCAATTATCATTGATAGTGAATCTGAATTGGATGAAGGAGCGCGGTACAGTAGAGTGAAGGAACAACAATTATTTACTATTGAGATAGTATCTAGGAGTGTTGAACTTGTTGCTTCCTTAAGGTTGAAATGGAGGTCAGATTTGAAGATGGCTAGAACACCACCTCCTCTCTTGCCATTTCTATGACATGTATGTAAGGAGAAATTGGAAGGCAGGAATTGGTTGATTAATACATTGTCATCACAAGAAAGCCAAGTCTCAGTGATTAGGAGTAAGTCAAGGTTGTGTAGTGATATTAAGTCAGAGATGATAGGCCATTTCTTGCGCACAGATCGGGCATTTATCAATGCACATTTCAGATGTTGGGGAATTGGATTTCCTTCTTGTTTCTTTTTGTGTTGTTTTGTAATGAGATGAGTAGAAGATGATGGTGGGAAGTTTGGGTAGAATCTCTAGATTTGAAGAAGGGTGTATCTGTCCATTTTCTTCTGTAATTGTGGATTGTTGGTATTCTATTGTGGCTAGTGTGTAGGCTGGTAACATTACATATTCCTATAGTGATAAGGTAGAACGTAAATGTTATAATGTAGGGTAAGGCCATAATGTATGTGTGGATGAATAAGAGTGTATTATAATTTAATAATAATAATAACAGGTAAACTGGAGCTTACGGATGGATGAGAAGCTATAACACCACTTAACAGTATTTCAGTGAGAGCAGGTTAACTGGAGCTTACAGGATGGATGAGAAGCTATAACACCACTTAACAGTATTTCAGTGAGAGCAGGTTAACTGGAGCTTACAGGATGGATGAGAAGCTATAACACCACTTAACAGTATTTCAGTGAAAGCAGGTTAACTGGAGCTTACAGGATGGATGAGAAGCTATAACACCACTTAACAGTATTTCAGTGAGAGCAGGTTAACTGGAGCTTACAGGATGGATGAGAAGCTATAACACCACTTAACAGTATTTCAGTGATAGCAGGTTAACTGGAGCTTACAGGATGGATGAGAAGCTATAACACCACTTAACAGTATTTCAGTGAGAGCAGGTTAACTGGAGCTTACAGGATGGATGAGAAGCTATAACACCACTTAACAGTATTTCAGTAAGAGCAGGTTAACTGTTGTGGTGATTACAGCTTTGTTGTTTGCGAGAGTAAATATTTACTTGCGTTTTCAAGATCGATGTCAGCCTGCTGCAGAGTGACCTCCGTCGGTGGCCTCCGCCTAAGGGCCACGCCAAAGGGCCCTCTGGCGAGGCCCTCAGGCGCGGGCCCACCAGGCGCGGGCCTGCCTGAAGGCAGCTGCTTTTTAAATGGAGCAGGCTCCTCCCCCTCTCAGGATAAGCAGGATAGATGGAAGGCTGCAGGCTGCTTAACCCTAATCAGAGCAAGAAGCAGATGGCAGTTGCTATTTTATCCTCCTTACATTCCAGTCTAGACCATGACTTGACCCTGAATTGTCTCGAGGTTCAGGTGATGGCTCTAGAATGCTACAGGGTTTGCATCCAAGGGATGTCATTGGCAGTGCACCCTTATAAATGATCATCCTCCTTGGTAGACCTTCCTCATGCATCCATATGTGACCATTGCTGTTATAATCCTTAAGACCGAAAGTACAGTGCTGGCTATTTTAAAATGGCTATGATGATCAAATATGGATATATGAAGGTGGTCTATGGAGGAGGAAGATCACATAGATAAGTAAAATATAAAGAACTGGAGATTGTGTTCCCTAATGCAGAACTTATGAAGTGGACAGTTCGAAATGCAGTGTTGTCGGGTGTGAATGTTGCTCTGTTCTGGTAATCAAAGGATCTGGGGATCTTCTCTAAGGATAATTCATTAATAGAACTTGGATTATATGATTAATTTACATAGATACACAAGGAGTGATGATATCAACAAGTTAATAAGTTTTATAAAAACTGAAAAAATTCCTAAAATTAAAGGGCAATCAAGTTAAGTGCTGGTATGTGATTGGCTGAATGGTCTGACATTTCTGCAGTCGTGCTGTGTGAGATTGATGGGAAGGATTTGTTTTTTGATCTATAGATTTTGTATTATATTTTTTTTAATGAAAACCTTTTAGGTCTGGTATATGATCTTGTAGTAGTTATTCATTTACAGCAATGGTGCTACAGTAAATTTTATGCAGTTTGGTGTAACAAAATGACAATTGCTCATTTGCCTCTGTCTGTGATATTCATATCCTTGTTTCCAAAATCAGTGCCTTTTTAAATAAACTTGGAGGAAGTATTGCATGAATTACTTTCTTAGTTTCTCAGAGCTGAGTAATAACAGTAGACGTGATTGATGGCTAATTGTCCATTACATCACCCAGCTAGTTTGACAGCCACACTCAAACCAAAATGACAGCATTGAACATTAATATCTTTTGAGCAAAATATCATTCATATATTGTAGCACAGAAACAAGATGAATGACTGTCCATTAGATGCAGAGTTTATTTTCATAGATCTTGAACAAACTGGAAAACCTAAATTTTGACATTTGTATGTTTTTGGAAACAAGGAAAAATCTTTTATAGGTGTGCATTCCATAAAAATACATTATTTCCAAATAAATAACTAAAACACATTTTAACTGTTATCTGGTTGTTTTAAGTACTGCTTTAAAATGCTTTCACAAATTTGCAATTCTGTTCTTGAGTATTTACATACTTCGGGACAAAAGTAAAGGAAGTTGTTCTTAATCTTTGAAGATGTAGGTAGATTTAAATGAAATTGTGTATTCAAGAGTTAAAAGAATGTTTTAGAAATTTCTTTTCTGTAATGTTTACAACTTTTGGTGCTTCTTTTTTTTTAAACATATTCAGATACTCAAAACATGAAAAATGTTTTTAGCTTGGATTTATTGTCGTTTAGTCAGAATAGATCCATATGTACACTACCATAGACATGAGCATATCTTATGTCTACAGCTAAATATATACATTCATCATATGTTTATAAAAGCATGAAATCATTTTTTACAATTCTAGTCATGCTAAATACTTGACTTAGACTTCTTATGAATGGTTTCTTTGCTAATGAACAAATAGTGTAGTTATTAGGAGAAGTGGTGTAGGTATCCTGAAGTAAGAGAGTGGATTTCACTTGATCTTCTGTGGCTTCAGAAAGATGCTTGAATATGATCTTATACATGAAAATGCATATGGTGAAATTTCTCTTGTTTGGATAAAATTGTTTTCAAGATGAAGATACTCCATGTTTGAATCTTCATTATACGCACCACAGACAAAGTCTGGAGGTACAGATCTGTGAAGATACAATGAAGCATTAAGTCTTAAGATCATATAAATTATTAGTAGGTATATCTGTTTACTCGTATTTTTTTAAATGCAGCAAGTTTGGGATTATTTCAAAGTATCATTGCAGACATTCTTATCTAGTAACAGTTCCTGCCTGTCTAACTTTAATTAGCACTTTCTTGGTAAGAGTACCATTAATGTGCCTATTAATTCTCATCATCAGTCCTTTTTACCAAATCCAAAGATAGTCAAAGCATTTCATTATGTATTTATAGTTCCTGTGCGGATATCCAGTTTAGTCCTCCACAATCGGGTACTGCCCCTCTCACTGCAGCCTGTAGACTGGACCAATCAAATCTTCTGTAGTACATATCCAGCAGGAGCTCCCAGAAGCCCCCCAGTGTGTCCAGTCTCGTTGCAGTGTGTAGACGTAAAAGTGTGTCCTCTGGGCACACTTAGTGACCTTTGCAGGAGCAACACTAGTTAGTTGTTTTTAGGGTTTGTTTTGGGGCATTTCTCTACTATTTTTGTTTTTGGTAGCTAGCTGTGCCTTTAAAAATAAGAAAGACAAAAGAAGCCTGTCTCCCTGGAGCTGTGCCACAGGAGACTAGGAGAAAGTCAGACCTGCTGGCTGCTGTTGCCTGCCTAGCACATTTTATCAGCCCTGGGTGAGCTTCCCCTAGACAGGACAGGGAATTGCCATACCTATAAGGCAGTGCCTGGTACTGGGAGATTGTGGCTGAATCTTCTGTTCCTGAGCTGGTAGGAGTTTGCATTTCATTTTTTCTTTCTTGTGTGCAATGCTCTGTCTGGGGTGCCAGCGTTTCTGTAGGCTCTCCTGAGCCCATTTGGCAGTTTTTATTCAATCTGCTCGTGTGCCCTGTATTAGAGGGTCGTTTTATTTGTTTTCCATATTATTTGGTGGTTTTTATATTTTCGCGCCGTTTTTTTACCGCGGGTGAAAAAGTGCGGCGGCCATTTTGGATTTTAAAAGTGCTTTTCCAGGCATTTTTGATCGCTGTGCACAGGTTCCCCTAGCGTTTTTGGGGTTCCTCTTTCTGGCGATTTTGCTCAGGGCCCCCCAGGGATCCTGGGATATATTTTGTTTCTTGTAAAAAAAAAAAAAAAAAAAAAAAAAAAAAGTTAAGTTACTTTTAAATCGGGGCTGATTTGCATAGGATTGCCCAGGTGGTGTGGGCTTTCCTGTGGCTGTCTTATTCTATTCCCCTGGGCAGAGGTGGCCTTGGGATGGCTTCCAAGCCCCAGTGTGTGATTTGTGGGTCCCGCAGGACGGCAGGGACTGACTCTGGCATCTGCAGGGGCTGTGCTGCAGTGCCCTCTGAGTTAGAGCAATCTGTGAATGTTCAGGAACAGGCTACCCCTGGGGATGCTTCTACTTCCGGGGACAGCGTTCTTTCTCCAAGCATCCCTCAGTCTGGCTCGGTTCCTCCGGCCAGCGGTTCAGTGGCTGCGCTCCAGCAGGCGGCTGTTGCTGCCTCAACTATGGACTTCTCCCCTGATTTTGTACTCCTCATGCATCAGGCATTTCGCCTGAGCAGGTCCGGACAGTTGCCGGCTGTCTGGCCCCCCTCCCTCCCCTCGGGGTCCTTGGGGGCGGCTCAGTGTCCCTCACCGCCCGGGGGCAAGCGGCTTCGGTTGGGGGGACAAGAGCAGGACGCCCTGGGTCTCCTGGATTCCGAGGCAGAGGGCGATCCTGAGACTGAAGCGGAGGATTTGGAGGATGGGGAGATCCCTGGGCCGGAAGATCAGGCTCGGGTCATTCGAGTGTTCCGTAGGGACGAGCTGGTTCCTTTGGTCACGGAGTCCCTTCAGGCGCTAAACCTTGCGGCGGTGCGGTCCCTGGAGGAGGAGGGTCTTGAGGATCCTCTGATTCAAGCAGTCAGGGATGCCCAGGTGGTTTTTCCCGTCCACCGCGTGGTGGATCAGATGATCCAGGCGGAGTGGGAGCACCCGGAATCCGGTTTGAAGGGGATTCGGACCATGAATCGGCTTTATCCTCTTGCTGACAAGGACAGGGACTTGTTCAGGTCCCCCCGGGTGGATGCTGCGGTCTCCGCAGTGACCAAGAAAACCACCATCCCGGTTGAGGGGGCGGCGGCCCTCAAGGACGGGCAGGATAAGAAGGTTGATAACTTGCTCAAGCAAACCTTCGATACGGATGTCGTGTCATTGCAGGCCTCTATCTGTGGGGCTTGGGTGGCTCGGTCGTGTCTGCGGTGGTCACAGCAACTGCGCTCGAGCCCCGGACTAGACCAGCAGGGTCTGGTGGAGGTGACCCGGCTGGAGTCCGGCTCGGCTTACCTGGCGGATCTGTTTTATGATTGATCCGCGTGTTGGCTAACAGTATGGCATCCGCGGTAGCAGCGCGCCGGTCCCTCTGGTTGCGCAGCTGGGCGGCGGACAGTTCTTCTAAGGCCCGCCTCAGTAAGCTGCCGTTTAAGGGCAGATTATTATTTGGGGAGGCTCTCGAGAAATTGGTAAAGGATCTCGGTGAGTCCAAAGGGGGCCGGCTTCCGGAGGATAAACCAAGGTCCAACCGGTCCACCTCGTCGGCGCGGGGATCCTTTCGGGATCAGCGCAGGTTTCGGCCCTCCCGCCAGTGGTCCTCGCAGCGGGGCCGGTTTGGAGCCCGTAGCCAAGGATTTCGGGCTTTCAGGGGAGCCGGCAGAGGCTTCTCCGCAGCCGGCTCTTCATCGGGTTCTTCCTTTGGACGCAAGCCACAATGACGCCAGGCAGGCTCTGGAGGGAGGACCGCTTGTCGGCGGTCGCTTGCGCGACTTTCTTTCCTCTTGGGCCCAAATAACGTCGGATCGCTGGGTGCTACAAATTATAGAGGAGGGTTACGCTCTGGAATTTGCGTCCCCACTTCCAGATTCCTTTGTTCTGTCTCCCAGCAGGGGCGAGCAAAAGACGAGGGACATCCGCGTGACCCTGGCTCGATTGTTAGCGCTGGGAGCGGTGGTTCCAGTGCCTCCCTTGGAACGAGGCGCTGGTCGCTACTCCATCTATTTTGTGGTACCCAAAAAGGGCGACTCTCTGCGTCCGATTTTGGATCTCAAAGGCGTGAATCGCGCGCTCAGAGTGCCGCATTTCCGCATGGAAACCCTGCGGTCAGTCATTGTAGCGGTGCGAAAGGGGGAGTTTTTGACGTCCCTCGATCTTACCGAGGCCTATCTGCACATTCCGATACACCCAGCCCATCAGCGGTTTCTCCGCTTCGCGTTCCCGTGGGGCCACTTTCAGTTCCGGGCCATGCCGTTCGGCTTGGCTACGGCCCCGCGCACTTTCACAAAGGTGATGGTGGTGGTTGCGGCGGCCTTGCGCAAGGAGGGCATTTTGGTCCATCCTTACCTGGACGACTGGTTGATACGAGCAAAATCCGGTCGAGAGTGCCTGCGGGTCACGAGCAGGGTGGTAGCTCTGCTGCGATCCCTCGGCTGGGTGGTGAACGAAAGAAAGAGTTGTCTGCGGCCCTCGCAGGACCTGGAGTATCTGGGGGTGCGCTTCGACACTGCTCGGGGGCTGGTGTGCCTTCCCAAGCGCCGCGTCCTGACGTTGCGGGCTCTTGTCCGACTATTTCGGGGGATGCCCGCTCCGTCGGCGTGGTGGTACCTACGGCTTCTCGGAACGATGGCGGCGACCTTAGAGGTGGTTCCGTGGGCGCGGTTCCACATGCGCCCGCTACAGAGGGCGCTCCTTCGTCGCTGGTCCAACCAGTGCGATTCCTTGCACAAGAGACTGCCCTGCCCGAAGGCAGTGCGGCGGTCGCTTCGGTGGTGGCTCTCCTCCGAGAACCTGACGCGGGGAATTCCCTTGGAGCCTCCTCTGTGGGTCCCCCTCACTATGGATGCGAGCCTAGTCGGCTGGGGAGCACACTGCGAGACCCGCTTCACGCAGGGGGTGTGGTCCTCGCAGGAAGCGTCTTGGTCGATCAACCGCCTCGAGCTTCGGGCGGTCCGACTAGCCCTGATGGCCCTGGAACCTCTGCTCCTGGGCCGGGCGGTCCGAGTCTGGTCGGACAATGCGACCACGGTGGCGTACATCAATCGCCAAGGGGGCACAGGGAGTGTGGCCCTGGAAACCGAAGCGACGGCCTTGTTCAGCTGGGTGCAGACTCGGCTGCCGGCGATCTCGGCGGCGCACATTGCAGGCGCGGACAATGTCCAGGCCGACTTTCTCAGCAGAGTGCGGGTGGACCCCGGAGAGTGGGAGTTAAATCCTCAGGTGTATGCGCAGATAGTTCGGCGGTGGGGTCCGCCCATCATGGATCTCATGGCGACCTTCCAGTCGGCCAAGACAAGTCGCTTCTTCAGCAGACGGCGGGAGCGGATGTCCGAAGGACTCGACGCTCTCATTCAGCCGTGACCGACGTCCGGGATGCTGTACGTTTTCCCCCCGTGGGCCCTGATCGGTCGGGTCGTCCAGCGCATCGAGGGCCATCAGGGCCGGGTGCTGCTGGTGGCTCCGGATTGGCCCCGGAGGCCCTGGTATGCCGACCTCGTTCGGCTTCGAGACGGCGTGCCGTGGCGCCTTCCGGCGCTACCGGATCTTCTTCTTCAGGGCCCCTTGCGGATGCCCCAGGTGGCTCGGTTCTCGCTTACGGTTTGGCCATTGAGAGGGCTCGGCTGAAAAAGAAGGGTTATTCGCCCGCGGTGATTTCCACCTTACTGCGGGCAAGAAAGTCGTCCACTTCTCTTACTTATGTTCGAATTTGGAGAATTTTTGAGGACTGGTGCTCCCGGCGTGGAGTTCGGGCGGCGACGGTCTCGGTGCCCGTCGTGCTCAGCTTTCTGCAGGATGGCTTCGAGAAGGGTCTCGCGGCCAGTTCCCTGAAGGTCCAGTTGGCCGCGCTCTCTTGCTATAGAGGCAAGGTTTTGGGCCGCCTTCTTGGCGCTCATGCGGATGTGCGGCGTTTCTTGACCGCCGTGTTTCATTTGCGGCCTTCCCGCAGAGCGGTGATTCCTCCGTGGGATTTGAATTTAGTTCTGCGGGCCCTGGCTCGGGAACCCTTTGAGCCCTTGCGGAGGGCATCCTTGAAGGATCTCACGTTGAAGACGGTTTTTCTGGTAGCCATTTGCTCGGCACGGCGCATCTCGGATCTACAGGCCTTGTCATGCCGAGAACCTTTCTTGTCTTTTTCTGCGGAGCGGGTTGTGCTCCGTCCGGTTCCCTCCTTCCTGCCAAAGGTGGTGTCTCCTTTTCACCTGAATCCGGCAGTATTTCTACCAGTGATTTCGGCGGACTCGGTCGAGTCGGTGGACAAGGGGCTTCACCGGCTTGATGTGGGCCGCACGCTGCGTCGGTATTTACAGTCTACCGAGTCATTTCGGAAGACTGATCGGCTTTTTGTGCTCTTTGGGGGTGCACGGAAAGGGGAGGCGGCGGCTAAGGCCTCCATTGCTCGATGGCTTAAAGAAGCGATCGCCTCCGCGTATCTGTTGCAGCGGCGGCCGGTTCCGGAGGGGCTCCGGGCTCATTCTACTAGGGCTCAGGCGGCCTCTTGGGCGGAGCATGGTCTGGTTCCACCAGCGGAGATCTGTAGAGCGGCCACTTGGTCGTCTCTGCATGCTTTCAGCAGGCACTATCGCTTGGATGTGTCAGCGGCTCGGGATTCCTGTTTTGGTTCGGCGGTTTTGCGCGCCGGCCTACAAGGTCCCGCCCGGTCTTAACTGCTCTGTTACATCCCGATTGTGGAGGACTAAACTGGATATCCGCACAGGAAATGGAAATTACACTAACCTGGTAATTGTAGTTCCTGTAGGATCCAGTTTAGTCCTCCTTCCCTCCCGAATATCTGCATGATCTTGCGGCGCGCTATCCCGAGCGGGAGATTCTAAGATAGTTTTGCGTCCCGTTCGGACCTTAGCGGCAGTCGTGCTTATAGCTATGGCTCTTCCCTTTTTTTTGGGGTTCCGTAAGCTCCTTAGTACCTGGGGGGAGCTCTGTGTCAATTTAGGGGCGTCGATTCCGGCGCCGTGCAGTGTTCTGACTTCCTCGTTTGGGGAGGGAGTTGGTTATTCCAGGGGGGGAAGTACAAGGTTTAATGTTAATCTGATAATAATCTGATGTGTTGCTTCGTTCAGTATGCTTTGTTACTAGTACACTGGGGGGCTTCTGGGAGCTCCTGCTGGATATGTACTACAGAAGATTTGATTGGTCCAGTCTACAGGCTGCAGTGAGAGGGGCAGTACCCGATTGTGGAGGACTAAACTGGATCCTACAGGAACTACAATTACCAGGTTAGTGTAATTTCCATTTTTCTATCAACTTTCTGACAGTTTTTATTTAAATAGGAAACTATAAATATATAATGAAATACTTCATAATTATCTTTGAATTTGGTAAAAAGGACCGATGATAAAATTTAGCAGGCACATTAATGGTACTCTTACCAAGAGAGTGCTATATGAATTATGATGGTCCATAAAAATTATTCTCTGTAGACAAGCAGGAATGAGTCCTGGATGATGTTCCTGATGGAGCCACTTTGCAGGAACACTTCCCAGCTTCTGTTGGAAACCTTTTGGAGACTCCACCATGCCTGTGTGCCTCCTTCCGCCATGGAGCCATCTTGAATCAGTCTTTCGTTTTCCATGGAGCCCCACGGATGTGTTCCTGATGTTATTTCTTTTTCTGCAGCACCTCTTCCCCCTTAGGTGCCAGTGCTCCAGTCGGGCCTTGCTTCCAAAATCAAGCTGTCCCAGAAACCCGTCAGTGGGCTCAAAAAGACCATATCTGCCAAAGATACTCATAGTTGGTGCCTTCAGTGCCTGGAACCTGATCACCAGCCCTCTTTTTGTAATTTGTGTTTGCAGATGACAAGAAGAGGCCTCAAAGTTGAAGAGGCCTCCCCTCCCCCTCTCCCTGATAAGCATGCCTCCCCATTCTCTGCCCCCTAGCAACTCTTGCTGTCCTCCTCCCTCCCCCCTTTCCCCCCTCCTATCCTGAGTGCTCTAATCTCTCTGTCCTTTTCTGTTCCTGTCCTGTGAATTGATCCATTTCCTTTCCTACTTTGCAGTCCCTGTATTTTGTTAACCTCTCTGATGCATTAGCCTGAGCAGTCAATCAAGCAATGTAATAAATATGTATATATTTTATATGCATATGTATATAGTTTACCCTGTTTTCCAAGTTACTTGTTCCTGTTCAATGTAATGACCTGACTTTTGTTCATTGTCGGTTACCTTTTTGTTTTGTGTAAACCGCGCTGATCGCAAATAGTGCGGTATATAAGAAATGTAAATAAATAAATAAATAGAGAAGCAGCGCAAATCATTTTTTGGCGCTCATAAGTCCGATCCATCAGCATCAACGGCATTGGTCTCAGTGGTTTCAGAGGCTGCATTGGACACTGGCAGTGCATTGACATTGAGGAGTTCTTGAGCCCACTTGGAGCCAAATACCCATAGTGCCCTAAGCATTGGCCATCGATCAGTCTCCACCCGAAGATGAGGAACGATTCAGCTTCATCTTCGTCAACATCGAAGGGTGATTGAACCGAGCACCAAGTGCAGACTCTGGTGCATTGGTGTCAGAGGGCATTGAGAGTGATGAAGGTCCACGAGAGCGCCCCTCGAAGATGCCCCAAAGGGAAGACAGCTCATCCTCCAGCACATCAGAGGGGCATTAACAGCCTACAGAGAGCCGAGACCAAGCCACTGATACCCTTGTACAGATACCGAGTATATCAGGCAAAGTTACTGCGGTCTGTCAGACGGCTGCCTAGGGTGAGAACTTACACAATCTTGACGATGCATATATTCATATGATTCTTGCAAGGTATTGTGGGTAATGTAGTTCATTCACTCCCAAACACAGCTGAAGACAATAATTGAGTTGTGATACCAGTGGTAAGGCCAATAAAATACTTCTTTTATTGATGGGGTTTAATTCACCCAGCACAAATATGCTTGGTAGCAATATAAATGAGGTTACTTGCTTGCAGTGTTTAAATGGATAACATAAAGTCACAAAGCAAATCAGAAAACAACCTTCAGCTTGTCAGGCAATTAGCTAATGTTTTCTTAGCAAATAATTACCAAATGAAAAGGCACAAAGAAATAAATGAACTTTGCTTGTTAGGTTAACTTCTGCTTATTTTCCACGCAGATCCCAGCAGTGATTATCCCTTGCTCACACACACAATCAGGTGCAGCTTTAATTACTATCAATTGACCAGCTGAAACCCTTTAGCTGGCTGGCTGCTACTGTGTGAACCCAAATCCTGCTTTAAGAGCTGTTTGCAGTGGAAATAAAGAACAAAGTTAGGTTTCCTTGTGATGGCTGAGGTGTTTGCTCACAGAAAGCTAGCAATAGCATTTAGATAGAGAACAGTCCATGTAATGAATAGTTTCATCTGCTGTATCTCCCCCTTCATCAATCAGCATAGGGTCACTATCATACATTGGCACAGACGAGTCTTTCATTAAGGCACTATCATGAGAATGCTTATTCCCTTGCTGCCATTCACTATTATAGGTAGGGTCTGGATCAGTGTTCATACCTGAGCCTCTCCTGCTATCATAATTCCTCTCTGTATAGCCTGGCCAGTATGTAATCCAATTCTGATGTCCAGCCTTCCAATCTTGATCCCTGGACACTGGATCTCCTCTCACATACCTTCTGGCCTTGGTCTGAAAGTCCCTTCCACGTGCAGTCTTCTCTCTTCCAGGTAGCCACTGGTGATTCCTATCTCTGCCATTCCATTCCTCTGGCTGACTCCAGTCCAATGGACTCTGCTGGCATTTGGAATACCTCCCAGTATAGGTACTGCCTTGGTCTCTCCCAGGCCTGCCAATGGCCTTTCTTCTCTTCCTTCCAGAGAGTTTCCTTCTCTCTCTATCCACTTGGCTTGGCTTCTGCTTCTCCAGGTGATGCTTAAACCTGTAGCTGGACTGGAGCTTGTAGCCGTTGCTGTCTCTGTCTTTGAAGCTCTTTCTGTAGCTGTTATCTGAAGAATAAGCTCTATTCTTATTCTGTCTTAATGTGTGCTCCTCCCTAACACAGCACAGCTGTGTTGAATCAGGCCCTGCCCTTTGAGATGAGTGCTTAGGGATTACCTCATAGCTCTCTTGATTGCACACACATTTTCTCACTTCAGCCCCTCTCATGGCTGCTGGAAACCTGGTGCATTCTGGGACTGGTAGTCTTTTATGTGAAAACTCTGTTTTCTTACTTCTACCAAAACTGACAGATTGCTTGTTCAGAGTCACATCATCTTTTCTATAGCTCCTACCTGAGCTATGATAAGCTTCCTTATCACAGGTCCCACAGCCTTTGGAATCAGCAGCCATGGAGAAGCGCCTTCTATATGCTCTCAAGAAGCGCATTGCGGCACTCTTGGTGGTGCAGCATGCTGGGCCTCAACATCAGCGCCTTTGACCTTGGCCGTCGTGCAGCCAATCCTCAAGATGCATGCCTTGCTTGCAGGAGATACATAAGTATCGGGACTGATAACCGGACGATATCTCTCTCTAGTGCCTCAGGGTCCACTGCACCCTCAAAATCTAGAAGAGCATTGGTGCATCATTGCTCTCGAAGCAGCTCCCGATCCCCTTGGACTAAGCTGCAACAGGAACTGCTTCAGAGAGAAATCACCATCCTCTTGTTAGATCTCACGATCGAGTTTTTGCCACCAAAGCAAAGAGGGTGGGGGTTATATTCAAGGTATTTCCTGATCCCCAAGAAAACGGGGGAATACCGTCCTATCCTATACCTAAGAGATCTGAACATGTACTTGGTAAGAGAAAAGTTCAGAATGATTTCTCTAGGCACACTGCTTCATTATCTTCAGAAAGGAGATCGGCTATGCTCCCTGAATCAGAAGGATATGTACATTCACATATAGATGCATCCCATTCACAGAAAGTATCTCAGATTCGTCCTGGGGAGACCATACTTCCAGTACCGAGTGTTGCCTTTTGGCCTAGCCTCAATATGTTCACAAAGAGAATTAACAAGATGCACCTCGGCAACTGCAAACAGGGCCTTCAGTCTCTGCGCCCCAAGACTCTGGAACTCCTTACCGACAAGCATCAGGTCAATCACCAACCTAATCCAGTTTAGGAAGGCCCTTAAACACTTCCTTTTCCTCAAATACTTCCTAGAGAACAATGAATCACATTCCCACTCAATTTCTTACAACTGTTCCAACACACCTTGTCAGCCAGAGGACCACACCATGCAAGAGGTCCTTGACAATTAAATCTCATTCTTTGTTTTTATATGACACTGTTTTGTAAATAGTTATCTTTGTTATCCAAGTTGGCTCTCCTGTTAATTGTAAAATCAGACTTATGTACCCGCCTGATTGTTATGTTTCATGTAAACCGCGCTGATGCCGAATAGTGCGGTATAGAAGAAATTATAAATAAATAAATAAATAAAACAAATAAAATGCCTCGCGGTAGAAGTGGCATATCTCTGGATGCTGGGAGTGTTTGTCTTTCCCTATCTGGATGATTGGCTGATCAAGAATACCACTCCGGAAGGAGTTCAAGAATCAACACGCTTGACCATTCGGATGTTGGAACTAGTAGGGTTCATTATAAATTACTCTAAATCCCATCTTCAACCCACCCAGAAATTGGAATTCATAAGAGCCCTGCTCGACATAATTTGAGTGAGAGCCTTCCTTCTGCATGACCCACTTCACAGATTGACAGAACTGGTGTGAGAAACTCAATAGAGTCAGCATATACCAGCTTGCAGGATGGTGACTGTACTAGACCATATGGCCTCTACAGTGCATATCACACCCTTGGCATGTCTCCAAATGAGGCAAGCTCTATGGACCAAGGCCATGGATCATCTCAGGGATTGACTGTATGTCACCACCCCTTTCGTTCAATCATTGCATTGGTGGACATACCACCACAATTTTCTCAAAGGTTTTCTTTTCCAAGTTACTCCACCTCAAAATATTTTGATGACATATGCATCCAAATTGGGGTGGGGAGCTCATCTCGATGGATTGCACATCCAGGGCGATTGGTACATCCAAGAAAGCCTCCATCAGATCA
Source organism: Ichthyophis bannanicus (assembly GCA_033557465.1). Lineage (NCBI taxonomy): Eukaryota > Metazoa > Chordata > Amphibia > Gymnophiona > Ichthyophiidae > Ichthyophis > Ichthyophis bannanicus. The sequence goes on along the minus strand of CM066046.1, from coordinate 71,206,194 downwards.
ATTTCTCTAAAGGCTTTCCAAGATTGGCAGGCCAAACAAATTGTTATGATTCAGACCAATAATCAGGTCGCCATGTTCTACATCAACATGCAGGGGGGAATGGGCATGTACCTTCTCTGTTGGGAAGCAGTCAGGTTGTGGAAGTTCTAGAGACAAAGGAGCTGGTACCAAAGACTGGCATTTGTTCAAGTGTTCCTTTTATTATCCCCAACGTGTTTTGGCCTGAGCCTTCTTCAGGGGGTGTGGATAACAAGCCTCAAAAAATACAATATAGAAATGAAAACACATAATATCCAATAAAAACAGTGTCCTATAAATATTAAATATTAAATCATAAAACATAAATAATATAAATGGCGTGATCTCTCTGTGTGGAAACTTGCTCAAAGTTGTTGGAACGATCTAATAGCACGATTGAATCATAAGTTTCCTTGATCTGAGGTCGGGCCAATCTGCTGTGCCCCTTCGCTTTCATAGTAAGATAAGTTCTATGGGACAATTTTCAGCCTTGCTATTTTAAAAATTTACATATGATAAATAAGTTTCTCAGAAGATACCAAGATATTTTTTCTATATTTTTTCCATTTTAATGAAGGACGTCGTCACGATTGCACGGAGCCAGAAAGTCTCAGGACTCTCTTTGCAGTCACGTTTGTGAGTTTTTATTTATTTTACAAAAGTTCTATAATGCACCCAACCTCTTTGGAACTCAGATTGTTTTGGACTGTTTTATATAAAGTTTGACACCGCCTATATTATGTGTTTGGTGCTCTTGATTTTCAGGTTTGATTGCCATGTTAAAATCACCCACATTTTTACCACTTTTTAACCATTTTATTCATTTCAATTTTAAATGGTGTCTTCTACTATGGGGTATGTTTACTAAAACCCCGGTAGAGTGCGGGCCGCGGTAGAGTGCGGATGCCATATAAGGAGTGGGCGTTCCGTCCTGAAAAAGAAAAGCCGGAATTTAAATATGCGCTAAGGTGCGCGGCGCCCTTGTGCGCCCCGCACCTTAGCGCATCAGATGGCTGCGCGGGAGGCATATGTGGTACGCTGATGGGCAAGCAGAAGAGCAGAGCCACAGCACAATGGTTAAGGCACCTACCAATGGTGCAGGGATCAGGGGTTCGATCCCCACAGAGCCCAATAAAGACGGCTGGCTGAGGCGTTAATTTAGGAGGCATTGAAATAATGGGCGGCATAAGGCGGCGCGCTAATGTTTTTGGAGGCATATTAATAATGGGCGGCATAAGGCGGCGCGCTAATGTTTTTGGGGGGCATTTTAATATTGTGAGGCATATGGCGGCTCGCTGATGTGCAAGCACAGGAACAGAACCACAGCACAATGGTTAAGACACTGCCCAATGGTGCAGGGATCAGGGGTTCAATCCCCCAAAGTGCCCAATGAATAAGGCTGGCTGAAGCATAACATATTAAGGGGAAGATTGCTTTAGGAGGCATTTTATTCATATTTTAATTATCACTACTAGCAAACGCACTCCCAAAGCGTGTTAACATAAGGTGCCCTATAAGGCACATTTTAAAGTGCACTGTCAGCCAAGGCACCCTAGAATGTTGCTTATAGGGCGCTTTAGAGGGTGCCGTATGAGGTACCGCAAGGTCAGTGTACTTGTTTTTATGGCAGCACTGTGCAGTTTAAGGAATGAAAAGCATAAGTAGGTGCGCTGACAGGCAAGGAGGAGCAGCAGTGGAGCACAATGGTTAAGGCACTGACTACTGATACAGGGGTCATGAGTTTGCTCCCCAGTGTGCCTAATACGTAAGGCTGGCTGTGGCATCAGCTTTGCATTGTACATATTTTGTCCTGCAGCACTTTAATTTTATGTTATTAATTGCTGCCAGCAAACACGCCCTCACGTGCCGTAATTGAAGGTGCCGTATAAGGCACCCTATAAGGCACTCCATAGGGCACATTATAAATTGCACTGTCCGCCACAGCACCCTAAAATGTCCCCTATAGGGCACCCTATAGGTTGCGTCACAGGATATTGTATAGTGCACCTTATTTTAATTTAATTAACAGGTTATTTATATACCGCTCCTTCCATTTGATCAGGTGCGGTTTCCATATAACAACATTAAACAGGGTGATCTGTTTTTACATATAACAAGTTTAAAGTTAGGTAATTACAGTTAACAAATAGCAATTAACAAATAACAATAGTGAACTATGTACAATTAACTATATACATATTTATTTTTTTTTTTACATTTTCTTAATCACTTCGTCTTAGGTTACAGCGCTTCATTCTTTGTTGAAATAGTGTATTACCCTGTGTCTGATTATCCTTTATCTAGCTGGGGGGTGAGAGAAGAGCTGGTCATAGAACCATAATGCTTTGTAAATAAGTGTGTTTTGAGTTTTTTTCTGAACTCCATTATATCAGGTAGTTGTCTTAATTCTATTGGGATTGTGTTCCACAGGATGGGGGCTGCATGTGAGAAGGCTTTCTTGTTTGTGGATTTATTGGCTCTAATGAATTCTTTTGGTGGTGTTAATTTATTTAATTGGTATCTCCTGGTGAGATTATGTGTAGGTTCTATTTTGATGAGGTTATTTATGGACAGGGGTGCTGTTTTTGTTATAGCTTTGTAGGTAGTTAAGATAGTTTTGTATTCAATACGGCTTTGAATCGGGAGCCAGTGTAGATATTCTAATATTGGGGTTATGTGTTGGAAAGGTGGGGCCTTCGTAATGGTCCTTGCTGCGGCATTTTGTGCTAATTGAAGTTTTTTTATGGCTTCCTTAGTTACGCCAAGTAGGATTTGATTTGCGAAATCGAAATGTGGGGTTATGATTGCTTGTATGACGCGTTGAAAATCCTGTAGGTGCATTAGTGGGCGGAGTTGCTTTAATATTTTTAGTTTAAAGTAAACTTTTTTTGATATGTTTCTTACATGGGTGTCCATGCTGAGATGTTTGTCCAGAATAACACCTAGGTAGCGTATTTCAGATTTTAGTGTGATATTATTATTTTGCAACGTAATATGAGAAGGGGGAATGAATGTTGTGCATTTAGTTACTATTAGGGCTTCTGTTTTTGAGTGATTGATGTACAGATTGTTTTCATTTAGCCAGGTGTTGATTTCAGTGAGGCAGTCGTTAATGAGTTGTATAGGGATATTTGGGATTTTGAATGGGACATACATCATTATGTCATCCGCGTACAGATGATAGAGGACATTGAATTTTTTAAATATTTTGCATATGTGTTTTAAATATATGTTAAAAAGTAACGCGGATAGTGCTGAGCCTTGTGGAAGGCCTAGTTCTTGTTTGTATGTATTTGATGTGAGATTTCCGATTTGTACCGTTTGAGATCGGTCTGTTAGATAAGAAGTAAACCATTTTAGAACAGTGGATTAGAAGTAAACCATTTTAGAACAGTGGATACTTTTATACTTATGTGGATGGGAACCATAAGGCGCCCTATAAAGCACCCTCAGAGGCATCTTATGGGTACAGTATGCTGAGGGTGTTTTTGCTGGCATCAAAATATGTACATTAAAAAAGATGCGTTGGACAACCCTATCAAATAACCCCACTGTGGGTTTGAACCCATGACCTCTGGCTTCAGAGGCAGTGAAGTAACCATTGGGCTACAGCTCTATAGCTGCTAGCAAGCCCCTGGCTGGCTGCAGAGAGCATGCACGTCACCACACAGACAGTCTGCTGTGGTCACCAGGATAGGGTTAACCCACCCATACCCATGATGCACTGCACATGCAAATCAGCTGTCCACAGATTAACACAAGATGGGCAATGCACCCCCACAGCACCTCGGCCTGTTAGAGGGAAGTGACCATGTGCACCCACACACCACCTCGGCCTGGTAAGGGGTACTGACCGTGTGTTTTACTGGCACAGAGTAGCTACACACTGTCACATTGTGCGGGTACTGTGCTCACCCTGAGGGTGCAATGAGGCGCCCAGGACCAGGTCCACAACACCTTCCATGGCTGAAAGAGGCCATGCCAGAGGTCCAAAGCAGTGTTAATGTGTGAGATAGGTAGTTCCTGCACTAAACACCTTGGATATCTCTGTCTGACTCAGTCAGGTGTAGCCCCTATGGACCCCTAGGTGGGCCATGTACCACCACCCACCTCCTCCAGGGCTGAGGGTGGCAAACAGGGTCTCCTATCAATAGATCCACATCCTACCTCCCTGCAAAGGTGGCAGTAGAGGGGTCCATCAACCCCGGTCCTGCTGAGGAGCAGACAACCCCACAGGGCAGTCAATGCAGCTCTATACACATCCATAACACAATAGCAGACAGATATTAGGCCTGGATATGGTGAGCTGCACCCCACCACTATCTGATATTCTCCTGCAGCAAGTCATCAGCCGCTGCACCCTGCAAGCTGCTCCATCACGACACATACCAGCTGCAAACAGTGTGCTAGTTAGTCCACAGTGCATGTTCCCAGTGGAGATGCGTGCACCCAGAACTGGGATGTCAGCATACACAGCAAGCAGATAAATCAGTGACTGGGCCCCAAAAGAAAACCCATATCTATCACATGAGAGAAATACTATATAGCACTTTGGGGGTGCCTAGCCATGCTGTGGTCACTGCACAGTCAGGGTGAGAGTGATCTCTCAGCAGGACATACTGAGGTCACCCTGTCTGTGTAGGTGGTGGCCGGGCACTAAAATGTCCCAGTCAGTGCCCTATGCCCTGTGCAGATGCACCCTGGCCAGGCCACCCTGTCCGGCCTATACCCATGGTACCTTGCTCCTCATTATGCACATTGGCAGCCCAATACTGGCAACATTGCTGGCAGTGTGGGCTGTGGAAGGTGTTTACAGCCACCCCCACACCTATGCCAGCATTGTGCTACTATAGAGGAGTCCAGCAGCCATACCCACCACACCAGTCCTGGGCACAGTACAGGCATGGATATGGTACGCACTACTGTTGGGGGTCACTCCCCAGGGTGGTAAACACTGTCAGAGACCAGACCTGTAGCGCACACCGCAGACATCACAATGATTGTTATGGTGGAGATCAATGAGCAAAATGTGCTTAACGTAGGAATTTATATCTGCCAGTTATCATGGGCAACGTTTGATAGCTGTGTACCATATACCCAGGTGTAGGGTGGCAGTGCTAAGGTATGCAACTGCTAGTATTGGGAGATACAGGCAGGTCCCAATGTCCTGCCTCTCCATGAGGCATTGGCCAATGGGGCCTGTGGGGGTGTGTCTGGCCCTGTTGGCTGCTGCTTTACGGCAGAGTGTCCCAACTCCAGTCCTGGTGTTCGAACCACTGTTCGGGTTTTCATGCTGTCCCTCATAGATATGCATGAGCTACATCAGCATACCATGGGGGTGGTGCATAGATATGCAGCACAGGCATCTTTATTAGAGGCAGCATGGATCCTGAATGGTGTGGGGCCCTCCAGGACTGCATTTGGGAGACTCTGCTCTAGGTAATGCGGCTGTTTATGGTGTCTGTGTTTGGTGTGGTAAAATATCGGCGTATGAACCATGCGTATGTTCTCAGCAAAAAAGGTTTCTCCTTGCTGTCACGGTTTAGTTGTAGGAAAAATATGTGGACTGGATTGGCAGTAGCCCCAGCTGGGCTTTGAACCTGTGACCCTCTGTTCCTGCACACACTGTCTGTGTGCACTGCACCACCGTGTTGCCACAGATATGCTGTGTTCCCTGGGGAGTCCATGACTGTACATCCGACAGAGCCTGTCTGTTGCAGTGGACGGTGGCAGCCTGCACAGGCCTAGGCCACTGTCTGCTGTGGTTTGCAGCCACTGCCCCCTCCACCACCTGTACCCTTCGGCCAACATGCAGACATGTCCCTATCTGGAAAGAAGCATATGACCTGATTGAGTTGTGGCACTCCAGAACTGAATTTGGAGGACTCGGCTGTAGGTAATGCCCATTGTTATGGTTTGTGTGCGCTGTAGGGTAAAATATAGGTGTTGGAACCATGCTTATGTTCTCTGCCGTACAGGAGTGTCTGTACTATCACTGTTTAGTGGTGGGTAAAACTATGGGGACTGGGTTGGCAGGAGCCCCAGCTGGGATTTGAACCTGTGACCCTCTGGTCCTACAGGCACTGGCTGTGTCCGCTGCACCACACTGTGGCCACAGAGACAGTGCAGTCTCTGGAGATAGGAAACCTGGCCGCACGAGTCAGACACCCTGCTCTGCACAATTTTACTGTGGGCTCGTTTACCTTGTATGGGGACAGGGGTGCAATTAAACCTCAAAAATGACCTCCAAAAAAGGGGAAAATAACCAAAACCAAGCTGGGCAACAGTGATATCAATGGGCAACATGAAAACACTCCCAGGACAGCTCCATTAAAATGCAGTGATTTTTGAACGAGTCTACGGAGCGTAGACCCTTCCAAAAATCATTTCTTTTTTTTGGAGCTTTCCTGGGAGTGTTTATTATGGTTGCCCATTAATATCACTGTTGCCCAGCTGGATTATGATTTATTTGAAATTTTTTGTGGTCATTTTCAATTTATATTTGCTATTTTGTTCTGTGCACATGTATCACACTGCTCACGTTTTTCAGGTTTCCCGGTTTTGCTGTACATTGCTGACGGAAATGGTTTCTCTTCCCTTTAAATCGGCTCTAACGCGAGGGTTTCACTCGCGGTATTTTTAATGCCGAAATTCAGCCCCGCTCCTGTGCGGGGAGCCTCTCCCCTCCCACTCTCCACCCATTGACCCCGTCCCTCCGCCCCTCGGGGGCCTTCCTCCGCCCTCCGTAAGCCTTTCCCCGCCTCTATCGCACATCAGCGCCCCGCACACGTGCGCCGGCCCGTTAATGTGATGCGTGCGCGGCGCTTAAGAGCACTTAAGTGCATCATTAGCGTCCGCTAATGTGCGCCGCGCACGTGTGCGCGGTTTAGTAAACATACCCCTATGGATTATATCCCTTATGTTTAAATTATCTGGTTAGATTTTGATTATGACAGTTTCTCCAACGAAATGGTACATATTTTTTGAGTATTTAGTTTGCCAAGAAGTTTTAAATATACATATGTTTGTTTCTTGATGTTCCCACTCATCTTCTAGTTTGTGTGCTCTTAGGCTATGTCGTACATAGTTTATTTATTTAATTATTTATATATACACATACTGTATATATATATTTTTTTTTTAAACTGGAGTTGGCTTTTTTGTATCTTTTTGAGTTTTCTACATATTTCCCCTGGATGGTTTGTCTGGTGATTTTTAGTATACAGTTTCACATTTTTATTTTTTCTCCTTTTTAATAGTGTAGCTGCCATTATTCACAATTTCTCCGCATAAAACATATATTAGCAGCCTTCTTTCTTTCCCGTTGTGCCGTTCCCCTACTACTGAATTCTATATACATATTTTTTAATTTACTCATTTGATTATTTATCTCCCTTCCAGTGTATTTGCTTCACATACAGGCTGGTCTTTGAAGGTATTATATATTTATTTATTTAGACAGATTTGTGTACCACCTTATCCTACAATCAAAGTGGTTACATCACATTGGAGGGTTACATTTAACATGTTATATATATGTCTTCCTTATCTCTCTTTTTATCAACCTTTTTATTCTTTTATTCATTTTATCTGTATTCACATTGAGACTGTATTTATATGCTATATTTGTGTCCTATTTAAACATTTTTATTGGTGAGATTAGATGATATATAGGTACGTTATTTGTATTTATTGTTTTTGTGCACATTGATTTCAAATATATTATCGTATTTTTATATGTCATCCTTGTATTTTTTGTTCTCAGAGTTTTTAGTTATTTATAGATATTTGTTTCTCATTATTTTATGTATTTTTAATTATTATTTGTTTTATGATTTAATATTTAATATTTATAGGACACTGTTTTTATTGGATATTATGTGTTTTCATTTCTATATTGTATTTTTGAGGCTTGTTATCCACACCCTCTGAAGAAGGCTCAGGCTGAAACGCGTTGTGGATAATAAAAGGAACACTTGAACAAATGCCAGTCTTTGGTACCAGCTCCTTTGTCTCTAGTCTGGTTCTGCAGGTACTTTGTGCTCTAGTTTGGTTCAGTAGGTTGTGGAAGTTTGCCATCGTGCACAAAATGGACTTGAAAGCCACTTACCTGCCAGGCAAGCAAAACATTTTGGCAGACAAAATGAGTTGGGTCCTTCAGCCACACGAATGGACCCTGGACAAGGAGGCTGTGACTCGCATCTTTCGAGAGTGGGGCACCCCCATGATAGATCTGTTCGCCACTCCACAGAATGCCCGGGTGGAACAGTTCTGATCCAGGATAAGATCATACAGCAGACTAGCATCAGATGCTTTCCCCCTGCATTCCTCCTCCTTCTGTATGCATATCCTCCACTACCTCTCATTTGAAAGACCCTACTGAAGCTCAAAACAGATGGAGGCATGATGATTCTCATTACCCCCTACTGGCCCAGACAGTCTTGGTTTCCTCTCTTGCTACAGCTCTCCAGTCAGGAGCTGCTCCGTCTTGGCTTTGCACCAGATCTGGTATCACAAGTTGACGGGATGATGTTGCACTCCAACATCCAGTCCTTGGCCCTCACGGCATTGATGTTGAGAGACTAATGTTTTCTGAGCTCAACCTGCTGGACGGTGTGACCGATGTCCTTTTGGCCTCCAGGACAAAGTCTTACTCTTGCAAGCGCAAGAGGTTTGCTATCTGGTGTGAGGACCAGGCTCTAGATCCTTTTTTCTGTTCCACACAAAAACTGCTTGAGGATCTTCTACAATCTCTCTGAGTCTGGACTTAAGTCCAACTCTGTCAGGAACCACCTCAGTTCAGTTAGAGCTTTTCATCAAGGTGTGGAAGGAAAGTCCATCTCTGTACAGCCTTTAGTTGTCAGCTTTATGCGGGTGTTACTTCTCTTAAAGCCTCCCTACAAGCCTCCTGCATTGACATGGGACCTCAGTGTGGTTCTTGCATGACTCATGGAAGCTTCCTTTAGCTGCTCATTCCTGTTCTCTGAAGTTCTTGACCTGGAAGGTATTGTTTCTGGTGATGGTCACTTCAGCATGCAGAGTTAGTGGGTTTCAGGCCCTAGTAATTCATCTGCCATACACCAAATTCCACCATAATAGAGTGGCCCTTCGTACTCATCCTAAATTTCTTCCAAAAGTGATATCAGAGTTCCACCTTAATCAGTTAATTGTTCTTCGAATATTTTTCCTAAGACCTCATGCCCACAAAGGGGAAACTGAATTGCACATGTTGGACTGCAAGCAAGTCTTAGCCTTCTACTTGGAGCAGACAAAAGCACATAGAAAGTCTATTCAATTGTTTGTTTCTTTTGACCCCAGCAAGCTAGGGGTTGCAGTTTCCAAACACTCTCTTTCAATTTGGCTAGCAGACTGCATGTCTTTCGCTTATGCCCAGGCAGCCCTGAGCTTTGATGCTCATGTCACAGCTCACAGTGTCAGAGATATGGCTGTGTCGGTGGCTAACCTATGCTCGGTCTCCATGGAAGAGATCTGCAAGGCTGTAATGTGGTCTTTGGTCCACACATTCACATCTCACTACTGCCTAGATGGGGATTCCCAGTGTAACAGTAACTTCAGCCAATCTGTACTCCGGAATCTGTTTGGGGATTAGAATCCAACTTCATCCATCCTAGGCCCATTCTATTCTGTCCAGGCTACCCCCCAAAAAGAGAAGAGAGAATCACTCATTTAGTGCATAGTTGAAAGCTGAGTTGTATGGACTCCTGTCATACCATAGTTGCGTGTTAGGCTTCTCGGTAGCCTCCTCGGTTTTCGGTAACCTGTAGCATGGGAGTCCCATACATGAGGACTCGTTCCTGTTTGTCCACGGAGAAAAGGTAGTTACTCACCTGTAGCAGGTGTTCACCATGGACAATAGGAATTAGTCCTCACAATCCTCCCACCTCCTCGAGGAGTTGTCTTCTGCTACAGCTATGTTATCAAACTGATTCAAGATGGCATAGCAGAAGAGTGAAGGAAGCGCACAGGCAAGGTGGAGCCTTCCAAAAGCTTCAAATTGAAGCTGGGAGCGTTACCATTCAGGGGCTCCGTCGAGGATGTCACCCATACATAAGGACTAATTTCTGCTGTCCATGGAGAACAGCTGCTATAGGTGAGTAACTATCTTTTTTAAAAAAATTAGCAAGCTGATTTTAAGTATATAAACGATCTTGTATGTTTTGTTGTGTTAATAGCTGGTTTCAGGATCTCGATTGCAGAAGATAGCCACTCAAGCAATCTTTAATTTAGCAACAACATAGGTAAAAGAAGGCCCTCAGCATGTATGTAGATATTTTTCAGAAATATTAAAGGATTTATGGAGATGAAAACTTTGCATAGAATGGCAGATGCTATGGAAAAATATAGAACTACTCTATAGTTGTAATTCTCTGGACATTAAGCAAAGATAATCCTTCATTTTGCTATTAAAACAAGACAGAAGAGAAGAAAATATACCTAATTTTGTTGTTGTTGAGCCGTAGGATATGCAGTGCTCTCATGTCTTCAACTCCAATGGGTACAGTCGTTAATTCATTGTGATCCAAAAATAGTTCTCTGAGTGAGTGATAAGCCCCATGAAATGACACTGGATGTATTCCATCACTGGCGATTTTGTTAAAAGAAAGGTAAAGGTATTCCAAACCTGGCTCCATGTGACCAAATACATATCCTGGAATCCTTTCAATCTGATTTCCTATCAATATTAGATGCACTAAAGACTTCGGTAGATATGAGGGAACAAGAAAGAACATGTTGTATGACAGGTCTATTGATTCCAAGTTCCTTTATCAAAAAGAGTGGGAGGGGGAGAAAGAAATTGTTGGTATTAAAATTCAGATCATTCTATTTTTGCTTCATCCTCTATTTTACCAGCACTTTAAATTACTTTTTCCGACCTAATTCATCCAGAAGTTAGAATTTGTATAGTGTTATTAAGTAGTTCTATTTTTTTTTCACTTTTCAAAAGTGTTTCTGGAATTGAAATATTGCATCCGTGCTCTTGCATCCGTTGCTCTTGCATCTAAAACTAGAAATTAAACAAATTTCTGAAGGCAATGCAGATCTCTAATCATCGATCAGCAAATTGCTAGTAGAATGATTAATTTCTAGTTGTCCAGCATTATTTTGCCACTACAGCCGCCACCATTGGTGTAGAGCCAGGAACAGGAAAAAGACTTGAAAACCTACATTTTCTTTTTCTAGTTCCTTAATTCTTTTGTTTAGTTTCTGATTTTTTTCACAGCTAAATGGAAGTTATTATATACATTTTCTCACAATTGCAGTTAATTTAAAACATTTAACAGTTAATTACTGCTTTAAAACAAGTGTCCCCAAAGAAACATGTAGTTAATATTTATAAAGTAAGTCATTGATGCTGCAAGATAACAATATGCTATTTAAACTGCATTTATATACTCTATCAAGGCTCCCCCCCCCCTTTTTTTTTAATTCTTTTCATAGCCCGGTTACTACTGATCATCAGTGTAGGGCTGCTGATTGCAGCACCCTCTTTCAGCTGCCCAGTGAGCTGAACCACAATGAGAGGTGTTCCTGGAGACAGATTTTGCTATTACATTAAACATTTTCATTTCAGATAAAGTATCTATGCCATTAAGCAGGTGTAAATGTAGATGAATACTTTTTATACCCTCTATAATGGTTCTCAGCAGCCCTTATTAAAAGCTTTCACTGCAATATAATTTACATGCCACATGCATTAATTTTTCATATACATGCTAATAGCTGCTAATACTAGTTTAGCATGCATGCTAGGGTTTTTGTACACCGCACATTGTTTTGTATACATGCTAATCTTTAGTACATACCTGTCTTGGGGTATGTTTAGGATAGCACAGGATTTAATGTGTAGTTTGAGTACAATGCTAAAATGTAGTACTGATCCCTGTGTTAAAAACTCCCAGGTTAATTAGGTAGCACGCAATGGAGCCAAGGACTGGGCAGGAGGGGGGAGCAGAGGTGTTGACAGCAAGTTGCAGCTAGCCAAAGGAATTAGTAGCTTGCGTTAACCACACATTCTGCCCTTATGACAAGTGTATCTAACTCCACCTCAGCAAATGGCATTAAGTATGCCAGCTTGCTATATGGTACGTCTTTGCCCCATGCTAGATGCAGGGAGTCAGCTGCACACGTCTGAACTTAACACCAACCCCCAATGCAGACTTTAACAAGCATGCCCCTTTATGTCAGCATATTAATATACCAATCTATATTTTGTTATATCGAATATGTTTAATGTTACTTGATATATCGCTCAGGCCGAAGCATCAGAGCGGTTTACAATACAATATAAATATTACAGAAAATAGGAAAAGAATGCCATGGTACATTTTTAGTAAACCTCTTTTTCTTTTAAAGCATGCTGATTTTGTTTTTTGATATGGTGAATAAAATATTTCTGCAATTTTGTTAGCTTTGTAAGTGATTAAAATTTGTGTTATGCGCAGCTAAAAATGTTGGTCCAATAGAAGTTGCACTAAATATAGTAGATACTTACTCATGGTATATCCAGGCCAAAGGTGCTATGCTACTTTCCTCGAGTTTATTATTTTTCAGTACAATAGTATGAATATTTGTTGTCCTGTTGAAGCTTGTTTCAGAAATTTCTTCAATCTGATTATCATCAAGATACAGTTCCTACAATTAATGGAAAAGACAGTATTGACGTTTAAATATACAATTTAACATTTTTCAATACTACTTCCCCAACTTTACATATATCACCCATCATAGTTTGAAATAAAAGAGAAATGCAATACAAAAAGGATCCTCAGAAAATAGTAAATATGTAAAATATGTTAACATTTACCAGGTTTTAAAAACTTTCCATAACCTGGCTCCTGATATGCTCCTTCACTGACCAGCTAGTGGTTTCAGATCTCAGGGTGGTTTGCTAGTTTACATTCAAATCTCTTTAGGGAATAGTAGTCTCCCTTTGAGAGATTGGGGTGGGGGAAGGGGAGAATGATATCTTTTAGGAAAGGAGTGAAAACCTTTCTTTTTTCAGATTGCTTCCTTGTTTTGGGAGCTTGAAGGATCTTATGTTTATTTTTATGTTTTTTACCTGTTTACTTCTCTGCTGTTATGTTTTAATTCATTCTGTGATCTACCATTTTAATGTTTTTACTGGATTTGGTGGGATAGAAATGCAAATAACATACAAATAACTAATATAAAATTAAAATAAATTTAAAAGTAATGAGTCAACAACCCACTTCTCTCCAAGAGCCATGAATCTCCACTTAATGCTCATTTAAAATAAACATATTTGACTACCAAGTCTACATCCCTCTATCCTAAACAGCCCTCATTTTGTCCTACCTCCAAAATCACCCTGCAAGAAAATGGGACGCTCTGGCTGTTTCCTAAAAATAAACTAGCAGGGAGGGTATTCCATAGATCCAAAACTAAAAAAGCTCTTGGCTCTCATATACACTGTCTTCCCTCATGGACTATTGAAATGGAAAGCTTGTCTCCCATTCTTAACCTCTTACTCTGTAGTATCCCACATTCTTAACTAAAATGGACCATGGGCCTCAAAAATTAAAAAAATAAATTTAAATTTGGCCCTAGTGCTAATCGGGAGCCAACGAAGAAGATGAAATAATGGGATAGCATTAGTCCATCTAGAATGTTTCAGAAATAAATCCTAGCATTCATATTTTAGATTCTCTGAAGACGTCACATGAGTCTGTTGGGGTAGGGAGTACAATAGCCCATTACAGTAATGTAAACGTATACAATCAATTTAAAGGACTGCTATTCTAAAAATGGGCAAGGTTTACTCATACATCTAAGCTTTAAAAAGATGTTTCCTGTCACTGAGGCTAGGCATGACTCCAATTAAAATCTGTATCAAGTGCTTGATACATAATTAACATTCACATTTTTTGACCGTTAAGGTAAAGCATGTCATACATGTAGAAAAGACGTGTGCCTTTGAATCGGTGCTAACTCCTGGATTTTCTTGCCAGTGTGATCAGAAGTAGATTGCTAGGCCTTTCTTCCAAGGCAATGGAGGATTAAGTGACTTGCCCAAGGCTACAAGGAATGCCAGTGGGAATTGTACCTTGGTTACTCCTCCACTATTGTTTGATCATATGTGCACCAAAAGATTACAGGTGTTTCTGAGGGTGTAGTTTGGGTGAGGCAGAGGTGAATACATGTAAAATAGTATGTGAGAATTTTCAGTCTACTGGAGCTGGTTATGAGTGCCTATGTTGCCTTTATAAAGTAGACGCCTTTTTTGGACTTTCTACCTAGATGCCATGTTATAAAATTATCCCCTCAAAGACAACTTCCTTGCCCATAGCCAATTAGAAATCTTTGTAGGTAAGCATTGATATGATCCATCAGTTGAGTGGTTCTTGGGATACAAGACATCACAAGTTGAATGTCATCAGCATATAAATATGCTTTGAATTCTTGCAACTGAATACGAATACCTAAAAGCCACATATAAAGATGGAAAAGCAAAAGAGATAGCGATTCTAGCACCTAAGATGTGCTAGTTCCAAACTGAATCCAGTGACACTGACTACAAGAAAATTGCTCGATTATAAATCATGCAACTCAATTTAAGGCTGATCTCCTAATTCCTATCTGTATATATCTGTTGAGTAAAATGAAATAGCCAATAAAATGAGACAAAAAATCATAACCCTTATCTTGCTAATTATTTCTGCAGTCAAATAAGTTTCAGTACTATGACCCTGTCCAAAACAATTATGGCATTCATCATATAGAATGTCATTCAGGTTTTCAGGCTGTCCCTAATTGAATATGCATGAGATATATTTTCGTGCACTGCACCCATTGTATTCAAATTTATCTCATGTATATTCTTTAGGGATAGCCTGAAAACCTGAATTGTTTGGTGCCCTCCAGGACTGGAGTAGGAGATCCCTGATATAGATCAACATTCTCTCTAAAAGTGGAAATCTGATTAGTAGCCGAAAGACAATGCATGAGATGGGATGATAACTAGCACAAGTTGAAGATTATTTTTCAGAATTGGTCTAATGACTGAACCATTAAGAGTTATAGTGAGGTAACTTTTACCTAACAAAGCAAAAATTGTGTCTGGTATAGTCTTCAACAGCTTGTATGAACAAAAGTCCAATGTAAGTATGAGTCAATCTTGTATCTCTCAATACCTTCCTCAACTGTAATAAAGATGGCGCTAACCAAGATTTACCATCCTTCCCCTGAGAAAGACAAGTGATCCTACTCCCAGTTCTACAGAAATCAGACATTTAAAGTTTTGCTACAACCATGGATTGTATTCAGATAAGTACTTTGCCCTGAAGCAGAACTGCTTTATGAGGGTCAAAACATAGGCTCTGTGTTGGCATTTTTTCTGTAGTTGCACATTTGAGCATATGGTGTTGTATTGGATTTCAGTTTTTTATTCACATAAAAGTAACATGGACTATACAGGGTAGGTCATATCTGTATTGAATGATCTTTCAGATTTTTCGTCCGGCAAAAAGTATATATTTTTTCACTTTGCTACTTTTTTGTCCTCCCTCAAGTGGCAAAGTGTATGGACTGGTATAGCAGTGCAAATGGGCGCGTTTCCCCTGGCCCATATCATGGTCTTTTGGTATGTTTGAGATATTGGGCTAGTGTTTGCTCAGATCTTAGGAACACCCATTGTCTCCTTGAGCCAAAGGTTGTTCTGTTTTCAGCGTTGTTATCCACATTTCCAGCACTGGTGGGCTGGATATTGGACAGGAGGACCCCAAGGGACTTCTGAGCAGCATTGCTAATTCTGAGCCTGGGACCCTCTTCCCTCTCACTGTCCTATTTCTGCATGTTATGCTTATTTTTCGCTAATTTTTTAAAAAACTTTTGTCTTGTTTTTTGATTTGACTCGCTGTCTTTGCTGCTTAAATAAAGCAGTTTCGAAAAAAAAAAAATCTTCTGGCAGCCAGGCTTTCTGAGGCCTGTGTGTGGACCTTCTAGGGTTTCTCTGGCCAGTCTGACAGGTGCAGGGATTCACTTACTGACTGGAGGTTCCTTTTTTACCATGGTTTTCTTTACCATCAGGGGTTTTTCCTTTGCATTTATTTTAATTTGACTGCATTTGAGCCCTGCGTTAATGCTAGGGCACAGAGGTGTGCTGTTCATAATGCCCATCGAATGAGCTGTATGGCTAGCCCTTTTTGCCCTGAGTGCTATGGAGAAGCTTCGGGGCACATTTTTTGACAATATTGCCGCCCTCCATGCGTAGGGTGGGATGTACAGGGCCCTTTCTCAGCTGGCTTTGAGCAGCAGCTCCTGAATCAGCTCACAGGTTGTTTTCAGTCTCTGGTAGCTGCGTGGCAGCTCCTTTTGCAGGGCTCTGAGCCTCCTGACCTCCTCTATGGGAGACTCAGAGCCCTCTTGCCCTCTCCCCTGGCATCTCCCCCTCTGGCATAAAGGGGGTTAAGCGCCTCGCCCTCCATTTTTGCCTGTCAGTTTCTCTGGGAACCCAGCCATGTCCCCTCTACTGGGAGTTTGGGGAGAAGAGGAAGAGGACTTTCTTTACAATGGGTGAGTCACCGGAGAAAGAGGAGCTTCCCCTGGAGGATTGAGAAGATCCATCAGTGATCTATCTTTTTTGCAGGAGGATCCTTTCCACCCTTATTCAGGATGTTGGCTCTGCGCATTACAGAGCCCTCTTCTGGAAGAGGTTTCACAAGTAGACCCTATTCTAGAGAGTTGCAGCATCATTCTGGTTTTCTTGCCTTTCTTAGAACCCTGCAAAAGCTTGTGTTCTCTCAATGGGAGACAACAGAACTGGGGCTGAGGGTTACTAAGGTCCTGACTTAGCTGTATCCTCTATCCCAAGGAGAGAGGGAACTGATCCATAAGGTGGATGTCCTGGTCATAGCAGTGGTGAAGCGCATGCAGGGCTGGCCCCAGAGTTGGTTCAAGGTGTTGGCTCCCTTTGCAAGCCATAAACTTTATACCCTTCCCTCTGGCTGTTGGAATCTATAGTTTAGATTTTAATGCCTTACTCTTTGCCGCCTCCCCCGCTGTCCCCTACCTCCAAGGCTGCAGCCCTAGGTAACCACATGTTATGCTTTGTGGTTGTCCCAGGTCTGAGCGCACTACCATTCTGGTGGAAGATGCTGCTGTGCTGAAGGAGGCTTATTATAAGAGGGTGGTGAAAGCCTTCCTTAGGAATGCCTTCACCATTTTGGCCTCTTGGGCACTTAAGCATTGCTTTCTGCAGGTGTGGTAAACCAGGCACTCTTATGCTAGATCCAGCAATTGCTGAACAGCCCAGAGGTAGGGGATATTGGAGTCTGAAGTGTTATTTGTGGTAGATTCTCTGTACAAATTGATCAGGATCTCTTCTAAGTTCATGGTGGCAGCTGTGGTGGCACGAAGGTGACTCTGGCTCCGGCTCCAGACTTGGTCTACCGATGCCGCATCCAAGTTGCAGCTGAGCAAGTTCCTCTTTAAGGCAGGTTACTCTTTGGGGAGGATCTGGAGAAGCTGTTGAAAGACTTTGGAGAAACTCACCCACAGGAACTCGTGGACGATAGGTCAAGAGACTACAGGGATTCCTCACATTGGCCTTAACGAATAGCATGGGAGTGATTTAGGGCCAGAAAATGTTTGGGCACAGCCTATTCTCCTGTGGATCAAAATCCAAGAAGGGCTAGTACTTTCAGGGATGCCAACAATCTCGGTACTTAGCAAGTGTCTCCTCAAGAGTTGGTAAACCCTTGTCATGTGATCTGGTGGGTCCCTTCTAAGGGACAGAGGGTCGAAGGCGACTCTAGCTGTTTTACTCGGAATGGACCCGCATCATGACAGACCATTGGGTCCCTGAGGTCCTCGAAAAGGGATACACTCTGGAGTTTGCAGACCTTCTTTGGAAAGCCTTTGTGGAGTCTCCAAAACAGTGGTAGTTGAAAAAACTCTTTATCAGCTCCTACAGTTGCAAGCTATCATACCCCCGTGCCCTCTGCAGAACAAGGTCAGAGGCAGTATTACATTTACTTCATAGTGCCCAAAAAAGGGGAGTCCTTTTGACACATTCTGTACCTGGAGGGGGTTATTGTCAAGCTAAGAATGCACCACTTCTGCATGGAGATGATCAGTAATATCAGCTGTTCTTCCCCTTCTGCATCCTGGGTCACCGTTTTCAGTTTTATGACCCATCTCTTAGCCTGGCCATGGCACCTAGCAACACCACAAAGGTCTTGGTGGCAGTGGCAGTCAGGTCCCACTCTGAAAAGCTACTCCTACAGGTTTGGGAGCCCTGCTGCCTTTTAACTGCATTTTCAGTATCAATGTCTGATGCAGAGTCAAAGATGGCAAGAGATCCAAAGGGTTTGTGCAGAGTTATTGTTGACTGATACTTTTTTCCTGAGTTTTCAGTCTTGCTTTCTACTTGGGAAGTGTCATACTGGCTTCTGTCACAGCTGCACCAGCGTATAGAAAAGTGATGGCATCACTGAAAGTTGCTCTGTTCTGCCTCCACCAGCTGGTTGTGAAGCATAACCCACTCGGCTGGACTGGTCTAGCAGGATTCAATGAAAGGAAATTAGCAGGTATGGAATTTCTCCTTACTCACAAAAACACTAAAAAAATTATCACAGAGGGGCATTCTAATAGTCTCAGTAGTCCCCCTCAGCTTCTTCTCCTAGCAGATTATGTACAGTAGTAAATAATTATTTTTAATTACTATTATCAATCATCCCAGCATTACATACATACTACTGTACTTTCAGTAACAAGTAAAATGCTTTGATTATAATTCAAAAGTAGTATTTGGCCATATTGAGATAAACATTTTACTGTTGTCTCATGAAATGGAGTGGAGGAGTGGCCTAGTGGTTGGGGCAAGGTACTTCAGGCCGGAAGGTCAGGGGTTCAAATCCCACTAGAGGACAGCAACTTTGGGCCGGAAGGACTGGGGTTTCTAGTCCCACAGGTGCTCCTTGTGGTCTTGGGCAAGGCACTTAACCCTCCATAGCCCATGTTCCCTGTAAAATAGTTATCTCTAAGTTATAATGCCCTGTTCAATGTAATTTCAGTTTGTTCAATGTAAACTGCACTGATGCAGAATAGCGCGGTATATAAGAGAATGTAAATAAATAAATAAATAACTCTGAGTGCCTACATAAGGAGGTTAATGCATTCAGAAAGCTGATTCTGCCATTCAGTTTTGTTTACAAACTAAAGAGTAGCATTTTGCACACCTTTGTATGTTTCCAGCCTCAATGGTTATGTCAGGCCTTGACAAATTTTATGTGGATTTAGGAGCCTATGCTTGTGACCCCCCCCCCCACCCCAGTTGTGTCTCATGCTGGTCTCGTATTCTCAAGTCTTATGAGAAAACTGCCCGAGTTCCTACACCATGTGTCATCTTCAGATAACAACAGTTATAGCTTCAGATAGCAAGTGTCTGTGTGGGTGTGTGGTGCAGCAGTGGTGTGCTTGTCTGTGTGTGGGATATGATGGTGGATACCTGTATGGGTGGGGTGCAGGGCTGTGGTGCATGTGTATGGATACTGCAGAGCTGGAGAGCTTCTATGTGTGATATGCAGAGGTGGAGTGCCTACCTATATCTGTGTGGGTGTGGAGCTGGAATGCTTGTGTGGCAGGGTGACTGCAGCTGTTGGCAAATATGCATTGTGCCCTTTTGTTCCCATGTATTCATCCCTTTCCCTCCAATACCTTGCAGGCTAACGTCCCCCCTCCAACTCCTCCCCTCTCTCTGTTCCCCTTCCAGACTCTCTTCCCTTCTCCCTCCGCCCTAGCCTCTATTCCTCCATTCTTTTTCCTTTTTTTTTGTAAGTGACTGGCCCTTTAAGTTTTTGTGGTCTCATTCCCCTCCCCTCGTCTATTCTTTTTTTTTTAATTGCAGGCCCCAATTGGCTCTCCACTTCTGCTTGTGGGAGATGGGATCACTGTGGACAGTCTGCTGCCTTCCGGCCCACCCTCCTGTTCTGCCTGTTGGGATCCGATGTGCCACGGGCAGAAGAGAAGGGGAAGGCCATGATCACAGCCCAGATGCAGGCTGTCCACCTGTGGGAGATGGGATCCCTATGGGCTGACAGCTTGCATCTGGGCTGCAATCACAGTCTTCTCCTTCTCTTCTGCCTGCGGGGATCCGATCTCCTGCGGACAGACAGAAGGGGTCTTTTTCTCAATCACATTTTTTTTTTGTCCCACAATTATATATTGTTTTTTAAAGGGGGACAAGTAAATCCCATGGTGACGTGGCACTTGAGATTTCTCAAGTCCTATATTATGTTATATACCTCTTTCTTTGAACAAAAATTCAACCCCAGGTGGTTTACTATAAATGAAATATAATAATAAAAATAATCATTATAATACAATGCTTTAATAAAATACAATAATTAGAAGAAAAGTTGCTGTTTATGAAACAGATAATGGCCAATGTAATTATCCAGTGCTTCATAAATTCTATTAAATTAGTTGTGTAATCCAACAAATACATTTATAATACAGTCAAACAAATATTTTGATAGTGTAGCCCACAGAAAATTAAAAACAAATAAATGTAATACTGTAAAATGTTACTTTTACCTGAATGGAGATGGGAAGTCCTTGTGGTATGGTTCTAAATTTATTTCTGCCGAGACGTAAATAGGATAGATGTTTTAGTGGCTTGAAAGCTAAAGGGTTAACATTCCCTTCACTAAGCTGATTACCTTCCAGTTCCAGTGTCACCAAGTTATGTAATCCTGAAAATACAGTAGTTGGTAATAAAACGTCAAATTTACTGCTGTTTTTTTCATTTGATGCATTTCCTTTGCGTCCCAAACTCTAAGGACATCTAAGAAAATCTAGACCTTCAAATATAACACTTTAAATTTGTATCATATACTTTACTCATCCTGATATTTTGATAGTTCTAATTGTATTTGTCCAGCAGTAAACCGGAATCTTTGCAGGTTGTGATACTTCTTATAGGACCAAGATAAGAATGATCCAAAAATGATAACATACACGGGCTTTTAATGCCACCTAATCCCTTCTTCCGACCCTCATCCTCCTTTCAAATGTTAAGCTAAAGGGATCCAGTGAAAACTCCGAAAAGTCCAATAATTTTGTTCAAGTTCTCACACTAACAGTAGAGTGACACCGTAGCCAAAAATTGATTATGCAGCATTCTGGGATGAATTAATTACTGTAGAACGCCACCGACCATTTCTGATACCTGTGTCAGTTTGTTGCAGCAGCAGTAAACACAGGCTTCCGGTAATTTGAGAAGTTAAAACAACCTTGTTTTAATTGTCCGCTGACCCTTCTCTCATTTATTTTAGGTCATGGGATGAACCTAAAGGGGCAAGATGCTTTAAAATGGGAGCTTTAAATCCTGTCCTGAAGTACCTCCTAACCAATGTTCCCTCTAATTTTCTGTAGGCTGTGTGCGCATAAAATATCAGCTGTGCAGCTTTTGAAGGAAGGTTAAATTTTTGTGCGCCACATAACGACACTCGGAGTTATATACTTTAAAATTTGACTACACGTCAGAATACAGTATGTACACCGCATTGATTGCACTAGAAAACATTGTAGAACTTGTGAAAACCGTAAATACACAACAACGTTTAAATTTTAAGACGTCTGTGGTGTTTTCTATCAGAATCAGAACCGTAATTTTTGTGCGCTCTGTTGTAAAGTATGTGCGCTCGCTCGGCGAGGTGTGCACACGCGCACAGCTTAGAGGGAACAGTGCTCCTAACCAGTTGGTTTTTTAGAATATCTACCATGATTCAATCTGAGATGGATTTGCATGCACTACCACTGTTGTATATAAATGAATTTCATGCATAATCACTGTGGATATCCTAAAAACGTGACCGGCTGGGCTAGTGGGTACTCAAGAATAGGGCTGAAAACCCCAGCTTTAAAACATTATGCTCACGAGAAGTGTAAAGCATGTCTCTTCAAACGATTGTATAATACAGAGTTATTTGCATCATCGTTTGTCTAGCACCCTCTCTTCCTGCCCTTTTGGGCTTCCAGTTCACTTAGACCCTGCCCCTCCAATAGCTCCTCCCTTACCCATTTTTACTTTTCCTGTCCTAACCATGGCAGTAGCAGTTCTTCGGTTAGAAGGCCACAGATGAAGCTCTTTCCAGAATTGGGGTGTGCATGCACCCCAGGTCTGATCATGAGCTGTTGCTATTGTACAGTCTTTGGGACTCCTTCCCCTTGAGGCTGCAGACAATACCTCCACAGACTTCCAAGCCACAGCAAGCCTGAGGACTGGAAGTTTGGTTTAGCAATTACATGAGTGGTCAAATGATTCAGTGGTAATATAGATAATGTTAATTACCTTCAAAGCTGTGTTCATCAATAATGTGGAGATGATTTTCATTTATTTTAATTTCTTCTAATGTTGATGGTAAATCGGAGGGAAACTGTGCTAGGAAGTTTCCATCCAGGTATAAACGTTTCAAATGTTTCAGGTTCTTGTTGGAAGGAGGAAAAAAAAGCAGCATTAAATACATGTATTTTGCAGACTAGTTCATCTATAGAATGAGTTAGCTCTGTATTTTCATTGTATTAGTCCTGGAGCAAAAAGGCTTCTTTGTAGATGGCTATCTTTTATTGGACCAACATAAATGCTTGAGTTTCTGAGACTACATTGGTGCCTTTTTTTTTTTTTTTATAAACTTTATTTATAAATGACAATATAAGCCACTAGCAGCCAACATCAACAATACCAGGCCTCTGGATGGGGTTGACTCTGATCCCCGGCAAGAGGCAAATGACCAATATCAAAGTGACATAAAAGGAAACAGCGTTAACATACAGCAATTATAATTTTATCATACAATAACCCCCTCCCTGGTTTCTTGCCCCCCCCACCCAGTCGCAAATCTAGAACCCTTCTCCACCTCAACTCCCGTAAGCCAGCACCCCCCCTAGCACGCCCTTCTCACTCCACCACTGTTCTATGCCAAATCCTTAACAGCCCACATTCAATATTTCATTAAGGCACCTTGGGCCCAGACCCTGTATATAGGGGTCCCACTGCTGCAGGAAAGTAGACCATCTCTGTACATTGCCCCTTGCCCTCCATCTCTCTGCCAACATTAGTTGATGAAAACTATTACGCCATTCCCAAAAGGATGGTGGGCTCGGCTCTCTCCATCTACGAAGTATTGGGCCGTTCCCCACCAGGCAAGCCTTACGTACCCACAACCTCGCCCATCTCCCTCTGGGGAGATCCTTATGTAATTGGTCCAGAACCACCAATGAGCCCGACCAAGGAACCCTCTGTTGGATCCGCTCTCTTATCCACCCCCTAATCCGTATCCAATATGATCGAATATATTTACACTCCCACCACATATGTAACAGACCAGCCAGTGGCTCCGCACATCTAGGGCAGCTCCCCTCTGTTGTGAGATGACTGTGCAAGGCTCTTCGAGGTGAGAAATGTGCTCGAATAATACATTTAACTTGAATTTCTCTCCAGCGAGCTCCCTCAGCCAAATCAGTAATCCTCCCCAAAGCCTTCAGAATAGTGCCCGAGGGTATCTCCTGTCGCAATTCCACTGCCCACGCCCTCTCAACTCCCCCATAATCCGGTTTAAATCTATAGCATTCCAATCGGGCCCGCAGTTTACCTACCGATGGGGGAACCTCCCCTCCTAGATCAAAAAATTCTATAATCTGTGCAGAGCGCTCAACAGTAAGCTCTCCCGCAGGCAGTCCCGCCACATAGTGAGCCAATTGCATGTAGGCGAAGTAATGAGTAGGCCTCAGCTCATATTCCCCAGTCAACACAGACAATGACTTACATTTTCCAGATAAATCCACCACATGTCCTATATTTCTAATGCCCTTCTCATACCAGGTGCAAAACACACTCGTCTCGGAGCCCGGAAGAAAGCACACATTACCCTATATTGGCAACCAACTCGATACCATCCAATTTCGCTTCCAGTACACATTTATTTGTCTCCGCGTACGGCGCATGGAGTTGAACAATCCACTCCGCTTGATGCAATCAGGCAATCTAGCCCTTTCCATATGAAGCACTGCAAGTACCGTATGGGGGGCAGCCAGGGCCGCCTCAAATACTCGAGGCGTATAGATTTCCGACCCCCCTAGCCAGTCTCCAATGTGTCTAGCCTGACAAGCTAATGCATAAAGCCAAAGAGTGGAGGAGTGGCCTAGTGGTTGGGGCAAAGTACTTCAGGCCGGAGGGTCAGGGGTTCAAATCCCACTAGAGGACAGCAACCTTGGGCCGGAAGGACTGGGGTTTCTAGTCCCACAGGTGCTCCTTGTGGTCTTGGGCAAGCCACTTAACTCTCCATAGCCCATGTTCCCTGTAAAAATAGTTATCTCCAAGTTATAATGCCCTGTTCAATGTAATTTCAGTTTGTTCAATGTAAACCGCCTTGATATCATGAAAGGCGGTATATAAGAAATGTTAAATAAATAAATAAAAATAAAGATCTGGAAGCCCAACACCCCCCAGCCTCCAGGAGCCCACCAGGCGATTAAGGGGTATACGAGCTCTAGCCCCCTTCCACAAGAACCCTTGTATCTCCTTCTCCAGACTCCTTAAGTCCCTCCTCAACAACCACACCGGGAGGGTCTGCAGCCAATACAGAATCCGTGGTAAAATCACCATTTTAACTGCCGCTACTCTCCCCAACAAAGACAACAGGAGTGGAAACCAGGCTCTCGACTGCATCCGCAATCGTGACCTAACTCTCTCTAAATTACAACGATACAACTCTTGCGGTAAGCTGGTCAGAACAATACCTAGGTAAACAAACTGGTCAGTGGCCCATTTCAACGGGAAATCCCCCCCCCCTCCAATTTCCCAGAAGGCAACCTAAAGTATCAATCACTTCAGATTTATCTTTGTTGATGCGGAATCCCGCAAAAGTTCCATAAGACTGAAATTCTGCCAGCAGTCGAGGCAAAGATTCCTTCGGATCCAGCAAATGAACCAACAGATCATCTGCGAATGCCGAGATCTTAAACTCTTGCTTACCTATCCTCACTCCACCTATTCTGTTATCCAATTCTATCCTATGAATTAAAGGGTCCAACGATAAAACAAACAAAAGCGGGAATAACGGGCACCCCTGCCATGTGCCTTGTTCCAAAGGGAAGGGCCTAGATAAGACTCCATTACATAACACCCTGGCCATCGGGTTAAGATGCAGGGTCTTCACCAAATCACAAAAAGTTGGCCCTAGCCCATAAAGTGGCAATAAGTATTGTAAATAACTCCAATTAACCCGGTCAAATGCCTTTTCAGCATCAAAACTAACTAAGAGCGACTGCAACTTCCGCTCATGTACCCATTCTAACAAGGCCAATATTTTACGCAAATTACGCACTGCGTACTGCCCTCTGACAGACCCTACTTGAGAGTCATGCACCAGGAAACCAAGTACCTCCGCCAAACATTCCGCTAAAATTTTGGCCAATAACTTCGAGTCAAAATTCAAAAGGGAAATGGGCCTATAAGATGCCGCTTGAGTCAGGTCCTTCCCCGGTTTAGGGATCAGCACTAGGTGTGCTTGATTACTACCCCAACGAAAGGAACCCGCTTCCCTTCGTTGGCCAAACATAGCCACTAGCAAAGGGCCTATCCTGTCCGATAAAAGTTTATAAAATTCGGCCCCGAATCCATCAGGGCCGGGTGATTTATAACAACTCGCTTTCGAAATCACTTGCTGCACCTCCAGGAGAGTAATAGGCTGCTCCAGGCGCGCAGTTTGCTCAGCAGTCAATTTGGGTAAGGGAAGGTCCTGCAAATACTCTCTCATTGTATCAGGGGGCTCTGCCTCCGCACTATACAGCTTTTGATAAAATTCTTTAAACACTTCCACTATTGCCCCGTCCCTTACATAAGCCCCCCTGAGCATCATAAGTAGCCGCTACCATTCTACCCCCTCTTGGGCCCTTCAAACACCGTCCCAATACTTTACCCGGCTTATCCCCAAAGCAATACAATTTATAATGGTAATATAGCACTGATTTCTTAGCTTTCTGGTGTAACAACTCGTTTAAAACCACTTATGTCTCCCAAAACTTTTTCTTATTTTGAACGGTGGGCAAACGCACACAAAGACGCCTCATCCTCATCACCTGCTGTTCCAATCTAATAATTTGCTCTACCATCACTCTCCGCCTCCTAGCCACATATCCAATAATATCACCTCTCAACACAAATTTAGCAGTCTCCCACACCAATTCCGGATCATCCTGATGACACCTATGATTCATTTCGAAATCCTGCCACCGTTGGCGAAGAAATTGACGGAATTGATTATCGTTATAAAGTTCCATGGGAAACCGCCAAATGCGGGTAGGGTTCACACCCCCTCCCCCCATTGCAACTCTAGCCATATTGGGGCGTGATAGGAAATTTCCGTAGGACCAATTTGTGCCGCCCCCACAATGGAAAAGAGACTCACCGAAGACAGTAGATAGTCTATACGTGCGCTAGTTCCATGCGCCCTAGACTGATGGGTGAAGTCTCTCTCCAGAGGGTGGAGCAGCCGCCAGGGGTCCACCAGTCCCAGTCTGGCCCGGAAACTTTGCAAGACCTTAGCTGTCTGACTCCTTTCCCGCGAACCGGACCCTTTAGAAGTATCTAATTCTACATCCATGACCCCGTTAAAATCCCGCCCAGGATGAGCGGGAGATCGTTTAGTTGCTCTACCTTCGCTGCTATACGATTATAAAAGTCTTGATCCAACATATTAGCGCTGTATAAGTCCCCCAAAATCACCTTCCTATCCTCCAACTTTCCATGCAGAAGCACAAAGCGACCATTAGGGTCCGCGATCTCCCTAATCAGGGAAAAACCACTCGTTTATGAACTAATACAACCACCCCTCCTTTTTTACCTGCTGCCGCTGCTCCCCATACCTGACCCACCCAGTCCCTGCACAACTTACAGTGCTCTTCAACCATCTGATGGGTTTCCTGTAACAATGCAATGTCACACTGCTGTCTGGCCAGGGCCTTCAAAATTTTATATCTCTTCACCGGGCTGCCCAACCCACATACATTCCATGATGATATCTTCAGGAGACGAATGAGTAATTAGGTCCCCGCATCAGCATGAAAATCATTGGGATGGGAAAGGCCCTCCCAGCCTGGGGCCTCCCCATACAATCTCCTTCTAAATCTATGTCTTGCCCTTCCCGAATATCTAAACTGCGACTATCCCCCCAAATAGACCCCCTTCTCTGCTGAACCATAAATTCCTCCTCTTGGGCTCGTAGGTTGCGCCACTCCCTCCTCCCCTCTCCCAAAGTACCCTCTATCTCCTGTTTTGTATTACCAACATACCCCCCACCCAATCCCTCCTCCCCTCTCCCCCATCCCCTCCCCCCCACATCCCCCCCTTACTTCCCACCCCTCTACCACTCTGCCCTCCAATCCCAAATCCAAATCCTCCCAAGCCTTACTCTCCCCCTCCTCTGCTTTGTCACTAAGATGTGACCAGGCTCCCCCACTCCCCATCAACACAACCCCCCCTCCCCCATAGCCCACCTCCCAAGGTACAAACCTCAACCAACTGGTAACAAGTATTCAGCTATCTGAATAACATACTATAACATACATTTTTGCCTTCCGCCATGATGGGAAAACCTTCCTCAGCAAGCTCATCTTTCAATAGACAAGGAAAAGTCAGATAAGGAAGGAGTAAAAACAGAAAGATGAAGAAAAAGAGATAAGGAGGACAAATGTTTCCAGTCCATCTCTCCGCTCTCTCCCCTTTAGTCCAGCCACATCTATAAAATAGCTTCATGGAGGCACTGTTCTCTGGGGCGAGGATCATTGCAAGAGTTGATCCACATACTTTGAAGCCTCCTCCGCTGAACCAAAGACCCGATGCCGGCCCTCATACACCACATGCAGGCGTGCCGGGTATTGAACTGAAAACTTAATATTAGCTGCTAGCAGTTTTTGACAAACCAGCGCGTAGGCCTTACGGCGTTTACTCACTGCTGCGGAGAAGTCCTGAGTAATTCGGATTTTTGCGTTGCCATGTTCAATTATACCACGCTTCCGTGCCTCCCTCAAGACAGTCTCCTTGTGTTGGAATTGTAGATACTTTGCCAGCACTACTCTGGGCCTTGGATCGTTAGAGGTTTTAGGGCCAACTCTATGGGCCCTTTCGATGACCACCGGAGAGGCCTCACCTCCTTCCCCCATGAGCGATACTGAGAGAGACTCCACATAGTGCCTCAATTCCTTGTCCTCCACCGATCCCGGGATGCCTAAGAAACTGAGATTGCTGCGCCTCGACCGATTCTCTAGGTCTTCCAATTTGTCGTCTTGAGCGCGCAGCAGCTCCTGTGTAATCTTCTCCACTGCGTCCTCTGTTTGGGCAATACGGGCTTCCGCCTCCTGCATGCGGGCTCCGATCGCGTCCACCGACGTCTAGAGTTGATCAATTTTGCCCTGCAGCGTCTCAAATTGCACCGAGAGAGCCCCCGATCTCGTCCACCGAGGCGGTCAGGGCTGGCATCTGTGGTACATTGGCATGTGGAGGTGAGTCGGCCATTTTCTGAGCTCCCACCGCGCAGTCTTTCTCCCGCCTCGCTGTCCTCGCTGCTGCTGCCATCCTCTTTATTCCTCCCGAGGTCAATGCCTCCAATCTACAACACTCGGGGGAAGTTGAAGAATCGCTATTGAGCCTCTGAAAAAGGCACTCTTTCGCCGGTTCGGAGCTAGGGAGCCCGGAGCTCAAGAAAGTATGTCTTCCCCAAGCTCACCACATCACGTCCATTGGTGCCTTTTTATAGATGCTCAATACTGAAGGGGATACCCAGTGGTTAATGCAGTGGATTGGTAACCAGGGAAGCCAGGGTTCAGATTCCACTGGTGCTCCTTGTAGGCTTGGGCAAATCACTTACCCCTTTATTTCCTCAGGTGCAAACTTAGGTTGTAAGCCCTCTGGGGAACAGGGAAATACCTACTGTACCTGAATGTAACTCACCTTGAACTACTACTGGAAAGACATGATAAATAGGAAGAAAAAAGTATTTGTTGAGCTTGTTATGGGGTAGAAATATAGACAATATGTGGTAATTTTATAAAACATTTTCCACTTATACATGTTTTACATGCACAAAATTGCATGGCTGAATATGTACATAGACATTTTTTGGGGTGTAGTTAGCAGGAGCAGGGACAGGGTTGTGGTGTTTGTATGTATTTTATAAAACACACTTGCACCTTCTCTGGAGCAGGTAATAATTTGTGTGGAGATAGTTCTAGGTACCTGTTTTATAAAGGCAGATAAGCAGGGCCAGCATGACAGTCAGGTGAACTAGGCGGCCGCCTAGAGCGCCAATGATCCCGGGGCAGGTAGGTGCCGCCCCTCTGTGAAACCTGCAGCAGCAGTAATGATCATAAGCAGCCTGGCAGTGCTTATTTTACAACTTTGGTGCCTCAGGGCTGTTTGCTTCTGCCCCCTCTGACACCCAAAGCCAACTTCCTATTTGAAAACAGGAAGTCAGTATTGGGCAGTCCAAGAGGGAGGAGGCAAACAGCCCTGCAGCACCGAAGTTGTAAGGTAAGTGCCACAGGACTGTTCGCAGCCATTGCCGCTGCTGCAGGTCCCAAGAGGGGTGGCAGCGGCCACAGTGGGTCCCAGAGAGGGGGGTCGGCACAGAGGATGAGGTCTGCCTAGGGCACTCATCTCCTTGCACCAGCCCTGCACATAAGCATCAGTGTTCTATATCTCTTCCATGGTATATTTTGGGTTACTAATAAGCCTTTATAAAACACACCTGTTTGGAACTTTGCAGTTGTTTCTCTATTACAAAATTAGCCACTCTTAGGTCTTCAGGTGATAAGATACGTAGTAATATAGTAAGTGACGACAGATAAAGACTTGCATGGTCATCTAGTCCGTGCAGTGAGGTGGTGAGTGTTGTACCTGCCGCTCTGTGCAGATCCCACCCCTCATGCCTTTGTCAGGGTTGTACCTGCCACTCCATACAAGTCACTTCCCTCTGTGCCTTTGTTTAGGGGTTGCAGGTTACCCCTTCTCTAATTTTTGAAGTTTAAAATTATAAGAACATAAGATGTGCCATACTGGGTCAGACCAAGGTCCATCAAGCCCAGTATCCTGTTTCCAACAGTGGCCAATCTAGGTCATACGTACCTAGCAGTATCTCCAAAAGACACAGGTTCTACAATGCTTTTGGGTCAAGCATTGATATCCTGGGTCCCTTTTTAATAATGGTTTATGGACCTTTCCTCCAGGAACTTGTCCAAACCTTTTTTAAACCCAGCTACACTAACAGCTTTTACTACATCCTCCGGTAACAAATTCCAGAGTTTGATTACACGTTGAGTGAAAAAATATTTTCTCTTATTTGTCTTAAATAGTTTACCCTGTAGCTTCATTACATGTCCCCTAGTCTTTCTATATTCTGATAGCGTAAACAATCGATCTACGTATATAAGTTTGCTTTGGTTCCTCTTGCTTTAAGGGGGTCCTCTGTGTCTGCCACATACCTTTTTGAATTTCATCACTGTTTTTACTACCTCCAACTCCACAGGGAGGGCATTCCAGACATCCATCACCCTTTCTGTGGAAAAGTATTTCCTAACGTTGCTTTTGAGTTTATCTCCGGGCAGCTTCATTACATGCCTTCTAATTCTACAGCTTTTCCATCTTTGAAGATTAGTTTGTTCATTAATACCCTTTAAGCATTTAAACATCTATATCATATCTCCCCTATCCCTCCTCTCCTCCAGGATATACATATTTAGATCTTCAAGCTTCTCCTCATACATCTTTGGCGCAGGCCCCATAACATTTTGGTCGCTTTCCTTTGAACCATATGAAGTCTTTTTATATACTTTGCAAACTGTGAATTCCAGTTCGAAGCAGTACTCTTTGGCCTTGTCACAGCTCCTTGTACCTTTTTCAAAGGCCAGGATGGTGGTAAAGGCATTCTGGCTCAAGCAAGGAATCTGAGTTCAGTCATATATGAGCGACTGGCTGATTCATTCAGACTCCCTAGAGAAGACAGGGATAGGTGAAGAAAGCCCCCAGGTAAGTGAAAGCCCCCAGGTAGGTGATACATTAAATACCTTTATGGAAATGGGTAACGGGGTAACATATGGAAAGCAGTGTGTATAAATGCCCGTAGCATGGAAAATAAGATCCCTGATGTTGAAGCTTTGGTGGCAGTGGCTGACTTGGATTTAGTGGCAGTTACAGAAACATGGTTCACAGAAAACCATGACTGGGATGTAACTATACCTGGCTATACTTTATTCAGAAAGGACAGGGTAGGAAGAAGGGGAGGAGGAGTGGCACTATATGTAAAAACTACTATTAAAGCTTTGGAATTACAGAGCTTAAAAGAGAGAGAGGAGGCATTGTGGGTTAAGCTAGAAAGAGGGAAAGAGAAATCTATTTGCATTGGTGTGATATACAGACGTCCCTCACAAGAGGAAGAGGTGGACAGAGAGTTAATTGAAGACATACGCAGCATTGCTAGGAAAGGGGAAGTGCTACTGATAGGAGATTTCAATATGCCAGATGTTGATTGGCACATTCCTGCTGCAGTATCATCTAGAAGTAAGGAGATCCTGGATTCTCTAATGGGAAAACTATTCAGGCAATTGGTAACAGACCCCACACGTGAAGGGACCATACTGGACTTGGTGTTACCAATGGTGAAAGTGTTTCTGATGTTGTAGTGGGAGATCATTTTGCATCCAGTGATCACCAGATGGTGTGGTTCAGTATTAGGACTAGGGCTGTTAGAATCCATTCCAAGGTGAGGATCTTAGACTTTAGGAAGACTAACTTTGCGAAGATGGGCCAATACCTCAGGGATTCGTTAGTGGGATGGGAACAGCTGGGAGATGTAGAAAAACAGTGGGCAAAACTGAAAGGGGATATTTTAAGGGCAACCAACTTTTTTGTTAAAATGGTAAATAAAGGCAAGAGGAAAAGGAGACCGCTATGGTTTTCTAAGGAAGTAGCTGAAAAAGTGAAGAAAAAGAGGGAGGCCTTCATGAAATACAAGAGATCACAGAGAGAGGAAGACGGGCATCTGTATTTGGAAAAACTTAGAGAAGCTAGCAAAGTAGTCAAAAAGGCAAAGATTCAAAAGGAGGAGGAAATAGCCAATGCAATAAAATGGGGAGATAAGACATTTTTCAGATATATTAGTGAGAAGAGGAAGGGCAAAAGTGGTATTGTCAGACTCAAGGGTGCAGGGGGGAATATGTAGAAGCTGATAAGGATAAAGCGGAATTGCTTAACAAATATTTTTGTTCTGTGTTCACAGATGAAGAACCAGGAGCAGGACCTCAGAAAACACCCACAAATAGGAACAGAAGCGAGGGACATCTTGAACAATTTTCAGAAGACTGTTCATGAGAAACTAGCTCAACTTAAAGTAGGCAAAGCGATGGGACCGGATGGGATACACCCTAGAATACTGAGGGAACATGGGGACGTTCTAGCAGCTCCACTGACTGACCTTTTCAATGCCTCGTTTGAGTCGGGAGTGGTGCCAAAGGACTGGAGAGAGGCTCAGGTGGTGCCTTTACACAAAAGCAGAAGTAAGGATGTGGTTGAAAACTACAGGCCATAGTTTAACTTCGGTGGTGAGTAAATTATTGGAAATGCTGCTGAAAGAGAAAATAGTGAGGTTTCTGGAATCCAGCGGATTACAGGATCCGAGGCAGCATGGATTCACCAGAGGCAGGTCTTGTCAGACAAATCTGATTGATTTCTTTGACTGGGTGACCAGGGAGTTGGACCGAGGGAGAGCTCTAGTTGTGGTGTATTTAGATTTCAGTAAAGCCTTTGACACTGTTCCTCACAGGCGACTTATAAACAAACTGAGCACCCTAGGGATGGACCCTAAAGTTACTGCTTGGGTTAGAAATTGGTTGGGTGGGAGGCGACAAAGAGTACAAGTAAATGGAGCTCACTCTGAGGAGAAGGATGTTACCAGTGGTTTGCCCCAGGGATCTGTCCTTGGTCCGATTCTTTTTAACATCTTTGTTAGTGATATAGTGGAAGGGCTGTCTGGTAAGGTTTGCCTCTTTGCGGATGATACCAAAATCTGCAATAGAGTAGACACCCAGGAAGGTGTAGATAACATGAGGAGGGATCTAGCTAAGCTTCAAGAATGGTCTAGAATTTGGCAGCTGGGATTTAATGTTAAAAAATATAAGGTCATGCATTTGGGTTGCAGCAATCCAAGGGAGCAATACAGTATAGGAGGTGAAGTACTTTTGTTCACTAAAGAAGAGCGGGACTGATGATCTTAAAGTAGCTAAACAGGTAGAAAAGGCGACGGCAAAAGCTAGAAGGATGCTGGGGGGCATACGGAGAGGAATGGCTAGCAGAAAAAAGGAGGTGATAATGCCTCTGTATAAGTCTTTAGTGCGACCTCATTTGGAGTATAGTTTGCAATTCTGGAGACCGCACCTTCAAAAGGATGTGAACAGGATGGAGTCGGTGCAGAGGGTGGCTACTAAAATGATTAGTGGGCTTCATTATAAAGCATATGAGGACAGACTTAAGGATCTTAATATGTACACCTTAGAGGAAAGGCGGGATAGAGGTGATATGATTGAGATGTTTAAATACCTCCGTGGCATAAATGTTCAGGGAGAGAGCCTCTTTCAATTGAAAGCAAGTTCTGCTACGAGGGGACATGGGATGAGGGTGAAGGGAGATAGATTCAGGAGTGATATACGGAAATATTTCTTTACGGAAAGAGTAGTGGATCCATGGAATAGTCTCCCAGTGGAGGTGGTAGAGATGAGGACAGTAACTGAATTCAAAAAAGCATGGGACCAACACAGAGGATCTCTAAAGGTAAAAAGTGGACTGTTGTAGTTGTTGATATGGAAGGACAAACTAGATAGGCCATGTGGTCTTTTTCTGTCATCATGTTTCTATGATTCACTGGTGATTCATAGCCATGGTGATTCACTGGTTAGAAAGGCTGAGGTTGGTGCTCAACTTTTCCAAGAACAGTCCGATTCCTTTTCAGGATTTGGAGTACCTCTGAACTCTGTTCAAACTCTCTCTTGAGTCAAATTTTTCTCACACCGAAGAGGGCCCTCAAGCTGTAGAGCTAACTTATGGTATTTTGTGCTCAGTCAGCTCTTTTGATCTGGGAATACTTCCAATTCCTAAGGTCCATGGCATCAACCATAGAGCTGGTGCTTTGGGTCAGGGCGCACATGTGCCCCCTTCAGAAACATCTGCTGTCTCTCTGTTCTCCCTATTCTCATTTGCTTTTCCAGACCCTTCCTTCTCCCCAGAAGATCAAGGAGCAGTTAGCATGGTAGTGTAGTCTTACTATCTGACGGAGGGAATGCCTCTGGAAGTGCCAGATTGGATGATGGTCTCTTCGTTTGCCAGCCTGCCCCGCCCCAATGGATTTCAGTGGAGCCCTTCACAAGCTTCTCTTTTTTCCCAAAATGATCAAAATTTTCTGAGGGGTAGTTGTGTTTGTCTGGAGCAGCAAAAATGACAGAGGCAGGTGGCACCTCGTAGACTGACCAATTTAGGTTAGCCTATAAGGTGCCATATGCCTCTGTCATTTTGTCCCAACAATAACTTAATAAGTTGATGAGTGTCTAAACATCATTTATATGTGCAGTGGCGTTAGAGAGAGGCTACCAGATTTCTTTTATATGAGTTCCCTCCAGTGCCAACTACCATATACATGAACAAGTACTATAAAACCTTGCAAAAAGACCAGTCAGAGTCCAAAGCAAACCTGCCATAACATAATAGCAGGACTCACACAGCACCAGTCCTATCTATGAAAAGGCTTTACTACCAATACTAAACCAATAGATCTTAGAGCACACCAATACCTTTCCTACTGGGAAAACAGAACAAGTGGGACTGCTACCGATCTCTACACAGAAACTACATGCTAACAGAATACTGTACCTCAGTCATACACACAGAACCTCACCAAATGCAAAACAAAGGACCACAAATTAGAAATAGAAAGACATTAATTGAACAGGGAACCTCAACAGGTCAAACTCCACATTTATGGCAACACTGGAGAAATAAAAATGCATTTCATCTTGTACTGAACAAAATATAGGCAAAGCAATGCATGTTTCCCAAAGCTAACATATTCCAGTTAATAAATTAAAAATAAAAAAGTTTTATTCTTCTTCCTTTGTCTTCCTTTGTTGTCTGGACATTTGATTTTTCAGTCTCAGTGGTCCCAGTCTCCCTTCTAGTATTCTGTTTTTCCATAATAGCGTATTTCTTCAAATCTACCCAGAGTTCTTGACAATAATTTTTCCCAAGGCTACTTGCTCACAAAGGCCCTTCACATGGTAGAATGTTTGAGAACACTTGCTTTCTATATGAACACAGTCACATCAGCAATCAACATAACTCTTCATCTCTTGATCCTATCAAGTTGTGGTGACACAAATAACTTTATTGAATTGGCTAGTCAACCTTTCTTGCTACTGTGACCTAGCAGGATTGCATATATTGAAAGCACAGCATGTAAGTGCCTTGATAATCTCAGTTGTGCATCTGCACGCAGTTCCAGTTGAGGAAATATATAGAGCTGCAACATGGTCTTTCATTCTCATCTTCACACCCTGTTACAAAGTAGCATGTCTAGAAGAGCCTGTTAATTAATAGTCAGCTTTACCATTTAATTTAATTTAATTTAATACAACCATTTATAGCCTGCCTATACAGTTAAAGTTCTAAGCGGATTACAACAACCTACAATATTCATAAAACCCAGATTTAATCACTTGTACTAACAGAAACCTCCTAAACAAATTTGTCTTAAGTGACTGTCAAAACACTATATAATCCAAAAGATTTCTGATATTGCTGGGTAAACCATGCCATCCAATAGCAGCAACATAAGCAAATAGTCTATCTAGCAAATACTTACATTTAAAGTTCTTCATCGAAAGAATTGCCACGGAATTGCTAATCATCTGATTAAACGCTAGAAGATTCAGTAAAACAAACTACAGAGATCATGTAAAAAGGGATACAACCATTTAAAATCTTAAGTACAAAATCCAATAATTTAAAAATAATCCTGGCTGTTAAAGGTAACCGGTGTAACTGTATGTGGAATGGAATAGCCCTATCATTTCTTTTACTACTTAATATAAGCTTAGCTGTGCTAGATTGCCTGACAAGAACCATTATCAAATGCAATTAGAGCAATCCTCAACTGTGGGATTCCTCATTTTTGTAACTGATTTATTCTAGTTATCAACAGAGAAAGCAAAGTTGATTCTCCAGAAACAGTAGGATAAATCAATCCCACATACCTTCCCAGAGAGTTGATTCCTAAGCTCTAAAATATATTGAGAGGACTTCCAAGGTAGCAGCTGTATGGAATGATCTTCTTCCTTTTATCTGAGTTCTGAGAAAGATGGTCCATATTGGTGCTGTCAAATGATACTAACCACTTGTGAAACTAATTGTCTATGGACAGTCCTCATGATAGGTAAACAATGTCACTCTTCGATCAATAGCAGTTCTGATATTTGGTACTTCAAACAGTCCACTGTCAAGATTTTTTTTCTGTCTTCCTTGATTTTCAGTTCTTGCCTACTAAATAATGCATAAAATATTAAGTTTCCATTCCTGCTTACTACATAATTGCTTTCTCACCCAGTTAAAAATGCAAAGTGGTGGCAAGGTCCGTAAATCTAGGATTCACTAATACAGATCTTATGTTCACTGGTATTTATTTATGTAATCAAATTTAATATAAAATAATTCCTACCTTAAATGCTTGAGGAGCAAGGCCATTAGAAGTGATGTTATTTTTGCTAAAATCAATAATTTCTAAGTTTGGCATTCCATTAAATGCTTCATTTGGAATGGAAGTAATTGAATTCCCTGGAATATTGAAGAAAACATAGGTATAGCAATTTTTCAACTCCCAAATGATTTAGGAAAACAAATGTACATTTTAAAAGTTTTGTATACTAATACTGTCATTTGTATACTTTAATCTGTAATTTTTAAAAATTTTTAAGAATAAATTAGTTTGTTAGGACTCTAAAATTTAGGGGATAATTTCTTAACAGGAGGCCTATGCGAATTGTCCAAAAAGCACGTAGGTTATGCCAATTTTATGAAAGCCAAGATGTAATCCTCAAAATTTAGCTAAGCTGAAAATAAAAAATAATTTAAAAAACTTAGCATACAGAATAGATTTCCTATATTTACATAGGAACCTGAAATATCATTCAAGAGCATAAGAAGCATAATTGAAAGATTACTTTCAGATTCTCATCATTGGTCCAGTAAATTCATTCAATCATATGTAGTCACTTCAGTTCATGGATAATTCTTAAGTAGTAAGTTCATAATATAAATAATTTAGTAACTCAAACAGTTAATAAATCATAATTCATAGATATTGATTTAGCATTAGACAGGTCATGTATTTGTGGCATCAACCCAACATGATATATTTTGAAGAACAACTTTTGCATCTGGGAATATCAGCAGTACATCAGCCCTTATGATTCCATTCCCTTTAGCTGTGCTCACAAAGATAACCAGGTCCTACACAATGGACTGTAAGAGAACACCAGCTTTCTATATAAACGCAGCCACATTGGCAGTCAATATAACTTTTCATCTCTTGATCTTATCAAGTTAGGAATTGTGGCAACAAAAAGAGCTTTCTCCTTATCATCCTGCTATTCCAGTCCAGATGAGTGGGATGATGTCCCCCTGCCATAAGGTGGAGGAAGACTTGAGAAACTTTAAACGATGTCATGTATATTCTCTGGTACAGCACTAAGAAAATCCAGTATTGTCTGCCTCCAGCAGGTGACAAGGTATGTGAACTGGTACAGCAATGAAGATAGATCTGACTCTCCTCTCCCACACTTCAGTGCAGAGGTTTTGGATTGAGTTGGACTCTCCTGAAAGGCCCAACGGCTCAGAGCAGGGGTACACTTATGTCTCCTGAACCAGACAGTCACCGTGTGTCCACACTGTTTCCTAAGGATTGCTAGCACTGGTGGGCCAGAAGAGGAGCAGGAAGACCCCCACGGGTCCCCTAGAGGGAGTCAGTAATTTGGGCCCGGCTCTCTTCCATCTTGCTGTCCTTATCTGATCTTCATCCTTTTTTTTCTTTTGCCACCATGGTTTTCTTCAGTTCAATGCAGCTGTGGCCCCCGTTGTTTTTTTACCATGGCTGCAGTATTTTTCTCCTGGTTGAGCTCTGAGGCCCAGGGCACCTTTTGGCTGGCATTCTGACACCTCTCCACAGGGGGCCCAGGGCCTGATGCCATGCCTGTGGCTCTGCAGCTCCTTTCTTTCTTTTTTCTCTGCTGCTGGTGAGCTTTGCAGTCTCTTTTGTGGACTGTGTAGGCCCAGCAAGAGTGGAGAATAGCAGGATGGTGCTAATCAATTGCCCAGGGGCTTCTTGAGGCCTTTTGAGGACCCAGGGCCACGCTTGCAGGTTGGCCTGTGCTGAAGCTCCTGAAACAGCCTTCGAGGTATATTCAGTTGGCTAGCTGCTTTTCAGACCCCTGCCGGGGGCATTTGGGGCCTGAGTGTACCCTCCAGGGACCCATAATCCCTGAACACTCTTCGCACAGGCAGCTATAGAGATTGCAGCCCCTGCTTTGCCCCTGCACTCCTCTGTTCCTCTGCGAGCCCAGCTTTCCCCTACAGGGGTTGTCTGACGTTCTGAAGTGCCGTTCCAGTCACCACAAGGTAATTCTGAGGAGGATGGAGTGGTAGTTCCCCATAGGCCAGGTGGGATCTCGGCAAGCTCCATCCTTCCACGGTCATGCCTTATTTTGAGTTCATGGGATATTATGGTGGCTTTGAAGGTGTCGGAGCTGGCTTTCAAATAAGGGTAGCAGACCGGTCCCCTTTGTCTCTGGTGGACCCATGGATTTGTGAAGTTCCACTTTCTCCAGGTCCTTAGCGATGTAGCATATGGACTTTTAGGGAAGGGGACTTGAGCTAAGCCCCTGGGGTCCTCAAGGTTCTGTCTTGGCTGCTCCCTCAGCCAATGGCAAGTTGGACCAGCCTGTTGGGCCCCTGTGGTGTTAGTACGATTCTCAGCTGTGCCAAGGCACATGTCTGTCCTAGGAGCCCTTGGTTGTATTCACTTTTGATTTTTCAGCGGTGCTATGGGCACACCTGGAGCATAATCCTCAGATGTGTGCTCCAACCTCTGCTGGTAGCCAGATAGCTGCGGCCATAAGGGCTGTGGCTGCTTGCTTCCAAGGTTATAGGGAAATCTGGCTTGGGTTGGGCACATGGTCAGTGAGCTCATTCTCCATCTAGAGACTAGCAGGTTTACATCAGACCTTTGAAGTGGTCGCTAATGGTTGATGTTACTTGGGAGTTTCTTCCAGTTCCATGGTGGTAGTAGTGGCCGGTTAATAGTTGTGGTGTTCTTTCACTGATAGCTCTGGTCTGTGGTGGAGGACTTCCACTTATGGGTTTCTTTCTCTCAAGGATAAGAACCTCGACCATAGCCACTCCGGGAGGATTGAAGGATCAGGGGACCATTTAGAGCTGTACGTACAGCCTGGAGTTGCCCTATTATGAAGTGGAGCCATTAGTGGCCTCCAGTGTGGTAGAAGCAATCCTGGTGGAGCTTTTTCATAGCCTCTGGTTGCCTCCAGGTGCCCTTGGGAGCCTATAACCCCACTCCCTGGATTCTGGTGGGCACTACCAAGGTACTGCTGATTAGGGTTCAGTCTATTTCTTCTGTGCACACCCATACCAAATTAAGCTAGTGAATTTCAGGGTCAATAGGCAAGATCAGATTTCGTCAGTGCTGTCGACAAACCACCTATCTTCAGTCCAGCAGTTGCCAGCCCAGACCAGCTTGGGATATCTGAAGTGCACTTTTGAGTGGCAATAGTGTTTGCAAGATCTTTTCAGAAGAGCCTCCTTGAGGCTTTCTGCTCCGGTGAGGGACTGTTGTGTATGTCCCTTTCCACTTCTGGCAGTG
Organism: Ichthyophis bannanicus; assembly: GCA_033557465.1. NCBI lineage: Eukaryota > Metazoa > Chordata > Amphibia > Gymnophiona > Ichthyophiidae > Ichthyophis > Ichthyophis bannanicus. The sequence continues at coordinate 71,166,169 of CM066046.1, read as the reverse complement.
ACAAGTTGCTTCTCCAGTCCCCTCTGCAGAAGGGCCAGGGATATTATCCTGGTTACATGCAGATTCTGATAGTGGAGGTTCCTTCCAGCATGTTCTAGTCCTAGAGCTGGTTGCTTTGTACTCCAAGTCTCTCATTTTCACATCAGGCTCTATGAGTCTGTTGTTGCATTGGCTCACAGGGCATTTTTTGTTTTGTGGTTCCTGGTAACTTTCTCAAGGTAAAAATGGTGATAGCAGTACTTTTCTGCAGGCAGAGGGCCCAATTGTTCATACCTGGACACCAAGCTAACCCAGCTTAGTGTCCTTGGCAAAGGGTGCAAACAGCACAACCTTGCAGAGCTGAGGCTGGAAAGAGGTGGCTATCACAAGAGCTGCCTGATAATTTCGCAAGAGGTGAGGTCCTGGGGATTGGTCACTACTCTCCTGCACGGAGTTGACTGTCTACGGAAGGTTCGTTCAAGATGCTGCCTGAGGACCAGAGCGTCTAGTCCTCAGGCAGCACAATGGGTCTGATTTCCTCTGGCTCTCGGGCATGTACTCAATTTACAGCTAGATTCTTGCATTAGGGTGCATGGGCACTTGATTGAGATGCACCATCTAGTCTGGTCTCCAGTGCTCCCTGTCATTTGACCAAGCTCTTCAACTTCCCTGGGAGATCAAGGAGCAGGTGAAATACTGGAAGGGCTGGAGGTGTAAGACTCGGTCCAGTTGTCCCGGGACTGCCCCTTTACAGGGCCCTAAGGAGGATCTTTCACATGTAGGCTGCAGCAGTCATATTGACCTTGGGCTCGCACCTCCTTTAAAGATGTTAAAACCCAAGAGGACTGTGGAAAACTGCAGGAGGATCTGGATAAATTGGAAGACTGGGCATCAAAATGGCAGATGAAATTTAATGTGGACAAGTGCAGAGTTATGCACCTAGGAAAGAACAACCCACACTATGGTTACACAATGCAAGGTTTGACATTGGGAACCACCACCCAGGAAAAAGATTTAGGAGTCATCGTGGATAACATGTTAAAACCCTCCGCCCAGTGTGCAGCGGCGGCCAAGAAAGCAAATAGAATACTATCATAAGGAAAGGAAATGGAAAATAAAACACAGTATATTATAATGCCTCTGTATCGTTCCATGGTACGACCGCACCTTGAATATTGTGTGCAATTCTGGTCGCCGTATCTTCAAAAGGATATAGCGTTATTAGAAAAGGTACAGAGAAGAGCCACCAAAATGGTAAAGGGGATGGAAGGCTACTCCTATGAAGAGAGGCTACAAAGGTTAGGGCTCTTCAACCTGGAAAAGAGACGGCTGAGGGGAGATATGATAGAGGTCTATAAATTAATGAATGGAATGGAACGGGTAAACGTAGATTGATTGTTTACGCTATCAGAATATAGAAAGACTAGGGGACATGTAATGAAGCTGCAGGGTAAACTATTTAAGACAAGAGAAAATATTTTTTCACTCAACGTGTAATCAAACTCTGGAACTTGTTACCAGAGGATGTAGTAAGAGCTCTTAGTGTAGCTGGGTTTAAAAAAGGTTTGGACAAGTTCTTGGAGGAAAGGTCCAAAAACCATTATTAAAAAGGGTCCCAGGATATCAATGCTTGACCCAATACAAGCATTGTGGAACCTGTGTCTATTGGGGATACTGCTAGGTAGATATGACCTAGATTGGCCACTATTGGAAACAGGATACTGGGCTTGATGGACCTTGGTCTGACCCAGTATGGCATATCTTATGTTCTTAACGAAGCAATAGGCTGAATGTTCTCCAACAGGGCCCTAATGATTGTGCATGCAAAGCTCGCAGGTCCGGAGCAGTTCTGGTGTTTGTACACTATTTGGAAGAGAAGCTTCTGGTTGCCCTAGATGCAGCAGATATCGCAAGCTTCATTAGCATGTGGTCCAGTAGCATGATATCTGTCTGTGCCAGAAATCCATGAGTCTGGGTGAAATGAGAATTCAGCCCTTCCACACAGAATATCTTGGTGCAAAAACGTGGCCTTCCCTATCCCTTGTGTCTGCCTCTCTGATGGAATCCGGTTTGCGGAGCAGTCTTGGGAACAGGGGGATTCTGCAGATAGAAGGCCGAGAAGTCCTTTCCCCTGGAATGGCCTAGGGAGGAGATGCTGTGTGCCTTCCTCTCTGAGCCTTGGGGAGCCATCTCCTGCACAATGGCCCATTTTGATTCTATGTTCTTAGGGGCCCCAGATTGAACTTGCACAGTGTGTTTTGCAGACACTTGAGCCAAGCGATAGGAATTTCTCTTCCTCATCAGCTATGGTCTACAGAAGAAGTCTGGCAGAGGCTCCTGTAAGGCATTTTACTGGTGCCTTCTTACTTAGGGCCTGGCCCTGGCAGGAGCAAGCTGGTGTATTTTAAGCCACTTGGTAACTCCCTGCTTGGGATCTGGTGAGTCTCTGTGCTCATAGCGGATGTTAGAGCCTTTTAGCAGTTCCACTTGGACTCCAGTTTGACCTGGAACCCTTGGGGTTTGAGTGGTGACCCTGCTGTGCTACAGGCCTTGCCTCCAAGGGACGCCATGGGGGGTATTGCAGCGAGTTGTCTTTTCTGCCCACCTGAGTGTCCTGTTGGATCTTGTTGGGGTCCTGTGGTAGAGGACCCTAGATAGGACCCTTCTGGGGGGTCATGTGTAAGGCCTCCATGGCATCTGTCAAAGGGTGTGTGTGCTGTGACCCTTGGCTTAAAGTACACCTTTCTGGTTCTTGAGATGGCTCCCTTTTGCAGTGAAGCCTTCGCTCTCTTTTTCTTAGTCTGACTGGATTATGGTTCTGGCATAGAGAATGGTCTTCAGACTTACTCTTTGCTATGTCTGGTGGAAGGACGGAGAGTGTTGCTAGAGTTCATCACAATTTCTCATGCCTCTCGTTAATCAGACCTCCTCCATACTTGGCAGTTTGAGAGAACTGCTGGCAGAGGTCAAGCCTTCTATTGCCTGCTCACCCCTGGAGACTTGGGTGCAATGGGCATCCTACCTGTAAGCATGCTCAAGAGTGAGTGGCAGGTCGTATAACACTCTTGTGTGGAGTCCACGTGGGTGTCCCCAGGGATAGTTATAAGCATCCTGGCTTTAATTTTTCACATTTGCCAGATGACTCCTCTGGCAGGGTAGTCTATCCTGTTGGACATCTTCCTCCCACTCTCAGTCCTGACTGCTTGAGTACATTCCACTCGTCTGAATTGTTCTAGCTGGATGATATGGAAGGAGAAATTTTAACATACCTCATAATCTCCTTTCCTTGAATCCTGCTAGACCAGTCCAGGACCCATCCTGGAAGACTCCTTTTGCAGGTTGGAAAGCCTCCTCCCTTTTGGTCATATTAGCACTTTTACTGCTTGGGAGATTATTTCTGCAAATTTGGAGGGTTCTAGCTGCCATGGAAGGTCTAGTCAGCCTTGAGGGCTCGCGCTACTTTTTCATAGTAAGAAAGCCAAGTACTTGATCACAATCTTAGTGACAAGGATGCGTGTATTTAGTAACATTATCTGAGTTTTTCAGTTTTGCTTACTGCTTGGGAAGTGTCATGCTGGCGTCTCTTAGTGCTGTACCAGAGGATATATTAGGTGATGACATCACTGAAAGTTGCTCAAGCCTGCTTCCACCTGCTGGCAGGGAAATATAACCCCACTCATCTCGACTGGTCTAGCAGGATTCAAGGAAAGGAGATTATCAGGTATGTTAAAATCTCTCCATTGCTCACTGTTATGACCTAACAGGATTACATATAAGTGATCCAGTTAGTGAAAAGAATGGAGTCATATATGGGACTCATATATTGCTGATATATCCCAATGCAGAAACTGTTGTTCAAAACACGATATCATGTTGTATTGATGACACAGATAAGTGAGTTATGTAATGCTGAAGTAATATCTATGAATTATTTATGAATTGTTTATTTATGAACTGTTTGAGTTACTAAATTGCTTATGAATTATTCATAAACTGACGTGACTATGAATTAATGAATTTAATGGAGCGATGATGAGAATCTCAGAGCACTCATGCAATTATGCTTCTAATGCTATGGCATTATATTTAAGATCCCTATACAAATATAGTATATCTATTTTGAGTGCAAAGATTTTTTTTTATTGCATTTTATGGAAGCAGCATAGATGCCTGTGCCTTAATAAAGTAGGCTCTCGGAACCATCCTCAATAGCGTACAAATTCTCTCTCACAAATTTACACCTTCTCCATAGATGATGCAAATTTGAGTGTGTACTCTATGCATGTACACATGTATTTTATAAAATTATATATGTACATTGTAACTCCGCCTTGAGACTATACTATTTGTAATTAACATTCTATAAACCAACTTGATATTTCTATGTAGGTGATATATAAAATTCTAATAAACTCAGCTACACATAGATCATGGTAGCACATGTAGTTTTATGTGTACATACTGTACACCATGAAAGTCATTTTCTGAATGTAAAAAATATTTTACAAATGGAAAATGCCTTATAAAATGACCCATATCCCACCACTTATATCCTTATTTTATAAAACAGTACATGCGCACTTGACTTTATTAAATAGGTGTAATAGAGGCATGTAAACTCGCTCATTAATTAGGTGTGACTTTATAAAATTGCTCTTTTAATGCTCAATTATCATGGCAAAATAAAAAAGGATTGGTGTTCAACTACTTACGATTTTTTTGCCTTGTTTATTCATAAATCATAGAGTTAAGTAGTTCTTCAACAATCTTAGTTTGATTATAAGGCTTCTACTATTATTGGGAGACATTATTTTGTGCCAGCCCCTACAGTCAGTGGTACTAATATATCCCACATTTTCTTTGAGGAGCTGGTTGAGCTAACCTCAACAAAGAAAATGTTGTATTTCCAAAATGTATGCTCCTATTTTGATCTTTTTCATCCAAGTAAAATTTATGAAGAACATTTGGGTCAAAGACTTATTGTGTAGATATAAGGTACTTTCATCTGATTGGATGATAACCAAATAGTCATTATTAGAAGTTAACTTAATTTTTGTTATAAAACTACAAAAAAAGGTTTCTGGCTTACCTTGAAGGTCCAAACGTGTTATATCTGTGTCTGTAATTGGTGGTATCTGAGTAAGTTTGGCATTTGTGCAACTGACACTAATACCAGCTATGAAACAGCCCCGTGGTAGTGGTGGTTGAATGAAAGGGACCTCTTCAGGTGAAATAGGAGCTGGAAAACGACTAGGTGGGTTACGGAAAACATCACCCCGTAAAATATCTTCTTCCTCCTCTTCTTCTCCTTCTTCCTCATCGCTGCCCTCTTCCTCATCCTCATCACTTTGTTTTCTTTCCTTTTCTAGGTGTTTTGCCTCTGATCGTAGTTTTTCCTCCTCTTCCTTTCTTCTCTCTTCCTGCCTTCTCTTATTTTCCTCTTCTAATATTCTTTCCTCTTCCTCATATATTTTTCTTCTTTTTTCTTCTATGTTCCTCTGTGTTTCTACCTCTTCCTTGTGACGATCTTCAAGCTCTTGTCTTTTTTTCTCCTTTTTCTGACTTTTTTTTCCTTTTCTGCTCCTCTTCTTTTCATCCTTAATTTGTGTGCTCTTTTCTTCCAATTGAATTTCTTTCTCTTCTTTAAGTATCTCAACCATCTCCTCATGTGTATGTAGGGACTGTGCAGTACCTGGATCATTGGGGTCATTTGGTTCTGAAGAATCACCAGAAAATTCAGGTTTGTCATCCAGTGGAATATTTAATGCTGAATATGAGAATGACCATAGCAGCGTAAATTGAAACAAAAAAAAAAGAATAGCAGCATAAGGTAAAAGAACAGTTAACCTACTGGCAATAAAAAAGATTCCCTCCAGTCAATAAATATATTAAAACTATGGAACAATACATTTGGACATAAATTCTGCAGGTTCAGTTAACCCAGTCGTATGCATCCTTTGTAATTTATAATTTTTATTTTGGGCTTGGCAGTCGTCTTCTCCTCCTTTGCGACTCCAGATCATTTGGGCTTCTGGGTGATAGCACTATGAGACTACACTTAAAACTACACAGGGATTTTTTTCTGCTATTATAACCCTTTCCCTTTCTCTTAGTCGAACTATTGCAGTGACACTGCAGAACCAGGGAATGCTAGCTGGAAGTTGGCTAACATGCACTGTAAAGATGGCCACTAAGTGTTGAATGGGCTCTGAATGTTGCCTTGGTAGCAACACCAATTCTGGTTGATCCAAGGGGCAAAAATCTGGCCTAGTATCCAAACCCCTATTTTCCATATGGCAGTGCACTGCTCTCAGATTCTCTTTTCATGCCCACATGTGTTTTGGTAGATTCCTATAGAAATATACTAATTACTTTTGACTTGTGTGTTTTCTTCAATGTGCCACTCTTTTAGCTTCTAGAATGAGATTGCCATAGAGCCATTGATATCACTGGAATGTGGAATGCTCTTTTGAACAAGGAGATCTTGTAAGCGGTAATTACAGTATGACTTAATTGCTCTTGTGCATACTGTGTGCAAAAAGAGTTCTTAGAAATCTATTAAATTCATTAAGTGTTTTTCCTGAGAATTTTTTTTGCATTTGTAGTTACTACAGATTTACTTGAATGCTAATTTTCAACATTAGAGGAAAGAAGGATATTCCAAACACCAGGGATGTAAAGCAGTATTACGCCACCCGTGACCCTGGAACTGCTTGGTTTATTTTTGTACTGCTAAATTTACACAAGAGGCAGGAATATAATGCAACCACATCTGAAGGCCAGTGTACTAAATGGGAAAAACTTTTGCAAAGTCTGCTTCATGCCAGGGGCGGCTCAAGGCAATCTGCTGCCTGAGGCAAAGAATGAGATGGTGCCCCCCCCCCACCACCTTAGAGGGGGGGGGGGCTTTTTCAGAAATCCAATCGGAGACTGAACCAAACCAAAAAGCTGATTAGATTATATGGAGGAAATGCAAGATGTTTGCACACAGGGCCGTATCGAGCTACAATCGCGCCCTGTGCGACTTGCAGCTCGGGTGCATGTCCCCCCTCTCCCCCCCCCCCCCATACCTCCGTTCAGCGCTGCCTACTCTTTCCCTGCTGCTGCCGCCACCCTCTGTTTTTTTCATGGCAGCGCCGGCAGCAGGGAAAGAACAGGCAGCGCTGGATGGAGGTATGAGGAGGAGGGGGGCTTGAGCCCGATCTGAAAGGTGCTGGCACTTTAAAGCAGATCTGTCCCTCCATGCTCTGAATTTGCATCAGAGGAGGGAAGGACCAGACCTGCTTAAAGTGCTGCGAAAAGGCTTGGGGGAGCATTTTGGCTGCCTGCTATTGTCCTGCCACTGACGGCAGGGCAACAGCAGACAGCCAAAATGCGCCCCCCCCCCCCAAGCCTTTGCACCCTGTGTGGCTGCACTGCTTGCACAGGGCTAGGTACGGTCCTGTTTGCATACCAAGGAACTAAAAGACAGCAAGAACCAATAGAACAGTTTATAAAACTTAATTATAGCTTATTTTTATTTTGTTGTTATAAACTTGCGTTATGGTTCTTGCTTTTTCTTTTTCAACTTATATTTTGCATCCACAGTAGGTGCAGAGCAGAACCAGGACATTCAGCCACAGAACTCAATATTTAAAAAAAAAATCTGATTTTGATCATCTCACTAACAACAACAACCACCACTATTCTCCAGTACCAGGCATATTGTGAACTAATACAAAACCCTACAACAAAGAGCAAACCTACCATACCATATCAGCACAAACTTCCAAAACTCACATAAGGAGCCCATCCAAAAAAAGTGTCACTGTAAATAATACAGTGGGCCCTGGAATATCCATACACCTCTTTGAAAAGCTGAACAAGTCAAATTACTACAGTACTGTATAGATCTTTATGTACAAACTTCATGTTAACAGAACTCCTGACCTCAGTCACACACTCACAACATCGACCCTCACCAAGTACAGAATAAGTAACCACAATCTAAAGTAAAAATAAAAATATGTAGACAAAATTTAAACTGAAACCCCAAGAAGCCAGAGTCCACATGCAGTGCAACATCAGATAAATAAGAGATGCAGTTCCCCAATACTGTGTAAAATATAAAAATAGCACAAAATCCCAAATCACTAAAATTAAATAAAATTATTTTTTCTACCTTCATTGTCTGACCATTTTATTCTCTGATCATGCTGGTCCCGATCTGAGACTTCTGCTTTCCTGTCTTCTCTTAGCTCTCTTTCTGTGGTCTATGGTCCATCTGCCATTTCTTATCTCTTCTTTTGTTTTCTTTCCTTCCTTCCATCAGCTCATTTCCAGTTCCAGTGACCCTCCCCAGTATCAGCCCCCTTTCCAATCCTCCCCTCCCAGTACCTTCCACTGTCAACCGCCTTGCATTCCCATGACTGCCACTGATGTCCATTCCCTTCCAGTCCCCTTCCTTCCCCACTGTCCAACCCCTTCTAGTCCAAATACCATCCCAGCAATCAGCTCGGGTCCACTCTCAGTGCCACCCCCCAGTCAGCTCCCTTCCAGCCTCCTCCCCATTACCCAGCCACCTACCACTCCCATCCCCAAGTGTCAGCTCTCTTCCAGTCCCCCTTCAGTACATTGCAAGTGTCAGCTCCTTTCCAGCCCCCTCCTTCCCCCGTGTCAGCTCCCTTCCTGCCCCTGGCAGACCCTCTCAGTATCCACTCCCTTCCAGTCCTTCTTGGTGGCCTCCTCAGTTTTCAGTAGCCTGTTGCAAGGGAGTCCCATACGTGAGGACTCATTACTGCTTGTCCACGGAGAAAAGGTAGTTACTCACCTGTAGCAAGTGTTTTCCATGGGCAGCTAGAATTAGTCCTCACAACCCTCCCATCTCCCCGAGGAGTTGTCTTCTGCTACAGCTTATTGGACTGATTCAAAATGGTGCCATGGCAGTATCAGGAAGAACCTTTCAAATGCTTCCAATAGAAGCTGGGGAGCATTCTTGCAGGGGGCTCCGTCGGGGACGTCACCCATACTTGAGGACTAATTCCTGCTGTCCACAGAGAGCACTTGCTACAGGTGAGTAACTACCTTTTCACTTTCTCCATTGAAAAAATTGTCCATTTAGCCCTACTCTTTGTTTGCTATCTTTTAACCAGTTCCTAATCTACAATAATATACTGCCTCCTATCCCATGACTTTTTAATTTCCACAAGAGTCGCTTGTGAGGGACCTTGTCAAAGGCTTTCTGAAAATCCAGATACACTATATTAACCGACTCACCTTTATCTACATGTTTATTCACACCTTCGAAAAAATCTAACAGATTAGTGAGAAAAGAGTGGCTTTATGAACCCTTATTTTGCATATTTTCCATTGCATGGGACAGCATATCTATTGATAATATAAACTGTCACCAAGTTGTGGATCAAGTGCAAGATTAAATCAAGCTTTTAGCATTATTTGGTCTTTTTGTGAGTTACATAGTGAGCTATTTCTATACTGTATGGAAATACTCATAGATTTGTTCTTTTATCATTCATCATTGCTTGTTTTATCCTTCATTATGATTGTCAGATTATTGCCAGCACTCACCTTCTAACAGTCCTCTAACTTGTGTTTTTCTCTTTCCCAGCTCTTAAACAATTGGTGGCTGTTTTCTCCTTTATTGCATCCTTTGTATGAAATGCTTATCTTGTCTCATTTTCTCTTCATCCCTGTCCCTCACTTCAGTCTCTTAAAATTTGTTTCTTCCTTAACTATGACCTTTAATTGTACATGGCACTAACAAGTTATTGATATCTTGTATTTTGCTGCATCATTGCTTTGTATACTTTACATCGTTATAAAATGTTTCGGAGCACTTGAAAATGGAAGATGCTATGTAAAATAAAGCTTTAATGCAAGACAAACTGGAAGCATTAGAACGTTAGTTTCACTTATGAAATGATTATACCAATATCGATGCAGACTGGGCAGCATTCTTCTTCTGGGATCCTGGTCCTGAAGCATTTCAGTGGAGGGCACATCGTTTCATCACAAGCCACTTTCCCGTTTGTGCATAGGCAAGTAATGCAGGGCTTCGGGGACCACACTGCTTTGTCATACATTATCATTCCATTGACTGAACAGTGCCCTTTCTTTACTAATCGAAAGAGAAAGCAAATAACAGACGTTCATGTATATCACTCGTATATATAAGATGATCTAGCTAATAGAAAAGTATATTTTAGATGTTCCTCTTGCGAATATATACAACTGAAAAAGTATGCATCTTGGTCTTATCCCTTTTGGATTTTATGGTGATTGAATAGCCAGACTGAAATACAGATGTGATAGGATAGAGCTTAGGAGGAACTTGAGAATTCAGAGAGCATAAGAAGAAAACAATGCTCAAGTATAAGAAGTGATCTGGTCACTCTTATTTGTCAGATATAGTACTTTTTTTACAGTTCAGGGATTTTGCAGTGTTGTGGCTTGTGGTAGTCTGAACTGCTAATTTCATGGTGCATTTAACTGATTATTTGCATACTGCCCTGTTGCATGCAGCCACTGCAAGTTTTGAGTTTCCCAGAACTCAGTAGGGTATATAATAGTGTACATCAGTAGTTTAACCTTTAGCCCATGGACCCCTATGGTTCATGAAGCCATCACTGGAGGTTTGCTAGAAAGGAAAAAGAAAGTTTCTTCACAGGGCTTTACCTAACCCATGCAAACAGGGAGATCAATAGCAGCTGCAAGAGCAGTAGAAACCCATTGGGGCCAGCAGTAGATGAATCAGCCACAGGCCAGAAGCAGAAGTGGTAGGATGAAGTGGCAACTCATGTGAAATGGGAGATCAGTAGCATTGATGGAGCTATCTGTGTTGGCCTATGCAGGCTGGGAGATCAGCCGCAGCAGTGGGATCAGCCATGGTGATGGGCCAGGAGATTAGTAGTACAGCGGCATTAAGGTGAGGGAAAATAGAGTTTGATGGCAACAGGATGGGATAAGAGAGAAACTGTTTGTGGTGGGTACAGGCTTTGGCAGAAGCGACACCTTGGTGATGAAGAAATAAATGGTGAGAGAGAGAGACTGGTGGGGATAGACTAGAAAGGAGTGGGGAGAAGGAAACTGATGAGGTTAGGCTGGGGGGGGAGAGAGAGGATAAGGATAGGCTTGAGAGGGGAGAGAGAAATTGGTGGAACTGACCTAGATTTGGGAAGGGGATAGATGTAAGATAGTCTGGGGTCATGAGTGTCTGGTAGAGATGGGTTGGACAGGCTGATTGAGAGTAGAAGGGAAGCTGGTAAGGGATCTGCACACACAAAAAAGTAAAGAACCCCTACTGAACATCCATAAGTAGCATTTAATCCAAGTACATATTTTGGCTTGTAAAGCTGAAGTGCTTAACTTATCTCTGTGTGTGTAATTTGCTAACATTTGCATGCTTGCCGTTCTGTCAGTCACATGGTTTATGGCTTATTGAACTTTATTTACCATATATCAATACAAATTAACTAAGCAATTTACAAAATAAATATCTCATAATATATCCATAAAAACAGTTTTAGCTAATGATTATAACATTAAATGGAAATATAAAACCATAATATTAAAGTTAATAAAATCAAAGCAAACAAAATATAAAAGTATAAGCAAATAGACTAACAATAATAAAAAACACATACAATATTTAAAATGAAAATAAAATAAAACCGGCCACCATTGCTACCTACTTAATCTCCTGTCCCAGGTTGACTTGCCGTAAATCACAGAAGCTTCGAGGCTAACCCAAAATAATGAGCTTTCAATGTAACTTTTAATTATTTCTTTTATGTTTTCAATCTGATGTCCAATGGAAGATTATACTATAAAGTAGGAACCACTGTGTTGTACATAGCATGTCTAATAGCTTTCTTTCTCAGTTTGTTCTAGTTAGTTACCTCTAAAAGATTTTGAGATACTAAACACAAAGTACATGAGGGAGAGTACAGAATTATAAGACTAGACAAGAGCTGAGGACAGCCTGTATTAAAGGTGTGGGGTGGTCTTTTACTAAAGGGCATAAGCTGACAACATGTGTTCTGGCATGCACTGGGACACGAGTTGCCAGCTAGTGCAGGGCCATGACAGAGCAGGACAATTCCCACGCTAATTGTGTATCCCATCCCGTGTTGCGATCCCGAGTTGACGGGGTAGCAGTAGAGAGAGTGGGCATGGTGTGCTCTGTACAGTTACTGCTGGACTCACACCCTTCGCTAGCTGCATTCTTTTTCTTCTTTAATCCTTAACTGGCGTTTGAGAGGATGACCTGCTCCCAACCAGTACGTAGGTGCCGCTGGATTCCATGTGTTGTTCACAATATGCTTCCAATCTTAGCGATCAGTGGTGATATTTCTGGCCTCGTCAATGGTCAGTCGCTGGTTCCTTAGGTCGTCTTAGATGTGTTTGAGCCATGTTTTCTTCGGTGCTGCTCATTGAACCCTCCAGTGGGCAGTTTGTTCTTGCCAAAGGAGTTTGTATGGCAGCCAACTGATGTTCATTCTGCAAATGTGGCCAAACCATCGCAGTCTGCGTTTTTGGATTTGTTCTTTGACTGAAGGCTGATGGTCACACCTTATCCAAATTTCTCGTTTTGATGGCGATCACAAAGAGAGACATCCAAAATCTGTCTCAGGCATCGCATTTGAAAGACCTCGAGCTTGTTCATGTCAGGTTTGAGCAGAGTTCATGTTTCCGATCCTTACAGGAGAATTAGCAAGATCAGTGTTCGGAAGAGGTGAATTTTGGTCTTGGTGGAGATATTGGCCTTCTTCCAGAGGCACCATTTGAGCAAGGCGAATGCTACTGTTGCCTAGCCAATCCTGCTTCTTCTCTTACACCAGCGATCCCAGGTATTTTAATTCTGGGACCTGCTCAATTTGGATTCCATCAAGGTGAACATTGGCCTGTGTGATGTAGAAGCCCACACAGAGCCTAGGCAAATAGATAAAAAGGAGAAATTTATCTTAGAATCTGTGAGGCAGCCAGCATATGCAGCTCAGGAGAAGCAAAAGAGCAGACGAGTAGAAATACCACACTCAAGCTATGACATAGTAGAAAGCTTAGGAACTGATGTGATCACCTGTCCCAGAGAGCACAGTCAGCGTGCAGAGAACAGGGCGATAAAAGCTGCTGGGTAGATCCAGCAGAAGTCAGAGCAGGAGTCAGAGAGGTCAGGGAGCTCAGAGAGGATGGTAACCAGAGAGGCAGAGGTTACAGAGAGGAAAGCCTGCTGAACGGAGGAAGCAGTGGGCGTGTCACTGGAACAGGAAGCAGCAGAGGCAAGGCTTCAGAGGAACGTGGCAAGAGAAGTGCTCAGACGGTTGGTAGCTGGAGGTCCTACAAAGGAACCTTACTACATGTAACATGTAAATAGTTACCCTGTATTGTCCAAGTTCTAACCCTGTTATAATGTAAACTCAAACAGTCTTGACTGCACTGAGCTCTTGTTGAATGTAAACCGCACTGATAACAAATAGCGCGGTATATAAGAATTGTTAAATAAAATAAATTAATAAATACAGCCCAGGGGGAGAAGCCAGTGCTCCAGGGAGAAGGAAGGCACAACCTGTGGCTAGGAAGCTGCCCAAACCAGGAGAGCAGGAAAGTCCCCAGTCCTCACTGCCAGAGGAAAGACCTCAGCATTTACACAGGTGGGAGCCTAGCATTGTAAGAGGGAAAGCTAGAAGCTCTGTGTGGAACGGAGGGCCAGAGCAGAGCACAAGGCAAGAAAGATCTGCAGGAAGATATAAACTAATCCCTAACAGCTGGAGGGTGGAAAGGGAGAGCTGGAGAGGGAACACCACACCTACAGATATTTTTCAACCCCCTTGCACAGAACTGTGTCCCTGTAAGGTATTTGAATCCTCAGGTTTAAACCCAAACTCAACACCCAGGGAATGTGAGGATATGCAATGGGAAAGTAACTCCAGTGTTTCAGAATATACTCCCATGGATTGTACCCTATGTCTTGCGGATGATATTAAGTCCTTGTGCTAAAGCCCTGTAAGACACCAAAGAAAAAGAAGATATTTTTCTTTAATAAAAACTGTTTTGTTTTCCATGTTTTGATGTGCACATGATATCCTCGGGGGAAGGGGAATAAAGCCCTATTTTGTTTTGCCTTAAACACTCGGTTTGGAAACTATTTTTGTTACCAGAAGATAGAAAGGCAACTGCAACCTCGGGGCCCTAGGCAAAGGCCAGCAGCCCCGTGACACCTGTGATCCATCCGTGGTCATAACTTTAGTCTTGTCCGCATTGATTCTTAAGCTATAAGATTGGGCGATGTGGGCAAGGATGTCAGTGGCCTCTGCATCCATGTTAGCAAATATGGCACTGTCGCCTGCGAACATCAAGTCGGTCAGGACGTTGTTCACATCATACTGGACCTTGCATCTGTCCTCGAATGCTTTCCTCATAATGGTGTCGATCACAATATTGAAAAGCAGGATTGAGGCGACATCTCCCTGGAAGTCTCTAATTTGGATAGGAAATTCCTTGGATAGTTCATTTCGGATCCGCACACTGTTGGTTGAGCCATTGTATGATGCTTGTTCTCCAATGCCCTCCACAGGGCAGGCCAGTGAACAGAGTCAAATGCGGATTTGAAGTCAATGAAGACGATGATGGTTCGCTTTCCATGCCTGATCCTTTCGTCTGCCAGTTGACAAATGGTGAGTATCTGATTGGTGTAGCCCCGATGTGGCCTAAATCCTGCTTGCTCTTCTTGGCTGGTCTGTTCATGATGTTTCTGCAGCCTTGATTGTATGATCTTCATGAACACCTTGCCAACGATTGGAAGGAGGCTGGTGCCACTGTAGTTCTTGCATTCCTGGCTATCGCCTTTCTTCAGAATTGGAACGATGATGGCTTTCTTCCATGCTGATGGAACTCATTCCATGCACCACATGAGTGTTAGAAGGACGTGAAGCCGTTGCAGCAGGATGTCTCCCCTAGCTTTGATAGTTTCAGCAGTGACCTAGTCCACTAGGGGCGCCTTTCCGTTCTTCAATACCACCTCAATAAGTGGAGTTAAGTGCACCGCACTAATGTGCCCTGTGCTAAGGGACAGGGCTCCATGTTAACTGTCAGGGAAATGCTTTCCACAGTCCTGACAGTTAACACAGTGGTGTTGCACTTAACATGCCATAGTTTAAGTGCTTTTGGCGTGTTAGATGCAACATCCTAGTGCCTGTTATTAAACAGCCCCCTGATGTGTCAGCATCATAATCTTAAATACAGTTCTGGAAAATATTGGCAACCAATGCAACTCTTTAAACAGTGAGGAATCTGGTGACTGATTAACAGTGTTTAATCTCACCTGACTTAGTACCCAGTATTGGCCTTTGTGGTAGGAATTGGCAGAGAGAAATGGAAACAATATTTTTGGTGTTTACTGCAAGTCCAGATGGCCAAGAGCATAGAATAAAAAGGAACAGAACATGCTCAAGTGAAATCAAGCACACTTACAATAGCAGCATGTTCAAATGCAAACTAGCATGCACTGAAGGAAACTGGTGCACACTGTAGCTAAATAGCGCTTGTGTGAATGTGCCAGAGAGAGAGGTTGTATAAGACATGGGAAAAGACATGAGAAAGTAAATGTAAAAGTAAGTGTGGGAGAGTGTTTGAGACATAAAACTGGGTGTATATAGAAACATAGAAAATGATGACAGATAAAGACCATATACCCTATCCAGTCTGCCTATCCATACCAAGTACTATGCTCTACAATCCCTTCCTCTCCCTTAGAGATCCTCTGTGCTTGCCCTATGCTTTCTTAAATTCAGATAGCATTCTTGTCTACGCCTTCTCTACTGGGAGGAGAGCTGGACACCTGTTACCAGAGTCAACACCCCAACAATACCTTCCCTCAACCAGTATGCAGCCCTGAAAGTAGAAGAGGCGAGAACATGCCAGGAACAGGAGGAAGCAGAGCTCAAAAGTCCCAAAGTTGCTGGATCAGTGACCACTAGGAAGCAAAGGATGTGGTGGTTGGCAACTCTCTTCTGAGAGGAACCGAGGCATCCATCTGCCGACCAGACATGATGCCTCAGGAGGTGTGCTGTCTGCTATGTATAGAATCTGAGTGTTTCCATAACAGACAGTGACTGTTTTTCACAGAGTTTGAATGTGTGTGTGAGACTGTTCTACGGTGTTTTTTGCTGGATCTCTCTGCTAGAGGTCTTCAGAATTGGGATATGGGACAATACTTCATCCTTCAAACCAACAAAGCAAGAAGGGAACACCATGCCAAATTAATAATGAAAGCAATAAATAAACCCAGAGAACTGTACAATATAGTTAATACACTAACAAAAGACAACAGCCAAGCTCACAACATGAACATTCTTGAATCACAGGACTCTACTACATTTCTACAATTAAAATACCCCATGCCATCACACAATTGGCCTTCTCCTTTAAGCTATAGCAAATCCACAGAACAAGACTGCGCAAACACACTGCTTCGGTCCTTCAGTCCCATTTCTACAGAACATTTGGAGCACAAAATCCACAGTCTCAACACCATAACATCCACACTGGACCCATATCCTGCTACCAGGTTTAAAATCACAAAAGCAGAGCTTGCCCCAATCTTTTACAAGCTAATCTCAACCTCCTTCATCCAAGGATATTTCCCAACATACCTGGAAACAGCTTCCATCCATCCAAGCCTCAAAAACCCCAAACGTGAACCGAATGACCCAAGCTCCTACAGGCCTATCTCCAGCTTGCTATTCATTGCGAAAATGATTGAGAAAGTAGTCCTCTACCAACTGCAAGATCATATTGATGTAAACACTCCTCTGAACATGAGCAATACAAATTCCTCAATAACCTCGGAGTAGAAATCTTGCTTATCTCTCTAACAGATAGACTTATCAAGGGCATAGAAAACTCACAACAAGGCTTCATTCTCATCTTTCTGAACATTGCTGCAGCATTCGATACCATATGCCATGACATCCTCCTGCAGTGCCTATTCAATATAGGGATCCATGACATTGCCCTAGAATGTCTTCGCTCATACCTCACAAATCGCAGCCAGTATGTGCAAATTGGCCAAAAGACCTCCAGTTTAATCACTCAGATATAAGGAGTCCCTCAAGGCTCTGCCCTTTCAGCGTTATTATTTAACATCTACATACAGCCAGTCTGCGACATCATAAATGCTTTTAACATCTACTATCACTTGTATGCAGACAATATAATGATATATGCTCCCTTTACCACCACAAGCGCAAACTTCTGATCAATTACAAACTGCTTCAACACTCTAAACCAATAGCTAACAGAACACAAACTCAATATCAACTTCGAGAAGATGGAGGACCTATTCCTCACCAAAAATCAATTATTTCTCTCCCCAAAGTCATTAAAGGTTGACAGTGCCAACTTAGAGGTTAAGTCAAAAGTGAGATACCTTGGCATTACCATCGACCAAAATCTCACATTTCAACCCATATAAACAAAGTAACTCAATATATATACAACAAGTTAAGGACAGTCCACCCCTTACGGGCCCCTACTTGAACTACATGATTTTCGAACGGTCTTCCAAGCAATGATACTACTATACTTAGATTATCTATAATGCCATTCTACAAGGTCTTTCAAAGAATTCCCTACATCCGCTACAGCTCGCCCTACATGTGGCTGCACGAATTCTGTCATGCTGACCTTGGTATAACCACATCACGCCTACTCTAAAAGAGTAACATTGGTTACCTCTCCTGTGTCAACTTAAGTATAAAACACTGATGACAACTTTCAAAATAATCCATCAATTATCCTCTAAATATTTGCAATCCATTATAACAAAGACCCCAGAAAATCGCCAAAGAAGCAATACATCAAACCTTCTAATCCTACCAAAAGCATTGACCAAAAGCAATCAGACGACCTGCGCTAGGGCATTCTCCCTATATGCTACTTGTCTATGGAATGCCTTACCATACCATATCAGAGACACTCACGACCTTGTAACATTCCGGAAGCTGCTAAAGACCCACCTGTTCGTGGAACATTTTGATAAGATTACATGACCCAACACTCCTCTTTTCATCCATCTTACTCCTGCCCCTTCCCACCATCCCCTCATCCTGCATCTTGTTTAAAGATAAACTCTGTTCCATAGTCAGATAAAAGCAACTCACTAATTGTATATAGTTTACACAGTTCTGTGTTATAACTAGTTCCTGTATATCTGTTCCAAGCAAAATTGTTACATGCAATGTTAGTTATGTTCTATGTAAACCACATTGATCCTCGGAAACACTGTATCTAATAATAAATACTTTTAGAGGAGATGATAATAAAGCAAATGCTTATGCATCAGATTCTTCCCAGAGGTTTGCAGACCTATATTAAGTCAGCAGTATATTTTGCGTGTAAACTGGCAAGTTTCAGGCCCTGGTCTTTAAGTATTTGCCTGTGTAGCTGAGGAAACCTTTTTGGCTACAACAACCCATTAGATAGAAATGTAGAGGCATGTCTGAGAATATCAATGGCAGAAAATAAAAATCGTATACTTTTCAATAGCTCCATTATTGTCTGCAGGAAATACCAGAGTGTTTAAGAGAAATAAGCATATTTTTGTTAATCATATTAAAGACTTAGTTTATGCATTTTATTCTTTAGAGGTTACTCATCGTTTGACAGTAGTAAGATAATAATTCTATCTTTTTTGGAAGAAAGTTTAGGAGAGAAACTGGAGATTTTTATAGGCTGTGATATTTTTAAAAAGAAAAACACAAAAGTAATGATGCAGTAAATGAAATGTTAAGCCTACATATGTCCCTATTTCAGTACAAAGACAAAATCTATGCAATCTCAAAAAGAATGATATATTTTATCACTTGGTAGTGAGTTGCTAGGGTGAGTTGTTATACATTGATGATGATGTTGTTGTTAAGTACCGTCGAGTTGGAGTCGACTCATGGTGACCCTCTGGATAGCTATCCTAAATTGTGTTCGGTCTTCAGTCAGGCGGCTCATTGTTGACAGACTGGTACCCGTAGCTGCTGTTATTGTATCGATCCATCTCATTGCTGGCCTTCCTCTTTTGTGTTGACCTTCTATCCTGCCAAGCATGATGTCTTTCTCTAATGATCTCTCTCTTCGCATGATGTGTCCAAAGTATGAAAGTCGAAGTCTTGTCATCTGAACTTCTAAGAGAAAGCTTAGGTTTGATTTCCTCTAGTGCCGACTGGTTTGTTCTTCAGGCAGTCCATGGTATACACAGTATTCGCCACCAGCACCATAATTCAAAGGCATCAATTTTCTTCCTGTCTATCTCTTTCACTGTCCAGCTTTCACATCCATATGATGTTATTGAAAATACCATGGCTTGAACAAGTCGAATCTTTGTATGGAGAGAGACATCTTATCTAGATCTTTCATAGCCATTCTGCCAAGAGCAATGCGCCATCTGATTTCTTACATAGTAACATAGTAAATGACGGCAGATAAAGACCAGCATGGTCCATCTAGTGTGCCCAGCAAGATGGCAAGAGTAGGTGCACCTGTCGCTCTGTGCAGGCCACCCCTCCCCATGTCTTTGTTTAGGGGTGAACCCACCACTCCATGTAGGACACTCCTATTTAAGACGTTAGATGGTTCAGAAGTTAGATGGTACCGTTTATTTTGTTTTTATCCTGTTGCTGTAAAGGGATCCACTGTGTTTGTCCCATGCTGTTTTGAATTCCGTCACCATGTTTGCCCCCACCACTTCCATCGGGAGGGCATTCCAAGCATCCAACACCCTTTCAGTGAAGAAATATTTCCTGACATTGCCTTTCAATTTACCACCTTGCAGCTTCATGTTAGGCCCTCTAGTTTTACAGCTTCCCCGTCTTTGGAAGAGGTTGGTTTGTTCATCATTTCTCTTTAAGTATTTAAAGGTCTGAATCATATCTCCCCTGTCCCTCCTCTCCTCCAGAGTGTAAAATCTCTTCTCATAAGGCTTCTGACGCAGGCTCCAAATCATTTTGGTTGCCTTCCTCTGAACAGTTTCCAGTCTTTTTGCATCTTTTGCAAGATATGGTCTCCAAAACTGAACACAGTATTTCAAGTGAGGCCTCACCAGTGACTTGTACAGTGGCATAAGTACCTCTTCCTTTCTGCTGGTAATCCCTCATTGTATGCAGCCCAACATCCTCCTGGCTTTTGCCACCGCCTTGTCGCACTGTTTTGCCACCTTGAGATCATCAGAGATAATCACACCAAGGTCTTTCTTCTGAACCGTGCATACCAACCTCTCGCCCCCTATTGTGTACATTACCCTTGGATTTCTGCTACCCAAGTGCATGACACTGCACTTTTTCGCATTAAATCGTAGTTGCCAAGCATTAGACCAGTCTTCCAGCTTTTGTAGATCTTTCCTCATGTTAACCACTCCCTCGGGGGAGTCCACTCTGTTGCAAATATTAGGGGAAAGCCGACAGTCGCCCAAGAGCAGATGGTTCGGAAGAATGTATCTTTGAAGGATACTATCAAAAGCAGAGAGGTTCCACAAAAGAGTAAAGTAGCCCAAATGCCCTCAAGTATGGAGCAGACAGAGCTTAAACATCCCAAATTACCCATGTCTAACAATAGCCAAATTAATATGAATAAAATACATTTTCTAAAATGCTTGTATGCAAATGCTAGAAGTCTAAAAAATAAGATGGGAGAGTTAGAATATATAGCACTAAATGAAAGGTTAGATATGATTGGAATATCAGAGACATGGTGGAAGGAGGACAACCAGTGGGACACTGTGATACCTGGGTACAAACTATATCGTAATGATAGAGCTGATCAAATTGGTGGAGGGGCTGCTCTCTATGTTAGAGAGGGCATTGAGTCAGAAAGGATTAAAGTTTTGCAGGAAACAAAATCTGCTGTAGAATCTATATGGATTGAAATTCCATGTAAAAGGGGGAAGGCAATGGCAGTGGGGGTGTACTATCGAGCGCCTGGCCAGAATGAACAAATGGATGATGAAATGCTCAAAGAAATCAAGGAAGCTGGGGAGAGACCAGAGAGGCAGCGCAGAGGTCCGGTGTGGCAGGCACCTGCTCCGGCTGCCCCGACGTCATCGGGGGCCTCTTCAAAACCGGAGCAGTGGGAGAATTGCCTCGGGAGAGACCAGAGAGGCGGCGCGGAGGTCCGGTGTGGCAGGCACCTGCTCCGGCGGCCCCGACATCATCGGGGGCCTCTTCAAAACTGGAGCAGTGGGAGAATTGCCTCGGGAGAGACCAGAGAGGCAGCGCAGAGGTCCTGTGTGGCAGGCACCTGCTCCGGCGGCCCCGACGTCATCGGGGGCCTCTTCAAAGGTTCCTTGGTTTGGCGCAGCCAGAGGCGCTAGTCGGGGCAGCAATAGAAGGGGCTAGATACAAGGGGCATTTCAGGCCCCTTGGGAGCCCCTTGGAGCATCGAAGGAGCATAGTACCTGAGGCGTCCTCCGGCTGTGGAGATCCTGATGGGAAAACGGAAGAAGAAGATTGAGTCAGCAGCGGCAGCTGAGCCTGCGGTGGGCCCTATGGACAGACATGTTAAGGTACTGTCTGGTGTGGATGCAACGCTTGACCCTGACTTTCTTGTGCTCCGGCCCTCTCCGGTGTCTTTGAGTTCCCCGGACCGGACACCACCTTCTCCTCCAGTCTATATATCTCCTCCTTTGCCTGTTTCAGAGGGTACGCAGTTTCAGCAGAGTACCCCGATAGGAACAGGGGAAAAACTGAAACCGGTTGTATGGGCACCCGTTCCGGGAGAAGCCAGAATAGTGCCTGAGGATCAGGTAACTCTGGCCGATATCTGGAAGGTGGTTACCCGTATTGAAAGTTCCTTGGTACCCACTGTTGTGCAACTTTGTAGTTTCTCTTCGGAGATTACTACTCGGTTGACAGGAGTGGATAATAAGGTGGAGATTGTTTCTAATCAGGTTATTGGATGTGAAAATCAGTGTCAGGCTCTTAAAGCTGTGAATTCTTCTCATATTAAAGATAGTTTAGTTTTACACCATAAGATGGAACAGTATGATAATATGTTTCGTGCAAAGAATGTTCGGTTGTTGAATTTTCCTTATTGTCGTTTGCTGTCAGCTGAAATCTTACTGAGGAAGTATTTTAGAGAGGTTTTGGGCTTGGCTTCGGCTGACTCCATTTGTCTCTCTAAACTTTATTATTTGACTGCTAGAGGTCTGTCTCAGGGTTCCCCGGGAGGGTTTGATGAAGTTCAAGGCCAAGCTAGCCTTGGACTCACCAAATTCCTGGAGGACTCGCAAGACAATATTTCCTCCAGAGCCACTTTGGTGGTTTCATTTCTTTCTGACCAGGATAGAGCTCTTGTGTTTCGGAGCTACTTTAAGAACATGTCTGTACCTTTCTGTGATGCTAGAGTGCAAATATTTCCGGATGTCTGTAAGGCAACTCAGACTAGGAGACAGGGTTTTTTGGCCCTTAAACCTAGGGTGATTGCCTTATCGGCTACTTTTTTTCTTCGATATCCCTGTAAGTGTTTGATAACTTTTCAGGGATCTAGGTTTGTTTGTTTTTTATCCTACTCAGCTTGAGGTATTTCTTTGTGATAAAGAGGGGCTTGGCACCAAGTGACTGGGGTGGGTGGTTTGTTAATATAGCTGTCTAGAATTCAAGAGTTATGGCTCTTATTTTTTTTTTCCTTTTCATATTGTGGTTTTCTATAATCTCCCCATATTGTGGGCTAGAAAGGATGTATTGCCTTATCGTTTTTCTTTTTGCTATGTTCTTTATTAATAGATCATCTGTATGTTTGTTTATGCTTGCTTTTGTAAGTTTTGTAAAATTCTAATAAAAAAAAAAAAAGGAAGCTAACAAAAGTTACAGCACAGTAATAATAATGGGTGATTTCAACTACCCCGGTATCGACTGGGTCAGTGTCACGTCAGGACATGCTAGGGAGATAAAGTTCCTAGATGCAATAAATGACTGCTTCTTGGAGCAGCTGGTTCATGAACCGACCAGAGGGGAAGCCATATTAGACCTAGTCCTTAGTGGAACACCAGATCTAGTGCAAGAGATAAGGTTGTTGGGGCCGCTTGGCAATAGTGAGCATAGCATGATCGCCTTTGATTTAATTAGTGGAGGAGGGATAGTAAGGAAATCCACAGTACTACCTTTTAACTTTCGAAAGGGCGACCATGATAAAATGAGGAAAACAGTTAAGAAAAAACTAAAAGGAGCAGTTGCAAAGGTTAAAGACGTACATCAGGCTTGGCTGTTGTTGACAAATACTATCTTGGAAGCCGAGACCAGCTGTATTCCACGCTTTAAGAAAAGTGGAAGGAAGTCCAAAAAACTGCCAGCATGGTTTAAAGGTGAGGTCAGAGAGGCTGTTGTTGCCAAAAAAGCATTTTTCAGGAAATGGAAAAAAGAGCCAAACGACGAAACCTGGAAACAGCACAAGCACTGGCAAGTCAAATGCAAGGCATTGATAAGGCAGGCAAAGGGAGAGTTTGAGAAGAAGCTTGCTGCAGAAGCAAAAAGGTGAAGTAAAGACCTTTTCAAGTAGATTCGTAGCAAAAAACCTGTGAGAGAGTCAGTTGGTCCATTAGATGATAAAGGGGTTAAAGGAGCAGTAAGAGGCGACAAGGCGATAGCGGAGAGACTGAATGAATTCTTTGCTTCAGTCTTTACTGAGGAAGATGTAGGGATGTTACCCATGACTGAAGTGGTATTTAAAGGTGCGGAAGAATTGAAGGAAATATCGATACATCTGGAAGATGTATTACAACTATTAGATAAACTGAAGAGTAGCAAATCACCTGGGCCGGATGGTATACATCCAAGAGTGTTGAAAGAACTGAAATATGAGATTGCAGAATTGCTATTAGTAATCTGTGAACTATCATTAAAATCATCTCTAATACCTGAAGATTGGAGGATCGCCAATGTAACACCAATTTTTAAAAAGGTTTCCAGGGGTGATCCGGGAAACTACAGACCGGTGAGCCTGACATCAGTACCAGGAAAAATGGTAGAAACCATCATAAAGAATAAAATTACTCAGCATGTAGATAGTCATGACCTAATGGGAGACAGTCAACATGGCTTTAGACAAGGAAGATCTTGTCTTACTAATCTGTTATGTTTTTTTGAAGGAGTGAATAATCAGGTGGACAAAGGTGAGTCGGTTGATATTGTGTATCTGGACTTTCAGAAAGCCTTTGACAAGGTCCCTCATCAGAGACTTTTGGCAAAACTAAAGAGTCATGGGATAGGAGGCAGTGTACTATTGTGGATCAGGAACTGGTTAAAAGATAGAAAGCAGAGGGTAGGGCTAAATGGCCAATTTTCCCAATGGAGAAAGGTGAATAGTGGTGTACCCCAGGGATCTGTGCTGGGTCCGCTGCTTTTTGACATATTCATAAATGACCTGGAAAGTGGAATAACGAGTGAGGTTATCAAATTTGCAGATGACACAAAACTATTTAAAGTTGTTAAAACCCAAGAGGATTGTGGAAAATTGCAAGAGGATCTTGATAAATTGGAAGACTGGGCATCAAAATGGCAGATGAAATTTAATGTGGACAATTGCAAGGTTATGCACCTAGGGAAGAACAACCCAGACTATGGTTACACGATGCAAGGTTCCACCTTAGGAACTACCACCCAGGAAAAAGATTTAGGCGTCATCGTGGATACCATGTTAAAACCCTCGGCTCAGTGTGCAGCAGCGTCCAAGAGAGCAAATAGAATGCTAGATATGATAAGGAAAGGAATGGAAAATAAAACAAAAGATATTATAATGCCTCTATATCGTTCCATGGTGAGACCGCACCTTGAATATTGTGTGCAATTCTGGTCGCCGTATCTTAAAAAGGATATAGCGATTTTAGAAAAGGTTCAGAGAAGAGCCACCAAAATGGTAAAGGGGATGGAAGGATACTCCTATGAAGAAAGGCTAAAAAGATTAGGGCTCTTTAACCTGGAAAAGAGACGGCTGAGGGGAGATATGATAGAAGTCTATAAATTGATGAACAGAGTGGAACGGGTAAGCGTAGATCGATTGTTTACCTTATCAGAATATAGAAAGACTAGGGGACATGCAATGAAGCTATAGGTAAACTATTTAAGACTAATAAAAGAAAATATTTTTTCACTCAACGTATAATCAAACGCTGGAATTTGTTACCGGAGGATGTAGTAAAGGCTGTTAGTGTAGCTGGGTTTAAAAAAGGTTTGGACAAGTTCCTGGAGGAAAGGTCCATAAACCTTTATTAAGATGGGACCCAGGATATCAATGCTTGAACCAATACAAGCATTGTGGAACCTGTGTCCCTTGGGGAAACTGCTAGGTACATATGACCTAGATTGGCCACTGTTGGAAACAGAATACTGGGCTTGATGGACCTTGGTCTGACCCAGTATGGCATATCTTATGTTCTTATGTTCTAAATTTTTGTGTCATCTGCAAAAAGGCAGACTTTTCCATTCAGTCCTTCAGCAATATCACTCACAAATACATTGAACAGTGCCGGGCCCAGGACCGAACCCTGGGGCACCCCGTTAATCACCTTCCTCTCATCCGAGTGAGCTCCATGTACCATCACCTTCTGTCGTCTGTCAGTCAACCAATTTCTAATCCAGTTTACCATCTTGAGACCCATCCCCAAGCTACTGAGTTTATTGACAAGCCTCCTATGAGGAACAGTATCAAAGGCTTTGCTGAAGTCTAGGTAGATGACATCCATTGCATACCCCTGATCTAGTTCCTTGGTCACCCAGTCAAAGAACTCAATCAGATTTGTTTGGCAAGACCGTCCTTTGGTAAAACCATGTTGCCTCGGATCTTGCAACCTGTTGGTTTTAGAAAGTTCACTATTTGCTCTTTCAGGAACGCCTCCATTACTTTTCCCGCCACCGAGGTAAGGCTCACAGGCCTGTAGTTTGACACTTCTTCCCTGTCACCACTTTTGTGTAGAGGTACAACATCAGCCATTCTCCAGTCCTGAGGAACCTCTCCTGTTTCCAAGGATGTTTGAAGACATCCTTTAACGGTCCTGCAAGAACCTCTCTGAGCTCTTTCAGTATCCTGGGATGTATCCCATCTGGTCCCAGGGCTTTGTCCACTTTCAGTTTAGCAAGTTGTTCTAACACCTCATCTTCTGTGAATGGTGTGGTATCTACTTCATTCCCATTTTTATGTTTGGGAGTCACAGCTGGTTCATCTCCAGGATCTTCTTTAGTAAAAACAGAGCAGAAGTATTTGTTTAGCAATTTCGCTTTTTCAGTGTCACTTTCCACGAGTCCTTTCCCAGCAATTCCAACTCTGATCTTTTTCTTTTCCCGAATATACCTGAAGAAAGTTTTGTCGCCACCCTTAACATCTTTAGCCATCTTTTCCTCTGCCTTTGATTTTGCTATCCTTATTTCTCTTTTAGACTCTTTGAGCTTGATCCTGTATTCATTTCTGTGTTCTTCTGTTTGCAAGCTTTTGAATTTTGCGAAAGCTGTTTTTTGCCTCTATTTGAGCAGCCACCTTTTTGGAAAACCAAATAGGTTTCCTTCTCCTCTTGTTTTTATTTACTTTTCTTACATATTTATCTGTTGCCCCTTTTATTGCCACCTTTAATTTAGCCCATTGCAATTCCACTTCCCTTATCTCCTCCCACCCCGTCATCTCCTCCTTTAAGTACTCGGCCATTTTATTGAAGTCAGTGTTTTTTAAGTTTAGGACTTTGAGCTTGCTATGATTTGCCTGTACCATGGCTTTTATCTCAAACCACACTATGTGATGGTCGCTGTTGCTCACAGGGGCACTCACGCAGACATTCAGCACGCTTGTTGCTTCTTTATTAATAGTTGATCCAAGTAGGTTAAAGTTGTTCATGATTTCAATTTCTTCTCCTTCAACGATGAACCTGTTGATTATGCCAGTTGTCATTGATGATATCTCGTGGAAAAACAACAAAATTCCTTATGCAAATGCCCATGTCATTGAAGAAAAGCAGAAACCCAGTTCTTCCCAGGCATGGAAGTGATTACACTCTGCTCAGCACCATTTCCCTCAACTGTCCAAATGACCAATGACTGTGTACTTATAGGGATACTACTCATTTTTAATGGCCTCCTCTTCTGGGCATGCCAATGAGTTTGATTCCAGCAAGCTTGAAGGAGGAACCATAGCCCATTGAGGTCACTACCTTTCCCATGACTTTGACAGGAGTAAAAATGGATTACTCAGCCCAGATTAAGCATTCTGCCTACTCCGGGTACATCCAGAAAAGTGGAGCGAAAGGCATGCATTAAATGGACTATGGAAGCTGTCACAAGTGTACTGTGGCTGGCTCCCTCTTTGCCATATGGGATAATAGAAGCAGCATCCCTAGAGATCCAAGAAGGGTGGATTCAGATGAATGGAGTGAGGAAACCCGCCTCCCCCCTCTATGGGACTGCAGCCCAGTGTGTTAGTAGCTCAGTATTAGGAGCACTGTTGACTCCTTTGTTCTTACTGAGAATTTTTTGGTGGGGTCTAAAAGGGCATCTATGACAGGCTTATTACTGTCATTCCTCACAGGCTTCTTCCTTCTCTCAGGGACTGCCTGCAGGCCATGGGCCTCCTTTACCCAAGTCTGACTTAAGGCCTCCTATTTTTACAGCAGAATTTATTCACATGATGAACTAGGCCTGTTGATCCATAGAGGGGAGGCCTCTTCTTTGGCTCCTACGGTGCTAATAATCCATGAAGACATTGAGGGGGGGGGGGTTTGACTTTGGCTTTGGCTTCACCGTCAGGGTCAGTTTGGTCTAAATATAACATGGAAATAGGGAAAATGGGAAAATGACTGCTACTACCGTGGTAAATCCTGCTGAGCATGCATTTCAAAGGAGGATTTCCCCAGCTTTTGGGTCAGCAAGGATTTCTTAATCTGCCTATTTATGCAATCTGAGAAGGTGAGGCAGAAGCAGCAGAGACTGCCAAGAGGAAAATATGGAGGAACATTTTCTGAAACTTTGCTCAAACAATCTGAGAACTGCGTGGACACATGATAGTGTATCAACAGGCTTTCTAACTCAGTGCTTAGGAACATAATCATAGATAGTTCTAGAGCAAAAGACAATCATTTTGGTAAATTTTCCAAAACTACAGATTATGCTTGTTTCAGAATTTTAGCATATGTTGTAGAATTGCAGGCTTGTAATTTAATAACTATAGATTTTCTTATCATAGTTGTAACTTGCAGTCATTTCAGATTGAAACATTGTTATATAGATGAACATCCTGGCTGGTCAACATTGGACATGGAATCTTTGAGGTCATGGTGAAAGCCAACTATAGGTTCCAAAAAATGAATTTAAATAAAAAGTATAATGAAAAAACAATCACATATAATTTAGCATTATTGAATGACTTGTGGAAGAACGCTGAAATGTTATTTGTGATATGTGAGTTTTTCCAATTACAGTATTTCTCTGCATAATACAGAAAAGTTCTCAAATGAAAGGTCTGAAATAAACATTCACTATGAGTAGCAATTTATTATGGTTGGAGGAATTTCATTTTTGAATATGCAAAACCACCATCTGTTTAAAGTTGAAATCAAAATTGACTGTAGGTTAAGGGGCCCTTTTACTAAATTGTATTAGGTTTTTGCATTTCGTTTTTGCGCTAAATGCACATTAACTTGTGTTAAGTGCAAAGCCTCCACAGTAACTGTTGGGGGTGTGACCACCATGTTCCCGATAGTTAATGTGCTGATGTATATCGCAGGTGCACTTGCTTCCATCTGTTGAGATGACATTAGGCATACTCACGCTAATGGCAACATTGACAGTGCACAATATACCCCCATGCTAATTGCAGTATGCTGACCACGCCCCCTCTCTGCCTCTAACCATTTAGCACCATAAGGCCATTTAGCATGAAAATCAATGTGAACCGTCATGTCCCCATGGTAACTGTTACTGTGGATCTGAGTATGCAGTTAACACACCAAATCATCTGTTAGCTGCATAATGCACTTTAGTAAAAAGGCCCCTAAAAGCTGCAAATTTTAATATTATACATACATATTAAGTATAGGTCCTATACCAATAATGTGTTACACATTTTTTAAGTGTCACAATCTATTTCATAGATGTTAAATCCATTATTTATTTGTTTATATACCTTTATTTGCAAAACTATTAATTACATGTCCTTTATTGTTTCTTTTGATTATCTGGTGGTATTTGTGATAACACTCCTTTTGGAATTTAAATTTATCATTTAAAATAAGGTGTGATTACATATGTAGTCTGGGTCCACTGTGATAGTGTTTTGGGCTGTCAACCCCAAGCAGATACACAAAGGAATTTGTATAACTCAGCAATTGTTTCCTAATGGACAGGGGAAAGCAAAATGCCCTGGGGCTTCACTGGGTGACTTTAAAGAAATGTTCAAACATCACTCTGCTCAAAAACAAATGTCTACAGAGATGTATGCTTTTAAACAAAACATTCACCTTTATTGTAGTGAACTCCCCAATTTAAAAGTGCACACAACAAAAAAATTCAAAAGGCAGTTAAAGAAATCAAATGACAGTAAAGTTTCTTTCAAATTTAAAAACTATTCCTCTTTATGTAGTCAGATAAACATCCTCCTGTACTTCTCTGGGCCACTTCCTCTCAAACTGGTTCCTTTCCTCTTCTTCCCCTTATCATGTACCCCAGACTTGGGTACCCCAGACTTTTCACTCTTTCTCTGAAAGATAACATCCAAACTGCACTCCAAACACAGTATCTTTCTGGTATTTAGTTAAATTCATGTGTCTATGCCATGGACCCCCCACTCTAAAATTCACAAAAATCCATACACAAAACATGGCTACATTTCTAGAAAGGAATCGAAGGATATTACTTTACTATCCTCAAATTCAAGATAAAACTATTCATTGTCTTTTTACTGATGCTGGACATGCACCATAATCCAGGCCCTCATACCGTAGTCTAGACTTCTTAAGATGTTAAGTGAGGTGGGTGTCACCAACCTCTCAAAAAATACACAGCCCAATACTTGCAGTTTGAATCCTCTAGATTAGTCTCAGTCTGCATTTGCTCTCTGTTCACATTTGGAAGTTCTTTCCTAGCAGACCTCACCTAGATCATATTCTACTTTCATCCTTATTACTCCTTAGGCCCCAGCTGTCCTAGGGAATCTGTTCTCCTTTTTTTCAAATACTAGCTGTCTATAATAAAAGACAGATTAATACTGTTCCTTAGTCATCTGGAACCCCAAAGGGCTCCCTCAACCTTTCTCCATGGTGGGCAGTTTATTCCATTGAAAAGTCTCCTGTTCCCTCAGTACAAGGCTCTTTGTTGTTCCCTCGAAAACTACAAGACGGGAACACCCACTAGCAGTGATGGACCCTCTGGCATATCTTCAATTTCATCACCTTAAGCATACAGCCAAATCAGTAGCAGGCTTCCTGATTGTTTCGGTCAACAAAAAGAAATATAGGGGCAAGTCTGTACTGTGCTATACTTATATTAATCTATTTATAGTTGCCATACCCCTTCTCTATATAATATTTCTTATATTTGTCAGACCATAAATGTAAAAGGACACAATAGCACCACAACCTATTGACTCACACTTATTTTAGAGTCCTTTTGGTTTATTAGAGTTTTAATAAAATTGCCCTTATTTCTACTCTTAAACCATCTAGGAAGCTCGTGAGTACTTATCACTCATTCCAACTCTATTGCTTGTTTCAGCTCTTCCATTGCATATTTGAGCTCATCAGCTTCTCAATTTTTCCTTTGTATATTGTAGCTTTATCAACAGCTGTATTTCTACTCTGACATGACTCAGGCATGCTCACACATTTCGATAATATTTTGATCTCAGAGAGACAACCCTTAAGAAATCATCCAACAGATTTTGCAAAATTTTCATATCTACCGTAGCATTTAAAATTCAAATATTGGCATCTTCATGGGGGACGATCTCACCCTCTCCCAAACGTTAGCATCATACTTCTGGCGCACAGCCTACCAGCTTTTCTTAACCATGCCTTAGAAGCTCTGCTATTCATTCAGAGACATCTTTTTTAATAACATTCCTTCAAGCTATTTCAATAGTCATACCGGTGAATTTAAAGAGCAACAATCAGCCAATTAATCATATCAAGGCTTAAAGTAGAGTCCTCCAATCAGTATCCATATTTAGGCCACTGGGAGCTTCTGTATTAAGACAGAGGATCCACACTTGTTCTTTATAGTTCAAAAGACCATCCAAAGAAGACTGAGCTGTTCTTCTGATGGTGATTTTTTTTTTAGTTCAAGTCTGAATATTGAAAGATCACTTTTCCGAATGGGGTTACCCTTCTCATGTAGTACAAAGAGCCAAATTTATAATTAGAGATCTACTATTGCCTTAAAAGTCTAAAGGAAAGATCACAAAGATTACTCATTCTTATTGGCATGTTTTATCTTTACAAGAAGAATTTAGAGAACCCCCACTTAAAGGCAAGAAGTTTGATGAACAAGTGACTAATTTTGTCCCCCATCAGTCTACTGTTTAGAAATTTAAAAATCATACTGCATGCAGTCATTGTAATTGTGCCTTCTGACATTGAGGGTCCAATATGGAAACATCCTACAAAAAATGTGGTATTTAAAGCTCATGCATATTCTAATTGCTAATCTGTTATGTAATTTATTTAATTGTATGCCTGTGCCCTCTTATTTATATAGGATGAATGAAACGTAAAATAAGGCTCAGACTGAATGAATATAAAAGTAGAATTCAAACTTTGCTCCTCTCAGCATATTTGGTTGAGCATTGGTCCACATGGGGGCTACTCTACTGTATTTCTGATTTGAGATGGAGAATTATAGATAAAGTAGAGCCCAATTGGCAAAGAGGGAATTTTGATGGTCATTTGCCTTATAACGAAGAAGTGTGGATCCATCATCTTAATATAAAGGCCCCCAGCAAACCTAATATGGTTATCGAGCAACAAATCACCTGGATTGGATGGCATACATCCCAGGGTGCTGAAAGAACTGAAATATGAGATTGCAGGCCTATTTTTAGTCATCTGTTAACTATATCTTTAAAATCATCTGTAGTACCTGAGGATTTGGAGAGTGGCCATTGTAACGACAATTTATAAAAAGGGTTCTAGAGGTGATCCATCCGGGAAACTACAGGCTAGTGAGTTTGATGGCTGTACCTGGCAAAATGGTAGAAACCATTATAAAAAACAATACTGACCATATAGATACTCGGGGCTTAATGGCAGACAGCCTACATGGATTTAGCCAAGGAAAGTCTTGTCTCACTAATCTTATATTTTTTCGAAGGCGTGAATAAATAGGTAGAGAAAGGTGAGGTGCTTTGTTATATTGTATGTGGATTTTCAGAAAGCTTTTGACAAGGTCCCTCATGAGAAACTCTTGGGAAAATTAAAAAGTCATGGGATAGGAGGCACTGCACTATTGTACATTAGGAAATGGTTAAAAGATAGAAAACAAAAAATAAAGCTAAATGGCCAATTTTCTCAGTGGAAAAAGGTAAATAGTGGAGAACCCCAGGGATATGTGCTGGACCCGCTGCTTTTTGACTTATTTATAAATGTCCTGGCATGGGAATAACGAGTGAGTTGATCAAATTATTAGATGAAACAAAATTATTTAAAGTTGTTAAAACACAAGAGGATTGTGAAAAATTGCAAGAGCACCTTGAAAAATTGGGAGACTGGGTGTCCAAATGACAGATGAAATTTAATGTGGATAAGTGCAAAATTATGCACTTAGGGAAGAACAACTCAAAGTACAGTTACACAATGCAAGATTCTACGAGGGATGTCCGATATTAAATGTATAGGCCAAAATTACACTAACATTTGTATTTAAAGAAATTATTCAATACATTCCACCAAAAACTGCATACTTTTGTTTACTTCTCCACATAATCGCTGTAAACATTGAGACATTTATCCCAGCGTGACACTAGTTTGAACATCCCTTCACAGTACAGTTGCATGTCAAGTTGCTTGACGTAGTCCATAATGGTGTCTTGCAATTCCTCCTGATCCACAAAGCATTTCCCTGCCAAGAATTTCTTAAAAGGTCCGAATAAATGAAAATCCGAAGGGGCTAAGTCTGGACATTGCATACAGCCATAAGACGGAAAAGGCCGGGACGATTACGCGAAGGAGTTAAACTTCTGCACAATGGCGCAAGACCCCACACGTCAAAACAAAGCAATCTGTGGTTGACACAGCAGAAGTGGGAGGTCCTGCTACATCCTCCATATAGTCTGGACTTGGTCCCTTCGGATTTTCATTTATTCGGACCTTTGAAGAAATTCTTGGTGGGGAAACACTTTACGGATCAGGAGGAATTGCAAGACACCGTTATGGGCTACTTCAAGTAACTTGACACGCAACTGTACCGTGAAGGGATGTTCAAACTAGTGTCACACTTTAACAAAAATTATCACTAAAGACACATCCCAAATTGCGCTACGGAGAGGCCACGCGAATAAAATTAGGATCCCAAAGGATTTCACAACTACCAAAAAAACAACTAATAAAAAAGCGTTTTCACATGCGGCTCCCACCCTATGGAACTCCCTCCCCGAAGAAATAAGAGCATTAAAAGATGCAAAGGAACTCCGCAAGAAATTAAAAACATATCTATTCACCTCCCACTTCGGCACACTAGAAAATACCCCACCACTAACAGGAAATGGTTAATAGTGAACCCAAAGTATACCAATTTAAATTTTCTCTATCTAACTACAATTAAAGCCGATTAAATAACTATTGGTAAATCCTGTAAATAGATATATGTAAATAGTTTGAATTATGTAAATAGTTTGACTGTTACCTAACAAATTATTTACCATATTTAATCCAATCAAGTTTAATGTACTTAGCAACATTGTACCTAGTTAATTAATGTTCCATGTAAAACAGACCTGTTATTCTGTTCATTCTTTGTTCATTGTAAACCGCACCTGATCTGTGGAAGGTAGCGGTATATAAGCAACTGTTAAATAAATAAAATAAAAATAAATAAATAAATAAATGTCTCAATGTTTACGGCGATTATGTGGAGAAGTAAATAAAAGTATGTAGTTTTTGGTGGAATGTATTGAATAATTTCTTTAAATACAAATGTTAGTGTAATTTTGGCCTATACCTTTAATATCGGACACCCCTCGTATATTAAGAACCACCACTCAGGAAATGGATCTGGGCGTTATAGTGGATAGTACTTTGAAACCCCCTCTGCCCAGATTGCAGCCATGGTCAAAAAAGGAAATAGAATGCTAGGAATCATAAGGAAGGAATAGAAAATAAAACTAAAGATATTATAATGCTTTTGTATTATTCTATGGTGTGACCAAAATGGTAAAGGGAATGAAAGGATATCCCTATGAGGAAATATGATAGAGGTCTATAAAAAAAATGTATGGAGTGGAATGGGTAGATGTAGATCGGTTGTTTACTCCTTCAAAAAATAGAAAGACAGGGGACACGCAATGAATCTACAATGTGGCTCATTTAAGATTAATCTGAGAAAATATTTTTCACTCAGCACGTAATCAAACTCTGGAAAACCGGTTTGGACGAGTTCCTGGAGGAAAAGTCCATAAACTATTATTAAAGAGGACTGGGGACATCCACTGCTTACCCCTGGGATAAGCAGCATTAAATGTGTTTACCTTGGGGAACCCGGCAGGTATCTGAGACCTGCAGTGACCATTGTTGGAAACAGGATACTGGGTTTGATGGATCCTTGGTCTGACCTAATATGGCATATCTTATGTTCTTATGACTCTGACTTAAGCCTTGATATGATTAATTGGCTTATCACTGCTCTTCAAGTCTTAAAATTTACCATTATGACTACTGAAATAGCTTGAACGAATGTTTCTAAAGGGATGTTTCTAAAATAATGTCTCTGATTGGATGGCAAAGATCGTACGCTGTGTGCCAGAAGAATGATGCTGACATTTGGGAGAGGGTGAGATCAACCACCATGCAAATGCCAGTATCTAAATTTAAAATGCTATGGTAGAAGTGGAAACTTTGGAAAATCTGTCAGTTGATACTTTTAAGGGTTGTCTCCCTGTGGCAAATATATTGTTGAAAGGTGAGCATTCCCGAGTCATATTGGAGCTGAAATATAGGACTTAATGGAGCTGAACTATACATAGGAATGATCTCCTCCGTGGGGTCCACCACCGGTGCCTCCCCCCCCTCCCTGGACAAAGACTGAGACAACGTACCAGTGCCCACCCCCGCGGGGGAGGCCGGGACGGCCGGGTCAGCAGGGGGCTCCTGCGAAGGCCCATTGTGTACATAGTTTACCAATTTCAGTATTCCATTTATGTACATAGTTTCCCCCGTTATCCAAGTTGATTGCTCCTGTTCATTGTAATGACCTGACTCTTGTTCATTGTCGGATTCTGTTTTGTTTTATGTAAACCGCGCTGATCGTAAATAGTGCGGTATATAAGAAATGTAAAATAAATAAATGAGTGTTAAGTATTGACAAGCTGCCTAGATAGTTTAAGGGACATGTTTACTAAAGGTTAACACGCCTTGAGTGCTTCCTTTGCCCATTCATTGCAGCACTTAATGCCCGTTAACCTTTAGTAAACATACCCTAAGAGAAGGAATAAGAGCAAGTTTATTGAAACTCTAATAAACCAAAAGGACTATAAAATAAGGGTAGGCCAATAGGTTGTGTGTGCTATTGTGTCCTTTAACACATACGGTCTGACAAAAAATTAAAAAGATAATATAGGTAAGGAGTGTTGTGACTACGTTGTTAAGTGCCATCAAGTCGGTGTTGTCTCATGGTGACCCAGTCTGGATAGTTGTCCTAAACTGTATTCGGTTTTCAGTCATAAATAGGTTTTATCTCCAGGAACAAGCAGGAATGTAGTCTTCACATATGGGTACCGTCGACACCGACTGAGCCTGCGCGGGAACGCTCCCCAGCATCCAAAAAGAAAGCTTTTGGGAGCATCCCATCACGCATGCGTGCTGCCTTCCCGCCTAACTACCTCTCTCACTTCAGTTCTTCGTTTTCCGCAGAGCCGAGAGGACGTGTCCCCTGTCACCGCAGAAAATCTTCTCTTACTTTTATATTTTTTGAGGTCGCGTCTGCCTTCCGTCGACGCCTACCGGTACCACCTGTGCTTTTCTTTCTTTTCTTCTAAAAATAACTTAGTTTTAGTGCTTTTTCTCAGGGGTTTATTCCCTGCTCTGGTGCATGGTGCCATTTTGGGCATTAGGCCCTCTTTTCCCTTACCATGGAAAAACCAGCCACTGGTTTTAAAAAATGTTCAAAATGTGGCAGTACAATTTCTATTACTGACACCCATGACTGGTGTCTTAAATGTTTAGGTCCTGACCATTGCCCTACGGAGTGTCTCTCCTGCAGGAAGTTGACTAAAAGAAGTCTTCAGAATAGAGCAAATCAACTCAGTGCCCTATTTGCTTCAGACACGATGTCTGTAGCATCGATGTCTTCCAGGGCTTCTACTTCTTCCCAGAGATCTCAGATAACTAAACACAAGTCTTCTAAGACTAGCCGGTCCTCGAAGGGTAGATCTCCCTCTAAACATCAAGATGCCACTGGCGTTGCCCTCAAGGACATTTCACTGGCAAAACAGCCCTGGCGGGAGTCTTCGGGCTCTAAAGCTTTATCGGGGCTCCAGGATGTTCCCGAGGCCTAGACCTCGATGGAACTACTGGTGCCATGCTCGGGGGTTGTGGCTGCTTCCACCGGTACCGACACCCCGGCATCGGCAGTAGCGATGGACAAAAGACTCCTTGCTATCGAATGCAGTCTAGCGACTCTTTTAGCTACTTCGGTACCGCTAAAGTCGCTGCAGACGGTTCCGCAGGCACCGGTACCGATGCCAGTGCCCTCGGTACCTGTTTCAACAGGCATGCTTCCCCCGATGCCGAGCTTGGAATCTCTCTCCAGCATGGGGGATCAGGTACCGACTCGTTTCAGTACCGACATTGAGCGGTACGGATGCCATCTGCTTCGAGAGAACCCGGTGCTTCCTCCTTTTGAGTCTTCCGATTCCGATGACGCAGATGATTCCACCGGTACCAGAGCTGAACTTTTACAAGATTCAACTCCTCCTCAACGCAGAATGTCCCCTTCTAAGGATATGTCTCTTCATGATTTTGTACGTGATATGGCAAAGGGTCTTGCCATTACAGTAGTACCAGAAAAGGAGCCTAGGGCAGAAGAATTGAGAATTCTTCAATATCCTTTGGCTCCAAAGGAGGCAGCTATGCTTCCTATAAACCAGATCTTACATGATCTAATGTTAAGAATGTGGGAAGCTCCTTTAACAGTATCTCCACATTCTAGACGTCTTGATGCTATGTATCGAGTACCACCTTGTCCAGGGTTTCAGAAGACTCAGTTACCACATCATTCTATGGTGGTAGAGTCTGCCATGAGGTGGATTAAGAGTGCTAAAAGACACTCTTCCAATCCACCAGGTTGTGAGTCTAGAACACTGAATGCCTTTGGTCGTCCTCCGTGCTATCAGCAAGAATCAGTTCCTATATATTATACATGGGAATGTTTCTTGAAGAGGTTACAAAAGACTTGGAACTTTTGAACCCTTTTCTTCAAGAGGATAAACGGACAGATCATTTGACTTTGGTCAAACATGCTCAAAATGTCTCCAAGTTTATGAATCATGCTACCTTTGACTGTTTGAATGTATTAGCAGAACTTGTGCTATATCCATAGGAGCACGTCGTATTGCCTGGCTCCAAGCTTCAGACTTGGAGGAATTGGGTGCAAGATAAGCTGGGAAACATTCCTTGCACAGGAGAAAATCCCTAATGAAATTGACACTGATAATACAACTTTAGACAGATTGTCAAAATCTACAGCTAACCCAGCCAAGAAAAAGTTTTTCAAAAAACCTTTTTTCTCTAAAAAGAAAAAATTCTATTCATCTTCCACCCAGCAAACACATGTTTCCCAGAAGGGGCAACAACAAACTAGACAAAGAAAGACACAAGCTCAGAAGGCTCAGCAGCCAGCCTCCTCAGGGTCTTTGACTGTTGTCTAGAGAACTTAGCCATTCTTCCTGTTCTAAGCCCAGAACCTTTAAATATTCCAGGCCGTATCTGCCATTTTGTCAAAAGATGGCAACAAATCACATCAGAAAATTGGACTCTATTTATCGTGAGTCTGGGATACAAGCTTCATTTCCTCAGCTTGCCCCCAGCCACACTAATAAAGCAGTTCAAATCTCAACCACCGGTCTCAGACCTGTTGTGGCAAGAGGTCACCACTCTTCTGGCTCAAGGGGCTATAGAAGAGGTTCCAATGTCCCAGCAGGGCACAGGATTCTAATCCCCCTATTTTCTCATTCCAA
The DNA here is from genome assembly GCA_033557465.1 of Ichthyophis bannanicus. NCBI lineage: Eukaryota > Metazoa > Chordata > Amphibia > Gymnophiona > Ichthyophiidae > Ichthyophis > Ichthyophis bannanicus. The sequence continues at coordinate 71,127,799 of CM066046.1, read as the reverse complement.
AGAAGTCAGGGGAACTAAGACCAATTCTGGACCTCAGAGAACTGAACAAATATTTAGTCCGAGAAAGGTTCAAGATGATCTCCCTCGGCACACTTCTTCCATACCTTCACGAGCAAGATTGGCTATGTTCTCTAGATATAAGGGATGCTTACATGCATATCCTTATTCATGCAGATCACAGAAAATTCCTTCGATTCCTAGTCAAGGGAAGACATTTTCAATGCAGGGTCCTTCCTTTCGGACTGGCCTCTGCTCCAAGGGTCTTCACAAAATGCATGGCAGTAGTAGCAGCATTTATGAGGACTCTAGGAATTTTTGTCTTCCCTTACTTAGATGATTGGCTCATTCGAGCACCGTCAGCTCTAGAGGCAAGTCATGCTCTTTCCCGAGCAATGCAAATACTACAGTACTTGGGATGGATCATAAACCTTCCAAAGTCCCAGCTCACCCCATCTCAATCCCTCGAGTTTATAGGGGCTCGCTTGGACACACAGCAGTCAAAGGCTTTCCTGCCTCAGCCTCGCTGTCTGCGCATCATCGAACTAGCATCTCAAGCAGTGCTACAAACATTCCTCACTGCCCGACAGATGCTTCGACTTCTAGGACACATGGCATCTACAGTCCATGTGATTCCTTATGCATGCCTTCACATGCGAGCGGCCCAGTGGACTTTAGCTTCTCAATGCTCCCAGGCCTCAGGATGTCTGTCAGACAAGATCAGAGTTACCACATGCCTGATTACGTCTCTGCATTGGTGGCAATCTCTGGAAAACCTTACAGTAGGCTCTCCTTTTCAGCAACCCCTACCTCAGGCTCTCCTGACGACAGATGCATCCAAGTTGTGTTTGGGAGCCCACTTGGGCGATCTGTCTACCCAGGGTCTCTGGACCCCACAGGAGGCTTCTCTTCAAATAAACCTCCTAGAACTAAGGGCCATTTCCAATGCTATTCGAGTCTTTTGCTTCCATCTCATAAACAAAACAGTTCTGGTGCAAACCGACAATCAAGTGGCCATGTTTTACCTAAACAAACAAGGTGGAACAGGCTCTCTGCCATTATGCAACAAAGCTTTGCAACTGTGGGCCTTTGCCAGAGAGCATCACATTCATTTGTTGGCAGTATACCTTCCAGGCATTCAAAACGTTTGAGCGGACAGGCTCAGCCGAGTCCTGTTGCCACACGATTGGTCTCTCCACTCATATCAACTTGCTCGAGTATTTCAAGTCTGGGGATCACCAGACATAGACCTCTTTGCAAGTCCACAGAATGCCAAACTTCCCCGGTACTGTTGCAGACTTCTAGCTCAAAATTGTCAGGCGAGGGATGCATTCCTGCTCCATTGGGGCCAGGATTTTCTCTATGCCTTCCCACCAATACCCCTAATTCCCAAAACCTTATTCAAACTCCAGAGAGACAGAGGTCGCATGATACTCATAGCTCCCTGTTGGCCAAGACAAACATGGTATCCTCTTCTCTTAGGTCTCTCTCGAGCCACTCCTCTGGAGTTGGGGAGTGCTCCGGATCTTCTGTCCCAGAACAACGGATCCCTACTGCACCCCAGTCCCTTCATCTCAAGTCCTGGCTGCTCAAGGCATAGAATTTCAAGATCTATTTCTTAATCCCCTCTTGGTACCAGTAGAGTCCCTTCTGGACTGTCTCCTTCACTTATCAGCTTCTGGTCTCAAGACCAATTCTGTTAGAGTCCATCTTAGTACTATTGCTGCATCTCATAAACCCTTCGATGGACAACCAATTTCCTCTCTTCTTCTTGTTTCAAGATTTATGAGGGGTCTCCTTTTAACAAAACCTCCCATCAAACCACCTCCGGTGGCATGGGATCTTAATCTTGTTCTGGGTCATGAAACCACCCTTTGAACCTTTAGCTACTTCGGAGCTAAAGTTTCTTTCATGGAAAGTCATTTTCCTAATTGCTATCACTTCTGCAAGACGCATTAGTGAACTGCAGGCTTTAGTGGCTGACCTGCCTTATACGAGGTTTCATCATGATAAAGTAGTCTTGAGGACTCATCCTCATTTTATGCCAAAGTGGTATCACCTTTTCATTTAAACCAGTCGGTTTATCTCCCAATCTTCTTTCCTAGGCTTCATGCCTCCAGCGCGGAAAGAAATCTTCATACCTTAGATTGTAAACGGGCTCTGGCTTTTTATCTTCACAGAACTCAGCCATTTAGAACGTTTTCTCAGCTTTTTCTGGCTTTTGACTCTAGTCATTTAGGACTTCCAGTCACTAAGAGAACTCTCTCTAAGTGGATTGCAGACTGTATTTCCTTTAACCAGAGTAAAGGAATCCCTCTTGAAGACCATGTCACGGCTCATAATGTTAGAGCCATGGCAGCCTCAACAGCTAATCTTCGTTCAGTTGCTATTGATGAGATCTGCAAAGCAGCAACTTGGGCTTCTGTACATACTTTCACTGCCCACTGTTGTTTAGACAAGGACTCCCGTCGGGATGCCTTGTTCGGTCAGGCTGTTCTACAGCATCTCTTCCATTCCAAGATCAACTCCTTCCCACCATCCACTCTTGGATTCCTGAGGTCCCTGGGAGGAAGCATGGCCCATCTTACATAGATCCGCAACATGCTGGGGTCATCCTTAGGCATTTTTATCTGGGGAGTCCCCATATGTGAAGACTACATTCCTGCTTGTTCCTGGAGACAGTGTAGTTCCTCACCTGTAACAGGTGATCTCCGGGAACAGCAGGAATAAGTCTTCACAACCCACCCACCTCCCCTAGGAGATGTCTTTCTCTCTCTTTCTATTTTTCTTCTACTTCTCTCCTTTGGTCTCAGCTTTCAACTCAACTGAAGTAAGAGAGGTAGTTAGGCGGGAAGGCAGCACGCATGCATGGTGGGATGCTCCCAAAAGCTTTGCTTTTGGACGCTTGGGAGCGTCCCCGCACAGGCTCCGTCGGTGTCGACGGTACCCATATGTGAAGACTTATTCCTGCTGTTCCCGGAGATCACCTGTTACAGGTGAGTAACTACGCTATACCTACCCTGGATAAGGGACCTTGTGGTGATTGTTTTGGGATACTTATGTTAATGGCACACATGGAGACCTTATACTAATGATTCCTTATTTCAAATTCCCTATTTATGTAAAATATACCTGTTTGTGGGTTACATCTTTCATATGAACTAACTTAATTCTGTTACTAGTTCTCTATTGTTATACTGATTTCAACTAATCATCCTTTTATGTGAGAATGGTGAAGCATGGCAAGATTGTTACTGATTCCAAGGACATAGGTGGTAATTCTTATCAGAATATAAGCACACATTAAAACTCCTAATTTATCTTGTGTTATGCAAACAATTGTTGATGTGTCAGTATTTTATAGTGAAACAGGCTTTCATGCAGAGTAATAAAGGCATCCAATCAATACTGTTACAAAGATATAGATGACACACCTTTTATAAACAACAAAAATCAACTAGAAAAGAAAAAAAAGAAAGTATGCATATTAGAATGCATATTCCTCTCTTCTTACCTGGCAAGATGTTATAATTGGTTTCTTGTTCACTTAAGCCTATAACAGAGTCATAAACATTGACAAAGGTGTCATCTGAGTTAATAAGAACATTTGCTTTGCTTGTAGGAGAAACTGATGGCCTATTAAGTAGAGTTCTGCCTTGTCTGGTGTTCGATGAGGAGATCCTCCTTGCACCTCTATTTTTAGTCTTTCTCCTTTGGTTTCTAGCGGTTGTAGTTTTTTCACTTTGTATAAAAACAATGTTAAAAAGCAAGAAAAGGCAGATCAAAGTTGTTGTCTGCATATTTCCTCACAAGTTGAGTGCTGTAATAGAAGGGGAAAAAATACCAAATATAATTTTACTCTGCTGTGCCAACTCAAGAGGAAGCAAGTTTAGTAACAATAAGCTATTTCTGCACAATTTTGTCTAAATTTTTAAAACTATCAAAAATTATAACATTTGTGATGCACAATTTATTTTTTAATTTTCATGAGTTTGATCAGTGCAGTAGGTTATTATGGTTAATTTACATGGGCATTCCGATTCAGTACATGTTGAAACTGTTTTAAAATAGAACCAGAATATATATAGCCTTATAAGGTTTTACTATATTTTGATTGCTATAAAACCTTACAGAAGTTCAATAGTTAGAGTACAGTTACATTGAATAAATAACATTTGGTTAATATTGCAGGGATCCCATAAAACTTCATGCTTATTTCATAGATCATTGGGGATTAGTTCATTCAGGTATAGGAATTCTGTGAAATATCTTAACACCTTTTTTGAATAATCCTTCACTGGTCTTTATAGGCATAAGACTAAAGGTTCATCTAACCCCGGGGTCTCAAACACGCGGCCCGCGGGCCGCATGCGGCCCGCAACCGAACTTTGTGCGGCCCGCGACGGAGGAAAAAAAAAAAACACAAACCCTGTCTTCTGCTGCTGCTGCCGCCGTGGTAGCAGCACAATCAGCTGTTCGCGGTCCCTTCTCCTCAGCCCGGAAGAGCCCCGAGTCTGCTCCTTTAGCGGCGGGCTTTTCAAGATGCAAAGAGAATATTTCCCTCTCGCGCGGCTTGTCAAGCCGCGCGAGAGGAAAATACTCTCTTCGCGGCTTGAAAAGCTCACCGCTAAAGGAGCAGACTCGGGGCTCTTCCGGGCATAGGAGAAGGGACCGCGAACAGCTGATTGTGCTGCTACCACGGCGGCGGCGGCGGCAGCAGCAGCAGCAGCAGACAGGGTTTTGTTGTTAGTTTATTTACTTGGCCTGATTGGGGGGGGGGGGGTTAGGACTGGAAATGGGCAGATGGGGTTAGGACTGGAGGTGGTCTTATTGGGGGAGGGCTAAGACTAAAAAGGGGGTTATGGGGGGGGCTAAGAATGAAAATGGGGTGATGGGAGGGATAGGAATGAAAGTCGGCTCTGGCGGGGCTTAGCAATGCTCATGGGCTAAGGTGGGGCGAGGACTGGAAATGGGCAGATGGGGTTAGGACTGGAGGTGGTCTGATTGGGGGGGCTAAGACTAAAAATGGGGTGATGGGGGGGCTAAGAAGGAAAATGGGGTGATGGGAGGGTTAGGACTGGAAGTGGGCTGTTGGGGGGCTTAGGAATGGTAATGGGCTATGGGGGGGCGAGGACTGGAAATGGGCAGATGGGGTTAGGACTGGAGGTGGTCTGATTGGGGGGGGCTAAGACTGAAAATGGGGTTATGGGGGGGCTAAGAATGAAAATGGGGTGATGGGAGGGTTAGGACTGGAAGTGGGCTGTTGGGGGGCTTAGGACTGGTAATGGGCTATGGGGGGGCTAGAACTGGTAATGGACTGGGGGGGTTGCTAGGACTGGAAATGGGCTGAGTAGAAGGGGGGGCTTGAACTGCAAATAACTGATGGGGAGGGGTTTTTGGAATGGAAAGGGGCTGAGTGGAAGGGGGCTTGGAATGGAAATGGGCTGATGGGGAGGGGGGCTTGGAATGGAAATGGACTGATGGGGAGGGGGCTTAGAAAGGAAATGGGCTGTGAGGGGAGGGAGCTAGGACTGGAAATGGGCTTAGTTGGGGGGAGCAAGGACAGGAAATGGGCTGATGGTGGGGCTAGAATAGGACTGGAATGGGCTGATGATGCGGGGACTAGAAGGGAGCAGATGCTGGGTGGGGCTGAAACTACAAGGGAGCTGATGTTGGGGGAGGATTAGAATGGGATAGGGCTGGGAGAGTAAAATGGAGAGGGGAAAAAATATTTTGTGTGGGAGGGAAGAAAAATCTACAATTGGCCAGGTACTGGGTGAGTAAGTGTGGATTGAGAATGGAGGGGTAAAATTTGAGTGGATGAAATAGGAATGAGGAAAGAGCAAAAGGAAAAAGATTAGTATGTTAAAGCAGATGCAGAGAGAGAAAGGAAAAAAAACTAGAAGAGAGAAGAAAGTACAAATGGACAGCAGACCATGGAGAGTTAGCAGAAGACACCAAGAAACCAGAAGAAAGTGGCTGGCACAATTGCAACTGAAAAAAAAAATGCACAAAAGGTAGAAAAATATCTCTTTATTTTGAATTAACTGGAATATGTCAGCTCTGGGAAATGTGCATCATTAACGTCTGTGCTTTATTTAATACAAGAGGAAATTAATTTATAGTTTTATTTCTACAGTGTTGTTGTACATTCCAAGTTTGGCTTTTGGGGTTCCCAGTTTAATTATTGTCTTCCTGTTTCTAAATTTTGATTCCTTGTTTGGTGATGGTGTATGTTCTGCATGTGTAACTGAGCTGAGGTATTCTGTTTATGTAATTCCTATTTGACATTGCCACTTGTTCTCTTTCCCCAGTAGGTCATGTATTGTTATTCTCTGAAATGTATTGGTTTAATATTTGCAGTGTTGCCTTTTGATAGTTAGGGTATGGTGCTTTGTGAGTCCTGGTAGTGCTGTTACGATACGGTGGGTTTGCTATGGGTTCTAAATGGGCAGTGTTTGTAGTAGTTCCTAATGTGCCTGGCGGTTGGCACTGGATTATAGTAATGTAGAAATCTTTTAGTCTTTCTTTATCCATACGCTCATTAAGAGGCATGTTTACTAAAAGTTAGTTTATGGTAACATTATGCAAATATTTATGCAAATGAGGTCCCTTATGCAAATTAGGCCTGCGTCTTGTGCGGCCCCCGGGTTACTTTACAAGTCCTCATTTGGCCCTCAAAGCAATTTGAGTTGGAGACCCCTGATCTAACCCAATATCCCATCTCTGACAATGGCAAGGAACAGGTATTAAGAGCGAACATTAGAGTAGTCCACCTTATTACGCCATTTTAGTTTTCAATAGACAGGACTATCCTCAACCAAGTTTATATTCATCCATTATTTATTAATGTCTCAGTGACCTATCCTCTCAATATATTTCATATTTCTTTGATATACCACATATCTTGATAAATCGATGCAGTTTACAATAAATACTTTAAATAAACCCTTGTTATCCCTTTTTGAACTCAGCTATGCCATTGGCCTCCACAGTTTCTTTGGCACCAAATTCCGTTATGGGGCTGATTCATTAAAGCTTGCTAACAGTGTCTAGAATAAATAGCATTTTATTAGGATGCATGGTAAAGCACCTGCTAAAGTTTAGCATGTGAATGTATTTATTATTTATTCATAAAATTTGTTTAACTGCCTTTCCAACTGCAGTTAATCAGAGCAGGTTACAATAAATAATAAAAAGAAAATAAACAAAGGAAATATAACATAAAATAATATTAATATGGGAATTCCAGACAGAAAACAGAACCCTAATTCATCAGTTAAACATAGAACAGTTACTCTTTTACTTTTCTATCTATTTGCAGATCGTCCAAGGGTCACCATCACTGCAAGTTAGGTTTTAAGATCCTTCTTAAAATAGGGGACAGAATGCTCTTCACATAAATATAAGTGCATTGTTTTCTGTAAATCAGATAAAAACAAAATAATTGTGAAACAGGGTGTTATTTAAAGGTAAATTCTAGACAAAGAAGGTACCGTAAGAAGAGACAAATGAACCAACCTCAGAGAGCATGTGGGCTGATAAGGAGTAAGAAAGTTTGCAAGTTAAAGTGGTTGATCAGTATGGAGTGCTTGATGAGCAAGAATAAGAGTCTGGTATTTAATGCAATAAGAAATGGGTAGCTAGTATTAGGCAATTAAAAAAGGAGTCATATTATCAAATTTTCCGTCTCCAGTTAAGAACTTTACTGCTATGTTTTGGATGATTTGAAATCGATATAGCCATTGTTAAGATAAACCATTATAAATGATGCAAACTGGTTGCAAACGAATAAATGTTGAACAAGCTAATTCTGCATTTGCAACCTCATGCTACACTAAAAATTTACCATCTCTGGACCACTTGTTAGGAACCTATTGCACATGCCATAAAAGTCACCAGTTGAGCAGTGGCACTTTGTAAACATAAGAACATAAGATATGCCATACTGGGTCAGACCAAGGTCCATCAAGCCCAGTATTCTGTTTCCAACAGTGGCCAATCTAGGTCATATGTACCTAGCAGTTTCCCCAAGAGACACAAGTTCCACAATGCTTGTACTGGGTCAAGCATTGATATCTTCGGTCACTTCTTAATAATGGTTTATGGACCTTTCCTCCAGGAACTTGTCCAAACCTTTTTTAAACCCAGCTACACTAACAGCCTTTACTACATCCTCCGGTAACAAATTCCAGAGTTTGATTACACGTTGAGTGAAAAAATATTTTCTTTTATTAGTCTTAAATAGTTTACCCTGTAGCTTCATTTCATGTCCCATAGTCTTTCTATATTCTGATAACGTAAACAATCGATCTACGTTTACCCGTTCCACTCCGTTCATTAATTTATAGACTTCTATCATATCTCCCCTCAGCCGTCTCTTTTCCAGGTTAAAGAGCCCTAACCTTTTTAGCCTTTCTTCATAGGAGTATCCTTCCATCCCCTTTACCATTTTGGTGGCTCTTCTCTGAAACCTTTCTAAAATTGCTATATCCTTTTTAAGATACGGTGACCAGAATTGCACACAATATTCAAGGTCCGGTCTCACCATGGAACGATATAGAGGAATTATAATATCTTTTGTTTTATTTTCCATTCCTTTCCTTATCATACCTAGCATTCTATTTGCTCTCTTGGCCGCCGCTGCACACTGGGCCGAGGGTTTTAACATGGTATCCACAATGACGCCTAAATCTTTTTCCTGGGTGGTGGTTCCTAATGTGGAACCTTGCATCGTGTAACCATAGTTTGGGTTGTTCTTCCCTAGGTGCATAACCTTGCACTTGTCCACATTAAATTTCATCTGCCGTTTTGATGCCCAGTCTTCCAATTTATCAAGATCCTCTTGCAATTTTCCACAATCCTCTTGGGTTTTAACAACTTTAAATAGTTTTGTGTCATCTGCAAATTTGATAACCTCACTCGTTATTCCACTTTCCAGGTCATTGATGAATATGTCAAAAAGCAGCGGACCCAGCACAGATCCCTGGGGTACACCACTATTCACTTTTCTCCATTGGGAAAATTGGCCATTTAGCCCTACCCTCTGCTTTCTATCTTTTAACCAGTTCCTGATCCACAATAGTACACTGCCTCCTATCCCATGACTCTTTAGTTTTGCCAAACGTCTCTGATGAGGGACCTTGTCAAAGGCTTTCTGAAAGTCCAGATACACAATATCAACCGACTCACCTTTGTCCACCTGTTTATTCACTCCTTCAAAAAAACATAACAGATTAGTAAGACAAGATCTTCCTTGTCTAAAGCCATGTTGGCTGTCTCCCATTAGGTTGTGACTATCTACATGCTGAGTAATTTTATTCTTTATGATGGTTTCTACCATTTTTCCTGGTACTGACGTCAGGCTCACCGGTCTGTAGTTTCCCGGATCACCCCTGGAACCCTTTTTAAAAATTGGTGTTACATTGGCGATCCTCCAAATCTTCAGGTATTAGAGATGATTTTAATGATAGTTCACAGATTACTGATAGCAGGTCTGCAATCTCATATTTCAGTTCTTTCAACACCCTTGGATGTATACCATCCGGCCCAAGTGATTTGCTACTCTTCAGTTTATCTAATAGTTGTAAGACATCTTCCCGATGTATCGATATTTCCTTCAATTCTTCCGCACCTTTAAATACCACGTCAGTCATGGGTAACATCCCTACATCTTCCTCAGTAAAGACCGAAGCAAAGAATTCATTCAGTCTCTCCGCTATCGCCTTGTCGCCTCTTAGTGCTCCTTTAACCCCTTTATCTTCTAATGGACCAACTGACTCTCTCACAGGTTTTTTGATACGAATGTACTTGAAAAGGTCTTTATTTCGCGTTTTTGCTTCCGCAGCAAGCTTTTTCTCAAATTCTCTCTTTGCCTGCCTTATCAATGCCTTGCATTTGACTTGCCAGTGCTTGTGCTGTTTCCAGGTTTCGTCGTTTGGCTCTTTTTTCCATTTCCTGAAAGATGCTTTTTTTGGCAACAACAGTCTCTCTGACCTCACCTTTAAACCATGCTGGCAGTTTTTGGACTTCCTTCCACTTTTCTTAAAGCTTGGAATACAGCTGGTCTGGGCTTCCAAGATAGTATTTTTCAACAACACCCAAGCTTGATGTACGTCTTTAACCTTTGCAACTGCTCCTTTTCATTTTTTTTAACTGTTTTCCTCATTTTATCATAGTCTCCCTTTCGAAAGTTAAAAGGTAGTACTGTGGATTTCCTTACTATCCCTCCTCCACTAATTAAATCAAAGGCGATCATGCTATGATCACTATTGGCAAGTGGCCCCAACACCCTTATCTCTTGCACTAGATTTGGTGTTCCACTAAGGACTAGGTCTAATATGGCTTCCCCTCTGGTTGGTTCATGAACCAGCTGCTCCAAGAAGCAGTCATTTATTTCATCTAGGAACTTTATCTCCCTAGCATGTCCTGACGTGACACTGACCCAGTCGATACCGGGGTAATTGAAATCACCCATTATTATTACTGCGCTGTAACTTTTGTTAGCTTCCTTGATTTCTTTGAGCATTTCATCATCCATTTGTTCATTCTGGCCAGGTGCTCAATAGTACACCCCCACTGCCATTGCCTTCCCCCTTTTATATGGAATTTCAATCCATATAGATTCTACAGCAGATTTTGTTTCCTGCAAACTTTAATCCTTTCTGAGTCAATGCCCTCTCTAACATAGAGTGCAACCCCTCCACCAATTTGATCAGCTCTATCATTATGATATAGTTTGTACCCAGGTATCACAGTGTTCCACTGGTTGTCCTCCTTCCACCATGTCTCTGATATTCCAATCATATCTAACCTTTCATTTAGTGCTATATATTCTAACTCTCCCATCTTATTCTTTAGACTTCTAGCATTTGCATACAAGCATTTTAGAGAATGTATTTTATTCATATTAATTTGGCTATTGTTAGACATGGGTAAATTGGGTTCTTTAAGCTCTGTCTGCTCCATACATGAGGGCATTTGGGCTACTTTACTCTTTTGTGGAACCTCTCTGCTTTTGGTAGTATCCTTCAAGGATACATTCTTCCGAACCATCCGCTCTTGGGCGACTGTCGGCTTTCCCCTAATATCTAGTTTAAAAGCTGCTCTATCTCCTTTTTAAAGGTTAATGCCAGCAGCCTGGTTCCATCCCGGTTAAGGTGAAGCCCATCCCTTCGGAAGAGCCCCTCCTTCCCCAGAATGTTCCCCAGTTCCTATCAAATCCAAAACCCTCATCTCTGCACCATTGTCTCATCCACGCATTGAGACTCCGGAGCTCTGCCTGCCTTTTGGGTCCTGCGCATGGAACAGGAAGCATTTCGGAGAATGCTACCATAGAAGTTCTGGATTTCAACTTCCTACCTAAAAGCCTAAATTTTGCCTCCAGAACCTCCCTACCACATTTTCCTATGTCATTGGTACCGACATGTACCAAGACAGCAGACTCCTCCCCAGCACTATCTAAGACCTTGTCTAGGTGGCGCGTGAGGTCCTCTACCTTCGCACCAGGCAGGCATGTTACCAGGCGATCCTGAAAATGGAAGAATTTTGACTACTGTACTGGTAACGATGCAGCAAGCAAAGAGAAGACATGGCGGAAATAGAAAGAGCAGGAGAAGCAAATAAAGAAAGGAAGGAGAAATGAGAGAGAAATAGCTAGAAGGCAACCATGTCCCTGGATTTTCAGGTCCAGTACAACCTGTTGCTGGTAATGGTGCCACTCATCCCCTTCTCTTATGCCAATCCTAGCTATACACTTTGCATTGGCCCTTTTTAATTTATACTTTATATTGTGGGGGTTGAAGAAGTACTTCAGAACCACACCTTGGATGGAAGAAGGGAATAAGTAGATAACAAGTGGTGTGTACCATGGAATATAGGAGCCAGGCATGTAGAAGGTGAAGGAACCTGAACATGAGAGGAGAGGCAATTTGCCTTCTCTTCTTCCTCCCCAGATTTTACATCCACTCTTCTTATTCATACTCTGTCATCTCTGAAGGAAGGATGGATATCTAGGAAGGGTCCCTTCCCTGTAAACCAAGACAAGTCAATAAAAACAACATAAGATTTGCACTCAAGAAAACTGTTCTAGTACATGCTGTTGGTGGTGTCCTTCAGCCAAGGATAGTGAGAAGGTGTAAAAGATAAGTCCTGCAGCAATAAATCAGTATGGGATACCTTTATGCTCTTTTGGTTCTTAAAATAGGATACACTAGATGGTCTCTTCAACTCATAGAATGAATGTGTGGCTCTTTCCACCTCTAATCCATCATCTTCCCATGCATGGGCTCCTGTGGGGTGTGGTTGATCTATACTTTGTAGATGTGGTAGACAAAAGGATGATGGTTGGGCCCTCTCAAAACTATACTGGTGGGTGATCTGAGGTTTTTATTTATGATTCATTGGCTGCCTTTTTCAGAATGTTTATTCTATTAACTGACCATAAGTAGGCAAGATACGGCTGGATATAGTCTATATGATCTTAAATTTATTTAAAATCTGATGGATCGCTGTTTCATCAGTAGACCACAGTGATATATAAAAGTAGAATAACTCGGTCAATATAATGCAATTCAAAAAACAAGTTGTAAAATGAATGCTAGAAGCACTGCACATAGACGTGTTTCCCTCTTTTAGTTTGAGCAAAATTTGATGAGTACTGTGTGTGTGAATGTGAGTTGACAATGAGTATGAGGGAATGATTGAGTTGGATATGTATAAGTAAATGGAAGGAGCATGTGATTGAGTGAGTGGGATGTTTGAATGAATCACATATGGGAAATGGTGAGATATGAGTACACAAGTGGATTTATTTATTTATTTATTTGAAAGACTTTTATATACCGCCACTTCCCAAGATCAGGGGCGGTTTACAAAGAACAAAGGTGAAAATACATGGAACATTATGCAACATTTCAACTATATACATAAAACAGTATAAACATTAGTAACTATTTACAATTTAAATTAAAACTTTGGAATATATACAATATATGACATCGAACTATGTGTAGAATTGGACAAAGTTAAATTGAATGTGAGTAGTTATGTAGTGTTGCTAGATTGTGTTATGGGGGGTGGGAGTCCAGAGCCGAGTAATGGCAGTAATGCTGAGTGAATAGGAATGTTTTTAGTTCTTTACGGAACGTTTGGAGATCTTTTATCTCCCTTAAATGATCAGGGAGATTATTCCATTGTGTGGGTGCTACATATGAAAAAGCACTGTTACTTGTTGTTTGTTTTGTCTTCCTTATTGAGTCTGGTACTTGAATGGTATTAATGTTCCTTCTTCTTCTAACTCTATTTCCAGGTGGGCTGTGGATCAATGTAGATAGATATGATGGGGCAATCTTGTTAACTAACTTAAAGGTCGTCAGTATGATTTTATATTGGATCCTGCTGGCAACGGGAAGCCAATGCAGAGAGTATAAAATGGGTGAAATGTGGTCAGATAACTTAGCCTTGGAGATTATTCGTGCAGCAACATTCTGAGCCATTTGTAGTATGTTTTGATTCTTCTTTGTTATACCTTTGAGGATTCCATTGCAATAGTCGAGGTGGGGTGTTATTAGGATTTGAGTAATGGTTCTGAAATCATCTTTTTCTAAGAGTGGTCTAAGCTGCTGGATAGTCCTAAGCTTGAAATAGATTGTTCTGGCTATTTTCTTTATGTGTGAGGTGACGCTAAGAGTCCTGTCAAGAGTGACTCCCAAATATTTTATCTCCTGTTTCACTGGGAGGGAGAAGTTTTGGAGTTTAATGTCTGAAGGGGGTGTGAAATTAGGATTTCTCGAAGTAAATAGTATTTCAGTCTTTTTGAAATTAATGTGCATGTTCTTTGATTTGAGCCATAGTTCGGCTTCCGAGAGGCAGACTTCTAGGTTGTGGTAGTTGGGGTCTGCTATGTTAATCGGGGTGAACAACATAATATCATCCGCATAAATGTGATAGTTTATATTATGTCTTTTGAATATGTTGCATATCGGTTGCAGGTATAGGTTAAATAGAAGAGCAGAAAGTGCAGAGCCCTGCGGAATTCCCTCTTCCTGAGGAAATGGTGGTGATGCAACTTGATCGATTTGCACAAACTGTGAACGGTCAGATATATATAATTTAAACCATTTAAGTGCTACTTCCTTTATACCTAAGTGGCTGAGTCTTGAGAGGAGTATATCATGGTTTACACTGTCAAATGCAGCAGATATGTCAAGGAATACCAATATGAAGGCTTGTTTGATGTTGTCCATTCCTTTGATAAGAGAGTCAAAGAGAACAAGGATGAATTGACTAATTGGGCAAAGTGTGAGTTGGTGCAGTATGTGACTGCCTTTTGAGCATGAATGGAGAACTTGAGCTGATTAGGAGTATGAATAAATGAATGGTCTCTATGCGAGTGAATGGGAGCTTAGAGGGAGGAGCCAATGAATGAGTGGGGTGATGACAGTGAACTCACTTGATGGTATCTGCTATCCCTAACACTCAATGTTCCTTATAGCTCCCCTCTCCTTTATCCAACCCTTCCCTAATCCTCATCTTACTTTTTTCTTGACTCTTTCTCTGCCACCTCTCTATCTTCTGAACCCTTAAGAATTTATTTATTTATTTAACATTTCTTATATACCGCCTTTCAGAAGTATCAAGGTGGTTTACATTAAACACAACTGAACATAAGTTACATCGAACAGTATGCAGGATATGTACCCTAATTACATGAGAAAAGTGGTTAGTAAGATATGCCATACTGGGTCAGACCAAGGGTCCATCAAGTCTAGAATCCTTTTTCCAATAGTGGCCAATCCAGTTCACAAGTACTTATCAGGTTCCCAAAGGGTATACAGATTCCATGCTGCTTGTCCCAGGGGTAAGCAGTGGATTTCCCCAATCCACTTTAATAATGGTCTATGGACTTTTCCTCCAGGAACTTGTCCAAACCTTTTCAACCCAACCACACTAACAACTTTTACTACATCCTCTGGTGACGAATTCCAGAGTTTGATTATGATTGAGTGAAAAAAATATTTATTCCAATTTGTCTTAAATGTGCTGCATTTTAGCTTTATTGGGTGTCCCCTTGTCTTTCTGCTTTTTGAAGGAGTAAATAACCAATCTGTATTCACCTGTTCCATTCCATTCACTATTTTATAGACCTCTATCATATCTACCCTCAGCCATCTCTTTTCCAAGTTGAAGAGCCCTAACCTTTTAAGCCTTTCCTCATAAGGATATCCTTCCATTCCCTTTACCATTTTGGTCGTGCTTTTCTGTACTGTGTACTCTTTCCAATTCTGTTATACCCTTTTTAAGATATGGCATCCAGAACTGCACACAATATTCAAGGTGCGGTCACACCATGGAGGCATTATAATGTCTTTGGTTTTATTCCCCACTCATTTCCTTATGATTCCTAGCATTCTATTTGCTTTCTTGGTTGTGGCTGCACACTGTGTAGAGGGTTTCAACCTATTATCCACGATGATGCCCAGATCCCTTTCCTGAGTGGTGATTCCTAGTGTGGAACTTTGCATCGCCCAGTCGCCCAATTTTTCAAGATCCTCTTGTCATTTTTTACAATCTTCTTGTGTTTTAATAACTTTTAATAATTTTGTCTCATCTGTAGATTTAATCATTTCACTTGTTATTACATTTCCAGGTCCATTTATAAATATGTTAAAAAGCAGCAGTCCCAGTGCAGATCCCTGGGGTTCCCCACTATTCACCTTTCTCCAATGAGAAAATTGGCCCTTTAGCCTCCTACTCTCTATTTTCTATCTTTTGACTAGTTCCTAATCCACAACAGTATTCTGCCTCCTATCCCATGACATTTTAATTTGTTCAAGAGCTTCTCATGAGAGAACTTGTCAAAGGCTTTCTGAAAATCCAGATATACACTATATCAACCGGCTCACCTTTTGTCTACCAGTTTGTTCACACCTTCAAAAAAATATAACAGATAGTGAGACAAGACTTTCCTTGGTTAAATCCATGTTGACTTTCTGCCAATAAACCATGACTATCTACATGTTTAGTAATTTTGTTCTTCATAATGGTTTCTACCATCTTTCCCGGTACTGACATCAGGCTCACCAATCTAGTTTTCTGGATCACCCCGGAACCATTTTTGAAAATTGGCATTACATTGGCCACTCTCCAAAGGTACCTCTTTCGATGTTGGCCACTGCCACACTCCTAGTTTTCTCCACCACTCGTTTTCTTTGGCAGTGGCCGGCTTCCCACCTGATTCTCATGTCTGCTCATTTCTGTTGGCCTCCTCTACACTAGGCAAGGCCCAAGCTTCCCGCCTGCTGTGTCACTCTGTTCACTTCTTCATTAAGCAGGGCTTAGGCTCCCCACCTGCTGCACCTTTCTACTCAATTCACCCTTCTGGCAGGCAGGGCTTAGGCTCCCCACCTGCTCCACTCATCCCTTCTGTGCTGGAGCACCAGCAGCCTTCCTGCCATGAAACTCTGCTCCACCTAGAGCAACCTTCAGGGTCTCTCTCTGTTTGGCCTCTCTCATTATGTGTAGGCTTGTTTGAACTTGATGCAAACAAATCTGTGCATATGAACAAACAAGCGCACACCCAGATGGGCTGACCCTCAGCAACAGACACTATCGCTTGTTGCAAAATGTGCCTAATTAAAATATACATTTGAATATACATATAACTCTTCTATAGTCCATCTACCCCTCCCCCTAATAACCAAAGCTAAGAAGAGATTTCCTAAATCCTAAGTAATTTGCTTCTTGCTGAATTGCCAGTGGAATGGCATTCTCTAAAAATGGAGAACAGAAACTGAAAAGCCTGCTGGCACTTTGATGCCAACTTAGCATGACTTAATGTTGGTATGGTGAGAAGGGACTGCTGATAAGTTTTGCAAGTCTGCTTTGGCTGATACCAAGATAGAAAATCAGTCAACTAGAAGGGGCCTAAATTATTTAAGGATATGTACACCAAAACCAGGATCTCAATTCTCGCTCATATTAAATGGTTAACTAATGCAACTCCCCAGAACACGATCACATCTTCTTTTACCAGTCAAGATTTTCATCAGTTGTTCTTTCACAACTGCAGACACTGAAAGAAACATTGTATTAAACCTGATTAAGGCATTAGAATAAGCCAACCAACTAGTAACTAGGACATGAATAACAGTAGCCAAATCTTTCTGCATGATAAAAGGACACAGTTTTCTAATTATGCATAAATTCATAAAGGAGGAATTGTATATTTCAGCAATATGATGTTCTTTATTAAGCCCAGAATCCATTCTGACCCCCCCAAGCTCATTGCAATATTTCGAGGAACCAAAATCAGAGGCAAAACTAATAATTCTTGTTTCTTCCTCCTTACCCAGAGCAGCTCAGATTTATAAGCATTCAATTTAGGTTTGATATTATTCAAGCAAACTGATACTGCTGTTAGATACATGTTCAAATTACTAATGCCTGCAACCTGGTTCTTTCCTATGGTCTTGCATATTGAATGCCATCAACTTACGGAAAACCTTCAGTATTATAGCTCTTGATAATATCTACAAGAAGTTGTAGAAAGATGTTTTTAAAAAAAATGGTGGCATCAATCTCTGGGGTACACCACACATAGGTGTATATGGTGTTGACCCCATATGATCCCATACAACAAATTGGGCTTAGTGCTTCAAACAGGAGTAGAACCATCTCCATGCCATGCCTGCAATCTGCAGTTCACTCAGCCTTCTCAGCAAAATACTATGAACAGCCATATTGAATTTGGCCAATAGGTCTAGGAGGACAAATGAAACATCTCCCTCCCCTCAGCCCACATTCAAATGCTTTTAAACATGGCCATGCGAATGGTAAATATCTATAGGCACTAAACACTAGTTAGAAAACCAAAGGTTAGATAATCTGCAGCTTATAGTAAGATAAAACAAACATCAGTAAAGTCAGGAAACAGCAGCAAAGAATAGCAAGTGATGAAGTAGCACACCATGGACATTGAACAAGAAAGTAAAATGTATGATGGAAGAATCTACATGAATATATGATGAAATATGTGACATAGTGGGTCCTTCCAGCCCGTTAGATGAGGCTAAAAAGCCAGGAACAGGAGTAGGGCTGAGTTGTAAACAAAAGCACATGGCTCCTGGTTACCTTAGAAACCAAGCACAGAGGCAAGAGAAACGCCTGTGCTACCATTCAGGGAATGAGTCACGAGCTAATGCAGGACACCTGCTAGGGGGTGGAGTTGAGCACTGCCCTAGAATTCACCCTGATAAAGAGAGTTCAGTTGAGCTTATGGAGTTAGAAGAAGGGTTAGGAGGAGAAGAAGAAGGGTTTGGAGAAGAAGAAGGAGAAGTGGATGAGGCATGTGTGCTGGATAAGGAAGCTAATGAGAGCTACAGTGAAGACAGCAGTGCCAGGAAAAAGCCAGAGTCTCTGTGGAAGGGTGAGACAGAGTCGTTCTTCAGGAAAAGAAAAGAAACCCCAAGGGAAGGATATAATAAGGGCAGAGTGGATTACCTGCAGTATCCAGGGGAACACAGAAGTGAAAGGAAGCCAGGAAGGCAAGTGAAATCTTCTGTGCAAGGCTTAGGTTGGGAACCTACAGCCAGTCCAAAGCCACAAAGAAAACCTCCACCAGCTAGGCTAAAAGGTAAGCCAAAAGGCTGGTATAAAAATACTTACAGTGACTGTATTTACCCAGAGGGTTGGAGCTGGGAAGAGAATACCTGTGCTGATAACGTTTGTAAAAGCCAGTATTTAACTCAGGAATATCAGGTGAAACCTGAAGCAGTTAGAAAGGGCGTGGCATCAGGAGTGCCGTTACAAACATTTCCTTCTAGCCAGGAAGAGTTAATGGACTTTGAACCTGAGTGTGTGAATATTGATGAAGATATCATGGACTGTACGATATCCCTTGCTAATGAAATAATCTCATTACGCTGAAGGCATGTTTTGAAAGAGAAAGTACAGCACTACTAGCATTGGGAAGCAGAGAGCTGTGAAGAAACAGCATTGTTATGTTGGAATGCTAGATATCAACCTGTTTATTGCTGAAGTAAGCCTTTTCTGTTAAAGTACCTTTGTTTTGTCTTTATGCCAGTAAATACCTGGTTTGTGTTACTTTGTTCATGGTGAAATCCACCCCGGGAGGAGAAATAAAATCCTTTGGTTGCTTAAACCACTTTTCCACAACTGCTCCTCATTGATTCGGTGAAGGGACTACATTTCCCAAAAAGCCCAGCTTCAGGATTTGTAAAGTAGCTGCTTCAGTGGGGAAGACCCACTCACTTAACCTCTACACACTTATATACGGGGGTTTAAGGAGAGCTGGTGACAAATATCATATTGACATTGGTTTCATGCAAGCAGGACAAATATTGACACACAGTTATAGCCAATATCCATAGATATCAACAAACATTATATAACTAATGTATGTAAATAAGATTTTATTCATGACATTTATGCTATCGATAAACCAACTAAGCAGATCTAATAACATACATAATAAAACTTCAAAGATATAAATCAAACAAATCACTGAACAGTTCACAAATTAAAAGCTTTCTGCAAAAGATAAGTTTAAGACGCTTATGAAATTGGATAGAACAGACTAGATCAGGGGTCCTCAAACTTTTTAAACAGGGGGCCAGTTCACTGTCCCTCAGACCGTTGGAGGGCCGGACTATAGTTTAAAAAAAACCTATGAACAAATTCCTATGCACACTGCACATATCTTATTTTGGTGATCTGTACCATAGTTGGCTCCAGGTTTTATCTTTGTTAATGTTATTGAGCTTTTCCAACATTGACTTCCACAGATGTAGTCAGTTTGATATTTGTGCAATCCATTGGGGAAAGTCTATATGTACAGTTGCCACTTGTGTTACTGGAAAGAAGGTATTTGAGATGAATAGATCTTTGGTCTTGCAGAATTCTACCAGTCCTTCTCTAGCTTCATTTCTGTTACCAAGTCCAAATTTTCCAACCACTTTGCCTTCTTCTTTGTTGCCCACTTTTGCTCTCCAGTCAACTAATAAATTCTATAGGAAAGAGGAAGCTAGAGTCCTTCTTTAGGGAGAAGTATGGCCTAACTGTATTTTTACTTCTGAAATAAACTCGAATGAGATGTTTTGAATCAAGATGATAAATATCGGGGGGGGGGGCAGTATTTTAGGAACACTATTCTTGCTTTGAAAATGGACATACAGATGTTCAAAGCATAGAGGCATCCCTGGAGCCATTTTATAAAAGCAGTTCTAAGGATGTCACCAGCACGAAAACATCCAAGGCTGAATAGAGGCATGTTTGGGGCTTTCCTAAGACATTGGATGTCCACACCCAATTTCAGCAATGCCCTTCACATATTGAATCCAAGTTTATACAGTACCTCCTCCAGGACATGAATACGCATCAGAAAAGTTCTCATTCTGCCATAGACAAGAAGGTATTCTAATACCCCCTACCTTTTTTATGGTCTGCATCGGGGAGGTGAGCGGGAAGTGGAGCCCCTCCCCGATGACCCTCGCAAGACCAATCGGGCCACCGGAACACCAATGAAAGTCAAAGTACCTCTAGGCGCGAAGGGAAATTCCGCCACACAACCAGCAACTGCAGCAGTCCTGATCGGCATCGGGGAGGTGAGCGGGAAACAAAGCCCCTCCCTGATCACCCTCACAAGACCAATCAGGCCACCGGAACACCAAAGAAAGGCAAAGCACCTCTAGGCATGAAGGGAAAGCCTGCCACACAACCAGCAACTGCAGCCGTCTCACTTCGCCTCATGGTAGAGCCGCCCCTGAGGACAGGCAGCAGCGGCAAAAACACCCAGCGGGCCGGATAAATGTCCTCGGCGGGCTGCATGTGGCCTGCGGGCCGTAGTTTGAGGACCCCTGGACTATATCATGCATGACTTGGGCTGAGTTTCAAAAGGAAAGGTCCCCTGACTGGCAAAACATACTGACAGATTACTTTTTACACTCTACAGTCATGTAGGGACACAGAGCAATCATTGAGACACAGAAAACGCAATGGCAAGAGCAAGTACAATTTAGTAGAAATAAGAGAGTGTAAAATTTTATAGACTGGAGTTATGCATTTGAATTGGACCCTAAAAGTGGCTGGTAACCAACGACATGTCATAAGGGCTGGAATGATACTGTATGATCATGCCTACAAAGTTCTATAGTTATTCTGGTGGCTGAATTCTGGGCTAACTGCAAGTGTTTAAGTATGTACTCAGGCATGGCTTCTCCCACGCAGCATTCCCTCCCTCCCCTACCCCCCCCCCCCCAACACAGCCTACTCATACCAAACAAGTAACGCAATCATGGATATACTACCCAAATACCTCACACTTCTATACCTCTTAACTCTACTGGAACACAGCCTCTCAGCATGCCTCACCCTTCCCTCCTTCATCCCCATCATTCACCTTCCAAAGCTCATAACCCACTACACTCCATTTCTCCATTACAACCAGCAATACAGGAGACAATCACGCCTACTCCACATTCCCACCTCACACCTTTCCACAATAACACTCCCAGATACACACCCCACTCGCCCAATTAAATGCAGTCTTATCAACTCCCGATCAGCCAGGAACAATATTCAAACCCTCGCTGAACACGTCGTCGACAACACAATCGACATCCTCTGCATCACTGAGACATGGTTCACCGAGACGGACAATATACTCCTCAATCAACTTAACACCGACACCCACAATATCCACAACTGCCCTCGAACTATCAGCAGAGGAGGAGGAGTCTGCATCCTCTCCAACAAACAACTCTGCTTCACCACCACCAGCACATTCTCCTCTCAAGGACTTGACATTCTCATCATAAGCAACAAATGCCTCACCATATGCCTTGTTTACAGAGCTCCACACCATAAGGCAGACCAACTTGACTCCCTTCTCAAAGTAGTCTGCTCCATTGTCCGAAGCCAACAATTTGTCCTACTTGGGGACCTTCCCTCAGCAGACCCCACCCACAGCAACGCCTTTCTTCAAGCCATGAATGACCTACAATTCACCCAACTCGTCAAGACATCTATACACCAAAAAGGAAACGCCCTGGACCTATTCTTCCTACCCAACGAACTTCTCACCACCCCCCATTCAATCACTCACTCATCCACTTCCGTACCATGGTCTGACCATCACCTCATCTCCTTCACCCTACCAAACCCCCAACTCAAAAATCCCACCCTGCCCAAATCTCACACAACAAGAAGATTCTCAAACTTCAACGAAGACATCTTCATCCATCAAACCATTCCTCACCTAAAGCAAGCACTTCAACACTCAGACCTCAATCTCATTCAAACCTGGAACAACATTATTGCCTCAGCCTCTCAAGCTCCACAATGCAACCATCCCAAAACCCCCTGACACCACGCCCCTTGGTACTCCTCCCACCTCAAAAAAACAAACGACTACTTAGAAAACTAGAACGCAGTTGGAGAAAAACTAAAGACCCACAGCTGCTGACCATCTACCGTGACCAATGTGCGGTATACTCCACAAACACTCTCAATGCCAAGCGAGAACACCACAGCAACTTACTTCTCCGTGCCATAAACAAACCCAGAGAACTCTCAACTCGTCAGAAGCCTCACAAATGACCCATCTCAGCAGCACCAGGAAGACATCATCCATCCCCAAGTGATGGCAGACTATCTCATAGCTAAACACAACCACTCTACCGCATCTATCCTAATCATTCCACCCAACAGCCTCTCAACCTCCTCAACCCAGCTTTGGACCACTTTCCGGAATGTCCATCCAGAAGAACTTTAGAACATCATTACCCTCATCAATGCCACTACCTCCCCCTAGATCTTTGTCCAGTAACATGGATTAAACAAAGAAAGACCCTGATGCTTCCGCATATCTCTACAGTCCTCCAAGCCTACCTCCCTCCTTCACTCAAGCAAGCCTCTATTAGACCCCTACTGAAAAAACCCAACCTGGATCCTACTTCAACTGTATCCTACAGACCCATTGCCAGCGTCCCATTCCTCTCTAAAATCAACGAAAAAGCAGTGCAAATTCAACTTCAGGAGCACCTAGACAAATTTTCCCCACTTAACAACAACCAGCATGGATTTCGCCCTTATCACAGTGCGGAAACCCTCCTCATTTCCCTTCTTAACACACTCATAACTGGTACAGAGAAACCTCACTCAGGTTTTATCCTATTATTCCTTGACATATCTGCAGCTTTTGACACAGTATCCCACCAGACCCTTATCAATCAACTTAGCACCTTCGGCATCCGAGACAACCCACTACAATGGTTCCACTCCTACCTCTCCCAATGAACCCAACAAGTGAGAACTGGAAACCAATCCTCATCGCCATTCACCCTTCCCCAAGGAGTACCTCAAGGATCGGCCCTTTCCTCCCTCCTCTTTAACATCTACATCAGGCCCCTCTGTCACATCCTCAAAAGCCTCAATGTCGGATACCAACTCTATGCGGACAACATAATGATCTTCACCCCCTTCAACACCACATCCCCTGACTACTCCACCATTGCTGCCTGCTTCACAGTGGTCACTGCATGGCTACAGCTGCACAATCTCACAATCAACTGCAGCAAAACAGAGCTCCTTCACATCTCTAAAGATCCCAGCTTCAACCCCCCAAAGAGCATCAAACTGGATAAACACTGGATAAACAGTCTGTCAAGTCTCCATCATCCCTCTCATCAACTATTGCAACTCCATCCTACAAGGACTACCTAAGACCACCACCGCCCCCCTACAGCTGGCCCAAAACACAGCTGCACGTCTCATTGCTGGAGCAACCAGGTACTTCCACATCACACCCATATTGAAATCCCTACACTGGCTGCCAGTTGCATCCCGCATCAGGTTTAAGACCATCATCCTCGCTCACAGAGCCCTTTCCAACATTATGGCGGAACAGCTACAACTACTAATCGAGCGCCCCAACAACAACAGACTCAAGCGCAAAAACAAAACAAACCTCCTCTCTCTTCCTGCGTAGAGCTCCAAAAACCCCAACGCACCTGCACGAGAGCCTTCCAATTCTAAGCCCCCAACAACTGGAACAAACTACCCCCCACCATACGGGCCCTCCAATCCCACACCCTCTTCAAGAAACACCTCAAGACTTTTCTTTTCGAGGAACATTTCAACGCATCCACTGCCACAAATCCCTCACAAGATTTTACCCTGATCCTCCTCAACACGTCTACCACTCACCCCCCTAACCCCCCTGCACGCCTCACCATTACCCCCCCATCTCCCCTCACACAGCCCCTCCCCCAAGTAGGAAAACTCAATGCCTCACCACATAGGCTCCAGGCCACTGTAAATAGTTACTATTGTACTTTTCCTCTTTTTGTTCACTGTAACACTATATTATCTATACCAAAGTTATCTGTACAGAGTTCTAACTGTTCCATGTAAACGTTCCTTCTTGGTCAATGTAAACTGTTTTGCCTTGCAGAAAAATGGTGTATATAAAACCGGTTAAATAAATAAATAAAATCCCAGCAGCAGCATATTACAATAATCAAGGTGGTATAGAACTAATGTCTGTACCACAGTCCAAAAATCTTACATGTTGAGGAAGCACGTGAAATGGCAAACCATGCACAATTTGAAGTACATCCCTCGTACATCTCTTTGAACTTGTGGCTTAAAAGAAAGATCTTTGTCTAGTATAATGGCCAAATAACATTTCATCCATAATGGGAATTAAATTCCTTCCCAAGGACGCAGTTATAGGAGAAGGGAAAGTGTGATCAATACCAACAAACAGGGCTTCAGTTTTAGCAAAATTGACCATTAACCTGTTATCCTCCTGCTGTTCTAGCACCTTTCTACTTTTAAAAGACCAACATATGACGTAGATGCTGACGATTATACTGTTTTCGACAGGAACCAATCAGTCTTCGATGAACTTATAAGGATCAAGAAATCCCTACCAAGAAGGGATCCCATGAACCACATAGGTCAAACATCAGTCATTTAACCAACCGGCCTTAAATTTCAAATGATAGTATGCCATTCCACTGCCATATTCAAACCATGAGGAGAAATAGAACCCATACGATAAATCCAACATTGTTCCGTTTTCTGTAGCAGCGAACCTGTTCTATGCCATTCCACTGCCATATTCAAACCATGAGGAGAAATAGAACCCATATGATAAATCCAACGTTGTTCCGTTTTCTGAAGCAGCGAACCTGTTCTATTTCTCCTCATGGTTTGAATATGGCAGTGGAATGGCATACTATCATTTGAAATTTAAGGCCGGTTGGTTAAATGACTGATGTTTGACCTATGGGGTTCATGGGATCCCTTCTTGGTAGGGATTTCTTGATCCTTATAAGGTCATAGGAAGCGTCATCGAAGACTGATTGGTTCCTGTCGAAAACAGGATAATCGTCAGCATCTACGTCATATGTTGGTCTTTTAAAAGTAGAATGGCTTTTTTTCACGATATTACAGCTGGTATTACCATAGGCATCTTATACAAGCTGATGCAGGGTCATGGAGATCTGACCCGAAACGTGTCACGTCGTGTTATCATCTGTGTTCTAGCACCTTTAGCAAATGACAAGAGACATTTAAAGAAGACAAATTGGCAGTAATGGGACATTTTTCAAAGATCAAAATATCATCAGGATAAAAGCAAAGGTACAGCCCCATGTTCCACAAGAACATAAAAAGAGTTGCTGAATACACATTAAATAAGATGTAAGACAGCATGGAGCCTTAGAAAATTTCCCTTGAAAACCCACCTTGTGCTCATGGCTAGTAAGATAGGAAGTTATATACAAAGGGCCTGATATTCAAAAGGGTTTATCTGGTTAGCAGTTCGTGCTAACCAGATAACCCCCACTGAGCCCAATATTCAATGGCACTATCTGGATAGAAAACAACTTACAATTCAGTGATTTATCTCCATCATTTTTAATACAAAATGTAGGGGGAAAAGACCTCAGAAAATTGTACTTTTTTTTTTGTTAGCCTTCCTTAGTTCCAAAGGTACTTATGGCTTAAGAAGACATATCCTCACCGGTCTAAAAAAAACAAACCCTACTTTTACTTATGAAAAACTTTCAGTTTGTTAAAACCACACTTATATTTATCTTTTTTTTCCCCGTTTTTTCTCAGACACTTTACCACCTCTCCAATGTACTTATCTCAAACCAATTTTTTTCTTATTGCGGCACGCCCAGATAGCACTAAATATTTCCTCTAACTGCCGTGGCACTATCCGAATAGTGATGGGGGCTGTGGTGGCGCAAAGGGCAGTCCAATAAGTTTTCCGGTTAGCAGTGATTTTCATTCTGCTAACTGGATACAAAACCACATAAAGTTAGGCCAAAAATACCAGACCTAACTTTATGTGGTTTGGCTATCCAGATAGCAGATGAAAATCCCTGCTACCCAGATCGCATGAGGTGGTCACTGCTGAAATCGGATATTGCGGAAGCCACCACCTCTGGGCACTTCCGCTGAATATCCAGTTTCATTTTGCTTGCAGTGTTTAAAATAAGACTCACCATCATGGCCTGAATATCGGCTGGATTGATTTTAGTATGGTACCAAACCCCTGTGCATGTTGTTGGTTATAGAGCATGGATTTTCAACCCAGTGCTTGGGACACACCTAGCCAGTCAGGTTTCAGGATAACCACAGTGAATATGCATGAAAGAGATTGCATACATTGGAGGCAGTACATACAAATCTCTCTCATGCATATTCATTGTGGATGTTCTGAAAACCTGACTGGCTAGGTGTGTCACGAGGACTGGATTAAGAACCCCTGTTTCAGAGGAGTAGGGTTCAGAGCAAAGGCTTAATCTAGAGTGTTTTGGTTTACGTTAGGCAGTGGACAGGGTGTATATTATTTTGCCATTCAGTTGCTTCACTTATTAAATGCAGAAGAGCCACGTTTTCACCTGCTTTCTGAAATGGAGGTAATCTTGAGTTAGTCATAGCTCTTCTGGACCGTGATTCCGGAGGGTGGAGGCTGCTGCTGTGAAGGCTCACTCTGACATTTGGACTGCTTGATTTCTTTTAGTGACAGCATACGAGGTGATTAGGTAAGTTCTCTGGGAGGATCTTGGAGCCCTCAAAGGTGATTAGCCTGAAAGTAACCTGGCACATTTCCTCTGAGTACCATAAATATTATGGTCAAGGTTTTAAATGTGGTTTTGTATTGTAGTTGTAGCCAGTAGGGTAGGTGTGATGTGGTTGTACCTTTCCAGTTGTGTCGGTAGCAATGTGGAATGTGCCTTTATGCATCTTCTGACTATCACAGTCCCTGATATTAATAACTCTGACATCACATGAATGCATCAAGACACATCTCTTCTTATAGGTAGACATGATTTTTGCAACACACTTATGCTTTGCTTTTATTTTGTAAATGATGTGTTGAAACAGTAGGAGGCTTACTGGTGTGGACAAGAGGTTTTTTTTTTGTTTTTATCTGTTAATTGTTCCATGCTAGAAAACTGCTCTTCAATTAATTGGAAAGAACATGAGTCCCCCTACAGTCTCTCTTTCTTAAATGTATTGTAATGACCAATCCAGTAGGTCAGTGGAAGTGCTGAACACTACAGTATCTGCAGAGGACTTGAGTTCATTTGTCAGGTCAAATCTTCTGCTCTGGGGTGTTGTAGAGATAACATTCATAGCTCTTGGAGAGAAGACGACTCAATCATCGTACAAATGCAACACCTATGGGCTGCATTTATAGCCATGACTGAAGGGTTTCAGAAGGAGCCCTTGTGTACGGTTCCCAGTTGAGCACTGTTGCTACAATGACCAGGCTATATGAGCTGGGAGTGGATGCGAAACCAGAAACAATCACTGAGTAGTTTGGAACGAAGGCTCATGGGGCCAGGATCCCAGCCCCTGTTCCAACTCAACTGGATGGCCAAAGGATCAGAAAGAAACTGCTAAACCCCCAAAATATATAGTAGCTCTTTGGGACAAATCAGACAGCAAAAATGAATCTTTTATGTTATGTATGGTATGTGAAATGTACACATATATTTAGAAAGGAAATATAAGCATTTGTTTATAAGCTTAAGCTTAAAGAAACCCATATCTGTCGTACACTCTGTAAAGTGTCCGAAGTCTAGATGGCGAGTAGTTGTTCCTATTGTTCCTATCTTGTATGAACTAAACATTTAGCTCTTATTTGGGTGATGCTGACATTCTTTAAATGTACTTGTCTGTAATTCATCTAACCCCTGAGAGGACACATGTTCAAAATTTCACACGTTACTTTACATATGATTTATTTGATTGGTCCATATTGGATAGGAGGTCACAAATTACCTTGCTATGTGACCTGATTTGCAACACTCATATAGCTCTCCTTGGGGCTCAGGGAATTCACACAGCTACTGAAAATTTTCAGGCAGAAGTAAAAAGTAGCATTTTTAGATGAGGCATTATAGAACTTACTGGAAACATTTGCATTATGTAGAACTGGCAAGTTATCTAATTCCTAGAGGGAGATTTTTTGGCAAGTGCTGGTTTTGAAGTTGCATCCCATAGTGGTGTGGTATTTGTAGTACTGGTCCCATAATGCATTAGGATGGAGTGGTCAGAAATCCAGAACTGACCTTAAAATCTCTCTCCTGGGGGGGGGGGCGCGCTAGGCTGTTTGGTATCTCTGATTGTATATTAGAAAGGGTTTTCTTTTAGCTGACTTCAAGAGACAGAGTTCCAGAACAGCGCATGCTCCTGCAGATAAATTTGAGTTTAGCCTAGGCTCTTTCAAACAGGAAGTAGCCGTTTGCACAGCTGCAGTAACTACACGTTCTCTTAAAATCAAAATGCTGAAATCATATGAACATCTTAGTAAAGCCAGATGAAATTTAACTGGCAAGGCAGTTGTTGTTATCATCTGTTTTCTAGCAATATGATCACGTGCTACAAACCATACACAAACAAGTGATGACTGTATGTCGGTGCGTTATCTACAGATTCTGTTTTCAAGTTTTCTTTTTTTCTCTAAACTTTGCTTTTTATCACGTTAAAGTAAATAGCTAGGAAACATGAACTGAAATATCAAATATTTTATACTTTTTCCCATCTGTGGTATAAGCAATCACTGCTATCAGCTTATTTCCTACATTCATTATATGTAGGATTCCTCTTCTGACCATTCTGTTTAATAAGCTTAATGTTTTCTGTTCTCTCTTTTTTTGGTTTTTTTTAATATCGTGGAAATATGTTCCCCTTTTGTAGCTTAAGCTGCGAGAATGCATTTCTAATGACCTAATCATTTAAAAATAATCCCCTGAAGGTCTGTTATCTGCATTGCTCTCATTCTCTCGCGATTTTGTTGTATTGAGCATTATTTTGCTGTTCTATGCATTACAAAATAGATCTGTATTCATCCTTAATTGCTTTAATTTGCACCAGAATCCCACCTTATAGGTATAACACTAACTGAAATTCAACTTTGGAGAAATCATAAATAACCTTTTCAAACCATGCATGGCAAGGGTTTATACTACACAGCCATTTTAGTCCGTCAACATGGTATGGTTTAAATTTTTAAAAACTCTAATTAACCTAAAAGTTACCACACACAGTTAAGTGCTAAACATGCAGAACACCAAAGCACGAGACACTGTTGTTTAGAGGACAGCACTAAAGTATCATGCCAAAGCGGTAGTTTAAAATTGAAAACATGTTTACCTGGAAATATAACCTAACTGTAGATTCTGCTTAGTATCATTTAGGATCCAGTTGGAAAATGGAAGAAAATCGGACCTTTTTTTTTTTTTTTTTTTAATAAAAAAATGAATTAGAGAGTAAGGGATGTTCAGACATGTTGGTTTCTAAGGAAATAGCTGCTTCCCCTGAGGGCTAATTGTTCTGCTCTACTGTGTTGAAGGAAACAGCCTATTATACAGTGAGGAAGAAAAATAAAAATCTTACTGAGGATTGAATAGAAAGTAGCAGGATGCGTTTTGGTCCTTAGGATGGCAAGGCACAGCTGGGAAATCTTTTCCCCACACAGTATGCTTACATAAGGAATAAGGAGTAGTACACGATTTTTCAAGGGACCTGGAAAACGTTTGCAGCTAATTCATTTCTGATTCTCTCATAAACATTTAAAGTAATTTCAGTGGCATGATTTCACTTTAGATTTATAATACCACTGGGATTCCACAGATATCCAAACATAACTATTTATAAGCGGGATCCGATTGCTGTACTTGCATGAACTAGGATTTTCCCTAAATTCAGTGTATTTTGTTTACCACCCCTCTCCCCTTTCTCCTCCTCTTCTTCCACCACCACACACAGCGGGCTGGAAAATAGTACCCAGTGACCCAACATGGCATAGGAAATGCAGTTTTTAAATGCCCAGGATGAAATCAAAACATGTTGCAGAGTCTGTCTTTGATCTTTTACAGAAGAATAATTGAACCACAAATGTATACTGTATGCTCACTTGCAAAATACAGTGGACTGAAAGTTTCATATTCCTTTCATTATTTCTTGTCTTTATTTCATAACTATAATAGTATTCTGAAACATGATACCAAAATACATAGCCATCCAAAAGCTAAATTACGAAAACTAAATGAAACCCTAGTATGAAAAGAATAGAAAATAAAGGGTACTTTACCACAAGATCTAAGTCTGCACGTAAGGTCAGTTCCTTCACGCCTAGCTTGGGTTTCTGTAGACTGCAGAGGGCTTGTCAGACTTTCTGTCTGCTTTGCTTTGGATATGACAAAGGTTTAAAGCGGATGGATGTGCCACAGCCTCAGCCTTGAATGTTTTTTTTAATATATTTTTTGAAGCCATACAAGTTGAACAAGTTATGGGATATATACTAATTTAGTTTGTCATAATTCCTGGTCAGGATATACATAGCACTCAATTTACACGGTCACTTTGTGCAATTATTTGGAGTTGAACTGTCTCTGTATTGTTATGGGAGGAAAATAGCAGAAGTTTGGTCTCACAAGTTAGGATGAGAATTCCCCTCCTCCTTCCCCACCAAGAATATCTATTTGACAGTGCCGTTTAATGAGATATCGGCTGTGAGCTCTCATCTTGTGATACAAATACTGGCCATTGTTGTGTGGGTATATTGTTAGTTGATAAGTTATGTTGACATCTAGTGCTAGATGTGTTTGTGAAGCAGTAGCCAGGTCAGGAGATGAAATTTACCCTGACATTAGATTCCGAGGGATGGGGCACATATAGGCAATTCAGACTGTTTATACTTCTCTCTCTCCCTCTTCTGTGCCAAACGGCGGCTTTTTTTCCTCCCACAAGTGTGCAGTGAATGGGGTCCTCCTCCACCCCTCACCCCTCTTTCTCTTCTCCTTTATCCCTTAGTTCTTTATGGATTGAGCTTTCTGTCTTTTCTCTTGGGCTCTCTCCCCTCATAGTCTTTTCCTTCCCCTTTTTCTCTGTCTTCTCCTTCTCTTTTGCTCTCTGTCTTTCTCTTTCCCCTCTCCTTTACTCTCTCTCTCATTATCTCCCTCAGACACAATTTGTTCTGTCTCTCTGATCCACCCTCCTCCACCCCATTCTTTGATCTCTCTCCCCAATTCACGTGATTGATGCAATGATAGGTACCACATTTATTTCAGCATTAGTAGCTGGGGGAGGGGGAGACACTAGAACAGGCCTTCTTGCCTTCTGCGGTGTTGCAGTTGTGAGCACTTGTGGCTGTTTACACTAAAATGCTGGTGGGTTACCAGCAAGGCACTAGGCAGCTTTGCTGGAGCAAACTGATGATAGTAAATTTCATTTCCTGAACCAATTGGCAGCTTTGGACTATTTAACTGTTTTTTTATACCGCCTTATCCTTTAATCAAAGCGGTTTACATTGAAACTTCAGGTTATACAATAAACTAGTACAAATAATGATACATCAAACTGTTACAGTAAACCACAGTTATATTAACATTGATAAACAAGAACAACGTAGAACTTATGTACAGTAAGAGGAACAGGTACGATGGGTCATTAATATTAGATTTAGAGGTGGTCTGGTATGGGACTATGGTAATCAATACAGGTACAAAACGGTGGACTCGGATCTGCTATCAGCTAGATGGCATTTTTCATTATCTTACAAAAATAATTCTAACTTAGTTTTATAATTTTGTCAAAATCTTTTTTTAAAAAATGTAGATTCTATAAAGTTTTCTCATTATGTCATCTCAGCCTCCTACTCAATGCTGCTACAATGCAGGATAATATCCAAGGCTGCTTATATTCTGCAGTGAATGTTAGAAAATTCAGTGGAACCATTTCTCAATATTCTGTGGCATTTCGGTGTATAATTATATACTGTATGTATTAGGAATGTTCTTTGCAAATAAAATATTTTCCTAAGAATCCCCACCCCCCCACCATGAATTGTCTGGTTTTTTTTAATGAAAATTTTTACTGATCATTTCCCGTATCATACATATCACAAGTTCTGGAAATAAACACTCAATTGGGGGGGGGGGGGGTACTTTTATAGAGCTTTTTCCACATTTTTTTAAGTGCCATCAAGTCAGTGATGACTCTTGGTGACCCAGCTGCCTCTGGTTTTCTTGGCAAGGTATGACCGGAAGTAGATTGCTAGGTCTTTTCTTCTGAGGCAATAGAGGCTAAAGTGCCTTGACCAAGGTCACAAGGAGTGCCAGTAAGAATCAAACCCTGAGCTCTTGGGTACCAGGCAATTGCTTTAACCACTAGGTAACTCCTCAACTCCACATGTAAAGCCTCTTTTACTTGCCAGAAAGAGCTCTTATAAAATCATGCCTGAGTATATACACACAAAACACAGGCACATGGAAGGAGTATGCCTACATTTCCGCAATCTGTGCCTAGGCATTCATGGGAAAGAGAGGTGAGTTTTTATTTAATTTAACTCACACCTTTTCAGTGATAGCTCAAGGTGAATTATATTCAGATAAGTAAATATTTCCATCTCCAGGAACAAGCAGGAATGAGTCTTCACATATGGGTACGTCGGTACCGACGGAGCCTGCGCGGGAACGCTCCCCAGCTTCCCAAAAAGGAAAGCTTTTGGGAGCATCCCACAGCGCCTGTGCGCTGCCTTCCCGCCTTTTCTAACCCTCTCTCCTCAGTTTTTCTTTGCCGCGGAGCCAGCAGGTCGAGCCCTGTCACCGCTGAAGAAGTTCTTTATTTTATTTTATTTCTTTGGTCGCGTATCTGCCTTCCCCGACTCCGGACCGGTACCGCCGGTCTTTTCTTTCTTCTTTTAAAAAAAAATATATCTATACTTTCCTCACTTACTGTATTTCTCTTCTAGGCCTCAGGGCCCAAAAGAAAATTTCCCTCATGGAAAAAACAGCCTCCGGGTTCAAAAAATGCACTAAGTGTAGCGGTACTATTTCTGTTACAGATACCCATGAATGGTGTCTTAAATGTTTGGGTCCTGAACACTCCATTCCGGATTGTCCGTCCTGCTCTCTAATGTCTAAACGGGGTTTACAGAACCGAGCAGCTAAGCTCCATGTGCTGTTTCCCGCTGATGCAGCGTCAGTAGCATCGACATCTTCCAGGTCGTCTTCTCCTGATGGATCTCAGGTAACCAAACATAAGTCTAGCAGGTCCTCGAAGGGTAGATCTCCCTCTAAGCATCGAGATGCCTCCGGGCTTGCCCTCGAGGATCCTGCCCCAGCCAAACAACCCCGGCGGGAAGCTCCGGCTTCCAAAGCTCCTCCTATGGGGTTACAGGTTGACATCGATGGCACGGCTTCGACCGATCACCTGTTAGATTGCTCTGGGGTACCGGCACAATCTCCCGGTACCGAACTCCAGGCATTCATGGCGTCGATGGATCAGAATATTCTGTCCATGCAGTGGGCTATTACAGCCTTCATTCAAGCTGCGACGCTGACGGTACCGCAACAAGCTCCGTTGTCGGTTTCGGCTCCGGTACCGGCACCAGCGCCGATACCAGTACCGACTGCATCGACATCGACCAGGATACCAGCGGCTGCGGTTCCTTGTCCAGGGCTATTTCTCGGTACCAATCCAGTTCCGAGGACGCCCGATGTCGATACCGCTCGATACGCGTATCGAGCGTTAGAAGAGCACTCTGACAGGCGGTACTTCGATTCCTCTGGTGATTCTGATTCATCAGATGAATCTCCTGAAGTATCCATAGCCCTTCTTGAAGAGCCTTCTTCTCCAAAAAGAAGAATGTCTCCTCCAGAGGACTTGTCCTTTCAAGACTTCATAAGAGAAGTAGCTAAAGGACTTTCTATCTCAGTAACCTCTGAATCAGAGCCTAGAGCAAAAAAATTAGATATTTTAGGATACCCTAAGGCTCCTAAAGAGGCAGTCACCTTACCAATTCATGAGATTCTTTATGAACACATGATTGATTTATGGGAGACTCCTCTCACTCTCTCTCCTCATTCTCGCAGGTTGGACACTATGTATCGTGTCCCTCCCTGTCCTGGATTTCAAAAAACTCAGCTTCCTCACCATTCCATTGTGGTGCAGTCAGCTATGAAGAGGATAAAGAGTACAAAGAGACACTCTTCTGCTCCTCCAGGAAGAGAATGCAGAACCTTGGATGCTTTTGGTAGGAAAATCTTCCAGGCCAGTATGCTTATTGCCAGAATCAACTCATATAGCCTTTACATGGGTATGTTTCTAAAAGAAGTGGCAGAAAAACTGCACACTTTCCTCCCTTTTATTCCAGAGGATAAAAGGGAAGAATTCCGCATGTGGCTTAAGCATACTCAAGACATCTCCAAGTTTTCCAACAGGGCAGCCTTTGACTCCTTTGAAGGTGCCAGTAGAGCCTCAGGCATTGCCATAGCTGCTCGCAGAATTGCTTGGCTCCAGGCTTAGGAAATCTGCCCTGTACGGGTGAAAATCTATTTGGCAAAGAGTGGCAAATAAAAGCCACTCAAATGGATGCAGAGAATTCTGCTCTGGATAGACTTTCAAAGTCTACCTCCATTCCTGCCAAGAAAAAGACTTTTAAAAAGTCTTTTTTCAAAAAGGGCAGGTTTCCTTCCACTTCTGGCCAACAATCTTCTACAGGTCGCTTTACCGCTAAGCGTCAGCAACCTAAGCAAGCCAGGCCTAAGTCTACAGGGGCTGCTGCAACTCAGCAGTCCCAACCTCCTCAGGGTTTTTGACTTGATGCTAGAGAACTTAGCCTTTCTGGCTTTAAAACAGCCAGAACCTCTCACCATTCCAGGAAGGTTAGCTCATTTTGCTCCCAGATGGGAGCAAATCACATCAGAGCAGTGGACCCTCTCCATCATAAGAGAGGGCTACAAGCTTCATTTCTCAGACCTTCCTCCCCACACCATGGTGAGACATTTCAATTCCCCCACATCTCTTCTCGACCTTTTAGGTCAGGAAGTGACTACCCTTCTTGCCCAAGGGGCAATAGAAGAAGTCCCTCTTCAACGAGGGTCACGGTTCTACTCCCCCTATTTTCTCATTCCAAAGAAAACAGGGGGATACAGACCCATCTTAGATCTCAGGGAATTGAACAAATTTCTATGCAAGGAGAAGTTCAAGATGCTTTCTCTGGGCACTCTCCTTCCATACCTTCAAAGTCAGGATTGGCTTTGTTCTCTAGATCTCAAGGATGCGTACACACATGTCCTCATCCATCCATCTCACAGAAGATTCCTACATTTTCTTTTCCAAGGAAAACATTACCAATACAGAGTGCTTCCTTTCGGTCTTTCCTCTGCCCCAAGAGTGTTCACCAAATGCATGGCAGTAGTTGCTGCATTTCTACGCACTCTGGGAATATTTGTCTTCCCATACCTGGACGACTGGCTCATCCGAGCCCCATCTCAGTCAGAGGCCCAGATTTCCTTGGACCGCACAAGGCGCATTCTGCAGTATCTGGGACTTGTGGTAAACCTCCCAAAGTCTCAGCTCACCCCTACTCAGTCCCTAGAATTCATAGGGGCCTGGTTGGATACCACAACTGCAAGGGCCTACCTTCCTCAGGCCCGTTGCCAGCGTCTAGTGCAGTTAGCCTCCCAGATTCAGTCAAAGAGCCACTTAACTGCCCGGGAGATGCTGCAACTGCTAGGCCACATGGCTTCCACAGTACATGTGGTACCCTATGCTCGCCTACACATGAGAGCAGCTCAATGGACCTTGTCCACCCAGTGGACTCAAGCATCAGGAGCTCTCTCAGACCAAATAGCAATCTCCAAACGTCTCTTTTGGTCTCTCCAATGGTGGATGTCCACTCAAAATCTGTTGCTGGGGTCCCCCTTCCAACAGTGGTTGCCTCAAGCAACCCTCACAACAGATGCCTCCCAAACAGGTTGGGGAGCTCATCTACAGGACCTCTCCACTCAAGGCACTTGGTCCCCTCAGGAGACCTCTCTTCATATCAACCACTTGGAGCTTCGAGCAGTTTTTCTACCTCCCAGGAGTCCAAAACTCTTGGGCAGACAGACTCAGTCGAGTTCTGCTTCCACACGAATGGTCCCTGCACATGGATCAGGTACTCAGAATCTTCCAAGAATGGGGAACCCCGGACATAGACCTCTTTGCAAGTCCGTGGAATGCCAAACTTCCCCGGTTCTGTTCCAGAATTCCGTGTCAGGGAGTTCAGGCCAAGGATGCCTTCCTCCTTCATTGGGGTCAGGGCTTCCTGTATGTCTTTCCACCCATTCCCTTGATTCCCAAGACTCTGTTCAAACTCCAGAGGGATCAAGGATCTATGATCCTCAGTTCCACGCTGGCCACGCCAAGTGTGGTACCCTCTACTTCTGCATCTCTCCCAAGCCCCCTCCTTGGATTTGGGAGCTGCTCCAGACCTTCTGTCCCAGGAGGAAGGGACTTTGTGGCACCCAAACCCCAAGTCCCTTCACCTCAGAGCTTGGTTACTGAAGGCCTAGACCTTCAAGGCTTGAATCTTTCTCAGCAAGTGAAGGATATTCTCCATGCTTCCAGAAAATCTTCCACCAGGCGTTCCTATGCTTTTAAATGGAAAAGATTTTCCATTTGGTGTGCTGAAAAGGGTCTTGACCCTCTAGCACTACCTTTAAATTCTCTGTTAGACTATCTCCTGCATCTTTCTGATGGCAGGACTTAAGACAAATTCAGTAAGAGTCCATTTGAGTGCTATTGCAGCATCCCTTAAGCCCATCAATGGACAACCTATTTCCTCTCATCCTCTCATTGCAAGATTCATGAGAGGCCTAACTTTAACTAAACCTCCCATTAGGTCTCCTCCGGTGGCATGGGACTTAAATTTGGTTCTTGGCCAGCTTATGAAGCCACCTTTCGAACCCTTAGCCACTACCTCCTTGAAATTTCTTTCCTGGAAGGTTATTTTCCTCATTGCAGTCACTTCAGCTCGCCGCATCAGTGAACTGCAGGCCTTAGTGGCTAATCCACCTTATACAAGGTTCCATCATGATAAGGTAGTCCTTAGGACAAATCCGCACTTTATGCCTAAAGTGGTCTCACCTTTTCATCTTAATCAAGAGGTATATTTACCTGTCTTTTTTCCAGCTCCTCATGCATCCAATGCAGAGAAGAATCTCCATACCCTGGATTGTAAAAGAGCTCTTGCTTTTTACTTACAAAGGACACAGCAACATAGAAAGTCTTCCCAGCTTTTTGTTGCTTTTGATCCTTCTCATTTGGAACTTCCAGTCTCCAAGAGAATACTGTCCAACTGGATTGCTCAGTGTATTTCTTTTGCCTACCAGAACAAGAATCTTTCTCTGGAGAGCCATGTCACAGCTCATAATGTGAGGGCCATGGCCACCTCTATGGTGCATCTAAATTCTGTGTCCATCGACCAGATCTGTCGAGCAGCCACCTGGGCCTCAGTTCATACCTTCACAGCCCATTACTGCTTGGACAAGGACTCCCGCCGGGATGCCTTGTTTGGTCAGGCTGTCCTCAAACACCTGTTCCATTCTTAAACAACTCCTACCCTCCTTCCCTGGATGGATGCCTGAGATCCATAGGAGGAAGTAGACCCCTTTCCAGGGTCTCATATCCTTGGGGATCTCCCAGGCATCTTAGCTAGGGAGTCCCCATATGTGAAGACTCATTCCTGCTTGTTCCTGGAGATAGTACAGTTACTTACCTGTAACAGGTGATCTCTGGGAACAGCAGGAATAAGTCTTCACAACCCTCCCACCTCCCCTAGGAGTTGTATCTCTTTCTATCTTTCCTTCCTCTCTCTCTCTATTGTCTCAGCTTTAAACTCAAACTGAGGAGAGAGGGTTAGAAAAGGCGGGAAGGCAGCGCGCAGGCGCTGTGGGATGCTCCCAAAAGCTTTCCTTTTTGGGAAGCTGGGGAGCGTTCCCGCGCAGGCTCCGTCGGTACCAACGTACCCATATGTGAAGACTTATTCCTGCTGTTCCCAGAGATCACCTGTTACAGGTAAGTAACTGTGCTTTATCCTCAGAGGGCTTACAATCTAAAGGCTAAAATATGGAAACACGATGGTAGATAAAAAAACATATGACCTATTCAGTCTGCTCTCCTACACCAACTAAACTCTACAATCCCTTCTTATACTTCAGCGATTCTCTGTGCTTGTTTCACGCTTACTCAAATTCAGATATCATTCTCATATCTGCCATCTCAATTCCACATGTCTATTACCTTCTCTATAAATAAATATTTCCTTATATTACTTCTAGCCCTTTTCACCTTTATCCTATGCTGTCTCATTCTAGAGCTTCCTTTTAATTGAAAGAGGGCTGCCTCCTGTGCATTTATACCTTGGGGGTATTTAAATTTCTCTGTGGACCAGCAGGGGATGCACCCCCATATGAATGGGTGATCCCATCCTTGATGACAGGGCTGGCCCGTGAGCTAGGCGGCCGGCCGGGTGAGCGGCATTATGCTGCCATTTTGTTGCCTGTTAGAAAATCGGTCTTCACGGAGTAAAGTGAGATTGCACTATATATTGAAAGATACTCCACACAAACAATAATCAATGTTTCAAAAATATATAACAGGCTATGGAAAACTGATCCACTACAGTGTTAAAGAGAAACACTCTTTTGCAGATTTTAATTTTTCTTCTCCCAACTTAAAGTCTCAGACCAAGCGCTCCAAACCAATGATGTAGTAAATAATCATCCGCGCTTCATAGCATCAATGACTTTGTTGGGAGTGGTTTTTTTGTGTGTATAAATATGTCGGGATCACCAGCTCTCCACCACCTAGTGTTAAGCACTAGGCGTAGAGGACAACGAATAAGATAAGTTTTACATTGAAAAAGTGCTTAACACTAGGTGGTGGAGAGCTGGTGATCCCAACATATTTATACACACAAAAAAAACACTCCCAACAAAGTCATTGATGCTATGAAGCGCTGATAATTATTTGCTACATCATTGGTTTGGAGCGCTTGATCTGAGACTTTAAGTTGGGAGAAGAAAAATTAAAATCTGCAAAAGAGTGTT
This sequence comes from Ichthyophis bannanicus, assembly GCA_033557465.1. Taxonomy (NCBI): domain Eukaryota; kingdom Metazoa; phylum Chordata; class Amphibia; order Gymnophiona; family Ichthyophiidae; genus Ichthyophis; species Ichthyophis bannanicus. The sequence goes on along the minus strand of CM066046.1, from coordinate 71,088,371 downwards.
TCTCTTTAACACTGTAGTGGATCAGTTTTCCATAGCCTGTTATATATTTTTGAAACATTATTGTTTGTGTGGAGTATTTTTCAATATATAGTGCAATTTTGTTGCCTGTGGCAGGCCATGTGCTTCGGCCACATGACCTGCCACTTCTGATCCCCCTCTGGCACAACTTACTGTCAGAAGCGGCAGGCAATTTGTGCTGAAGCACATGGCCTGCCACAGGCAACAAAGCGGTGGCACAAAGCCGCTGCTTTTAAAAGACTGCGCCACTGGCCACATCCCCCCCCCCCCAAACCGAATCGGCAGTAGCGGGGAGTGGGGAGGGGCGCAGCCGGGGTTTCGGCAGAAACCCTTAGGCCAACTCCTGTTCTAGATACGTTTTCTCCCAAAGCTCAGAAAAACATCAGTGGGGCCTCTTGAGCATGCGCGAGAGTTCCCATGCCAGCAATTGCCCCTCAATTCACTCAAGTCACCGTGGTTTAGTTTTTGTAATTTTATTTTTTCTATGGAGAGCGTGACCATGTGTCCACTGGACACACAGTCCTGCTCTCCATAGAAAAAATGAAATATAACACCTAAACCACAGTGACAGTAGCAGAAAATACTTTGTCCAAATGCTGTACCCCAGTGGACCACATTCACACATCTGAGGAGCTCTGGCAACAAGCAAACCAAAACAGTTCTCTTCAGGGACTCATCTGAGGTACCCACGGGAGCTAATATTGGAGCAGCACAGGCCACAGACTCTCACAGAACCATAGCCATCTTCCTCCACCTGCAGGCCAATTAGGAAAGTCAAAGAAACAAGCTTCAAGGCCTAGTGGTTCAGGCAAGGTACGTCAGGCCGAAGGTCGGGGGTTCAAATCCCACTAGAGTACAGCAACCTTGGGCCGGAAGGACTGGGGTTTCTAGTCCCACAGCTGCTCCTTGTGGTCTTGGGCAAGCCACTTAACTCTCCATAGCCCATGTTCCCTGTAAAATAGTTATCTCCAAGTTATAATGCCCTGTTCAATGTAATTTCAGTTTGTTCAATGTAAACCACACTGATGCAGAATAGCGCGGTATATAAGAGAATGTAAATAAATAAATAAACTTCTCAAATCCCTCTACCCCAGGAGGATTGAAAAAACCCCTGCACCTCAAAATGATAAACTGCCAACTACCTCTGGGTGGGTAAGTGTTCCTCAGGAACTGTGACTCCCAAAAAGTCCTAGTCTAGACAAAAACATGGCAATTTTAAAGGGACAGAAGGACCACTACCAATCTCAAGCAAACATCACAAGAGATCCCAAGATAACCTACTGTCTGCCAAACTTCCCTGCTGTACCAATGGGGTCACTTTTTCATTATGTACAGCCAGAGCTCTGGCTATTCTACCATGCTTACCCTAAGTAAAAAAGAGCCAGCATTGGTCATCTTGTAGCATCCCATGAATGTGGGTACACTTTGCTATTAAACTTTATGCAAAAGTTTCTACAGGACACTTTGACTTTGCTCCAAGCCACTTCAGTCTTGCCCGTACTGCCTCTCTAGTGTATTTTCCAACAATCCCTGGTCAGCCCAGGACCCACCAGTCCTATTTTCAATGCTACTATTTCCACAACTCTCCTGTGCCTTCCAAATTGGGGATAGGGGTCCCTTAAAAACTATTCCAGAATGCCCTGACTATGGGGAAATCAGTCCTGGCAACCCACTGAAATTGGAGGAGCTGGGCAATGCGCCCTATGAACTCAGTACCTCAGAACCCATATAATGCATGGAAGCCCCAAAGGGGCTAGAGGCTGAGGGGCATCTTGAAAAAACATGTTACCATACGTTCCTCCAGAAAATCTCAAAGTTGCTTTAACTACCAGTCAACCAAATTTTTCAAGACCTCCAATTAAAGATCTGGCTTTCCACCCAGGCAATATGCAACACGAATGCAGAGTACAGCCAGTTTCAGGACATGAACACATACTACTTCCACCAGCCAAGGACTTTAGGACAGTAGATATAGTGTGATCCTTGAAAGGGACCTGGAGAAACTTGCAAGGATGGGGTGGGGTGGAAGGGTATATAGATGTAAGCATTCAGAATGCAATGCTGAGCTTGAGAACAGATCTCATCGACTACAAATGATGAAGCACCAACATATTCTGCTGCAGCAGTCTTTCTCCCTAACTAAAACACTGCCTTAAGAGTTCTTTGCCCAAGTGGTGCCTCTGATTCATGAGACTGAAGGGTGTCAATTGAACCTTATATGTTCTATGTATGATTCTTAGATACTGCTTCCCAAACTGTGGCTGTAAACATGGAGGTATACAGAATGGCATGGCTTAGGGCATCAGGCTTTCAAGGGGGCTTATATGACTACTTAGCTAATGCACTGTGTCTGGGAGATAACTTGTTTGGAGAAAAGGTTACAGACACCATGACCCTGATGAAAGACCATTTTTCCACTCTACATGTGCTCTATACACAATTGGCTGATCAGACCTCATTTGCTCATAGAACAGGGCTTGACAAATCCCAGGTGCCAGGTCACTATGGTGACTACAAATTGCACCCCTGGGGCCCGGGATTTCAAGGCCTTGAGAGTTCGGCCCTGTATTTCTTCTTTCCACCACGACTGGTTGTTTACAAAGAGCTTGAACCACATGGTGGGGGAGGTTCCTGCAAATTGGGCCATTAAGGGCCTTAAGCTTTCTTTTTCCATAGAAAATGGGAAAATAGTAAATCAAACCCTTTAAAAAGGAGAGGCAATACATCTTTTGGGGAGGGCTGGGGGGGGCATTGTGACCAGGGGCGGCCCAAGGGGGGTGCGGGGCCATGTGCGGAGACTCTGTGCGGGGCCTCATTTGCATAAGTGGCCTTATTTGCATAAATATTTGCATAATGCTAACATACACTAACGTTTAGTAAACATGTCTCTTAATGAGTGTATGGATAAAGACAGACTAAAAGATTTCTACATTACTATAATCCAGTGCCAACCGCCAGGCACATTAGGAACTACTACAAACACTGCCCATTTAGAACCCATAGCAAACCCGCCGTATCCTAACAGCACTACCAGGACTCACAAAGCACCATACCCTACCTATCAAAAGGCAACACTGCAAATATTAAACCAATACATTTCAGAGAACAATACATGACCTACTGGGGAAAGAGAACAAGTGGCAATGTCTAATAGGAATTACATAAACAGAATACCTCAGCTCAGTTACACATGCAGAACATAGACCATCACCAAACAAGGAATCACAATTTAGAAACAGGAAGACAATAATTAAACTGGGAACCCCAAAAGCCAAACTTGAAATGTACAACAACACTGTAGAAATAAAACTATAAATTAATTTCCTCTTGTACCAAACAAAGCGCAGACGTTAATGATACACATTTCCCAGAGCTTTCATATTCCAGGTAATAAATTAAAAATAAAGAGATATCTTTCTACCTTTTGTGCATTTTTTTTCAGTTGCAATTGCTCCAGCCACTTTCTTCTGGTTTCTTCATGTTTTCTGCTAACTCTCCATCGTCTGCTGTCCATTTGTCCTTTCTTCTCTCTTCTAGTTTTTTTCTATTCTCTCTCTCTACATCTGCTTTAACATACTAATCTTTCTCCTTTTGCTCTTTCCTCATTCCTATTTCATCCACTCAAATTTTACCCCTCCATCCTCAATCCCCACTTACTCTCCCAATACCCGGCCAATTGTAGATTTTTTATCCCTCCCACACAAAATATTTTTCCCCTCTCCATTTTACTCTCCCAGCCCCATCCCATTCTAATCCTCCCCCAACATCAGCTCCCTTCTAGTTCCAGCCTCACCCAGTATCCATTCCCTTCTAGTCCCTGCATCAGCCCATTTCCAGTCCTAGCCCCCCATCAGCCCATTTCCAGTCCTAGCAACCCCCCAACCCAATACCAGTCCTAGCCCCCCCCATCAGCCCACTTCCAGTCCTAACCCCCCATCAGCCCACTTCCAGTCCTAACCCCCCATCAGCCCACTTCCAGTCAGCCCCCCATAGCCCATTGCCAGTCCTAACCCCCCCATCAGCCCACAGCCCATTACCAGTCCTAACCCCATCAGCCCACCTCAAGTCCTAACCCCTCCCCATCAGCCCATTTCCTGTCCTAGCCCCCCCCCATAGCCTATTATCAGTCCTAACCCCCCCATAGCCCATTACCAGTCTTAACCCCATCAGCCCACCTCCAGTGTTAACCCCCCATCAGTCCATTTCCAGTCCTAGCCCCCCATAGCCCATTACCCGTCCTAACCCCCCCCCAACAGCCCATAGCCCATTACCAGTCCTAACCCCATCAGCCCACCTCCAGTCTTAATCCCCCCAGCCCATTTCCAGTCCTAGCAACCCCCCCAACCCATTACCAGTCCTAGCCCCCCATAGCCCACTCCCAGTCCTAATCCCCATCACCCAATTTTCAGTTTAAGCCCCCCATACCCCATTACCAGTCCTAACCTCCCCATCAGCCCACTCCCAGTCCTAATCCCACCAGCCCATTTCCAGTCCTAATCCCCCATCACCCAATTTTTAGTTTAAGCCCCCCCATAGCCCATTACCAGTCCTAACCCCCCCATCAACCCACTTCCAGTCCTAATCCCATCAGCCCATATAAAGACTTAGCTCCCCCATAGCCCATCACCACTCCTAACCCCCCCATAGCCCATCACCACTCCTAACCCCCCCAGCCCATCACCACTCCTAATCCCCCCAGCCCAGCCCAGCCCGGCCCAGAGAAACGTTTTTTAAAAAAAGCTGTCTTCTCCCGCTGCCGGGGCCGCCGTGGCAGAATCGAGTGTGCCGCAGGGCCCCTCCTGCCCAGCAGAGCCTGCCCTCCCCCGTATCACCTCTCTTCGTAGCTGCAGTTACACGCACCGGCTTTCAGAGCGCAAAGGGACTAGTTTCCCTTTCGCGGCTCTGTTAAGCCCGCGGGGGCTGATGGGAACTTCCCATCAGCCCCCGCGGGCTTAACAGAGCAGCGAGGGAGAAACTCTCCCCTAGCGCTCTGAAAGCCGGCGCGTCTGACTGCAGCTACGAAGAGAGAGGTGATACGGGGGAGGGCAGGCTCTGCTGGGCAGGGGGGGCCCCGCGGCACACTCGATACTGCCGCCGCGGCCCCGGCAGCGGGAGAAGACAGCTTTTTTTTATTTTTTTATTTTACTTTAGGATCAGAATGTTTTTTGCGTGGGGCCCCCTGAAACGCGGGGCCCTGTGCAAAAACATTCTCGCTCAATGGACGGGCCGGCCCTGATTGTGACCAAGGTTCAGCAGCCGGCTCCTATATTTTTAGGCTGGCTGCTAGATTCCAGGAAGATTTGTCAGGGCGTGCTATAGAATACAACCAGCCTGTCAAATGGCCAGCAGCAGCATCCTGAACATGTTGAAGTACATGGCAAACAGATACAACAATCAGGTTACTATATTAGAATAAAAAGCACAGATCTAAAAATATATTAGTTGCCAATGAATATTCAATCTACAAGCAGGTCAAGAACATCATGGTCTTTCAGGAAATTACCCAACTTTAGGAGCACACAATTCTTAAAAAATTTGCCTTGGGTGGGAATATTAGGGCTTCTTTAATAATGAAAAGAGTATTCCAGAGTTTCACTGCATTGTTTAGTTTACTTGCAACAAAGTGTTCCATGTAACGTTCACGTTCCTAGTTCTAATTGTTCTGTGTAAACTGCCGTGATTAGTAGGTACGATGTATAAAAGAGTTGTTAAAGAAAGAAAGAAAGAGAAATGGGGACAAAGAGTATCCTTGTATAGTTCTCTGCCCATTTTAAAATGTGCTGAAAATTGCCATTAATCTTGAGGAAAGCCTCAGGAGATGTTACCATTTGTTTTATCCATTTGATAAACTTCCAAAAGTTGATGAATGCCTGAAATGCGTCCTGGAGCAGGTGGTGAAGAAACAAATGGTGGTGGAATTCAAAGACAGATAAATGCAGAGGACCCCTTCATGGTAACATAGTAACATAGTCTATGACGGCAGATAAAGACCAGTATGGTCCATCTAGTCTGCCCAGCAAGGTGGTAAGAGTAGGTGCCTCTGCCGCTGCGTGCGGGTCACCCCTCCCCATGCCTTTGTTTAGGGGTGTACCCACCATTCCGTGTAGGTCACCCCCTATTTGTTGAGATAAAAGAGAGAGTTATGTTTATTTTGATTTTATCCTGTTGCTATAAAGGGATCCACTGTGTCTGTCCCATGCCATTTTGAATTCTGTCACTGTATTTGCTCCCACCACATGGTAAGAGGATGGAACAAAGTATTAGGCATCTCATCTGAAAATAGCAGTGAAAGAACTTTTTGTGCTTCTAAAAAAGGTATGAAGGAGGTAACCTGCAAGGAATTGTAGTTACAACCTTAACCACTTTTCTGGGCTGGCTAGATGGATATTTGCTGTCATCTACTTCGTTATGTAACATGGAAACAGAATCACGAAAAAAATACAAAGTAAATTCAGGGCTGGTGTGGCTCTATCATTAGGCAGAGTGAGATGGCCGTCTCAGGCAGCAAGGTTTTAGGAGCAGTAAACATGCCCTCTAAACACCCCAGCAGCAGCCGCCTCACTCTGCCTTTTATTTTTTTATTTTTTTAATTAATTCAAAGGATTTGCTGCTGTTTCTTCCAGATCTGTGGCAGCAGCCTTACCCCCTCTTCCGCCACCGCTGATCTAGACCTGACAAGCAGCAGCAGCAGCTCAAAAAATGCAACAACAAATCAAAGCGCTGGATCTTCATGCCTCCAGCGCGCTTGAAAGGTCCTGCTGGTCCCGCCTCCTCCTGATGCATGTGTCGTGTCAGAGAGGGCGGAGCCAGCATGGCCTTTCTAGCACGCAGCAGACCAAAGATCCCACACTTTTGTTTGTTTTTGTTTTAAGCTGCCTCTGCCACAGGACATCAAGAGAGGCAGCGGTGACAGCAGCAGGTAAGGAGAGAGGCAGTGAACATCAGCGGCCAGGGGTTTGACAGAGCGCATGACAGGTTTCGGACACAGAGAAGGTGCAGGGCAAAAAGACATGGGATGGAGGTGGGGGACATGGGGTGAGTGGGGGTTAGAGGGTAGATGGTGACCACAGGGAAGTGGAGGGTAGATACTTACCATGGAGTGAGGGGGCAGAGGGCAGATGATGGCCACAGGGGGCTTAGAGGACAGATGCTGGGCATGAGAAGAAAAGATATAGGGAGAAAAGGCAGATGCTGGACATAGGGAGAGATGGGAAAAAATGGCAAATGGAGGGCAGATTTTGGTCATTGGGCCATGAAGACCAGATGCTGGGCATGGAGAGAGGTGGGGAAGAAAGAGCAGATGCTGGGCATGACGGGGAAATAGGGGAGTACAGGCAGATGCTGGACATTGTGGGGGTGGGAGAGAATGAAAGAGGAGAGATGCTGGGAACAGGGGAGGAAGAGAGAGGAGGGGGATGCTGGACATGGGAAGGGACAGAGGTGGACATGGGGAGAGAAAGAGAAGATGCTAGGAATGGGGTGGCTCCTCTACAATCTAGCTTTCGTCCTTTACATTCTACTGAAATGGCTTTTGCCAAAGTCTACAGTGACCTCTTCCTGGCAAAATCCAAGGGCCTTTACTCGATCCTCACCCTTCTTGACCTTTCTACTGCTTTTGACACTGTTGAGTACAACCTTCTCCTTGATACTTTGTCCTCATTTGGTTTTAAGTGCTCAGTGCTATCCTGGTTCTCTTCTTATCTCTCCCATCGCTCATTCAGTGTTTGTTCTGGTGGATCCTCCTCTACTGCTATCCCACACTCAGTTGATGTACCCCAAGGATCAGTCTTTGGTGGGTCCACTCCTTTTCTCTCTCTATACCCAGTCCCTTGGTGCATTCATCTCTTCCCATGGCTTTCAATACCATCTTTACAATGATGTCTCCCAGATCTACCTCCCTACACCTGAAATCTCTACAGCAATCCAGGCCCGGATCTCTGCCTGCCTTTCTGACATTGCTGCTTGGCTATCTCACCGCCGCTTGAAATTGAGCATGGCCAAAACTGAGCTTCTTATTTTTCCCCCTAAACCCTCTTCTCCCCTTCTTCCTTTCTCAGTCTCCATGGATAACTCTCTATTCCTCCTTGTCTCCTCAGCTTGCAACCTTGGAGTCGTTTTTGACTCCTCTCTCTCCTTCTCTACACATATCCAACTGATAGCTAAAATGTGCCGTTTCTTCCTCTATAACATCAACAAAATTTGCCTATTCCTTTCTGAACACACTACTAGACACTTATCCACTCCTTAGTGACCTCCCATCTAGACTATTGTAACCTGCTCCTTGCTGGTCTCCCTTTGAGTCATCTCTCTCCCCTTCAATCTGTTCAACACTCTGCCACGCGACTAATCTTCCATCAGCCTCATCATGCTCATATTACCCCTCTTTTCAAGTCTCTTCATTGGCTTCCTATCCATTTCTACATCCAGTTCAAACTTCTTCTGCTGACCTATAAGTGCATTCACTCTGCAGCTCCTCACTACCTTTCCTCTCTTATCTCTCCCTGCACCCCTTCTCGGGAACTCCACTCTCGGCAAATCGCTTCTGTCAGTGCCCTTTTCTTCTATTGCTAACTCCAGACTTTGTTCTTTTTACCTTGCTGCTCCTTATGCCTGGAACAAACTACCTGAGTCTATATGTCAGGTGCCTTCTCTGACCCTTTTCAAATCCAGGCTGAAAACTCACCTCTTCGCTGCTGCTTTCAGATCTTGACTCACCTGATGTCTTTTGTGTTTCCCTACCATTCTCCCTAGTTGTATCCCATATCTACAGCTACTATGTTGTCTGTCTCGACTAGATTGTAAGCTCCAAAGAGCAGGGACTGTCTTTTACATGTGTCTGTGCAGCGCTGCTTACGCTTTGTAGCATTATACAAATGTTCAGTAGTAGTAGTAGATGGGAAGGAAGAAGGAAAGGTAGATGTGACATGCTGGACATGGGGTGTAGGGAGAAGCAGAGGAGAGATGCTGGATACAGGAATACACGCAAAGGGAAGACTAGGGAAAGAGGGGGGAATTGTGTACACAGTGGGATGGGGTAAGAAAAAGGGGGTGAGGTGCTGGATGGTGGAGAGAGAGGAACACGACAATTGACAAGGGATGAGAAAAGGGGAGAAATGATGGACACGGGATGAGGAAGAGAAAAAGGGGAGAGTTAAAGATGGGAATAAGATACCGGGGAAGGATAGAGAGATGGGGAATGAGAGGATTCTGTTAGTGGTTGAAAAGTGGTGAGGATTGGATGGTAAGGAGGGGGTGTAAAATCTGAGTTGATAAAGAGAAAAATAAGTGGAAGAAAGCTGAAAGGAAAAGATAAATATCAGAGATATAAGGAAAGTGATGAAGACAGGAAGGGAGAGAATTGGCAGATGGGCTAGAGATACTAGAAAGTGAGTTAAGAAGAGACACAAGAAAGCAGAAACCAGACATTGAGATCAACAAGAAAAGAGAATAAAATGGCCAGTCATCAAAGGTAGAAAAATCAATTTTATTTTCAATTTAGTGATTGGAATATATCAGTCTTTTGAATTTACACGCTCTATCTTTATATTTTGTACAATACTGGGACAGATGTATTTCCCTCTGCAGGAGTGTAACCAAGGATTGGTCTGGGTGGGTGATGGCCTCTCCATTTTGCCATGACCCACCCAGTCAATGGCAGAAAAACAGTCAAATGAGAGGATAACTGCAGGGAGTGTCAACATTTGCATCGTTTTATGCCCATGCATGTTAATCCCAGGCCTTACCAAAAAATCAGTTTGCACAGGCTGGCCTTTTGTCTCTATATATCTGTTTTTAGTTTGTGGTCATTTATTCCCTACTCGGTGAGGCTCTATCTATATTCTGAGTGTGTAACCAAGGCCAGGTATTCCATTAGCATGGAGTTTCTATGTAGGGTTTGATAGCAATCTGGTTTGTTTAGTTTTCTGAATAGCTGTATCGATGTTCTAGGACGTAGTGCAATATTTATGGTGCTGCTTTTTTCTGGGTAAGTTGTAGACGATGATGCTGTTTTGGTGTGATAGATTTTTTTCTCTAGATCTTGAATCATTTTTGTAAGGATTTTTATTACTTCACAACAGGGGCGGCCCAAGGGTGATGCAGGGCCTCATTTGCATAGCCACAACTTCATTTGCATAAATTTACTTTATTTTAAAATGTATCTATTGCCCATCTAAAATTGTAGGTGACTTTGAAAGGAGCCCTTCACAAGCTGCTCTTTTCTCCTGTCAATGCACTTGGGGCAAGTTTATTAAATATTAATGTGTGTTAAGTGCCACCGCACCAATAGAAATAAATGGGTGCTCCTGCACTTCATGCACATTAACATTTGTGAATGCGCATTAACTTTTAGCAAACATGCCTCTTAATGACTATCTGAATACTGCTTGCATGGGCAGTGAGGATACAGAGAGACTACCAATGGAGGGTAAAGTGACTTGCCCAAGGTCACAAGGAATGCCAGTGGGAACTGAATCCTTGATCTTCTGGGTACTAGGCAGTTGCTCTAACCACTAGGCTACTGCTTTTCTCTGCCATTCACATTAGGAAATATTATAAATCCTGCCCATTTAGAACCCATAACAAACCCATTGTATTATAGCAGCACTACCAGGACTCACAAAGCACCAAATCCTACCTATCAAACACCTCCCATACAAAATATCTTTTCCCCTCTCCATCCTCACTCACCCAGCCCCATTCCCTTCTAGTCCTCCGCCAACATCAGCTCCCTTCTAGTCTCATTCACCTATCCCCCCTCATCAGCTCATTTCCAGTCCTAGCCCCCCCCATGATCCATTTCCAATCCTATCCTAGCCCCTCCATCAGCTCATTTCCATCCTAGCCCCCATCAGCCATTGCCAGTCCTATCCTAGCCCCCCATCTGCCCATTTGCAGTCCTAGCTTCCCCAATCAGCCCATTTGCAGTTCTAGCCCCCCATCAGCCATTTCCAGTCCTAACCTAGACCCCATCAGTTCATTTCCAGTCCTAGCTCCCCCATTATCCCATTTCCAGTCCAAACCCCCCATCAGCAATTTCCAGTCCTATCCTAGCCCCTCATCAGCCCATTTCCAGTCCTAGCTCCCCCTCCATCAGCTCATTTTCAGCCCTAGCCCCCCATCAGCCATTTCCAGTCGCATCCTAGCCCCCCATTAGCCCATTTCTAGTCCTAGCCCCCTCATCAGCCCACTTCCAGTCCTAACCCCCTCATCAGCCATTTCCAGTCCTATCCTAGCCCTCCATTAGCCCATTTCCAGTCCAAGTCCCCCCATTAGCCCATTTCAAGTCCTAGCCTCCCCCATCCCCCGATGAACCCTGCACCTGCCTGACTGGCTTCAGAGGGAGCTGGGGAGCCCTGAAACCACGGTTCACCTCTGCACAGCTGCCGGAGTGAAGAGCGGCATTTCCCTTCACTCTGGAAGCTGTGTTCTCTTGTAGCCATTCGCATGCTGAGGGCCGAGAGGTTACAGGGCATTTCCTGTCTTGAGTGAAACAGGAAATGCCCTTTAACCTCCCAGCAATCATAGAAATATGACGACAGAAAAAGACCACATGGCCTATCTAGTCTGTCCTTCCATATCAATAACTACAACAGTCCCCTTTTTACCTTTAGAGATCCTCAGTGTTTGTCTCATGCTTTTTTTAATTCAGATACTGTCCTCATCTCTACCACCTCCATTGGGAGACTATTCCACGGATCCACCACTCTTTCCATAAAGAAATATTTCCACATATCGCTCCTGAATCGATCCCCCTTCACCCTCATCCCATGTCCCCTCATAGCTGAACTTGCTTTCATTTGAAAGAGGCTCTCCCCCTGTGCATTTATGTCAAGGAGGTATTTAAACATCTCAATCATATCCCCTCTATCCCGCCTTTCCTCTAAGGTGTACATATTAAGATCCTTCAGTCTGTCCTCATATGCTTTATAATGAAGCCCATTAATCATTTTAGTAGCCACCCTCTGCACCGACTCCATCCTGTTCACATCCTTTTGAAGGTGCGGTCTCCAGAATTGCACACCATACTCCAAATGAGGTCGCACCAAAGACTTACACAGAGGCATTATCACCTCCTTTTTTCTGCTAGCCATTCCTCTCCGTATGCACCCAAGCATCCTTCTAGCTTTTGCTGTCGCCTTTTCCACCTGTTTAGCTACTTTAAGATCATCAGACACAACCACGCCTAGGTCCCGCTCTTCTGCCAGAAAGTGGTGCTGGAGGCAGTCATAGCTCACTCCACTCAATCTTAGGCCTCCTCCTGGGCCGAGTCTGCCTTGGCGTCTCCAGAACTCATCTGAATATTATCGTGACGCATTACAGTTTTCATGTGGAAGCAAGTACTGATGGCAACTTTAACATGGCTGTTCTAGCCAGAGCATCATCTTCCTCCCACCCTGAGTCTTGACTGCTTTGACTGGACTGGACTGGTCTAGCAGGATAAGGAAGGAGAAATTTTCATCATTCGTTATGATAATTTCCTTTCCTTGAATCCTAATAGACCAGTCCAGGGACCTGCCCTGAAAGACTTACTACTGATTGGTAAGCTCTGCTGCCTTTACATTGCATTGCATTGCATTCTTGTTACTGCAGTGCCTGATGGAGATTCAGTTGTGGTAAGAGAGCCGAATACTTATTCCATTGGTTTATTCTGTTGGTTGAATGTTATGTAGGGATTACGTGGATGCTGCACTAAAAGCAGTAGCACTATCCAATGTCCCTCATAAATACTGCTAGAAGCAGAGAGAACGGTTTGGCATTTTCCAGAGCAGGGAATATTCTTTCTGTCAGTCATTTAAGACCGGGAGGAAACTCCTCTGAAAGAGAAAATTCCTCAAGTATAAAAACCTCTCCCAAAGGCAAAATCCTGTCTTTGGCCCCTAGCCATTGTACCATGAAGTTGTAAGGTTAAGTCTGCCCTTAAGGGGCAGGTGTCGCTGGCACTCAGCCAGAGCATTCATCTTGCAAGTGGGAGAATCTGTACACAGCCACCATGACCAGAGAAAAGACTGAAGAAGCTTGGAGTCGCTGTCATGGGGAAGAGGGGAACTCGGGAGTGTGCCTGAACCAACACCTCCAGATAACAGGAGCCCAGGGGTCAAGTGGAGGAGCACTTGGGAGAACTGCTTCAGCAGCCACCCATCCAAGAGGAAAAGGAACCCATTAGTTGCTTTATACCAGGAGTGCCAGCACAAAAGGGTCGTCCGTCACAGAACTGGGGATCTGTGGCTGCAATGCCTTCACATTCAGGTACTGTGGCGCAGGACAGTGGTAGAGGAGACAGGGAAGTCTCCCACAATAATTAATTGGACTGGTCAAAGTACTTAAGTAGTGTGAAAAAAATCAAGTGGGAGGATGTAGCCTAGTGGTTAGAGTAGCAGCCTAGCACCCAAAAGATCTGGGTTTGATTCCCACTGGTACTGCTTATGACCTTGGGCAAGTCACTTTACTCTACATTGCCTCAGAAGAAAAGGCCTGGCAATCTACTTGTGGTTGCACCTTGCCAAGAAAACCTAGGGGCTGCTGGGTGGCCAGGAGTCAGCATTGACTTGAAGTCGCTTAAAAAAAAGGGCAGAAGATTAGCCAGTTTTTGTAACCTAGTATTGTTCGTGCCAAATGAGGGTTTTTTTTAGTGGCCCTTAAATTTAAGTAAACCCATGGGTAATAGCTCATAGACTTGGTGTGCTCCCATGTCTGCCAAGCTGTTGGTGAGGTAACTGCAAGGACCATACAGGCGGGAGTGGGGGTAAGGGTTAGTTTGTTTTGCTAATAGTTGCTGAGTTTTATCTCTGAGTTTTTCAGTCTTGCTTACTGCTTGGAAAGTGTCTTACTGGCTTCTCTCAGTACTGCAGCAGTGGTTATTCCTTCTAATGACATCACTGAAAGATGTTCAAGTTTGCTTCCACCTCCTGGTAATTAAATAAAAAAGAACATAAAAAGGAAAATAAGCTGATACCTTTTTTATTGGACTAAATACATTTATAGGCTGTCCTGAACTGAAGAAGATTTTACCTTTGAAAGCTAGTCTACAAATGTATTAGATAAGACTAATAAAAAGGTATTGCCTTATTTTCCTTTTTATTTAACCACCATTATAGTGAAAGAGTAGCCTAGTGGTTAGAGCAACATCCTAGCACCCAGGAGATCAGGGTTCAATTCCTACTGGCAGTCCTTGTGACCTTGGACAAGTCACTTTACCAATCATTGCCTTGGAAGAAAACAACTGGCAATCTACTTCTGGTCATACCTTGCCAAGAAAACCCAGAGGCAGCTGAGCCACCAGGAGTCAGCATTGATTTGATGGTACTTAAAAAAAAAAATAGTGGACTAACATGGCTTCTACACCTGCTGGCAAGAGAGCATAATCCACTCATTTGGAATTGTCTAGCAGAATTCAAGGAAAGGAAATTATCAAATGTAATTAAAATTTCTCCTTGCTTCAAGACCAAGCCAGTGTTGTCTTTCTCCTCTGTTCCATTGTTCACAAGAATTCTGATGTGCCTAGTCTATGAAACGATTCTAAGCACTGCATATTCAAGTTTCCTTGCCTGCTGAACAAATCCTAATATTTTTAACAGATTTTGTTATTTTTTATTCAGTCTCCTTGGTTCATGATATAAAACCAAGGTTTGGCATTTCATATGACAGAGGTGTATGAATAACAGCTGTTGCTATTTAAACCTTGAGACAATGAACCTGGTTTTATCTTTATAAAAAGTGTGTTTTGGAAAAGTATATGGGTCCAAAATTTTTTACATGCATGTGTCTCACAATGTTTCTTGATTTATTGTTACTGTTTTTTTCTTTTACAAGTACAGATTCAAAAGAGTTTAACAGCAATATGCCAGGTGCCATTTACTAGTAGGTGTTTATGGTTGATTAAACTTATTATAAAGCCTTTTGCATGCAAACAAAACAGTTTACAATATATATAGATTAGTGAGAGGGTGAAAGGAACTTAGTGGTTCGTATGGAAGGGCAGTCAGGATAGACACTATGATCTTTATCTGTCGCCATGTTTCTATGTTTTACTTTTCTGATAGAAAGAGCAGCGAGGAAAAGACAGTATCCAGGTGGAGGAGTCACAGCCAGTACAAGGATTAGTCATTAATCTCAAAAGCCCACTCAATGATGTATATTTTCAGTTTAGCCTTAAACCGTTCAAGATGGAGGCAGGACGGCAAACTTCCACAAAGTACGGGCAGCAAAGAAGGTTGACTGCCTTGTAGATTCATTCCTGGCCCTGGAAGGAGGAGGAAGATGTAAATGATTGCCATCAATGAAATGTAGAGAGAGAACCAGAGTGTATAAGGTGTTAAGGGCGGATAAGTAATGGGCAGCTTCATTGTGAAGGGCCTTATAAGCAAGGGTTAGAATCTTATAATGAATTCAGGGCAATTTCTCAAAATGAGTTAGTTTTGCGCATACCATGACAGCAATGAACCTCACTCCTAAACCCCAGGGTATGTGGAGTAGGATCTCACTCTTAAATTTACTGCTAATGCTCACTATAGTACTTGCATTGACCCAAAGAGAGCTTCCTTTTAAATTTCATAAGATGTAATTAATTATGGAGCGGCATGGTCATATTTTCACGTGTGTTTGTGTGACAGAATTCGAAATACAGTGTTTTGAATCAATTGTGAGCGTTTAAGTTTGTATCCTGGAGGGCCAGAATATTTGATGTTGGAGTAGTCTCAACTAATGCCTGTGCAATCTGCCCCTTTTTTTGAAGCCTCTGCCCAAATCACTGTCATTCTTAATCTAGTTATGACAGTGATTTGGGCAGAGGCTTCAAAAAAAGGGGCAGATTGCACAGGCATTAGTTTAATTTAATTTAAACCTATATACTGCAGATCTTGAACAACCTCCATGGTTTACAATAAAAATAAAACGATAAAGATCATAAAATTAAAATAAAACAAAATCAATAACATAACAAAACGATCATAATATAACTAAAATTATCTGAAGGCCTTGTTAAATAAAAAGCTTCAACCTTTTTCCTAAAATCAAGATAATCTTGACAACATGAAGCTCAGAAGGAAGCTCATTCCAAAAAGCAGGACCTGATATAGAAACCCAGCGGTTCAAAATTCGAACACCTTAAGATAGGCTTTAATTTTGACACTAATTTAGTGGGTAAAAGACAGATCAGAATCAAAAATGACCTCCCAGATATCTGAAAGAAGATGTTAGAGTTATTGGAGAACCACTCAGAGAAAGGGCAATGATGGGAGCAAGAGAGCCCCTGGTAAGCCATGTGGCTGTGGTTTCTTTAGGGTTAAGCTACAGGCAGTTGTCATGAAATCATTTGGCAAGGTTAGTAAGGCTTGGAATTCATGGGCGATAAATCTGGATCAGTATGATTGGTATAGGCAATAAGGAGAATGTCGTCAGCATGGAAGTAAGAAGTGAATGCAGTGTCATGTGGGTGTTAATAACTTGTGTTACTTAACACACAATTATGCATTAGTCCATAGTTATTATTGATATAGCAATAACAAGGCCTAATGAGAATATTGCACAAATATATAAAAGAGCTTCAGGGCATGCAAATATATGCTAAGCAACCAATCAATATAAATATGTGGTTAGCATAAACCATGTTAATTAACGTCCAGTAAACTCTAGATTTTTAGTTAAGTTTCTGTGCTAGACTAGTGAAACTAACAAGTGTCAGTGAAGGTCCCATCCCTACTTCTGACAACCTTTCCCCCCTCCCTCCACAAGTCTAATGCAAAAACTTAACTATACCTCTAGGAGAGGTATAATTATATTTTTGCATTCACTTTGGCAGACTAAGATTAATCCTACTATACAGGGGTGCTGACAGCCAGCATGGGCCCCAGGGCAGACAACTTTTCCAGACTCCCCTACTGCCAGCCTCTCACTGGGCTCAGACTTCAAAACACAAAACAGATGACAGAAGGAATTGCAGCACCTGCTCTAGGTTGGTGGGACACCCTTCAGAGATCCATGAGCCCTGGAGTCAGATCTGCTGCCATATAGTGCCAGTATACACTTGTGAGGGGTAGTTTTAATAACAGGGCACCTGCATGAAATGTCCAAAAAGGACCTGTGTTATAAATACAGGTACTTATGGGCCCTTATAAAATAGATTCTCCGTAAACAAGCAGGAAATAAGTTCACATGTATGGGTGATGTCACCGATGGAGCCCTGCATGGAATGCTTCCAAGGGAAGCTTTTGGGAGGTACACTGCGCATGCGTGCCTGCCTTCCTGTCCGCTGCAACACCATATTCTCCAGTTTTCTTTTTTCTGCGGAGTCCCTAGGACATGTGCCTGCAGTCCGGAAAAGAGTTTGAATTTCTTGCCCTTGTGGCTGAAATTTTGCTCATTTTTGTCACCCACCTGTTGTCGGTTAGCCTTTCTCTTACCCTTTGGGTTTGTTTCTTTAGTTTTTTGAGCCTTTTGGGCATTTTTTTCCTCTTTTTCCCGCCCATGGCCATTTTTCAGTTTGACTTTGCCAAGGCGGTATTTTTCGGCAAGTCTAAACCAGTTAGTGTCTTTAAGAAATGAACCAAATGTGACAAGACCATTTCTGCCACTGACTGCCATAATTGGTGCTTGCAATGCCTTGGACCTGATCACCAGCCAGCATTCTGTGAGTTCTGCTTGTAGATGATGCATCGAGGGCTGAAGGGTCGGAAAAGCAGAAGTTAATGCTGAAAGAGAAAATAATGAGGTTTCTGGAGTCAAATAGATTACCGGATCTGAGGCAGCATGGATTCACCAGGGGCAGGTCTGGTCAGACAAATCTGATTGATTTCTTTGACTGGGTGACCAGGGAGTTGGACCGAGGGAGAGCCCTAGATGTGGTGTATTTAGATTTCAGTAAAGCATTTCACACTGTTCCGCACAGGCGACTAATAAACAAAGTGAGCACTCTAGGCATGGACCCTAAAGTTTATTTTATTTATTTTATTACATTCTCTTATATACCGCGCTATTCTGCATCAGTGCCGTTTACATTGAACAAACTGAAATTACATTGAACAGGGCACTATAACTTGGAGATAACTATTTTATAGGGAACATGGGCTATGGAGGGTTAAGTGGCTTGCCCAAGACCACAAGGAGCACCTGTGGGACTAGAAACCACAGTCCTTCCGGCCCAAGGTTGCTGTCCTCTAGTGGGATTTGAACCCCCGACCTTCCGGCCTGAAGTACCTTGCCCCAACCACTAGGCCACTCCTCCACTCCAGAGGCACAAGTTACTGATTGGGTTAGAAATTCGTTGAGTGGGAAGCACCAAAGGGTACAAGTAAATGGAGTTCACTCCGAGGAGAAGTGCTGCAGGGATATGTCCTTTGTCTGATTCTTTTTAACATCTTTGTTAGTGATATTGCGGAAGGACTGTTGGGTAAGGTTTGTCTCTTTGTGGATTATACCAAAATCTGCAACAGAGTAGACACCCAGGATGGTGTAGATAACATGAGGAAGGATATAGCTAAGCTTGAAGAATGGCCTAGAATTTGGAATCTGAGATTTAATGCTAAAAAATGTAGGGTCATGCATTTGGGCTGCAACAATCCAAGGGAGCAGGACAGTATTGGGAGTGACGTACTTCTGTCCAGAAAAGAAGGAAGGGACCTAGGCGTGATTGTGTCTGACAATCTCAAAGTAGCTAAACAGGTAGAAAAGGTGATGGTGAAAGCTAGAAGGATGGTTGGATGCATAGGGAGAGGAATGACCAGCAGAAGAAAGGAGTTGATAGTGCCTCTATATAAGTCATTGGTGCGACCTCACTTGGAGTATTGTGTGCAATACTGGAGACTGCACCTTCAAAAGTATATAAACAGGTAAGAGTCGGTGCAGAGGATGGCTACTAAAATGGTTAGTGGTCTTCATTATAAAGCATATGAGGACATACTTAAGGACCTTAACATGTATACTTCAGAAGAAAGGCGGGACAGAGGTGATATGATTGAGACGTTTAAATACCTCCGTGGCATAAATGCACAGGAGGAGAGCCTCTTTTGATTGAAAGCAAGCTCTGCTACAAGGGGACATAGGATGAGGGTGAAAGGGAATAGACTCAAGGTAAAATACGGAAATATTTCTTTATGGAAAGAGTGGTAGATGCGTGGAATAGTCTCCCAGTGGAGGTGGTAGAGATGAGGACAGTATCTAAATTCAAAAAAGCATGGGACAAACATAGAAGCTCTCTTAAGGAAAAAAAGGGACTTCTGTAGTGGTTGATATGGAAGAACAAACTAGACGGGCCATGTGGTCTTTTTCTGCAGTCATGTTTCTATGTTTCTATCTGAATCAGCATCCTCAGACCCAACTTCCTTGCCCACACTTGAGGTGGCCAAGGGAAAAGAGCAGAGGGCTTGTTTGAGTGGAGACCCTCTGTAGAGACTCCATCAACGTCGAAAGGGGAGCACAAGGAGAAGATCCTTGTGCAGTGCCACCGCAGCCCCTCTCAGCACGAGACAGATAACGAGGACTGGGAACATCTGGCCAAGCTTTCTCAGTGAAGGACCTGACCCGAATGACGGAGTCTACTCCTCGTGCCCAGGAGGGCAGCTGGATATCTCTCAATGTTCAAATCATTGTGGCGTCCCCACCCAAGAGATCACTGGTGATGTCCGCGGCTGCGGCATCAATGTCATCATCGGTAGTGATTCTGAAGGAACACCTACAAACCTTGGAAGCTCATTTGATGGAGGTGGAAGCCCTGCAGAACACAGGCTTCGCGCCACAGAGTACATCATCACCACACTCTTTCTAGCCTATCCTGGAGACTCATGCTGTGCCATGCAGCTGGGACATCAGGTGGGAGATTGGTATCGACTCCGGTAGCCGAAGCCATCTCCATCGTGTCGGAGTCCAAGGTCCTGGGCATCGCCATCGGCAGGCTGGACACAAGGGATCCATCGACATCCATCCTCTCCTAAGCCATACAGTAGGCGTTCTGAGGAGACTCGTCATTACTTCGACTTCCTCTCATAGTCCAAATTGGATGAGAAACCAAGGCAGAATCGACGTTGTTGGACTTTTGGGCCTACCATCGCCCTCTCCGGATCAGCAGAAGTCGCCCCTCCAAAGACATGTCCTTCCAGGATTTTGTTCAGGACTTGGCCAAGGCCATCCCCTTTTCTCTGGAATCAGAAGAGGAACCAAAGACAGAGGAACTGGAACTCCTGCAATACTCCTATGACCCCCATTAGGTGGTGATGGTTCCCATCCACCATGTCCTGCAGAGGCTACTACTGTGGCTGTGGGAGGTGCCACTTATGCTTCCAGTTGTTAGCTGCTGATTCAGCTCCCTGTACCAAGTCCAGAAACCTCAATTGCCCCACAATTCAATTGCCATCAATTCTGCCTTGAAGTGGGCAAAGAGTGCTAAAACACACTCATTAGTGCTGCCCACGCAGGAGACGAGGATCCTGGTCTCCTTCGGAGGAGGTGCTTCCAAGGTTCCATACTTATAGCCCGGATCCTGACCTACCAGACTTACATGGCCATGTTCCTCAAGGATGTCATGTTGGATATAGAGGACTTCACTTCCCTTGTTCCCGAGGGCTGCCACGAGTCTTTTCGAAACCTTGTAGCTCATGGCAAGTATTGCTCGAAATTTATGTTCCGGGACGCCTATGACACCTTTGAATCAACCGATAGGGTGGCGGCCGTTGGTATCGCCATATGGCAGATGGCCTGATTGCAGTCCTGTGACCTGGAGCAGTGGGTCAAGGACAAGATTGTCAACATCCCCTACCGGGATGAGAAATTCTTGGCAAGCCCATGGAGGAGAAGGCCAAGGAGCTGAAGAAGGAGCAGCTGACCCTCACTAGGCTCTCCAGAAAGACTGCGGTCCCCACTCGAAAGCAACAACAGACCAAGAAGACTTTATTTCCATGCGCACGATGGTACATTCCATCCCAGCTGCAGGTGCAGCCTAAGACCCAGGCTCCCTGCTTGCAGCAGAGTAAGCAAACCCTAAAGGCATAGCCCTCTCCCCAGCCCAAGGTGGGTGTGGGTTTTTGATGTGTCCTCTAGAGCATAGCCAGTCAACTGTTGTCTGCCGAGGTCCCACTTCAGGTGGGGGGACGGCTCGTCCACATTGCCCACCAGTGGCCTCTAGTCACCTCAGATACCTGGGTGCTACAGATCTTCCAAAGCAGCAATCGGTTGCCTTTCACCCAGCTGCTGCCCCCTTACAATCCCAGGGAGTACCACATGGACCCTGCGCACCGGAGCCTCCTGCAGACGGAGGTTGTGTCCTTGCTGGCCAACCTCGCCATTGAGCTGGCTTCTCCATCCCAGATTGGGCAGGGCTTTTTACACCAGGTACTTCCTGGTTCCCAAAAAGACAGATGGGTTCTGTCCCATTCTGGATCTGCAAAACCTCAACCGGGTCCTGGTGTGCGAAAAGTTCAAGATGGTCTCGTTGGGGATGCTGCTCCTGTTCCTCCTACAAGATGACTGGCTATGCTCCTTGGATTTGAAGGATGCGTACATGCATATTCCAATCCACCCACATCACAGACAGCACTTTCAATTTGTGCTGGGTGCCCAGCACTTTCAATACCGGGTGCTACCCTTCGGGTTGGCTGCAGTCCCAGGGTCTTCACAAAGTGCCTGGCTATTGTGGCCGCCTTTCTTCGGACCCTAGGGGTCTCTGTCTTCCTCTACCTGGATGACTGGCTTGTAAAGGGCCTCATGCCAGCCAGCCAGCATACGGCAGTCCACCATGCTTTCACCATTCAGGTGCACGAAGGACTCAGCTTCATGATCAGCTATCCGAAGTCCCACTTCCAGCTGGTACAGCAACTCAAGTTCATTGAGGCCCTCCTTGATACCACTCGTGCGAGAGCATTTCTGCCAGCAGACTGTCTGCAGCATCTCATTGAGGTGGGAGATACATTGCAGCACCAGTGCCATACCATGGATCATGGGCTGATGACACATAGCGGGAGCCAGAATGAAGATGAGGAAGAGAGTGAGAATGAGAGTAATTGCTGGGGCCTGGGAGGTGGGTGGGATGAAGAAAGTGAGAATGACTTGTGGAGTGAATTGGGAAGGGGTACAGTGAAGGAGAATGGCTGCTAGGGCCAGAGGGAAGGATAAAACAAATTAGAGGCTTCCCTGATGAATTTAATCATGGATCAGATTTTCAACTTCCAGAAGGTTGAATTCCAAAGTCAGTGAGGATGAGCATTATATTAGTATTTCCAGTCTTTTCCTTCCTTTTTTGTATTATATATTTTTGACGTACTTCTTCCTGCCCTGAGCTTTTCTATAAGCAAACTGAGAAGTCCATCATCCTCTCTGAGCATTCCTAAAATGATGGAAAAAAATCTATCCAAACCACTAACCAAGAAAGCTTCACTAGAAGCTTTGCATATTTATTTCATGAAGCTAGTCTTATAATTTTTGGCTGTTGAAGGACAAAACTAACTCCTTTTCCAGAAGTGTATCATTTTTTATGTGGATGAAATGTTTTTTGTATCTTAGGAGCCATCTGAGCAATTCATTACAATAGTAGAACTGATGCAAATAAATCAGTTTCTGCCATTTTCTACTCCATACATAAATATAGCGGCTCTTTACTAAAGGTTTAAACACACTTAACAAGCGTTAACTTCATTAACATACTTTAACCTTTCGTAATGAATTGCTTTTGGCAAAATGACTATGAAGGACCTAGACAAGATTCTCAAGAGCAGAGATATGTCTCTCCATGCAAAGATTTGACTTTCCAAGCCATGATATTTTCAATAATGTCATATGGATGTGAAAGTTGGACAGCAAAAAAGATAGATAGGAAGAAAATCGTTGCCTTTGAATTATGGTGCTGGCAAAGAACACTGTGTATACCATGGACTGCCTGAAGAACAAATCAGTCAGTACTAGAGGAGATCAAACCAAAACTTTCTTTAGAAGCTCAGATAAGTCTTCGACTTTCATATTTTGGACACATCATGCAAAGAGACATCATTATAGATAGACATCATGCTTGGCAAGGTTGAAGGTCAATGCAAAAGAGGAAGGCCAGCAATGAGATGGACCAATACAATAACAGCAGCTTTGGATGCCAGTCTATCTAGAATGAGCCTCCTGAGTGAAGACTGAATACAGTTTAGGACAACTATCCAGAGGATCATCATGAATTGACACCGACTCAACGGCCCTTAACAACACTAACAAATACCTTTAGTAAAAGAACCCCGTAGTTAAGAGTTCATGTATTAATAGATTTCTCCCACATTGTGCCTGTTTAGTTAATACATAAGAGTTGGGGGTTAATTCACCCAAAATCTTCATGGCCTCCAGAAAGCAAATAGGAAATAAGAAGTTTTGTCAAATGGCAATGGCAAGGATAATTTATAAAAACTCTTCTTTAATGGTATTTACTTTAAACCAGGGCTTTCTTGAGAAGGTACATGGTGGTATAGAATACCAGCACATTTTTTATTGCCTGCTAGAATTGACCCATGGTCCTCATGTATTAATGAAAGAGCCCTGCGTTTCAGTACCAGCACCTTTTTTTCCTAGAAGAAGTGCACTGCTTTAAACCCTATTCTTCATGGGGAACCTTAGCACCAGGGCAAGGTCCAGGATTATTGTGAGGAGCCCTATGCCAACAGCAAGGTCCAAACAGGAACATCATTCAAGGGATGGAGGGGCCTTGAAGATTTCACATCAGGAGAAACAGAGCTGCTGCCGAACCAGAAGGCAAAAGTATCCTTAGGTCCCATCTCACAGGTACCTCCCCTGCCTCCAAAGGACCCAGTTGTTGATGCAAGTTTTCTGAGTCGCTGATGACAGAAGGAGCTGGAAGATCTCTCGGTCCCAGAAGAATGCAGCAGGTAACAGCAGGAACAAGGGACAAATCCATAGTGAAATTTTGGCCACTGTAAGGTGCTTGAGTATTTGTAATAAGTGAAATAGCTATCAAAATCAATAAACTCCTGTGGCCTTTGCCTTTATGCTATCTAGGGGTGTGCACTGCATTTTTTTTTTTTCATTTCTATAAAATGAAGCAAATGAAAAAATCAAACTTTCCCTCCCAAAAAGAAAAAGAAACAAGTTAAAAAGTACAAATCTGCTGTAACACAATATTGTGTTTCCCTTCTCCCACATTCGCGCAGAGTAAGGCATGCCTGTCTGTCTCACAGTAAAGCGTGCATCTCAAAGAGGCAGGGGATGTGTGACTGGGTGGTCATGGGGCTGATGATGTATCCGCTGTGTGTGAGATATAATGCTATGATGTTAACCCGTTTTGGACAGCTCGCATATTCTTTCTCTGTTCTGGATGATTTATTAGATTTGTTACACTCAAACAACTATGAAATACCGACAATAATAAAAAATATTAAAACTTTGCAGAAAATAGAAGTTTCACATAGTGTACGTTTTTCATACACTGGTCCAATATAGTATATTGTCCGTCTTCAGAAAAGATAGGATTCAGTTCCAATATTCATTGACATAAACATACTGTATGATACTATTGAAACTGCAGTTTTCATTTAAAACACTTTATTATGATATAATATAGTTTGTCAACAGTCCATTCTGACGGCAGAATATGATACACGTGAAAACACTTCTGATGCAGTGCATCGATATTGCACCATTGAAACACCTAGAACAGAATGCTTGACAGCAATTAGTTTTGACAGCATATTAGCCCAGCGTATGAAAAACATACAAGGCCGATATACGCACCAATAACTCTGACACTAAGTAACTTACAGTTATCTAAACCTATTTTCTAAAGTCTACAAATGCTGTAATAGCTACTATTTTGTAAATAAAACTATTATAAGCTACTATTTTTTGTGATCTTTTTATGTTGAGCCGTCAGTACCATCAAAATCAGCAAACTTCGAATACCTATTAAACTAACTAGATCTCAGATAAAAAATCTGTATATAACGCTTTTTGACATAACGATAATAGCTAAACATAGTTCCATTGAATTTATAACCATTAATTAGTAAACAGTTGAGTAGTAAGTATGGAAACCTTATGTCTGTAAAACATACGCTGGTCCAAAACGGGTTAATATCTATTTCCCTGAGGACAGTTTATCTGTAAATCTGATAGAAACGAGGCCATGCCTATGTACCTGAATGTAAACTCTCCTGGAAAGGTGTAAGCTAAATTGAAATAAGTAAGATAGCTCTATGAAAGTGTGTGTTGTATGGCTGTGGGCATGTAAGCTTCTCTCTCTGTTTTCCCCGTTTTCCTCTCCTCATTTCCGGTCCCTCCCAGCTTCTTGAACTATTTCTCCTCTCTACCCTTCAATATGCTCCTTCCCTTCAACCCAGCCATGTACACTCTCCGCTTTCCCTGCCACTCACCTTTCACTCACTCTCTTCTGCTTTCCTTTCATGCACCCTCTCTTCTGTATTCCTCCTATAACCCCACCCCTTCTCTTAATGTACTGCCCCCTCAATGGCTCTTGCCTTTATTCTGTAACTCTGTGCTTGTGCCAGTGGAACCTGCAGAATCCCACCTAGACTTAAACTGCAGGACTTCAGGAATCCTACCAGCACTTTAAGGGTCAAGCTCCTTTTCTTGTGCCAGTGTTGATCTTTGTACCATGTGGAGTTCGTGTTAACTTTTGTTAACTTAAGAATTCTTTAACACATACAGTTTGAACAGGGGTGGCTAAATTTTTCCCACAGCTGTATTTGATTCAGCCGGAATAGGTACCCAACAATAGTACCTAGGTCATAGAAACATCGATAAATACCGATTTTCCATCCCAATGGGATCCTGGGACTCCTATCAGCTCATTATAAGCACTGCTCCTTTCTTCCATGCTGACAGAATCCCGGGACTCCCACCAACTTTTTAAACCTGGAATGGTGCCTTATACATCTGTTTGTTTGTGCAACAGCTAGAGCAGACTCTTGACACTAGGCACTATTGCTTAAGTGACGTGTGTAAGCAGCCCAAGCTTTCCTTAACAACCATATGTGCTGCAGGCAGCTGGATGGGGGATGTGTAAGGATATGTTATATGGACTGTAATTTTGAGACTAGGCACAGAACAGTGGGTTGGAGAGATGGTGTGAAACTATGCTGGAAATAGAGGTGCTGGGGAAGGAGTAAGAGAGGAAATGGCTGATCTGTGAAGGGATGATAGAAGGTGGAAATAAAGGAGTTGTAGAGCAGGTGATAGGTGATATAGGAATCTAAGTAGGGGATAAGAGACAGAAGAAATGGCTGGAGGCCAACGTGGGATGATGAGCAACAGGGAAGGAGCTGAGGCTGATGCGGTGATAAGAAGCAGAGGAAGGTATGTAAAGGCTGGGGACATGGTTGAGTACAAAGGATTGAACATTGGGTTCTAAGGAGAGTGAAAGAAGGGGAACAGATGCTGGGAAAGGAGTGGAGACAGAAGGGACTGGATTGACTGGGGAGGAGTTAGAGTGGAAGATGGAAATTATTAGGTAAATAAGAGATGAAGAAAGGGAGATTGAGGACTGAAGGGGAGAGAGGAAGAATAAAAGGAGAGGTGAAATCTATCTATGAATGGATAGAGAGGCACAGAAAAGAGAAATGGAGAACAAAATTACATCTATGTCGGAGACAAAGATAGATAAGAGAGAAGAAATTAAAAAAGGAGACTTTGGAAAAGGAGTTAGCAGAAAAACCACAGGAAAACAGAAAGAGATTTGGACTAGGCCAACTAGGAAAATAACTTGCACATATAACAGTGGTAACAGAATTTTATTTTCAGTTTTTAGAGATTAGAACATATCAATTTTGGGAATATGCATGTCTTAAATCTTTGTATTTTGCTGAGTATAAGGGGAAATATATTTCTCATGTGTTGTACTGCTCATAGAGACTCTTGTTTTCAGGGTTTGCATTTCTAATTTTTGTTCCTTTATTCTGTAATTGGTGAGAGATTGCTTTCTGTTCTGTGGGTGTGACCAAGGTATGAGGTATTCTGCTAGCATAGAATTTGTGTGGGGATCTTTAGAACTCTGACATGTTCAGTTTTTCCAATAGGTGTATTGGTGTCCTACAGCAGTAGTGTTGCTTTTTCAAAGGTACATTTCTTGCTATTGGTGTCTGAGAATTTATATTATATTATTGTAAGGTTTACTTGATAGGTTCTGAATAGCTTACTTGCAGGGATTTTGTGTTGCTGTTACTGAAGCAATACCCGAATTTCAATATATATATTTTTTTGTTTGACAAGCAATAAGGGGAAAATTCTAACTCAGCTCTGTATAGATTCCAGAATACGTGAAAAAAAAGAGGAAAAAACCCTCTTAATGCTATAAATTTGTCTACTATTCAACCACATATTGAAAAACTATACACAGCATATCCATGACACTAGCTAAGGCTATCTTCCAATAATAGTGTTTTTCCTTCCTTTAAAGAGAAGAACCAAAGAATGTCCTCATCCACTTTTTTCAGATTAGAAATTTTCTCTTTATAAGTCCACAAATTTGGTGTTTTGCTGATTTAAAAAGGATTTTTTTTCTGAGATATCCTTCTAAATGTTTTCCTAAAATTATTAATGTCCAATATGTTTTTTGACTCAAAATATTTGAAAGATTTTCTTCAAAAAACGTTTGTCTTGTGGTCACCTAGGGCATGGTTGGTGATCCAGAGATTACTAAAGGAATATTTAGTTTAATAGGATTAAATTGAAGTTTAGTTACTCTCTCGTTGTTTTATTTCCCATTTTTATCCTGTGATAGGTTTCCCCTCAACTGTTTGTGATCTTGATAGAGAATATGTTGGAGGGGAGATGTCCTTATTGTTAGTTTATTATTGTATATTATATAAGGTGATTACAAGGTGTGATCAAAAAGTATTGAGACTTGTTGGGTAGCTATATGGGTATGTTGCACCACGATGCTATTAAGCATGTAATGACCTAATTATATGCTCTGCATATGCAGAGTATAGCATGGCTGTAGCACACCTGTTTTTTTTTAATCACATGATGTTTGGTATCGTGTAAAAGCACTTCGTCAGATTTACGATGAGTGAAAAAATTGAACAGTGCATTTTCATTAAATTCTGCCAGAAACTTTGGAGATTCGTGCAAAGAGACTTATGACAAGTTATAGCAAGTGTATAGCGATGACTGCATGAGTCATGCTCAAGTTTATGACTGGTACAAACGTTTCCAAGAGGGCCACCAAAGTGTTGACAGTGATGAACGTTCTGGAAGGCCATCTACAAGCAGGAATGAAGACAAAGTTGAAGCAGTGTGTGCCGCAATATGCTCAAATCGTCGATTGACTATCAGGGAGCTTGTTGAGGACATGGACATCAGTTTTGGGTTGGTACAGTCTATTCTTAATGTTGATTGGGGGATGAGACGTGTATCTGCAAAAGTCATGTCAAAACTCCTGTCCCCTGACCAAAAAGAAGATCGACTGTCTGCAGCCAGGGAGTTGTTGGAATGCATTGAAAATGACTCAGATTTCATGAAAAAGGTTATTGCTGGTGATGAATAATGGGTTTATGGTTATGATCCGGAAACTAAGACTCAATCCTCACAATGGAAGACTCCAAACTCTCCCAAACCCAAGAAAGCCCATCAGGTGAGGAGCAATGTCTAGGGAATACTCACAGTTTTCTTTGATTACCAGGATATTGTTCATCATGAGTATGCTCCAAAAGGCCAAACCATCAATAAGGAGTATTACGTCCAAGTTCTGACTCATTTGAGAGATGCAGCTCATTGTAAGAGGCCAGAGCTGCACAGGAATGGTGAATGGTTGCTTCATTACAATAACACCTCAGCTCATGCATCATATCTGCCGGGCCATCAACACCTCCCCTCCCCTGCTCCTGCCCTATCGGGGCAGTGGGAGCACGTTCCAGCTCCTGCCCTATCGGGGCAGTGGGAGCCCATTCCAGCCGCCGGCAGAGGAGGATAAAAGCGGCGCCCCTGCACTAGGAGCGCCGCTGCCGGGCCATCAACACCTCCCCTCCCCTGCTCCTGCCCTATCGGGGCAGTGGGAGCACGTTCCAACTCCTGCCCTATCGGGGCAGTGGGAGCCCGTTCCAGCCGCTGGCAGAGGAGGATAAAAGCGGCACCCCTGCACTAGGAGCGCCGCTGCCGGGCCATCAACACCTCCCCTCCCCTGCTCCTGCCCTATCGGGGCAGTGGGAGCACGTTCCAGCTCCTGCCCTATCGGGGCAGTGGGAGCCCGTTCCAGCCGCCGGCAGGGGAGGATAAAAGCGGCGCCCCTGCACTAGGAGCGCCGCTGCCGGGCCATCAACACCTCCCCTCCCCTGCTCCTGCCCTATCGGGGCAGTGGGAGCACGTTCCAACTCCTGCCCTATCGGGGCAGTGGGAGCCTGTTCCAGCCGCCGGCAGAGGAGGATAAAAGCGGCACCCCTGCACTAGGAGCGCCGCTGCCGGGCCATCAACACCTCCCCTCCCCTGCTCCTGCCCTATCGGGGCAGTGGGAGCACGTTCCAGCTCCTGCCCTATCGGGGCAGTGGGAGCCCGTTCCAGCCGCTGGCAGAGGAGGATAAAAGCGGCACCCCTGCACTAGGAGCGCCGCTGCCGGGCCATCAACACCTCCCCTCCCCTGCTCCTGCCCTATCGGGGCAGTGGGAGCACGTTCCAGCTCCTGCCCTATCGGGGCAGTGGGAGCCCGTTCCAGCCGCCGGCAGGGGAGGATAAAAGCGGCGCCCCTGCACTAGGAGCGCCGCTGCCGGGCCATCAACACCTCCCCTCCCCTGCTCCTGCCCTATCGGGGCAGTGGGAGCACGTTCCAACTCCTGCCCTATCGGGGCAGTGGGAGCCTGTTCCAGCCGCCGGCAGAGGAGGATAAAAGCAGCACCCCTGCACTAGGAGCGCCGCTGCCGGGCCATCAACACCTCCCCTCCCCTGCTCCTGCCCTATCGGGGCAGTGGGAGCACGTTCCAGCTCCTGCCCTATCGGGGCAGTGGGAGCCCGTTCCAGCCGCCGGCAGGGGAGGATAAAAGCGGCGCCCCTGCACTAGGAGCGCCGCTGCCGGGCCATCAACACCTCCCCTCCCCTGCTCCTGCCCTATCGGGGCAGTGGGAGCACGTTCCAACTCCTGCCCTATCGGGGCAGTGGGAGCCTGTTCCAGCCGCCGGCAGAGGAGGATAAAAGCAGCACCCCTGCACTAGGAGCGCCGCTGCCGGGCCATCAACACCTCCCCTCCCCTGCTCCTGCCCTATCGGGGCAGTGGGAGCACGTTCCAGCTCCTGCCCTATCGGGGCAGTGGGAGCCCGTTCCAGCCGCCGGCAGGGGAGGATAAAAGCGGCACCCCTGCACTAGGAGCGCCGCTGCCGGCCATCAACACCTCACCTCCCCTGCTCCTGCCCTATCGGGGCAGTGGGAGCACGTTCCAACTCCTGCCCTATCGGGGCAGTGGGAGCCTGTTCCAGCCGCCGGCAGAGGAGGATAAAAGCAGCACCCCTGCACTAGGAGCGCCGCTGCCGGGCCATCAACACCTCCCCTCCCCTGCTCCTGCCCTATCGGGGCAGTGGGAGCACGTTCCAGCTCCTGCCCTATCGGGGCAGTGGGAGCCCGTTCCAGCCGCTGGCAGGGGAGGATAAAAGCGGCGCCCCTGCAGGGCGCGCCCGTGCCTGGCGGGCCCGCGCCTGAGGGCCTCGCCAGAGGGCCCTTTGGCGTGGCCCTTAGGCGCGGCACGAAGGCGAGCAGAAGGAAACAACAAAAGAAACAGCAACGCCGACAGCATCACCGCAGAACCCAACAAGGAGCAGACCGAGGCGAAGGACGTCAGAACCGCAAGTAAAATTCTCACAGAACATCATACATTTCCCACCACCAAACTCTCACTTCCACTACCCACACCCTAATAGATCCGGCTCTCCCTCCACGGGACAGGCTCCCGCACCAAGGCACCCTACGCAGATCCGGCTCTCCCCCCACGGGACAGGCTCCCTCCACGGGACAGGCTCCCGCACCAAGGCACCCTACGCAGATCCGGATCTCCCTCCACGGGACAGGCTCCCGCACCAAGGCATCCTACGCAGATCCGGCTCTTCCTCCAAGGGACAGGCTCCCTCCTTGGGACAGGCTCCCGCACCAAGGCACCCTACGCAGATCCGGCTCTCCCCCCACGGAACAGGCTCCCTCCACGGGATAGGCTCCCGCACCTACGCAGATCCGGCTCTCCCTCCACGGGACAGGCTCCCTCCACGGGACAGGCTCCCGCACCAAGACACCCTACGCAGATCCGGCTCTCCCTCCAAGGGACAGGCTCCCTCCACGGGACAGACTCACGCACCAAGTTCAGCTCTCCCCAGGCGGACAACATCCGAAGACTCAAGAAAACAGACATCACCCTAACAGAACATCACAAAAAAAACAACATGCACGCCACATACTTCCTACCACTCTACCTACTCGTCACACAACTCCTCCCACCAACCACACACCTCCACTACCCACAAGCAAACACAACATGGCACCCTCCAACTGCATTGCCATATCTAGAACCACAGCACACACACAAAGAGACACTCAGAACTCACCAGGCAAAGCGACCAAACAGACACAAGCCAAACCCCCACACCTGCACAAAGGAAGCACATGTAACAGCAACCTCATCAACAAGGACAACAACGATTGAGCTCATAAACGCCAGATCCGTCTGCAACAAGATACACACTATTGTAGACCACATAGAAGAGCGCCAGCCCGACATAATATGCATCACAGAGACATGGCTCAACCCTACCGACAACGTACTACTCAACCAACTAGTACCGGACAACTACTCAGCGTACAACTGCCCACGCACCCACAAGCGTAGAGGAGGAGTCCTGATAATAGCGAAAACAAAACTAAAGTTCAAGACACTGAGCTTCACCGATACACAGCAATGTAACACAATTAGCATCAAGAACAAGAACATTGCAATCTGCCTAACCTACAGAGCACCCAGAGCTCCACCCGACGAACTAGCCCTCACACTCGAAGAAGCCTGTGCCATAACAACAAACAACAAACCAGCGCTACTGATTGGAGACTTCAACCTCAAGTCCACCAATGCCAAAGACGCAGAGGCCTTCCTGCAAGCAATGAACTCACTTCAATTCACACAGATAGTCAATGCTCCAACGCACAGACATGGATCATCCCCAGACCTCATCTTCGCATCCAATTACCTAACATCAAGAGACCTAATTTCGCCACCCACCATTACCCCAGTGCCATGGTCTGACCATTACTTAATCGAGACAAAGCTGCAATCTCAAGAGGACCAGACAAACGAAAGAGCTAGCATCTCACACACACAAAGACGATTCAAGCATTTCGACAGGGACGAATTCATACAAGACACAATACAACACTTGAACATTACTACAGACGACCTGGAGGAACAAGTTTCCAGCTGGAACAGCATTTTAGCTAACGCCGCCAAACCATCTGGCGGCGGGACCGAGAAACAACACCACAACAAGAGACAAAACAAACCATGGTACTCAGCAAAAATACGACAGGAAAAGAGGGAGCTCAGGAAGATTGAACGGAGATGGAAGA
This sequence comes from Ichthyophis bannanicus, assembly GCA_033557465.1. Taxonomy (NCBI): domain Eukaryota; kingdom Metazoa; phylum Chordata; class Amphibia; order Gymnophiona; family Ichthyophiidae; genus Ichthyophis; species Ichthyophis bannanicus. Next base: position 71,055,839 of record CM066046.1, on the reverse strand, counting down.
AAAACAAAGCAACTGCCGACCAACATCTTTACCTAACAAAGCAAAAATAATACAACGAACACATCAACCAATCAAAGAGGGAATTCCACACAAACATGATAAATACTTCCATCAACAAACCCAGAGAGCTTTTCGAAATAGTAAAGATCCTCACAAAAGAGCAAACAACAGAAGGGGAAGTACAAGTTGATCCACAGGAATTCGCCGACCACATCAAAAACAAATTTCACTCCACAAAGCGAACAACACCTAGTGGGACCACCAGGACGGACGTACACCCCAGAACCTGGGGCACATTCTACTCACCCTCAACAGAACAGATATCCCACATCATTTCTACAATCAATACAAGCACTGCTCCTACAGACCCGTGTCATGGGTCAAAGCCACCAAATCCAGCCTCATCCCCACCATACATAAAATGGTACACAACTCGCTCACTCAAGGAATCATGCCAAAGCAACTAAAGCTTGCCTCAGTAAGACCAATCGCAAAGAAAACAACTCTCGACAAAAAAGATCCAGCAGCATACCGACCAATCTCCAGCATACCCTTCCTCGCAAAAATCATCGAAAAAACGGTTCAACTACAACTTCAGGAACACATCGACAAACACAAAACACTCGATGACAACCAACATGGATTTCGGCCCAACCATGGAGTCGAAACGCTACTGATCTACCTCTTCGACAGCATCCTAAGAATAATTGACAACACCAGGAATGGAATCATAATGATCTTCATTGACATCTCCTCAGCCTTCGACACAGTAGACCACAACACGCTCCTGGAAAGACTAAAGAACACTGGTATACACGGTATCACATTGAAATGGTTCCACTCATACCTAACCGAAAGACAACTACAGGTCAAGTTGGGACACAACACCTCCCGACCCATAAACGTCCAACAAGGAGTACCTCAAGGATCCGCACTCTCAGCACTCCTATTTAACATCTACATCCAACCAATATGCAACATCATTTATTTATTTATTTATTTATTTATTTAACATTTCTTATATACCGCGCTATTTGTCATCAGCGCGGTTTACATCAAAACAATAGAACACTTGACCAGATACATTGGCCGTCGTTTACATAAAACGGGGAGTTAACATGGAGGAGAACTTGGGGAACTATTTACATTCATGAAAGAGAACAACATTCAATACACAATATATGCAGACGACATCATGATATACACCCCGATATCAATCGACAACCCGGACTTCTCCAAGATAACAGACTGCCTCACCCAAATGGCGAGTTGGTGTCAAAACAACAACCTCGCAATAAACTACAAGACCGAAGCTTTAATCATCACTCGGAACCAAAGCTTCATACACCCACCAAATATAAAGATACAAAGCACTACTATACCAATAAGATCAGAAGTGAGATACCTCGGAGTTACTCTGGACAATAAACTCAATCTCAAGCCACACATAAACAAAACAATCCAAAAAGCCTACTACAAGATGCGAATCATCAGGAGACTGAAACTGCTCCTCGCCCCAGAACACTTCCGTACCGTCTGTCAAGCACTGATAACCCCACTACTGGACTTCTGCAATCCGATATACCTTGGACTACCGAAACAAGCCCTCAAACCACTCCAACTGGCACAAAACACTGCAGCACGAATCATATCAGGAACCGCACGACAGGAGCACATCACACCCACCTTAAAGGACTTACACTGGCTTCCAATCCGTGCACGCATCAGATACAAAACAATCATAAACCTATTTAAGATAAAACAGCACACATCAGCCAACAGCCTGCACACCCTCATACAACCAGACACCAGCACACGTCCCAGAAGAAAACATACACACAACCGAGTCAGCACCCCAAGTGAATACAAACACACACGCAAGGACACAACAGACAGAGCACTCTCCATGGCCGCTCCAACAATATGGAACAAACTACCGGACGATCTGAGGGCTACTACAGACCTCAAGGACTTTAGAAAACAGCTGAAAACCATGCTGTTCATAGAACACTATGGACACATCACATAACCTCAGAAAATGTATAACAGCACATGATACCGCCTAAACAATGTATGTATGGAATATGTTTTTTGCACCACTGTATATAGCCCACTCTGTACATAGCTCATACCAATCCAGCACACAATACAACACACACTCAACTTCACCCTCACTGCATGTATAACACACTCACTTTACTCGATTGTTTGCTGTGATACCACCTTGATTATTAAGATAAGGCGGTTTAGAAATACTGTTAAATAAAATAAATAAAATAAATCTTGTCCAGCAGTTCCTGGCCAAATACCAAATCGAGCAAGTCCATCAGCCTCTGTACTCACCTGACCTAGCACCCTGTAACTTTTTCTTGTTTCCAAAACTGAAATTACCACTGTAAGGAAGAAGATTTGACGACTTGGGGGCCATTAAGCAAAGTTTGACATAGCAGCTTCAGAGCATAACAAGAGAGGAATTTCAAAATTGTTTCCAGCAGTGGCAGCAACACTGGAGCAAGTGTGATTTATCTTAAGGGGACTGCTTTGAAGGAGACTGAGTGCGATAACTGTCAGTGTTATACTATTTGTGTTATTGTACAAGTCTCGATACTTTTTGACCACACTTTGTATTGCCACTCAGTAGCTGTACAGCTGTTCTAGTTCTGTGCAAGAAGTGATTCTTGTATTTTTCTTTAAAATTTCAATAATAATTAAATTTAAAAAAAGAAAAAGCCAAGAGCGTTACTTTTCATAACATTGTCAGCCTACTGACCAATATTAGTACTTGATGAAAGGTAAAATAATAGTTTCAAATCTGCTAACAGCACATTTATGCAATTAGGGGTATAAGAGGATGTTCTAGCTTCAGTAAACCACTGTTCTGCCATTTCTGTGCATGTTCTTTAATATGGTATGCCATTTCTTGTAATCGCCCTTTTGATCTTGTGGCACTAATGCAGTTCATATTAAATAAATCATCACTTATGTACTTGGTTTCAGTAGGTTTGATAGCTTTAGATCCCTAAGTGTGCTCCATTTATTTCTGTTGTCAGCTACTGGATACCTTATTTCTAGTCCTATAAAACCATGGCAAAAGTACTTGTTGTCGGATGAAACATTTCTTGCTGGATGGATTTTGCCCCCTTTTTACTTTATTGTTCTAGGATGTACAGGCAAAAAGCTGTGGAATATTCCTACAAGGCGATCTTATTTTGCCTGTTGCCTACCACCTTTATATTCGTACAACTCATTTGCCAGTTTGCCCACCTTGCTTCCATCCATAAGCAGATTTCAGTCCAAAGACACAAAAGGGGGTTGCATCAGCGCTTCATAAACCGAAGTCTATGTACGTGCCCTATTGTTTTCTCTGTGTTTGTGTGTGCATACGCACACTCTCTCTAAGTAAAGCGACTGTCCAAGTCATTCCAGAGTTCTCGTGGCTTACCTATGGCAATTCCGTTGGTTCTAAGTCCACAGTCAAGAATAGATAGCCACAGATTTTTAGTGAATGGTGCATAACTATTGACAGAGTCCTAGAAATGCAATATATTATCCCTTTAACTCAGATCTTGTGATGTAATATGAAACGGGAAGTGCTATGTATAAGGTCTGTTAATTTGTCAGTAGATAGCAAAAGATATAGTGTATTTCATTGTTACTGTGAACATTACTTAGATTAAAGAAACAAAGCAAAGAATCAGAAAAAATGTTAGCAAAATGATAAAAACAGAAGAAAAACTACCAGAGCAGTGACTATTCAAGTGTAAATACAAAAGTGAAATAATTAGATCTTGCAGAATAAAATCTTCACTGGAACACTGACCTTTTGATAGACAAATAGCTCTCAGTACGTTATGGTAGTGCAGAATTCTACTAAGCATAATGGTCCTGGAGAAAACTGGGACCTTTGGTTTGATACCTTTTCCGAGATTAAAAAAACAGATGTTGTAGTGCATGAGGTTTCAAGACCACATAGTTTCCTTCGGATCTGAAAAGGGGCCTTTGTTGTTTTAAACTCATATTCTACAGTTAGTAGACTGTGATATTTTTATTGGACTAAGTTCATTCAGACCTGAATCGTGAGATGGCTTGAACCATCCAGTGGAAAGAAGTTATTTTTAAGTTTCTGTCATAAATGTTTATGGACATCCTTGAAACTAGTTCTTTTTGAAAATCTATATTCAGATATCAAACTGCAGATGCTTTGGGCTTTTGAAGATGATAAAATTGTGTTGTTTTTTTAGAGGGGGAGTAGGAATATTTTGTAAATCTTTTTTTGCAGTTGAATAGCTAGCTTCTGTACAATGTCCCTCTTCTAAAAGTTTCTACAGGCTGTGAGTGTTTCTTAACGTCATACTTACTTGTAAATTTTTTATCATCTTGCTAGACCAGTCCAGACGAGTGGGTTATGCTCCCCAGCCAGCAGGTAAAGGCAGATCTGAGCAATTTTCAGTAATGTCATTACTTGATATATCCTTTGGTGCAGCACTGAGAGAAGCCAATATTGTCTGCCTCCAGCAAGTGGCAATGTGCATGGACTGGTATTACTACTACTACTACGATTCATTTGTATAGTGGTACAGCAGTGAAAGACAGGCCTGACTCTTCTCCCACACTGCCTTGGATTGAGTCATGAAGAGCCCAACAGCTCGGAGCCCGAGAATGCCCATGTCTCCTGGAGCAGACAGCTGCCCTGTGCCCATGCCGTTTCCGTTTCCTATGGGTTACAAGTCCTGGTGATGGGCTTGAACAGGAGAGCCTCACAGAACCTCTGGGGGAGGGGAGTCAGTAAGCTGGGCCCAGGCACTATTTTCCTCTTGCTATCCTGATAAGCTCTTCGCCCTTTTTTTCCGCCATATCTATTTTTGTGGGGGGTTTTCTAAGTTCCTTTTTCCCCATTGATTTCAATAGCAGGTAGTTGGCTCTCCAGGTCCCTGTGGGCGTCTATGACCTCCCAAATACGGTTTCCCTGGTTGGTCCAACAAGCCTTTGGATTCCCTTTTTTCATGTTTTGTTTTTCTCTGAGGGGGATTTGGGGCTTGGCCCCATACCCTTGTTGACCCAGGGCCTCTGAGTGCTCTTATCATAAGTGGCAAGAGAGGTCACAGACCTTGCTGCACCCTGTGAGCCCAGGTTTTTTCTGTGAGGGTTGGTTGAATGGTTCGAGGGCAGATTCAACCATCAGAAAGTAAGTTGGAGGAGTGCTTCCCCTAGAGACAAAGTAGGATTCCTAAAGAATCTGCCTTTTTCCTTGGCTAGGCCCTATTTATGTCAGCACAGGATGTTACAGCTGCTCCACAGGCTGACAAGCTGGCCTGCAGAAGCGGTTAGCATGCAGTTCCCTTTACAACTTCTCCATAATCCTACATGGTAGTGCAAGTCCTTTTAGGGTAAAAAGCCCTGAATTGGGTCCCTAGGGGACGGCCAAGGCGAGCTGGGTTATCCCTTTAGTCCCATAGGGCAGAAGTCTGCTTCATGATGGTGATTAAGCACATGACTGTCCCACTAATGGGAGGTGCTACGGGTGGGAAAATCTTGGTTGAAGGTCAAAGTCTTACAAAGGCCAGAGCTGTGTGAACGCCTGCATTTTATCCTCAGAGGAGGGCACCACCATCTGCTGGTGGCTCTGATCATAAGGATATAGCCCATTGCTCCTAAAGTTAAAAATGTGTTAATGAGAATATCTGACTTGGAAAAGGATCAATTCATCATTTATCCCAGTCTTCTTCCAAAGACTAGGAGCTTGCAGCGTCCCACCTGGGTGGTTGCTGTTAGCTAATGTTAATGCAAAGAGTCTGCCAGCACCATGGCAGTGGTAGTATGGGTCAATTATGAGTGCTGACTTTATTCCAATGAGGGCTCCATTCTCTGATGGAGCAGTTCCCTTTAAGGGTTGCTTTCTCTGAAAGCAGAGAAGCTCACCCACAGAGACACCTGGAAAACAGGCAGAGAATGGCCAAGGACCTTCTAAGGCCCTACATAAAGCCTGGAGCTGCCTCTGGAGAAAGAGAGTCCCGTGAGGCCTCCGTTGTTGTAGGGGTAGTTCTGGCAGAGTGTCCAGTGGACCTAGGTTGCCTCCAGTGGATCTTAGAAGCCTGTAATTCACCAGAGTGGATGCTGACATTTCCTCCTGAGGTGTAGCTGGTTGGGGTGTATCTCAGTCTGTTTCTGTGGAGTGTATCCATACCATGTTCAATTAGTGGGTTTCAAGGTCTTTTGGCAGGAGTGGAGTAGTCAGCTCCTTCAACAGGCTGCCTTTCCTCAGTCATAGTAATATAGTAAATGATGGCAGATAGAGACCAGCACAGTCCATCTAATCTGCCCAGTAAGGTGGCTACAGTTGTAGAGCTGCACCTGCCGCTCTGTGCAGATTACTCTCCCTCTATGCCTTTACAGGTTTTGGTAGCTGGATATATCTCTAGGATCTCGTCTCAGTGTGGGCAAACCTATTATCAGAGCTTTTGCAAAAGACCCACCCATCCTCTTCTGGGCAAGAAATTCTTGAAATAATAAATGCATTCTGGGAATTAAACCTCCCCAAATTCATCAAAAAAATTCCATAGTAAAGCCATTCGAACTGGGAGCTTCTCCAGGGCCAAGCAGGAATCAATCCTCACATATGGGTGTCATCGGCGCCGATGAAGCCCCAGCGGAGCATTTCCCCAGCTCTCCATGAAAGCCTTTGGGAATGCTGGCACGCATGCGCAGTTCCCTTCCCATCTAAAGGTGCCATCTTACCTCAGTCTCTTTTTTTCCGAGAAGCCCATCAGACATGTGTCCTGTTCTCCCGGATAAAAGTGATTTTTTCTTCGGCGATTTTTCGCTATTTTTTCTCCGGTTCGACGCTGGGTTCGGTACACCGGTATCGAGCCCGTTTATTTCTTTTTCGGTTTTTGCCCTTCGTGGCTGGCGTTCGTGCCCTTTTTTCGTTTTTTCCCTGGAAGGCCGGTCTTTTGACCTCGCAGGGGCTCTTTTTTCCCCGATGGCTTCCAGTGGTTTCAAAAAGTGTGATTGGTGTAAGAAACTTATGTCTCTCACCGACACACACGACTGCTGCCTTCGGTGCCTCGGCCCTGACCACGACCCCAAGTCGTGTGGGCCATGTGGGAGGATGTCTTCCTAGGCACTCAAAGGTCGACAGCATCAGAAGGAAAGGTTTTTCTCGGACTCTGCCTCCGGCCGAGCCCAGACCTCGTCCGAGGCCTCGACATCTCGGGATTCCGATCCCGAGCGCCGTCGAAGCTCCTCGGACAGGGGGTCCCCCAACCGGGAACGCAAGAGGAAGAAGCGGCTCACGAGGGCGGCGTCAGAGGAGGTCCCTGGACCCTCGAGGGCCAGGTCTAAGACCCCCGACCGCCGTCCCGGGCCCGTGGACCAAGAGAAGCCTGCCAAAGTTCCTCGCGTGGAGCCAGAGTCTGCTGGACACGTAAGCCCCGTAGTCCTCGTGGACTCTTCTCCCAGAGAGCCGACGTCGGGCCCAGCGCCGCCGGGGCCCAAGTCGGTGGCTGCTGCGTCTTCCGAGCTGAGTCTCAGGATGACAGCCTTGGAGTTCAGATTGTCTGCCTTCATGGAGCAGCAGCGGGCACTGATGGCCAGCCTGTCTGGCGCATCTGCACCGACCACCGGGACGTCGACTTCGAAGTCAACCCCGGAGACCGAGCCGATACTCGAGACCCTCGTGGCTCGAAGTCGTCCTTGGTCGAGGTCTCCCTCGACCTCCCGTTCGGGACTGAGGGTGTCGACGCCGGTGCCCCTGGCGTCGGGGCAGGTGCCTCGGGGCACCGTGGGGTCGGACCCTGACTCCTCCTCGGATGAGTCCGCCTGGGAGACGGAGGACGAGGAGTCTCCCGATACTTTTAAGACTCGGTGTGTCCCGTTGGACTCACCGCAGTCTGAGCCCCGGAGTAGATCCCCTCCGGAGGACACTAGGTTTATGTTTATTAAAACTTTATATACCGCCCAATACAATTAGCATCTGGGCAGTTCACAATACATAAAAACAATTAAAATTGCTAAAAGAGAGAGAGAACTGCGAAAAAGAGCCAGAAAAAGAACGCCATAAAATCAAAGAAAAGGGATAGAAACAGAGATACAGAGTGGGGGTAAAGACGGGTAACAAAGGGTAGACAACAACAACATAGAGAAAAATGTAAGACAGGGGCAGGGGTTTGCTGTCAAAGGCCTAGTGAGGGGAGGAGGATGGGGTCGGGAAAGGAAGGTTAAAGGCAGAACAAAAAAGATGGGTTTTGAGGGTGGCTTTGAAGGATGGGTAGGAGGTTTCGAGACGTAGAAAGGGGGGAAGGGAGTTCCAGAGCCTTGGACCAAGAAAAAAGAAAGCGGAAGACCGGGTGGATTCTAGGTGTGCTTGGGAGGGGGAGGGTAGGAACATACGGTTGGCATGAATAGAGCGGAGAGAACGGTGAGGGGTGTGAAGGTGAACCTGGCTGGCAAGATACAGGGGGGTACCTGAGTGGATCACCCTGTGGACAAAGATAAGAATTTTAAATTGAACACGAAAGACAACGGGGAGCCAGTGAAAGTGTATTAACAGAGGGGTAACATGATCGAACCGTGAAGCATGAGAAAGGACACGAACAGCAGCATTTTGAACCCGTTGAAGACGATAGATTTGGGATTAGGGGAGACCAGCAAGACAAACATTACAATAGTCAAGACGAGACATAACAAGAGAAATAATGAGAGTAGTCATAGAAGAAACAGTAAGAAAAGGACGTACGGCACGGAGTTGTTTTAGGGAGAAGAAGGAACGTTGGACAATTGAGGAGATATGTTCTTTAAAGGAAAGGGAAGAATCAAGAATCACACCCAAATACCGCAAGGAAGGGACGGTGGGGATGGGTGAAGAAGAAAATAAAGGAGTGAGGATAGGAGTGGGATTGCCGAAGGTGAACCATATAGCTGAGGTTTTTGAAAGATTAATGTGAAGATAATTAGATGAGAGCCAGGAGGCTACAGAAGAGAGACAGGAGTTAAAGGCAGTGATATCGGGTGCAATAGAATCAGTGTGATAAAGCAGAAAGATGTCATCCGTGTAGTAATAGGCAGAAACACCGTGCTGTTGGACAAGGAGGGCAAGAGGGGCCAGGAATACATTAAAGAGAAGAGGGGCGAGAACAGAACCCTGAGGAACACCACAGGGAAGAGGTGTGGAGGGAGAGGACTCTGAACCAGTGTGAACCGAGAAAGTGTGACTGGAGAGAAAAGAGTGAAACCAACGAAGAACCAAGCCAGAAAGACCCGCATCCTGAAGGCGAGATAGTAAAGTGCGGTGATCAACCAGGTCGAAAGCAGCAGAGAGATCCAGAGAAACAGCAAGGGATAGTAGACCACAATCGTGAGCAGAGTGTAAGTCATTAAGGAGGGAGAGGAGAACAGATTCAGTGCTATGGCCTGGACGGAAACCCGATTGACGTGGATGAAGAGTGAGAGAAGCCTCAAGATGGGAGGAGAGCTGAGAAAAAACCAATTTCTCCAAGAGTTTAGAAAGAAAAGGGAGGTTTGAAATAGGACGCCAATTAGAGGGAGAGGAGGGGTCTAGAGAACTCTTTTTGAGGATAGGACGGACAGTGGCATGTTTCCACGGGGAGGGAAAAGTGCCAGAAGAGAGACTAGAGTTGAAAAGCGAGAGAATAAGAGGGGACAGTGCAAGAGAAGGTTCCAACAACCAGGAAGAAGGGATGGGGTCGGCCGGACAGGAGGTTTTACGGGTGGAAGTGAAAGCCTTGGTGAGAATGTCTGCGGTAATGGGCTCAAAAGTGGACCAGCGATGAGAAAGGGGAGGAATGGCGGGAGAAGAAGAGGTAGGAAGAGTAAGGGAGGGGGGCGCTACCAGAGGGGGAGGAGAGAGGGGAGGAAGGACAGGATGGGAAGGATGAGCGGAGGGTTTGGACTTTAGAAACAAAGTATGTAGCCAGGGAGGAAGGATCAGGAGTAGAAAGGGAAGAGGGAGGGATCGAGGAAGAGTGGGGGGCAGAGAGAGAGCGGAGGATGGAATGTAGTTGGCGAGAGGAGTTTGAGGAATGAGTAATGAGGTTAGAGAAATAACACTGTTTGGCAGAGTGGAGAAGGGAACGGTAGTGGCGATGAGCAGAGCGGAAGCAAGAGAGAGTAGAAGGGTTTGGGTGTTTACGCCAGAGACGCTCGGCTCGGCGAAGATACCTACGGTGAAGAAATAGCCCAGAGTGAAACCAAGGGTGATGGGGAGATTGACGAAGGGGACGGAGGGATTGTAGAGGAGCAACAGAATCAAAGGCAGTAGAGAGAGTCGTATACCAAGAATTAGCCTGAGAGTCAGGGGAAAGAAGATGGAAATCTGGTGGAAACAGAGCGTCAGAAGCTGGAAACTGAGAAAGAGTAGCAGGGGTAATACGACGAGATGGACGGGAAGGAGAACCTAAAAGAGAGATCGGGGAAGAGGAAGGACAAGGAAGGGAAAAAAGAAGACAGAAATGATCAGTCCATGGAAGGGGAAGAGAGGATAAGGAGGAGGGAGGAGAGGAGAGAGATCCAGGAAAGATAAGCAGGTCCAAAGAGTGACCAGCAGTGTGGGTAGGGAAGGATACAAGCTGGACAAGTGAAAGGTCAGATAGAAAAGTCAGGAAGTTACGAGCTCGGGAAGTAGAGGGGGAGTCCACATGGATGTTAAAATCACCCAAGATCAAGAGACGAGGAAAAAGAAGAGTGGCTTCTGAGATAGTAGCGAGAAGACTATCCCAGAGCTGAGGAGACAAGGAGGGTGGAGCATAGATGAGGAGAAAGTAAAGAGGGGGAGAGAGACCAAGGCGGAGAAGAAGAGACTCAGGATAATGCTGGGCAGGTGAAGAGAGCTCCTGGAAAGGAAGGGAGGAGCGGTAAAGTAGTGCAGTCCCTCCGCCGCTCCTGCCCCTGCGAGTGGTGGATAACGCAGAATAGCCAGGGGGCAGACAGCGGTTCAGAAGCGGCTCCTCGCCATCCCTTAACCAGGTTTCGGTGAGGAAAAAAGCATCAAGAGCATGTTGAGTGAGAAGGTCGTGAACTAGTACAGTCTTAGAGCGGAGTGAACGACAGTTTAAGAGAGCAAGCTGAAGAAACAAAAGGGACTGGGGGGGAGATAAACCTGAAGAGCGACCAGTACAGTGAATCAGATTGGAGAGGTTCCGAGGAGAAGGATCAGCATAAATAGAGGCAGAAGGGACGGAGGAGCGCCAGTTCCAGTGTACTGGGATAGTTGACATGGCAAGGAGAAACCAAATTAAGAGAGGAAGAAGGAGTACAAGTTTAGAGCCAAAGTGTGACTTACCGCTGGAGACGCTGGATGGGATCCGGGAGGGTGAAACACCAGTGGAGAAGACGAAAGGGAGAAGAGAAAGGCGGGCAGATGTTAGTGCCAGAGTGCTACCTGGCAGCCAAGAAAACTCCGTACTTCCGCCCCTGGAGTCGCCCCAAGGAGCTCGCCCAAGGAGCAGGTCCTGCTTCTTGGTCGCGCTCCTTCGGCGCGCGACTGCGGCGCACGCCCCTGCGGCGCTGCACGCCGCACCGGAGGTGCTTTTAAGCAGGATGGGATCACGGGCGCGGGCGCGTGGTTCTCGGAGTTCGTCCGGGATATGGTCGCTGCCCTGGCTATCCCTGCCGATCCCGAGGAAGAGCCTCGAGCCGAGGAGCTCGATGCTCTACAGTACGACTCTCCTCCGAAGGAGGCCTTTACTGTCCCGGTTCCTCCAATGCTGGAACGGCTCCTCTTCCGGATGTGGGAGGCACCGGCTTTGGCGCCGGTTCTGAGCAAGCGAGTCGATTCCATCTATCGACTCCGCAAAAGCCCTGGTTTCCAGAAAGCACAGCTACCATACCATTCCATGGTTGTGGAATCGGCCATGCATCGTCTGAAGAGTCAGAAGATGCACTCCACGGTGCCCCCCGGCAGGGAGGCCCGCAACCTCAATGGCGTAGGTAGAAAATGCTTCCAGGGGTCTATGCTTGCTTGCCGTGTCCAGTCTTACCAGCTGTACATGGGCATGTACTTGCGAGACCTGGCCAAGGAGTTGGCCGGTTTCTCTGCTGGTCTCTCCGGGGAACCCTTGCAGAGATTTAAGTCCTTGTCCTCATGGATTCGGGAATGCTCAAAGTTCATTTCCTGCACCGCTTACGATGGCTTCGAGGCTTTGGCCCGAGTTGCGGCTGCCGGCATTGCGGCTCGACGCCAGGCGTGGCTTCAGTCATCAGACCTCGAGCCATGGGTTCAGGACAAGTTGGTCGATGTCCCCTGCCGAGGTGAGAACCTTTTTGGCAAACCCGTGACCGAGAAGGCCGCTCAGCTTGAGACCAAGCACCTTACCCGGACAAGGCTGTCGAGGAAGACCTCTGCCCCTTCACATAAAAAGAAGGGCTCGGGTAAAAAGTCCTTTTACCCGAGGAAGGGCACTGCCTACAAACAGTACCCTCAGTATCAGGCTACCCCCCAGGGTCAGCAAGCCAAGGGCCAGGGTAATGGGCCCCGTAGGCAGAGGACCCCCAAGCCTCAGGCCCCTGCTACCACTCAGCAGGGTGGGGGTTTTTGACTCCTTGAGCGTAGCCTCTCCTCCACTGCTCTCCCCACCCTGCACAGGAGGTCGCCTCACCCTCTTTGCCCACCAGTGGCCCCTTATCATCGGGGACAGTTGGGTGCTGGAGATAGTCCACAAGGGCTATGCCCTCCATTTTCACCAACTGCCTCCACCATATTTTCCAGGGGAGCCTCCAAGGCCTCCCCTGCACACAGACCTTCTTCTACAAGAGATTCATGGTCTGTTGGTGGACAGGGCGGTGGAGCCTGTGCCTCCCCACTTGCGAGGTCACGGATTCTACTCCAGGTATTTCCTGGTACCCAAAAGAACCGGTGGCCTTCAACCCATCCTGGACCTCAGGAACCTCAACAAGTTCCTAGAGAAAGAAAAGTTCAAGATGCTTACTCTTGGAACACTTCTGCCCTACCTCCAGCAGGGAGATTGGCTATGCTCCTTAGATCTAAAGGATGCGTACACTCACATCCTCATTCATCCAGACCACAGAAAGTACCTCAGGTTCATTGTGGGAGGAATCCATTATCAGTACAGAGTACTACCTTTTGGCCTGACCTCCGCTCCCAGGGTCTTTACCAAGTGCCTGGCAGTTGTGGCGGCCTACCTGAGAAATCAAGGCATCTTTGTCTTTCCCTATCTAGACGACTGGCTCATCAGGGGTCAAACATCCCTGGAGGCCAGACAAGCCACCCTCAGAACCATTGCTCTGCTTCAAAACGTGGGCTTTGTCATAAACTTCGCAAAGTCCACTTTGCTCCCCTCCCAGAACTTGGAGTTCATAGGGACAAGGTTGGATTCTCAACTGGTAAAGGCATTCTTGCCAGACGACAGGGTCCAAAGACTGATGGACGTGGCAAACAGTTTCTGAACAAGCCCCTGGTCTCCGCCAGACTCTGCCTCAGACTTCTGGGCCACATGGCTTCGACAGTGCATGTGACTCCCAATGCCAGGCTCCATATGAGGCCTGCACAGTGGTGCCTTCGGACTCAGTGGTCTCAGGCCACAGGCCGCCTAAGAGACAGGATAAAGGTGTCCAGACCCCTTTTGGCCTCCCTCAGCTGGTGGCTACATCCACCCAATCTGCTAAAGGGGATGCCCTTCCAAATGCCAGAATACTCGGTGGTCCTCACCACCGACGCCTCTCTGTGGGGCTGGGGTGCTCATTGTCTGGATAAGTACACTCAAGGCCTCTGGTCTCCCTGGGAGGCAGCCCAACAGATCAGTCTCCTGGAACTTCGAGCTATCCGCTTAGCTCTCAAGGTTTTTTCTCCGGCCCTGGCTCACCGCTCAGTCTTGATTCAAACAGACAACCAGGTAGCCATGTATTATGTGAACAAACAGGGCGGGACTGGGTCCAAGCTCCTTTGTCGAGAGACTCAGGACCTTTGTTCCTTTGCCCTGAAGCACAACATGCTTCTCAAGGCGGTGTACCTTCCAGGCCAGGAGAACTGCCTGGCCGACCGGTAGAGCAGGATTCTGCAGCCCCACGAGTGGCAGCTACATCCCTTGGTGGTTCAGAAGATCTTCCTGAAGTGGGGTCTCCCTTGGATAGATCTGTTTGCCAGTCCGCTGAACAAGCAACTGCCCAAGTTCTGCTCCAGGCAACCGCATCCTTTGAGGATAGCACCAGATGCTTTTCTGATGTCCTGGTCTCAGGGCCTTCCTCCCACGCCCTTGGTGGCCCGAACTCTTTTCAAGACTCTTCAGGACAAGGCCTCGGTCCTGCTGGTAGCTCCCAGGTGGCCGAGGCAGCCTTGGTTTCCACTTCTACTTCAGCTGGCAGTGGATTCCCCACTACCTCTGGGGTTGCAGCCCGACCTTCTCTCACAGGAGAAGGGTTCCCTTCTGAACCCCAATCTCAAAGCTCTCAATTTGATGGCCTGGAGGCTGCAAGGGTAGTTTTGGCTCCCTGGGGCCCGCCTCAGGAAGTTGAGGAGGTTGTCCTAGCCTCTAGGAAACAGTCCACTAGGAAAACCTATGCCCTCAAATGGAAGAGGTTTTCTGTGTGGTGTCAGCTACGTACAGAGTATCCTTTCTCCTGTACTTTGCCAGTAGTGCTTCAGTACTTACTGCACTTATCAAATCAGGGACTTAAGTCCAATTCTGTTCGGGTTCACCTCTCAGCTCTAGCAGCTCACCACTCACTGGTGGAGGGACATTCTCTGTCCGGTCACCCCTTGGTGTCCCGCTTTCTCAGAGGCTTGCTTTTGCTCAAGCCCCCCATCCGTCGTCCTGCTCCTCAGTGGGAGCTGAATGTGGTCTTGCAGCAACTGACTCGCCCACCCTTTGAGCCGATGGCTACTTGCCCTCTACGCTTCCTTTCCTGGAAGACTCTCTTCCTGATAGCCCTCACCTCGGCTAGGTGAGTGTGAGCTTCAGGCCCTGGTCTGTGATAGGCCTTACACCAGGATTTATAGGAACAGGGTAGTCCTTAGGACTCACCCAAAGTTCCTCCCTAAGGTTGTCTCCTCTTTCCACCTCAACCAGGAGGTGGTTCTTCCCACATTCTTCCCTAGGCCTCATGCTAGCCAGGCTGAAGCAGTCCTGCATACCCTGGACTGTAGGAGGGCCTTATCCTTCTACCTTGACCGTACGCAGGGACATAGAAGGGCTACTCAGCTCTTCGTCTCTTTTGACCCCAATAAGTTGGGGTTGGCTGTGTCCAAGCATACCTTGTCCATCTGGGTGGCTGACTGTATCACCTGGGCTTACAAGGCGGCTGACCTTCCTTTGCAGGGTAGGGTCACGGCCCATCGTGTCAGGGCAATGGCTGCCTCAGTGGCTCATCTCCGCTCTGTGCCCTTGGTAGACATCTGCAGGGCTGCAACTTGGTCTTCAAGCCAGACTTTTGCAGCCCATTACTGTCTTGAGAGGGAGTCCCGTAGGGACAGTGCTTTTGGCCAAGCAGTACTCCGGTATCTCTTTGAGGTTTAGGCAACTCCTGCCCTCCTGCCCTCTGTTGGGCTACCGGTGGAGGTTGTGTCCTTGAAAAGCCTTTCTTTGATGCTGTGACTAGAGGGAGTTCTCTTGTTCAGCCTGGGTTCCTGGTAGCCCAGAGCTAGGGAGTCACCCATATGTGAGGACTGACTTCCTGCTTGGTCCTGGAGAAAGAGTAGTTACTCACCTGTAACAGGTGTTCTCCAGGAGCAGCAGGAATCAGTCCTCACAACCCTCCCTCCTCCCCTTGGAGTTGCAGTTGTACATAGTTTGTTTTTACATTTTTGTGTGCTGTTCTTAGCTATGCCATTTGACTGAGGTAAGATGGCACCTTTAGGCGGGAAGGGAACCGCGCATGCGTGCCAGCATTCCCAAAGGCTTTCATGGAAAGCTGGGGAAATGCTCCTCTGGGGCTTCATCGGCGCCGATGACACCCATATGTGAGGACTGACTTCCATATGTGAGGACTGATTCCTGCTGCTCCTGGAGAACACCATTTACAGGTGAGTAACTACTCTTTTCCATCTCTCCAACCCATTGATCAGAGATGCTAAGGACTTAGCTATCAGTAGCTTAACCACTGGCAGGGTCTCCCAAAATGGACAGGTCTCAGCTGAGGTGCCAGACCAAGCCAAACCACCCATCTGGGCAGCAGCAGAATGGAACAGTGTTGGCGATGGAGGATCACATTTCTGTGACAACGACGACAACACTAGAATTAAACTGCATGGAAGAAAGCCTGGCAATCTACTTCCATATCTTGCCACGAAAACCCAGTGGATAGTCATAACAAAACAAATTGCATTATAGTGCTGGAAGATGAAACCCTAGGTTGGAAGGCACTTAACTGGCTATTGGAGAGGAGCTGAAGACTTTTCAGAGTAAAGCTAGCATGTATGATGTGGTTGGATCAAAGCCCTCGGGATGTCTGACTGCTGATGTAGCTGCACATGAAATGAGAGTCAGAAACTGCAAAGATGTCTTACATATTGGGACATGGAACACATGAAGCATGAACCAAGGGACGTTGGAGGTGGTCAAGAATGAAATGGAATGTGTACAACTCGATATGTTGAGTGTCAGCGAACTGAAATGGACTGGTATCAGACACTTTACATCTGATGATCACAAGGTCTACTATGCTAGAAATGAAAGACAAGAAATGGTGGTGTATTTATAATTAAGAAGAAACTTGCAAGAACTGTAATGAAATACAATGCAATCAGTGAATGCTTAATTTCTATTCGTCTATGAGGAATGTCCATCAACACAACTGTAATTCAAGTATATGCCCCAACAACAGCTGCAGAGGAAGATGAAGTAGATGAATTCCACTAACGAGTACAAGCTGAAATTGACAGAACATGCACATGGGATATCCTGATAGTCATGGGTGACTGGAACACAAAAGCTGGCAACAAAGAAGGCAAAGTGGTTTTAAAATATGGGCTTGGCAACAGAAGCGAAGCTGGAAAAAGACTGATCGAATTCTGCAAGACCAATGATTTATTCATCTCAAACACCTTCTTCCAGCAACACAAGTGGCAACTGTACACATGGACTTCACCCAGTGGATTGTACAAAAATCAACTTGACTACATCTGTGGAAGTCAATGATAGAAAAGCTCTATAACATCAACAAAGACAAAACCTGGAGCTGACTGTGGTGCAAATCATCAACTACTAGTATGCAAACTCAAGCTAAAGTTGAAAAAGAGCAAGCCACTCCTGAATGTAGCAAAATATGACCTTGAGAATATATCACCAGAATTTGAAGACTGCCTGCAAAATTGATTTGCTGCTTTAGATACAAATGACAGTGCTCCAGAAGAGTTATGGGATGACATCAAGAAGGTTGTGTTAGAAGAAAGCGAGAAGTCTCTACAAAAGGTGAAAAAAACAAAAATGGCCAAAATGGATAACCAAAGAAACTCTGAAAATCGCCCAGAAACGCAGAGAAGCTAAAGCTAAAGACTTCAACTTTCATACTTTGGACACATCATGCAATGAGAGAGATCATTAGAGAAAGACATCATGCTTGGCAAGGTAGAAGGCCAACATAAAAGAGGAAAGCCAGCAATGAGATGGATCGATACAATAACAGCAGCTATGGGTGCCACTCTGTCAACAATGAGCCACCGAACCGAAGACCAAACACAGTTTAGGACAACTATCCAGAAGGTCACTATGAGTCGTGTCATCAACCCCCCCCCCCCCCCCCGGTGGCCTGTGGCTGCAAGGGCAGGTTGAGCATTTTATTATTGATGGAGGTAAAAGACTGTTTACCAGATGCACCCTGGGTATTGTAGTCCTCCTCCTTATGAGAATGAGTTGTGTGAGCCAAAATGGAGGGTAAATAAGGCTTTTATTTCCCTTTTATGCACTAAGGTTCGCTAGGTAACAGAGAAATGAAAGTATTTCCTTCTTGTCAGGTTCTTCTACCAAAGCATAAGGTGAACAAATAAACTGTTACATTCTTTCACAGCTTCTTTGTAAAAACAACACAAGCTTTCCCACTTTGGAGCAAAAATAACTAGGTGAGCTTTTCTCTTTCACTCAGCACAAACAAAACATTAGAGTTTGTCCATATACAATTACAGCTCAGGGAGTGACTCAAGGCTTCCTGCCATACACATAGAGCAATCCATTAAATTTTCCTGGGACGATATAACTGAATCCCCATATTCCACCTGCATGGGCTCTGTGTCATTTGTGCTTCCCTCAGCAATTGACCTTTCCCTGGCTGCAGTGGTTTGAAAGTTAATATTCCTTCTCCCTAGCCTCCAGCTGGGCTGTTCTAGGACTTTCCAGTAAACAGCAGGGCTTGTCCCCACACCTCTAGGCAATGGCTTGTAAAACTCCTGCCTGCTTTCTTTTCTCTCAGACTGCTTATCAGCTCTCACAGATGCTCTATGAACTGGGTTTCTCTTTAGACAAAAAGAGTCACTGTACCTTGGCTTTGTAACGTCCGTGTGACCGGTACTTCCCCAACCAGGCACCTCTCTCTGGTCACGGTCTCTTTTGTAGACGCCCTCTGGAATCCTCCTGGATAATGCTCGTCTTCTCTGCAGCTTGGGAAGACCAGATAAAACCTCCAGGCTTCTTGGCTTTCTAGCACAAGTAATCCTCCTATCAGGACTTTCTCTTCCAGTACTTTTAAATCTTGTTACAGACCCTTCTGGTGAGCATAGACCTCTCTCCAGGCTAGGCTCTCTCTTTCTGAGCTCACTGCCTCTGGGATTTCTTCTTACTGGGTCTCTTTCCAGTATGGCTCTCCCAGGTCTTACTCCAGCTCTTCTTGGTCTGTACCTTTCTCTCTCTCCCTCTGAGCTCTCTTCCGAGGTTCCTTCCTCTCTCCAGGCCGGGCTCTCCTCTGAGGTTCCTTCCTCCCTCCAGGCCGGGCTCTCCTCTGCTGAGCTGCCTCTCTGCTTATAAAGCCGTTTTACTTCTGAGTTCCTCCAGCTACTCTTCAGGTGGAGCTGATTAGCTCCTGCACAATCAGTTCCCGGGTGTGTTAGCTCAGCCTCTGTAGGTTCATGCACGCTCCCTCTAGCTGCCTTGCAAGGTAACTGCATCTTCTGCAAGTTATTTGTTTTGTAAAAAACAGCTTTCTTTCCTAAGTTTCTGCTTTCAATGGCTTCCACCTTATCACACATCCCCCTTCTTAAAATATTATGGGCTGGCTTTTCATCCTTTTCACAGCACGTAATTCGTGACCTTGCATCGGCATTGTAATGCAGCTTTCCTGCTCTATGCTCGACCTTGTATTCATAGGGCTTCCGTGCCGTGTACCTTGACACTTCCCTTACTGATGCACTGAGGGCCAATCTTTCCCGCCACTGTCGGAGGACATTTATGCGATATCTCTGTTTTCGTCCCTTTTCATCTTGTACCATATACGAGACAGGACCAATGGGTTTAACGACTGTATAGGGCCCCCTCCACTGGGCTTCAAATTTCGGGGTGGGTCCAGACACTAAAACCATCACCTTCTCACCGACAGTTAATTGTCTAGGCTTTGTATCCCTATCATAATATTTTTTTTGTTTTCGCTATCTTTCAATTTTTCTTCAGCAAAACTGGAGGTCCGCCGTAGACGGCTTCTTATGTTTTTCAAAAACTGGGGTATTCCTAGTTCATTTTCATCTGGTTCAACCCATTGTTCGCGTAGGACGTCAAGAATTCCCCTGGGGGTACGTCCGTACATCAATTCGTATGGTGACGTGCCTAAGGAAGCCTGGGGTCATTCCTGGCACGCGTACAGTATGAATGGGAGCATGGTATCCCACTCTGTCATCTCCCCATCCAAACCACGCCGTAGCATTTGTTTTATGCTCTGATTCATCCTTTCTACCAAACAGTTACATTGGGGATGATAAGCAGCGGTCTTGAGATGTCGGATGCCAAAGACGTCCCATACCTGGGCTAAGTATTTTGACATGAAGTTGGTTCCTCTATCCGTTAGCACTTCTCGAGGGGAACCCTACCTCGCAGAATAATTTTATTATTTCAGAAGCAATGGATTTTGCTGATATGTTCCTTAAGGGAACAGCCCAGGGAAATCGTGTGGCCTGGTCCACCATGACCAATATATATTGAAATCCTCTGAGTGTTTTGATGAGAGGTCCTACTATATCCATTGCTAGTCTTTTGACCGGTTCCAATATCACCGGCATCGGAAGTAAGGGTACCTCCGGAGGTCGTACAGAGGTTACTCATTGGTAGGAGGCACATGACTCACAAAAACGTGAGGTCTCCCTGAAAACTCCTGGCCAATAAAACCGGGCCAGTACCTGGTCAAGGGTCCCCTGTACCCCTTTGTGACCTCCTACTGGGTGGTCGTGAGCTAACCTTAGGACCAAAAATTTGAAAGTATTTGGCACTACCAGTTGCTTGCAGACTTTCCTAGAGTGGGGGTTTATGCTTTCCCTGTATAGCACTTCCTCCTCCAGGATAAACCTTGGAAATGTATCCCTCTTCTCTTGGGCGTACTCAAACGCGCGCGCGCGCTAGCGCGGGATCATCCCTTTGCTCCTTTTTAAACGAGGGAAATTTTTCCACTAGCACCGAAGTAATCCAGGGCAGTCCCCTTCCCGCTTCCAACTCGGCCCTGCCTTGAGAACGGCATCTCCTCTCCTTGCGCTTTTCGGCTGTAGACTTTCTACTTCTTCCTGCGGGGGCAGTTATTAAGTCTTCGTGAGAGGGGAGGTCATCTAGAGTTGTATCTCGGGAACAAGAGGGCTGGTCTGAAACATAGAAACATGATGACAGAAAAAGACCACAAGGCCCATCTAGTCTGTCCTTCCATAACAACAACTACAACAGTCCACTTTTTACCTTTAGAGATCCTCTGTGTTGGTCCCATGCTTTTTTGAACTCAGTCACTGTCCTCATCTCCACCACCTCCACTGGGAGACTATTCCACGGATCCACTACTCTTTCCATAAAGAGATATTTCCGCATATCACTCCTGAATCTATCTCCCTTCACCCTCATCCCATGTCCCCTTGTAGCAGAACTTGCTTTCAATTGAAAGAGGCTCTCTCCCTGAACATTTATGCCACGGAGGTATTTAAACATCTCAATCATATCACCTCTATCCCGCCTTTCCTCTAAGGTGTACATATTAAGATCCTTAAGTCTGTCCACATATGCTTTATAACGAAGCCCATTAATCATTTTAGTAGCAACCCTCTGCACCGACTCCATCCTGTTCACATCCTTTTGAAGGTGCGGTCTCCAGAATTGCACACCATACTCCAAATGAGGTCGCACCAAAGACTTATACAGAGGCATTATCACCTCCTTTTTTCTGCTAGCCATTCCTCTCCGTATACACCCAAGCATCCTTCTAGCTTTTGCCGTCGCCTTTTCTACCTGTTTAGCTACTTTAAGATCATCAGACACAACCACGCCTAGGTCCCGCTCTTCTTTACTGGACAAAAGTACTTCACCTCCTATACTGTATTGCTCCCTTGGATTGCTGCAGCCCAAATGCATGACCTTACATTTTTTAACATTAAATCCCAGCTGCCAAATTCTACACCATTCTTCAAGTTTAGCTAGATCCCTCCTCATGTTATCTACACCTTCCTGGGTGTCTACTCTATTACAGATTTTGGTATCATCCGCAAAGAGGCAAACCTTACCCGACAGCCCTTCCGCTATATCACTAACAAAGATGTTAAAAAGAATCGGACCAAGGACAGATCCCTGGGGCACACCACTGGTAACATCCTTCTCCTCAGAGTGAGCTCCATTTACTTGTACTCTTTGTCGCCTCCCACCCAACCAATTTCTAACCCAAGCAGTAACTTTAGGGTCCATCCCTAGGGTGCTCAGTTTGTTTATAAGTCACCTGTGAGGAAGTGTCAAAGGCTTTACTGAAATCTAAATACACCACATCTAGAGCTCTCCCTCGGTCCAAGTCCCTGGTCACCCAGTCAAAGAAATCGATCAGATTTGTCTGACAAGACCTGCCTCTGGTGAATCCATGCTGCCTCGGATCCTGTAATCCGCCGGACTCCAGAAACCTCACTATTTTCTCTTTCAGCAGCGTTTCCAATAATTTACTCACCACTGAAGTTAAACTAATCAGCCTGTAGTTTTCAACCACATCCTTACTTCCGCTTTTGTGTAAAGGCACCACATGAGCCTCTCTCCAGTCCTTTGGCACCACTCCCGACTCCAACGAGGCATTGAAAAGGTCAGTCAGTGGAGCTGCTAGAACGTCCCCAAGTTCCCTCAGTATTCTAGGGTGTATCCCATCCGGTCCCATCGCTTTGTCTACTTTAAGTTGAGCTAGTTTCTCACGAACACAGTCTTCTGAAAATTGTTCAAGATGTCCCTCGCTTCTGTTCTTATTTGTGGGTGTTTTCTGAGGTCCTGCTCCTGGTTCTTCATCTGTGAACACAGAACAAAAATATTTGTTAAGCAATTCTGCTTTATCCTTATCAGCTTCTACATATTCCCCCCCTGCATCCTTGAGTCTGACAATACCACTTTTGCCCTTCCTCTTCTCACTAATATATCTGAAAAATGTCTTATCCCCCCATTTTATTGCATTGGCTATTTCCTCCTCCTTTTGAATCTTTGCCTTCTTGACTACTTTGCTAGCTTCTCTAAGTTTTTCCAAATACAGATGCCTGTCTTCCTCTCTCTGTGATCTCTTGTATTTCATGAAGGCCTCCCTCTTTTTCTTCACTTTTTCAGCTACTTCCTTTGAAAACCATAGCGGTCTCCTGTTCCTTTTGCCTTTATTTACCATTTTAACAAAAAGGTTGGTTGCCTTTAAAATACCCCCTTTCAGCTTTGCCCACTGTTTTTCTACATCCCCCAACTGTTCCCATCCCACTAACGACTCCCTGAGGTATTGGCCCATCTTTGCAAAGTTAGTCTTCCTAAAGTCTAAGATCTTCACCTTGGAATGGATTCTAACAGCCCTAGTCCTAATACTGAACCACACCATCTGGTGATCACTGGATGCAAAATGATCTCCCACTACAACATCAGAAACACTTTCACCATTGGTAAGCACCAAGTCCAGTATGGCCCCTTCACGTGTGGGGTCTGTTACCAATTGCCTGAATAGTTCTCCCTGTAGAGAATCCAGGATCTCCTTACTTCTAGATGATACTGCAACAGGAATGTGCCAATCAACATCTGGCATATTGAAATCTCCTAGCAGTAGCACTTCCCCTTTCCTAGAAATGCTGCGTATGTCTTCAATTAACTCTCTGTCCACCTCTTCCTCTTGTGAGGGAGGTCTGTATATCACACCAATGCAAATAGATTTCTCTTTCCCTCTTTCTAGTTTAACCCACAATGCCTCCTCTCTCCCTTTTAAGCTCTGTAATTCCAAAGCTTTAATAGTAGTTTTTACATATAGTGCCACTCCTCCTCCCCTTCTTCCTACCCTGTCCTTTCTGAATAAAGTATAGCCAGGTATAGTTACATCCCAGTCATGGTTTTCTGTGAACCATGTTTCTGTAACTGCCACTAAATCCAAGTCAGCAACTCCCACCAAAGCTTCAACTTCAGGGATCTTATTTCCCATGCTACGGGCATTAATACACACTGCTTTCCATGTGTTACCCCTGTTACCCATTTCCATAAAGGTATTTAATGTATCACCTACCTGGGGGCTTTCACTTACCTGGGGGCTTTCTTCACCCATCCCCAACAAATCTAGTTTAAAGCCCTCTTCAGTAGATTAGCCAGTCTACTACCAAAGATGTGTTGACCTTTCTTGGACAGATGGATGCCATCTCTGCTCTGCAACCCTTGGAACAGCATCCCATGGTCTAGGAAACCAAAACGCTCTCGAAGACACCATCCACGCAGCCATGCATTCATCTCCAGGATGCGAGCCTCTCTGCCTTGGCCTTTACCCTCAACAGGGAGGATTGAAGAGAACACCACCTGTGCACCTACCTGCTTCACCCTCTGTCCCAGAGCCATGAAGTCACTTTTGATACGTTCCGAGGTATACCTGGCAGTATCATTTGTTCCAAGATGGATTAGCAACATTGGGTAATAGTCAGTGGGCTTGATGAGTCTCAGCAAACTCTCCGTAACATCTTGGATCTTGGCACTAGGCAGACAGCATACCTCTCTGGACATCAAGTCTGGTCGGCAGATGGACGCCTCAGTACCCCTCAGAAGAGAGTCTCCAACAACCACTACCCTTCGTTTCCTTCTGGTCACTGATTCCGCAACTATGGGGTACTTGAACTCTGGTTCTTCCCTTTCCAGGGATGCTTTCACCTCCTCCACTTCCAGGGCTGCATAATGGTTCTTCAATTCAAGGGCTGGAGAAGTTGGATTGGTGATTTTGCAGGCTCTGGTGACTTTTGTCCAACCATCGACATTCTGTTGGCAGCCATCTTCTCCTGTGCTGGAGAGCCTGGTTGCTGCAAGAAGCATCTCATCAATGTACTTCTCACTGTCTTGAATGCTCCTCAGCCTCACCACCTCCTCTCTGAGTTCCTCCACTTGTTTCCTCAGAGCTTCAGCATGCAGGCACCCTGCACATGGAACCGGTTCTTCAACTGGCATTAGGACCTCTGTCTGGACGAGGCAGAAGCTGTAACGGGGGCAACAGCTTTAGCAATACGATTTTTCCCAGCCATTGTTCTGTTTGTGGAGCTTAGGTATCTGTTAAAGAAAAAAAGAGAGAGATCTACCAAGTACCAGCTGGTTTCGCAGCTGTCCTTTCAGAGAAAAAGCAGTTAAATCTCTTTAATTATATTCAATATGTGCTGGTCCAATTCACTGTGATTTGCTAAAGGGGGAGGTGCCCTATAAAGCAAGACTGCTCACTAGGGGTGGGTGGGAGTCGGGGTGGGTAGGGAGGGAACTAACTCCTGATTAGGTGTTAGCAGTTTCTGAATCTGAGGAGGTTACAGAGTTCAGCAACCTACTGTGCTCCAGTAAAGTTCCCCTAAAACAGCAAAAATGTAAGTAACCTTGCTTTTAAAAAGTATACACAAAGCCCTATTAAGAGCTCCCAGTCAGAGAGCTAGCAATGTAATAAAAAACAAACAAACAAACAAAGAAACCCTCAAATCCTTACTTACTGTTTGATGTGTGGAGCCCTGGTTAGGAAAGCCTCAAAAGGGCAGGGCACCAGAGCTTTTGTTTGAGTGCGTGTAGACACAAAAACTTCCCTGGGTGGTAGGCCTTTGCTCAGACCCTTCCTAAATTGGGGCCAGTCTCTGCCCAGCACCAATTCTTGAGTTAATTTGGGTACCACTGCAATTAACATCTCTCTCTCTATCCCTAATCCTTTCACAACTAAGTTA
Organism: Ichthyophis bannanicus; assembly: GCA_033557465.1. NCBI lineage: Eukaryota > Metazoa > Chordata > Amphibia > Gymnophiona > Ichthyophiidae > Ichthyophis > Ichthyophis bannanicus. Next base: position 71,030,548 of record CM066046.1, on the reverse strand, counting down.
TACACAGGATAGTATGTTGAGGCACCGTGAACACATTTTATTTTTACCCTCCCTTCTGCTCGGTCTGGTGCAGATTCAGCCTGCTCCTCAATCATTGTCCAGAGCTTACGAGAGATCATGGACTGATCTGTGCCAGAGTCAAGAAGAGCTTGGGCGGCAACACCTTGCACTGTTACCTCTAGTACAAACCCTTCACGCAATACCTTTGTATTCTTACTCATTAAAGCAATACGTGATTGACACTCACTTTGTATATGACCCAATTCTCTACATAGAAAACATCTCCTCCTAGAGTGATTTCTGGATACAGGGTTAACATTTGTCAAATCTCGTGGCTTATAGTGTGAGAGACTTCCTGATGACTGCCTTACTGCTCCTGCTGCCGTCTTTGGAGCTTCATTATTTGGTTGGGTGGCCAATTCTGCCTCCAAATATCGTTCTGTTAACATAATAGCTTCGTCAGTATTACGGCAGTGCTGCAGCATAAGGAAGCTCTGCACTTTCTTTGGTACCGCATACACGAATTGTTCTAACACTATTTCATCCACCATAGTGTCAATTGTTTTCTCTTCAGGTCTTAGCCATTTTAATGCTAAGCTTCTCAGCCTATGCCCTAAAGCTTTTGGCGTCTCACCATTTTTAAGGTGAGCGGCACGTAGCATACGATTATACACTAGGGGATTCAGGCCAAGGCGGTCCCAGATGTCCTTTGTCACCTCGGTGTAATTGTTTGCTAGGGCCGTGGGCATCGCTCTATAGGCCGACGGCGCTTCCCCTGTAAGCGTAGCTGCCAAGCGTAAGGCCCATTGTTCCTTCGGCGAGCCTGCCGAATGCGCTATTCTGTCAAAAGAGTCCAAGAAGTCATCTACATCATCAGTAGCGGCTAACTTCCCTAAGGTTAAGGTCTCATAGGACCAGTGTCCTACCGCACTGCTACCAAGTCCAGGATTCTATCCTTGATGATTAGAAGCTTCTGGCATTGTTCTCTGATGGGCAAACCAAGCCTCAATCATCTGAAGTATAGGCTTCTGTTGTTCCTGCATTGCCTGCACTGCTTGCTGCTGCAATTGACAAGCCAGTTCCCTCTGCTTATCGAACTGCATGTCCATCCACGCAAGTATCTCCTTGGGATCTATGGCAATGGGGTTCCTAGAAAAAAATCAGAGAGAGAGAAAAACCCAAGTGTGGACTGATACCAAATCAGCTCACCCTTTTCTTTTCTCCTTTTTTTTTTTTCAACCTCACCCCCACATCCAGCACAGGTTATGTCTATCTACATTTACCTGGTGGAGGTGTTGAGTCAAGCCTTTGAGTAAAGACGTTGTTGCTCCGTCCTGTAGCACTCTGCACTGCTGCCAGCAACACCACAATCTTCCACTCGTGTTTTCTTTCACTCCGTGTTTTCTTTCACACTTTGGCAGTAGAGTTTTCTTTCTTTTCTTCTGTATTCCTTTAGTAAAAATCCTACCAACTACGCCATTTTTTGTCATCAACCCCCCCTGGTGGCCTGTGGCTGCAAGGGCAGGTTGAGCATTTTATTATTGATGGAGGTAAAAGACTCTTTAAACCAGATGCACCCTGGGTATTGTAGTCCTCCTCCTTATGAGAATGATTTGTGTGAGCCAAAATGGAGGGTAAATAAGGCTTTTATTTCCCTTTTATGCACTAAGGTTCGCTAGGTAACAAAGAAATGAAAGTATTTCCTTCTTGTCATGTTCTTCTACCAAAGCATAAGGTGAACAAATAAACTGTTACATTCTTTCACAGCTTCTTTGTAAAAACAACACAAGCTTTCCCACTTTGGAGCAAAAATAACTAGGTGAGCTTTTCTCTTTCGCTCAGCACAAACAAAACAACATTAGAGCTTGTCCATATACAATTACAGCTCAGGGAGTGACTCAAGGCTTCCTGCCATACACATAGAGCAATCCATTAAATCTTCCTGGGACGATATAACTGAATCCCCATATTCCACCTGCATGGGCTCTGTGTCATTTGTGCTTCCCTCAGCAATTGACCTTTCCCTGGCTGCAGTGGTTTGAAAGTTAATATTCCTTCTCCCTAGCCTCCAGCTGGGCTGTTCTAGGGCTTTCCAGTAAACAGCAGGGCTTGTCCCCACACCTCTAGGCAATGGCTTGTAAAACTTCTGCCTGCTTTCTTTTCTCTCAGACTGCTTATCTGCTCTCACAGACGCTCTATGAACTGGGTTTCTCTTTAGACAAAAAGAGTCACTGTACCTTGGCTTTGTAAAGTCCGTGTGACCGGTACTTCCCCAACCAGGCACCTCTCTCTGGTCACGGTCTCTTTTGTAGACTCCCTCTGGAATCCTCCTGGATAATGCTTGTCTTCTCTGCAGCTTGGGAAGACCAGATAAAACCTCCAGGCTTCTTGGCTTTCTAGCACAAGTAATCCTCCTATCAGGACTTTCTCTTCCAGTACTTTTAAATCTTGTTACAGACCCTTCTGGTGAGCATAGACCTCTCTCCAGGCTAGGCTCTCTCTTTCTGAGCTCACTGCCTCTGGGATTTCTTCTTACTGGGTCTCTTTCCAGTATGGCTCTCCCAGGTCTCACTCCAGCTCTTCTTGGTCTGTACCTTTCTCTCTCTCCCTCTGAGCTCTCTTCCAAGGTTCCTTCCTCTCTCCAGGCCGGGCTCTCCTCTGAGGTTCCTTCCTCTCTCCAGGCCGGGCTCTCCTCTGAGGTTCCTTCCTCCCTCCAGGCCGGGCTCTCCTCTGAGGTTCCTTCCTCCCTCCAGGTCGGGCTCTCCTCTGCTGAGCTGCCTCTCTGCTTATAAAGCCGTTTTACTTCTGAGTTCCTCCAGCTACTCTTCAGGTGGAGCTGATTAGCTCCTGCACAATCAGTTCCCGGGTGTGTTAGCTCAGCCTCTGTAGGTTCATGCACGCTCCCTCTAGCTGCCTTGCAAGGGAACTGCATCTTCTGCAAGTTATTTGTTTTGTAAAAAACAGCTTTCTTTCCTAAGTTTCTGCTTTCAGTGGCTTCCGCCTTATCACAGTCGACACCGATTCGACAGCACTTAACAGCAACAACAATAATTGCTTGTGCTCTTCTGTAAGTGTAGAACATAGAAACATAGAAACATGATGACAGAAAAAGACCACAAGGCCTATCTAGTCTGTCCTTCCATAACAACAACTACAACAGTCCACTTTTTACCTTTAGAGATCCTCTGTGTTGGTCCCATGCTTTTTTGAATTCAGTTACTGTCCTCATCTCTACCACCTCCACTGGGAGACTATTCCACGGATCCACTACTCTTTCCGTAAAGAAATATTTCCGCATATCACTCCTGAATCTATCTCCCTTCACCCTCATCCCATGTCCCCTCGTAGCAGAACTTGCTTTTAATTGAAAGAGGCTCTCTCCCTGAACATTTATGCCACGGAGGTATTTAAACATCTCAATCATATCACCTCTATCCCGCCTTTCCTCTAAGGTGTACATATTAAGATCCTTAAGTCTGTCCTCATATGCTTTATAATGCAGCCCATTAATCATTTTAGTAGCAACCCTCTGCATCGACTCCATCCTGTTCACATCCTTTTGAAGGTGCGGTCTCCAGAATTGCACACCATACTCCAAATGAGGTCGCACCAAAGACTTATACAGAGGCATTATCACCTCCCTTTTTCTGGTAGCCATTCCTCTCCGTATGCACCCAAGCATCCTTCTAGCTTTTGCCGTCGCCTTTTCTACCTGTTTAGCTACTTTAAGATCATCAGACACAACCACGCCTATGTCCCGCTCTTCTTTAGTGGACAAAAGTACTTCACCTCCTATACTGTATTGCTCCCTTGGATTGCTGCAGCCCAAATGCATGACCTTACATTTTTTAACATTAAATCCCAGCTGCCAAATTCTAGACCATTCTTCAAGCTTAGCTAGATCCCTCCTCATATTATCTACACCTTCCTGGGTGTCTACTCTATTGCAGATTTTGGTATCATCCACAAAGAGGCAAACCTTACCCGACAGCCCTTCCGCTATATCACTAACAAAGATGTTAAAAAGAATCGGACCAAGGACAGATCCCTGGGGCACACCACTGGTAACATCCTTCTCCTCAGAGTGAGCTCCATTCACTTGTACTCTTTGTCGCCTCCCACCCAACCAATTTCTAACCCAAGCAGTAACTTTAGGGTCCATCCCTAGGGTGCTCAGTTTGTTTATAAGTCGCCTGTGAGGAACAGTGTCAAAGGCTTTACTGAAATCTAAATACACCACATCTAGAGCTCTCCCTCGGTCCAAGTCCCTGGTCACCCAGTCAAAGAAATCAATCAGATTTGTCTGACAAGACCTGCCTCTGGTGAATCCATGCTGCCTCGGATCCTGTAATCCGCCGGACTCCAGAAACCTCACTATTTTCTCTTACAGCAGCGTTTCCAATAATTTACTCACCACTGAAGTTAAACTAACCGGCCTGTAGTTTTCAACCACATCCTTACTTCCGCTTTTGTGTAAAGGCACCACATGAGCCTCTCTCCAGTCCTTTGGCACCACTCCCGACTCCAACGAGGCATCGAAAAGGTCAGTCAGTGGAGTTGCTACAACGTCCCCAAGTTCCCTCAGTATTCTAGGGTGTATCCCATCCGGTCCCATCGCTTTGTCTACTTTAAGTTGAGCTAGTTTCTCACGAACACAGTCTTCTGAAAATTGTTCAAGATGTCCCTCGCTTCTGTTCTTATTTGTGTGTGTTTTCTGAGGTCCTGCTCCTGGTTCTTCATCTGAACACAGAACAAAAATATTTGTTAAGCAATTCCGCTTTATCCTTATCAGCTTCTACATATTCCCCCCCTGCACCCTTGAGTCTGACAATACCACTTTTGCCCTTCCTCTTCTCACTAATATATCTGAAAAATGTCTTATCCCCCCATTTTATTGCATTGGCTATTTCCTCCTCCTCCTTTTGAATCTTTGCCTTCTTGACTACTTTGCTAGCTTCTCTAAGTTTTTCCAAATACAGATGCCTGTCTTCCTCTCTCTGTGATCTCTTGTATTTCATGAAGGCCTCCCTCTTTTTCTTCACTTTTTCAGCTACTTCCTTCGAAAACCATAGCGGTCTCCTGTTCCTTTTGCCTTTATTTACCATTTTAACAAAAAGGTTGGTTGCCTTTAAAATACCCCCTTTCAGTTTTGCCCACTGTTTTTCTACATGCCCCAGCTGTTCCCATCCCACTAACGACTCCCTGAGGTATTGGCCCATCTTCGCAAAGTTAGTCTTCCTAAAGTCTAAGATCTTCACCTTGGAATGGATTCTAACAACCCTAGTCCTAATACTGAACCACACCATCTGGTGATCACTGGATGCAAAATGATCTCCCACTACAACATCAGAAACACTTTCACCATTGGTAAGCACCAAGTCCAGTATGGCCCCTTCACGTGTGGGGTCTGTTACCAATTGCCTGAATAGTTCTCCCTGTAGAGAATCCAGGATCTCCTTACTTCTAGATGATACTGCAGCAGGAATGTGCCAATCAACATCTGGCATATTGAAATCTCCTAGCAGTAGCACTTCCCCTTTCCTAGCAATGCTGCGTATGTCTTCAATTAACTCTCTGTCCACCTCTTCCTCTTGTGAGGGAGGTCTGTATATCATACCAATGCAAATAGATTTCTCTTTCCCTCTTTCTAGTTTAACCCACAATGCATCCTCTCCCTTTTAAGCTCTGTAATTCCAAAGCTTTAATAGTAGTTTTTACATATAGTACCACTCCTCCTCCCCTTCTTCCTACCCTGTCCTTTCTGAATAAAGTATAGCCAGGTATAGTTACATCCCAGTCATGGTTTTCTGTGAACCATGTTTCTGTAACTGCCACTAAATCCAAGTCAGCCACTCCCACCAAAGCTTCAACTTCAGGGATCTTATTTCCCATGCTACGGGCATTAATACACACTGCTTTCCATATGTTACCCCTGTTACCCATTTCCATAAAGGTATTTAATGTATCACCTACCTGGGGGCTTTCACTTACCTGGGGGCTTTCTTCACCCATCCCCAACGAATCTAGTTTAAAGCAGTGAGAAAGTGATCATAATCCTCCATGAAAGCCCCAGACTCGGTCTTTTATAGCTTGTCCCTTCTTGTTGACTATGTCCTTGTCCCTTCTCAGCAGTGTGCCAAACTATGATGAAAGGAAAGTTTGTACATGCTCCCTGTTGTTCCTATCTTTAAGCTGGAATGCCTAAGGGCAACCTGCCTTGCTTCCACCAAAATAGTAGGAACTCTGTTGGAAAACAAGAAATTCACTGTTTGTTTAAACACTTCATTATATTTGTATTCCAGTTTTTGCAGCTCCAGCAAAAGCTTATTTTCGGGATGCTGCCACATTCTATTCTCCATTCTCTCAATAGAGATGTCTAGCTCTCAAGTTCTATGTTGCACACTTAGTTTATATGAGAAGCATAGGAAATGATAGCTCCTGACTACCTTTAAGCATCCCACTGGGGCCTCTTCACTGAACTGAGTGGATTCCACAATCACACCCTTGACAAAAGAACAAAATTCAGAGTTCTGAGGACCTTGTTATTAAAACGCCATAAGGAGTTTCTCTGCAGGCTATCCAAGCATCTCAACTTCAATGAAATGGTAGCATGATCAGAAACCATTACTAAATATTGGCATAAGAGACTCATGGAAATAGACTCTTTGATATCAAGAACTTATCAATCTTTGAATAAGCTTGATGAGTCAGGGAAAAGAATGAAGAATCACAGTCCAATGGCTGTAACATTCTCCATGGGTCTACCATGCTCAGTGATTCCATCATATCTCTCACCTTTTGTGGGATAAATAGTAGTAGATTGTCTGTCCAATAGTGCATCCAAGGGGATATTGAAATCTCCCTCTAGAATCACTGCATCCATCGCGTTATTCATCACCTGCAATTGTACCTCCAGGAAGAATTCCTGAGAATCAAATGTGGGGCCATAAATATTAAAAAGTATGAATTGCTGCATATCCAAATTCACTGTGTCCTTCACTCATCTACCTTGAGAGTCTGAGAGAACCTCAATCCCAGATGAGCTGCTGATTAGAATCACAACTCTTCCCTTCTTATGAATTGTAGGAGAAAACAAACAATATTTATTTGCGAGATTTATATACCACCATTTCAGGTAATCATAGCGATTTACAATTGTAACAACTGATACATAGAAGGAGTAAAAGAGACAACGAATGGAATTACAGGTTATGAATTAATTCAACTTATTTACAGATCAACTTATTTACAACTCAAAGTAGTAGTTGGTAGTAAGTATTGTCACCAGTAATCCTCCCCAGAGGCAAAAGCATGGGGGTAGGTCAGCCTGGGCGTGTCCAAACCTAGCAAGTAGGGAGTGCAGTTGGCCCTGCACTGCCTTCTGGGTGTTGTAGTCCCTCTTACTAAGCAAGGAATGAGTTGTAGTCGAGTGGAGTTAGGCAAAAGACAGGATTTTATTTCCCCTTCCAGGTGGATTCATTTGCAAGAAAAACAAGAACAAAAATGACCATACTTCTGGTACAAAAATGAAACGAAACAGGAACAGAAACAGCTTCTATATCTTCAGCTCTTATAAACAATTAGTAGAACAAAAACGTAACTGCAGCAGTCCCTTTTAACAAAGGCAAACTCTCTTGCTTTCAGTGCTGTTTTACCAAAACTCTTAACAGCTATTCTAGCATAGAGACGTGACATGATCTGCTACAGACAGCATACAATCCATTTGTTCTTCTGGGGTTTGTTCCATAAGAAATTCTGTTTGCATTTCTTCACACTCACCCCCAGCTAAGTATTCTTGTGGATTATTATACGTCCCTCCAAAGAGCAGTCTCTCTTCACTGCCTCGAGACTTCCCTTCCCCCGTTGCTACAGAGCAGGGTGGAAGATTACCACATATACTGGAGTTTGCTATAGGAGAGCCCCACAAACTCTGGCAGTCACAGGGAAAACTTTTACATTCAGTTTCTCTTCTATAGGATTTATACAGCCTACCTTCCGGCTTTCTCACACAGGCACCTCTCAGCATAGCTGGGTCAATAAGGCTTTCACAGCACGGCTGCGTTCTCCTGCCTTTTACCCTTTGCTTTCTCTCTGACATATAAATGTCCTCGGGCCAGGACGTCTCTGCTTCTCTGGACCTGCAGCTTTCAATTTGGACACTTTCCTCTGGTCCCTTTCTCCAACTGGTTCCCCAACCAGTCCTCCGACCAAGGCTTCCTTCAGTCCTGCAGCTAGGCCTCTCATCAACTCTCCTGCTGAGACTCCTGATTCTGAGTCCTCTCCTTCTTCCTGCTCCTCCTGTTCTCTCCCCCGTTCTATCACTATCTTCAGGTGAGTAATTTTTATGTGGGTGTGTCCTAGGGCTTAACTGAACCCCGCCCTCATCCAGCTGCCTCTCATTACACCCTGAGCTCGGGGCTTGTTTGCAGTTTGGGCGTGTTCTCTCCCCTCGTGACACTCCTTGTTTACGTTGCTCATGGCAACCCTGGGCCATGTGCTTTTCTATGCTGTCAGTTTCAGACACACTTTCTTCAGCTTCACCCAGTTTCATGGCTTCTGAAGGATCCACTACATTACAGTATGTATAGGTATGGTTGTTTTGGTGATCCATGAAGGAGTCTATTACAATAGTCAATGTTTTATTTATTTATTTTATTTCTATACTGCGCTCTTAAAATCAGTGTGGTTTACATGTATATAGTTAGCTTGTGTTCCATGTTCAATTCCCTGTTCAATGTAAACGCAGTGTGGATCTTCCCGCTGCGCGAGTTTTGTTACCTGTGAACCGCGCTGATGGTAAATAGTGCGGTATAGAAAAACTATAAATAAATAAATAAAATAAATAAACAAATTGTACAAAGCAGTAGGCATGCGGTGTACATTCCAGAGAACAGGTTTTTACAACTTGGATTCAACAGAGGCATTATCATGGATTCAACAGGGGCAGAATTATCATTGCTTGCATTATAGTTCTGAAATTGGAGTATTGTAAAAGAGGTTTAATGTGTTGCAGGAGATGAATTTTATTGTATATTGCCTTTGATGTATCTTTAATATGAGTCTTAAAAGAGAGATGTTTGTCTAATGTTACACTTAGGTATTTTACTTTTTCCTTGACTTCCAGATTGATATCGTTGATGACTGTTTTGTGGTGGTATATATATTTGGTTTCTGGTAGTTATCAGTCCTTCAGTTTTTTTGTAGTTAATGTTAAGACCATAGTTACTAAGCCAGATTGCTAGTTCCTTGAAGCATGAAGTTATCGTTTCAAAATTAGGTATGTTTACATTGAATGACATATACAACATTATGTCTTCAGCATAATGTTGTATATGCCACCTTGTAATTTCAAAGATTCTTTATATGGAAGGTGGTCTCTTACATATAGCACATATCTGCCTTATGTTTATTTAAATGATTCAATATTTTCTTTTTCTTCACTGGATGATTTAACCCATTATCCATAACCATATCCCAACCCAACACACAAAACACCCTCATCACATCTCCCCACAGTCAGACTCTCACACCACTCCAAACATTGCCTCAGTCATAGCATGCAATCCACTCATTACACAAGGACCACCTTCCCCATTCAACCCCCACCCACCACCTCTTCCCATCTCAACTTCCCTTAGTTTGCAAACCCTAGCCTGTCAGAGGCCACCTCCACACCTGCAGCTCAGAAAAATAAAATATGATCCTAAACGCACCTCATCCAACACAAACCCCCAAACCGCAGCAACCAGACCCACAGCCCTGCCCAGGAACCAAATAAATTTTTTAGGGCTCTCAGCCACATTAAAAACCCCAACATCCACAGTCAAGAAGTCATAAGGTCCATAACAGTCTGTATGTAATGTTGAGACCTACATAAAAAAGGGTAATATCTTAATAGGAAAATCAAGCTCTTATGCTACCGAGCTGCTATTAACAGGTCCTCCGCAATGTGTATCCTGCTATTTGCGTCATCACAGTCACTTCATCATACATACTGACCTTGGCCTCATAAAGAAACTTTTTCAAATCTACAGGGTTCACAAAGTTATCCTCGTAATCGCTGGGTATAGAAGTCCATAGAAGTTGGCCCCCAACTCCCCAAGCTAAGGGCATAAGACGAGCAGCTGCTTCCTGTGTGTAACTGTTGCCTTATTTATTTATTTTATTTATTTATTTCAGTTTTTTATATACCGCACTATTTATAATCAGCGCGGTTTACAGATGAACACAAAGACCAGAACAACAGGCTGTTCGGTATTACATATAACAGGAGTATAAACTTGGATAACATGGGAGAACTATATACATAGAATAAATATTCAATTAGTTCGATAGCATGAAAAAACTATTTACATAAAATAGCAGTAGTGCAAGGGTCAGGAGGAGATTGTGGTTAAGTTTATGGTAAGACTATTCTTTTGAAATTTATGTAGGGTAAAATTTGGTAAATAGGTTAAATTTTAGGGCTCTTCTGAACTGGGCCTTGCCAGGTCAGGAACAATACAGATTTGACTGCCATTCTATGTCACTGACGGAATAGCATGAGCTTTAACTAGCAAAACTGTAACCTGAGGAAAATGCAGGATTCGCAAAATGATTGGTTGTTGTTGCTGTCCTCTACTGGTGCTCCCACCAGAAGGAATATACACTCTCTGTTCCCAAAAGCCATGAAAATTGGATATCCAGCAATTTGGATAAGACCCCTTCCTTAAAGCAACCAATCATTGCCTTCAACTCCCTCAGGAAGGCCTAATAACACACATTATTCCTGCGATTACGGTTACTTTCATCTTCCATTTCATGCTCCAAGTCACAGAGGCCTTTCATATCTCTCTCAGATCATTCTTCACTACTATAACTCTACCCACTAGCAGTTGAGTGGCATACGGGCCATTGACAGCTTAACACAATTCAGGAAAGCCCTCAAATTCCACCTCTTTAACAAACATCTTATTGAGCCATTTACACCCATCGACTTCAGTGATTCCTCCCAGCTATTCAGTTCCATGGTATCTCAATAACAGAATTAGGACAAATCGCTTTGTTTATTGAACATATTATTAGCACCTGTTCCTAATAACTTGTAGCCATGCTGTAGTATTATATCTGTAAATAGACTGTAAATAGTTTCCCCTGTTATCCAAGTTCCTCCCCTTGTTATCTGTAAACTCATGCATGTTATTGTACTGAGACTTTTTGTTCTATGTGAACCGCGCTGATGCCGAATAGTGCGGTATATAAGAGAATGTAAATAAATAAATAAATAAATATCTAATGATAACTTGACATATCTCTAGACATACCCTCTATATTTCCTTTAAGTCCTTCAAAATTGCCAGTTCTGCTAGAATGTGCACAGTAAAATCTTGCTGGTAAGCTGCGGCCACCACTTTGATGGGAGTTGAAGGTACTAAATAAAATGAAACTGCAGAGAGATCAAACAGACCTCTGGAACTGAAATGTTCCTGTACCTTCCTGTTTTATTACAAGGTCAGAAACTTATCAGTCTCCCTCCCCCCTCGTATTTTATTGGTGGCCATAGCATCCACTGGGTGGGTGTTAGAGCTGCAGGGCTTGTCCTGCAAGCAACCTTTTTTGGTCATCTCGATGGCCTTTGTCAAATTCTGGACTGTGCCATCCTTTCCTCCTTCTTGGAGGAGGATCTTCAGAAAAAAACCCTCTCTACATCTAGTGAACACGCAGAAGGTGTTGATCAGGTACCTGGAAATGACCAATTCTTTGTGCAGGTTGGATCATCTTTTTGTCCTCGTCAATGGCCTGAGGAAAGGACTGGCAGCAGTCAAGCCCTCTGTCGCCTGCTGGGAGGCCATTGGGTCAGCATACCTTCTGGCTGGGAAGAGGGTGCCGAAGGAAGTCAAAGCTCACCCTACTAGGGCGTGAGCCGCCTCCTGGGCAGAGTCTACTTTAGTGTCTCCAGAAGATATCTGCAGGGGGGCTATCTGGTAGTATGAAACACTACAGATTGCATCTGGGAGTAGGAGCAGGAGCAGATGGCACTTTTGGCAAGGCAGTCTAGTCCAGAGTATTGTCTTCCTCCTACCCTGGATCCTGACTACTTGGGTACTTTCCACACTTCTGGACTGGTCTAAGGAAGTAGACATTTTACTTGATAATTTTATCTCCTTGAATCCTTCTAGTCCAGTCCAGGGACCCTCCCTGGAAGACTCCTATTACAGGTTGAGGAACCCTGCTGCCTTTGTTTCCATTGTATTAATGCCTGACACAAAGTTAATTTTGGTAAGAGAGGAAATACTTGCTTGTGTTATTTGTTGCAAGCCGAATTTTTAGTTATTAGTGTTATGTGTTGCTTTTTTCTGAGTTTTTCAGTATGCTTTGGAGGTGTCATTCTGGCTTCGCTTAGTGCTGCATTTAGTGATGACATCACTGAAAGTTGCTCAAGTCTGTCTCCACTGCTGGCAAGGGAGCATAACCCAGTTGTCTGGACTAGTCTAGCAGGATTCAAGGAAAGAAAATTATCAGATAAAATCTCTGTGTTTATGCTGTTTTCTGTTTTCTTCATTAAAATCCTTTTTCCATTTTTTGAAAAATGTTCTTTTGACTATAATAGTTTCCTTCATTTAATCTTTTAACCATGCTTGCTATCATTTAAGCTTCTTTTTACTTTTTTAAATATGTGAGATACACCCGGCCTGTGCTTTCAAGATGGTATTTTTAAACAAAATCCCTGCCTAATGTGAGCCTTTGCTGCTATTCATTTTAGGATTTTTTTATTTTGTTAGTATTTCTCTCATTTTATCATAGTTGCCCTTTTGAATGTTAAATGCTAATTCAGTAAATTTCCTTAGTGTTTTCATTCCAGTTATTAATTCAAATTTGATCATATTATGATCATTATTGCTAAGTTTATGTTTATTTAAAACGTCATATACTGCCCATTACAGAAGTATCTGGGCAGTTTACAAACAAAATTAAATTAAGAAATTAAAAAAGCTGCGAAAAAAGGAAAAGGAATGCCATAAAATCTTTTAAAAGGACAGGAAGAAGTAGAGACAGAGATGGAGAGAGCAGATAGAACAGCAGGTAGGGAAAGGAAGACCAAAAATAAAATACAACAGTGAGGAGAGGGGTAAACGGGGGGGGGGGGGGGGAACTATAGAAACATACCTCAGCGCGGGGAGGGGGACGGGGGAGCAGAAAAGCTATAAGTCAGCGTGGAGGTGGGGAGAGAGGTAAAGGTGGGGAAGGGAGATTGAAAGCTGTGCAGAAGAGGTGCGTTTTCAATTTAGCCTTGAAGGAAGTAAAAGAAGATTCTAGATGAAGGGCGGGAGGGAGCGAGTTCCAGAGTCTTGGACCAAGGAAATAGAAAGCTGATGACTGAGTGGATTCCAAGTGAGCCTGGGAAGGGGAGGGAAGGGACATGCGGTTGATGTGAAAAGATCGGAGAGAATGGTGAGGGGTGTGCAGGTGGACCTCATCGGCGAGGTAAAGAGGAGTACCGGTGTAGATTGCCCTATGAACAAAGATGAGGAACTTGAATTGTATCCGATAGATGATGGGGAGCCAGTGCTGGTGCAGTAGGAGAAGCATGAATTAGGATGCAGACAGCAGTATTTTGAACACGTTGCAGACGAAGGAGCTGGGATTGAGGGAGACCGGCCAGGGAAACATTACAATAGTCGAGACGTGAAAGAACCAAGGAAAGAAGCAGTGTAGTCATGGAAGAGGAGGAGAGAAAGGGACAAACAGCGCAAAGTTGTTTCAAAGTGAAAAAGGAACGTTGGACAATAGAAGAAATGTGACCTTTGAAAGAGAGGAAAGAATCTAGAGTAACATCTAAATACCTTAGAGAGGAAACCATGGGGACAGGCGAGGAGGAAAGCAGAGGGATAAGGGGAGGGGGGGGGGGAGATTTCCAAAGGTGAACCAGATAGCAGAGGTTTTAGTGAGGTTAATGTGGAGAAAGTTAGAAGAGCGCCAGGAGGTGACAGAGGAAAGACAGGCATTGAGGGGAGTGATATCCAGAGCAGAGGAATCAGTATGATGGAGAAGGAAAATGTCATCTGCGTAGTAGTAAGCAGAAACACCATGTTGCTGGACTAGAAGAGTGAAGGGGGCCAGAAAAATGTTGAAAAGAAGAGGTGCAAGAACAGAGCCTTGGAGGACACCACAGGGAAGGGGAGTGGAGGGAGAAGAGACAGATCCGGATAGAACCGAGAAGGAGCGACAGGAAAGAAAAGAATGAAACCATTGCAGAACCATACCGGAGAGGCCAGCATCCTGAAGACGGCTTAAGAGAGTGCGATGGACAACCAAGTCAAAAGCAGCAGAGAGATCCAGAGAGACAGCAAGGGAGAAAGAACCGTGATCATGAACAGCATGCAATTCGTTGAGTGAGAGAAGAACAGATTCCGTGCTATGACCGGGGCGGAAACCAGATTGCCGGGGGTGAAGGGTAAGGGAGGCTTCAAGGTGGGATGAAAGTTGGGAGAAGACCAGTTTTTCTAAGAGTTTTGAAAGGAAAGGAAGATTGGAAATGGGGCGCCAGTTAGAAAGGGTAGAGGGGTCCAGGGAACCTTTCTTTAGGATGGGGCGAACTGAGACGTGCTTCCAAGAGGAGGGAAAGATACCAGAAGATAAACTAGAGTTGAAAACAGAAAGAATAAAAGGGGAAAGTGCAAGGGAAGATTCTAATAACCAGTGAGAGGGAATGGGATCAGTGGGGCGTGGTTTTCTGAGTGGAGGCAAAGACTTTAGTAAGAGTTGAGAAAGAAATTGGTTCAAAGGTAGACCAGCAATGGAAAAGGGAGGAGGAGGAGAGGAGAGGAAAAGGTTAAGGCCAGGGGAGGGGGAGAAAGGGGAGGGGGGCAAGAGGGAAAGGAAAGACGAAGACTTTGGAAACAAAATGAGATGCTAGAGAAGTGGGATCAGGGATAGAAAGGGAGGAGGGGGAGCAGGAGAAGAATGGGGTGCTGAGAGAGAGTGGAGAACAGAGTACAATTGATGAGAGGAGTTAGCAGAAGAGGAGATAAGTTTAGTGAAGAAGAGAACGGTATTGATGATGACAGAGATGGAAGCGAAGCAGATTGGAGGGACAGGGGTGTTTACGCCAGAGAGGCTCTGCTCGGCGGAGATATCTATGGTGAAGAAAAAGACCAGAGTGGAACCAGGGGTGATGGGTAGGGATGCGAGAAGTGCAGCGGGGAAGAAGAGGAGTGAGGATATCAAGTGCAGATGAGAGGGTCGTGTTCCAGGTAAGCGCCTGGGTGTCAGCCGAAAGAAGGTAGAAGTCGGGGGGGGGGGGTCTCTGAGGGGGTGGACTGGAAGAGGGTGTTGGCATTAATACGATGGGAATAGGAGGGAGGGGTGGTGCTCGAATGTGAATTAAGGGAAAGGGACAGGGAGGGTGAAAAAATGCGAAGGGAGAAGAGGAGGCAGGAGTGGTTGGACCAACGGAGGGATAAGGGGGAAAGGGAGGAGAGGCGAGGTGATATGAGAGATGAGAAGATCTAAAGAGTGCCCAGCAGAGTGGGTGGGGAAGGAGATGAACTGGCTAAGGGAAAGGTCAGACAAGAGGGTCAGAAAGGCATGGTCCCGGGGGATGGAGGAGGAATCAACGTGGATATTGAAGTCCCCTAGAATCAGAAGGTGAGGATAGAGAAAGGTAGCTTCGGAAAAGGTAGACAAGAGGGAGTTCCATAGCTGGGCAGGCATGGACGGGGGAGCGTAAACAAGGAGAAAGTAGAGGGAGGGTGAAGTGCCCAGGTGAAGAAGCAAAGATTCAGGATAGTGCAGAGCAGGAGAGGAGATTACCTGGAGAGGGAGGGAGGAACAGTAGAGAACTGCAACACCTCTGCCGCTCCGCCAACACCATTATCTCTGAGAACAAATCCTGCATTCCAATAAGGACTAGATCTAAAATAGCTCCCTCTTTTGTTGGTTCTTCAACCAGATGTTCATTTATCTCATCTGGGAACTTTACCTCGCTAGCATGTCCTAGCATGACATTATAAAGCATCACCCCTCCACCAATCTGATTCACTCTATCAGTATGATATAATTTGTAGCCTGGCATCACAGTATCTCATTGGTTATTCTCCTTCCACCAAATCTCTGAGATGCCTATTATGGCTCCTTCTTCATTCAGTGCTGTATATACTCTAACTCTACCTTTTTTTTTTTTTAGACTTCTAGCATTCTATATAGGTATTTCAAGGTTCTAGTTTAAAAGCTGCTCTTTCTCCTTTTTAAAAGTTAGTGCCAGTAGCCTGATTACACCCAAATTAAAGTGGATCCCATCTTTTCAGAATATACTCCCCCATCCTCAGAACGTTGCCTAGTTCCTAAGAAATCTAAATTCCTCCTCCCTGCACTATTGCCTCATCCACGTACTGAATCCACAAGAAAATTAGCTTTTTCTGCAGCGGCTCCGGCACATTGGAATAGCTTGCCGGGCCACTCTGCACAGAATTAAATTTCAAGTGCTTCAAAAAATCTCTAAAAGCCTTCATTTTTAGGACTGCTTTTAATTTACCTGAGTAGCTATTCTGGAACAACAGCACCCTTTGGGCATGGTAAGGACAGCCCTATAGTCTAAGGGAATCGTGTGTATTTATCTGTGTCTTATTCTGTTTGCCTGTCTTTTCTATGCTGTTCCTATCTCTCCTATACTGTCCTGTCTACACTATGGAACTCCTTTCACTTTTTTTCTAATTATTGTACACCGCATAGACTGCTATGTAATGTTGCGATGTATCAAATAAGATAGAACCATAACCATATTCCAGAGCTCTGCTTGCCTCTTGTTTCCTACGCATAGAATAGGGAACATTTCCGACAAAGCTACTCTGTAGGTTCTAGATGTCAACTTTCTACCTAAGAGCCTAAGAACTTCCCTCCCACATTTTCCTATGTCATTGGTACACACATGTACCAAGACAGCCGGATCTTCCCCATTACTGTCTAAAATCTTATCTAGTTGACACATCTTGACACCAGAGGTATAGAAGACACATTTCTTTTTTTTTTTTGCTTCTTTTTGTCCAGCTCAGTAGCAACAGTGGCTTCCTTCAGGTTAGGCCTTCCACCGCAGCAATACCTCCATCAGTGACTAGCACCCTGCAGTGACTCCCTTTAATCTTAGGTCTATCAAAGAAAAAGCTGCTACTTTTAGGCTCTGGCCAGCCACACTGGGAACAGCTCTTTTTAGGGTCAGGCCCACCATAACTCTAGTGGCTCTGCTTAGACCCACGGCAGACGCGACACATCAATTTTTTAGCTATATAGGTGACTCGGCACCCAGGAATTTTCCACTCCTGCTGATTTTGAATGCAACACTTAATAGTGAATCTCTTTTCAAAATCTTAACCCATGCCACAAGAAAACATTACTTAGAAAAATGGCTATGGTATAAATGTGTATAAGAGAGCCATTATGCATTCAGTACTCTCTTCTCATCCATAATGTGCCGTTTCAGATTTTCCATTTTAAATTCTCTGTATATCGTCCAAAACACATAATCGCTGGCCCTCAATGTACATTCAGTCACTTGTTAAATTTTAAAACATTTTTATGCATTTAAAACTGAAAACTTAACTGACCGCTGTTTCCAAACAACAAAATTGTGTAACGCCATATGTCTTGCGTCCATATGCTGCTTCAGTGTCTTATTCTTGTTGGCATCTTTTCCTAGCACTGAACAGCATCTTTAAAAATAATAAAAGCAAAGCTTTTTGAGGTAGAGGCAAAATGACTCACAATAGGATAATGTTCTCTAACTTGATGAAGAAGGGCACAGTTCAGTAAAAGGGAACTCTCTTAATAGTGATTCGATTACCTTGATGTGTATTCTGTGGATTGACTAGGCTCCCATCCAGTCTGAGCTGACTTTGTATGTTTCTGTCAAAATCCTGGACTACAAACCATAATGTGGTTGAAGGTAATGGCAAATAGAAATAGAGCCATTTCTTAACCTTGCTTTAGTGTCATTAATGGTGGGAATAGCCTCTTTCGAGTCACCATACTTTCATTATCGTGGTGGTCATACTATCATGAAATGTGCTAATCATTATAATCATCATGTCTAAGCAGCCAAATTTATGAAGGAGCTTCCATAAACCCTCTCATTTTACCATACTGACAGCTATGATCATAGCCACAAACACCTTCCCACTAAATTCAAAATTCCCCGCCTTCCAAAATTCAGACTCGCACTTTTCCTGCCAAAATTCAGATTTCCTGCCTCAATCCCACCAATCCACTTTGAGAACCGTGTTATATTTATTTATATGCCGCCTTTCACCGGGCCAAAGCAGTTTTCATGAAACAAAGCTATTTCCAGTTACAGTGGAACGATTTACTATGGAGAACATGCTTTGGATAAATGTAGTCGATCAACTATGTACAAAGTTTACAGTTTCAGGGTTTCGGTTATATAGGGGGTGGGCAACTATATATAGTGAGCATCAGGCAAACACATCAGTCGGAGGGGTTCTGGAGGTTATGTGGTGGCACTGCAATGTTCTGCACAACCACTTCAGCCTGAAGAAAGCCAAAGCACAATGGATGAAGCATGGGCTCCACTTTCTAAGGCGCAGCAAGACCCGGGGAAACTGCCTGTCTGTTAGGTGGCAAAGTTCATGTTGATTGTGCCTGCTGCCAGCATAAAAGCCACTTGATGACTTGTATACAGTTTACTAGAAAGCAGAAACCCTTTGCACAAAATAGTGTTTTCACATGTCTTTAAAGTTTATGGTTGAGAAAATGATTAAAGTTTCTATTTTAATGCAGCAAATAAGAAAAACAATAGAAAAAAATACTAAATTGAGTATTAAATGTGAATGTGCATGCAACACTACTGAATCAGCTGCGCAGTCTTGCCCATGCTAAAATCCATTGACAATTAAGATACCCATATTACTGTTGTGGGTGGTCAGTACTAAAATATAGGAGCATGTTTACTAAACTGCACTAACCGTTAGCATCGGGTTTAGCATGCCGTGCTAAAAGTTAACACGTGGCTCCGTGCTAAAAATCACATGCTAACAGGTTAATATGTAATTGGGTGGATGCAGAGCTGGTTGGGGCAGAATGTGGGCACTGATGGCGTATCAGTTAGCATGGGTGGTATATCTGCACGCTAACCACAAATTTCGCTATTAGCATGAGTGAACTCAGGGCCGGCCTGTCTAATAGGAGAACTAGGTGGTGCCTAGGGTGGCAGACTCTGGTGGGCAGCACGGCACCTCCTCCACAATTTTTCCAAGTGGTGGCTTTTTACCTCTGCTTCAGCGCTGCAGTGGGCCTTAAAACCCATGTGCACTTGCGTGCATTCACAGCCTGCCGCTCCTGCTCCCTCCGTTAGGAAGTTACATCAGAGGGGGCAGGAGTGGCAGGCCACAAGTACGCGGTTGCTATAAGGTCTGCTGTGCTCAGAAGCGACGGCAGAAAGCTTCTTTTTAAGTGTCGTGAAGGGGTCGCTGTGCCGCCCACTTCCCCGCAGGTGAGATAATGGTTGCTGGGGAGGGGTAGGGTGGTGGGTGAAGCTGCCTAGAGCGGTAGAAGTCCTTGGGCTCGCCCTGGGTGCATCTAATTGCATCTCAGTGGGTAGCATTAAGTGCAACCATGTGCTGCTTTCTGCAGTGCCATGTGTTAGCAACCTGCCAATAGTAGGAAAATGGAGACACAAGCCCCCTGAAATTGGCACGGACCTCTGCGCTAGAATTGCAGCCCAAATGCACTCTGCTGGTATGTTCTTTAGTAAATATGCCCCCTAGTGTCTGTTTTCTTATATGAAGCATAGTATTGTATGTAATTTGGGGAATAATACATGAATTGCGGAAGTTAAAAAGCCAGTGATGATCACGTTTAAAGATTTTTCTTAGGTACTGTTTAACCTTTTTTCAAGTCTCTTCTGAGAATACTTGTAGTCTTCATAAGGATAAGAAATATTTCATGATAAAAGTTTACAGACGTAATAAGATCCTCCTTCAGGCTTTGTACCATCAGTGAAACTGAAGCTCTAGGTACAGGAGAATATCTATGAAATATAAATATACTAAATACCTTTGAGGTACAAATGCACAGGAGGTGTCCCTCTTCTAGTTGGGAGGAAGCTCAGGAACAAGGGCTCATGGGATGAAAGTGAAAGGGGATAGACTCAGGAGCGTCCTTAGGAAATTTTATTTTCAGAAAGGGTGATGGATGCTTGGAACACCTCCCAGCGGAGGTGGAGAAAATGAGAACCAAATCTAAATTGAAGTAAGCATGGAACAAATACAGAGGATCTCTGAGGGAGAAGAAGAGATTGTAGGACTTAATAGTTCTCATGGATGGACAGATTGGCTAGGCTGTATGGTCTTTATTTGCCATCGTTTTCTCTTTCTGTTGTGAGAAGTCAGCATTAACTCAGTGGCACACTTTACATTGCAGAAAAACAAGCTTCAGCTATGCAGATATACAATGATCTAGAACAGCTTAAACTTTATAATTGAACTTAGAACATAATTTTAAAGAAATGCGATATATTCTTTGTTTTTATTTAGATACAACTGATCCATCTTAAGGAGTGGAGGAGTAGCCTAGTGGTTAGAACACTGGCTTGGTAAGCAAGCAACCAGGGTTCGATTCCCACTAGCACTCCTTGTGGCCTTGGGCAAGTCACTTAACCCTCCACTGCCTCGGAAGAAAGGCCTGGCAATCTACTTACGGTGACACTGCCAAGAAAACCCAGGAGCTTCTGGGTCGCCAGGAGTCAGGACTGACTCGAAGGCACACATTGCATTTGATCCATCTTAAAATGTAAATATGTTAATACATATAATTACATGTTCAAGGCTGGATATTTTTGATGTACAAGTTTGATTCAGCTAAAACTAAAAAATCTCTTATCCTCAAAATACACTATTCAGAGCCAGATGTAGTTTGTCAGGTTCTGATCTTACAGTACTCATGATTTTTTGCACCCCCAAACACATTAAATATCTTTAAATTAAAGAAAATGAGATGTTCAAAACTTCATTGTTATGCTATATCTGGGTTTGTGGAAGGTTTGCACAAGTAGCTATGACTCCATCTTCAAAGGATGGAATTCTTTTATACTGAGGCAATGTCTGAAAAAATTAAAAAAAAAAGTTGGCAACTTTAGTAACCAAACTGCTTCTGAAAAATAATAAACTTTGACTGTGGTTTTATTATTAACCAAAGATGGTGCTTTGTCCATGACTTCATTTTTTATCCATTGCAAATTGTGGTGTGTTTGGCTGCTATTTTAATAATAGTGTTATTAATGTCGGGGTCATATAATTTTGTTTAATTTCAGCCCATAGGTTACTGGCTTCTGTTAAGCTAGTGCTTAAAAGAAAATATTTTAGAAATATGTCACAAAAAATATAAACCCAAGCATTTTGTGGCCAATAAACATTTTCAAAGAATTAAAAGATTGGGACTGGTTTTGGACAGGAATACCAAGATTTTCCTCATAGGGACAGCAGTTCCTATCTGGCACAAGTTGGTAGAACTGAGAATCAATACCATATGTTAGAAGACGGAACATATATTTCAGCCGATCAACTTGAAAGTTCCATGGGCTCTGTCAGAATTGCTTGAACTTTACAATTAAAGTAGCAGTTCAAAATGTTTTTTCCGTCAACAAGCAGGATTGAGTAGGCAGCGTCATTGCACATCGCTAGGACAGAATAGCTGTCCCAGAGCTCAGGATTTAGTATATCATTCTGAGAATATGCGGCCTTTCATATGCACACAGTAGTCTTCTCAAGAACTCGGGGGGGGGGGGGGAGTCCCCTCTGCTAAATAAGGGCAAAAGCAAATCTCTCCTAAATTGTATTGTTAAAATGATTTCCTCTTTCTTGTTCAACATCATTTTTCTAATTTTTATTTTGTAGGTTTAATTTATTTATTTCTTTTTCATGTCCCAGCTGGATTAGAGGGTTCACCTCTGCTTCCAGAATTCTGATACCAACCCCATTTGCTTTATTTGCCTGGGCGTCAACCATGACCGGTTTGTGAACTTTGTCCTTCTGTGTTTTCCTGGACATGGAGGAACAGTTGCTCCTCTCCCTGGTATTTCATTTGGAATCCTCCTATAAAACTTTAGGGTAGCCCTGAAGACCAGCAAAAGGATTTGAATGTCATTATGGATAATATATTGAAACCCTCTGCCCGATGTGCAGCGGCGGCTACGAAAGCAAATAGAATGCTGGGAATCATATAGAAAGGAATGGAGAATAAAACAAAGGATATTATAATTCCTCTTATCGCTCCATGGTGCGATCACACCTTGAATATTGTGTGCAATTCTGGTTGCCATTTCTTAAAATGGATATAGCAGAATTCAGTCTGACTGATGCAGGCCTCTGCCTCATCCAGGCGGATGCTCACTGCTGCAAACCTTTTTTCAGTTTTGCTGAAGACTTTGTCCACCCTCTCCTTTTTTGAGTTCTGGATCTCTATTAGGATAGCTAATAAATCTGCAGCTGCAGTCTCCCTGCTGTCCTCACCCCGCTTGCTATCAAAGAGGTGAGAGACATCGGAACCTGTCCCTCGCCTTTCTCGTGCTGGTTGTATGAACTTTGGCAGCATATAGGTTCCTGATGGTCTTGACCATTTTCAATTTAACTGATTTTGGCATCACAAATTTAGCAAGGGGAAAATCACCCGAGGGAGCTGGTAAATTGCCCCAAATTGCATGCGGACCTGGGGAGCTCACTTAAACGCGTCCGCTCTCCACTGTAGCCAAACCAGAAGACCTGTTGATGATACTGAATTTTTCCATCATTGACTTCCACAGGTGTAGTCAATTTGATTTTTGTACAATCTATAGGGTGTAGTCCATGTATATAGTGGCTGTTTTTGTTGCTAGAAAAAGGTGTTTGTTGATCTTACAGACATCTATCACTCTTTCTCCAGCTTCATTTCTGTTGCCAAGCCCAAGCATAGATATATCAGAATACCTGATTAATTTCACACACAACCTTTACATTGATCAAGAAACAACAATTTGAATGGAACAAGGAGAAACAGAATAGTTTATAATCAGCAAAGTTGTACAAAAGAGTTACATACTATCTCCATACCTGTTCAATGTATATGCAGAACAAATCATCAGAGAAGTAGGACTGTACAAAGACAAATGCGGTGTGAAGATTGGAAGGTTCATCAACAACCTTAACTATGCTGAAAATGCCACATTACTGGCTGAAAGTAAAGATGATCTAAAACATCTGTTCATCAAGATCAAGGAACATAGTTTTAAAATGGGCCTGCACCTTAACCTGAATAGGACAAAGATCCTGACAACTGGCAAAATCAATAATTTCGTCATCAATGGAGAAGAAATAGAAATAGTCGACAATTCTAACCTGCTTGGTTCAATAATGAAACGACAAGCAGTCAAGAAATCAGAGAACACACTACTCTTGGCAGAATGGCTATAAAGGACCTTCATAAGATTTTGACGTGCAGAAATGTATCTCTGTGTACAAAGCCATGATATTTTCCATAGCATCATATGGATGCAAAAGTTGGGAAGTGAAGAAGAAAGACAGGTAGAAATTTGATGTTTTAGGATTACGTTGCTGGTGAAGAACACTGTGTATTCCATGGATTGTTCAAAGAACAAATCAGTCGGTACTAGAGAAGATCAAAGCTAAGATTTCCTTAGAAACCCAAATGACAAGACTTTGATGTGCATACTTTGAACACATCATGCAAAGAGAAGGATTGTTAGAGAAAACTCATATTTGGCAAGGTTAAAGGTCAACACAAAGGTGGACAACCAACAATGTGATGGCTCCATACCTTAACAGCAGATATGGATACCAACTCAAGTCAACAATTAGCTGCTTGAACACTATTTAGGACAACTATCAACAAGGTTCCTATGAGTCAACAAAGTTTCAACAGCACTTAATAACATCATCCAATAAACACCTATTTTATTTAATTTTTTACATCGGGGGGTGTTTTATTGGTTTAAACCTAAAATTATAAGCCCTAGAAATAAGTAAGTAGTGCATTTCAAACAAACTGGAGAAAATATTTTTTCACTCAGTGCATAATTTAATCTTGGGAATGTATTGCTGGAGGATGTGGAAGTTCTTGGAGGAAAAATTCATAAACCATTATAAAAGTGGACTTGGGGAAAACCTACTGTTTATCCCTGGGATAAGTAGCATGGAATCTGTCTACTTTTTGGGACCCTGGTAGATATTTGTGACCTGCATTGGCCACTCTTTGAAACAGGATACTGAACTTTGGTCTGACCCAGTATGGTAATCTTATGTACATATAGCAACATGTGATGCACCTACTTGTGTGACCGATCAGTCTTACTATGTACAGAAGACACCTATTAAAGGTGAGCAACAATGCTTTATATTTATTTTTATATTATTAGTATTTAGCTTGCACCTTTGCAATAGTAAATCAAGGTGTGTTACAATCAGGTACTGTAGGTATTTCCCTGTCCCCGGAGGGCTTACAATAAGTTTTTATCTGAGGCAGTGGAGGTTAAGTGATTTACCCAAGGCCATAAGGAGTGTCAGTTGAATTTGAACCTTGGTCTTTCTGATCCCAGGCTGCTGCCCTAAAACTATGCACCATATTCATGTTTTTATCTGAAGCGGGCACAATCATCATCATAATTGCCTTGGCTTTTGTTAGATATTTCTGCCTTCTTTTTAGGATGCCTTATTTGAGTCAAAAGCAGAATTTTTTTCTGACAATACTCTAGCACAGATGTCTGGGATTCACTTTCTAGCCTTTTCTTATCCTGCATACTTAATTGAAACACATTTTGTGGCTTTTTATTTGCATGGTGCCAGGTAGACATTTCTGTTATGAATGCTGTGGCACAAATTAATGGGGAATAGATTTATCCCTTTCAAATTGTACTAGAATTAGGGTGCACTCCATAAATCTGATGGTCATTCTGAGCCGCGAAAGGGACGTCCATCCCCGCTATTTGGCCTCCTCTGTCATCCCCAACTAACCTCCCCATATGAACAAGGTGTTTGTATGGGGAGGCTAGATGGGGGTGGGAAAGGGGTGGTGTGGAAGCGGAGTTAAGGCAGGCAGAGGGCGGTCCACGGCCCCGGGCGTATAGGGCTGATTCTGATGTTGGCTTTGTTCGTCCAGGGCCGGCAGACTGAATGGGGAACTTATTCCACCTCTGAGGTGGAATAAGTTCTCCTAGATGACGGGGGATGGCAGGCGAGGTAGGAGGGTGTGCACGGGATTCCCCGCAGCTAGGGTTGCCAACTGGCCGGTTTTCAGCCGGCCTGGCCGGTTTTTCCATGGCCAGGCCGGCTGCCGGCGCAGATGCAAAACCGGCCCTTGAAAAGCCGGTTTTTTGCACTGGCCGCAAGATCGGGAGCGGCCAGAGCAAAAGACCGGCTTTTCTTCTGAGCCGAAGTAAAAAAAAAAAACACCCAGGGCTGGCCCACACACCGGAGGGCTTCAGAGGGAGCCGGGGAAGCCTGCGTGAGGCCCAGGCTCCCTCTGTACAGCCGCCAGCATGAAGATCCTTTTCCTTCACGCTGGCGGCTGTTTCTGTGAAGCCGCGATTGCTGGGAAAGGTTAAAGGCAATACCCTTTAACCTTTCCCAGCATTCGCGGCGTCACAGAAACAACCACCAGCGTGAAGGAAAAGGCTCTTCACGCTGGCGGCTGTACAGAGGGAGCCGGGGCCTCGCGCAGGCTTCCCCGGCTCCCTCTGAAGCCCCTCAGACAGCCGCGGTGCTGGTCGGGGGGGGGGGGCGCCCAGGACTGCATGGGCTGTGATGGGGGGGGGGCTAGGACTACAAATGGGCTGTGATGGGGGGGACCTGGACTGGAAAAGGGCTATGGGGGGGGGGACTTGGACTGGAAATAGGCTGTGATGGGGGGGGGGACATGGACTGGAAATGGGTTGTGATGGGGGTAGAGGGGACCTGGACTGGAAAAGGGCTATGGGGGGGGGGGGTGAACGTGGACTGGACATGGGCTATGGGGGGGGGGGTGAACGTGGACTGGAAAAGGGCTATGGGGGGGTGAACCGGGACTGGAAATGGACTATGGGGGAGGGAGGGGGAAATTGGACTGGAAATAGGCTGACAGTAGGGGGGCTAGGACTGCAAATGGGCTGTGATGATGGGGGGGGGGCGCGGACTGCAAATGGGCTGTCATGGTGGGGGGGCCTAGGACTGGAAATAGGCTGTGATGGGGGACTTGGACTGGAAATGGGCTGTGATGGGGGGGGACCTGGACTGGAAAAGGGCTATGGGGGGGGGGGGGACTTGGACTGGAAATGGGTTGTGATGGGGGGGCCTGGACCGGAAAAGGGCTGGGGGGGGACATGGACTGGAAATGAGTTGTGATGGGGGTGGAGGGGACCTGGACTGGAAAAGGGCTATGGGGGGGAACTTGGACTGAAAATAGGCTGTGATTAGGGGGGCTAGGACTGCAAATGGGCTGTGATGGTGGGGGGGCCTAGGACTGGAAATAGGCTGTGATGGGGGACTGGAAATGGGCTGTGATTGGGGGGGGGGCTAGGACTGGAAATGGCCTGTGATGTGAGGGCTAGCACTGGAAATGGGCTGATGAAGAGCTGGAATAGGATTGGAAATGGGCTGATGTGGGGCATGGGAGAATGGGACTAGAAGGGAGTGGATGCTGGGTGGGTCTAGAACTATAAGGGAACTGATTTTGGGGGAGGACTAGAATGGATGGGGAATGAGAATGGAGAGGGGAAAAAATATTTTGTGTGGAAGAAAAGTCTATGATGGGCCGGGTATTGGGAGAGTAAGAGGGGCTTGAGAATGGAAGGGTGAAATTTAAATGGATGATAAAGGAATAAGGAAAGAATTGGGGGAAAGAGCAAAAGGGAAACAATCAGTATGTTAAAGCAGAAATAGAGAGAGAATGGAAAACATCTAAAAGAGAAGAAAGGACAAATGGATAGCTCGCAGAAGACACGAAGAAACCAGAAGAAAGTGACTGGAGCAATTGCAACTGAAAAATAAAATGCCCAAACAGAAGGTAGAAAAATACTTTTTATTTTGAATTTATTAACTGGAATATGTCTGGTTTGGGAAGTGTGTATTGCTAACATCTTTGCGTTTTTGTTTAGTGCAAGAGGAAATTACTTTATAGTTTTATTTCTCCAGTGTTGTACATTTCATGTTTGGATTTTGGGGTTCCCAGTTTAATTATTATCTGACCAAGGAAGTTAGCCTACACGTATCCTCGGTAATTTTTGTGGGTGGGGCTGGGGGCGGGGCAGGGGTGGGACTAGGGGCGGAGAATGGGTGGAGCATGGCGAGCCACAGGTGTTGGGTTTTTCTCGGTGAAAAAGTTGGCAACCCTACCCGCAGCCCAACCCTGGCCTTGGGAGGCCAGATCGGGGTTCAGGCTGCGGGGAATGAAGGGACAGGTTGGCAGCCGGGGATCACGGCTCCTGAATGGAGCTGCAGTGCCATGGCAACCAGATGCCATGGCGCCGCGGGTCCTTTCAGGAGCGTTGACTGTGTTAGCAGGGCAGAGGCCTGAACATGCAGGCCGACTGGAATTGGGTCTTGGCCTGCACGTACAGGCCTAGACGCGATTCTGATCCTGCAGGGCTAGACGTGCCCTATGGGATCAGAATCCCGTCTACCTCTCTGCATCCGGTTCCAGCTGGGCACACTACGGGCCGGGACATTCACAATGGAATGGGGCCCATTAAGTATATTTTTACAGTCCATGTACAATTAAGCTGTGGATTTTGTCACCATAGGATGTTACTTGATTTATTATGAATTTTGTAAACTACTTTGATGCATTCTTTTGAAAGATGGTCAAGAAAGTATATCAATAAAATAATTAAACTTGTCAAGAACAATAGGATAACTATATTTTAAAACAAGTTTGGATAAACTTCCATTAACAGGTATTAGCTAGACATCGTTACTTCTTATTACTGGAAGCAAGTGATATGAAATGGACTTTCTGATTAATACTTCCTAGTGACCTAGACTGGCTATTGTTGAAATAGGATGCTGAGCTCGATGGGCCATCAGTCTGGCCCAGCATTGCACTTATGTTCTTCTTTCTCCGAGGAAATTTGGGCTCATTCTCTGCTACAGATACTGTGTAAAAATCAGTTTGCTGACCTACATACAATTGGTTCTGCTCATTTTTCAGTAGAGACTTCCACATAGCTAAAGCCATCAAGCTGCTTAAAAGTTATACATGATCACTATTGCCAATTCAACAAGAATTATAGTTGGCAGCACTGCAGTAAATGAGAATATCTTATGAATTGTCCCATGGAGTATTGCCAGCCCACATCAGTAATAGGTATTTACCATATTTGGTTGCTGTAAAAGAAAAGTCAAGGATTTAAATACCTTCTTTCATAGGTTTGAACTATGTTGCCAAGATAGTTTGGAAAAACGTATAATACTGCTGCTCATATTGTTTTGAATCCCAGGAAGCTCAAGTTCTAAATACATAAAGAAGTCAGGATTTTTTTCTATGCACTTAAGTAAATTTGTCCATAATACTTAGCACAATCTCTCATCCATATAAAGGTTTTGAACTTTGACAGTGGAATGGAGTGGGCCTCTAGGGCCATGGCCCCACCAGTAGTCTGCCTCACATAACATTATTAACTATAGAGTTTGGGGACAGGGCTGGAGTTTGGTTTGTTTGGCCCCCTCCAGCAAAAAAGGTGTTGTGCTGTCTCAGTGTTAGAAGCTTAATTTGTGCAGCATGTTTTGGCATCCTTAATTGTCCATTCCTCGTTCCAGTTCAATTTTTTCTTCACCTCTAATAGAAAATGAGACTGTCTTTACATCATATAACAACTGCCCGAATAAATACTCTTGCATTGCACCTGGTGCTGCACCACACCATCTGCTGTTTTAACTGAACAACATCTTTCATTACTGCAGCCACTCGTCTCATTCACCTCTGTCTTATACAGGGCTTCCCCAGCCCATCAGGTTTTCAGGATAACCACAGTGAATATGCTTGAGAAAGATTTGCATACAATGGAGGCAGTGCATGCAGATCTCTCTCATGCATATTCATTGTGGATATCCTGAAAACCCAATTGGCTGGGAGGCAGGTTTGGGAACCCCTGTACTAATAGAAAATGGACACATTTTTCTTTGAAAAATTGTTGTCTGTATTGAAAGACAACCACATAATACCCTCCTGGATCAGTCTATCACTGTGATTCAGATGCACTAATCATCATTCTACTTTCATAACTGTGTCTTTATTATTGTCCAGTAGGTAGCTGCTGATGTATTATCAAGTCCCTAAACTGGTTTACCCCCATGTCGCTTCTCTTGTCCATTCAGAATCTTCCAGCTCTGTCCTATAAGTTCAAATTAGCACTCAAAAAAAAGCTATGAAAGAATGTCCTTAAATCTTCATAATCCCATCTCTTATTCCTAACAGATTTTCAGGGTAGCAGGTCCCATTCAATATCAGCATTAAATCTGCTGGATGCGGCGTATCCATTTCTGATTTATATATGTGGGTTGTCACTCCATTTCTCTTCCTCATTGGGAGGTTTTTACCTGGCCTATTACAGATCAATACAGATCTTCAAAAATAACCTTTTTTTCAGAGCAACCTCTCCTTTTTAACATGAAAACATTTCAGTTGAAGAAATAGCATGAAAGTACTAATGCACACTGCAATGCACAGGACTCTTGCTTTATGTTGTTTGCCACTCAACCTACATCCCTCAAAAGGCTTCTGAAAATTAGTTATGTGTACAAGTTATTGCTGGATGCCGTTCAGGTTTTAAAATACTCGATCACATACTTTGTCAAGACTTCTGACTTTTTCATGGAATGTGGATGAATCTCAACATGTTTTCTGAGGCTCAGCATAGCAACAGTGGTGGTGTTTTAAAATATTATCAGGTGTGTATTTGCATTTGCAGTCCTGCCTATGATGCCTAATTTTGTCTGGAGAGCTTCTTTTTTCTTGCTTCCCTGGCCTAGTGAAAATTCTTATGACAAGTCTACATGTCTGGGCTTACTTGACCTTGATATATTTAGTAAAATATCTGTACTTATATGGCAATAATATAGCCAGTATTTAGTGTATTAATATTTTGATTTTGATTTATAGGCCTTAAGGTTACATTTGTCAAGAAATAAAGGCACTTTTAATTCCTATGTTGTAACTCCTGGATTATTGGTTCATCATCACATCTGATTCTGATCAAATGGATAGCGATTGTAACAATAAATGAAAAAAAGAGATTAATACAAGAAATAACAAAAAGGCCTAAGTTTCTGTAAAGCAGCTCAAAATGTATACAGAATGGTTATTTATTCAAGAGATGGTCTCCTAAATCTGAAGATTCATCACTTCAACGTATTTTGCATTGCTTAAAGCAGCGTTTCCCAAACTGTGGGTCATGACCCCAAATGGGGTCACAAAATCCTCATTTGGAGTCGTGGCCACATGTTGGGTTCAGAGCAGGCGTGAATCGAGCTTTTGGTCATGCCCCAGGGGACCACCTCAAGTCAAATCCAGCCCACCATCAATAACAAAGGTAGTACAGGTGCGGGGCCTTTCTGATACAAGCATGCACGTGCCTCTAAGACCCTGCCAGACCCTCCCTGTCCCTCCCTCTCTGACGCATACTTGTTGCATCAGAAGGTGGGACAAGGGGGACTGGCAGGGTCTTAGAGGCACACGTGCGCTTGTATTAGAAAGGCTCCGTGCTTGTGCCATCATTGATTCAAGGCAGTGGGTGGCAGAGAGGAAGGCTAGATTTGGACATAAAGTTCTGTTATGTGAGATGGGAGGTTGGAGTATCAATTCACAGCAAGGGAAAGAAAGAAAAACAGAAGATCCTTGACAGGGGGTGGAGGGAAACTGAGGAAACGCTGGACATGTTTGGGGGAGACACTGAGTGACAGAGGGATGGATGCTGGACATGGAAGGGGCATAAAGAGACAGAAGAATGATGCTGTATATCAGGGGGGATATAGGGAGACAGAGGGAGGATGCTGGACATGGGGGAGACCATAGGGAGGTAGAGGGAGGATGCTGGACATGGGGGAGACCATAGGGAGACAGAGGGAGGATGCTGGACATGGGGGAGACCATAGGGAGGCAGAGGGAGGATGCTGGACATGGGGGAGACCATAGGGAGACAGAGGGAGGATGCTGGACATGGGGGAGACCATAGGGAGGCAGAGGGAGGATGCTGGACATGGGGGAGACCATAGGGAGACAGAGGGAGGATGCTGGACATGGGGGAGACCATAGAGAGACAGAGGGAGGATGCTGGACATGGGGGAGACCATAGGGAGACAGAGGGAGGATGCTGGACATGGGGGAGATCATAGGGAGACAGAGGGAGGATGCTGGACATGGGGGAGACCATAGGGAGGCAGAGAGACGATTTTAGATGTGGGGAGGACGGTCCAAGGGAGATAGCGATAGTGAGGCTAGGGAGAGAGATGAGGGAGATGCTGGACATGGAGGAATAAAGAGTGGGGTAGGTGCAGATGTGAGGCAGAGAGAGAAGGGGAAAATGTTGGGTTGGAAGTGTTGGAGAGAAGAAAGACCCTGGGCAGGAAGAGGGAGAGAAAGGGGGGGGGGCATTGGATGAGGGTAAGAGTAAAGGAAAGACACTGGGCAGAGAGCATGTGGAGGAAGGAAGATGCTAGATTTGGGGGAGAGTTATAAGGACAGGGATAAAAGTTTGGGGGAGGAGAGAAGTGGCAGATGGACTTCAGTCTGGAAAAGAGAGTTAAGAGAAGGTGAGAGAGGAACAAGGAAAGATGGTGGACACAGGGGGAGAGTTAGTGAAGACAGGAGAAAGAAGAAATGACAAGTAGACAGATGACACTGAAAAAAAGAGCTAAGAGAAGACAGAGAAAAGCAGAAACCAGCACCAAACGACTAAAAAAAACTAAATGGCCAGAAAACAAAGGAGAAGAAAAAATTATGTTTTCTATTTAGTGATTGGAATATATGAGCTTTTGTCATGTACATCTGCCAGGACTGGTGATAGATATGGCTGGGGACCAAAGGGTAAAACTTTGGGAGGGGACCTCAAAACCCACTAGCAAGCTGTGCTTTCTTCAGCTTCAGACATACACATACTGTCCCTGGTCACTTATCCCTCACATCTGTACACACACGCACACACTGCTTCCAGCCCCTTCACTTAAACACACACACACTACCCTCCAGATGCTCAGCCCCCACACTCAGGGCCAGTGTTAGGGGGTGGTAAAGAGAGTAATTGCCCTGGGCCCTCAGGTTGAAGGCGGCATAGCCTGCAGATAGGCTTTGGGGCCCTCTCATCAGTTTCTGCCTGGGTCGCTGCATATCTAACACCAGCACTGCCCACACTGCAAATGTACAAGAAGCCATGTCATAACGTTGAAGCCCATATGTGTCAGGCATGTTGAGTATATTAAATAATTACTTTAAAAAGCATAGATTTACATATTTATAGGTTTATATGTATGCTGTTTGAGTAATAATTTTATTTGATTAGCATCTGGGGGTTACATGAATGTTCCTCTGTTAAAATGGGGTCACTCTGGAAAAACTTTTCGGAAGCACTGGCTTAAAGAAATAGTATCACAGCATGTAAACACTGTAGTAATTTTGAAAAATTCAAAAATTTACTCAGCTGTATAGACCTTTCATAATGTAAGGGTTAACGAAGCACACATAAGAAGTGACTTAAGAATCAACCACATAAGAGGACAGCTAGAATACAACTAAAAAGTGGTGATTTTAGAAGGAAAAATACGCAAACATATGCCCAAACTCTACCCATCTCCATCTCCACTGAGGTCTACTTGATGAATTTATAGTAGTATAAATAGGGAGTAGGGGTAAGATGGTGCCCGAGTAGGACGTGTGGACTGCGCTGTCTACATTGGTCTCGTATAGCACTGTACTGTGATCTCTCTACCTGTCTGATGGCCAGGAAGAGGAAACCCAAGTGAGGTCCTGCCACCAGAGGGAACCCCTTGAAGGGTCAGGCGGAGGGCTGCGTTGGCTTCTCCTGAGTGAGTGGGGCAGGAATTTTGGCCAGTTGTCTACCCTTTCAAAAAGTAGAAAGACTTGGGGACATGTAATAAAGTTATAATGTAGCAAATTTGAGACTAATCGGATAAAATATTTTTCCCACAACACATAATCAAACTCTGGAATTCGTTACTGAAGGATACAGTAAAAGCTGATAGTGTATTTTTCTTTTTAACATTTAGTTCACGCCTTTCCAATGGTAGTTCAAGGCGAGTTACATTCAGGTACATAGGTATTTCCCTGTCCCCAGAGGGCTTATGATCTAAGTTTGTACCTGAGGCAAAACAAGGGTTAAGTGACTTGCCGAAGGTCACAAGGAGTGCCAGTGGGAATTGAACCCAGACCTCTTGGGTACTAGGCAGTTGCTCTAACCACTAGGCTGCTACTCAATAGGAGGAGTGTAGTTGGGTTTAAGAGATTTGGACAAGTTCCTGGAGGAAAGGTCCATAAACCATTATTAAAGTGGAGTGGGGAAATCCACTGCTTACCCCTTGGATAAGCAGCATGGAATCTGTCTACCTTGACTTGACAGGTACTTGTGACCTGGATTGGCCACAGTTGGAAACAGGATATTGGGCTCAATGGACCTTTTGTCTGACCCAGTATGGCATATCTTATCATGAAATATGCAGGCCTGGCTGCATGCTGATTTGGCTCTTAGAACAGGGTTGCTTTAAAATTTCCTTGTAAGTGTGTAATATCTTTTGGGAGTAATATCTTTGTCTCTCTTGATCTTAGTCAGCCGTATGATTTCTGTTAGCTAAAGAGGAACCAGAGATTAGTGTTGGTGGAGCCCACAGAGTAAGCACATTCCAGCTACTCCTACCCTGCTTACTTCTTCCTACATTCAAATATTTTCTTTCATTCCTTATTTGATTCTTTGGATGTTTATATCTTTAATCCCATAAATCAATACTTTAAAACTATAGATAGGATT
The DNA here is from genome assembly GCA_033557465.1 of Ichthyophis bannanicus. NCBI lineage: Eukaryota > Metazoa > Chordata > Amphibia > Gymnophiona > Ichthyophiidae > Ichthyophis > Ichthyophis bannanicus. The sequence goes on along the minus strand of CM066046.1, from coordinate 70,996,566 downwards.
GCTGCCTACTAATTTTTCATGATATGCTTTCTATATGTAGAACTGGGTTTTTCATATAAAAAAAACTTTAAAAAATGATCTTTCTAGGGAGTAATTTTTATAAATTAAATTACACTCCCCTAGGCAGGCCTCTGACCTTGATTCAGCCCGAGAGGGGCTCATGGCACCAGCAAAAAGCCCAGCCTCAACCAGCAACGCGGTGCTAAGCTGCGCCCTGGAAGGTCCATCATCAGGTGAGGATGCCAACACCAATTTAAATTACACTCCCCTAGGCCAGCACTGCCTGGGAGCCTAGCCAAAGGGCCCTTAGGCACTGGGCCAAACATCTCATGTTTGACCCTCACCGTATGACGATCTTCAAAATAACTAACAGTGCCCATCAAGATCTCATACAACATAAAGGTAAACTGTAAGATCACAACGAATATACAGTATTCTCAACCAAGCTAAAATACGTCAAGGAGCCGCCCGCTCAGTAGAATGAGTCAATAGAAACACACAAATCAAACCCAGTAGCTCCTGACTTAAAAACAGGACCCAAAATGGAGCTCAAACTGCACTCTTTTCTGTGTATCATACTTTGGCAACGCATGCTGAATCCCTAACATTCTCTACACAACATATTCCAATAATATATAGATACAACAAGAATAAGATAGACACCACATACCACAAATATGGAACAGAAACATGCACAGACTAATTCAAATACAATTGCACAAACTACCAACAACTATTGCTGCAGTAGGACAAACTTACGCATATAATCTAAACTGTATACTTGTTAATGCACAATCTATAGGAAACAAAATACCAGTTCTAAAAGATTACATTAATAATAATGATATAGACATCATGAGCCTGATTCCAGAAGGGGCACTTCCGGGCTGTCTGGATGGCCCTGAGCAGGATGAGTCCGTTTGGACCTGATTCTGAAATGCGGGAGCAAAATGTTCCTGCGGCATTCAGAATCTGGCCTGAAGACAGCCTGGCATGCCCCTGTGGCCGCCAGGAGACATCCACACTTCCTCCCTTCCAGCCTGCCACATCCCTGTCTCCCTTCACCCCGCTGCCCGATCTCTGATGGGGTCAACCAGGACCCGGGTCAGGCAGCAGGGACCCACCTTGTTGCCTGCTGCTTCAGGATTGTGGGGCAACAGGGGAGGGGCTGCTGGGAAAGGTCGGAGGGGGCACCCTGTTCTTATTCAACCTCAGTGGTTGAATAAGCAGGGCTCCCCCCCCCCCCCGGTGACCCCTGGATGTACCAGGGCCATGAGTGGAATCGGCCCTGTAAGTCGAGGGGTCGGGGCCGCTCATGCCCCTCCCACTCTCTGCCCCATCACACCCCCATCCCCCACAGCTCTGTGCATGCAGCGGGGTACGGAGGTAGAATACTGGCAAGGCCGGCCCACTATTCGCCTCATAGAATCGAGCCCCATGTGTATAACTGAATCATGGCTCGCAAGTACTGATACTGTCCTCATAAACCAACTGAAGACAACAGACTACGATCTGTTTAACTGCCCAAGATCTGGTAGAAAAGGGTGAGGCGTATTATAACAAAAGACAATCCAAAATTCATTTGCTCAACAGCAGAGAGTATCGAAGGACTTGACAAACTCACGATAACAAACACTTATCATTATACCTAGTATAGAGGTCACCAACATCAGACATGGAGAACCTAACAGTGCTACTCAAATTAGTATGTACAAATACCACACAAAATAAGCACCTCCTATTATTAGGTGACATCAACCTTGCCACAGCATCGATAAAACAAGCACAGTCTTTCCAGGAAGCCATGAATGCATTGGATTAACAGCAAATAGTCAACAAATCAACACACAACAAAGGAAATACACTACATCTCACATTTGCTCCTAAACACATGCTCAACAGCACCAACCTTCCCATATTGGAATAGTCTGTTTCTGTTCCCTGGTCTGATCACTGTGCAATGAACTTCCCATATACCTTACCAACCTGAGCCAAGATTCACCATTAAACCGATGTTTTTGACACTTCAACAAACCAACTTTCCTTGAGGAATCTATGCTACATCTTGATATAGAGACATCCAACATCGGTGCACACATAAATAACTGGAACAAAGTCATAGGACAAGTGGCATCAGCTCCACAACCAAGATACACTAAAAAAGCACAAAAGAATTAAGAGACATCAAGAGAGAACTAAGAAAAATCGAGCGCAAATGGAGATATTCAGAATTACTAGATGACCAGAACAAATGTATGTCCAAACTCCAGGAATACCATGATAGCATCAACAACAGTAAGAAAAAATACCACACAAAACTCATTATGAACTCGCTGAATAGGACTGGGGAGCTATTCAAAATAGTAAAATCTCTAGTGAAAAATCAGACACTATTCCTAGTCCACAAATATTAGCCGGCTTCTTTCAGATCAAAGTGAACAACTATAACATTACAACACAGATGGCAATCAATAACATTACCACTAACACACTGTAACAATCTTTCAAACTGATATTCACAGAAAACCTAGAAAATATAATTAGCAATCTAAATACTACCACATCATCTCTTGATCTATGCCCAGTAAGCCGGGTCAAAATAGCAAGAGCTGAACTCTCAACCACACTTCTCTGACTCAAGGCTATATTCCCACAGATCTCAAGGCCTCTGTGCAATCAACACTAAAGAATCCTATGCTAGATAAAGCAAATCCAAACTCATACAGACCAATATCTAGTCTGCCCTTCTTAGCAAAGATAATAGAGAAAGTAGTACAGCAACAGCAAAAACATATCAATTTTATTTATTTTACATTTCTTATATACCGCCTTTCATGATATCAAGGCGGTTTACATTGAACAAACTGAAATTACATTGAACAGGGCATTATAACTTGGAGATAACTATTTTACAGGGAACATGGGCTATGGAGGGTTAAGTGGCTTGCCCAAGACCACAAGGAGCACCTGTGGGACTAGAAACCCCAGTCCTTCCGGCCCAAGGTTGCTGTCCTCTAGTGGGATTTGAACCCCCGACCTTCCGGCCTGAAGTACCTTGCCCCAACCACTAGGCCACTCCTCCACTCCAATGAAAATGCTCCACTGGATCCACAGCAGCACGGCTTCAGATCATACCATGGGGTAGAAACACTGCTAGCATCACTCTTGGACAAACTCCTAAGAGGTATCGAAAAACCAAAACAAGGATTTATACTAATATTCTTGGATATAGCAGCTGCTTTCGAACTCATATGTCATAATATCCTACTATCAAGACTACAAGAAATTGGAACCAAATATATGATATTGCACTGGTTCCAATCATGCCTAACAGACCGTAAACAAGTGAAAATAGGACCAAACAAATCTGAACCATACAAACAACAGCAAGGAGTTCCACAAGGCTCAGCCTTATCTTCCTTACTATTTAACATATATCTACAAGCAATCTGCAATATCATTCAGAAGTACAAGATGAATTACCACATTTATGCAGATACTGTATCATCATGATGTACCTACCCTACAACGCTTTAAAACCAGATCACACTGAAATAGTAATTTGTTTCAACGAAGTTGCATTTTGGCTATCGGCACACAGGTTGACAATAAATTACAAAAAGCCCCAGAGGTGTTATATGTTACTAGAGATAAAGCCTTCATCCTACCAACAACTTTACACATCAAAGATGCAGACTTGGAAGTGAAACAAGAAGTGCGATATCTAGGAATAAACTTTGATCAACAACTAACCCTAACCTTGCATATCTGCAAGACAACTATTTATTTATTTATTCGGTATTTAGCTCACGCTTTTCCAGGAGGAGATCAAGGTGAATTACATGCAAATACAGTAGAGCACTTTACTACAAAATAAGAACCCTACAACACTTACGACCACTTTTATCACCACAAGACTTCCGCACAGTACTCCAGGCAATGATCTTTCCATACTTTGATTTTTGTCCAAACAGAACCAGAAAATGATGTACCCAAAACACATTAACCTTACCTACTGAACTAATAAAGAGCAACCAAACCACCTGCAATAGAGCATTTTCGCTCTATGCACCAGGTCTCTGGAATTTCCTCCCTGAAAGAATAAGAAATATATCAGGCCTTACAGCACTCTGCACTCTGCTTTTAATTCAAAATGTTCTATAAATAGGTGGGTTTTTAAGAATTAAAAACCCACCTATTTATAGAACATTTTGAATTAAAAGCATAATCTCCCAAAGGATCAAAAAACCAACCTATGACTCTGCCCCAACATGTTAGCTCTGAATTGATTACCTATGATTATAAGATTTCATTGCCCCAACTGTCTAGGGCTCTTACTTTACTCTCAACATCTAATGGATAATTTGTTATTGGTTAGTGTGTATATATTAGTACTGTTAACTCGGTTAATGACATTTACTCATTCTAGATAGTTATCTTTGGTTCTTTGTAAAAATCACATGTGAATTGTGACTTATTTGTAAGCCTCTTTGACTCCTAGATAAAAGTAGTATAGAAAAAAAGTATATCGCAAGATTGCACCTATGTTTATGCAGTGTGTGCATATGTGTTCCCGGGGCACAGTTCGAGCAGAGCTGTGATGCATACACATATTTTCTGAAATATGCAAGTACACGCATAGAGTATATGTGCATAGATTTACACCTACGAAACAGGTCTAAATTTGTGTGTGAGAAGTTATGCTCTACTATTAAAGACTTATTTATAAAGCTGCATTTTTGGACATTTCACATAGAAGACCTTTTATAAAATCACCCCTATATTATATTAAAACTGCAGTAGAAAGACATCGTGCTTGGCAAGATAGGTCAACGCAAAAGAGGAAGGCTAGCAACGAGATGGATCGATACAATAACAGCAGCTACGGGTGCCAGTCTGTCAACAATGAGCCACCTGACTGAAGACCGAACACAATTTAGGACAACTATCCAGAGGGTCGCCATGAGTCGACACCAACTCGACGGCACTTAACAACAACAATAAGAAGGACCTATTTTTAATGAATTATTGAAAACCTGTATCAAATGATGAAAATCATGAAGATAGTATATAAATAAATAATAAATAAGTGAATGGCTGCAAAAATATTGAAAATCTGTTATAAAATGAAAAGTCAGTAAGTTTGTGTGTTGGGGCGAGAGAGAAAACGCAAAGTACCACTGGAGGGAAGGAGGTAGAAAGAAAGTAACCTGTAGTGCCTTAGGGACATGTTTGCTAAAGGTTAATGCGCGTAAAGTGCTGCAAGGGCCTATAGAAATGACTGGATAGTGGCAGCATTTTATGCGCATTAACCTTTAGTAGATGTGCCCCTAAATCGTCAACTATGCTGCTTTTTCCTATTACTCTACATTTTCACATTTATTTATTTATTTATTTATTCCATTTATGAATTGCTTTTCAAGGTAAGTTACTATATAACAATTATGCAAGTGGATCCACAGTTACTCCCTTTATCAAGCCCTATGTTTTTATTTATTGATTTGTTAATCCAAATTTGCTTTTCTGCCTTACATTTTGCAGTATCTATGCAATTAAAGTAAACTTACATAATATCATACAATTATTTTCCACCACCTCCCTTCTCCCCATCTTATTCAGTTACACTCACCATAACCTAACCTAAAATACACTAAAAAGATAAACTGAAGAGCCATGAGTTTACCAACCTATGATAACATCCATAATTTTCTTCCATTTAAATTTTTATTCTGAATTCCAAACTTTTGGAAAACAATTGTATAAACCGTTGTTATGCACAAAATGGCTCTTATAAAATTACCTCATGCTTAAAAATATACGCAGTGCAATTAGGTACATACTTGTAAATGATTTCAGAGTAGATGTGCTCAGAGGAGGAGTTCATGTGGAGCGTGGGCAGAGTCATGATTTACGCACGTACTTTATGCACTAACATTTATACCAGCTTCCTATCAGGCTAAAATGTCCGTGCCTTCAATGTAGATGTGATTTCTGTAGGATTTATTCTAGTGTTTTATAAGGCCACATAGGTGATTATGTGTTTTGTTGGTTAAATCTCTTTTATTAATCATGTAAAAAGAAATACAGAGGCAAAACATTGTAACATACAAAACAATAGTACCCCAACCAAAAGCCCCAGTAGAAGAGCATCCCAGACGACACACTGGGCCTTATATAAAGCCACACTGGGAAAAAATATATTTCTTCTACTCCACCCTTGTATATTCATCCCATAACCTTTAGTCCCACTACCCACCCCCACCCCAATTAACCTTTATACAAATGTACAGTTCAACACCAAACTACGAGTTCTAGGTGACAACATATTTATTTTATTTATTTAACAGGATTTTTATACTGCCTTCTCATACAATCAAAGCGGTTTACATAGAACTTCAATAATGTTACGGAGAACTCAGTAAACAAATCAGGTAGGGGAGGCATGAAGGAGATGCCTAGAGGCAGAACCTATATACATGAGGTTAGCTGTACTTTAGATTTGATCAGAGAGATGGCGGGACTAGGTGTTTTCTTTGAAGTGGTCGGTGAAGAGAAATGTCTTGAGAGGTTTTTGAAAGTCTAAGTCTTTGGTGGTTCTGATTTTCTCTGGCAGGTTGTTTCAGATGGCGGGTGCAGCTAAGGAGAGAGCTCTTTTTGTGGTGGAATTATTTGCTTTGGTGTAGGAGCTAGGAATTGGTATTGTATCTCTGGTGTTGAGTCTCTTTGGTCTGCTGCTCGAGTTTTGTGGAAAACAGGTCTTGTAGAGTTCCAGCTGATAAATTGTTTCTTGTCTTGAATATAGTGAGAATTGTTTTGTATTTTGCCCTTGAGGAGACTGGAAGCCAATGTAGTTGGTACAGTAAAGGGGTTATGTGTTCATATTTGGGCGAACCTGTTATGATTCGAGCTGCGGTGTTCTGGGCCAATTGCAAGGGCTGGATGGTTTGGGTTGGAAGACCGTGGAAGAGTGAGTTACAGTAATCCAAAATAGGGGGTATTAGTGTTTGACATACTGTGCGGAAGTGGTCCTGACTGAGAAGGGACTTTAATCTTCGGATAATTGCAAGTTTATGGAATATGTTCTTGGAGGTTCTGTTAATGTGTGCTTGTAGGTTTTGGAAACGGTCGATGGTGATACCTAAGTATCTTACTTCCTCTTTTATTGCTATTAAAGTATCTGCTATGGATATAGATGCAGGGGAGGAGAATGAGGGGTCCTGTGTTATGAACAGAGCTTCTGATTTCTTAAAGTTGACTTGGAGGTTGTTGGATGCCAGCCAGTTGCTCATTTCCATGAGGCTTTTGGTAATATTTGAGTAGTCAGGCACGTCAAGGTGGATAGGGGAGTAGACCATAATATCATCTGCGTAAATTGCTTAGTGGATCTTGTGCTGTTTGAAGATGTTACTTACATATTGGCTGTAAGAAGATGTTGAAAAGGAGGGCGGACAGGGAGGATCCTTGTGGCACTCCTTGAGTTGATAGAAATGGGGTTGATGTATCAGGACCAACTTTGACCTTTTGTTGTCTGTGACAGAGGTAGGCGTTGATCCAATTGAGGGTTGTACCGTGAAGTCTGATGTTGGAGAGACGTTGTAGGGTGCTGTGAGATACGGTGTCGAAGGCCGAGGAGATGTCCACAAAAACAAGGAGGAAACCAGTCTTTAGATTGTCAATCCCTCTTATTAGTGTGTCAAAGAGGTGGATGAGGAGAGTTTCCACACTGTGATTAGGACGGAATCCATGTTGATGTGGATCCAGTGGGACGTGCAAGTTGATGTGGTCTTGGAGGTTTTTTTGTACTGTCTTTTCTATTATTTTAGATAGGAATGGGAGGCTGGAGATGGGGCGGTAATTCGAGGGGTCTGTGTTGTTAGTTGAGGTGTTCTTTGGAATAGATCGGATCGTGGCTTGTTTGAGTGCGGAGGGCATGTATCCTTTAGTTAGTGAAGAGCTTATGATTTTATGGAAGCAGTCCACAAAATCTTATTTGACTGATTTGATCCAAAGAACCGGGCATGGGTCAGAGGGTGCTGTGCTGGTGTTTAAGGCAGTGATGGTGTTAAGGATTTGCTTTGTTGTTGGAATGTTGAATTCTTCCCATTTATGTATGTTGTGAACATCTGGATTTTGGGTGGAGAGAGCTTCTGGTTGTGAGGCCCTCAGGGGTGCTTTGTGTTTGTTTATGAAGAAATCTGAAAAGATTTGGGGCTGAATAAGGTCCTCCTTGTGGGATGGGTCTTTAATTAGATTGCGAACAATTTCGAATAGCTCTCAAGGTTTGTTGCTGGATTTTAGGATGATGTTGGTGTGGTATTCTCTCTTGTGTTTCTTGATTAGGTTGTTATATTCCTTCTGCATGGTTGTGTATTGAGTGAGGGTGGTTTGGGACTGATTGTATCTCCATTTATGCTCTAGTTGTTGAAGTTTACGTTTCTGTTCTCTAATTGTTAGCGAGTACCATGGGGCCGAAGTAGGTCTTTCTGTTTTTCTTCCAGCGGTGAGACGGTGTGTGTGTTTTGCTGCTTCATTAATAGTAGTGTTCCAAGCATTGATTGCCTCTTCTAGATCATTGAAGTCTTGTGGGAGGCTGGGAAGGGTTTCTTTGAGGAATTGTTCCTTGTGGAAGCCCTTGAATCGTCTGTCAGGGTAGGGTTTTCTTTGTGTTTTTTCTAGTTGAGGTAGATGGATCTTGCAATGTATGGCATGATGATCTGACCAGGGAATTGGAAAGACCTGAGGGGATGTTATATCTCCCTGCTTTTGAAGGTTCTTTGGTACAAAGAGGAGGTCAAGCATAGAACCAGAGCAATGAGAAGGGCCCTTAATGATTTGGGAGAATTGGAGGGATTCCATTGCCTTGAGAAAGGCCTCTTCATTGTTTGAGGTGGAGTTGAGATTTAGGTCTCCTGGTAGTATGAGTGGCTTTTTTGGAGAGTTAGCAGCGCATACAGCTTCAATTATGATGGAGGTTTCGTCAGTGGCTGCATGGGGTGCTCTGTACGTGAGGCAGATAGTTATATGCCTGTTTCCTATGGTGAGTAGATTGCAGTGTTTGTGGCTTACAGCTCTTGAGATTTTGAAATTAAGATCAGAAAGTGCAAGGATTAGGACCCCACCACCTCTCTTGTGGGTGCTTGGGTAGCTGAAGGCGGTGTGAGATCTCGGTGTGATTTGAGCTAGGATGACTTGGTCTGTGGACTTGAGCCAGGATTCAGTGATGCATAGGATGTCTGTTTGATGATAGTGCAGGTAATCTATGATGGTGCTGGTGTTATTTCTGATGGACCTTGCGTTGATTAGTCCTAGGTTGCTTGGAGAACTTGTGGCATGTGTGGTGTGGTTTCCATCAATGAAAGCGTTGGGTTGGATCCTTAATAGTCTGGGGGGTCATCTCTGAGTGTGTTTGTGTGTGTTCAGCCAAATCTGAGGGTTAGCTGGGATGTAGAAAGGATGAGCTTATATGTTTGTTGTGGGAATATATGTGGGGTAGGTGGCTGTTGTGAGTTGGCAGAATAGGATCCTTATAAGGGGGAGATTGTATAAAATTTGGTAGGTTGGTAGTTTTTGTCCCGGTGTCCTTGCTAATGTTTTAGATTTAGAGGAGTTTTGGGAGGGTGGGTGAAAGGCTGTGTAGAGTTCCATATTTGTGGAGAGGTACTTACTGTTTTGCAATATTTTAGCTGTGATGCCACCTGGACTGTCGCTCTCAGGGAGAGAGGTAGTCAGCGGGGTCTGATGGTTAGAGGACATGGTAACTGGATGGTGGTAACTGGATCGTCAGACTTGCTGAGGAGCTTGTAGTTGTTTGATCTAGGATCTGTGCTCTCTCCTATGGTTTCTGCTGTTTCAAAGTTCCACGCCAAGGGCCACGCAGGCGCGGGCGTGCCAGGAGGCACGCCTTTTAAATTTGTTGCCAGTGGGCCCTGATTGGCCATGCGTTGGAGAGTGGGAGGGGTTTCAGCCTCCCGCTCTCTTCCTTGCCGCCGATCGGGGCTCTGGGATGGTGGAGGTGCTGTCCAAATGCGCTGGGAGGCGCTCCTTTTAAATTTGTTGCTGGTAGGACCTGATTGGCTGTGCGTTGGAGAGCGGGAGGGGTTTCAGCCTCCCGCTCTCTTCCATGCTGCCGATCGGGGCTCTGGGACGGTGAGGTTCCCAGGTCTCCAGAAATTTGGCATGTTTCAAAGTTGAGCACTGGGTGGCGATATTCTCCATTTGCATTAACCTGTGAAAAAGATTAAGCCAGGCCCAAAAAGCAGGGTTATGTGAACACACCGAGCCAGGAGGATCCCTTTAAGGCCAACTAGGAATGCCTTCTGCACAGACAACCGGATACCTGCCCTCTGAACTCCAGTGCGTCGAGCATCTCCCAACACAACACTACGCACGGACATGTCACATCCTGTTGAATCACTCTCTACACATACATCTGAATCTTCTTCCAATAATTTGGTGTCTTTTCACACTGCCAAAATACATGCGCCAAGGTACCCCTTGCACGCCTATACTTAGCACACAAAGGTTCTTGGGACAAGCCCACATAGGCTCGCAATACCATTTTACAAAACATTTTGTTCAAATCGGCCTCCACCACAATCTGCACAATATGTGTGATACTGAATCAGTTATCCTCGCTTCCCCAATGTGTGCTTAACTCTTCATTCCAGTGTGAAGCAATCTAGTCATATCTTTCACCCCAACTCAATAACCCCCATGCTTTGTGTAAAAAGGAAAGAGACACCCGCTCTCTACGATCTATATCAAAGAATTGCACTACTTTCCCTGCAAATGGCGAACATACTGTAATTTGTCTTGCCCCAAAGAAGTAATTTATTTATTTATTTATTTATTTATTTATTTAATGTAATGTAATGGCATATCTTAATATAGGTCTATGTATCCAGCTGTCCCAGCTAATACTCATCCTTTAGCTCTTAAAAAGACTGCAAATCTCCATCCTCCCCCAAGACATGGCTAACCATATAAATACCTTGCCGTTCCCAATGCTGAAACACTCCTGACATATCCCCAGGCAGAAACGCCGGATTATACCGGAATGGCAAGAAACACGTACAGCCCCCATCTTGACCAAATTTGCCACACAAAGCTCTCCAGGCTCCCTGTAGTGGCAATAAAATATGGCTCTTCCTAAGATGCTTAAGAATTACAATTCCCCCCTCCCCCCACATGCAACAGATATAAAGGCACTTAACAACAACAACGGGATCGTATAAACCTTTTTCCACCTCCAAAGGGATAAAAGAAGCACTGCTAAAAAGCCAGTCATGCGAGTGTCTGAATAAACAGCTCAAATTATAGGCCTCCAGATTAGGAACCCCCAAGCCCCCCACGATCCTTTGGCCCCAAAGGTTGAGAGAACACAATTCTGGGCCTCTTTCCCTTCCACATAAACCATCCCAGTTGTCATCTCCAAGTACATAGCTCCCGCTTCAAGAACCCATACAGCTCCCAAAAAGGTCCCCCAAAATCCCATCCATTTTAAAACAGCAAACAAAAAACCCCAGTCAACCAAGACAAAAGCTTTTTCGGCATCAAAACTAATATAGATTTTTGAGCTGTAACTGAACAATATTCCATAGACGCAATAATTCTACACAAATTCAGCACAGGGTGACAATCACACACAAACCCCACCTGGCTATTCTGCACCAAGTCAGACAGCACCAGCACAAAATGATCAGCTAACACCTTAGAAACAGCTTATTGTCGTAGTTCAACAGTAATATAGGCCAATACAGGATCTCTTCCTGGCTTAGGCAACACAGTACTTAAAGCTGTATTGGAATCCTAAGGAAAGCTCTGCTGAGTAATCACACAATCAAATAACTTACCCAAAAGGCCAGCTAAACAATCCTGCAACATTTTATGCCACCCATTGCCATAGCCATCAGGGCCTGGCGTCTTGCTAAATTTAGCTGTTTGCATCTCCTGATCTATCTCCTCAGCTCTAAGAGGAGCCTCTAGGACCACTCTTTGGTCTGCATTAAGACAAGGGAGCTGAACTCTATCTAAATAACCCAAGTTACCCATATGAACACCAGCTCCCATCGCATATAAGTCCTGATAAAATTAGCAGAACAGGGTAATGATCAACTGTTCTTCTGTGACCGTCTGTCCCTGATGTTTCACAGCTGCTATGTGCCAACCACCCTGCCATTGCTTAACAAGAGAAGACATCAGGCATCCAGCCTTGTTACCATGCTGAAAAAGTTTGAATTTATAATAGAGCATTGACTTTTTAGCTCTTTGATGTAATAAGATATTAAGTTCTGTTTGGATAGCAAGAAGATCTTCCAATCTAGTAGCACCAGTGTAGTGAACTCCCAAAGCCAATTGAACTCTCCTAATTTGCTGTTCTAACTGAATTATTCTCTAATCCATCGTTTTCCGTCAGCTACTCACAAAACTCAAGATTTCCCCTCTTATCACCACCTTGGCCGCTTCCCAATACACAGAGCCAAATCCTCCTAATTGGCTTTATTATTCTCAGCAAAATCATCTCACTTCTTCTGTAAAAAACCTAAAAAAGGCTAGTCACCATACAGAAAGAGTGGGAAGTGTGAGTTACCCCCTTAACCCGACGTTACTCCTTCCAAGATAAATCAATCCATGGCGGGGCATGGTCAGAAACTACAGTAGTCCCCACAGTAGCACCCTGTACCTGGAGCTGCAGCTCATCAGACACCAACCAATAATTCAGGCATTACAACGAACCATGGGCTCGTGATAAATGAGTGAAATCTTTTACCCCAGGATATAAAACCCTCTAAGCATCAATTAATTCGAGGAGGTCACATATGCAAAACCCCCTTGGCCAATTTGATCAGTCCCTCATTGCTGTCAGGGGTTCTATCCAAGGATGGGTCCAAGCAACAGTTTAGATTTCCATTCCAGAAATCTCACCCACCCCTTCAGCTTTTTTCCCTAATGGAAGATAAAGCATTTTAGCAATAGGGGGATGGGATTCAGGAGGAATACCTAGAATTTCAATCAAATAAGAGCGAAACATATCCCTCACGGAAACCAATTCCACTCTGGGAAAGTTAACCAGGCGAATATTCACAGCTCGAGTTGTATTCTCCAATATCTCTAACTTAAACCGTATTGGAACTACACTCTTCTTAAGACATTACATATCCTTCTCAACAGTCACAATGTTAGTATGAAGACCCAAGATCTCCGTCTGAAGAGAGGAAATTTTTCCAACATTTTCCAAGTGACAAAATGTTTATGAGAATCACCTATTATGCCACATAAAACAACTCCAAACATATAAGCGCCACCACCGGACTTGCCTGAACCTCCTCAGTCTAGGATTCATGTCTACCTCTTAAACCCCAGATTGCAGTGATCTTCACATCCCCCCCCCCCCATATCCCTTACCCCTCTCTCCTTTCTCCTCCCCCCAAGCCCCTCAATCCCCACCTAATCATCCACTCGTTCACAACACGCAAAGCTCCACAATCTCCATTACAAAACGAGATCCCAATTGATCACATTCGATCCGCTGCAACCTCTGCCTCCTCCTCATAGGAAACCCTTTCACCAATAACCCCATTGGAAAGCAACAAGTCACAGCCATCCCATTTCCCCCCCAAACATCCATTCCCATGGACTTACAGCCCCACACAACTCACTCAGCAAAGCACTCCTTCTCATTTGCACACGCACACCACGCAGCACAATCACCCAACACACAGCCAGCTGTAATCAAACAAAGTACTTCGTGTTTTAATAAAATCAACACTTGAACTTTGAAGTTTTCTGGGTCATGCTGCATTTTCATACTGGAACCCAGAAAACGTAGGCTTCTAGTATGATGAACTTTGACCATTCTAGATGTGGAAGTCCAAGAGAACATTAATATAGGCCCTTTCCTGCCCAATTAACTTGTTCAACTTGTTATAAAATAGCTCTCTTGATGTATTTTATGTCAGCTTTGCAAATAGCATCGATCTTACAAAATATTTTTGAAAGCTTTTTTGTATTTGTGGTAATATATTCTCATAAATTAACAATTTCAGAAAATAATCTACAGATGTTCCTTCCTTTCTGTCCTGTTTTTTTTTGTGAAAGAGACAGAGGCGGATGTCCTAAGGATCATAGAACTAAGACTTTTTTAAAAATCTTTCTAAAAGCCAGCATAAATCCTCTTCTTTTACCATTGATTTATTTATAAATCTTATTTTATCTACAAAGAAAATTGTTCCAGAATGCAAAGAAGTGATGTATTCATCTGTGTCCTCTGAGGCACAGGACAACTGCTGGGAAAACCACACAGTCTTCTTAAATGACAGCTGGGTGCCTGGTAGCCCAGGGCAGGGGATAGTAAACAGCATCTGATCATGTTTCAGTGGTTATGCTTTTAGATTGGAGTTTAGTACTTTTGGCCCGATATTCAGCGGCGATGGTGGCTATCGCTTCTAAAGCGCCATCGCTGCTGAACCTTAACCCTGGAAATGCCAGGGCCATATCCAGCCACCAGTACTGAATATCCGGGTCTGCCGCATAGATCACTGCTGCCCGGTTAGCAACGGGTACAGCTTCCGCTATGACCTGAAATGCCCACGACACGTGCCGATACTAGATAGCATCGGGACATATAGCAGCAGAACCCATGGATATCTAGGGGACTGTCACCAGCCTTATTTTCCTTATAAATATCCAAACTTGCTCTGTTAATTAAATAGCAAGGGTGTAGTGTGTTAGTATCCCCACAATAACATTACAAGAAAACCTACAGAGTAGTTAAGCACGCCAACCAGCAGACGGAGGCAGACAAGACGTCTTTCAGTATCATCATCGCCTGTATAATTGGTGGTGCAGCATTGAGACTTGCCACAATTTTCTGCCTCCAGCAGATGGTTGATATGTGGACTTGGTACATCACTTGAAGACTAGCCTAGATCCACATGCCTAGGCTAAAAGCTTATGGCCCTAGGTCGAGCTCCTAAGACCTCTCGGATGCTCAGAGGCTTGGGTATTCCCTCACCTCCTTGAGCTTGAGAATGGCCTGATCCAGCACTGTTTCACAAAGATTCCAGTGTTGGTGGTATGGAGACGTGCTCAGTTGGATCCCCTCCTCTCTACTATTGTATTTTCCCTCAGCTTCCTTACGGACTCTTCTTGGCTACGTTTTTAAACCCATTTTCAAATTTCCCTATATTTTTCAGTGGGAGCACCACGGACTTTGTGAATAAAGCAGTGTTTAAAAAAACAAGTTAAAAAGTGCACACTTAGTGTGACAAAATGGCATATTTCTCCTTTACTTAGCAATCTTTGTGGCATGTGGTCCTCACTAGAGGCTCTTCATCTTAACGGTGTGGATGGGCTCACCACTGGCAGCAATTCTCTTCATGGCTACGATTGCCTTCTGCTGGCGGGGGAGAGGGGCCCTGCTGGCAGTGACTCTCCAGCAGTGCTGCTCAGAGGCATAAGTATCTGTTTGCACATGCACAAACACACCTTAAAAAGAGAGAGAGAGAGAGTTAGGCAGCAGGGCTTCCCTGGGTCTGCATGGACATTGAGCAAGCCTGGATCAGGTCTTTCCAATCAAGTGTACGAGGGGGGGGGGGGTTTCACTAATCATGTTGGGGATGTCCTTTTACCTTTTAGGCGCTAGAGATATGCTGCATGTGACTCTTATCTCATCAGCCCTCATCAGACTCTTTTTGTTTCGAGTGCAATGGAGACACCTTAGGGCAGCTTTTCTTTGCAAATTTGGGGCCCAGTGCTGATTTAGTTGCCACTGTTGTGCCTCAGATGATTTTCCTGCCTGCGGGGATGGCTGCATGGTACCTGCAACAGAAGAGGAGACTGAGACAGTTTCTCAGCTGGCTTGGCAGACACGGGCAGTTTTCCATAGGCTTCAAGCAGCAATTGCTTAAGCAGCTCATAGGCTGCTTTCAAAGCATGCTGGCTGCCTATCAGTCAGCTCTTTGGGGGAGGGGAGGAGAGAAACCCTCTCCAGTTGGCATGAAGTGCCCTTGGGTGTCTTTGTTGCCAAATCAGACTTCTGGGAGCCCAGCTTTGGCCTTCATGATGGAGCACTGGGGGAAGACATCAAGGATGTCGGAAGGGGTAGAATGCATCAGAGCTGCTCATCATGCACATATGCTGCAGGCAGGCAGGCAGGCAACGCGCTTTCTTCGTTTTTCCTGGGCTGGCTCTGTTTCTGTTGCAGCCTGCAGCTGCTAGACTGGGGATGTCATGCTGCCTGCATGTTCATGGTAAGGCTCAAAGAGAGTGGAATGGCTGGACCCACCGAAGGAAGGGTCAAAAAAGAAATGGAAGGGAGGGAGGTGCTGTACATGGGGAGGGGGCGAGGGATACAGAGGGAAAATTATTTGTTGCTAGGACTTGGGCTTGGCGAAGGATGGTGCAGGTACTGGATCTTGGAGAAGGGGTGGCTGGAACTGGAAAATTATATTTTGGGTCATTGAATGGAATCCATCTGGAATCCACCTAAAAAGCCACAAACTTTTTTTTGATCACGAGAAAAACTATAAACCCCTATTTTTCTGATTCTGAGAAGACACATAAGGGGCTCAAAAATAAACCCCTACAATTCAAAACAATAAACACCTAGGACCAGAAGCCTTGAGTATGATGTATAACAGTGATGGCTAACCTTTTTGAGCCCGAGTGCCCAAACTGCCGCACAAAACCAAAGAATTTCCTCAAAGTGCCAGCACGTCAATTTGCATAATGCTAACATACACTAACTTTTAGTAAACATGTCTCTTAATGAGTGTATGGATAAAGACAGACTAAAAGATTTCTACATTACTATAATCCAGTGCCAACCGCCAGGCACATTAGGAACTACTACAAACACTGCCCATTTAGAACCAATAGCAAACCCGCCGTATCCTAACAGCACTACCAGGAGTCACAAAGCACCATACCATACCTATCAAAAGGCAACACTGCAAATATTAAACCAATACATTTCAGAGAACAACAATACATGACCTACTGGGGAAAGAGAACAAGTGGCAATGTCAAAAAGGAATTACATAAACAGAATACCTCAGCTCAGTTACACAGTTGCAATTGCTCCAGCCACTTTCTTCTGGTTTCTTCATGTTTTCTGCTAACTCTCCATCATCTGCTGTCCATTTGTCCTTTCTTCTCTCTTCTAGTTTTTTTTTCCATTCTCTCTCTCTCTACATCCGCTTTAACATACTAATCTTTCTCCTTTTGCTCTTTCCTCATTCCTATTTCATCCACTCAAATTTTACCCCTCCATCCTCAATCCCCACTTACTCTCCCAATACCCGGCCAATTGTACATTTTTCTTCCCTCACACACAAAATATTTTTCCCCTCTCCATTTCATTCTCCCAGCCCCATCCCCTTCTAATCTCCCCCAACATCAGCTCCCTTTTAGTTCCAGCCCCACCCAGTATCCGCTCCCTTCTAGTCCCCTCATCAGTCCATTTCCAGTCCTAGCTCCCCCATCCATTTCCAGTCCTATCCGAGTCCCTTCATCAGCTCATTTCCAATACCAGCCTCCCATCAGCCCATTTCTAGTCCTTTCCTAGCCCCACCATCAGCCCATGTTAAATCCTAGCTCCCCTCCACTCAGCCCATTTCTAATCCAAGCCCCCCATGAGCCTACCTCCAGTTCTAGCCCCTCCATGAGTCCATTTCAATCCAAGCCCCCACCACAGCCCATTTCCAATCTTAGCTCCCCCAACACCCAATTCTCAGTTCTATCCTAGCCCATCCATCAGCCCAGTTCCTGTCCTAGCTCCCTCCCCTAAGAGCCCATTCCAAGCCCCCCTTCCCATCAGTTATTTGCAGTTCAAGCCCCCTTCCACTCAGCCCATTTCCATTCCAAGTCCCCCTCCCCATTAGCTATTTGCAGTTCAAGCCCCCCACTTCCCCTCAGCCCATTTCCATTCCAAGCCCCATCCCCATCAGCTATTTGCAGTTCAAGCCCCCCACTTCCCCTCAGCCCATTTCCATTCCAAGCCCCATCCCCAACAGCTATTTGCAGTTCAAGCCCCCTTCCACTCAGCCCATTTCCAGTCCTAGCAACCCCAACCCATTACCAGTCCTAGCCCCCCAAAGCCCACTCCCAGTCCTAATCCCACCAGCCCATTTCCAGTCCTAATCCCCCATCACCCAATTTTCAGTTTAAGCCCCCCCATAGCCCATTACCAGTCCTAACCTCCCCATCAGCCCACTCCCAGTCCTAATCCCCCATCACCCAATTTTCAGTTTAAGCCCCCCCATAGCCCATTACCAGTCCTAACCCCCCATCAACCCACTTCCAGTCCTAATCCCACCAGCCCATTTCCAGTCCTAATCCCCCCTCACCCCATTGTCAGTTTAAGCCCCCCCATAGCCCATTACCAGTCCTAACCCCCCATCAACCCACTTCCAGTCCTAATCCCACCAGCCCATTTCCAGTCCTAATGCCCCATCACCCAATTTTTAGTTTAAGCCCCCCCAGCGCCCATCACCACTCCTAACCCCCCCAGCCCAGCGCCCATCACCACTCCTACCCCCCCCAGCCAGCCCAGTGCCCATCACCAATCCTTACCCCCCCCGCCCGCCCCGTGTCCATCACCACTCCTACCCCCCCAGCCCAGTGCCCATCACCACTCCTAAATCCCCCAGCCCAGCACTACTCCTAACACCCCCCCAGCCCAGCCCATCACTACTCCTAACCCCCCCAGCCCAGCCCAGCCCATCACCACTCCAACCCCCCCCAGCCCAGCCCATCACCACTCCTAACCCCCCCAGCCCAGCCCAGCCCATCACCACTCCTAACCCCCCCAGCCCAGCCCATCACCACTCCTAACCCCCCCCCCAGCCCAGCCCAGCCCATCACATCACCACTCCTAACCCCCCCCCAGCCCACCCCATCACTACTCCTAACCCCCCCCCAGCCCAGGGAAAATTTAAAAAAAAGAAAACCTGTCTGTTGCCGCTGTCGGGGCCGCCGCGGCAGAATCGAGCGTGCCGCGGGGCCCCCCTGTATCCGGCAGAGTCTGCCCTCCCCGTAGCAGCTCTCTCTTTGGAGCTGCAGTCAGACGCGCCGGCTTGCAGAGCGCGAGGGAAGAGTTTCTCCCTCGCTGCTCTGTTAACCCCGCGGGGGCTGATGGGAAGGTCCCATCCGCCCCCGCGGGCTTAACAGAGTCGCGAAAGGGAAACTCTTCCCTTCGCGCTCTGCAAGCCGGCGCGTCTGACTGCAGCTCCAAAGAGAGAGCTGCTACGGGGAGGGCAGGCTCTGCCGGGTACAGGGGGGCCCCGCGGCATGCTCGATTTTGCCGCGGCGGCCCCGACAGCGGCAGCAGACAAGTAAAATTGAAAAGAAAAAAAAAAACCTAATTGCGGACCTTCCCGCGTGCCAGCTGCAAGGCCTTCGCGTGCCACAGCTGGCACGCGTGCCATAGGTTTGCCATCGCTGATGTATAATGTCCAGCAGGAAAAAGAAGAGGTGATAGTGCCTCAGTATAAGGCACCTGATTTGGCATACTGTGTGCAGTTCTGGAGATCGTATGCTCCAAAAGATATATAACAGGATGGAGCCAGTGGAGAGGGTGGCTACTGGAATGGTTAGTGATCTTCGTCATACAGCATATGGGGACAGATTTAAAGATCTTAATATGTATACTTCGGAAGAAAGATGGGAAAGGAGAGATATGATAGATTTATGTATTTAACAGTTCTTATATACCACTTTATTCTATGGTCAAAGCGGTTTATAACAGGATAATAAACTTGGAGCATGCATATAAGGGGTAATACATTAAATGAGGGTCGTAAACTTGGAATATGCATATTATAGGGGTAGTAGGTTATGTTTGAAGGGGAAGAGAACAACATGTTGTCATATCATTGCAGGAGAATAGGTTGGAGCATTCACGACATAGGGGTTGTACATCAGGGGGTGGGGAGGTGAGGGAGGTTGTGGCTGTTGTGTGTTAGGTAGTCATGTTATGTCCTCAGAGAAGCAATCTGCAAACAGGTAAGTCTCAAGGTTCTTTCTGAAGGCTGATAAGTCCTTTGTAGCACGTCAGTTGTCTGGTATAGAGTTCCATAGGGACGGCGCAATTAGAGAGAAGGCCCTCTTTGATGTAGTAGAGCTGATTTTGGTGTAAAGCGCTGGTATGCATAGAGTGTTGAGGGAGCCAGTTCTTCTGTTTCAGTTGTCAGGTGTCTTCTGTATTTGGAGGTGGATGGCTGATAGGCCATTGATGACTTTAAAGATTGTGAGGATGGCTTTATATCTTATGCATTCTGTGATTGGTAGCCAGTGTAGCTGTATGAATAGGGGGGTTATATGTTCAGCTCTGTGGGCGTTGTAGAGAGTGCAGGCTGCAGTGTTGAGAGCAAGCTCGAGCAGGTGGATTGTTGACTTTGTTAGGCCTTGGAAGATGACATTGCGGTATGTATCTATGCTTAGATACGTATAAATACCTCTGTGGCATTCATGCACAAGAAGAGAGCCTTTTTCAATTGAAAGAAAGCTCTGGAACAAGGGGGCACTCTTTATGGAAAGAGTGGTAGATACATGGAGGTGGAGTGGAGGTGGCAGAGACAAGAATTGTACTTTATCTGAATTCAAGAAAGCATGAGACAAGCACATAGGATTTCTGAGAGAGAGGAGATGAGATTGTAGAACTTAGGACTAGGTGTGGATGGGCTGTATGGTCTTTATCTACAATCATTCTTCTATGTTTCTAATGTCCAACTTGTGTTTACAAGATTGTTCTGGCAGGAATTGTGTTGGGGTGATAATGTTTGCTGAGTTCAATAAACAGTCTCAGTGGATGGGAACCTAGGCATCTGAATGATAATTGAGGGAGGAGACAAGCCTGAAGGTTCACCAAGGGCATCTAATATTAGGGATGTGCAGGCACGAAATGCCATTTTATATTGTATTGTTTTGATTTTTTTTAGTTTGTTTTTTTCCTGATATTGCACAATAGCATGCACTATTGCTGCCTTTGTTTTCAAATGAAAGCACATCCCTACCTAATACCCTTGCACCAGCCCTAACTTTAAACAGAATTGAAACCAGTATATTCTGTACTGTGTTACCATAAACCTTGTTCCACATTTATTCAGCAAGTGGGAAAAAAACAACAATTGAGAAAACTGTTGTGTGCCCTTTACTTATCTTATATAAACATAGACTAGTGTTTATATTACTAGGAACCTTTCACCTAATTATCCTAGCAGTCTTTCAAGGATGTTACTGAGTAAAAAGCTCTGAATGGTATTAACTCTTTCTTAGGGCTAGTACTATATTGTTGAGTACCATGGCCGTATACACAGCCCTGTACAAACTAGCTTACTTTCAGCCCCCTGCATTTCAGTAGCTTTAATATTGCTTTTGATATACAAAGCTGCTCCTCCTCCTCCTCTTCCATTTTCTCTGTCTCTTCTGAATAGATGATAGCCAGGTATGACTATATCCCAATCATGCGATTCGTTTAGCCATGTTTCTGTAATGGCCACAATGTCCAAAACCGTTTCCACCATTAGGGCTTCTAGGTCCGGAACTTTGTTGGCTAAGCTTCAAGCATTTGTGCTCATTGCTTTCCAGCATTTACCTGGCTTGTGTGTATTTAGCATTGATTTTGTTCTGCCTACATCGTCCCACTTGTTTTTGATGTGTGGTTTAAAAGTGTGGCTGTTTCTGATTTTAATCTGCTTTTGCAGGGGGTGACGTCCAGAGCTTGACCTTCTACATCTGTCACCACCTTTTTCTAGTTTAAATGCATATCCACATATTGCTTGAATTTTTCACTTAGGATTCTTTTCCCTATGACAGAGAGATGTAGTCCATCAGCACAGTATAGTCTCTTGTTGTTCCATCTGTTACCCCAGTTGCCAATAAATCTGAATCCTTCTTGTTTGCACCAGGTCTGGAGCCATGTATTAAAGCTGTTAATGTGATGCAGCCTTTTTGCCCCCTTACCAAGCACAGGTAGAACCTCTGAGAATGCAACAGTGTTAACAATGGGCTTTGAGTTTCTCTCCCAGAGATTGGAAGTCCTTTTGGACTATAGAGGCACTGTTTAGCCAGGTCATTTGTGCCCAAGTGGATAACATCATCAAGTTTGGAGTGTTCACGTTCTGTGCTAAGTACTTCAACAATGTGGTTTGTGTTCTTGCTGGCTGAAGAGCCTGGGAGGCACCTGACTATCTTCTCTCCTTTGAACTGTGTTCCCAAATTGATGCCACTGATGATGGAATCTCCAAGTAGTAGTAGTTTGCTGTTTGGTGAGGTTTTCTTCATATTTGGTCCATTAGCAGGAGATTGGGCATTGTCTGTCTCATTTAAGGGCCCTTCAATTTCTTTGGATTGGGCATCCTCATTCGCCAAGGCAGAGAAGGCATTATGCAGGGATATCTCCTGATGCAGAGGATGCCACTGTGTCACAGGTTGCAGTCTACCAGAACCCACTGTGATCCATTTGTTCCTGGGGTGTTTCATTCTTTGTGGGAGTGGTGGTGGACTTTGTTCAGTTTGTATCTTAGAAGATGTGCACTTCATTGCAGCCAGTTCCTCCCTCAGTTCCTCATCCTCATTAGCCAAGGCAGAGTAGGCATTATGCAGGGATATATTTTGATGCATAGGATGTCTGTGCGTTACAGGTCTCAATCTACCTCGGTGGTGGGAAAAGTAATGGAGGAGCTCCTGAAAGAGCGAATAGTGAACTTTCTCAAAACCAACAGGTTGCAAGACCCAAGGCAACATGGTTTTACCGAAGGACGATCTTGCCAAACAAATCTGATTGAGTTCTTTGCCCGGGTGACCAGGGAGCTAGATCAGGGACATGCGATGGATGTCATCTACCTGGATTTCAGCAAAGCCTTTGATACTGTTCCTCATAGGAGGCTTATCAATAAACTCAGTAGCTTGGGGATGGATCCTGAGATGGTAAATTGGATCAAAAATTGGTTGACTGACAGACGACAGAGGGTGATGGTAAACGGAGCTCACTCAGATGAAGGGAAGGTGATTAGCAGGGTGTCCCAGGGGTCGGTCCTGGGCCCGGCACTGTTCAATGTATTTGTGAGTGATATTGCTGAAGGACTGAATGGAAAAGTATGTCTTTATGCAGATGACACGAAAATTTGCAACAGAGTTGACTCCCCCAAGGGAGTGGTTAACATGAGGAAAGATCTACAAAAGCTGGAAGAATGGTCTAATGCTTGGCAATTAAGATTTAATGCAAAGAAGTGCAGAGTCATGCACTTAGGAAGCAGAAATCCAAGGGAAATGTACGTGATAGGGGGCGAGAGGTTAGTATGCACGGATCAGGAGAAAGACCTTGGTGTGATTATTTCTGAAGATCTCAAGGTGGCAAAACAGTGCGACCAAGCGGTGGCAAAAGCCAGGAGGATGTTGGGCTGCATACAAAGAGGAGTCACCAGCAGAAAGGAAGAGGTACTTATGCCACTGTACAAGTCACTGGTGAGGCCTCACTTGGAATACTGTGTTCAGTTTTGGAGACCATAACTTGGAAAGGATGTAAAAAGACTGGAAGCTGTTCAGAGGAAGGCGACCAAAATGATTTGGAGCCTGCGTCAGCAGCCTTATGAGAAGAGACTTGAAGACCTAAACTTGTACACTTTGGAGTAAAGGAGGGACAGGGGAGATATAATTCAGACCTTTAAATACTTGAAGGGAAATAATGAACAAACAAACCTCTTCCAACGACGGGGAAGCTGTACAACTAGAGGGTACAACATGAAGCTGCGAGGTGGTAAATTGAAAGGCAATGTCAGGAAATACTTTTTCACAGAAAGGGTGGTGGATGCTTGGAATGCCCTCCCGATGGAAGTGGTGGGGGCAAACACGGTGACGGAATTCAAAATGGCATGGGACAGACACAGTGGATCCCTTTACAGCAACAGGATAAAATCAAAATAAACTGAACCATCTAATTTCTCAACAAATAGGGGTGTCCTACATGGAGTGGTGGGTTCACCCCTAAACAGGGACGTGGGGCGGGGTGGCGGAGCGGCGGGTGCACCTACTCTTGCTGTCATGCTGGGCAGACTGGATGGACCATGCTGGTCTTTATCTGCCGTCATTTACTATGTTACTATGTGTCTTAATAAAATACCAACTACGGAAACCCTGTCAAGAAATCTCTGTGGTTTCAAATTATGCATGTTACTACTGAAGGTCATCAGTCACTTTCCAAAAGTGGTACATCCAAAATGTTTCATTTTTATGGTGATAAATGGCTTCTCAAGAAAGAAAAATTAGTATCTATAGAGCTACTGGAAGTTCAACATGATCTGCTTGGCTACTGGATTCTCATGTATATTTTCATTGTCAAGGCCGTTAGAAGAAACAGATCAGATGGGTGCTTGCTAGGGATGTTGGAAGAGGTGGGCAAGATAGTTTTCTGCCATAGCTCAGAAGTGGTGCTGCCACTGTCTGAACTATAGCAGATACAAGGAAGAGTTGGCCACATCATCGGAGGGCCCTACCCCAGCTGCAACATCAGAGCTGTGACCTTTGTCTATCAGTTCCTCAAGTTGCCATTTCGTCCCATGATGATCTTGCTCATTGTGCATCATAAAACACATAAGTGATTATCTTATGCGAAATATAAAGAACCTGACAGATGTTAAACTTCTGCTGAAGCCCACATCAGAGATTTAAATATACTTTTTTATAGCCACCAAATATGATTTGCTCTCAGTGGATGTAACTGATTTGCCTTTGATAAGTAGCAAAAATTGATCACTTTGTGTTTTGAACATCTGAGCTCTATAGCATGCATTTTTGATCTTAAGTAAATGAAAACCATCAAATCTGTTATAGTAGCTGCTGTAGCTAAAGAATTCTTCACTTGAGAAGCATACAAAGGGAAGAAACTGTCTTCAAAGAAAGCTGTTCAGCAAATCATTTATCCTGTGGAAACTATTTTATATAAAAAAGGAAACTTCAAATGAGTGAATTCATTTAGTAAAGTAACCGCCGTTTTGGTTTAAAGGACGGAAATGCTTTTTATTCTTTTATTTCAGCTAAATCAGCTGTTCAGTAGTCTCATGATTTCTACCACAAATTTGCTGACCCTTGAATGCTCCCATTCTCATCTTTCAAATAACAGGCATAGAAGCATGAATTATGTTTGCAAATAAGCATCATAAGACCCTTCTATTCTGTCCAATTTATTTCTTGTTACAGTGACATAGATCTCGGTTATGATGATGACATGTGCCCTGTTTCCCTTCACTTCTTCACAGCTAAGGTTCAAGGTTCAAATTTTTGATACGCTGCCTATCAAATAATCTAGGGATCCTCTATATTTCCCATGCTTTTTTGAATTTTGTACCTGTTTTTGTCTCTGTTCCCATTGGAAGACCATCCTTTCTGTGAAGAAATATTCTCCGTAATTCCTGAATCTATTCCTGTTGAGTATCTTGTGATGATCTCTGCCTTTAGGACTTCTTTCCTACATCTTACAGTAATTAGTTTAAAATCTGTCTTATTGCCCCTCTTTTGTGGTATGCATACTTAGGTCCATAATTCTCATTAGTTGTTGATACTAAGCAATTTTAATTTGCATTTTGAAGACCTAAATGACTTTCATGCAACTGTGATTTTTACTTCAATGCATGACATAGGCTTGCCCCAGGTTAATTTTGTTCCATTTCATCAAAGTGGCCAAGTTTTGGATTTGATTTTATCTTCATCCAATCAGAACACAAAAGGTTTAGTAACCATTTGTGCTATGATTCTGCTTTTATAATCAGATCATTGTTTTTTAAAATTGTATGTAAACAGAGGGGATCTTTCTTCACAAGTTGATAGAAAGAAGAGAACATTATTAGGCAGAAGAATAATTAATACTAAGGCATTTATGAACTCCGTTATATTAGATGATACTAAGAATGATGTCTCCTCTAGATGAATTTCAGGTTGATGCACATTATTGAATTAATTTTAATGAAATTAGTTTATTGAAATAGCTGATTCAATTTGATCAGCCAAAACAACTCCAGTACATGAAGACTATTAAGGCACATAAGTAGATATAAACAACAAACGTAGAGGAGTTACTCCGCTAGTCCAATGAGAAGCAAACACAGTGTGGAGATCCAAAGAACACAATAAATACATTTGATATATGACCCAATATAGCCGTGTTTAGGCAAATCACCACATTATTTGCCAAACACTGCCTACAAATGAAGAATACGTCGCTATTACTGCTGCATGTTGATTTTACTTTATTTGAAGAGGCTGCAATAAATATTGACCCGTGACACAGGCAATTTGTTGAAACACAGTCATGTCAGGTCATCAATAAAATGTATTTATTGTGTTCTTTGGCTCTCTGGGCCTGATTTGTTCTCTATTCTGTCTTTGCTTCACATAAGTAGAAATGCCATAAGCTTGAAAGAGCTTGGAGAAATTAGTCTTCAGAGGATCTGAGAAGAGAATAGAAAATGAGATAAGATTATATAAGAGAGCATTAATGGAAACAAAAAAGGATTATTATGCAATGAGGATTTTGGAAAGTGGCAGTGGGCTACAAGAGTTATTTACAATCGTTAAACTCTTATGATGGCATCTAAGGCTCAACCGGCAGCAATCTTATGGCCTTCAACATGTAAGTTTGCTCAGTATTTTAAGGGAAAAATGGTCGCTCTTAAAGTTGGTCTGATTGGACAAACGAATAGAGATAATACTCAGTCCTTAAAAACAGGATGGAGTTATGGTAATGAAGATGATGCTGTTGCTGGTTCCCAAAGTGTATTATAAAAGGAATATATTTTAGACCCAGATGTAAGAATCTCTCAGATAATGTCCCTTCAGCCTGTAGATGTTTCCGATTTAAATCAGCCATCAATGGATATTCTTATATCATGGTGCTTTAACTGAGAAGAGTTCTTGGTTATCACCATAAAAATACAATGAGGTTAGAAGTTTGATTTTTAAATTTGGCTGTGGATCTTGTGATCTTGACCCATGATCAGCACTGTTATTGAACCAACCTGCTGCTGAGATGATAGCATTGCTTAGTTGGTTTATTAATTCTGCATTGCTGAATGGCTGTTATTCAGAATCTTTAAAGATCATAATGTTAAAGCCTTTTTTTTTTAAGCATTACTCTTGAAGAGATGAAGTACTGCAATTACAAACCGGTTGCTAACTCATCTTTCCTATAATCCAAAAAGAAGATCATTCACTTTCACCACTCTAGGATCAGAACAAAAATACAGAGGTCTCAGTTTAAAAGAGCACTGCTGTTTAAGGCTCACACCAAATTACAGCAACATGCTTTATGACATCAACGACCTCTAACCCAAAAGTAAAAACAGATAGCCAGTCCGCATTAACTATCCATATTGTGAGGGTACACCGATAGAATCTGAAAACTTAATGGATAGACCTCACTCGCAAGACTGGACACATCTGAAACACCCGTCGATCCCAACGTACATCCCCGGTTACCATCAAGACGTTTCACACAAACAGTTTCTTCAGGGGATCTTGCCAAATCTAAAAGACAAACAAAACAACCCACCATCATCCTAATCCCAACTACAAACTATCCTCACGTTACACACACCCATGCCCATAAAAAGAACACCACCAAAACCTTACCGCAAATGCTGCCCGCGTTCAATTAAATGTCAGCTCACTACTGCTCTCCGTGGATCGGGAGCTATACCCGCCTTCCTGGACAAAAAACGCCGCGCATGCGGAATACCGACCACGACTCCATTTTTAAAGCTCCCAAAAAAGATGACACTAACCTATAGAGAATTGCCATGTCATAAATTCCACCAAATCGCGCACGGAACACCTTCCTTACTACACCAAAATTCCACTTAAAAACCACCAAACACACCACTATTACAAGAGGCCCAAGACACTTGAGGTCAGCACCCAACACAAAGGGGCGCCTGACATTCATAAAAAATGCCCCTATGCAGACATAGACCCAAACCGCCAACAGCCTACTGCCGCTACTATAATCACAACCAACTCTACACTATAGACACGCCGCCCAGTCTATACTGCTATTTAAGCCAAACGGGGCAAGAGTATTCAAACGATAGATGAAGCTCTGTTCCACCTTAATCAGAACCTGATCTACCGTCCTTCCAGTGCTTCCCCGGGTAACCTGTTCCAAACACAGGCAACGCAACTGCTCAAAAATATTGGAAAAACTATGCGTGCTTTTCGCACGCGGATGCGTGAGCATCGCAGCCGATTACATCGTAAGATTCTAGAGGCTCCTATTGTTTCACATTGTGTTCAACGGGGCCACATTTTTGAGCAGTTGCTACAGATGCACTCAAGCCCGTTTCACAGGGATTCTTTATGAGGTATTACTTGGTGCCAAAAAGACAGGGGGATTTTGTCTCATCCTAGATCTAAGGGATATGAAGAAGGATCTAGTCAAGGAAAAGTTCAGAATGTTTTTTCTGAGTACTTCGCTCCCTTATCTGCAAAAAGGGGATTGGCCATGTCCTCTGGACCTAAAGGATACCCCATATACATACATTTGGCAATCCAAATAAAGTTTTTGATATTATCGACTCTTTGGTCTTTCCTACCATGTTTCTAGACTGTGTACCCCACATACAGATGCATCCCAGTCACAGGAAATATCTGATTTGTCATAGGAAAATACCACTTTTAGTATTGTGTACCGCCTTACAGCCTTGCATCTGCTCCTTGTGTAGTCATGAAATCTCTTGTGGATATCACAGCATTCTATGCAGACTGGGTGTGCATGTATTTCCCTATTTGGGTGATTGGCTGCTCAAGAGTACCACTCAGGAAAGGGTCCAAAAATCCGGGCATATTACCATCCGAGTGCTGGAGCTACTAGGGTTCTTCATAAACTACCCCAAGTCAAACCTCACCCCATCACGCCAACTGGAGTTCTTTGGAGCTCTGCTAGACATGACTCAGGCAAAGGCCTTCCTCCTGCAGAACAGGCTCACCCAACTGGTGGCCATTATGGAAGGTGTACAACAGAGTCAGCAGACATCACTGAGAAACAAATTAAAAATGTTGGGTCATGACTTTGACAGTTCATGCCACTGCCTTGGCACATAAGACTGTCTCAGTGGACTCCGAGCTCGCAGTGGACACAATCTACTCATAAGCTCATGGGTGTCATTTTTGTCACTGCTTCCCTCAGAGACTCTCTGTCCTAGTAGACGGCAAAAGGTCTGACCTTTCAAATTTGCCCCTTTCAATAACAGATATGTCCAAGCTGAGCTGGGGAACTCATGTAGATGTGTTCCACACCCAAGGTCTCTGGTTTGCCCAGGAGAATCTCCATCAGATAATTTTCCTGTACTGAGAGCAACCGTGAATGCTCTAAAGGCTTTCAGAAATCGGTTAACCACCTAAATTGTTTTGATCCAGACTGACAATCAAGTATTGCATCAACAAACAAAGAGGAACTGGCTCATATCTCCTGTTTTGGGAAACGGTCAGGATGAGGAATTTTGCCATCTCTCAAGGGATGACGCTCAAAGCCATATACCTGCCTGGCAAGAACAATGCCCTGGCAGACAGACTGAGCCATGTCTTTCAATCTCATGAATGGACCCTGGACCAAGGAGTGATTCAGTCCAACTTCCAAGAATGGGGTATCCCCTCGATAGATTTATTTGCCATGTCTCGGAACAGCAACTGCCTCAGTTCTGCTCCAAGGTGGGGACACATGGCAGTCTAGCATCAGATGCTTTCCTCCTTCAGTGGGGGGTGAGGGGGGGGAGGATCTTTTGTACGTATATGCTCCTATATCTCCGATAGTGAAAACCATTCTGAAACTCAGAGATGAGTGGGGCACAATGATATTCATAGCTCCTTTTTGGTCCAGACTGCTGTGGTTCCATCCTCTTCTTGAATGTTCCATCAGGTACCTGGTTCCCCTGGGTGACTCACCAACTCTAATTAAGCAGGATCACAGCTTGGTTGTTGAGGGAGTAGCTTTATCTGCGTTGAACTTGCTGGTTGATGTCACTACCATCCTCCTTGCCTGCAGGAGCGATTTGAAGCAGAAGTTGTATGGTTTGTCATCTGGTGTGAGGGACAGACTCTAGACCCTTTCTCGTGTCCCACACAAAAACTGCTTGAACACCTTCTTCATTTGTTTGAGTCTGGTTTGAAAAGCACCTCGGTAAGGGTTCATCTCAGTGCAGTTGGCACTTATCATTATCGTATAGAAGATATACCCATCTCTAAGCAATCTTTAATTGTTTGCTTCATGCGGGACTTGCTTCTTAAGAAGCCTTCCCTTAAGCTTCCCACAGAGTCTTAGAACTTCAACATGGTTTTAATGCAGCTGATACCTGTGCTCTGAAGTCCTTGATCTGGAAGGTCTGTTTTTGATGGTAATAACTTCAGCATGCAGAGTTAGCAAGCTCTAAATTCTAGTAGCGTATCTACTGTATACAAAATCTTTCAACGATAGGGCGGTTTTGCGTACTCATTCTAAATTCCTTTTTAAAAGGGTGTCATACTTCCACTTTAATCAGTCAATTGTCTTTTCAGCATTTTTCCCAAGATCTCATGCTCACAAAGGGGAAAGTGTGTTTCACATTTTGGATTCCAAGAGAGCCTTGGGCTTCTATTTAGAGAGATCTACAGCCCATAGAAAGTCTGCCTGGCTTTTTGTTCTTTTGAGTCCAATATGTTGGGGGCTGCTGTGAACAAACCTACTCTTTTATTTTGGCTAGCAGATCGCATCTCTTTTTTTGCTTATGCCCAAACAGGCCTGAAACGTGGGGGCCATATCATGGCTCTTAATGTCTGAGCCATGGCTGTATCAGTGGCCCCTTATGTTCAACCTGCAGGGAGGAGATTTTCAAACCTGCGATCTGGGTGTCTGCCCACACATTCACATCTCACTACTGTATGGAATGGGACTCCTGATGCAACTGCAGATTCAGCCAGTCCATACTTCAGAATCTGTTTGGGGATTTAGAATCCAACTCTGTCCTCCCTAGGCTCCTTTTTTCTTTCTATTCCATGCCGCCTTATCAGTTCTAAAACTAAATAAATAAAACCACCAATGGTGGTTCCTCATTTCAACACCCTCCTTTACCCTCTTGTTCTTTTTATTAATTTTTGAGACACTCAGTGGTTGCAAGGAGTCCCATATGTGAGCACTTTATCCTGTTTGCGGAAAAAAACAGTTACTCACCTGTAACAGGAGTTCTCTGTAGACAGCAGGATAAGTCCTCACAATCCACCACCTCCCCTTGGAGTTGTATTATTGTGTAGCTGGTTAGCAGACTAAGGAGACTGGGCACAGTGACAGCAGGTGGGAATATGCATGCATGCATAGCAGAACCCATTCAAAAGCTTATAGAAGGAACTCAGAGAGGTTCCCATGCAGGGCTTTGTCAGTGATGTCACCTATATGTGAGAACTTATCCTGCTGTCCATGGAGAACACCTGCTAAGGATGAGTAACTTTGTTTTGTATTATGTTGTAGTTCATATCTTGTTTTGGTTTTGCTATAAGTCCACCTCACTCTCCCTTTTTGGTGTTTGGGTGACATATAAATGTTAAATTATATTTCATAGGGTTTTGGGAGTCGGTGGCAGAAAATGATCAGCTGGCTATTTGATTTAAATTAATTGCAGTCCAACAGAGAAGCGGAGAATGACCACAGCCACCCAGGTGAAGTCTTCTTGAAACCAAATTTATTTAGAAGGACATAACTTGGTCAGGTTTTGGCATGAAAGCCTGCGTCAGGGGTCGATAGAGTCAAAAATCACTTCCAACTTGATACACATGCACTGTGAACAATAAGGCATACATAGACTTTCTACATTCATGCTGAAGTCTGCCTTCCAGTTCCACTTACTCAACATGATAATTGCAAAATAAATAAATAGATAAAACAACCCATATATAGCTCAGGGAATCAGCAAAACCTTGGCAATCCTTAGAAGTACTCCAGGGTTGGGTTTTCTTTTTTTTTTTTTTGTAATCATCGTGTCCAGTAAGTGGAACTGGAAGGCGGGCTTGAGCATGAATGTAGAAAGTCTATGTATGCCTTCTTGTTCACATTGCATGTGTATCAAGTTAGAAGTGATTTTTGACTCTACTGACCCCTGACGCAGGCTTTCATGCCAAAACTTGGCCAAGTTGGGTCCTTCTAAATAAATTTGATTTTACGATGATTTCACTTGTATGGCTGTGGTCATTCTCCGCTCCTCTGTTGGACTGCTGTTGCTTGGTGCGGAGGATTCCTTCTTTTTTGATTAAAATTAATTTCCAATTATTTTCTAATAGAAAAGCTCAAATATACAATAAAATCAGTTGTTGGGTTTTTTTTTACCACATATAAATATTGGGTCATATTGAAACATCATATTGTTACATGCCATCAGTATTCAAGACATTAATCGCTTTTATGGAAGAGAATCTCAGGAGCTTAAATCTTGCCTTTCATGTTATCTTGCTTCCCTTTCTTAATTTCAGTATATATACTAATGGCATTTATGTTTAGTTGAGAGGGGCCTCTTTATAAAAGAAAATGATATTCATTCTGTTAGGTAATCCATTTCCTTGTGTTTTGTTAATTTTAACTTCCTCATAAGAGTATGTGCTGAACTTCATGACCACATAGATACAAAGAAACAGATAATGGGTCAGAAAATAGAAGGCAGGTCTTGCTACAACAGTCTTCATTTAATGTATAAAAACCAGTTTCGTGATGATATAACATTAGTTGTTTGTCTACATGGTACACAAACTTATTGCATTCTGTAATTTTCTTCAGACAAGAAAATCATGCCATTTATTATCTTGTTTCCATTTTCCAAAATTAAAAAGTCACTGAGCAAAGTGACTCCTAAACGTTTAATAATGCAACCTCTTTGATTTTACTTTTCCCCGTTATGTGAAACATTTTAATTTTCTGTTTACTTTTTTATGGAGTAATTTGAAACGTATGCACTGAATAGTCTATGAATAGGTAGCTTTCAGATATGAATGCCTGAAGCACAGTATAAATGCTTCTAGAAATGAAGAAATAAAGAAATGGTAGTTTGTTTTGCTGGAGGATGAATCCAAAAGAAATAGAAGTAACCAGTGTTTCTTCAAGGACAAGCAGAATAGTACTTCTCACAGATGGCGCCTTAGGTCAAAACATTATTTATGAAGCTGTAAAACTATCTAAAGTGTTCTACCATGGATAGCAGGAGTTCCTCCATCTTTATCATCACACCTGGGCCACCTTGGCTCTGGTTTTACTGTGGAGTCTACGATTAATATTATTCCATCTCTGCAGGGCTTAAAACGTCGTCTGTTTTTTCACTAGTTTTTCACCTATTTGGTTCAGTTTTACACTAGTACTGTCCCAGTTAGGATTTTATGTCAAATTCTTAATTTTACTTACCTTTTTTTGTGTAGACACATATTGCAATCAGTACCAATACATCGAGTATCATTGGCCATAATGTTTGAACATTGTGTCATCTGACTACATTACGGCTATTTTTCACCTAATGGCAGAAAGAGAGAGAAGGCCATAAGCTTTGAGAGGTGCATCCATTGTGGAAGCACTGTGTCTCACAACGATATCCACAATGTAATCTCTATGAAGAAACAGGAAGAAGTCCTTATGTATGGGTGACATCCATAACAGAGCCCCATATGGAAACCCTCCCAGGCTTCCATTGGAAGCTTTTGGGAGCCTCCATTGCGCATGCCTTCCCGCCTGCCATGGCGCCATCTTATCCCCAATATTCTTTTTCCATGGATCCCCTAGGATGTGTTCCAGTTTCGCTGCTGGGAAAAAGTCGATCTTTTGGACCCTTCAGGGTTCTTTATTTATTTTATTTATTTACAGTCTCTTTTATACCGCACTATTCGGCATCAGCGCGGTTTACATGGAACAAAAATACTCAGTACAGTTAACACGTATGAGTTTACAGATAACAGGGCAAAAAACTTGGATAACAAGGAGCAACTATTTACAAAGCAAACTACGTAAAGTCATATGAACAGGGAGGTTTCATAGAATCGTATGAACCACTTGGAGTTAGAGTATCTGTCTGGGCGTGTTGTTGAGGATCCCTTGATTTCTTGGGGTGTGGTGTCGTTGCTATCAATGATGTATTTGATGAAAAGGTGGTGTTTGAGGGCTTTCCTAAACTGTGTTAGGCTCCTGATGGCCCGAATATTTGGGGGTAATGCATTCCAGCATATTGGCGCGTAGAGACTAAAGGCCCTGTTGGCTGTAGTTGTGGTGCCTTTTGTTAGTGCCTTCGGAACTTTTAGTGAGTTTATAGCCGTGGATCTTCTTGCTCTATTTGGGGATGTGGTGTGGATGAGGGCAGTTAAGGAGGCAGAGGAGAGCTTGTTAACAGCTTTGAATGTGAGTAACATGGTCTTGAAAACGATCCTGGCCTGGATGGGTAGCCAGTGTAACTGCTTCAGAAGAGGCGTCACATGGTCGCTCCTGGAGGTTCCATGCAGAACCCTCGCTGCCGCATTCATGGCAAGTTGTAGCGGGTTCAAGGTGGATTGGGGAAGGCCTTGTAAAATGGCATTGGCATAGTCAAAATGAGGTATGATCAGCGCCTGGTAGATTGTCCTGAAATCATTTGGTTCAAGCAGGGAGCGTAAATGCCTGAGCAAGCGGATCTTGTAGTATATTGCTCTAACTGTGTTTCCTATGTGCGCCTTCATGTCCAGGCGTTGATCCAAAGTGACCCCTAGGTAACGTATTGTGGGTTTAGATTGTAGCTCAGCTTCTTTTACTTTAAGATATTGTGGTGGGTTAAAATTTGGATTCCTCGTAATGAAGAGTACTTCCGTTTTCTTATGTTGTATTCAGAGGTTTTGAGACAGAAGCCAGTCAGATATTGCGTTGAAACAGCTCGTCAATGGGGAGAGGTCCAAATGCTCTGTAGAGAAGGGCATGTAAAGTAGGACATCGTCGGCGTATATCATGCAGTCGACGTTGAAGGACCGAATGATCTTACAAATTGGCTGCATGTATATGTTGAACAATAAGGCCGAGAGGGAGGATCCTTGCGGCACTCCCTGGCTTTGGTGGAAAGGTTCTGAAGTTGTCCCTCCAGAACGTACATGCTGCCATCTTCCTGACAGGTAAGATCTGCACCATTCAAGCGCTATTCCATTGATGCCTTTCTCAATTAGTCGCCTTTTCTTGTTTTCCTCTAGTTTGGTGCACCGGCTGCTGCCAGCACCAGCCTTTGAATTTTTTTGAGTTTGTGTCCATTCGGGATTTTCTTTTTGTTGTGCAGGTTTTTTGCTGGCTAGAGGCATTGAGCCCTTTGATTTTGCAGCGGCCATTTTTCCGATCATGTCGAAACCAGTCAGTGGATTCAAGAAGTGCACTCAGTATGCACATACCATCTCAGTCACAGACCACCATAATTGGTGCCTTCAGTGCCTCAGCTCTGACCACGAGCCCTCCTCCTGTAATCTCTGCTTGTAGATGACCAGGCAGGGCCTCAAGGGCTGGGAGAAGTAGCATGAGTCCCTCTTTGGGCAATCTGACTCTGTGTCCTTGGTCCCAATATCGACATTGGCATCGATGCCCTTGTGGGGCTCATCCAAAGCCTCGGCATCGCTCATTCGGAGCAGAGGGGCCACCGGACCATGGAACAGAGGCTCTCCATAGACCTTTGGTTGGAGTCATGGAAGGATTCACCATCCACTCCGTCGACGTTGAAGGGGGCCACCGAGAACTGGGTGAAGGGCCACAGACATCGACACTAGAGGCCCTTCTCGATGTGATGTTGAGGGTGATGGCCAGGAGCGACCTACAAATGTGCCCCAGCAGGAGTAGTCGACTCCCAAGGCCCTGGAGGGCCACCGGCAGTTTCTCAATGCCCTGATCATTGTGGAGTCCCCAAGACACGGGTACCAGAGTCAGTGGCCAAAGTTGTCATACCAGCCCCGACAACCTCAGAGACCACAGTGCTGACCGAACACCTTTGGGTCCTCTAGGCACACATAATAGCTCTCCTGGCTGCATGGACCCCAGTGGCCCTGCTGTCTTCAGTGGCATTGCCACATGCTGTGCAGTTGATCTTTGAGATTCACGCCTTCCCCGCCGAGGTGGGTATGTCATGTCAGTGGCCGAAGTCCACATTGGTTCTAATTGCCATGTCACTGTTGAGCATCTTGGGCTCCAATGTCCTGACACCAGCACCCGAGGGAGGACTGCCATCAGTCCCATCAACAACCGCCTTCTCCACTGGAGCGGCAATGGTGCCAGGAGGAGACCCAGAGCTATTTTGACTTCCTCTCAGAGTCGGACTCCAAAGAGTGGGAGACGGAGGAAAAATCACCGATCTCCGAGCAGAAGTCTCCTTACCTTCACTTGGACCCATCCACTCTGTACGAGAAATAGAAGTTGCCCCCAGAGGACATGTCCTTCCAGGACTTCGTCTGGAACATGGTGAATGCCATCCTGTTCTCCCTCGAGGCAAAGGACAAGCCAAGGGCGAAGGAGTTGGAGGATCCTCAAATTCCCTTCAGCTATCAAGGAGGCCATCACGGTGCCTGTGCACAGGATCCTGCAGCGGCTGCTGCTGAGGATGTGTGAAAACCCCCTAATGGTGTCGGCCATCAGCCGCAGGCTTGATTCAATGTATTGGGTGCAGAAGGCCCTAAACCTCACGAAACCTCAACTGCCCTACCACTCCTTGGTGGTGGAGTCCGCCATGAGACGGAGTAGGAGCTTGAAGACCCACTCGTAGAGTGCTCCCTGGCTGAGAGGTCAGGACCTGCGATGGCTTTGGGAGAAGGTGTTTTCAGGGCTCCATGCTGGTCACCTGTATACTCTCCTTCCAGCTATACATGGGTATGTTCCTGTGGGACATCATGGGGGGCATCAATGAGTTGAGCACCCTCATACCGACAGAACGCCTTGACTCCTGCGCACTGGTGGGCCATGGAAAGGACTGCTCCAAGTACATGGTCCACCTACGACGCCTATGAGTCAGTTGGTTGGGTGGCAGCAATGGGCACTGGGGCACAGCATTTGACCTGGCTTCAGTCCTCGGACCTGGAGCAGTGGGTCCAGGACAAGCTAATGGACATGTCTTGCCAGGGGGAAAGCCTCTTCAGCAAGCCAATTGAGTAAAGGGCAGGCGAGATTGAGAAGGAGCAGGTAACCATCTCTAGGCTCTCGCACAAGATGGCTGACCCCTCAAAAAAGAAATATCAGGGGAAGAAGTCATTCTACTGGCAGAAGCCCTGGTACTATCAGAGCCCTCAAAGTGCTCAGCCGAAGGCACAGGCCCCATGCCAACAGAGGCATGTGTTAGGCAGCACAAGGCCCAAACCACGTTGTAGCATTCGGCTTGTCCACTTTGCACGCAGGTGGCCTCTCATCACCACAGATGCCTGGGTGCTGCAGATTGTCCAAGGCAGGTACATGTTGCACTTTGCCCAGCTGCCCCCTCACTTCTTCTCAGGAGAATACTCTCTGGACCTGCACCACCGCAGTCTTCTCCAGGCAGAGGTTGCCACCCTATTGGCCAAGTTGGCCATCGAGCCAGTGCCCCCGGCTCAGATAGGGCAAGGCTTCTACTCCCAGTACTTCCTGGACACCAAAAAGACGAGGGGGTTCCGGCCCATTTTGGACCTAAGGAACCTGAAAGGTTTTTTGGTTCGGGAAAAGTTCAAGATGGTCTCCCTGAGAGTGTTGTTCCCATACCTTCTCAAGGATGATTGGCAATGCGCCTTGGATCTGAAGGATGCATACACACACATCCCAATCCATCCTCTTCACAGAAAGTACCTGTGCTTCATGATGGCCAGTACCGTATGCTGCCCTTTGGGCTAGCATCGGCCCCTAGGATCTTCACCGAGTGCCTGGTGGTCATCGCCGCTTACCTGCAGACCCTG
Source organism: Ichthyophis bannanicus (assembly GCA_033557465.1). NCBI lineage: Eukaryota > Metazoa > Chordata > Amphibia > Gymnophiona > Ichthyophiidae > Ichthyophis > Ichthyophis bannanicus. Next base: position 70,958,673 of record CM066046.1, on the reverse strand, counting down.
GGGGTCTTCATCTTCTCTTACTTCGATGATTGACTCATAAAGAACTCCACGCCAGACGGCATGCGGCATTTGTCCCACCTGACGATTCAGGTGCTCGAGAAAACTGGGATTTGTCATAAACTACCCCAAGTCACACCTTCAGCCTTCGCAGCAGCTCAAGTTCATTGGGGCTCTCTTCAATACCTCTCAGGCCCAAGCCTTTCTCCCGCTGGACTACCTGCAGCTGTTCATGGAGGTGTTCGATGCCATCCGACAGAAGTGTCACACGATGGCTCGGGGCATGCTGCGGATGTTGGGCCACATGGCCTTTACGTGCATGTGACCCTGCCAGCCAATCTCTGGATGTGCCAGGTTCAGTAGACTCTGTGCACACAGTGGCAGCAAGTCACAGGCCTCCTCGGGGACCGAGTAGAAGTTACTGTACTCCTCGCAGAGTCTCTACAGTGGTGGCTGGAGCCGCAGAACTTGCTCCAGAGTCTCACATTTCAATCGCTACTGCCCCACCAGATGCTTATCACAGATGCATCCAAGTTGGGCTGGGGTGCTCACATGGGTGGCCTGCAAACGCAAGGCCGATGGTCGGAGCAGGAGAACCTGCACCAAATAAACTTCCTGGAGTTGCAAGCCATCACAAATATCTTCCGGGCATTCAGGACACACTTGGCCAACCAGGTTGTCCTGATTCAGACAATCAGGTTGCGACGTTGTACACCAACAAGCAGGGAGGCACGAGATTGTACCTCCTCTATTGGGAGGTGGTCTGCCTTTGGAAGTTCTCCGTGGCCCATGCAATGGAGTTGAGGGCAACCTATCTGCCTGGGGAGCTCAGTGCTCTGGCAGACCACCTAAGCAGGGTCCTACAGTCCCATAAGTGGGCCCTCAACCAGAGAGTAGTGGATCGCATCTTTCGGAAGTGGGGCATTCCATCGATGGACCTCTTAGTCTCACCGCACAATGTCCAGGTGGATCACTTTTGCACCTGGGTGACTTCCAGGAGCAGGCTGGTCTCTGATGTCTTCTTCCTAGACTGGGGAGAGGGTCTACTCTATGCATACACCTCAATTCTGCTTGTAGTGAAGACATTGCTGAAGCTCCAGGCAGACTGGGGTCCATGATACTCATGGTCCTGTTCTGGCCCAGGCAGCTGTGGCTTCTCCTGCTGCTTCAGCTCTCCCAGCAGGAGCCTCTCCATCTGCGCTGTGACTCTGACCTCATCTCTCAGGAGGGTGGGACCTTGCTACATCCAAGTGTCCGGTCCCTGGCCCTCATAGCTTGGATGCTGAGCAGGTAGTTCTTTCAGAACTTGCCTGGGGAGGTGACAAATGTTTTCCTGGCCTCCCACAGGGATTCATCGCGTCTTCCCTACACCTTCAAGTGGCAGAGGTTCTCGTTTGGTGCACTGACAGGGCACTGGATCGCTTCTCCTGTCCACTGGAGAGACTGCTGGAGTATCTCCTGTATCTGTCAAACTCGGGCCTTAAGTCCAATTTGGTCCGAGTCCATTTGAGCGCAATTGGAACCTACCATCTTTATTTAATTTCTTGATATACTGCCCAGGCCGAAAGGCATTAGAGCGGTTTACAAACACTACAAGCAGGTACTGTATATATTCCCTCGTCCCCAGAAGGCTGACAATCTACATGCATACCTGAGGCAACGGAGGGTTAAGTGGCTTGCCCAAGGAGCACCTAGAGGACTACAGAACACAGTCCCTCCAGCCTGAGATTGCTGTCCCTGTGCAAGAATCAAATCCCCAGCCCTCCAGCCTGAGGTTACTTGTCCCAACCACTAGGCTACTTCTACATTGCAGCTTGGAGGGCAAGCTCATCGCTGCTCAGCCACTGGTGGCTCACTTCATGCATGGCTTGCTTCTTTCTAAACCTCCGATTAAGACCCCGCCGGTGGCTTGGGATCTTAATGTGGTGTTGGCGCTGCTCCTGTCTGTTCCTTTTGAGCCACTGGCGACCTGTCCACTGAAATTCCTAATGGAAATTTGGGTTTCTCATAGTGCTCACCTCGGCTCACTGTGTCAGTAAGCTTCAGGTCTTGGTGGCTCACCCACCGTACACCAGGTTTCATCACAACCAGCTGGTGCTGTGAACGCACCAGCATTTCTTGCCAAAAGTGGTCTCTTCTTTCCACCTGAATCAGTCGGTGGTCTTTCCCAGGCCTCATGCCAACAGGGCAAAGGCCCAGCTGCACATGTTGGACTGTAAATGTGCTCTGGCTTTCTATCTAGAGCAGACAAGAGTGTATCAGTGTTCCACACAACTCTTCATTTCTTTTGACGCCAGCAAGCTGGACATGGCTTTCTCCAAACACACGCTGTCCATTTGGGTGGCGGACTGCATTTCTTTTAACTATGCTCAGGCAGATCTGAGCCTGGAGTGTCATGTCATGGCTCACAATGTCCAGGCCATGACTGCATCTGTGGCCAACCTGGGCTCGGTCTCCAAGGAGGAGATTTGCAGGGCTGTTACATGGTCCTCTGTCCACACCATCACAGCCCACTACTGTCTGGATGGGGATTCCTGGTGGGACAGTAACTGCAACCAAGCCATACTCCGGTTCAATTTCTTCCCTTTGGCCCTTCTATCCATCCAGGCCACCAAAGAATCTTCCCAATGTGGATGTACACTGGACGTTGATCAATCGTGTCCCAGAGAGGGACTAAACATGCTGTTTCTTTCAGTTCTTGTTTCCCAAGTTGGGCTGTTTTTCATGTTCAGTAGCTTGGAGCTTGGGAGTCTCATACATGAGGGCTTCTTCCTGTTTGTTCACAGAGAAAGCACAGTTACTTACCTGTAGCAGGTGTTCTTTGTGAACAGCAAGAATAAGTCATAACATAAGAACATAAGATATGCCATACTGGGCAGACCAAGGTCCATCAAGCCCAGTATCCTGTTTCCAACAGTGGCCAATCTAGGTCATACGTACCTAGCAGTTTCCCCAAAAGACACAGATTCCACAATGCTTGTATTGGGTCAAGCATTGATATCCTGGGTCCCTTCTATAAGAACATAAGATATGCCATACTGGGTCAGACCAAGGTCCATCAAGCCCAGTATCCTAGGCCTCACAACCCTCCCATCTCCCCGTGGAGTTGTTTTGGCTACTAACGTTTGTATCTTACTGAGGATAAGATGGTGCCAGGCAGGCAAGAAGACAGGCACACATGTGTGATGGAGGCTCCCAAAAGCTTTCATTTAAAGTTGGGGAGCATTCCCGCATGGGGTTCCATTGGGGACATCACCCATACATGAGGACTTATTCCTGCTGATCATGGAGAACACCTGCTACAGATGAGTAACGCTTTCCTGCTGTGCCTGGAGGAGTTACTAATGATATCACTAGCTGTTCTACCTGCCAGCAGATAAACAGCTATGAGTCTTCAAGACCATATTTGGGTTGTATTAATCTGAGTTTTATTAATTAATGTTTTTATGCTGATGATCTATATGTTGTTATGATGTATTTGTTCTAGTTTAGCTATTTGTTATTTGTACTCTGCCTTGAATTTGTATGTTTAAGTGGATATAAAGTAACCACATTAAATTAAATTAAATTTAGAGCATATAGAAAGACTCCTCGCCTCCTATAATCTGATTCGGATCCATTGGCATCGATGGTATCAGTCTTCAGAGCCCTAAAACTATACCAAATGCTGGCAATTCTACACAGGTATAACCGTATAAGGGTCCCTCTAGGTAAGCTCTCTTGGCAAGGAGCTCGGAACTAAAGCCTTTACTATGAATAATCAGAACAATAGTGTACTATTGACATACTTTATTTGCAAACTTAAGTGACTAGTTTAGAAGGAAAGCTTTTCCATAGGCTTCTTAACAACTTTTCATATTTAACATACAGCCACTTACTGTATACTTCTGCTTGCATAGGTTAATCCCAAGTGCTTTCCTTAAACCACAGCATTTACTAATCCCTCGTTGGATCCAACTGCAGCCTATGACTTTAAGCAGCAACCTCCAAGCTTCTGGTTCGAAAGCTCGCTGCTGGCTTCTATAGCACACTTCTAGCTTTAACAATATAGTTACAGTTTTCTTCTACAGTACACTTTCTAAACAAGCTACATGATAGGATTCTTCCCTTTAGCTAATGTGCCTTTTCCAGCTCTAAGCCATAGTGTTATGTTAATTAAGAGATTACATTACCTGGGTGCCCCTGGTCAGCAATGCCCAGTTCTCTGGCAACACTGAACCAAGGTATATTTACAGTAACACTATAATAACCTATCCCAGCCTGGCTGTCTGTTCCCTAGTATCAGGGGTTTTCAACCCAGTCCTCGAGGAACCCTAGGCCAGTCAGGTTTTCAGGATTCCCACAATGAATATGCATAAGATAGATTTGCATGTTCTGCCTTCATTGTATGCAAATCTATCTCATGCATATTCATTGTGGGAATCCTGAAAACCCTAATAGCCTAGGGTTCCCCGAGGACTGGAGTTGGGAACCTCTGGGTTAATTATTAAGCATCAGGTCAGTACTTCTCTAAAAGGCTTCTATTCAAAATACTTCACAGCAAACACATTGTCTGTTATCATTATTCCAACAGTTTCTACATTCTTTAAACATAAACCATGAAAAGCATTTCAGTTCCTAGCTTACTTCAGATTCTGACCACTAAGCCTCAATGCTCCCTATCTAAGGGTTTTCCTCCTAAAACTGTCCTTTTGGCTGGAACTCTTCTAGCTTGAACTCCTTTCCCCGTGTCTCCTGGCTGTCTGCAAACAGTCTGGACTTTTCTTGAGTTCACACAGTTAATCAATACCTGTGTCAAGAGCATTAAACATTGAAATCAAGGGGATCTAAAATTTAAATCTACTGTATATGTAAAATATAGATCTTCATGTAAAGTATCACCCCTGAGGAAGCCTGTTTCGGCGAAACGAAGATCTTTATTGGGTGGATGATCTATGTGGAGAGTCAGAAACTATAAGATAAGTAACTAGGAGTGTGACTGTGCTGTTTGTAGATGTTCTTCACCAGTGAAAGCTTTACTCTAATTTTGTTTCAGAAAGAGCTCCTGTTGGGCAGTATTAGTGCTTGGTTGCTGTTGTATAATATTACAATGGCTTGATAAAAGAAATAATTAAAATGGAAGCTTGATAATTTGGTAATTTTAAACTTTAAAAAACAAACAAATTAAAAAATATAAAATACTGCTATTGATGAAAATAAAAAGATTGCTGCATTGAATTTGAATTTAATGGAAGACTGGGGAGATTTTTTAGGCCTGTAATGGTGTGCAACAGCATTTTCCCCTTTAGGCAGGTTTCTGATACATAGTTGCTGAGGCCTTTTTCTCCCTGAGTAAAATTTGGAAAGAATTATTAATAGATTTTCTTTGGTTTATTAGTTGCCGCATTCGATATAGAAGTAAAAGTTTGAAGTAACAGTGAGATTTAACTCCTTAGGAATTTTTGGAATTAATTGGTAGTTAGATAGTTAACATTGTGAATGTTGGGAGCTTTGTGTTTGGTATCACTTTTGCGCATAGCCATTTGATTACTTTCACTTGTACCCTTACTGTATTACTATGACAATTCCCAGAGTGCTTGTCTTTGTGAGCTTATTTTTTTCAAGAGTTCTGCTACATGATAGTGAGTTATCTCTCGTATTCAACACATGCAAAATCTCTGTGAGCTCAATTTATTCCTGTATGTTTAGTCAGACTGTCCTGATGAATCTCTTTGAGGTTTAAAATGCAACTCCTTACTCTCCTGGAGCCCATTTTTATAATATTTCCAGGTTTCCTTCATTGAATAAAAAAGATTTAAAAAATGGGCTGTTGCCCCCAAAATCATATTCATTTTGCCCACTGGTGTGTTTTGCCGTTTCCCTTTTTTCTTTATAGCTAGAGATTCCTATTTGTAAGGACGGTTATCCTGCTTGACCTTGAAGATAGCGAAGTTGCTTACCTATAATAGATGTTCTTTGAGGACAGCAGGATACCAGTTCTTATAAAGCCCACCTTCTTCCCCTGGGAGTTTTCTTCTCCTATTAATACCTGGTATGGAGCTGAGATGGCCCCGAACTCCTGCACCTGCACAGTACAGCAATCAAGGAAACTCTACGGTTTTGTAAACAATGCTCAGGCCTCGGGCTCTTTTGAATGATATGACCCATCTGTGACAGATGAAATCCTGCTGTCTTTGGAGAATACCTGTTAAAGGTAAGCAACCTGTTTCTGGTGAAAAAGACGACATTTTGGCTATTATTCATTCTTCAAAACTCGCATCTCTTCTGGGATATGAGCAAGGTTATGCTTCCTGAACAGGTAAAAGCTTAGTGGTAATATCACATTTATCCTCCATTATCTAGGTATGGGAGCAGGCTCCTGTAAGGTCACTTGGTAGTTATACTTAGTCCACCAAGGACCCCTTGTTCAAGTCTTAATTGTACTGACTTCATGACAAAGCTCACCATTTTCTGAAGTGTGCCTAAAACACTGTTTTCCTGGAGTACGGTGGTGTCTAATCCAGAAATCACAGTAAGGTAGTACGTATTTCAGTAAGAGAAGGTCCTTATTAAATCAGTCAGGGCCTGGAAAAACAGAGCTAAAAAAAATCCATGAGGCAGAGACTGCTCACCCTTAAACTGGGCCCTTGAGATTTCGTCACGGTCATCACTCTTTTGCTGCTGATGAGGTTTTCTTCATGAATGTGAAAACATTTGAACTCAGAAGCCAGAGCCCTCAGTTTTTTTACATAAATTCCTTTTGTGGAAGAGCATCTCAAATTTAGATTTAGCTGTTTATGTTCTCTTGCTGCTGCTGCTGCTGCTGCTTAATTTCTGCTTAAGAGGCAGTTTTCAAAGCCATTTCCTCGGATTAGTAGCTTGACTGAACATTCTCGCCCTCAGAGCAATTAAGCGCAGCTTCCACGATGCACACTCTATTAACTGGAAGTAAAGTTAGGTTAGGGGAGGAAAGCAGCCCATGTACGTTCCATTTCCAAATACATATTTACTATTTTGCCCTCCCTCCAATGTGCATACAAATATCAGGTGTAAGTATGCAGATACTTAAAAAAGGACCCCAGAGGATATGAATGCCGAGCAAGCTCAATAATATACTTCTCTGTGATTTAATCTTGTTCACAAAAAAACAATCAAAAAAATGCTCACATCGAGAAAACCAGTTACAGGGAAGGAAAAGGAGCTCAGTACAAATACCCAGCCATAAATCAACCTCCAATTTACTTTAAAACATCATCAGTGAAAAAAACTTCCACCTTCTTGTATTTAATTCATTTTTAATCGGTTTTCAATTTATTTTGTTTTTTTTTATATAAGTGTATGTATATATGTTTTTTTTAAATCTAATTTAAATTCTTATCCAAAGTATGGAAACAACCACCACTTAAGGTGGGAGTTGTCACGTTTCCACTCCAATTGCAATTCACTTTGAATAGCATCCATTCTTAATAGTAACACTCCTTCATGCAGCTTATGCAAAACGCTGCCAATAAAGTTCAAGGCAGGTTACAACAGTTAATAAAAGAACAAACAGAAATACAGTCCAAGCAATAATATAATGCTTTAAAAAGTACAAAACGTAGACACCTAAGTCTATACCAGCCAGCTTTTCAAAGCATGTCTAAAAGAGGAATATGAAGGGCTCAATCTTAGCTCCTTATGCCACATGTTGCAGTAAGTCGTAGTTGCTCCTCAAACTGGTCGATCACAAGTAGACTTTAAATGAAATTCTTTCAGAGGTGGCAGCTTTAATCTACAGTAAACATATCCAAAGCATCAATTGTGATTGCTAAGTATAATTCCACCAGATGACTTAAGTGTACTGGTCCCATTCCATATAAAATCTTATACACAAAAATGAACAATTAAACTGAATTCTTGCTTGCAACCAGTGTAATTTCTCCAAAAAGAGAGTAGCGCTTTCCCATTTAAAACCAGTTTGACTGCAATATTTTGTAACGCCTGTAGGCAGGACATCAACTTACTCAGAAGACCTAGACGGACAATGTTACAGTAGTCTTTGTATGAGAGAGTGACCTCTTGAAATACCTGCTCTGCACTATTTTGTACATTTTGAGAAGAATCTAAGCAATGAGTAAAATCTTTAAAGAAGGGTAAAGCATCTTCTCAACCCCATGCTTGGAACATACTTAGCCAGTCAGGTTTTCAGGATGACCACAATGAATATGCATGAGAAAGATCTGCATGCACTGCCTGCAAGACATGCAATGCAATGTGCGCCTTTGAGTCAATGCTGACTCCTGGCCGCCCAGCAGCTCCTGGGTGCATTCTAGCCAAATCTCTCTCATGCATATTCATTGCAGTTATCGTGAAAACCTTACTGGTTTGTCCTGAAGAATGGGTTGAGAACCCCTGTGCTAAAGTCATGTTGTTTTTCAAGTTGACATCTGTTCTCAAGTCAGGAAACTGCATAGTAGTAACAAGGGTATTTTCCTTTGTAAATCTTTTTTTCTTGACACTTCATAAAGTAGAGAGGCATTGATTTGGGCACTGCACATATCACATCCTGTGTTATTGCTGGTGCCAGGTGGTGATTCACGAACACATTTCTTTTGTATAATTTAGGCCATTATGGGACCCTCTTAATAAGATGTGCTGTGGTTTTGCACCTAACGTGCTAGTAGCACACAAAATTGAGGCATATTTACTGAAAAATCACTGCATTAACTGTCAGGAGCATGTACAGAATTTTTCCAGAAGTTAATGTGCAGCGTGGTACAGTAGCACGGGACACCATTATTGCGGGTATACTTTACATCATCATGAGGAGGAGGTAGTTGCACTCATGCTAAGTGTAAGAGTTGCAGTCGGCGCAAAGTGTTTATCGCATGCTGACCACGTGCCACTCACCATGCTACTATCTGCCCCTAACCCACCCATTTCACACTCTAATATATAAGACACCGCACAGAAATTAGTGTGTGCTAACATTTGCCTTAGGCCATAGCATGTACCCAAACCCATACTAACTATATAGGCTAGTCTTAAAAGCAGATCTCTTGTCATACTTGACCGATAACCTCCCATATTTCCTCAGTGTAAGGCCTGGTGTTCGGAAGGGCAGTTTACTTCATTAATAAATTGGTTCAAGGGTAAGCCAACTTATGGCAAGATTCTAGCTCCCTGTGCTTTCCCACGTAATTGATTACAGCTATATTCCATGCTTTAAGAAAAGTGGAAGGAAGTCCAAAAAACTGCCAGCATGGTTTAAAGGTGAGGTCAGAGAGGCTGTTACAAAAAAAGCATTTTTCAGGAAATGGAAAAAAGAGCCAAATGACGAAACCTGGAAACAGCACAAGTACTGGCAAGTTAAATGCAAGGCATTGATAAGGCAGGCAAAGGGAGAATTTGAGAAGAAGCTTGCTGCGGAAGCAAAAATGCATAATAAAGACTTTTTCAAGTACATTCGTAGCAAAAAACCTATGAGAGAGTCAGTTGGTCCTTTAGATGATAGAGTGGTTAAAGGGGCACTAAGAGGCGACAAGGCGATAGCGGAGAGACTGAATGTTTTGCTTCTGTCTTTACTGAGGAAGATGTAGGGATGTTACCTGTGACTGAAGTGGTATTTAAAGGTGCGGAAGAATTGAAGGAAATATCGATACATTGGGAAGATGTATTATAACTATTAGATAAACTGAAGAGTAGCAAATCACCTTGACCGGATGGTATACATCCAAGGGTGTTGAAAGAACTGAAATATGATATTGCAGACCTGCTATTAGTAATCTGTGAACTATCATTAAAATCATCTGTAATACCTGAAGATTGGAGGATGGCGAATGTAACACCAATTTTTAAAAAGGGTTCCAGGGGTGATCCGGGAAACTACAGACCGGTGAGCCTGACGTCAGTACTGGGAAAAATGGTAGAAACCATCATAAAGAATAAAATTACTCAGCATGTAGATAGTCACAACCTAATGGGAGACAGCCAACATGGCTTTAGACAAGGAAGATCTTGTCTGACTAATCTGTTATGTTTTTTTGAAGGTGTGAATAAACAGGTAGACAAAGGTGATCGGTTGATTATAGTATATTTGGACTTTCAGAAAGCCTTTGACAAGGTCCCTCATCAGAGACATTTGGCAAAACTAAAGAGTCATGGGATAGGAGGCAGTGTACTATTGTAGATCAGGAACTGGTTAAAAGATAGAAAGCAGAGGGTAGGGCTAAATGGCCAATTTTCCCATTTAGAAAGGTGAATAGTGGTGTACCCCAGGGATCTGTGCTGGGTCCGCTGCTTTTTGACATATTCATAAATGACCTGGAAAAGGGAATAACGAGTGAGGTTATCACATTTGCAGATGACACAAAACTATTTAAAGTTGTTAAAACCCAAGAGGATCTTGATAAATTGGAAGACTGGGCATCAAAATGGCAGATGAAATGTAATGTGGACAAGTGCAAAGTTATGCACCTAGGGAAGAACAACCCAAACTATGGTTACACGTATCAAGGTTCCACATTAGGAACCACCACCCAGGAAAAAGATTTAGGCGTCATTATGGATAACATGTTAAAACCCTGTGCCCAGTGTGCAGCGGCGGCCAAGAGAGCAAATAGAATGCTAGGTATCATAAGGAAAGGAATTGAAAATAAAACAAAGGATAATTATAATGCCTCTATATCGTTCCATGGTGAGACTGCACCTTGAATATTGTGTGCAGTTCTGGTTGCCGTATCTTAAAAAGGATATAGCATTATTAGAAAAGGTTCAGAGAAGAGCCACCAAAATGGTGAAGGGGAAGGAAGGATACCCCTATGAAGAAAGGCTAAAAAGGTTAGGGCTCTTTAACCTGGAAAAGAGACGGCTGAGGGGAGATATGATAGAAGTCTATAAATTAATGAACAGAGTGGAACGGGTAAATGTAGATCGATTGTTTACGTTATCAGAATATAGAAAGACTAGGGGACATGCAATGAAGCTACAAGGTAAACTATTTAAGACTAATAAAAGAAAATATTTTTTCACTCAACGTGTAATCAAACTCTGGAATTTGTTACCGGAGGATGTAGTAAAGGCTGTTAGTGTAGCTGGGTTTAAAAAAGGTTTGGACAAGTTCCCGGAGGAAAGGTCCATAAACCATTATTAAGAAGGGACCCAGGATATCAATGCTTGACCCAATACAAGCATTGTGGAACCTGTGTCTTTTGGGAAAACTGCTAGGTACGTATGACCTAGATTGGCCACTGTTGGAAACAGGATACTGGGCTTGATGGACCTTGGTCTGACCCAGTATGGCATATCTTATGTTCTTATCTTATATGTTTCAGAATATGTTTTAAGTTGTAGCATCAAGAATACATTTGGAAAGTCACAATATCTGCTCTGTATTTCCTCTTTAGTATGGATGGACAGACTGGATAGCCCATATGGTCTCTATCTGCCATCATTTTTCTGTGTTTCTATCCAGAGTTGCTAGTTGATCTAATCTATTTACAGTTTGGTATGCAGAAATTAAATGGTGTTAAGACTGCTGAAAATTTAGAAATTTGTTTCATAACAAAGCATTCTAGTAGTCATATTGGTCCAGGAGAAAGCTGGATTCTCTACAGGTTTTGTTAGCTTTAATTGGCCCAGCATAAAAATTAACCAATTTTTAGATCAGATAATTTCCTTCTTCACATGCCACACATTTGATTAATTCTTAGAACTATAATGATTCTTGATTTTCTGAATGGATTAAAATACCAAATATTTAATAACTAGATATTGGAGAGAGATCAATTTCAGTTGGCTAAAGTAATCAGCTAATCTGGAAGGAGTCCTATGACTTGATCTTGGCAATAGAAGTAGATTTTCCTGATTCTTGGAGCACTACTTTCTGCTGAGCTGCTTCTGGGAATATTTTCTGATCACCAAGGTTCAAAAATGTTAGAACCCACTAAAATGTGCTATTTTCAGAGTAGAAGAATAACTATAATAATAATCATAAAGTATACTAGACCCCTAATCATCCTGTCCAAATATTTGTGTCAGTTTCCTCCAAATGTGAGAGAAGCAAAACTTATTCATAAGCTATGATCTCGTAGGAAAATTGAGGTTTTGGATGATTTTTTGGCATGTTCTCAAAAATTCTTGAGTGCTTCCTTTTCCACTATGAAGAACTAGGTCTCAGCAGAATAGATTTGTCTATCCAGCATTATTGATAGCACAGAGAAATCATTCAGATCACTGGACCTGCAGTGTGCCCATAGTTTTCTGTTTTGATACAAGGCCAGAGACTTATTAGCCCCTCCTTATAGTTCTCAATCATGCAAGTCTGACCTTGAAAAAGGTTCAGAGATGACTTTAGGTAGTGTGTAAAAGCATTAATACCTATCTGGGGGCAGTCCTCTGGAACAAAGACCGCCAATTATTCTACATGCCTGTTAGAGGAGAAGAGTTGAGGATTAAATGTGGTTATCTTTTTCCACACTCCACCCCCCCCCCCCCACCTGCTCACTAGATGGCATCTGCTTCCACTGACCTTGCTCCTTCCCTGTTTACTGAAGAATAAAGGGGCCTGGAATTGAGCTGGGTCATTTTCTTCTTTTTCCCTCCCTCCCCACCCCACCCTCACCTTTTGAAGATGGAGAGAGAAACTGTTATCTGCCTCCACCTCCGCATTCACTAGAGAGAAGCCAAGATCAGGTGAAACTGATTTCTTCCACTTTGTGGGAGAAAGAAGTCAAGGTCATCTATCTCTAAGAAGGAGATAGAAATTGTCATCTGCTTTTACCTTCGTGCTTGTTGAAAAGGAGAGAAGCTGGAGCCAGGTATGGCCCTCTACTTTTATCTGCCTGCCAAAGGAAATGGAAGTCAGGATAATCTTCCATTACCAACCCACTTGCCAAGGAAAAAGGTGCAGCATCTACCAGGACTGTCTTCTTCCATGCCTTACGGCTGAAGCCATCTCCCTTCATTTGTCAACCTTGAGCTGAGCAATCTGTTTTCCTCCACACCCACCTGAATAAAGAAGCCAAAGCATCTTAATCCCCCATCCTGCCCAATCTCTAGAGAGAAGTCAGGGCTGTCATCATCCCTTACCTTTATTTCAACCTTCCAAAGCTTAAGCAACCACATGCTAGCAAAGAAGGGAAGTGCCAGAGAAGAGGAAAGCTATTTTCCAAAGAGAGAGGAGCTAGAGAGGAGAAAAATCACCTATCACACTGCCTTTGAAGTAAAGAGGAGCCAGAGCAGAGAGGAGTGACTTTTCCCACCACCTCCAAATGAAGCAGAGTCAGAGAGGAAAGGAATAACTTGTCATGGAAGTTGAGTTGCTAGAGGGAAGTTGACTGACTCACCACTTCTGAATGAGAGTGGAACCAGAAAAGAAGGAAGCTACCAGCCTTGCCATTGCCAAAAAACCTCCAGAAAGCTACAAGAAAAAATTGAAGCCACCAATCTCTTTGCAACCAAGGGAAAAGAACATTAGAGAAGCTAAAATAATTAAACTATTAAATTATATGTAGTTAAGTGCAGGAGTTAAAAAGCTTGATGTGATATGGGTTGAGAACTACTGCTTGGGGCAAACGGTTTCAAAGGAATTTGCACATATGAGCTGTAATCAAAAGGTATCGAGACTTGTACAATAACACAAGAAGTATAACACTGACGGTTATTGCACTTAGTCTCCTTCAAAGTAGTCCCCTTTGTAGGGAAATTTGATTTAAAGTCTGCCTTGGGTCTGCTTATATATGTATATATTGGCTTTATATGACTGAACTCTTGCCTGGTGAAACTACACAGGAGGATGGATGGCACAGAAGACAAGAAGACAGACAAGAAGACAATAGCTATATGAGAGTATATGCTTGCCATAAGAAAATGGATGCGGCCTGTTATGGAGGATTCTGGGAAACCATATTCTGGATAGAAGTATGCAGAATAATGGGCCTAAGATGCAATTACAGGTCAAGCAAAGAATTCAAACAAATGAGCACAAAATACTCTCTGCCTGGTTTCAATTAGTGCCAAGAAGAAGGAAAAACACAGGAAGGGGCAGAGGTCACAGGCCATGCATAGATAAATAGACCTAAAAGCACAGAGGTCACAGGCCATGCATAGATAAATAGACCTAAAAGCATTTCCAGATGTATAGAGGTCATAGGCCATGTATAAATGAGCAGGGTCCAGATGTACAAATGTAAGGAGATTCTCCCCTGGGAAAAGTGTTGCAGAACCCTGAGGTCCTGCTGACATCTAAGTAGTTATGATGGATTCACTGAGGCTAATTTGAAGCAGACATTTGATACAGGGAGAAATGTATATAAGGTGGTTATTTTAGGGGAAGGGCGGGCAGTATTTTCTTCCTCTTCACAGAGAAAGAAAGTACTGTCTGCCATCTCTAGATAGGCATTTGCTGTTTGCTATTTTATAATCACTTTTGTTATTCTAAATAATTAAATTATATGTAGTTAAGTGCAGGAGTTAAAAAGCTTGATGTGATATGGGTTGAGAACTACTGCTTGGGGCAAACGGTTTCAAAGGAATTTGCACATATGAGCTGTAATCAAAAGGTATCGAGACTTGTACAATAACACAAGAAGTATAACACTGACGGTTATTGCACTTAGTCTCCTTCAAAGTAGTCCCCTTCCAATAAAACACACTTCCTCCAGCGTTCCTGCCACTGCTAGAAACAATTTTGAAATGCTTCTATCATTATGTTGTGAAGCTGCTGTGTCAAATTTTGCTTAATGGTCTCCAAGTTGTCAAATCTCCTTCCTTGTAGTGGCAATTTCAGTTTTGGAAACAAGAAGTCGTCAAAGGGTGTGAGGTTAGGTGAGTACGGAGGCTGTCGGACTTGCTTGATTTGGTGTTTGGCAAAGAACTGCTGGACAAGATATGATGCATGAGCTGGGACATTTTCGTGATGAAGCCAACCATTTACCATTCCTTACAACTCTGTCCTCTTATGATGAACTGCATCTCTGAAACAAGTCAGAAATTGGACGTAGTACTCCTTATTGATGGTTTGGCCTTTTGGAGCATACTCATGATGAACCAATACCCTGGTAATCAAAGAAAACTGTGAGCATCACCTTGATGTTGCTCCTCACCTGATAGACTTTCTTGGGACTGGAAAAGTTTGGAGTCTGCCATTGTGAAGATTGAGCCTTAGTTTCCGGGTATTAACCATAAACCCACGATTCATCACTAGTAACAATTTTTTTGATGAATTCTGAGTCTTTCAATGCATTCCAAGTCAATCTTCTTTTTGGACAGGGGACAGGAGTTTCGGCACAAATTTTGCAGACACATGTCTCATCCCCAAATTGATAGTAAGAATGAATGCCCAAAATTGCACCCAATTCTGCAACTGCGGGAGCTAGACAATCCTGCAGTTGCAGGATCGGGCACTTACACAGCCCACCATAGACCTGATTCAGCATCACAGGACATCCTCCCTACAGCCCGTCCAGCCCGCCGTATGTTTTCCTGTTGGTGTGCCAGTGCCATGGCATCCCGTCTCCATGGCACCAGAACGCCCAGCAGGAGTGAAGAGATGCCACAATGGAGGAAACCCTTATTTCCCTGCCACTTGAACCTCTGTGCAGGCAGCCAGGGCCGGGATCGGGAGGCAGGGACACACCTACATCTGCCCGGCCAGTTTGGTAGGGCTGCCTGGTCTGAACCCTGCAGTCGGTGGGACTTATTCCACCTCTGAGGTGGAATAGGTCCCACATCTATCTCTCCCCCGCTGGACATACAGGGCCATGACCTGAATAGGCCCTGTATGTCTGGGTGCTTCGGTCCGCCCCCACTCCACCCACGCCTCTACTCCGGCCCTCCTCTTTGTAGCATCCTGCACCCTCAGCCAACTTTTGCTTTTATGCCCTCCCCCTTGGGTCTGCTCTTGCAGTGCAAGCTCTGCAATGGGTAAATTTTCAGCCCACTGACTCCTTAAATGAAACCCTTCCATTTAACTTAATCTCTGTCACTATTCATATAGATAGCGGCGCTGAATATACTGAGAATGATAGTGTGGTCATTGTATTATCTGTTTAGGCTAGACCTGATATTTCGCAAGCCTGAACTAAACATGCAACTTGGCTGAATATTGCCACTATCTGGATAATTTTTTGGCCTACCCTTGCTCATCCCCTAACGTGCCCCACAAGTATACAGATATTATCTGTATATTTTTTTGAAAATACACAGAGGGCTAATTATGCGTTTGCCAGTGAACGCCTAATTGCCTTTGAATATCAGTATGATAGAGCATAATTATTCATTCATATGGAACACTCCCAGGCCACCAATAAAACTCTCCCAACAACAGATGCAGGGCAGAAGTAGTGTGTTGCATTTTACAACTAACATACAAAAAATTCTGTTCAAATTTTAATCTCACATAAGTGACAACACCATTATCTCCTTCCACTGCTAGACATTGTCATCATAACACAAAACCTTGCATCAAAACTCAAATTGCACCAACCCTACCTATGGAAAATCAGCATTGCAAATATTCTAGAACCCCAGTAGCCTCCAATTGGAAAAAGAGAACAAGCTGAACTACTACAGATTCCTAGAGAGAACCTAGATGTTAACATAATCCCTTATCTGGGCTGCACATAGAAAACATAGATCATCACCAGTTAAAGAATAAGAAACTATAAAATTTGAAACAGATATATAGACAAAAATTGAAATGGAAAACCCCCAAAACAGACACTGAGATGTGAAACATGGAAGAAAGAGAAACACAAATGCATTTCCTCCTGTAATGAACTATAAGAAATGCACATTTTCAAAGCTGACATATTTCCTTCTCTACAAACGGACACTCTTTTGTGCCTTTCTTGTCTGATCATTTTATTTTCCCAGTTGGGTTGGTCCCAGTCTCTCTTTTCCACTTCCTCTTGTTCGTTTTCTTATAAGTCCTTTTCCAGGATCCCATTTCCATTTTCTGTTTCTTCACACTCCCTGTGTTCATCCTTATCTTTGCTACATCTCTTTCTGACATTGCTCCTTCTATTTCTCTCATTTGCCCTTTACCTAACTATAGCTTCATTCCATTTCTCTTTTGCTTTCCTTCAGTCTTCAGTATCCCTCTTTTCACCTTTCACCTACTTACCAACTTTCCATTTCCTAACCTTACTTGACTAGTTCTTCTGTTTCACATCTGTCTTATTCCTTTGCCATCATCCTATCTACTTTCTAATTCCCCATTTTCTCTCCCTGAACTCATCTCTGCCCTAGCCTCATTACCACCTTCTGCTTCTTATCCCTTAGTTAGCCCCAGGTCATTCCCTAGCACTCATCCTCTCTTCACCTCCAGGCCTTTTCTTATGTCTTACCCACATTCAGGCTTCCATTTCCCTTTTCACTTCTCCCATTTCTACCCTCTTTCACTTCCTTCAAAGAAGACCCGTCCCTTCATGTACCTCTCATCCACTCCATAGCATTCTGCCCTTTTCAGCTGCCCTCCAACACCTCCAGATCCTTCAGATTTCACCTCTCCCTATATTTCTGCTCTTGGTCTCACAGCCCTACTCATACCCCTCACCCAATCACCTTGTTACCACTGTCCTCCCAATCTTTGGTCTATTTCTTAATCCCCACTATTCCCCCCTCCCCCCAGGCAACTCTCCTCACTCATAATTCCATGCCCCTAGTACATGCCCTCCTGTCTCCTACTCCCCTTCCTCAGCATCCACCCATTTACTTCCTTCTCCAATATGGTTATGGTTATTATGGTTATTTTATTTGATATACCGCCCTTCTTTGAAAATCAGAGCGGTTTACAAAATACAAAGATTCAGAGTGGGCACAAGGCCAGAAAATTGAAAAGAAATTACAATTTGGGACAGGACAGTGAAAGTGAGTAGATAAACAAGACATAGAGACAGAGTAAAAGTTATATTTGGGAGGACAGGATCAGACAAAAGGGGAAGGAAGGTCAAAGGCTAAGGAGAAAAGATGGGTTTTAAGGTTCTTCTTGAAAGTGATATGATGGGGTTCTAGCCTGAGGGAGGAAGGCAGTGAGTTCCAGAGTGCGGGACCAATGAAAAAAAAATGCGGAGGAGCGTGTAGATTGGAGGTGGGCATAAGAGGGGGAGGGGAGGTGAAGGCGATTTACGTGGAATGAACGGGGGGTGTGCCTGGGAGTATGGAATGTGATAAGATCAGCCAAATATTGTGGGGTGCTGGTATGGAGAACTCAGTGGACTAGAACAAGTATTTTGAAGTGATTGCGAAAAGTAAAGGGCAACCAGTGGAGGTGAATAAGAAGAGGTGTAATGTGATCCCGCTGTGTTGTGTGTGTGATAAGTCGAGCGGCAGTGTTCTGAATTCGTTTTAGTCTAAGTGATTGTGACTGAGGAAGACCAGTGAGGATGGAATTGGAGAAGTCAACACGGGACATGACCAATGACAGCAAGAGAGTAGTGAGAGCGGGTGGAGTAAGAAAAGGACGGATTGCACAAATCTGGCGAAGGAAGAAAAAAAGAAGTTTTTGTGATATGTGAAATGTGTGCCCGGAAAGAAAGATCGGAATCGAAAAGAACCCCTAAGTATCGAAAGGAAGAGACCAGGGGTATAGGTGCATCGGAGAATGAGGGGGCAATTGGAGGGGAAGGATTACCGTGGGTGAACCAAATAGCGACGGTTTTTGTTAGGTTAAGGTGTAGACAGTTAGAAGTAAGCCAATCCGTAACAGCTGAGAGACAAGAATTAAGAATGGTGAGGTCGAGATGAAAAGGAGAAGTGTGGTGAAGAAGGATTAGGTCATCTGCATAGTAGAAGGCGGAAATCCCGAATTGTTGTATTAGGAGGGCAAGTGGTGCTAGGAAGAGATTAAAGAGGAGGGGTGATAGAACAGAGCCTTGGGGGACCCCACAGAGCAATGGAAAAGGATCAGAGGTTGGAGTAGTGCTGGAAGGGGAAAGAACTGTGCAGGACCGAGAGGAAAGGAAAGAGTGAAACCATCTATAAACTGTGCTGCGGAGACCAGCCTCACGTAGGCGGAGGAGGAGGAGGAGGGAGTGGTCCACAAGGTCAAAAGCTGCAGATAGGTCTAAGGACACCGCCACCAAGAAGTCACCACAATCGTGAGCCACATGCAGGTCATTGGTGAAAGCAAGAAGGACAGTCTCAACGCTATGTCCTTGTCGGAACCCTGATTGACGGGGGTGTAGAAAGTTGGTATTCGTTAACCTTGTTTGTCTTCCTTCTTAATCCAGCATGCATCCTTATACTCTCCACTCAACCTTCTCTTGTTTGACTTTGCTTCTTCCCCATTCCCCACAATATCTGCCCTCCTCTCCCTTCTCACTCCCCTGGCATCTCCCTATTTTTGCAACCCCGACCCTAGCATTTGCCACTATCTGCCCCTTCCCATTCCAAGACCCCAACCCTAGAATTAGCTCCCTTCTAGTCCCAGAACCCCACCAACAGATCCCTTCCATCTCCCCAGACCTAGTATCAGCCCATTTCCAGTCACAGCATCGGCCCAGCCCCAGTATCAGCCCATTTCTAATCCCAGCCGCCTCCCCATGCCCAGTGTCACACATTTCCAGTCCCAGTCTCCCTCCAGTCCTTGTATCATCCCATACCCATAGCTGCTTGTTTATTTATTTACAGTTTTCTTTCTATATTTTTCGGTGTGTGTCCTATCTTCTATCTGTCCCTTAATCAGCTCCTGTTCTCTGCAGTGCTGTGTCTCCCTTCAAGGCTGGATCCAGATCAGGTTTCTTAGGAGGCAAACAACAGGCTTCCAAAAGGATGTGACTTCACTGCGGGAGAGACTGTTGTTTATCAAGTCTAGAAAGAGTGGACCAAAAGATTCCCAGCAGCCTTTGATTAAGGAAGGAGGGATGAAGTCAGCTAAAGAGTTGGACGATTTCAAGGCATTCAATAAGTTAGTGAGATGGAGAGTGGGGAGAATTGAGCGAAGCGGTTACTATGAATGCCTGGAGGGGTAAATGGAGAGTGCTCGGTCAGGGATAATGGAAGAGGGGTCCCCCGGAGGATATGGATCTTGGCAGCCAAGTGAGATGCAAAACAGTATGGGGAGATAGGGATGGAATTGGAGGTAACGGTGGACTTTGGGGCCAAGTTGTTTAAAATTTAGGAGTATTTAGCTCATGCCTTTCCAGTAGTAGATCAAGGTGAGTTACAAACAGATACTGTAGGTATTTTGCTGTTCCCGGAGGGCTTACAATCTAAGATTGTACCTGAGGCAATGGCGGATTAAGTGGCTTGCCCAAGACCACAAGAACAGTCAGTGGGATATGAACCCTGGTCTTTCTGATCTTAGGTTGCTGCCCTAACCACTAGGTTACTTCTCCACTAGAGAAGTGTCGCTTCGGGAAGTTCTCTTGTTTGTTGATGAGGGCTGAAAAGAAGGAGGTTTTTGTCATTGGACAGAAAGACAGAGTGCCCTGTTTTCTGAAGACTGAATTAGAAACTGGTTAAAAGATAGAAAAGAGAGAATAGAGCTAAAAGGCCAATTTTCTCAATGGAGAAAGGTGAATAGTGGAGTATCCCAGGGATCTGTTCTGGTCCCACTGCTTTTTAATATACTTATAAATGACTTTGAAATGGAAATAATGAATGAAGTGATCAAATTTGCGGATGATACAAAATTATTCAAAGTTGTCAAAACACAAGAGGAAAAATTGGGAGAGTGAGCATCCAAATGGCAGATGAAATTTAATGTGGACAAGGATCTGGTAATCGTGTATAATTCATTGAAACCCTTTGCCCGTGCAGCCGCAGCCAAGAAAGCAAATAGAATGCTAGGAGTCAGAAAAGAATGGAGAATAAAACCAAAGAGATTATAATGCCTCTGTATAGCTCCATGGTGCGACCATACCTTGAATATTGTGTGCAATTCTGGTTGTCATATCTTAAAAAGGATATAGCAAACTGGGCTGGAGTAGGGCTGCCTGATCTGGGACTTTATTCTTTTGTGGGTGGATTGTGTCACCTTCACAATTGGTTGGCTGGTACTTCGTGTTTCACATCCCTGGAGGTTAAGAGTGAATTGGTGAGGCCCTTGAGTTTGGCGTCCCTCCTTCATGTAGCAGCTAAGAAGGTTCCACAGCACTTAAGTGGAAGTGTTTTAGTGCAACCAAACCAGGTAGTATGGAGGTGACTTTCTAAGCTGTTGGTAGGTAATACTCTGGTTTATGGTTTTCTCCCGCTACTAGGGAACGGCATTTCAGCTGGTCTGGAGGTTGGCCCGTTTCATCTGTGGGCTAAATTGGGTCTTCGCAATTTGGTGTAAGTGGTGGATTCCCAGGGTTCTTGTCATGTTTTCAGTATTTGAAGCAGCATTATCAGTTGCAGGACAAGCAGTTCTATGGATATTTGCAGATGGAACATTACGTATGCTCTTTGCCAGCTGAAAGTCTTGTAAGTGCCTGTGTGGAAGGGTGTGAGGGTTTTTTTGAGTTTGAAGAGAAGGGGAGCTGTGTCGATTGCTATGTATTATGAAAACGCATGGGAGCTCTTCCCAGTGGGGCAATGTAATGATCTGGCAGCTCTCTGGGGGATTGAGTTCACTATTCCTGTGGTGGGGCAGCAGATATTGCGGACAATAGTTCAGATTCCGGAGCTGGTGAGCTGTGCCCGCCTTAGGGAGTTGCAGTAGACAGTACTCACACAAAGGTATATCATCCCAAGGAGGGCATTTTGGGCTGGCTTTTCTGGTCACCATATCTTTAAAAGGATATAGCAGAGTTGGAAAAGGTACAGAGAAGAGCGACCAAAATGGTAAAGGGAATGGAAGGATATTCCTATGAGGAAAGGCTTAAAAGGTTAGGTATCTTCAACTTGGAAAAGAGATGGTTGAGGGGAGATATGAAAGAGGTCTATAAAATAATGAATGGAGTGGAACGGGTACACGTAGATTGATTGTTTACTTCTTCAAAAAGTAGGAAGACTAGGAGACATGCAGTGAAGCTGCAATGTGGCATATTTAAGATAATCAGAGAAAATATTTTTCACACAGCGTGTAATCAAACTCTGGAATTCATTACCGGAGGATGTAGTAAAAGCTGTTAATGTAGCTGGGTTCAAAACATGTTTGGACGAGTTTGTGGAGGAAAAGTCCATAAACATTATTAAAGAGAACTGGGGATATCCACTGCTTGCTTCTGAGACAAGCAGCATGGAATGTGTATACCTTTGGGAACCTGGCTGGTACCTGATATCTGAAATGGGCACTATTGGAAAACAGGATACTGGGCTTGATGGACCCTTGGCCAGACCCAGGATGGCACATCTTATGTTCATCCATAAGAACATAAGATATGCCATACTGGGTCAGACCAAGGTCCATCAAGCCCAGTATCCTGTTTCCAACAGTGGCCAATCTAGGTCATACGTACCTAGCAGTTTCCCCAAAAGACACAGGTTCCGCAATGCTTGTACTGGGTCAAGCATTGATATCCTGGGTCCCTTCTTAATAATGGTTTATGGACCTTTCCTCCAGGAACTTGTCCAAACCTTTTTTAAACCCAGCTACACTAACAGCCTTTACTAAATCCTCCGGTAACAAATTCCAGAGTTTGATTACACGTTGAGTGAAAAAATATTTTCTTTTATTAGTCTTAAATAGTTTACCCTGTAGCTTCATTGCATGTCCCCTAGTCTTTCTATATTCTAATAACGTAAATAATCGATCTACGTTTACCCGTTCCACTCCGTTCATTAATTTATAGACTTCTATCATATCTCCCCTCAGCCGTCTCTTTTCCAGGTTAAAGAGCCCTAACCTTTTTAGCCTTTCTTCATAGGAATATCCTTCCATTCCCTTTACCATTTTGGTGGCTCTTCTCTGAACCTTTTCTAATAACTCTATATCCTTTTTAAGATACGGCGACCAGAATTGCACACAATATTCAAGGTGCGGTCTCACCATGGAACGATATAGAGGCATTATAATATCTTTTGT
This sequence comes from Ichthyophis bannanicus, assembly GCA_033557465.1. Taxonomy (NCBI): domain Eukaryota; kingdom Metazoa; phylum Chordata; class Amphibia; order Gymnophiona; family Ichthyophiidae; genus Ichthyophis; species Ichthyophis bannanicus. Next base: position 70,935,767 of record CM066046.1, on the reverse strand, counting down.
TTTATTTTCCATTCCTTTCCTTATGATACCTAGCATTCTATTTGCAATCCAACCAGTGTTTGCATTGTTGGGAGTCCCTGACACATATGGGACACCTTTTTTGGGGGTGCTTTAAAATTTGGCAATTTTAGGAGCGAGTGGCAACCTATCTGGATATGGTGTTTTCCCAGTTAATGGTGATAACCTTGGCAGTGGCAGTTCTGGATGATCTGACTGCCCTGAAGGTCCAGGGTAAAGCTCCCAGGCTTCTGATCCAAAAGACCTGCCTAATTGTGAAGCAGTGAATACTGCAATGTTGGCGAGAAGTTGAGGCTCCTTCCTTTTGGGAGTGGAGGAACCTCTTTCATGTCCATATGATAATGGAAAGATGGGCTTCTCAGAGTACGGAAGTCAAATGGGATAAATTTGTAGCTTTATGGGGGGGGGCATATATTCATTCCTTGACTCCCAGGATGCATAATGAGTTGCTGATGTTCTAAGAGTCTGAAGAAGCGATAGGTTGAGGAGTATGATTGGGAGACTGGGGAAGGGGAGATACCCTGCTTTTCTTCCATTGGAGGGAGTCCCTGTTGCACTTTTGGTTTGGAGAATAGTTTGGGGGGGATAAGAGTTAAAAGTTGGTTAGGCTATTAAGGAGGAGGAGGAGGTTGGAATGGGATTGAAGTTAAGGTTGGTTGTGTGCTCCTGGGTGTGTAAGGATTCCTACACGCCAAGGTGGTTGAAGATTTGCTCGTTAGGTGAGGGGGTGGTGTGTTGGTGGGCAAGAGGGGGGATGGGGTGGATTGTTGGGAGGGAGGGAGACTTCAAAGGGGGAAAAATATGGAAAAATGTTTTCTCAAATGTTGCTATTGTTATATCACCAGTGTAAGGGTGTGTTTATATGCATTCCGGTGGTGGTGGTAATGCGTTCATTTATTAATAAAAACATTTTTGAACTAGAAAGGATATAGCAGAGTTAAAAAAGATACAGAAGAGCCACCAAAATAGTAAAGGGGATGGAAGGATATACTTACAAGGAAAGGCTTAAAACGGTTAGGGCTTTTCAACTTGGAATAGAAACAGTTGAGGGAAGATATGATAGAGGTTTATAAAATAATGAATGGAGTGGAATGGGTAAATGTAGATCAGTTGGTTACTCCTTCAGAAAGTAGAAAGACTACATTGTGGCATATTTAAGACTAATCAGAGAAAATATTTTTTCACTCAGTGCGCAATCAAACTCTGGAATTCATTACCGGAGGATGTAGTAAAAGCTGTCAGTGTAGCTGGGTTCAAAACATGTTTGGACAAGTTCCTGGAGGAAAAGTCCTTAAACCATTATTAGAGAGGACAAGCAGCATGGAATCTGTGTACCTTTTTGGGAACCTGCCAGGTACTTTTGACTTGGATTGGCCACTGTTGGAAATAGGTAACTTGGTCTGACCCAGTATGGCATATCTTATGTTCTTAAAATTCAATAAGGGTTTAATAAAATGTCTTTCTTGCTCTGACTAGGTTCTAAGAGCAGGATTTATTCCCCATTTACTTCATTTGACCCTTTACCCAGCTGCCAAGAATGAAAGGATCAGAAACGCTGTTGCTTCGGGAGTCAGGAACTGGTCTGTTGCTTTGTTTGCCCACATGGGTAATAGTTTCTTGTAGTTGTCCATGGAAGGAAGATCAGGCATGTCAGTGCAGGTTCATTCCCAAAGGCTCTGCACACATATAGTTCTGTAAATTGAATGGATGTTGAGGGAAAGGGCTACACAAGAAGGCTGCAAAGGCCATTAGTAGGAGGCCAAAAATAGAAACCTCCAGCAACTCTTTACAAGGGGTCAAGAGGAACATAGTCCCTTATGCCAACTGGCTGTACAGATCAAAGTCAAAGCAAGCTGACCCAAGCAGTCTGCATGGGTTGAAAAGAATAGTCTCTGTGGTTGTAGACTGTATTAGGCTGAAGAAAGGAGAGGGGTCTAGTGGGTCCACACCAGGTGAAGCAATGCTATGTGAATCAAGCAGTATGCATTACACTTAACACAGCCTGGGGCTAATCATAGTCAAGTGGGCTGGTGGCCCATATTGGGCTGAATAAAGTAGAGCAGCAGGCTGAGTATCTCTGGTGAAAAGGCTCAACTGCTGTCCTTCCCTCAAGCTATTATTTGTTTGAGAGTATTGACACGGCTTACAACAGCAATTATTTGTGGAAGAAAGTTACATAAAAAGTAAAAAACGATAAATGAAATAAAAAGAAGATAAAGTTTTACGAATAATGAGAAGAAAAACCAGCACAGTCTCACGGCTTCAGAAGAGCTAAGTATTCTAATTCTTTTGCTATTTTCGATACCATAGCTCAAACATTAAAATTGATGACATGCTCTACTAATAAGGACATTCAGCCATTGATGTAAACACCGGCACAAGTCTGGGATTACACTTAACCCAGAATAACTCAAGTGTCTAAGGTTGTTTCTGAGGCTGTGCTGAGATTAATTTTTAGGATTATTGATTCTGATAGCACTGTTTAAGAGTTGAATGAAGTTTTCCTCTATTTTATATAAATCATTCACGAAGAAAACCTACCTCTATCTATTGAGAGTATTGTCTGACATGACTTGTCACAAAAATATTTGATGGATGATGACAAAAGCAAATTCTCTTTTAAGTAGTTTTATTTTTCCCATGAATATAATAGCATAGCTCTGTCATTTTACACACAAACACAAGCAATACAGCTGACTTTCATGACCCACAATTATTCAGAGGTTATTTTAATGATTTTATATTTGTTCGGGGTTTTTTTGTTTTAAGTAAGGCAGCGTTAGATCTCTTCTTCCCAGGCCAATGTAAAATGCAGCAAAGCAGACAAGGTCATCTTAGCAGAAAGCCTCCTCATTCAGCTGCAAAGCTGTGAGGAATTATACTGCTAAAGGATCTCATGTTTGTATATTTTGGCCATTCATGGCGCCAAGAAGCCTTTTACTGCACTCTTATGTCTCAAAAGAGAATGAAAAAACTGCTTACAGAGGGAATTAGCTGAACTTGGTAAATAAAATACAACCAAATAAAAACACACATCTTTCCATAGTACTTGAGGGAGTTATAATTTCCATATGGTGCAATGACTAACGTGCATTGCCGATGAAGCTGCTGACTCTGCTCATTGTATGTGAACTGTTACATTCGTTATTTGTCTTTGCATATTTGGTTCAGATGATTTTAATTTAGAAAACCTCATGCTTTAAATCTTAGCCAACAATCTGTAAAAAAAAAAAATTCTTGTATGCACATTTTTCAGATATACTGTATTGTTTTGCTGATTCAGTAGTTCTTTTAGTTTAGAAACCTCAAACTATCTGTTGTGGTTCCGTGCTTGTTAAGCCAAAGGTCATATTTCTAGTGCTTTGCTTCACTAGTTGTATTAAGAAAAAATAAAAATCAGTTGGAAAGAAGATGAGATTACTTCAGTTAATAATTAGGTCAATTTGTTTTTAGCAGAAGCGTGATTGAGTGTGTTCCGTAGACCTCACAAGTATACTGTGGTATCTAGCTTTTTGCAAGATGAATTTAGTTGAAAGTTATATGCATTCCAAGTAGGTAGACTTCAAGCTCAATATTGTCAACTGTTATAAGCTCTCTAAACAATGAAAATCCAGGAATGTTTTTTTCAGCACATATTTTCCACTGTAGTGTGCAAGACCTTTATTTAAAGAAAAAAGAACTTCCATATCGTCCTGCTAGACCAGTCCAGACTAGTGATTGTGTTCCCCTATGAGCAGATTGGTGAAGATAAAGAAAACAATGAAAAGCCCAGGTTTCAATGACATCACTCCCATGCTTCTATTCTCCTCCGCCACTAGAGGTCTCCTCAGTATTTCTTTGTTTCCAGCAGATGGCGGATGGATTTTCTCCTCTCTGTAGAAAATCTGAAGACTGAGAGGAAAAGATTGATTTAAAGCTTGTGAATGACCATCTTGAGGGTGACACTCTCACTTGAGCATGACATGGGAGGCTCCACTAGACTGCGGTCTTTTTGATAGCCATAGCAGGAGGGAAAATTGGTTCAGCTCCATGCGCTTATCATGATAAAAGCCTGTTGAACAGCCAGAAATTGGAAGCGTTTGGAAGGATCTGGAAGAGTGCAACAGCCTCACACAACCTCAGCACTTCATCCTTCTCCTCTGCCAGCCTTTGCTCTCTCCCGAAGATTGCAGAAGGTTGTCAGAGGGATCTGCCTGCCAGACACCTTAAACGCAGTGCTGCAAAGCCAGTGAAACAGTTTCAGGGGAGTAGAGCTGAACCTGGCATGGATTCTCTGCCTAGGGCTCTCAGGGGATGAGTACCAAGGCTTGACCTTGTCCTTGTTGGGGGCTCCTGATTCTTTCTGCCTGAGATGCAATTTGGGGTGGACCACTGGCGACCATTGGTGTGGTATGAGAGTTTCCTGCCATTTTCTGCATGTTAGTAGCGTTTTTGCCTATTGTGCACTTGGTGGTCATGCGGTTCCACCCAAGTGACTCCAATGTGTGTTCTTATCCTAGTGCCTGTAATACGCATTGCAGTAAAAGCGCAGGTAACGTGCCTTTCTGGCCACCATGGCCTTAGTGCATGCTGTTGTGATACTTGCCTTAACTCTGTCTTCTTCCAGGAAACGTTATTTGGCCTATGGCAACCGAGGTGCCTCATCTCCGGATTCTGGATTCTGCTCTTCTTGCATGACAGTTTCTGAGTTGTCCCTGGAGGGCCTGCTCCCCCTCTGTCACCCAAGGGATGCAGTAAGTTTAGCCTTGCCTACCTCAAGGCAGGAGGTGATAGATGGTGCCGGCTGGATGGTCCGGTGACACTGCTATGAGCTGCTTCTCATCCTCTAGGGGGTCTGCAGAGGCTATGTCCACAGGTGTTGGGGGGGTCATCTCCAAGAGGAGAACTTCCAGACTCCAGATTGTCCTCCCTGGAATTCTTTTCCTTTTTGCAGCAGGTCTAGTCCTTTTTGCGTGGAAATTCAGACCCTGCGGCCCCTGGGTGCCCCCGGGTGCAGTCTCATGAGGGGCAGGCTGAGAGTGGATGCCCTGTTTGATTGCCTTTGGCTAAGCATCTCCGGCGAGGGGTGCCCCCTGGAGATGAGGAACAGCTGGGAACTGTTCGAGATTTTGAATGTGATTTGGATTCAGATGGTTCAGTACTGGGCTCTGACGTGGATGAAGAAGTACTTGCACCTTCAGAGGATTGTGAAGAGGCCGCCTATTCTGGAAGGAGGAGCTGGCAGCGTTGATTGCCAAGGTCTCATCCACCTTGAACTTGACAAATGCTCCCGGTATGGAGCAGGAGTTGAAAGTGCACCCGCTCCTTCAAGAGGTGCGGAAATTTACTACTGTCTTTCTGTTCCTGGATATGATCAAGAATATGATCCGGTCAGAGTAGGACTTTCCTGTCTTCCCGGCTAAGGGTGCATAAGAAGAACTACACTCTCCTAGAGAAGAAGTGCTTTGGGTGGTTTGATATCCCCAAGGTGGATGCGCAGGTCACGGCAGTTACTAGATAGACCATCATTCCTGTGGAAAGTGGAGTGGCCTTGAAGGATTTTCTGGACCAAAAGGTGGATGCGTTGTTAAAGAATCAGTTTGACATGGTGGCTGCTATTCTTCAGCTGGTGGTATGTGCAATCCTGATGTCTCGAGCCCTGCTCCAGTGGATTCAGTCCCTTCTGCTGGATGATACTACCCCTCTTTTGGAGTCAGCTATGGCTTTCCTTTCTGATGCCATGTATGAATTGATATGTTTGGAAGCCAAGTATAGTACCCTGATGATGGTGTCACAGCACTGGATTTGGCTCTGGCACTGGACAGCGAACACATCTTCCAAAGCCCAGTTGGCCCAACTGGCTTTTAAGGGGAAGCTTCTTTTATAGAGCTGATTTGGAGAAGCTGGTGAAGGACCAGGCAAGACAAAATCTTATTGCCTTCTGGAAGACAGGTCCGTGAAGCAGGCTATTGCTCCGTTCTTGTCAGACTCCCCTCATCCACTGAGGGCACATTAGCCGGATTCCCGTGGCCTTGGGACGGTCTTCATTACCAACCTGGAAAACCTTTCTTCCCCTCTGCTTCCAGGCTTTGGGCTTGTAGTCAGTCCTTTTGTGGATTGCATGGACCCAAGGACTCTGTCCCACGACAGAGGAGGATCTTCCAGGGTCATGCAATGAAGGTTTGGAGGTCTAGTCCCTAGTTCCTCTGGTTGGAGGCAGGCTTCACTTTTTCTTCCAGGAATGAGCTTGGGTTACCAAGGATCACTGGGTGCTAGACACCATTCAGTGCAGCTATGTCCTGGAATGCAAACAGCCGATTCCTGATGCCTTTGTCATTTTGTCTTGTGGGTCTGTGATCAAAAGTACTGTTGTGCAGACCACCTTGGACAAGCAGCACAAGAGCAGATACTCCATCTATTTCATGGTACCAAAAAAGGGAGGTTCCTTTCTGAACATTCTGGACCTCAAGGGTGTTAGTGAGCACTTAAGCATCCTGCGCGTCTGGATGGAAACCTTGCACTCCATGATTCAAGTAGTGCACTGAGGTAAGTACTTGGTTTCTCTGAATCTGGCTGAGGTGTATTTTCATATCCAAATGCGGGTGGATCAGCAAAGATATCTGCATTTTACCATGCCTCACTCTCACTATCAGTTTGCCGCCCTCTCTTTTGGGCTATCTACTGCCCTGAAGACGTTCTCTAAGGCCATGTTGGTGGTGGCTTTGGGACCAAGGGATCTGAGTCTATCCATATCTAGATGACGGGCTCATATGGGCCCATTCCCTTTCAGAAGTGTTTCGGGTGGCGTTCCAAGTGGTATCCTTTTCAGAAAGCCTCGGCTGGGTGATCAATTGGGGAAAGAGCCTGCTGTTGCCTTCCCAGTCCTTGGAGTTCCTGGGAGTGCATTTCGATACTTGAGTGGGCAGAGTTTTCATGCCCCAGGAGAAAGTCAAAAGACTGTTGGATTGTCTGGCATGTTCTGTGTGCAGCAGGCTACCAGAGTCTGGGATTATCTTCAACTCCTTGGATTAATGGAGGTGACTGTTGATATTATTCCATGGACATGCGCTCACATGTGACTGCTCCAGCGGTCTTTGCTGACTCAGTGGTCCCCCGAGTTCTCAGCAGTTCGAGCACAGGCTCCCATTTCCAATGATGGCAAAGGCCAGCCTTTGGTGGTGGCAGCAGCCCTGTTATCTGAGGAAGGGCATGCCGCTGCATGATTTCTCCTGCATCCTTCTGACAATGAATGGCAGTCTCTTGGGATGGAGAGCCCATTGCCAAGACCATATGGCCCAGGGTCTTGGAACCGCAGGGAAGCGGTGTGGTCCATCAGCCATCTTGAGGCGAGGACCATCAGGTTGGCTGTTCTGTATTTCCGGCCCCTGGTCAAAGGCCAGGTGGTTTGCATTTTTTCGGACAATGCCACGGCGGTGGCTTATATCAATTGGCAAGGCGGCATGAGGAGTGCCATGGTAGCTCTGGAGATGATTCTTCTGTTTGCCAGGTGGAGAAGAAGCTCCTAGCCTTGTCAACTCAGCACATTGCCGGGGTGGAGAGTATGGAAGTAGACTTCCTCAGCCAGCACTCTCTGGATCTGGAGAGTGGGAGTTGAATCAGGAGGTGTTTCAGTTGTTTCTGCATTGCTGGGGTTGCCTCAAAATGGATCTGATGATGACCAGCTCTGATGCCAAAGTTTGCCGCTTCTTCAGTCATCACACAGAGATGGGGTCCGAGGGTATTGATGCCCTGGCCTAGCCTTGGCCAAGTCAGCGCCTACTATACATATTTCCTCCATGGCTCCTGGTCAGGCGTGTGATTCGGTGTATAGAAAGCCACCAGGGCAGAATTGTTCTGGTGGTGCTCGATTGGCTGAAAAGATCGTTGTTCAGAGACTCGATTGGAAGAGTCCTACCCCAAATTCCATTCTCTCCTGAAAACCCACCTTTTCTCCTCCGCCTTCAACCTTCCCCCCCCTAATCCCTTGACTCTCCTTTTCCTTTTATTTTTGAATCTCACTACTTCCTTTTCTATTCTCTTTATCTTTCCTTGTTTATATTGATTGTATTTCCTTTCTTTCTTTCTTTTTTTTTTTTAATTGTAAACTGCCCCGATGTAATGGGGGGCGGTATATCAAATGTACAATAAACAATAACAATAAACCTGACGTGGCTCCTGTAGGCACCTCTTCTTTGGTTGCCTGCATCTCAGGAGCTGTTGCAACAGGGATATATCATCCTGGAGGACCCAGTTCCCTTCTCATTTACGGTGTGGCTCTTTTATTTATTTATTTTATTTATTTAACTGCATTTATATCCCGCTTTTCACCGGGTCAAAGCGGTGTAACATATAACACAGGGGGGGGGAATATTTTGCAGGGCTCTCTTGAAAGGAGACAGCTCGTAAGGGCTACTTTCTGGTGGTGGTCTCCACTCTGCTTGGAGCCCAGAGGTGGCCTACCCAGCTAGCATAAGTGCAGGTCTGGCACCTCTATCCGCAATGGTGTGGTGCTTGGCGGTTGACTCCTAAGGCGTCCAAGGTGCCATCTCTGTTGGCCTTACCATTAGCTCCCTGAAAGTTCAGGTGGCAACTTTGGCCTATTTCCAAGGTCTGGTAGTTGGTAAGTCTCTAGCTTGCACCTGGATGTCTCACGCTTTCTCCAGGTGGTTCGGTGTCTACATCCTGCCCTCTGCTCTGTGATCTCTTCCTGAGATCTGTGTCTGGTGTTCAGGGCCCCATTGAAGCGTGCTACTTTGAAGGATTTGATGCTCAAGACTGTCTTCTTGGTTGCAATTTGTTCTGCACAATAGATGTACGAACTGTAGGCTCTGTCTTGCTGAGATCCTTATCTGTCTTTTTCAAAGGAGGCCGTTTCCATTTGGTCTGTGCCTTCCCTCTTGCCTAAGATGATTTCTCCCTTTCATGTGAACCAGGTGGTCTACCTGCCCTCCTTCTCTAAGGAGCATTGTTGGGGGAAGGATAAGCATCTTCACCTTGTGAATGTCTGGAGGATGCTTCTCCGGTACTTGGAGGTTACAAATTCCTTTCATAAGTTGGACCATCTTTTTCTGGTGTTTGCTGGCCCACGCAAGAATGATGAGGCAGCTGAGTCGACCTTGGGGCACTAGATTAAGGAGGTCATTGCATCGGCATATCTGTTGCGGAGCCAGCTGATTCCAGAGAATTTATGTGCCCATTCTACTTGATCACAAGCATCTTCGTGTGGGGCAGAGCAGAACTCGGTAGCCCCTGCAGACATTTGCCAGGCAGCAATGCAGGCATCACTTTCCACTTTTGTCAGGCATTAGCGTTTGGATGTCCACATGCGGGTGGACTAGGCCTTTTGCTCACGAATTTTGTGAGCTGCTGTGTCTTCTTCCGACCCAGTGGAGTTGTAGCTTTGGTATATCCCACTTGCCTGGACTGGTTTAGCAGTATAATATGGAAGGTGACATTTTACTTACCAGTTAATGTCCTTTCCTTGAGGCCTGCTAGACTAGCCCAGAACCCGCCCATGGAATTGTATTTGCTCTTTTCTACTGCTGCAGTACCTTTGAGTCTACTATGATAGTTATACTTGTCTCTGCAGGTTCATCTTCTACTGACAGCCTTCTGTTTATGTCTTCCTGTACATAGTTCTCTACTGTTGATTATTCTCTGTTGTCCACGATTGAGGTTGTGTGAGGCTTGCCATGTTCTCCCATATGCTATGGGATGGATACTAAAGAGACCTCTGGTGACTGAGGCGGATAGAGGCATGGGAGTGATGTGATTGAAACCTGGGCTTTTCACTGGTTCTTTGTTCCAGCGGTCTGCTGATAGGGGAACAGAACCTACTTGTTTGAAATGGTCTAGCAGAACTCAAGGAAAGGACATTAACTGGTAAGTAAAATGTCACCTTTTAAATGAAGTGAATGAAACGACACATTTCTTATTCCATACTCTATAGAATTTACACCAGTAGCCTGATCTCGTTAATGAAGACTTGTGATTTCAATCCAGTTCTTATTGGAGAGGTGTCAGTATAACTAGAATCTCTGATGCTCCTCACTCTCTTGTCCACTATTTGTGTATCTTACCATTAGTCCCCAGTTTCCCTATGTGTTTTGTCTTGATCAGAATGTAAGCACTGATGAGCAGGGACTGTATCTTACATCTATATGTACAGCACTGTGTATGCCTTGTAGCACTATACAAATGATTAGTAGTAGTCTGTCAGAAGTTTCATAATGAATACATGTTTTTTATATGTTTACTATTTGAATAGATATGTTTTTAATGTTTGTCTTATTTTATCTTTTAAAATGTTTGACATTGACCTGTAATCAGGTTAGATATGCAGAATATTTATTTATGCTTATATACCGCACTTTTCCAATCAGCGCAGTTTACATGATAACATCATACAGAGAACAGGTATTTCTCCAGGACCAAGCAGGAAGTCAGTCCTCACATATGGGTGTCATCGACGCCGATGAAGCCCCAGCGGAGCATTTCCCCAGCTTTCTATGAAAGCCTTTGGGAATGCAGGCACGCATGCGAGGTTCCCTTCCCACCTAAAGGTGCCAGCTTACCTCAGTCTCTCTTTTTCCGAGAAGCCCACCGGACGTGTGTCCTGTTATCCCGGATAAAAGTTTGATTTTTTTCGGCGATTCTCGCTATTTTTTCTTCCCGGTTCGACGCCGGTTCCCCTCCCTCCGGGTTCGGTACACTGGTATCGAGCCCAATTCTTCTTTTTCGGTTTTTTCCCTTCGTGGCTGGCGTTCGCGCCCTTTTTTGCTTTTTCCCTGGAAGGCCGGTCCTTTGACCTCACGGGGACTCTTTTTTCCCCGATGGCTTCCAGCGGTTTTAAAAAGTGTGATCGGTGTAAGAAGTTGATGTCTCTCACCGACACACACGACTGCTGCCTTCGGTGCCTCGGTCCTGATCACGACCCTAAGACATGTGGACCATGTGGGAAGATGTCTTCCAAGGCACTGCGAAGTCGCCAGCAGCAGAAAGAAAGGCTTTTCTCGGACTCAGCCTCCGGCCGGGCCCAGACCTCGTCTGAGGCCTCGACATCTCTGGATTGGGGACCGAGAGCGTCGACGCCGGTGCCTCCGGCATCGGGGCGGGTGCTCCAGGGCCCCGCGGGGTCGGATCCTGACTCCTCGTCGGACGAGTCCGCCTGGGAGACGGAGGATGAGGAGTCCCCCGACACATTCAAGACTCGGTGCGTCCCGTCGGATTCACCGCAGTCTGAGCCCCGGAGTAGATCCCCTCCGAAGGATACCCGGTTCTCAGAGTTTGTCCGGGATATGGCCACCGCTTTGGCTATCCCGGCGGACCCCGAGGAAGAGCCTCGAGCCGAAGAGCTTGAGGCCTGCAGTACGACTCTCCTCCGAAGGAGGCCCTTACTGTCCCGGCGCCGGTTCTAAGCAAGCGCGTCGATTCCATTTACCGACTCCGAAAGAGCCCTGGCTTTCAGAAGGCGCAGCTACCACACCATTCCATGATGGTGGAATCAGCCATGCATCGCCTGAAAAGTCAGAAGATGCACTTTGCGGTGCCCCCCGGCAGGGAGGCCCGGAACCTCGATGGTGTTGGTAGAAAGTGCTTCCAGGGCTCGATGCTTGCTTGCCGTGTCCAGTCTTACCAGCTGTACATGGGCATGTACTTGCGAGACCTGGCCAAGGAGTTGGCCGGGTTCTCCGCTGGTCTCTCTGGGGAGCCCTTGCAGAGATTCAAGTCCTTGTCCTCGGGGATTCGGGACTGCTCAAAGTTTATGTCCCGCGCCGCCTATGATGGCTTCGAGGCTTCGGCCCGAGTTGCGGCAGCCGGCATCGCGGCTCGAAACCAGGCATGGCTGCAGTCATCGGACCTCGAGCCATGGGTTCAGGACAAGTTGGTCAATGTCCCTTGCCGAGGTGAGAACCTTTTTGGCAAGCCCATGGCCGAGAAGGCCGCACAGCTCGAGACTGAGCACCTTACAAGGACAAGGCTGTCTAGGAAGACCTCTGCCCCTTCTCACAAGAAGAAGGCCTCGTGTAAGAAGCCCTTTTACCCGAGGAAGGGCACTGCCTACAAACAGTACCCTCAGTATCAGGCTGCCCAAGCTGCACCCCAGGGTCAGCAAGCCAAGGGGCAGGGTAATGGGCCCCGTAGGCAGAGGACCCCCAAGCCTCCGGCCCCTGCTCCCACTCAGCAGGGTGGGGGCTTTTGACTCCGTGAGCGTAGCCTCTCAGTCCCTGCTCTCCCAACCCTGCACAGGAGGTCGCCTCGCCCTCTTTGCCCACCAGTGGCCCCACATCACTGGGGACAGTTGGGTGTTGAACATAGTCCACAGGGGCTATGAACTACATTTTCACCAACTGCCTCCGCCATACTTTCCAGGGGAGCCTCCAAGGCCTCCCCTGCACACAGATCTTCTCCTCCAAGAGCTTCAAGGTCTGTTGGTGGACAGGGCAGTGGAGCCTGTGCCTCCCCACTTGCAAGGTCAAGGGTTCTACTCCAGGTATTTCCTGGTGCCCAAAAGAACCGGTGGCCTTCGACCCATTCTGGACCTCAGGAACCTCAACAAGTTCCTAGAGAAAGAAAAATTCAAGATGCTTACTCTTGGAACACTTCCGCCCTACCTCCAGCAGGGAGATTGGCTATGCTCCTTAGATCTAAAGGATGCGTACACTCACATCCTCATTCATCCAGACCACAGAAAGTACCTCAGGTTCATTGTGGGAGGAAACCATTATCAGTACAGAGTACTGCCTTTTGGCCTCTCCTCCGCTCCCAGGGTCTTTACCAAATGCCTGGCAGTGGTGGCGGCCTACCTGAGAAATCAGGGAATCTTTGTCTTCCCCTATCTGGACGACTGGCTCATCAAGGGTCAGACATGCCAGGAGGCCAGACAAGCCACGAGACCAGACAAGCCACCCTCGGAACTGTTGCTCTTCTTCAAAGCCTGGGGTTTGTCATAAACTTCGCAAAGTCCACTTTGCTCCCCTCCCAGAACTTGGAGTTCATAGGGGCGAGGCTGGACTCTGTACTGGCAAAGGCATTCTTGCCAGCAAACAGGGCCCAAAGACTGATGGACTTAGCAAATCAGTTTCTCAGCGGGTCAGTGGTCTCCGCCAGACTCTGCCTGAGGCTGCTTGGCCACATGGCTTCGACAGTTCATGTAACCCCCAATGCCAGGCTTGTCAGATGGCTGCCTGGGTGAGAATCTTCACAGTCTTGACAAGTGCATATATCTATATGATTTGCAAGGTATTGTGGGCAATGTAGTTCATTCACACCAGACACAGCTGCTGACAATAATTTAGTTGTGCTCTTGGGTAAAGCCAATAAGATTTTTATTTATGGGGTTATTTCTCCCAACACAGATATGCTTGGTAGCACATAAATTAGGTTACTTGCTTTCAGTGTTAACTTGGAAAAACAAAGTCAAAATCAGGAAAACAACAAAATGAAAAGCCACAAAGCAAGAAACAAACTGTTCTTTTCAGGTTAACTTCTGATTACTTCCCACATAGATACAGAAGTGATTCTCTCCTAGCTCACAAGCAATTAGGTAAGGCTTAATTGCTAGCAGTTATCCAGCTGAAACCCCTTAGCTGGCTTGCTTTGTACTGTGTGGGTCAAATCCTGCTTCAGGAGCTTTTCTGAGTAGATTAAAGAACAAATTTGTATTTCTTTGTGATGGTTGCTGTACTTTATAACAGAAAGTTACCAACGGAGTTTAGATAGAGAGCAGTCCATATAAACAGGATCCTCATCTGCTATTATTCCCCCTTGTTCAACAAGCATGGGTTCAATATCATGGATTGGCACAGATGAATCTCTCAATGGAGCATTTTCAGGAGAATACTTGTTTCCCTGCTGTCTTTCAAGGTTATAGCTAGCGCATAGATCAGTGTTCATACCTGAGCTTCCATTGCTGCTAGAGTTCCTCTCTATATAGCCTGGCCAGTATGTAGTCCAGTTCTTATGTCCAGCCTTCCAATCCAGATCCCTGGACACTGGATCTCTCTTCACATACCTTCTGGCACAGGTCTTAGGGTCCCTTCCACGTGCAGCCGTCTCCCTCACAGGTAGCCTCTGGTGATTCCTAGCTCTGCAGCACCATTCCTCTGGCTTTCCCCAGTCCAATGGTGTATGCTGGCCCTTGGAATACCTCCCAGTATACGTACTGCTTTGGACTCTTCTAGACCTCTCAAAGGCTTTTCTCTTCCTTCTTCCAAAGGGTCTCTTTCCCTCTCTGTCCGTCCGGTTTGGCTTCTGCTTCTGATGATCCTTCAGATGAAACTGATGATCAAACTCAAGCTGATTCTCAGGATACTGAGGACAATTCTCTGGATATCCAAGGTGATCATGAAGATGCTCATCTGTAGAATAAACTCTACTCTTATTCTGCTTAGATGAGTGCTCCTCCCTAATACAGCGCAGCTGTGCTGAATCAGGCCCTGCCCTTTGAGATGAGTGCTTAGGGATTACCTCATAGCCCTCCTGATTGAACACACGTTTCCTCACTTCAGCTCCTCTAATGGCTGTTGGAAACCTGGTGCATTCTGGGACTGGTAGTCTTTTTTGGCAAAATTCTGTTTTCTTATTTCTACCAGAACTGACAGGTTGCTTGTTCAGAGTCACTTCACCTTTTCTATAGCTCCTTTCTGAGCTATGATAAGCTTCTTTATCACAGGCTCCATATGCGGCCTGCACAGTGGTGCCTTCGGAGTCAGTGGTCACAAGCCACAGGCAGCCTCAGAGACAGAATAAGGGTGTCCAGACCATTTCTGGACTCCCTCAGCTGGTGGCTGCACTCACCCAACCTACTAAAAGGGGTGCCCTTTCAGATTCCTGGGTACACAGTGGTACTGACCACAGATGCCTCACTGCAGGGTTGGGGAGCTCATTGTCTGAACAAGTGCACCCAGGACCTGTGGCCTTCTTGGGAGGCTGCACAGCAGATCAATCTCCTAGAACTCAGGGCTATTCGCTTGGCTCTCAAAGCTTTCTCTCCTGCTCTGGCTCATCAATCTGTCCTGGTTCAGACAGACAACCAGGTAGCCATGTTTTATGTGAACTAACAGGGCGGGACTGGGTCCAGGCTCCTTTGTCAGGAGGCTCAGGACCTTTGTTCATTTGCCCTCAAGCACAACATGCTCCTCAGGGCGGTGTACCTTCCAGGCCAGGAAAACTACCTGGCCGACAGGTTGAGCAGAATTTTGCAGTCCACGAGTGGCAGCTGCATCCCTTGATAGTTCAGAAGATCTTCCTGAAATGGGGTCTCCCTTTGATAGATCTGTTTGCCAGTCCACTGAACAAGCAACTGCCAAAGTTCTGCTCCAGGCAGCCGCATCCTCTGCGGATAGCAGCAGATGCTTTTCTAATTCCCTGGTCTCAGGGCCTCCTGTATGCGTTTCCTCCCACACCCTTGGTGGCCCGAACTCTGTTCAAGATCCTTCAGGACAGGGCCTCAGTCCTGCTGGTGGCTCCCAGGTGGCCGAGACAGCCTTGGTTTCCACGTCTGCTTCAGCTGGCAGTGGATCCCCCACTGCCTCTGGGGTTGCAACCCGACCTTCTCTCTCAGGATGAGGGTTCCCTTCTGCACCCCAATCTCAAAGCTCTCAATTTGATGGCTGGAGGCTGCAAGGATAGTTTTGTCTCCCTGGGGCCTAACCTCAGGAAGTTGAGGAGGTTGTCCTAGCCTCTAGGAAACAGTCCACTAGGAAGACCTATGCTCTCAAATGGAAAAGGTTTTCTGTGTGGTGTCAGCTACGTACAGAGGATCCCTTCTCCTGTACTGTACTTACTGCTTCAGTACTTACTGCACTTGTCAAATCAGGGACTTAAGTCCAATTCTGTTCGGGTCCACCTCTCAGCTCTAGCAGCTCACCACTCACTAGTGGAAGGACATTCTCTGTCGGTTCACCCCTTGGTGTTCCGCTTTCTCAGGGACTTGCTTTTGCTCAAGCCTCCAATCCGCCGTCCTGCTCCTGAGTGGGAGTTGAATGTGGTCTTGCAGCAGCTGACTCGCCCACCCTTTGAGCCGATGGCTACTTGCCCTCTACACTTCCTGTCCTGGAAGACACTCTTCCTAGTAGCCCTTACCTCGGCCAGGCGAGTGAGTGAGCTTCAGGCCCTGGTCTGTGATAGGCCTTACACTCGCTTCTATGGGAACAGGGTAGTCCTTAGGACTCATCCAAAGTTCCTCCCAAAGGTTGTCTCCTCCTTCCACCTTAACCAAGAGGTGGTTCTTCCAACATTCTTCCCTAGGCCTCATGCAAGCCAGGCTGAAGCAGTTCTGCATACCCTGGACTGTAGGAGGGCCTTATCCTTCTACCTTGACCGTACACAGGGGCATAGAAGGGCTACTCAGCTCTTCGTATCCTTTGACCCTAATAAGTTTGGGTTGGCTGTGTCCAAGCGTACCTTGTCCATCTGGGTGGCTGACTGTATCACCTGGGCTTACAAGGCAGCTGACCTTCCTTTGCAGGGTCGGGTTACGGCCCACCGTGTCAGGGCAATGGCTGCCTCAGTGGCTCATCTCCGCTCTGTGCCCTTGGTAGACATCTGCAGGGCTGCAACTTGGTCTTCAAGCCAGACTTTTGCGGCCCATTACTGTCTGGAGAGGGAGTCCCGTAGGGACAGTGCTTTTGGCCAAGCAGTGCTCCGGAATCTCTTTGAGGTTTAGGCAACTCCTGCCCTCTGTTGGGCTACCGGTGGAGGTTGTGTCAGTGAAAAGCCTTTCTTTGATGCTGGGACTAGAGGGAGTTCTCTTGTTCATCCTGGGTTCCTCGGTAGCCCAGAGCTAGGGAGTCACCCATATGTGAGGACTGACTTCCTGCTTGGTCCTGGAGAAAGAGTAGTTACTCACCTGTAACAGGTGTTCTCCAGGAGCAGCAGGAATCAGTCCTCACAACCCTTCCTCCTCCCCTGGGAGTTGCAGTTGTACATAGTTTATTTTTCATTTTTGTGTGCTGTTCTTAGCTATGTCATTTGACTGAGGTAAGATGGCACCTTTAGGCGGGAAGGGAACCGCGCATGCGTGCCTGCATTCCCAAAGGCTTTCATAGAAAGCTGGGGAAATGCTCCTCTGGGGCTTCATCGGCGTCGATGACACCCATATGTGAGGACTGATTCCTGCTGCTCCTGGAGAACACCTGTTACAGGTGAGTAAGTACTCTAACATTACATATAACAGTTATATTATAATAAACTAATAACTTAAGTAGAGTATCTAACATAGGAAGTTTTAGACAGATTACAATATATATGCAATACAAATACAATATATACAATACAAATATAAACTGTTTTAAATGAATGAATAAATAAATATTACATCTTAGCCTTACAATATCAGCAGCTACGGGTACCAGTCAACAATGAGCCGCCTGACTGAAGACCGAACATAATTTAGAATAGCTATCCAGAGGGTTGCCATGAGTCGACTCTGACTCGATGGCACTTAACAACAACAACAACATCTTAGCCTATAATATACACAAGAGAGCAAGACCTGAATGTATGTGGCAGACTATTCTCTTTCTCAACCTTCGAGGTGGTCCTTCAAGGTCCAATGCTTCAAGGTGGTCCTTCAAGGGCCAATGTTTAGCATGTCCATTGAGCCCTACAAGAGAATATCTGCCTATTGCTACCTACATTCAATAAATACAGATGAAAAGTTCAGTTTCTAAGTAGATATATCTTAACCATATGCCAAAACAATAGCTTGGGTAGGAAGTTCCACCAGACTGGATCGATTGAAATGGTTTGGACAATTCAGTTTATCTTTTTTGCCTTCTGTTTAGCTCTGAATTTGTGTAAACATTGTTAATAAGCAGAGAAAGGAAATGTACTTGCATTCTAAAGCTACTCAGATGGTGTATGTGAGAAAGTTTGGGGATCCATGGAGTAACCAGAGTATACTATCTGGCTGCAGTATGCTGCCAAGATACATAACAAGTTGTAGATAATAACGCAACGCATTAACTCACTACATTTGTCATTAGCTTTTGAGACTTATACACTCTTTATCAGTCAATGCAAAACGCATAATACCAATAACATACCCATAGTAACTCGTTTCCAAGTTGTTTATAGCTTGACAGTAAATGCACGAGGGCTTTAATTGCTCTGCGTACTATAAACATTCTCAGTTGTACTATCTTATTTTCTAGCATGTCTGTTCATCCTACTGAATTTTACTACAAAATTGTAGGCTGTCATCATCTGAGAACTTGTACTACAGTTAGAACTGCAGATCTTCAGTAACTTAAAAACATATTTGGGGAAAGCATCTTTCCAAAAGTCAAATTTTCAGATGTTCAGAAATGTTTGTACTTCAGTTAAAACACTAGTACTACCCAAGCATTGTTGATAAGAGAGAGCATACAAAATCATCATCATTTCATTTTTTTCAGTCTACTTGATTTCTGAGGCATAGTTAATATTGAACTTTTTTTATATAGCTTCTTCTGTACGTCTTCATAACTCATAATAAATAAAACTAAAATAGTTTTTGGCATTAAAAATCTGACCGAAAACAAATATAAAAGAGATACACAGACAGGAGACGTGCTCAAGATAAAAGATAGATGATGATAGAAACACTGAAACATTTTGTGTACACAGGCAGGCACATTCACTACTACTTCCTATCATTTGCATAGTGCTACAAGGCTGTACAGAGAAATGTAAGAGACAGTCACTCCTTACAAGAGCTTACAGTCTACTCAACACAGACAACACAAGACTCAAGACAGACAACACAACAACTGGGGACTAGGATATATCTAGGGGAATGGATATAATTAGAGAATGGATAAGGGTCTTAGTAATGTGTTCAAAAAGGAAGGAATTATTTTGCCGATATTATAGAGAAAGGAAAGCTGGGTACTGGATATTCTTCTCTCCAACTGTTACATTTTGTCTGCGATTCCATTCCTTCCGCAAGTAGTGCCAATCCCTTGCTCGGCTATCCCACTCACATAAGAAACACATGTATTTTATATATCCCTGCTGCAGTCCCATTAAAAGGGCAACTACCTTCCAGTCACCACGGAGGTGCCAGCTGTACTTGTTATAGTTGATGGAAGTCAGTAGATGCTTTAAGTTATTGTATGTCTCTTTCATGTGGACGGCATATGCTACTGGAATAGATGGAAGACGGTTTCCATTGTTCAAAAGCACAGCCTTCAGACTCAATTTCGAAGAGTCTATAAATAGTCTCCAGTCTTGTGGGTCATGAGTGATTTTTAAGGCATTCATGAGGCTTTCAATATCGGAACAGAATACCAGATTACTTTCCTTTCTGAAGAAAGGCTGCAACTGCTGGTGGTGCTTTCGATATGGAGTAATGTTGACATCTTCTAGAAGATTCCGTTGTTGGAGTCTTGATCCTAGCAATTCTGCCTTGTTCTTGGATAAGTCCAAATCACGAACCAGGTCATTTAGTTCTTCCTGTGTTATTCTGTGTGGTGTTGATAATGCATCCCAGTGAAAATCTGGGTCACTGCATGCTGACGGACCAGGAGAAGAACAGGTCGGCTCACCCTTGTCCTCATCAGATAAATCAAGAGAATATTCTGATGGAGGTTCTGGAATAGGAAGTCCCTCACCATGTGGAACTGGTCTCAATGCAGACGGAATGTTTGGGTAGACTATGCTCAACTTCATTTGCTTCGCTATTCCGCTGGAAAGAGGAGGAACCAAGCAGAAGTAACAGTCATTTATGTGGTTGCTTGGCTCTCTCCACACCATGGGGACTGCAAATGGCATTGATGGTCTTTTGCAATTCAACCACTGTGAAAGCTGTGTTGTACATGTAGCGCAGCATATATGCGGGGCCCATGGCTTGTCTTGGTCACCAATCTTGCATCCGAAGTAAAGATGATATGCCTTCTTCAGTTGAGAAGTGATACTTTTCTTCTGGTTGGCAAATGTCACTTCCCCACAAATGTAGCAGAAATTGTCAACGGTATTAACGCACTTTCGCGGCATTACTGTTCTGTATTGTACCTAAATGGTTAAAATTATATGATTAATAAAAGTTACATGTAACAGTAGCTTAAACTGTCTCGCACACAGTCTGAAATATTTTAAATGCTCAACCTTTCCAACTGCGTATAGTACACTGCTGACATCTGGCAGTAGTATTGCATTGCATTAGAAAATGATGCAATCAACTCTGGATGATGTGTGCATGCTGGTATTATGCAATGTGATGCAATATTACATCATTCAAGGCTTATTTGGGATGTTGTTGATGTCCTACTGGATAAATTTACATGGTGAAACGTCAAAAACGAACTATATGCCATATCTTCAAAACGAGAGCCAATAAAAATTTTTTAATGTTATATTCGTGTTCAGCTCACCAAGATACTACAGATTAGGGTCTTTTAAAGTCAGTAACGATTTCAATGTTGACCGGTGATATCAGACTCCTAAACATTCAGGGAGGGCCGGCGCCCTAGATGAACCTCATCCTTTGCACCCCACACCCATTACCACCACCCACGCCCCTCTCAGGGAATAACAGCGGCGGCCATAGGTGCAAACAGCCCTCTGGAGCTTACCTTCAAGCTTCAGCACCGTGGGGCTGTTTACCTCTGACGCCTGATGCCAACTTCTCATGCAAACAGGAAGTCAGCATCGAGAGTCGGGAAGGGGCGGAAGCAGACAGCCCCACAGTGCCAAAGCTTGAGGGTAAGTGCTATGGGGTTGTTTGCAGCTATTGTCACTGCTATCGGTCCTGGAGAGGGGCAATGGGTAACCCGTAGGGTCAGCACTTTAGGCGACTGTCTAGTTCTCCTAATGGTAATGCCAGCCCTGCATTCACATTAACTGCAATAAACATCTTTCTTTTGCTTCCTGTTTAGTAATAAGTTATTTCAGATCAAGAGACTAGCTGTTAAATTTCTCAATTTTAATTTGTCTCTTTTTTTTCATTTCCACCATGGTTGCAGCATTTTGCTGCTATTCATAATAGAGAAAGTGTCAAACAAAGATTATATATCATGAGAGTCCCATATTTTTCCAGCTCTTGTAGCATAATAGAATAACTGCACGAAGCATAAACATGAAAAATGGCATTCCTTGTTACATTGCTAATGCCTTAGTATAGTTGGGAATCACTGACTTATTAAAATTAGCGGTTGTACAATGACTTCAGTAGCTTTCTAAATTAACAATTTGCTTTTTATTTTATAGGGAATATATCCAGAAATTGTTAGACTTCCTGAAGGATCTTCAGCAGACTACATGGTTCTAAGGAATCCAAAGCTTCCTGGGTAAGGCAATTAGTGCATAAGGAAACAATGTAACGACTGAAAGCATTTCTATGGAATTACAAACTAAAATGTGTTTAATACAACTGCAGCTGTATTCTTCACACACAGGTCAGGCAAGCCCATTTTTATTTCTAGTTATGATCATTACAGGTTACACTTTAGGCAAAAAGAGAATCAAATACATTTGAATTTTGATTTTTTTTTACATGGGTATATATTTGTCCAGAAATGTAACATGAATATCATAGATAAATTACGAATCAAATATAAAAATCACAGTTTAAACTATAAGCCATTTTGGAGATATAGCTCCATCTATACAAGTAATTATGGACGACATATAGGTCAAAATAAAGGGACTGCCCATTCTCTTGATTGTGTATACTGATATGGGAGTTTGGGATCAACTTGAGGTTGTCCCTTCTCAGATGCGCCGAGGATAAAAGTAGTACACAACACTCCTAAATAAAGCCTTAACACCCCTACAAGGTTCTTGTAGCACTATGGAGACCTCCTGCATTGCAAGGAGGAGGAGGAACAAAACATTAAAACAATGACCTACAAAGTAATCTCGCCACACAAACCAACCCCCTCTGAACTGCCTTAAATACTACGGCAAGGATTATTCAGAATGCGAAAAAACGGGATCACATCACCCCAATCCTAAGAGACCTCCACATCCTTCCACTTGAAGCAAGAATCAAGTACAAAGCTATCCTACTCACCCACAAGACTATCCACCAAACACGGAACACCTCACTCCACACTCTACTGCCTCGTCCGACCCACAGCAGACCAACCAGACAATCCTCCAATAACTCCATCATCGTCCCCCACAAAAGAACCAAATCCACACAACGGACCTGCAACAGAGCCTTCGAACTTTATGCCCCATCCCTCTGGAACTCTCTGGCAAACCACATCAGGAACAATGTTGACATCACATCATTCAAGAAACAGCTGAAAACAGTCCTATTCCGTGAACATCTCTGAACAGAAAATCCACCCCATCCTCAAGAACTAATGCTTAGATACTGCAGAAATGTACATGTCTATGTCCACCCCAAATCATTAATGTTGCCCCCCTGGTGATGGCCCCACCCTATAAAGTATTGACCCCCCCCCTTGTTATATGTTACACCGCTTTGACCCGGTGGAAAGCGGTATATAAATACAGTTAAATAAATAAATAAAAATAAATAAATAATCTCAAGCCCCACAGACCTAGGACAGCAAACTGTGGTTTGGCTTTCAGGAGTTCCACAATAAATATACAGTACAATGAATGTATTTCCATATATGTAGACAAAGTATGCCAGTTAACTTGATTTATTTTCATTATTCTGAAAATCAAAAGTGCTTCTAGCACTTGGAGACCAAAGTTAACCCTCATTGCACCAGACCACAGCCGCGTTTTGGTTTGTTTGTTTGTTGCATGGTCATTCTCCTGTTGAATCTTCAAGGGTAGTATTTTGATATATTATGACATTAAAACGGTTACTAATAGTGTGTAAAAGTGAAAGGATGGAAAACGGGGGCTGGAGCACCTCTGTATTATCCTCTAGTGCTTATAAAAGGACTCCTTAATAATTTCAAGTTGCACCTTAAAGGATGCACCATGCATGTTGTAGTCAGTAAAGATCTGTTCCTCATTGATAGACAGGATGAAATTCAGCCACACAAGACATCTGAGAGCCCCAAAATGGAACAAAACCTTTCCAAGCCTGTGTGGGAGTTGCCATGAAAGCTCATCAGTTGCTTTTTTTTCTCTGTCCTGGCAAAAGGATGTGTTTCTTGTCTCAGCTTATCCCCATGTTAACATTTTCTTCTTGGCGTGAGAGAATGGTCTCATTCAATTAACTTTTGTTTTCTTCTTTGATTTTGTTCCCCCTGCATACCAGAAAAAAGGCCCATTCAACTGTTCTGTTTCTTAACTTCCTCACAGTGGAATTTAGATGGGATACAGATATATTAGTGGCAGGAGAAAGTGAGACTCAAAGGTGAAGGGAAGGATTATCTAGAGATTGAAAAGAAGAAAACTGACTTGCCTAACAAATATTTCTGTTCATTGTTCACTGAGAAAGGGCTGGGAGTAGGACCATAGAAAATGAGCACAAATAGGAATGGAAGTGAAATTTTCAGAAGGCTGTGTTCGTGATTGAACTAGCAAAACTAAAAGTAGCCAAAGCTATGATGCTGGATGGGATATATTAAGGAGACTTAGGGAAGTTCTGACAGCAATACTGTCTAACCTTTTCAGTGCTTTTTTAGAGTCAGGAGTGGTCCCAAAGAACTGGAAATGGTGGATGTGGTTCCTCTATTAAAGTGGAAGTACAGGCTGGTTAGTCTAATTCAGTTGTAAGTTAATAGAATCACTGCTCAGACAATGAATAATGCAGTTTCTTGAATCTAAGGCAGATAGAAGAGCCAAGGCAGTATGGTTTTACCAGAAGTGGGTCCTGACAGACAGATATGATCAATTTCTTTGACTAGGTGATCAGAAAACTGGATCAGGGAGAGCACTAAATACAGTGTACTTGAATTTCAGTAAAGCCTTTGACATGATCCCATATAGGAGAATTATAAATAAACTGAACACCTTTGATGTGGACCCAAAAGTGACTGACTTAGAAAAGTCACCTTTGATGTGGACCCAAAAGTGACTGAGTTAGAAACTAACTAACTGAGTGGGAGGCAACTAAGGGTAGTGGGAAACAGAGTACTTTTTGATGAAAGGAGTCCTACCAGTGATGTGCCACAGGGATCAGCCTTTGGCCCAGTTCTTTTCAACATTTTTCAAGTTATATTGCAGAAGAGTTACTGGGAAAAGTTTGGGGGGGGGAAGGTTTGCAGATAATACCAAAATCTCCAATAGAGTAGGCACAGTGGATAGTATGGAAAACATGAGGATGGCTCCAGTGAAGCCTGAGGAAATGGTCTAGAGCAATGGTTCTCAACCCAGTCCTCTGGGACCCCCAGGCCAATCAGGTTTTCAGAATATCCACAATGAATATACATGAGCTAGATCTGCATATAATAGAAGCAGTGCATGCAGATCTATCTCATTCTTATTCATTGTGAATATCCTGAAAACTTGACTGGCCTGGGAATCCCAGAGGACTGGGTTGAGAACCACTGATCTAGAGTTTGGCAGCTTAGACTGAATGTTATAAAAGGCAGGGTCATGCATTTGACCTGCAAAAACCTACGGGAGCGGTACAGTATAGAACATAAAGTTCTAATATGCATGAAAGAGGAATGGGACCTGGGTGTGCTTGTATTTGATGAACTTAAGGTGGCCTATAGATAGCTAAGGCAACAACGAAAGCCAGAAGGTGCATTGAGAAAAGAATGTCCAGCAGGAAAAAGTGGTTGATAATGCCTTTGTTTAAGTCATTTGGAGTATCGTGTATAATTCTAAAGACCATACCTTCAAAAAAATATAATCAGATGGCGTCAGTCCGTGGGATGGCTACTAAAGTTGTCAACAGTCTTCATTATAAAGCATATAGGAACAAACGTAAAAGTCTAAATATGTATACCTGGAGGATAGTGGAGATATTGTAGAGGCATTTAATTATCCCCAAGGTATAAATGCAGAGGAGACTGGCTTCTTTCAATAGAAATGAAGATCTGGAATGAGAGGTCATATGATGAGGATAGAAACTAGGAAACATGACAGCAGAAAAAGATCATATGGCCTATCTAGTCTGCCCTCCCATATCAATTACGATAGTCCCCATTTTACCTTTATTTACAGAAAGAGTGGTGGATGTGTGGAACGACCTCTCAGTAACACAGCACAGAAGAGATCAAGGTGTAATTTCTGCCTCTTCCACTGTTGGAGAGCATTTTACAGGTCCAGAACTCAGCATCAATGATTGCACGGTGAGAGTCCTGAAAGTGAAATTTAAATCAATTCAAGAACGTAAAACTTTTGAAATGAAGATAACGCATTTTCAGTAGGATCAGACAGGACTTAACAAAGATATCGGCTTTCTATCACATAAACTATGGACCTGATATTCAACAGCATTTACACGGTTTGCAGACCTGCAAACTGTGTAAATGCTGCTAAGTGGGATATTCAGCGGCACTAAACAGTTAGTGCTACTGAATATCCGCAGATGCCGCCGCTGCAGGCCCTGATGCCAGCTGGTTAGCGTCGCGGCATTCCAGGGACGGCACCCATCCATATCCAGGCAGTGGTGATACTGAGCTGCTGCCTGGTTATGACGATGTGGAGAAAGTAAGGTGCAGCAAAGACTGAATATCACTGCTGCCTGGTTAGCTTCTTGCCAGTCTGGCCATCCCAGATACTCAATGCAGGGTCAGGTATGACCCCGGCATTGAATATCCAGGTTTGAAATTCAGCGGTGGCAGCTACCCACGTTAGAATGTCTATCTACCACAGCCGAATATCGTGCCTTATAAATATTTACAGCCTGGTCTCTCTCTGATCAGTCATCCATCCCTCCCCCCCCCCACACACACACACACCCTCTTCCCCTGAGACTGTCAATGGTATGCTTTAGTGATTCATTTATATGTTGAGGTACTGTCATGTGTTGCTCATAGCGTCCTGAAGAAGGTTTTAACCTTCAAATGCTTTTCCTTTTTTGTCTTTTTATTTAGCTACCACTGAAGTGGACCAACATGGCTATCACATCGCTTTTATCCATTGATTAATGGAAATCGTATTTTTTTCTATAGATCTTGCATTTACTAATTCCAGCTGAGGTCAAGAACATAACCTCCTCCCTTTCACTCATCCATAGTTAACATAAACTTTACAAAATAAATCTTTCTTAAACAGAGAGGTCAATCCCATCTTCTCCTTTACCATGTGTTAACTTAAAGAGATGATGCTTAGAAACACATTATTATGAAAGCAACCCCAGGGAAAGGTCCAAATGTTCTCTGACACAATCAATTTTTACTCTTAGCTGTAAAACAATCCCTGAATTGTTTAAATTTATCATTCACAATGAAAATGTGGCAGACTACATTTCATATAAAATGAAGAGAGACAATTCAGATTCAAGATCCAGCAAAAGGGGGGGGGGGGGAGGGATTCACTTTTTGCCAAGTACTAAATCAACTGAGTGTTAGCTCATTGGACTTCGAATTTTGCTTTAATCTCAGAGACATTACTGACATCACATCTACTTTTTATGTGAAGCTGCCCAGCTCCTTTGATTTAGCATTTGACGGAGCAACTTCAAGTAGTAAAGCGTTCCTTGGATGACGTCAGAGTGATTTTTGGACTGAACAAATATGTAAAGGCAACCTCCCTTAATGAAAAACTAAGGAAACTGAGAATAACTCTCTGAGAGAAGATTATAATAAAGAATTTTGTAGGAAAATGTATAAAGTTCTCTAGGAGTAGAAGAAGCTGAAATAATCCAGCACAAATTGAGAAAAAAGATCAGCAAAAAAATGCTACAGAAGACTGAAACTGATATTGAAAAGTGCTTTAACGGCACGGAATATGATGCAAGCCATCGATCAGTTTGCAATCCCCATACTCTCACACAGTTTTGGAACTGCAGATAGACTTCATAAAGATCTTGAAAAATTGGATGTAACAATAAGATAACCCTCCACGTCTATCAGATAATCTATAGGAACCAATGTAGGCTGAGATACAGTACATCCCAAGAGCTGAAGGCAGTATGGATCTTAGAGAAATAGAAATATAGAGCTATTATCATAAGCTTTTGCAGGCGAATGTCAACCTAAAGATGAAAGATTAATAATAGCAAAGGATAGTGGACTATGGACCAGGTGGCACTGATAAGCACTGATTTATTGTACTTTCAAAGTACCTAGTTAGCTGGAAAATAAAATATGTTTGCAGCTGAAGAGTCAGCATGAAAAAGGCACACAAATAGAGTGTCTGATCCATGATAGGCAAAAGGAAGGGAGAAAAAAAACGCTAGAAGTGAGTTTTTTTGGGTGTTTATCTAGTCTAGGTCTAGTAAATTTTATGTTTTTTGTACTAGTGGTATTTATCAGTTAAAACCTAAAATCAGAAGCCCTACCTATATACCACCTGTGAAGAGCCGTAAGTTACTGGACTTGATGAAGGAAATGTTTTTTTTACTAGAACTAGGCCTTGCCAGACTTATCTAATCAGTTTCCTTGACTGGGTGGCCAGAGAGTTGTATAGGGGGAAAACACTGTGGTGCACTGAAATTTCAGCCAGGCCTTGATACAATTCCACATATGCAACTTATAAATAAAGTGAATGCCCTTGATATGGGTCCTAAATTGACTGACCGAACTAGAAAGTGGTTGAGTGAAAGGCAGCAAAGGCTTGTGGTGTTTGCTCTGAGGATATAGGCATTATGAGTGGTATGCCAAAGGGATAACTCCTTGGTCCAGTTTTTTTTAATGTTTTTGTACACGATAATGCAGAAGGGATATTGAGAAAGATTTGCCTCCTTGCAGATTATACCACAATCTACAATAAGGTAGACACTCTGAAAGATGTCAATAATATGAGCAAGGATCTTATAAAACTTGAAAAATGATCTAGAATTGGGCAGCTAAGATTTAATGGTAAAAAAAAATGCAGGGTCATGTATTTCAGCTGCCAAAACCCAAGACAGCAGTTCAGTATAGGGGGTGAAGTATTTTTGAGCACAAAAGGAAGAGTAAGATAGGGGATGATCATATCTGATGATCTTAAGCCAAACAGGGAGAGGAATGATTAGCAGAAAAAGGAAGTGATAGTGCCTCTGTGTAAGTCTCTAGTGAGAAATCATTAGTACTGTATAAAGTTCTGGGGCCCATACCATCAAAAGGATTAAACGGTATGGAGTCAATCCAGAGGGTGGCTACTAGAATAGTGAATGATCTTCATAATAAAACATATAGGGGCTGACTTAAAAGATCTAAATATGTATATTTTGGAAGAATGGCAGGACTTTTAAATACCTCATTGGTACAAATGCAGAGGAGAAGAGTCTCTTTCAACTGAAAGGAAGCTCTTGAATGAGGGGTCATAGGATGCAGATGAAAGGGGACAGATTTAGGAGGAATTTAAAGAGTTGTGGATGTGAGGAACAGCCTCCTTGGGGGGAGGTGGAGATGAGGACAAGAAAGCAGGGACAATCACAGAGGATGTCTGAGGGAGTGGAAGGGATTGTAAAGTTTAATAGTTGGTTTGGCTGGGCAGACTGGGTAGGTTATATTTAGAGATCTTATAGAAACGTGACGGTAGAAAAAGACCATATAGGCTATCCAGTCTGCCCTTCTATTACCAACTACTATAGTCCCTTTTTTTTCCTTTAGAGATCTTATAGAAACATATGGTCTTTATATGCTATCATATTCTATGTTTCAAAGTCCTATGCTGTATTCCAGGATCAGTACACATCAGTTATATATGGTGCAATACATGTGTTCCTATTTGAAAAGAATTCATGCCCTATGTGACACCCGACCATGTGAAGGTTAAGAATAAGTTGATGGCAGAGTGTAACAAACTCTTGATAACAAACAACTTTTGACTTCTTTGAAACATCATTAAGAAATTCTGATAGCCATCAAAGCAGGAAGACTAGCCTGGCTAACAGCATAGGACTGAAGAGAGTATGTGCAGCACACTCAAATCGAATGCAATACTGTGCAGCTAAAATTATTACTGCAAGACTACTACCAAATAAAATGCAGGGCCAGAATAAAAAGAGAACACTAACAGTTCCTCCTTGGAACAAACGCATTGAAAGAAAAAGAAAATCATTGCGTGCGGAGGTATCTCTGATAGACAGCTATCTAAAAGGATTAAGATAATCAAAGATACTGAGGAAGATCCTCACATCAAGCTGAATCATATTGCATTAACAGAAGAAGACCTGAAATGTATATGTGCCAACAATAAATTGCAAGTAGCAGCAGAAATGCAAAAACTCAAAGATATAAAGAAAACAGAAAAGAAAGATATCAAAATAACATTTTTAGAGAGAACCCAAAACAGTTCTACAGGGAATTGGGAAAGAATATTAATATAGATAAAACACTACCAACCAAAGCTGAAACAGTAACCTTCTGGAAGAAACTATACGAGGACCCCCCATAGAGCACAATGAAGAAGCAGAATGGTTATCCTGCCTACAGGACATTTAGAAAATTCAAACATCAAACCTATAGAAGGGCCTGCAATAACAACCAAAGAACTGCAAAGCAGGTTAAAACAAACCCAAAACTGGAACAGTCCTGGCCCAAATGGAATGACCACTTTTTGGCTTGAATAGTTGACATCATTCAACCAAGACCTGGCAAACTGCAAAAACCAATTGATCAAGCAGCTAGACTTACTGTAACACCACAATGGCTTTTAACAGGAAGAACATTTTTCCTTTCAAAGGGATAGCCAAGTAACATTCCCAAAAATTAGAGACCATTAACTTGTTTACCTATAACACAGGTACACTACCAAAAAACTGCCTCCAGTTTTGCAACTGATTCCTATAGATTTTGGGGTGCTGAATCCAGGAAAAATAGCCAAAATGTTCCATCACGTCACGTTTTCTTGCAAAATTAGATTTCTTACCCATATAAGGAATGTTCACATAATTTCTTTTTAGCCGACTGCAGATTATTTTCTTGGCCCAAAATAGAGGTTGTAATGGTTAACTAACTAGAAACACTCCCTCATGATATTTTAGAGTGTTTTGTATTCATTTTATACATTAACAGGACAATTGGGAGGCGGGGGGTTAAATCCAGTACTCGCGCTGGCGCATGTTCTTTCCTGTTCGCCTCGCCTCGTTCGCTCGCTCGCTCGCTCAAAGACGGTGGTTGCGACATGAACGTTCCTGTCAAATTTCAGTTTCTTGCAAGTTCATTATTACCTTTTGTTTGCTCAGTCGTAATCCAGCTTTATTCCGAAGTGGTTCACTACAGTTGTAGTTTGCAGTGCTGTGTATTTGTGATGGCTCACAGAGCCAGAGGTTGCGTCAACTCTCCGGACAGTTTTTGTTTTATTTGTGGGGAATATACCGTGAAAAAGCGGCAGAGGAACATTTCTGCATTTATTAAAAAAGTATATTTCGCCTATTTCGGTTTGAAGTTAGGCGATCAAGACAAACCGTGGGCTCCTCACAAAGTGTGCAAGACATGTGAGGAAGATCTACACTTATGGATGAAAGGTAAAAAACAAGCATTTCGTTTCGGAATACCTATGATGTGGCGTGAACAAAGAGACCACAGCAGTGACTGCTATTTTTGCTCTTGCATTGTGAAGGGATACAACTTAAAAAATAAGAACGTAATAAGTTACCCCAACCTTCCCTCAGCATTTAGGCCTATGCCTCATAGCAACGAAGTACCTGTGCCTGAACCACCAAAATCTTTGGATCATATTTGTGTGGACGGTTCTGATCATGATGAGACTCATCAGATGGCTTTTCCCGATGAGTCCAGTACTTCCGAGTTTGAAACTGAACCAGATCCGAAACCTGAACTTTTCTCTCAAGCTGAATTGAATGATTTAGTCCGGGATTTAGGACTCCCAAAAGATGCTGCCCAACTGCTAGGTTCTCGGCTTAAACAGAAAAATCTATTGTCACCAGGAACAACTTTTTATTGGTACCGCAACCGCAACCGCGAGACACAATTTTTGAAGTATTTCAGCAAAGAGGAAGATTTGGTATTTTGCAACGATATATACGGAGTGATGGAAAAGTTTAAACTCAAGTATGATCCTGCTGAATGGCGGCTGTTCATTGATTCGTCAAAAGACAGCATAAAAGGTGTTCTTCTTCATAATGGCAACACATTCGCTTCAGTTCCTATTGCTCACTCTGTTATTCTCCAAGAAAAATACGAGAATTTGGCCCTGATTCTTCAGAAGATTCGTTATGATGAGCATAAGTGGATGATTTGTGGAGACTTTAAAATTCTATCCATGCTATTAGGGCAGCAATCCGGTTTCACCAAATATCCCTGCTTCCTTTGCTTGTGGGAGAGCCGGGCCCGCGACCTACACTGGGGGAAAAAAGACTGGCCAATTTGGGAGTATTTGAGACCCGGTGAGAAAAATGTTCTTCCTCTCCACATTAAGTTGGGTCTCATTAAGCAATTCATCAAGTCCCTTCCAAAAGATGGTGAGTGCTTTCGGTACCTTTGCTCAAAGTTCCCCCGACTTTCTGAAGCAAAGCTAAAGGAAGGAGTGTTTGTTGGCCCTGATATAAGGAAACTCATTTCAGATGGAGCATTCGCTGAAACGATGTCTGAGAAGGAAAAAGAAGCCTGGGATTCCTTCAAGAATGTTGTTCTCAAATTCTTGGGGAACAGGCGGGATGAGAACTATAAGGATATTGTTGCCAGGATGCTCAATGCCTTCAAAGAACAAGGCTGTAACATGAGCCTGAAAGTCCATTTCTTGCACTCCCATGTGAACTTCTTTCCCGAAAACTTGGCGTACAGTGAAGAACAAGGTGAAAGGTTTCACCAGGACATCAAGGACGCAGAGAGAAGGTACCAAGGAAGATGGAACACCACTATGATGGCTGATTTCTGCTGGTTGCTGCTGCGGGAAACCCCAGATGAAAAATACGCCAAGCAGCGCACCAAGAGAAGCATTCGGGGGAAGAAGAAACGGGCCCACCAGGAGATTGATTGACCCAAGAATGACTTTAAAATCTAAACTGTGTTGACAAATATCGTGTTTTTACTAAACTTTGAAATAAAAATTTGCTAGTTATTACCACAGTGTCGGATCTCATTTACTAGAATTTTATTTTCACACCATCGGGTGTTTGTCTTCATGTATTGCAATGGTGCGGTTTGCGGTTTCTATTCTTACATGCATACCTGTACAACATTTTTTGCACATTTCTTTGCTTTGCTTTGTGTCTAACCTCGCTCTTATATGCTCAATGTTTGTGCACATGTATGTGGCTGTTTTAAGTGCAGACAATTTTGCTACCATCACAGTGTGTTTTGTTGACATTATTCTTATGTGCTGCCTTGTTACAATTTTCTTTATTCTTATTTGAATAACTACTAAACAATTAGTATAAAGAATTCATCCAAGAAACTTTTATCTCGATCGCACTCAATCTGAAACGTTCACCTCAAACTGCTAACCCAATGTAGCAAAAAATCTGTACGTGATGGAGCAAATTGGTTACCAGATTTGGATTCAGCGCACCAAAAAACGTAAAAATCAATCGAAACATTAGAGGCAGTTTAAAAAAAATTTTTTTTAGTGTACCTGTGTAATCTATAAGCAATAGATGCAGACAGAACATATGATCATATTGAGTCCAATAGCATCCTGGCAATAGAGCAAAAGGACAGTAAGAGAGGAAGACTTGGAACCAAAGACCAGTTAATGTTGAATACATGGCCAGCACTAATAAAGGCAGAAATCTCAGTATAGCATGGATTGATCATAAGAAAGGTGTTGACAGCATCCCACACTCTTGAATAATAAATTGCATTGACATGTATAAGATAAATCCAGGTTTGATATAGTACATTAAGTTCACCATTACAGTGTGGCAAACCACACTCTTTTTGAAGTATGAAGATTGTCAGTACATCATTCCTAACATCAAGATCCAGTGAGGAATATTTCAGGGAGATTCCCTGTCGCCACTTCTGTTTTGTATTGCGCTTAATCCAATGAGTGCTCTCATCAACTTTTTGGGATACGTATTTGGCCCAATGGATTGTATAAAAATCAAATTGACTACATCTGTGGAAGTCAACGATGGAAAAGCTCTGTAACATCAACAAAGACAAAACCTGGAGCTGACTGTGGTACAGATCATCAACTACTAGTATGCAAACTCAAGCTAAAGTTGAAAAAGAGCAAACCACTCATGAATGCAGCAAAATATGACCTTGAGAATATACCACTGGAATTTAAAGACTGCCTGCAAAATCGATTTGCTGCTTTAGATACAAATGACAGAGCTCCAGAAGAGTTATGGAATGACATCAAGAAGGTTGTGTTGGAAGAAAGCGAGAAGTCTCTACAGGAAGAAACTCTGAAAATTGCCCAGAAACGCAGAGAAGCTAAAGCCAGAGGAGAAAGAAAGACAATCGCAGAACTCAACAGAGATTTCCAACATGCAGCAAGACAGGACAAGGAAAAGTACTACAATGACACTTGCAAGGAAATAGAAGCAGAAACTATTAGAGGAAGAACAAGATCGGCTTTCCTAAAGCTACGAGAGTTAAAGAAAAAGTTCCAGCCTCGAATTGGAATGTTACAAGATGCTCAAGGTTCTATGTTGAATGATGCTGAGAAGATCAAGAAAAGGTGGAAGGAATATACAGAGTTTTTATATGATAAAGATCAAGTGGACCAACAGCCGTTTCAACCTGTACCTTATGATCGGGAACCATTGGTGATGAAAGAAGAAGTTGAAGCAGCATTGAAAGCCTTATCAAAGAACAAAGCACCAGGCATTGATAGCATTTCCATAGAAGTATTGCAGCAATCTCATGCAGCTGTTACCATACTTACAAGGCTCTGCCAAGAAATATGGAAGACAACATCATGGCCAACTGACTGGAAAAGATCTGTGTTTATACCAATACTAAAGAAAGGTGATCCAACTGACTGTGGAAATTATCGCACAATCGCTCTGATCCCACATGCCAGCAAGATTCTACTGAAGAT
Organism: Ichthyophis bannanicus; assembly: GCA_033557465.1. Lineage (NCBI taxonomy): Eukaryota > Metazoa > Chordata > Amphibia > Gymnophiona > Ichthyophiidae > Ichthyophis > Ichthyophis bannanicus. Next base: position 70,901,852 of record CM066046.1, on the reverse strand, counting down.
TATTCAAAAGAGACTACAACCATACCTGGAACAAGAACTATCTGACGTGCAAGCAGGGTTCAGGAAAGGGCGAGGAACGAGAGACATCATTGCAGATGTGAGATGGATCCTTGAAAAGACTAAAGAATACCAAAAGGATATCTATTTGTGCTTTATTGACTATAGCAAGGGTTTTGACTGTGTAAACCATGAGAAACTCTGGGCTACATTAAGAAGCATGGGTATACCAGAACACCTGATTGTTCTCTTGCGCAATCTGTACATTGATCAAGAAGCAACAGTTTGAACGGAACAAGGAGAAACAGAATGGTTTAAAATAAGCCAAGGTGTAAGACAAGGCTGCATACTTTCCCCCTACCTGTTTAATTTATATGCAGAACAAATCATAAGAGAAGCAGGATTGTATGAAGACAACAGAGGTGTGAAGATTGGTGGAAGACTCATCAACAACCTTCGCTATGCTGATGATACTACATTACTGGCTGAAAGTGAAGATGATCTGAAACATTTGCTTCTCACAATCAAAGAACATAGTCTCAAAATGGGCCTGCACCTTAATGTAAAGAAGACGAAGATCATGACAACTGGCATAATCAACAGGTTCATCCTTGAAGGAGAAGAAATTGAAATTGTGAACAACTTTAACCTACTTGGATCAACTATTAATAAAGAAGCAACAAGCAGTCAAGAAATCATACGACGCATTGCTCTTGGCAGAATGGCTATGAAAGACCTAGATAAGATTCTCAAGAGCAGAGATGTCTCTCTCCATACAAAGTTCGACTTGTTCAAGCCATGGTATTTCCAATAACATCATATGGATGTGAAAGCTGGACAGTGAAAAAGACAGACAGGAAGAAAATTGATGCCTTTGAATTATGGTGCTGGCGGCGAATACTGTGTATACCATGGACTGCCCGAAGAACAAACCAGTCGGTACTAGAGGAGATCAAACCTAAGCTTTCTTTAGAAGCTCAGATGACAAGACTTTGACTTTCATACTTTGGACACATCATGCGAAGAGAGAGATCATTAGAGAAAGACATCATGCTTGGCAAGATAGAAGGTCAACGCAAAAGAGGAAGGCCAGCAATGAGATGGATCGATACAATAACAGCAGCTACAGGTACCAGTCTGTCAACAATGAACCACCTGACTGAAGACCAAACACAATTTAGGATAGCTATCCAGAGGGTCGCCATGAGTCGACTCCGACTCGACGGCACTTAACAACAACAACAACAACATTTGGCCTGAATCCTAAAGAAGGTAACAACCTAAAGGTAACATCCCATTTACTATTTGTAGATGATCTGAAGCTTTACAGTTTCAGTGACCAATAATTAGCAGAGCAATCCCGTGTAGTGAAAAGCTTTTCTGATGATATCAGGATGACGGTCTTGACAAATGTGCTAGGGCAACTTATTTTTAGAGGAAAATTGAGCAAAATAGGAAAACATCTCCCTGGCTGAGGGCATTAATATCAAGGAACTTGAACAGGAAAGCATATATAACTATCTCGCAGTGCTGAAATATGAAAATAAACATCCAGAATCTGTTTCCATCAAACTTGGACAAGCGCTCCAATGGCTAGAAGGAATGAGTGAGAATCCATAAGCACACACAGAAAAGGAAGGAACAAAATTTGGCAAACAGAAAAAAAACCTCTTCAAAGAGTTTGAGCAGCAAATGAGGAAAAACAAGTGGAAAATGCACAAATACAGTAGGAAAAACAAAGTGTTACTCCAGGAACCCTTTGTTGATCAAGAGCGGACACATGAATGATTAAGGAGGGGTGAACTGAAATCGAAGGATGACAGATTGATAGTTACAGCCCAGGACAGCAGATTACAAGTGAGATGGTTTACAGCAAGCATTAAAAAAAAAAACCTGTCAAAACAGACATATGTCGATTCTGTAAGAAAGACCTGGAAACAGTGACTCGCTTCATAGTTGGCAGTGAAGTTCTGATGGCAGAAAAGTTTTATACAGAAAGACACAGCGAAGTAACACGTCTTATATATTGGAAACTCTGTAAACACTACAACATCACTGTCCCTGAATAGAATTGAGATCATAACCCTAAGAGAATTACAGAGAATGAGGAGGTTATGATTACTGGAACATCCCTATTCCATTGGATAAAAAACTGGATGCAAGGAAATCCAACATAGTGGTAAAGAAGAAAAACACCAGAATGGCATTGATATAGAGGGTCCAAGTGATTATTCTGGAAATTCGCGTGAAAAAGGAGATCTTCAAGTACCAAGAAATGCAGTCAGAAACCAAGAAAATATGGCAGAAAGACACAGAAATATTTCCCATCATATTGGGAGCCACAGGCCTGATAAAGAAGAACTTACAATCTCATCTTGACAAACTACCCATACACGTAACATCTTATGAACTCGAGGGAGGCTCTTTTTGGCACAATGCAAGTTCTACGCCGAGCATTAACAGTAAATTTGAGAGACTGATATCATACCCCACATATCCTGCCTTAGAAGTGAGGTTCGTGACTGTCATGGTATGCGCAAAATTAAACCATTTGGAGAAACTGCCCCATCAGAGCAGGAAGACTAGCCTGGCTAAGAGCATATGACTGAAGAGAGTATGTGCAGCAAGAGCTTGCCAAAGTCCTATATACAAGGGACAGTTTCTAAGGAGAAAATAAGAGACTTGACCAAATAAGGATCAAACTCCAGCATTAATGAAGGAATAGGCACTGATATCCAGGAGATCTCAACTAATCAATATAGAAGGCAGTAACGGTTTCCACAGCAGAGGCAGCAACTGCAGCCATAGCAATCTCAAAGGTCACAGCAAAGGGACAAGAGGCAACAATTGACAATCCAACAAAAAACATCTTTACCTTTTGGACAATCTTCTGGAACATAGCCAGTTTCCCACTCTTGTTCCAGATATTGTTCTAATGGAAGTTGTCTTCAAATTTTCAGTGAAAATGAACTCAAATAACAATAGATGGGTGTTGAAAATCATAAGAAAGAGAAATCTGTCTAAATCAGCTGATCTCAGAAACCCAAAAGGACAAGTGGCCGAAGGAATGAGTCAAAATAGTCACACTCCCTCATTAATATGAATGTGGCAGAAATGGAAAGAAATATGGGGTTTTATTCACTGTATCTCCTGATTCCACAGAAGACTGGAGTTTATCCCCAGATTGAATCAAAGATCTAAAGAATAATTCAGAATAAAACTTTGTGGATTCTGTCCTCCCTCATCTGTACAAGAACAGTTGGCTGTGTTGTGTTGACCTCAAGGATATATACATATATATTGTGATTCATACCAGTCACATAAACAGGCCAATGCAGAAAGCCAGCGTTAAACCCTGTGAACAGGGTTTCATAGAGCGCAAGAACCACAAAAGTTATATGTTGATATGCAGCAAAGGAAACTCATGCAAATGAGGTATTGCACAACTTTGGCATAAAGTGAGAGGCAGGGAGGTGAACACAGGCGCAGACAAATGTGATACCAGAGGTGCCGCATGCATGTGTGTAGATTTCATGTGCTAACATGTTGCTCGGTTCTTGGTCATTTTCCCCATTTCTTTCTCATCATGCTCTAGCCCTTGCAAGGAGCAAAAAAAGCCACTAATGGGTAGAAACAAAAGATGGCATTTCTGTTTCCTGCTACATGCTGAACTTTTCTCCTGTACACACAAGATTCACACCGAAGAAGATTGTTCACCAGCACACACACACACCCCAAAATTGTCTTTTTCTACATGCACCAGAATTTTTCATCACCTCTGACAAGGCATTAGAAGAACAGCGCTACTGAGCTGTGCGCTCCACCTTCTAATCTTCTGTGTATTTCTTTGCATCAGAGCAAAGTAATTGATGGCTGCATTAACATCTCATTTCAATATGTGTAGTTCATTTGGATATTATTTTAATACGAATACATCACTCTGCTGTGTGCGCACTGCTTTCTGCGCAGATAGCACAAGCGCAAATCCCTTCTCTGCATCACTCACTGGAGGTAGTTGTGCACAGATAGCATAGTTACTCACCTGTAACGTGTTCTCCAGGGACAGCAGGAATCAGTCCTCACATATGGGTGACGTCGGCGCTGACGGAACCCTCATGCGGAGCAATCCCCAGCTTTCAAAGAAAGCCTTTGGGATTGCATCAAACATGCGCGGTCCCCTTCCCACCCAAGGGTGCCATCTTGCTCAGTCAAATGACATAGCTAAAAAGACGGCAAAAAGAATAAAATATAATAACAGGACTGCAACTCCAGGGGAGGAGGGAGGGTCGTGAGGACTGATTCCTGCTGTCCCTGGAGAACACCTGTTACAGGTGAGTAACTACGCTTTCTCCAAGAACAAGCAGGATGTAGGTCCTCACATATTGGACTCCCTAGCTATAGGCTACCGAGAACCCAGAACTGAAAATAAGCTCGCTCTAGAAGAGCCGCAGCAGCCATGATAGGAGTTCAACCGAGAACGTAACACTCCGGTTGCCTGACACCAAAGGGTCGGAGGGTAGGAGTTGCCTAGACCTCAAAGAGATTCTGAAGTACAGTCTGGCCGAAAGCACTGTCCCGTTGGGACTCCCTATCCAGGCAGTAATGAGCTGCAAAAGTCTGACTTGAAGACCAAGTTGCGGCCCGGCAGATGTCTGCCAGTGGAAGTGAGCGACTGACGCCGCCTTAGCCCTGACCCGGTGGGCCGTGACTCGACCCTGCAATGGGAGATCAGCCGTCCTGTATGCCCAGGTGATGCAATCCGCTACCCAAGTGGACAATGTACGCTTGGAGACTGCCATCCCCAGCTTACTGGGGTCATAAGAAACGAAGAGCTGAGAAGCCCTTCGATGTCCCCGTGTACGCTCCAAGTAGAAGGCCAGGGCCCTCTTACAGTCCAGAACTGCTTCTGCCCGGCTGGCATGGGGCCTGGGAAAGAAGAACGGAAATACCACCTCCTGGTTGAGGTGGAATGAGGACACCACTTTCAGAAGGAACTTGGGGTGAGTGCGGAGCACCACCCTGTTCCTATAGAACCATGTATACGGTCTATCGGAAAGCAGAGCCTGCAGCTCACTCACTCGTCTGGCCGATGTGAGTACCACCAAGAAAACCGCTTTCCAAGAAAGGAAGCGGAGATGGCAGGTCGCTATTGGCTCAAAAGGTGGGCGAATAAGCTGCTCTAAGACCACATTCAAATCCCACTCGGTCGCCAGGGAGCGAACCTGGGGCTTCGGCAGAAGCAAACTTCTCAGGAACTTGGACACCAAAGGGAGTGCAGAGAGAGGTTGTCCTTCCACTGGAGAGTGGTGTGCTGACAAGGCACTAAGGTGGACTCGGACAGAGTTTGACTTGAGGCTGAAATCCGAGAGGTGAAGCAGGTACTGCAACACCACTGACACTTGGCAGGAGAAAGGGTTTTCGCCCTGCTCATCACACACCATAAACCTATGCCACTTAAACGCATAGGCTTTCCTAGTCGATTGCCTTCGTAAGGCTAACAGTACATCTTCTACATTTTTAGAGAGGAGAAGTGGTGCAAGGACTACCCTTTCAGCAGCCATGCCATCAGGTTGAGAGACCTGAGGTTGGGATGCAGGAGGGAGCCCCTCTCCTGCGACAGGAGGTTGGGTTGTAAACCCAGAGGAATTGGAGCCTCTGCCGCCAGCTGAAGAAGCAGCGGAAACCATGGCTCCCTCGGCCACCTGGGCGCCACCAGGATGACCGAGGCCTTGTCTTGAAGGATGTTGAATAAAATCCGAGCCACCAAGGACATGGGAGGAAACGCATATAGGAGGCCCACAGACCATGATATTAGAAAAGCGTCTGCAGCCACCCTGTGAGGGTGTGGCTGTCTGGAGCAGAAGCGGGGCAACCGGTGATTCTGGGGGCTCGCAAACAGATCAATGGAGGGTCGTCCCCAGCACTGGAAAAGCTGCTGGGCTACTTTTGGATTCAGTTGCCACTCGTGGGGCTGGAGAATCCTGCTGGCCAAGAATTTCTCCTGACTTGGCAAGTTCACTGCTTTGAGGGACATACCGTGGTTGACCACAAAAGAGCATAGGTCCAGGGTCTCCTGACATAGGATGCGAGACCCTGTGCCCCCTTGCTTGTTCATGTAGAACATGGCTACCTGGTTGTCTGTCTGAACTAAGACAGTCTGATGAGCCAGGGTTTGGCAGAAGGCCCGAAGAGCTAGGTGGATCGCTGAAAGCTCTAGGAGATTGATTTGCTGCATGCTCTCCCACGGAGACCACACACCCTGAGTGCCAACCTCCTGGCAATGGAGTCCCCATCCCAGCAAGGACGCATCCATAGTCAGCACTCTCGAGTGCATGGGAGGCTGGAAAGGTACTCCCTCCAGAAGAGTGTGAGGCTGAAGCCACCATGCCAATGACTGCACCAGCCGTTTGGACACCTTGATGCCATCTCTGAGGCTGCCTATGGCTTGCATCCATGGTCCCTGAGGCACCACTGAGCTGTTCTCCTGTGGAGTCAGGTATTGGGTGTCACATGCACCGTGGAGGCCATGTGACCCAGGAAGCGCAGAAAATGTCTTGCTGAGATCTGGGATCTGCGACTCACCTGCTGTACTAGGGCCCATAGTCTTTGTGCCCTGCCTTCTGGAAGATAAGCCCTTGCCTGAAGGGTGTCTAACCTTGCCCCTATGAACTCCAGTCCCTGAGTGGGAACCAGGGTGGACTTTGTGTAGTTGATCACAAAGCCCAGTTGCTGGAGCAAGTGGATAGTATGGGATGTGGCCTGTTGGGCTTCCTGAGCTGACTGGGCTCTGATAAGCCAGTCATCCAAGTAGGTGAAAACGAATACCCCCTGAGTTCTTAGGAAGGCCACCACCACTGCAAGGCACTTTGTGAATACTCTGGGTGCCGAGGCTAGGCCAAATGGAAGTACTCTATACTGAAAATGGTTTCCTCCCACTACAAAGATATTGTCTGTGGTCTGGATGGATCAAGATGTGTGTGTACGCATCTTTTAGATCCAAGGAGCATAGCCAGTCTCCCTGGTGGAGGTAAGGCAGCAATATTCCAAGGGAAAGCATCTTGAACTTTTCCCTCACCAGGAACTTGTTTAGGTTTTGCAGGTCGAGGATGGGTCTTAGGCCTCCATTTCTCTTTGGTTTCAGAAAGTACCTGGAGTAGAAGCCCTTTCCCTGTAGGTGGTGGGGCACCAGTTCTACCGCTTGATCCTTGAGAAGACCTGCTAACTCCTGCAAGAGGAGGTCCCTGTGAAGAGCGATTCTGAGGGGCTCCCCTGGAAAGTAAGAGGCCCTGGACTATCTGGACTGTCTGTTGTGATGGCTGGCCACCTGTGGGCATACAGGGTCAGCCTTCCTCCTGTGCATGGTTTTGCTTCCTTGGAGAGAGGGACAAAAACCCCCTCTGGGCTGGGCCGGAGCCAGTGTCTGGGGCTTTTTGTTTACGCGGGCCAAGCCCCTGTCCCTTGGCCTGCTGCCCCTGCTGGGGAGCTGGGGAGACCTGATATGTGGGGTAGCTGCGGTAAGCAGTACCTTTCCTCGGGAAAAAGGGCTTCTTACCCGAGTCCCCCTTCTTAGAAGGGGCAGAAGTCTTCTCGAGTCTTGTCTGGGTCAGGTACTCAGACTCAATCTCGGCAGCCTTCTCTGTCATGGGCTTGCCAAAGAGGTTTTCACCTCGGCAAGGGACATCGACCAACTTGTCCTGTACCCATGGCTCCAAGTCCGACAACTGTAACCATGCCTGACAGCATGCACCAATGCCAGCTGCGGCTACCCGGGCCGAAGCCTTGAAGCCGTCACAGGCTGCTCAAGTCATAAACTTCGAGCACTCTCGGATCCCAGTGGACAAAACCTGGAAGCGATGAAAAGGTCCCTCGGAGAGACCAGCTGAGAACCCGGCAATCTCTTTTGCCAGGTCTCGCAGGTACATGCCCATGTACAGCTGGTACGTCTGGATTCGGCATGACAGCATTGAACCCTAGTAACACTTCTTCCTGAGGGCATCCATGTTGCGGGCCTCCCTTACAGGAGGCACCAAGGAGTACGTCTTCTGGCTCTTGAACCGGCACATGGCCGATTCCACAAACATGGAGTTGTGCGGCAGCTGTGCCTTTTGGAACCCAGGGCTCTTGCGAACTCGATAGATGGAATCGCCTGCTGAGCATCGGCATCGAGGCTGGTGTCTCCCACATACGGAGCATCAGCCGTTCCAGAATAGGAAGAAGATTAACCTGATCAGCTAAATGACTTTTCTTTGGCTTATTGCCTATATCTAAGAAAAATTTTACCGGTTGGCACTGAGGGGTTACTGTGCCCTTAGGACTTGTTAGGGTTGCGTCCCTATAAAAAGAAAAAAAGGAACATCACACCACGAGAAGGAATTGTTTCTTCAAGGTGTAAATTCCGACAAAAAATTCTTATTAGGTTGTTAGGTTGTTTGAGTATATTTGTGAGAGATATAGTTAGGTTAACTTTAGGGGTTCCAGAATAGGAGGCACTGGTACAGTAAGGGCTTCCTTAGGAGGAAAGTCATACTAGAGGATCTCGAGCTCCTCGGCTCAAGGCTCCTCCTCGGCCTCTGCTGGGAAAAACAAAGCCTTTGCCATATCCCGAACGAAGTGCAAGAACCGGGTGACCTTCTCCAAGGTTCAGATCCCGGGGAGTCTGACGGGATGTACTTGGTCCGGTGGGTGTCCGGAGACTCCTCGTCCTCCGTTTCCCAACCGGACTCTGAGGAGGAATCGAGTGGCTCCAGCCTCGAGGGCTTCTGTCTCAACCACCCCGACACCGAGGGAATTGGCGTCGACGACCTCAGTCCCGAATGGAAGGTCGAGGGAGACCTGAGGATCGACTGGAATCTTTAGTGTCTCGAGGATCGGCTTGGCCTCTGGGGTCGACTTGGACGTTGATGTCCCGGTGGTCGGGGCGGACGGACGGGTGAGACCGGCCATCAGCGCCTGCTGCTGGTCCATGAAGGCAGACATGCTGCGCTCCAAAGCCGCCAACCGAGACCGAGCTCAGGAGGCTCCGCAGCTCCCGGATCGGGTCCTGACACTGGCTCTCCCCGAGGAGAGTCAACAACAAGAACAGTGCTTACCAGCCTCGGTGTCTCTGGGTCCTTACGAGGGAGTTTGGCAGGCCTCTCCAACTCCGAGGATCCGGGGCGGTGAGCCAGGCTCCGCGACCGAGACCGCGAGGGACCAGGCCGCTCGGCGCCATCAGACAACACCACCCTCACGGATTGTTTTCCATCGATGTTCCCGTGAGGGAGACCCCCTTTCAGAGGACACTCAACGCTGCTCTGGATCAGAGAGCTCCCAAGAGGTTGAGGCCTCTGACGAGGTCCGGGCCCTGGCGTGTGCGGACTCAGGAAAAATCCTATCATGTTGCTGCTGCCTGCTCCTCAAGGACTTAGAAGACATCATCTTACATGGGCCACAGACCTTGGGGTCGTGGTCGGGCCCGAGGCAACGGAGGCAGCAGTCGTGTGTGTCGGTGAGAGACATCATCTGCATGCACCTATCACACTTTTTAAACCCGCTGGCAGCCATCGGGGGAAAAAGGGCCCCTGCGAGGTCAAAGAACCAGACTGCCAGCTCAAAAGAAAGAGCGCGAACCCTAGTCTCTAAAGACAAAAACTAAAAAACTGGACCGGACTCGATACCGGTGTACCGAGCCGAGGTGGGAAGGGGAACAAGCGTCGAACCGGCTAAGAAGAAAATTAATTTTCTAACTTTTATCTACTTTTTCCACTGGGAATTAGGACAACGTCCGTTGGGCTCCGCGGAAAAAAGGAGACTGAGCAAGATGGCACCCTTGGGCGGGAAGGGGATCACGCATGAGTGATGCATTCGCAAAGGTATTCTTTGAAAGCTGGGGATTGCTCCGTATGAGGGCTCCGTCGGTGCTGATGTCACCCATATGTGAGGTCTGACTTCCTGCTTGTTCCTGGAGAAGTCATGTTACCTGTGTTCAAAGAGTACCCTAGTGTTCTGTATCGACCCACAAGTATTTCAGATTCATGCTAATTTTGCAATGTTACCAGTACAGGTTCCTTCCACTTGGACCATCTATAGCTCTGAGTGTTTACAGAATGTCTAGCAGTGGTAGCAATCCTTTGCAAGCTATTTCCATATCTAAATGACTGATTAACAGAAACTGATCTTACCAAGGTGAAAAAGTATGCCCTGTGCTGCACATTTCAAACATTGGAGTCCTTCATATTTGTCCTCGGCTCTGGTCAAAATCTTGGAATTTTTCTGGCTTTATATTTCAGCATTCATTATTGAATACTGTAGAACTGAGTTCAGTACCTGATTGATAAAACAGAACGGAAATTTGATATTCTAAGCTGGAGAACTTTTGACAGAGAAGCTGGTGAGAAAAATAAGTCTGTCAACAAGTAGACTAAAACATTTAATAAGCAGATTCTGGAACAAACCATAACATGTGGCCCTTGGCCGAGTAGATGGCAATGAAATTTCTAGACAGGAGTGGAAGAGGTTTTAAGAATATGAGGATAATAACACACTTGCATCTCACCCATACCCGTCTCTCTCTTCATCTTTGTTTTCCTCTTCCTTCCTTTTGTTAACAAAAAGCCCCATCTAAATCCAACGAAAAAAATGCTGATCATAGGAACAGTACTGGATGTGATTAAAGGGAAAACTTATCTTCCTCCAGGGAGAGTAGATGGTATTCTGAAGTTAATGCATTGAGTAAAAAACAGGAAATGTTCTTTGGCTTCATCACTGATGTAGCTGTTGGGGAACATGGCAGCAATTATCCACGTAACCTTTTTGCAGAACTCCACATGCGATGAATGCAATGGAAACGCAATTTTCAGTGTACTCAAACTAATTATTATTTTACAAGATGACTATTTAAAAACAACTTGCTCAGTCACCAGTGGTGGAGTATTAGAGAAAATCTAATAAAAGGGACTTTCGTTCCATCAGCCTTTTTATCACCTGGTGATAATCACAGATGCTTCAAGCATGGGATGGAGAGCCCATCAGGACTGCTCACATACCTGAGCGCTATAGTCCAAGAAAGGAAAGCTCCCTTCCATCAATCACCTAGAGTTAAAAGCTGTGTTCAATGTCCTCAAACCTTCAAACACCTGGTAAGAAAAACAATACTGGTTTAGACGACAATGAGGTAGTCATGTTATGCCATCAAACAAGGAAGAACAGGATTTCTATCCTTGTATGTGAAAGCAGTAAAGATATGCGTTTGGGCAATCTCAATCAACTCATTCATCATGGCTGTTCCAATGCAGGAATGGGCTACTCCAATCTTCAAGTGTCACGATTGCTCCATTTTTCAGGATATCCACAGTGAGCATGCATGAGAGAGATTTGCATGTACACTGCCTTAATCTCTCACCCCCCCCTATTCATATGGGATAATTTCAAAAACCTGACAGGGTGGTGGCAATTGAGGACCAGAATTGCCCACCCCTGATACAGGAGATAGTGTAGTTACTCACCTGTAGCAGGTGTTCTCCGGGAACAGCAGGAATAAGTCCCCACATATGGGTGACATCACTGATGGAGCCCATGCAGGAACATTCCCCAGCTTTCATAGGAAGCTTTTGGGAGGACTATCATGCATGTGTGCCCATCTTCATGCCCAAAAGAAGCCATCTTACCTCAGTATGATAACATAACTTAATCAAGCCAAAAAAAAGAATCAACTGCTGTCACCTAGGTTAAAAGCTGGCGATTAGCTTTATGCAGTGTATTAGTATAGGGCTGGGTGATTAGACTGGTACTTGCTTTTCCTTTCATGTTTCCTTTCCCCTAGTTGGAGCACCCTAGCCTTCCAAAGCAGAAATTCCCTCCTCTTTCTTTTTGGACCCGTCTTATGAAAGGCTAGAGAGTTTTGGATAGTATTATATTCCTTTGTTGTTTTTTTCTTGGGATGTCTGGGTTCAGACTGTTGTAGTACCCATTCTATTTCTGTACAAGTATATTGATTGGTTGTACTTTTGAAATTTGCATAAATAAAAAATTAAAAATGACCCCTCCCTGGACACGTGTAGGAATTTGATCAGTACCAGCTCAAGCACCCACTGCACCCATAGAGCAAACACATATACCCACCAAACCCCTATATAATACATACTCGGTTAATAGAAGCCCCCATCTGAGGCACTTGCAATGACAATTCCATTTATTTATCTATTTAACAAATTTTAATATACCATTTTTCTGGAAGTCAAAACAGTTTACATGGAACTGAAATTGATGCAGGAAACAATTAACAATCAACATTTATAACATTGTACAAGTAATAAATGTAAATGCAATGTGAACAAGGAACAGAGAGCCGTTTAGGCCTCGCTATATTGCTCAAGGCATAAGTAGGAACTATGTACAAAGGGAAGGGGAATGGGGGTTGGGAGGTAGGGGTTGGGAGTGTGAGGTTGTGGAGTAGTGAGCTTTATGGAAGTAGGGTAGGGAAGTATGAAGTGCTTGTTTGTACATGGAAGCTCTATGCAGAAATCGGGGAGTGCCCAACTCCATAGTGTCCCAAAAAGAGGTCTTTAGTTGTTTGCGAAAGTCTGTGGCTGACTTGATATTGCAAAGTGAGGGGGTAGTGAATTCCAGAGGGTAGGGCTGTAGAGAGAGAATGCGCTCATTCTTGTGGTTTACTTACAGTTGCATATTTGTGTTGGAAGACTGAGGAGGTTTTGAGTGCTCTTTCTTCTTGATCTTTTGGAGTTCAAGGCGTGAATTAGTGTTTGGAGATGTTCTGAAGATTGGTTTTCTAGGGTTTTGGGGATGATGGTTAGGACTTTGTATTGTATTCTTGATCCGATGGGAAGCCAGTGGAGGTGTTTGAGGGTAGGAGTGATGTGGTTTTGCCTCGAGGCTTGGAAGATGGTACGAGCAACAGTATTCTGGGCTAGTTGTAATAGGAGGAAAGTGTGCTTAGGTAATCTTTGAAATATGGAATTACAGTAGCTAAATAAAAGTGTGATGATGGTTTGACAGACTGAGCGGAAGGTGTCTGTGGAAAGGAGGGGCGTAGATTCCGTAGAGTTCTAAACTTATAGTATACTGCTTTAGTGATGCTTTGGATTTGGGGTCTGAAATCTAGTTGCTGGTCGACTATGATTCCGAGGTATTTTATCTGAGAGCTGACTCTGATATAGCTGTTGTCAATGCAGATAGAGGCAGGGGGGATGAAGTCAGGGTCTTTTGTGATGTGGAGGAGTTCTGCTTTATTAAGGTTGCTGGATAAATTGTGGAGATGAAGCCATTTAATTACTTTGATGAAGTAATTCAAGAGCCTAGAGTAGTCAAGAGTGGATGTGGAGAATGGTGTGAAGATCATGATGTCATCCGCGTATATTAGGTACTCAACTTGGAATTGTTGAAGAATGGTACAAAGCGGGTAGATGCAAATGTTGAATAGCAGAGAAGGATAGGGAAGATCCTTGGGGTACTCCTTGGAGTAAGATGAAAACTGATGAGGTTTGTGATTGAATTTTTATTCATTGGGTTCGGTTGGTGAGATAAGAATGGAAACATCTGAGGGGGTACCATGGACTCCGATGTGGTGGAGTTAGTTGAGGAGGAGTTGATGGGATATGGTGTCAAAAGCTACAGAGATGTCTAGAAAGAGTAGGATGAATCCCTGGATGGTTGCTTCAATGCCTGTTATGAGCGAGTTTAGGAGGGAGGCCATGAGTGTTTCTGTATTGTGGTTGGGTCGGAATCTGTGTTGCTGCATGTCTAGTGGTGCATGTAGGTTAATGTTATCCTGGAGTTGGGTTTGTACAGCTTTTTCAATAACCTTGGAGATGAATGGTACGCTGGTTATGGGTCTGTAGGAGGTTGATGAGTGTGGGTCAAGGTTATACCCACCAAAGTGGTCTGGTTGAAACTTGCTTGAGGGAGGGAGGAAGGAATCCTTGAGAGAGGGAGGCATGGACAATGTCAGAAAGGATTGGTAGGAATTGGTCTTTTGTAATTTTGAGCTATGAGACTGGGCAAGGGTCGAGTGGGGAGGTTGTAGTGTTGGTATTGCTGACTATACTGTTGAGCTCCTCTTGTGGTAATAAGCTGAAGGTAGTCAGTGGTAGTCTTGAAGGGACTTTTCATTTGAAATTGGTATGGTAGGGCTGTGGGGAATGGAGGAATTGTGTTTGGTCAGCAGATAGGATGCCATATCCTGTGAGTTGAGAGTGCGATTATGGTTTGTTTGTGATGGGTCTTTGGTGAATGATCTGATAATATCAAAGAGTTTTCTGGGTTTGTTGATGGAGCGCGAGAGGAAGTTGTTGTAGTACTCTTTTTTGGTGTTGATGGTTGCTTCATGGTATAACTTTAGTTCCTGTAGGTAAAGAGATTTGATTTGATGGCTTTGAGACTTTCTTCACTGTCGTTCGAGCCGGGGCAAGTTATGCTTCTGCACTTTTAGAGCTGCAGAGTACCAGGGAGCGTGTGGTCTTTGTGTTTTGTGTGATGCTTTAGGTGGAGCAAGAGTGGCAGCTGCGATGGTTGTGTTCCATGTTGAGATATTAGTTTCAATAGGGTTGGGATTGTTCTTTGAAAGAATGCTTGTTGATTGAATGACAAGAACCTCCGGGATATTGTAGTGGGACTCTGGGGCGGGAGATACGTGGATGAGCTGGGTATTTCAAATGAGATGATGATGTGATCGGACCATGGAACTGGACGTACTGATGATGGAGTATATCCGAGTGCATTCAAAAGCCGATTTGGGAAGACGACCATATCTAGGATGCCACCTTTTGAGTGTCTTGAGATAGATATAAGTTGTTTGAACTGTAGGTCTGTCTTAGCATCAAGGAAGGCTAAGGAGTGGCTACTGGAGGCAGATGGAAGATTTAGATCTCCAAGTAATACGTAATCTTTGTGTGGGTCTGATGAGAGTAGATTTTTTCCAGTAATGTAGCTAGTTCATCGGTATTCGTGTGAGTGGATCTATGTGCCAGGCTAATGGTGAGAATACAGAAACCTTGGATTCACCCCAATGAACTGCACCTTCACCCCCAACCTTGACTTCATCAAAATCTCTAACAAACATCTCACTATCCGCCTGGCATACAAATCCTCTTACACCAATGCTGTTTCTAGTGGCAATAACATTACTGCAAAGGATATTTGAATTGCAAGTGCTAATCTAATGCTTTTTTTAAGAACTGAGATTGATATCTCTGGCTGTCCTGCCACCTGCATTGTGTGCTTTGTGTGTTTTCAGAAGCACTTTCCACTGTCTAGGTGCTTTGCAACATATGCTGTGTATACTTCCAGCAGCTGTGTCCAACCTCCTCTTTTTTGCTGCTGCCGTTCTCCCCCCTCCCCCCCTCTTTTCATTGACACCCCCAGCTCCTCTGAAAAAGAATGCCCTGGAAGAAGTTTGTTGCCTTAAGTTCATCCATAAAGAGGCATGTTCCTTCTTGCATGTGTGCACAGTGGTTTGTGTCCTGTTAATATATGTATTTTTGAGTGCTAGTTTATTTAGCCTTAGAAGTGGGTTTTGTTGGATTTTAGAGAGATCCTTGACTAAAACTGCATATGGGCAGGACCTGGGGCAAAGTAAAAGCCCTGTTGAGGGAAAAGGCCAAGGCAGAGAAGCTCGCAACCTGGAGATGAATGCATGTTGCGTGGATGGTGTCATCGAGAACATTTGGTTTCCTGGACCATGGGATGATGATCTAAGGACTGCAGAGCTGAGATGGCGTCCATCTGTCCAAGAGGGGTTGAAGTGTCTTCAGCAGCAGACTGGTTAATCTACTGAAGGGGGCTTTAAACTAGATTTGTGGGGCTGGGCGAAGAAAGTCCCCAGATAAGTGAAAGACCCCAGGTAAGTGAAAAATTAAATACTTCTGTAGAAATGGGTAAAAGGGGTAACATCTGGAAAGTGGTGTATATAAATGCCCGTCGCATGGGAAATAAGATCCCAGATATTGAGGCTTTAATGGACGAGGCTGACTTGGATTTAGTGGTGGTTACAGAGATATGGTTCACGGAGAACCATGACTGGGATGTACAGTAATTATACCAGACTATACTTTATTCAGGAAGGACAGAGTAGGAAGAAAGGGTGGAAGAGAGGCATTATATGTAAAAAAATAACATTAAAGCTATAGCATTACAGGGCTTAAAAGAGAGCAAGGCGTCACTGTGGGTTAAACTAGAAAGAGGGAAAGGGAAATCCATTTGCAATGGAGTGATATACAGATCCCTCTCAGAGGAAGAAGTGGATGGAGATTTAATAGAAGACATATGCAGTGATGCCATGAAAAGAGAAGTGCTACTGACAGGGGATTTCAATATGCTGGATGTTGATTGGTACATCCCTACTGCGGTGTCATCTAGAAATAAGGAGATCCTAGATTCCCTACAGGGAGAACTATTCCGGCAGCTGGTAACAGAACCCACACGTGAAGGGGCTATACTGGACTTGCTGCTTACCAATGGGGAAAGTGTTTCCAATGTTATAGTGGGAAATCATCTCGCATCTATTGATCACCAGATGGTGTGGTTCAATATTAGGACTAGGGCTGATAAAATCCATTCAAAAGCAAGGGTCTTAGACTTTAGGAAAACTAACTTTGCCAAAATGGGACAATACCTCAAGGAGTCGTTAGCGGAATGGGAACAGCTAGGAGATGTAGAAAAGCAATGGGCAAAACTGAAAGGGGATATTTTAAGGGCAATAAACTTTTTGTTAGAAAGGTAACTAAATGTAAAAGGAAAAGGAGGTCTCTACTCTCAAAAGAAGTAGTTGAAAAGGTGAAGGAAAAGAGGGTGGCCTTCATGAAATACAAGAGATCACAGAGAGACGAAGACAGGCATCTATATTTGGAAAAACTCAGAGAAGCTAACAAGGTAGTCAGGGAAGCAAAGATACAAAAAAGAAGAAATAGCAAATGCAATAAAATGGGGGGGGGGGGAATAAGACATTTTTCAGATATGTTACTGAGAGGAGGAAGGACAAAAGTGGTATTGTCAGACTCGAGGGTGAAGGGGAGGAATATGTAGAAGCTGATGAGGATGAAGCAGAATTGCTTAACAAATATTTCTGTTCTGCATTCATAGCTGAAGGGCCAGGTGCAGGACCTCAGAAAACACCCAAAAAAGGAACAAAAGTGACGGGTATCTTGAATGATTTTCTGAAGACTGTAAAGAACTAGTTAAACTAAAAGTAGACAAAGCAATGGGATCAATGGTATTCATCCAGGAACTCAGGGATGTTCTAGCAGCTCCACTGACTGACGTTTTTAATGCTTCTTTGGAGTCGGAAGTGGTCCCAGAGGACTAGAGAAAGGCACATGTGGTCCCTTTACATAAAAGCGGAAGTAAGGATGAGGTTGAAAACTATAGACCAGTTAGTCAAGCCTCTGTGGTAAGTAAATTATTAGAAAGGCTACTAAAAGCGAGAATAGTGAGGTTTCTGGATTGCAGGATCCGAGGCAGCATGGATTCACCAGAGGCAGGTCTTGTCAGCACATCTGATTGATTTCTTTTACTGGGTGACCAGGGAGTTGGACCAAGGGAGAGCCCTAGATGTGGTGTCTTTAAATTTCAGTAAAGCCTTTGATACTATTCCACACAGGTGATTTATTAATAAACTTAGCACCCTGGGATGTACCCTAAAGTGACCAATGGGTTAGGGTACAAGTAAATGGAGCTCACTCCGAGGAGAAGGAGGTTAGCAGTGGTGTGCTCCAGGAATCTGTCCTTGGTTCGATTCTTTTTAACATCTTTGTTAGTGATATAGCGGAAAGGCTGTCAGGTAAGGTTTGCCTGTTTGCGGATGATACTAAAATCTGCAATAGAGTTGACACCCAGGAAGAAGTAGACAACATGAGGAGGGATCTAGATAAGCTTGAGGAATGGTCAAGAATTTGGCAGCTGAGATTTAATGCTAAAAAATGCAGGGTCATGCACTTGGGCTGCAAAAATCCAAGGGAGCGGTACAGTGTAGTGGGTAAAGTACTTCTGTCCATGAAAGAAGAGTGGAACCTGGATGTGATTGTTACTGATCATCTTAAATTGGCTAAACATGTAGAAAAGGCTATGGCGAAAGCCAGAAGGATGCTTGGGTCCATAGGGAGAGGAATGGTTAGCAGAAAAATGGAGGTGATAGGGCCTCTGTATAGGTCTGTGGTGTGGCCTCATTTGGAATATTGTGTCCAGTTCTGGAGACCGCACCTTCAAAAGGATATAAACAGGTTGGTCTCAGGGCAGTGGGCAGCTACTAAAATGGCTAGTGGTCTTTGTTATAAAGCATATGAGGACAGACTTAAAGATCTTAATATGTATACATTAGAGGAAAGGCGGATAGAGAAGATATGATAGAGACATTTAAATACCTCCATTGCTAAATGCATGAGAGCCTCTTTCGATTGAAAGCAAGTTCCACTACAAGAGATGAGGGTGAAAGGGGATAGACTCAGAAGTAATATACAGAAATATTTCTTTACGGAAAGAGTAGTGGATCTGTGGAATAGTCTCCCAGTGGAGGTGGTGGAGATGAGGACAGTATCTGAATTCAAAACAGCATGGGACAAACACAGAGGATCTCTACAGGTAAAAAGGGGCTGTTGTAGTGGTTGATATGAAAGGACAGGCTAGATAGACCATGTGGTCTTTTTCTGCTGTCATTTTTCTATTAGGTGCCCTAGGCTCTGTGCCCAACTTCCCCTCCCCAACAAAAACCTTTTTTGATAATTAAACTCAGCAATTATGATCATCCCAACAAAACCCCTCTCATGAAAATCCTGCATGAATGTATAATTGGATATCATACTTTTAAATATTCAACTTTGTATGCATATGTGTGCCCGTTCTCCCTGAAGGCAGACAAATGCGCTGATGGCTCTTTTTAAGTTTGTGCGGTAGTCCAGATCTGTTGTTCTGCTCTTGCTCTTTGCTGCCACTTAGAAGCTCCCACCCTAGGCGACTGCTTAGTCCTGTCTGATGGTTGGCCAGCCCTGCATGTGGGAAATGGTGCGACCTGATACAGTACTCCCGTGATGATGAGACGGGGAGATATTCTCAATTGAAGTATTATTTTACTAGAGGTTTTCCAAATGGGAGTAGAAATCCAATGAATTGTATTGCAATCTCGGGTTCTAAGAGCCCTCAAAATAACAAAATGTTAATTATCTATTATCTTATAGGGGATGAAAGAGCTCATCTGATAAGAATAATGGACAACTAGATATCAGATAATGAAGGCCCCACTTTAGCTCAAATATGTCTGATGGCTTATTTGATTTGCCATCAGCCCCAGGTTGATAGGAGAGGAGGAGAGGATGCTGAAAAAAAAATGATCAAGGATCAAGGTAGGGGCATATCCATAGGTAAGCCTGGAGGATCTCAGGCTCCTCCAAGTATATAGTCATTTTATTAATAAGAGGAGAAGACTATTTATTAATACTATCAGCAGAAATGCAAAAGACCAAGATAATACAATACAGCCAGCACAAGGCATGTCTAATGCAAATGTTTAAACATAACATCCCTTCATCCTCCCCTAACTCCCTCACTCTCGAAGACAGCTCTGAGCTATGTGATGGCTCTTATGATTTCAATGCTTTACTCCTCGCCCTGTGATATAATGAATCCAGATAAGAGCCCTATATCCAGAGGAAGTTGACCAATGATTGGGTTTACTCATGCCCCACGAGATTAGAATCGCAAACAGGCCTGTACGTGCAGGCTGGGACCCCGATTCAGTCTGACCTGAACCTGCAGGCCTTGCCTGACTAACTCAGTCAGGGCTTTTAAATGGAGCCATGGTCCCTGGCCATCAGCCTCCAAATTGCTTTCCCCGCAGCCCGACCCCTGATCTGGCCTCCCACGGATAGGGTCTGGCTGCGGGGAATGCCCTCTGCCCCCTACCGCCCTTCCCAGCCCTGGGTCCACCGATCCTGTTGCATCGGGGAAGTTATTCCACCTCGAGGGTGAAATAACTTCCCCGTTCAAGTCGCCGACATTAGAACTGACCCTGTACATCCGGGGCCGGTGACTGCCCACTGCCTGCCTTACGCCACCCCCGATCTGCCCCTTTCCCGCCCCCATCTACCTTCCCCATACAACATGCGGGAAAGGGAGTCAGGAAAGGGCATCCCACTATTCGTTGCTCAGAATGACCTGACGGAGTATAATGTGAGGTTCCTCTAAACCAGTCCTCAGTATGATGCAAAAGACTGGCTAGGTTATAAAATCTAAGGTCCAGTAATGCGAATTCATCCTGCTCCTTGTGCCCATCAAGGATTCCAAAGATATGTGCAGTTTATGTCCCTGCCAAAGGAATTTTTGCCGAGATCTACTAATTGAAGCCATATCACATGATAACCGTTAAGAAGGCAAATCAACAGACTATTTTATATAAATAGATTCTACCAAAGAGAAGGCAAAGAGCTACCAGGCCTGGAGCTGACTTTGGTGCTGTCTCAGAAGCAGGAAGATATTAAACGTGTAAAGATATTTAAGTCCTGCAGCAGCTGCACTTCCAGATGCTGTAAGGATTCCAGTGCCCATTTCAGCAGAAAACCTGAGTCCCACTCTCTGTGGCAGTCAGCAGAGTTGTCACTTCAGATTTACTGTAATTTCATTTTAGGCCCAAAAAGACTACAAACTCCTCGATCACAGCTAAAAGGTAAAGATCTATGTGGATTATCAGAAAATGCGGCAATCTTAAATTTCTGACCTCCCAAGTCCACCTCTCTTCCAACTAATTCTGCACAATAGCAGCTCTAAGTATAATAACTGGCAAAAGCAGACATCCCTGCCTGTTGACTTTCAGCAAGGGGAAAGTTTGTGATGCAGAGCTATTGATTACTACTACATTAGTGTTGGCGTAAAGAATTCACACTTAAGAATATAAGATATGCCATACTGGGTCAGACCAAGGTCCATCAAGCCCAGTATCCTGTTTCCAACAGTGGCCAATCTAGGTCATACGTACCTAGCAGTTTCCCCAAAAGACACAGGTTCCACAATGCTTGTACTGGGTCAAGCATTGATATCCTGGGTCCCTTCTTAATAATGATTTATGGACCTTTCCTCCAGGAACTTGTCCAAACCTTTTTTAAATCCAGCTACACTAACAGCCTTTACTACATCCTCCAGTAACAAATTCCAGAATTTGATTACACATTGAGTGAAAAAATATTTTCTTTTATTAGTCTTAAATAGTTTACCCTGTAGCTTCATTGCATATCCCCTAGTCTTTCTATAATCTGATAATGTAAACAATCGATCTACGTTTACCCATTCCACTCCGTTCATTAATTTATAGACTTCTATCATATCTCCCCTCAGCCATCTCTTTTCCAGGTTAAAGAGCCCTAACCTTTTTAGTCTTTCTTCATAGGAGTATCCTTCCATCCCCTTTACCATTTTGGTGGCTTTTCTCTGAACCTTTTCTAATATTGCTATATACTTTTTAAGATACGGCAACCAGAATTGCACACAATATTCATGGTGCGGTCTCACCATGGAACAATATAGAGGCATTATAATATCTTTTGTTTTATTTTCCATTCCTTTCCTTATGATACCTAGCATTCTATTTGCTCTCTTGGCCGCCGCTGCACACAGGGCCGAGGGTTTTAACATGGTATCCACAATGACGCCTAAATCTTTTTCCTGGGTGGTGGTTCCTAATGTGGAACCTTGCATCGTGTAACCATAGTTTGGGTTGTTCTTCCCTAGGTGCATAACTTTGCAGTTGTCCACATTAAATTTCATCTGCCATTTTGATGCCCAGTCTTCCCATTTATCAAGATCCTCTTGCAATTTTCCACAATCCTCTTGGGTTTTAACAACTTTAAATAGTTTTGTGTCATCTGCAAATTTGATAACCTCACTCGTTATTCCACTTTCCAGATCATTTATGAATATGTCAAAAAGCAGCGGACCCAGCACAGATCCCTGGGGTACACCACTATTCACCTTTCTCCATTGGAAAATTGGCCATTTAGCCTTACCCTCTGCTTTCTATCTTTTAACCTGTTCCTGATCCACAGTAGTACACTGCCACCTATCCCATGACTGTTTAGTTTTGCCAAAGGTCTCTGATCAGTGACCTTATCAAAGGCTTTCTGAAAGTCCAGATATACTATATCAACTGACTCACCTTTGTCCACCTGTTTATTCATACCTTCAAAAATACATAACAGATTAGTAAGACAAGATCTTCCTTGTCTAAAGCCATTTTTGCTGTCTCCCATTAGGCCATGACTATTTACATCAGGGGTCTCAAACACGCGGCCCGCGAGAGACCTTTGTGCGGCCCGCGATACACAGGGGGAAAAAAAAAACCCGGCTTCCGGCAGCGGCAGAATCAACTGTCCCGCGGCCCCTTCCCATCTGCCCGGCAATAGCAGCAATACCGCATGTCCCGCGGCCCCCCCCCCCCCCGATCCCTTCCTGCTTGCCTGTCAGTTCTTCTCTGCTTCGGCTTTCAGAGCCGCGAAGGGAGAACTTCTCCCTCGCGACTCTGTTAAGCTCGCCGGGGCAGATGGGAAATTTCCCATAAGCCCCAGCGGGCTTAACAGAGTCACGAGGGAGAAGCTCTCCCTTCGCGGCTCTGAAAGCCGAAGCAGAGAAGAACTGACAGGCAAGGGGGGGGGCCGCGGGACATGCGGTATTGCTGCTACCGCCGCGGCAGCGGCAGGAGCAGCAGCCAGCTGTTTCCTAAAGTTTAAGTTTCCCGGGGGGGGGGGGAGCAGGATTGATGTGGGCTGCTGGGGGGGGGGGGCAGGATTGATGTGGGCTGCTGGGGGGGGGGGAGCAGGATTGATGTGGGCTGCTGGGGGGGGAGCAGGATTGATGTGGGCTGCTGGAGGGGGGAGCAGGAATGTATGTGGGCTGCTGGGGGGGAGCAGGACTTGATGTGGGCTGCTGGGGGGGGGAGCAGGATTGATGTGGGCTGCTGGGGGGGGAGCAGGACTTGATGTGGGCTGCTGGGGGGGGGAGCAGGACTTGATGTGGGCTGCTGGGGGGGGGTAGGACTGGAAATGGGGTGATGGGGGGATAGTACTGGTAATGGACAGATGGGGGTTAGGACTGGAGGTGGTCTGATTGGGGGCTAAGAATGAAGATGGGGCGATGGAGGGCTTAGGACCGATAATGGGCTATGGGGGGGTGGGGCTAGAACTGGTAATGGACTGGGGGGGGTGCTATGACTGGAAATGGGCCGAGTAGAAGGGGGAGCTTGAACTGCAAATAGCTGATGGGGACAGGGTCTTGGAATGGTAATGGGCTGAGTGGAAGGGGGCTTGGAATGGAAATGGGCTGATGGGGAGGGGGGCTTGGAAAGGAAATGGGCTGTGTGGTAGGGAGCTAGGACTGGAAATGGGCTGATGATGCGGGGACTAGAAGGGAGCGGATGCTGGGTGGGGCAGGAGCTAGAAGGGAGTTGATGTTGGGGGACGATTAGAATGGGATGGGGCTGGGAGAGTGAAATGGAGAGGGGAAATATATTTTGTGTGGGAGGGAAGAAAAATCTACAATTGGCCGGGTATTGGGAGAGTAAGTGGGGATTGAGGATGGAGGGGTAAAATTTGAGTGGATGAAATAGGAATGAGGAAAGAGCAAAAGGAGAATGATTAGTATGTTAAAGCAGATGTAGAGAGAATGGAAAAAAACTGGGAAAGAAGAAAGGACAAATGGACAGCAGACGATGGAGAGTTAGCAGAAGACACAAAGAAACCAGAAGAAAGTGGCTGGAACAATTGCAACTGAAAAAAAAATGCACAAAAGGTAGAAAAATATCTCTTTATTTTGAATTTATTAACTGAAATATGTCAGCTCTTGGAAATGTGCATCTTTAACGTCTGCACTTTATTTAACACAAGAGGAAATCAATGTATAGTTTTATTTCTACAGTGTTGTACATTCTAAGTTTGGCTTTTGGGGTTCCCAGTTTAATTGTCTTCCTGTTTCTAAATTGTGATTCCTTGTTTGGTGATGGTGTATGTTCTGCATGTGTAACTGAGCTGAGGTATTCTGTTTATGTAATTCCTATTTGACATTGCCACTTGTTCTCTTTCCCGAGTAGGTCATGTATTGTTATTCTCTGAAATGTGTTGATTTAATATTTGCAGTGTTGCCTTTTGATAGTTAGGGTATGGTGCTTTGTGAGTCCTGGTAGTGCTGTTAGGACATGGCAGGTTTGCTATGGGTTCTAAATGAGCAGTGTTTCTAGTAGTTCCTAATGTGCCTGGCGGTTGGCACTGGTTTATAGTAATGTAGAAATCTTTTAGTCTTTCTTTATCCATACACTCATTAAGAGGCATGTTTACTCAAAGTTAGTGTATGGTAACATTATGCAAATATTTATGCAAATGATGCCCTTATGCAAATGAGGCCTGCGTCTTGTGCGGCCCCCGGGTTACTCTACAAGTCCTCATTTGGCCCTCAAAGCAATTTGAGTTTGAGACCCCTGATCTACATGCTGATTAATTTTATTTTTTATGATGGTTTCTACCATTTTTCCCGGTACTGACGTCAGGCTCACCGGTCTGTAGTTTCCCGGATCACCCCTGAAACCCTTTTTAAAAATTGGTATTACATTGGCGATCCTCCAATCTTCAGGTATTAGAGATGATTTTAATGATAGTTCACAGATTACTAATAGCAGGTCTGCTATCTCATATTTCAGTTCTTTCAACACCCTTGGATGTATACCATCCGGCCCAGGTGATTTGCTACTCTTCAGTTTATCTAATAGTTGTAATACATCTTCCCGATGTATCAATATTTCCTTCAATTCTTCCGCACCTTTAAATACCACCAGTCATGGGTAACATCCCTACATCTTCCTCAGTAAAGACCGAAGCAAAGAATTCATTCAGTCTCTCCGCTATCGCCTTGTTGCTGCTTAGTGCCCCTTTAACCCCTCTATCATCTAATGGACCAACTGACTCTCTCACAGGTTTTTTGCTACGGATGTATTTGAAAAAGTCTTTATTTCGCGTTTTTGCTTCCGCAAGCTTCTTCTCAAAGTCTCCCTTTGCCTGCCTTATCAATGCCTTGCATTTGACTTGCCAGTGCTTGTGCTTTTTCCAGGTTTCATCATTTGGCTCTTTTTTCCATTTCCTGAAAGATGCTTTTTTGGCAACAACAGCCTCTCTGACCTCAACTTTAAACCATGCTGGCAGTTTTTTGGACTTCCTTCCACTTAAAGCGTGGAATACAGCTGGTCTGGGCTTCCAAGATAGCACAGTTACTTACCTGTAACAGGTGATCTCTGGGAACAGCAGGAATTAGTCCTCACATATGGGTACATCGGAACCGATGGAGCCTGCGCGGGAAAGCTTCCCAGAAGGAAAGCTTTTGGGGCCTCCCACAGCGCATGCGCGCTGCCTTCCCGACCAACTCTCCTCAGTTCAAGTTTAAAGCTGAGACAATAGAGAGAGGAAAGGAAATAGAGAGAGAGATACAACTCCTAGGGGAGGTGGGTGGGTTGTGAGGACTAATTCCTGCTGTTCCCAGAGATCATCTGTTACAGGTAAGTAACTGTGCTATCTCCAGGAACAAGCAGGAATGGGGACTCCCTAGCTGAGATGCCCGGGAGATCCCCCCCCAAGGGTATGAGACCCTGAAGGATTCCTCATCTTCCTATGGATCTCAGGCATCCATTCAGGGAAGGAGGGAAGGAGTTGTTCAAGAATGGAACAGGTGTCTGAGGACAGCCTGACCAAACAAGGCATCCCGGCGGGAGTCCTTGTCCAAATAGTAATGGGCTGTAAAGGTATGAACCGAGGCCCAGGTGGCTGCTCGACAGATCTGATCGATGGACACAGAGTGAAGATGAGCCATAGAGGTGGCCATGGCTCTCACATTGTGAGCTGTGACATGGCCCTCCAGAGAAAGGTTCTTACTTTGGTAAGCAAAAGTGATACACTGAGCAATCCAATTGGACAGTGTTCTTTTAGAGACTGGAAGTCCTAAATGGGAAGGATCAAAAGCAACAAAAAGCTGAGAAGACTTTCGATGTTGCTGTGTCCTGTGGAGGTAAAAGGCAAGAGCTCTTTTACAATCTAGAGTATGAAGGTTCCTCTCTGCACTAGATGCATGAGGAGCTGGAAAAAAGACAGGTAGATATACCTCTTGATTAAGATGAAAAGGGGAGACCACTTTAGGCATAAAGTGGGGATTGGTCCTAAAGACCACCTTATCATGATGAAACCTTGTATAAGGGGGATTAGCCACTAGGGCTTGCAGTTCACTGATACGGCGAGCTGAGGTGACTGCAATGAGGAAAATAACCTTCCAGGAAAGAAATTTCAAGGAGGTAGTGGCTAAGGATTCAAAGGGTGGCTTCATAAGCTGACCAAGAACCAAGTTTAAGTCCCATGCTACCGGAGGAGGTCAAATGGGAGGCTTAGTTAAAGTTAGGCCTCTCATGAACCTGGCAATAAGAGGATGAGAGGAAACAGGTTGTCCATTGAGAGGTTTAAGGGATGCTGCAATAGCGCTCAAATGGACCCTTACTGAATTCGTTTTAAGGCCTGCATTGGAGAGATGCAGGAGATATTCCAGTAAAGAATTTAAAGGTAGTGCTAGAGGGTCAAGACCCTTTTGAGCACACCAAATGGAAAATCTTTTCCATTTAAAAGCGTAAGAGCGCCTAGTGGAAGGTTTCCTAGAGGCATGGAGGATATCCTTCACTTGTTGAGAAAGATTGAAGTCTTGAAGGCCTAGGCCTTCAGTAACCAAGCTCTGAGGTGAAGGGACTTGGGGTTTGGGTGCCCCAAAGTCCCCTCCTCCTGAGACAGGAGGTCTGGAGCAGCTCCCAGATCCAGGGAGGGGGCCTGGGAGAGATGCAGAAGTAGAGGGTACAACACTTGGCGTGGCCAGCGTGGAGCTATGAGGATCATAGATCCTTGATCCCTCTGAAGTTTGAACAGAGTCTTGGGAATCAAGGGAATGGGTGGAAAGGCATACAGGAAGCTCTGTCCCCAATGAAGGAGGAAGGCATCCTTGGCCTGAGCTCCCTGACACGGAATTCTGGAACAGAACCGGGGAAGTATGGCATTCCACGGACTTGCAAATGGGTCTATGTCCGGGGTTCCCCATTTCTGGAAGACTCTGAGTACCTGATCCATGTGCAGGGACCATTCGTGTGGAAGCAGAACTCGACTGAGTCTGTCTGCCCAAGAGTTTTGGATTCCTGGGAGATATACTGCCAGGAGATGGATTCGATGCTCTCTGGCGAAGGCCCATAATCTTAGAGCTTCGTTGCAAAGCGACAGAGAGCCAGTCCCTCCTTGTTTGTTTATGTAGAACATGGCTACTTGATTGTCCGTATGAACCAGGACTGTCATGTTGTTGAGGAGGGTATGAAAGACCTTGAGAGCAAGGAAAATTGCTCGAAGTTCCAAAAGGTTGATGTGAAGGGAGGTCTCCTGTGGAGACCAAGTGCCCTGAGTGGAGAGGTCTTGAAGATGAGCTCCCCAACCTGTTTGGGAGGCATCTGTTGTGAGGGTTACTTGGGGCAACAGTGGTTGGAAGGGGGCCCCCAACAACAGATTTTGAGTGGACATCCACCATTGGAGAGACCAAAAGAGACGTTTGGAGGTTGCTATTTGGTCTGAGAGAGCTCCTGATGCTTGAGTCCACTGGGTGGACAAAGTCCATTGAGCTGCTCATATGCAGGCGAGCATAAGGCACCACATGTACTGTGGAGGCCATGTGGCCTAGTAGCTGTAGCATCTCCCTGGCAGTCAAGTGGCTTCTGGACTGAGTCTGGGAGGCCAAGTGCACTAGACGTTGGCAACGGGCCTGGGGAAGGTAGGCCCTTGCAGTGGTGGTATCTAACCAGGCCCCTATGAATTCCAGGGACTGAGTAGTGGTGAGTTGAGACTTTGGGAGATTGATCACAAGTCCCAGATACTGCAGAATGCATCTGGTGCAGTCCAGGGAAGTCTGAGCTTCGGACTGAGATGGAGCTCGGATGAGCCAGTCGTCCAGGTATGGGAAGACAAAAATTCCCAGGGCGCGTAGAAATGCAGCCACTATTGCCATGCATTTGGTAAACACTCTTGGAGCAGAGGCTAGACTGAAGGGAAGGACTCTGTATTGGAAATGTTTGCCCTGGAACAGAAACCGTAGAAATTTTCTGTGGGATGGATGGATGAGTATATGTGTGTACGCATCCTTGAGATCTAGAGAACAAAGCCAATCCTGACTCTGCAGGTATGGAAGGAGAGTACCTAGAGAAAGCATCTTGAATTTCTCCTTGCATAGAAATTTGTTCAATTCTCTCAGATCTAGAATGGGTCTGTACCCCCCTGTTTTCTTGGGAATGAGAAAATAAGGGGAGTAAAACCCTGAGCCCTGTTGAAGAAGAGGAACCTCTTCTATTGCCCTTTGGGCAAGAAGGGTGGTCACCTCCTGACCCAACAGGTCCAGGAGAGATGGGGGAGAATTGAAACGTCTCACCATGGTATGGGGAGGAAGGCTGGAGAAATGTAGTTTGTAGCCCTCTCTGATGATAGAGAGGGTCCACTGTTCTGATGTGATTTGCTCCCATCTGGGAGCAAAATCAGTTAACCTTCCTGGAATGGTGAGAGGCTCTGGCTGTTGTAGAGCCAGAAAGGTTAAGTTTTCTAGTATTAAGTCAAAAACCCTGAGGGGGTTGGGATTGCTGGGCTGTAGCAGTCCCTGCAGGTTTTGCCCTGGCCTGTTTAGATTGTTGACGCTTAGGAGCAAAGCGAACTGTAGAAGATTGTTGGCCAGTATTTGTAGAAAATCTGGCCTTCTTGTAGAAAGGCTTCTTAAAAGATTTTTTCTTGGCAGGGGTAGAGGTAGACTTAGAAAGTCTATCTAAAGCAGCATTCTCTGCATCCATTTGAGTGGCTTTGATTTGCCACTCCTTGCCAAACAGATTTTCACCTGTACAGGGCAGATTTCCCAACCCATCCTGGACCCAGGGTTCTAGGTCAGAGGCCTGGAGCCAAGCAATTCTGCGAGCAGCTATGGCAATGCCTGAGGCTCTGCTAGCACCCTCAAAGGAGTCAAAGGCTGCTCTGTTAGAGAACTTTGAAACATCCTGGGCTCCTCCTTCCTATCCTCTGGGATGAAGGGGAGGAAATGGCGCATCTTTAGTGCAATCTCTTTCAGAAACATGCCCATATAGAGGCTGTATGAATTGATTCTGGCAATAAGCATACTGACTTGGAAGATTTTCCTACCAAAAGCATCCAAAGTCCTACATTCTCGTCCTGGAGGAGTGGAAGAGTGTCTTTTGGTACTCTTTATCCTTTTCATAGCTGACTGTACCACAATAGAGTGGTGAGGGAGCTGAGTTTTTTGAAAACCAGGAGAAGGGGGGACACGATACATGGTGTCCAAACGACGAGAATGTGGAGATAGGGTGAGAGGAGTCTCCCATAAGTCCATCATGTGTTCTTGAAGAATTTCATGAATGGTCAAGGTGACTGCTTCTTTGGGAACCTTAGAGTATCCTAAAATATCTAATTTTTTTGCTCTAGGTTCTTTTTCAGAGGTTGCTGAAATGGAGAGTCCTTTGGCTACTTCAATAATGAAGTCTTGAAAGGACAAATCCTCTGGAGGAGACATTCTCCTCTTTGGAGAAGAGGGCTCCTCAGGAAGAGTAAGAGATACTTCAGCAGAGTCATCTGAGGAATCAGAATTGTCAGAAGACTCGAAGTATCGTCTATTAGCTTCCAGGGATCGATACGCGTATCGACCGGTATCCACATCGGGCGTACCCGGAACCGGATCGGTATCGGTATCCTGGTTGAAGTGGATGCTCTGGGTACCGGTATCGGTTGTGGTACCGGAACCGGAGTCGGAACCACTTGCTGCGGTACCGAGGGCGTTGCAGCTGTAATAAAAGCCATTATGGCCTGCTGCATGGATTGAACTGTATGATCCATAGACGCCACGACTGCCTGGATGTCGGTACCGGGAGATCGAGCCAGTACCCCAGAGCAGTCTAACAGGTGATCGGTCGAGGCCGTGCCATCGATGTCAACCTGTAACCCCATAGGAGGAGCTTTGGAAGCTGGAGCTTCCCGCCGGGGTTGTTTGGCTGGGGCAGGGTCCTCAGAGTCAAGCCCAGGGGCCTCTCGATACTTAGAGGGAGATTTGCCCTTCGAGGACCTGCCGGAAGAATGTTTGGTTACCTGAGATCCATCAGGAGAGGAAGACCTGGATGATGTCGATGCTGGAGTATCTGTGGAAAACAGCATATAAAACTTGGCTGCTCGGTTCTGTAAGCCACGTTTAGACATCAGAGAGCAGGACGGACAATCCGGAATGGAGTGGTCAGGCCCCAAACATTTAAGACACCATTCGTGGGTGTCTGTAACCGAGATAGTACCGCTACACTTGGTGCATTTTTTGAAACCAGATGCTGGTTTCTCCATGAGGGAGAATTTTGTGAAGGCCTGAAGGCCTAAGCAGAAAATACACCAAGTGGGGAAAAAGATAGATTTTTTTTTTTTTAAAGAATAGGAAAGAAAAAGACCGGCGGTACCGGTCCGAAATCGGGGAAGGCAGACACGCGGCCAAAGAAAGAAACTAAAATAAGAACTTCTTCAGCGGTGACAGGAACACGACCTGTTGGCTCCGCGGAAAAAGAAGAACTGAGGAGAGTTGGTCGGGAAGGCGGGAAGGCAGCGCGCATGCGCTGTGGGAGGCCCCAAAAGCTTTCCTTCTGGGAAGCTGGGGAGCTTTCCCGCGCAGGCTCCGTCGGTTCCGACGTACCCATATGTGAGGACTCATTCCTGCTTGAGATAGTATTTTTCAACAACACCCAAGCTTGATGTAAGTCTTTAACCTTTGCAACTGCTCCTTTTAGTTTTTTCTTAACTATTTTCCTCATTTTATCATAGTCTCTCTTTCGAAAGTTAAAAGGTAGTACCTTGGATTTCCTTACTATCCCTCCTCCACTAATTAAATCAAAGGCGATCATGCTATGATCACTATTGCCAAGTGGCCCCAACACCCTTATCTCTTGCATAGATCTGGTGTTCCACTAAGGACTAGGTCTAATATGGCTTCCCCTCTGGTCGTTTCATAAAACAGCTGCTCCAAGAAGCAGTCATTTATTTCATCTAGGAACTTTATCTCCCTAGCATGTCCTGCCGTGACACTGACCCAGTCGATACCGGGGTAATTGAAATCACCCATTATTATTACTGCGTTGTAACTTTTGTTAGCTTCCTTGATTTCTTTGAGCATTTCATTATCCATTTGTTCATTCTGGCCAGGCAGTCGATAGTACACCCTCCACTGCCATCGCCTTCCCCTTTTTACATGGAATTTCAATCCATATTCAACTATAAATTCTTCCTCAAGTTCATAAAGTTCTAGTAACTTAGATATGTCTAGTTGATTCTTGGAATCAAAACTGAACGCAGGCAAAGGCTGGTTCTGTCTCTGACACTTCTCAGTAGCCCACAAGACCTTTCTAACATTAAAACATTGCATATCTGTGTCACCAAGAATGATAGCACTTCTATTAATGAATTTGCCAGTATCTTAGCAAAAAGTTTTATATCAAAATGTAATAAAGAGATGGGCCTATAAGAGGCTTCATGATCAAGGTGATATTTGTCTTTTGCCTGATATTTTAGGTAATAAAGCAATAGGTGTAGCTTCAGAATGACTAGATGAGCTACATGCACTTACAGTCTGGCACAGCACAAACGATAGCCAGACTGGGGCATTGGACAAGCAGAACAGAGATTGCAGTGGTAGCACCAGCAGCCTTCCCCCCCCCCCCCCACGCTCTACAATTCTTGAGCTATTACCACTACCATCTAGTGGCTTCCTCCTCTGGCAATCTTTGCAGCACCCTCATTCCATTACTGCTTTTCCTCTGCTGCTGTCAAATACGTCTGGCTTTCGTAACTGTGTATGTGGTTTAGAAATCCATCATTAGATGCTTTCTACAGAATTATTTATTGATAAGCATATAATGAGCATGGTTCAGACCTGCATGCCTAGGGCCTCCCGAAGTTTTTGTTCCCCCACCTCCACCCCAAATAAAGCAGGTCTGGCTGTATCTCCAGGGCAAGACATCAGCATGTCTTTCTGCCCCAGCACTTTGCATTAAGTGTCATGCTTTGCATGCTATTTCTGTGCAGCCCTATCTTGGGAATCATCCTCATGTTCCTGTCCTCACTTATAGGGTTGAAGCTAAGCTATGTACTGAACTGAGGTTGCAACTCCTGCGCATGTTTAGAAAGCTTTTCTGAGCTCTGCAGCGATGTACTGTTTCGGTACCATCCAATAGTGAAGCCAACAAGTGGCTGATTTATCCTGTTGTCTTCAGAGAATATCTGTAATAAGTAAGCAGCGTCACGATTTCATGATTCCAACCATTGAGCCATAGGTATATGTAAGATTTCTGAAAAAGTCCTAGAAGCATGACTGTGATGGCAGAAGCATCCTTACTAATTACATGCCAGCATTGGCTTACTCTCTATAAATAGATAGTAATAGCTATACATATAAAAATTTAGAATGTTACTATCTGTATGCTTCTAAAATTTCAAACTATGATGTTTCAAGATAAAGGAGCAGTACAAATTGAATTTTTCTCTTTCATTTAATTCCATAAATAAAACATGTTCAATTGCTTGTCTCTTGTAGATGTGAATTAATAGTCGTTTGGAAGATACAGGTGAATGAAGAAGGAACTGTTATACCTGTGCTGGATTTTCTTACTAAAATACCTGAGCAAGGTAATATGAAAAATATCTTCAAACTTGTTTTGTTTTTTTATAACATTTTTGAACCTTGTTGATTGCATTGTGTGGTTTGTAATCTTGTCTAGAAAAGAAGCTTTTCTCAGGTGCATCACACATAATTTCAGCATGGTAACCTTATGAAATGCTATGGTGCAAAGACTTAAGCATTCAAGACTTTCTGGTTTCCTATTTTTAATAACTTTTTTAACATTTCTATAATTGTTCGTTCATACTGCAAATGTAGAATATGTTGTGTTGATCAGTTAGACAAACCAGGCTTGTGCAGAACATCTGGAGGAAGAGGCCAGGTGCTGACAGAAGCACAAGGTAAACATGGACAGCAAGCTAGAATTGAGTGACCAGGGCCCAGTTTGCCACCCACAAGAACCTGCATATGCAAGCTAATAGCTGAATTAAAGAAGCAACTAAAAAAAAATTTCTAGCAAGTACACAAGAGGTTAAAACTTTGATTACTGATATGTGGTCTGACCCTGCTGCCTTAGGCCTTCGGGTTGAAAAGGTAGAGACAAAAATGGATGCGCACATTGATACACTGATTGAATTGGAGGACAGGCGGGGCATTTGGAAGCTAAAAATGAAGCACTAGCAGAACAGCTCGAAGACATCAAACTGCTTGCACAACAGTAACATCCGCATATCTAGCATATCAGAGTGAAGCAACAGAGGACTGTGTTCTTCTAGTACAGTAAATTTGAAAAGTGATTTTTGCAAAAAATATGGATACTGAACAATCTTTGGGAGAGGTGAAAATAGAGCATGTCAGGCTCTGGCTCCCCATAAAGCTTCTAATAAGCCACATGAAATGATTGCATGCTTGCATCACTTTTTAGTAAAAGGTGCAGGGCTTGGGAATAACGGTTATATGGTTGGGTAGTCCATTGAGATCTATAGCAGTCTGGCTCCCACTACATTCCAGCAGAGATGGAAGCTTAGGGAGTACACCCAGTCACTTCGGAAGGGTAGCATTCAATATCACTGGATGTTTCCTTTCAGGCTTCTTTTTACTATCAATGGCAAGTCCTATCAGGCAAAGACTCCTGAGGTAGTGAAACATACCTTGAATTAAAGCGTGCTTGTTGGAAGTAGACCCAGCAGGGAAGTTAAGTGTGCAGATGCTCTCTAAGTTGCAAAGGGTGTCGGAAGGGGGCCAACATTTGAAGCAACAAGTTGAATCATGAACCATTTTCTTCTAGTTGCCATTTCTCTGTTTGAGTTTAAGCTATGGACAGTGACTGCTGGGAGTATTATAGTAGTAGGGATTGTGGGTTACTCTAGTATTCTGTAGGGGATGCATGAATATGCTGGAACTGTTGGATGGCATTTGGAAGCGATGTGGGAGAAAAAGAGGAGCACTACTCTCGCAGACCAGGAGGGGAACACAGGAAGCAAGAGTTGTAGGTTGGTGAAGACTGCTTTATTAGAAAACGCCCCTACGCGTTTCGGCAAACGCCTTCCTCAGGGGACATACAGCAGAACTGCACCAGAAGGTGTCTCTTTAAGACAATTGTGTCAAGCTGCAATGCACTAGCATGGTAAAAACTATTAGATAATCTCTTTAAAATAGTTGTGCGAGACTGCTGTACACATCGGTTCCAACCGAAGATTAGTGCCAGAAGGGTAATCGTAGACGGCAGCGTTTCAAAGATATGATCCAACAGGAACTGAATTGTTAGAGATCTATCGCATTATAGTAGTAGGGATTGTGGGTTACTCTAGTATTCTGTAGGGGATGCATGAATATGCTGGAACTGTTGGATGGCATTTGGAAGCGATGTGACAGGAAGGTCTAGGTGGAGGGATGGGGAGAAACGTTGGGGTGTTTTTCAGGTAAGGGAGTGGGAGGGTGAGATTATGAGGGGGAGGAGGGAGAGTGGAGTTTGAGTATCTTGCCCATTCACAGTGTTATAGGATGTGTGGGTACAGGTTTATTTCTATTGTTCCCTGAACATGTTGACTACATGCTTGGTTTTATTTGTAAGAGTCATGTCTTTTTTTAGATCTTAATGACCACAAATGCAATTATCACTTGGAATGTAGGTGGTTTGGGAACTACTGTGAAGCGAAAACCAGTTTTTGTAGCCTTATAGAAGCATAAGTCAGCAATAGAGGTACTGCAAGAAATCCATTTGAGTCCATCTGATCTTGAGAAACTTCAAAGAGTTTGGATGGGTCATTGTTATTCAGCTTCTAGCCCTGTCAGTAGACGTGCGGGTGTTGTTATTTTAATGCATACAGTAGTCCCATTTGCGGAGCACAAGATGATCAAGAATCCAGGAGGGTGTTTGATCATTTTGTATAGGGACTTTGTGGGAAACTGTTCATATGTTTGGTAGATGCACCCAATGTTTATGACAAAATATTTTCTCTGTGTATCCTTCAGGAGCTTTTCAGGTTAGATTGCAGGCACATCCTTATGTGGGGGAGGGGGGATTTTAATATTATGGTGGACCGCCAGCTAGACAAGGATAGTAGGACTTGGAGTGGATATGGCTCACAGCAGTGAAGTGGAGGTGTTTTATGTGAAAGGGCGGGATTGGTGGATACACTGTGTGTTCTCCACCCTTTTGGATGGGACTATATTTTCATGCCCCAGGAGCATTCCACATCAAGCTGGTTGGTTTATATACTACTTTCAGAGCAGTTATTCCCTATCATCCTGATAGATCAGTCCAGTAAGTGGGTTGTGTTCCCCTACCTTTCAGATGAGTGGAGACGGAGAGCCAATGAAATATACAGGCTTCAATGACTTCATCCCCATGCCTCTATTATCCTGAGCCACTAGAGGCAAAACCAGTATTTTTATGTCTCCAGCTGATGGTGGTTGGATTTGTTTCAGCTCTGATAGGATCTGAACAAATAAGGATCTGATTGAGAGGAAAAAGATTGATTTCGCTCATGAACGACCACCTTTGGGTGACTCTTTCACTTGAGCATGGGAAGCTCCACTAGCCTGTAATCTTTTTGGTAGCCATATGAGGAGGGAAAAGTGGTTCAGCTCCATGCTCTTATCCTGTTAAAGACCTGTTGAGCAGCCAGAAGCTTGGAAAGATTTGGAAGGAATTCAGCTGCCTCACACAACCTCAACTCCTCCTTCTCTCCCCTGAAGACTGAAGGAGGATCTCAGAGGTATGTGACTGCAAGTCAGT
The DNA here is from genome assembly GCA_033557465.1 of Ichthyophis bannanicus. Taxonomy (NCBI): domain Eukaryota; kingdom Metazoa; phylum Chordata; class Amphibia; order Gymnophiona; family Ichthyophiidae; genus Ichthyophis; species Ichthyophis bannanicus. The sequence continues at coordinate 70,865,965 of CM066046.1, read as the reverse complement.
TTAAAAAAAAAAAAAAAAAAAAAGAAGAAGAAAAGCAGCATCAAGGGAGTAGCACTTAGCCTGGCATGGTTTTTCCTGCCTGGGGCACCCAGGCGGAGAGTACCAAGGCCTTGACCTCATCATTGTCTTTGTTGGGGAATCCCAAACTCATTTGTTTTGGGGCATATCAGGCTGGACCGTGGGCAACCGTTGACACAGCATCGGGGATTTCCACCCTTCCATTTCTGTCTTTGTGTTCCTTGCTGTCACGCGGTCCTAGCTTGCATTCGGCCTGAGCAACTCGAACGTACATTTCTGCCCAAGGGCCTTGCTCAGTTAGCACATGCTCTTGTGCCTATGTGTCCTTATCATGCACAAGTGTTTGCCTTACCTTAACTCTTCATGTCGCCTTCTAGGAACCATTGTTTGACCTGTGGCAAGCGAAGAGCCTCATCACTGGATTCCGGAATCTGCTGTTCTTGCATGGCAGCTTCTGGCTCATCACTGGAGGGCCCATCTCCCTTCTCCCACTGAGGAGATTCAGTTGGTCCAGCATTTCCTGCCTCAATGCAGGAGGCGACGGATGGTGCTGTGGGGTAAGGATGAGAGTCCAGCCTTCAGTTCCAGTGCTCATGCTTCAGGCCACTCCCCTTCTTCAAAGGGTTGGGCTACAACTGTGTCCCCTGTGATTGGGAGTCATTCTCAGAGAGGAACGCTCCCGGAATTGTTTTCTTTTCTACAGCAAGCCTAGTCATTTTGGCATGAAAACTCAGACCCTGCAACCTCTGGATTCCCTCAAGCTCAGTCACAAGAAGGACAAGTAGAGTGCAGAAGCCTGGTTCGGGTGCCTCCTTCTAAACGACTTAGGTAGATGATGTATTCTAGAGATGTGGATCAGCGGGGGCCAGTACAAGACTTGGAGGACTTTGGTTCTGATGTCTCGGCTGAGTGATTTGATGCAGAGGAAGAGGTGCTTTCACCTTCAGAGGTTCAGGAGGAGGCTGGCATTATCCACCTGTTCTGGAAGGAAGAGCTGGCCGCATTAATTGCTCACGTTTCATTCACTTTGAATCTGGCTGATGCTCCAGCGGCAGAGCAGGGGCCACAGGTTCATCCACTCCTACAGGGTGTTCAGAAAAATACAACAATCTTCCCAGTTCCAGAAGTATGCCTTCCAAGAGGAGGAATACATCGCATGGTTCAGTATGCCTAAGATGGATGCACAGGTCATGGCAGTCACGAGGTGAATCACCATTGCCGTGGAAGGCGGATCAGCCTTAAAAGTTACTCTGGATTGTAAGGTGGACTCTCTTAAGAGTCAGTTTGCAGTGGCTACTGCTATTCTTTAGTTGGCGGTGTTTGCAGGCTTGATGTCTCGAGCCCTTCTTCAGTGGATTCAGTCTCTTCCGCCAGAGGATACTGCCCTCCTTTTGGAATCAGCCACTGCCTTCCTTTCTGATGCTATATATGATCTAGTCTGCTTGGCGGCTAAAAATACTGCCCTGTCGATGAAGATGTGGCATTGGATTTGGCTCTGCCATTGGGCAGCAGACACGTCCTCCAAAGCCCGACTAACTCAACTGGCCTTTAAGGGGAAGCTCCTTTTTGGGGCCAATTTGTGAAAGTTGCTGAATGATTTGGGCCAGTCAAAGCCTCATCATCTCCCAGAAGAAAGGCCAAAAGGACCTGGGAAGCATACAGGACCGTTCTCTTCCTCGGCACGTGGCATATGTCAATTGGCAAGGCGGCACAAGGAGTGCTGGAGTGACCTTAGAGATGACACTCTTGTTCACCTAGGTGGAAAAGAACCTCCTAGTTCTGTCGGTTCAGTATATTGTCAGGGTGGACAGTGTGGAGTGACTTCCTCAGTTGTCACTCTCTCGATCCCGGAGAGTGGGAGTTAAGTCAGGTGGCATTTCAGAAGATTCTCTGTCATTGGTGACCCAGTCCAATGCCAAAGTATACCATTTCTTCAGTCCCCGCATGGAACAGGGTCCGAGGTCATCGATGCCCTGGTTCAGACCTGGCTAAAGACAGTGCCTGCTGTATGTGTTTCCTCCATGGCTGCTTGTGGAATGTGCACTTCGACGCATAGAGTGCCATCCAGGCTGGATCATTCTAGTGGCACCAGATTGGTTGAGGAGAGCGTGGTTTGGGGACCTGATGCAACTCCTGCAGGAACCTTCTCTTTGTTTGCCATTTTGAGACCTGTTGTGCCAAGGGCCGATTGTTCTAGATGACCCAGCTCCTTCTCAGCTTGGCTCTTGAAAGCAGTTGGCTGATGCATAAAGGTTATTCTTCTGTGGTAGTTTCCAATTTTCTCAAGGTCAGGAGAGGTTCTACCAACCTGGCATATATGCAGGTATGGTACCTCTTTGAGCGCTGGTGTGGCGCATAAAAGCTTTTTCCTGAGGTGACAAAAGTGCTGTTTCTGCTGGCCTTCCTTCAGAATGGTCTGGAATAGGGCCTTTCCCTTAGCTCCCTGAAAGTCCAAATGGCAGCTTTATCCTGTTTCAGAGATCTGATGGTGGACAGTCTTGGCCTTACACCCAGATGTCTTGAATTTTCTTCAGGGGGGTTCAGCATCTGCATCGCCCCCTTCAGTCAGTTATCCCTTCCTGGAATCTCTGTCTAGTGCCCAGAGTCCTGATGTCAGAGCCCTTTGAGCCTTTGAAACATGCTACACTTACGGATTTAACTCTCCAAACATTTCTTGGTTGCAATTTGTTAGGCAAAATGGATTTCTGAGCTTCAGACTCTATCCTGCTTGGATCTATAACTGTCCTCCTTGGAGGAGGCCATCTTCATTTGGCCTGTACTTTCCTTTTTGTCCAAGCTGCTATCTTCCTTTCTTGTGAACCAAGTGATTTGTCTGCCCTCCTTCTCTAAGGAGCAGTGTCGAGGGAAAGATAAGGATCTTCACCTTATGGATGTCCAGAGGGTGTTTCTCCAGTACTTGCAGGTTACAAACTCCTTTCTTAAGTCGGATCATCTTTTTGTGCTGTTTGCTGGGCCGTGCAAGGGTGATATGGCTGTCAAGTCTACACTGGGCTGCTGGATCATTGCCTTGGCATATCTATTATGGAACAAGCCAGTTCCGGAGGGTTTGCGCACACATTCTACTTGAGCACAAATGTCTTTGTGGGCGTAGCATAGCTCGGTAGCCCCCTTAGACATTTGTTGGCTGGCATCATGAGCATCACTTTCCATGTTTGTCAAGCATTACTGTTTGGATGTCCACGTTCGGACGAACACGGCTTTTGGCTGAAAGGTTTTACGAACTGCTTTGTCTTTTTCCCACCCAGTGGAGGCATAGCTGTGGTACATCCCACTTGTCTGGACTAGTCCAGCAAGATGATATGGAAGGTGACATTATTAGATAATGTCCTTTCCTTGAGTCCTGCTAGACCAGTCCAGGACCCGCCCCTATAACTGTGTTGGTCTGCTGTAATGTGGTGGTACCTTTTGGTCCACCATAATCTGAATGGTTGGCCCTGTGGGCTCATACCCTTCTGTTCAAACTAATCCTGTATATAGTTTCCTTACTGTTTTGTTGAACATCGTTCGGTTCAACATTCCTTTTCCATATGCTTTGGTACAAATACTGGTTTTGCCCTTAGTGGCTCAGGCTGAATATTTTATTGGATCTGTATCTCCACTCATCTGCTGCTAGGGGAAAATAACCCACTTGTCTGGACTGGTCTAGCAGGACTCAGGAAAGGACATTACCTGGTAAGTAAAACATCACCTTTTCCCAGGTTTTCCAAACCAAAATTGGTCTGCTGATTATCTCCAGTCATGCTTGAGTGGTCATCCAATATCAATTAATCTACCTGGAGTGTAATTTGTTGTAGTAGTTTCCTTAGGTACTAGTGTACGATGAAGATTTTCAGGTGTATATCCTCACAAAGTGGGAGGATTACATGGTTTATAATCAACAGTATGCTGGATTTCCTGTCCCTCTTTTGGGACACGACTAAGTCTGGGTTGCAGGGGAAAAAGCGTAGTTACTCACCTGTAACAACAGGTGTTCTCCAGGAGCAGCAGGAATCAGTCCTCACATATGGGTGACGTCGGCGCCGACGGAGCCCTCGCGGAGCAATTTTCCCCAGCTTTCAAAGAAAGCCTTTGGGAATTGCAGCGCGCATGCGCGGTCCTCTTCCCGCCCAAGGGTGCCATCTTAGACAGTCAGATAACATAGCTAAAAAGACAGCATAAAAATTTGCAAAAAAACTAAAGCAGACGATTGCAACTCCAAGGGGAGGAGGGAGGGTAGTGAGGACTGATTCCTGCTGCTCCTGGAGAACACCTGTTACAGGTGAGTAACTACGCTTTCTCCAGGACCAAGCAGGAAGTCAGTCCTCACATATGGGACTCCCAAGCTTAAGGCTACCGGAGACCCTAAGCACAAAAATGAGCTCCCTCTAGCTCAGCAGCACAGAAGGAAAGAAGCTTCGCTGAATTATCACCCACCGGTAGCCCACATCCGGGATGGAGGGTAGGAGTTGCTCAGACCTCAAAGAGATTACGGAGGACTGCCTGTCCGAAAGCACTGTCCCTGCGGGACTCCCTCTCGAGACAGTAATGGACCGCAAAAGTCTGGCTCGAAGACCAAGTAGCGGCCCGGCAGATGTCTGCCAGCGGAACAGAGCGGAGGTAAGCCACTGACGTAGCCTTTGCCCGAACGCAATGAGCCGTGACTCGACTGTCTAAGGAGAGTCCGGCTGCCCCATAAGCCCAAGAGATACAGTCCGCAACCCAGATGGACAGAGTACGCTTGGAGACCGGGAGCCCCAATTTATTGGGGTCAAAAGACACAAAAAGCTGAGCAGCTTTACGGTGCTCCCGCGTACGGTCAAGGTAGAAGTTCAATGCCCTTCTACAGTCCAGGGTATGGAGGACCGTTTCAGCTCGGCTGGAGTGTGGTCTGGGAAAGAAGGTTGGAAGTACCACCTCCTGATTGATGTGAAAAGGGGAGACCACTTTTGGAAGAAATTTTGGGTGAGTCCGTAGGACTACCCTATTTTTGTAGAACCGAGTGTAAGGGGGATCAGACACGAGTGCCTGCAATTCACTTACGCGTCTAGCGGAAGTAAGGGCTATCAAGAACAGTGTTTTCCAAGAAAGAAAACGGAGAGAACAGGTAGCCATAGGTTCAAAAGGCGGACAGGTGATCCGCTGCAAAACCACATTCAGGTCCCAGTCAGGCGCTGGCGGGCGCAGAGGTGGTTTAAGTAGAAGGAGACCTCGGAGAAACCTCGCTACGAGAGGGTCGTTGGAGAGAGGTCTGCCGTCCACCGGCACATGATGTGCTGAAAGAGCACTGAGGTGAACTTTGACGGAGTTGGACTTAAGTCCCAGATTAGAGAGGTATAGCAAGTACTGCAAGATCACCGACACCGGGCAGGAGAAGGGATCCTGAGACTGCTGGGCACACCAAACGGAGAAACAACGCCATTTAAGGGCGTAGCATTTTCGGGTAGAAGGTCGTCGCGAAGCTAGGACGACCTCCTCCACCTCTGTCGGCAGGAGAAGGGGAGCAAGGACTACCCTCTCAGCAGCCAGGCCATAAGGTTGAGAGACCTGAGGTTGGGGTGTAGCAGAGAGCCCTGATCCTGAGTGAGGAGATCCGGTTGAAACCCCAGAGGGAATGGATCCTCCACCGCTAATTGCAGCAGGAGTGGAAACCACGGCTGTCTGGGCCAGCGAGGGGCCACCAGGATCATGAAGGCTTTGTCTCGGAGAACCTTGAAAAGAGTCCGGGAGACTAGCGGGATGGGAGGGAAAGCGTACAGAAGGCTCCCCGACCATGAAATTAGAAACGCGTCCGCCGCAACCCGAAGGGGGTGTGGCTGACGAGAGCAGAAGCGAGGAAGCTGCCGGTTGTGAGGACTGGCAAAGAGATCCACCGTGGGGAGGCCCCACTTCAGGAAGAGCTTCTGAACTACCAAGGGATCCAGCCGCCACTCGTGCGGCTGGAGGATCCTGCTGAGTTTGTCCGCCAGGCAATTCTCTTGGCCCGGGAGATAAACTGCCTTGAGGAAAATGCCGTGACTGACGGCCCAAGAGCAGAGCTTCTGTGCTTCCCGGCAGAGGAGGAAGGAGCCCGTGCCCCCCTGCTTGTTCACGTAGAACATGGCAACTTGATTGTCCGTCTGGACAAGGACGGACTGGTGGGAAGTCAGGTGGGAGAAAGCCTTGAGAGCCAGGCGGATCGCCCTGAGCTCCAGGAAGTTGATCTGCTGAGCAGACTCCCACGTGGTCCAGAGGCCCTGAGTACGTGCCCCTTGGCAATGTGCTCCCCAGCCCAGGAGGGATGCATCCGTGGTCAGCACCCGGGTCGGCTGGGGTGACTGGAAAGGCATTCCGAATATCAGGTTCGGCTGCTGAAGCCACCACCGGAGAGACGAGATCAGCGGCTCGGAGACGTGCACTAGGTCTGCTAGGCCGCCTGTGGCTTGTCGCCACTGCTGGCGGAGACACCATTGAGCAGGCCGCATATTCAGGCGGGCATTGGGGGTCACATGGACGGTGGAAGCCATATGGCCGAGTAGTCTCAGGAAGCGCCTGGCGGAGACCAGGGGCTGGCTGCGAAAACGGTCGGCTAGGTCCATGAGCCGTTGAGCCCTGTCGAGCGGTAGGTACGCTCGTGCCTGAGGAGTGTGCAGCCTTGCGCCGATGAACTCGAGATCCTGTGAGGGGAGCAAAGTGGACTTTGCAAAATTTATAACAAAGCCCAAGTATTGCAGAAGAGTCACCGTGCGGCGTGTGGCGCTGGTGACCTCCGGAGCGGACGCCGCTCTGATGAGCCAGTCGTCGAGGTACGGAAAGACATACAGGCCGTGAAGCCGGAGATGGGCCGCCACTACCGCGAGACATTTTGTGAAGACTCGCGGTGCGGAGGACAGGCCAAAGGGCAGTACTCTGTACTGGTAATGATTTCCTGCCACCACAAACCTTAGGTATTGGCGGTGGCTGGGGTGGATGAGGATGTGCGTATAGGCATCCTTTAGATCCAAGGAGCATAGCCAATCTCCCTGCTGGAGGTAGGGCAGAAGGATTCCAAGGGTAAGCATCTTGAACTTCTCCCGCACAAGGAACTTGTTGAGGTTGCGCAAGTCCAGGATGGGTCTGAGGCCTCCTGTTCTCTTTGGTATTAGAAAATACCTGGAATAAAAGCCTTGACCTCTCAGGTGGTGTGGCACCGGTTCCACCGCCTGTTCCTGCAGAAGACCTGCTAACTCCTGAAGGAGTAATTCCCTGTGTAGAGGGGGTCGTGGAGGTTCTCCCGGAAAATAGGAGGGAGGGACCTGGTGGAAGTGGAGAAGATAGCCTTCTCGCACGACTTGAAGCACCCAGGCATCTGCGGTGATGCTGGACCACCTGTGGGCGAAGTGAACCAGCCGGCCTCCGGTGTTGGGAGGAACCAGCGGGGGGGGAGAGGCTATGCTTAGTGAGTCAAAAACCCCCACCCTGCGGAGCAGGGGCTGGTGGTGCAGGCTTGGGGGCTTGCTGCCTACGGGACCCGTTACCCCGTCCCTTGGCCTGCTGGCCCTGTTGGGGAGCTGCAGGGGCCTGATAATGGGGGTATTGTTTGTAGGCAGTCGCCTTCCTCGGGTAAAAGGACTTTTTTCCCGAGCCCTTCTTTTTCTGGGAAGGGGCAGAGGTCTTCCTAGAAAGCCTGGTCCTGGTGAGAGTCTCAGTCTCAATTTGTGCAGCCTTTTCAGCCATGGGCTTGCCAAAGAGGTTTTCGCCTCGGCAGGGGACATCGACCAACTTGTCCTGCACCCAGGGCTCAAGGTCTGACGACTGAAGCCAAGCCTGTCGGCGGGCACCGATGCCGGCTGCGGCCACTCGAGCCGATGCTTCAAAGCCATCATAGGCTGCTCGGGACATGAACTTTGAGCATTCCCGAATGCCAGTGGACAAGGCCAGGAACCTCCGCAAGGGTTCCTCGGACAAACCAGCGGAGAATCCGGCTAGTTCTTTAGCCAGATCTCGGAGATACATGCCCATGTATAGCTGGTAGGTCTGGACACGACATGCGAGCATAGAGCCCTGGAAACACTTCTTACCAAGGCCATCCAGGTTACGGGCCTCCCTGCCAGGAGGCACCGAGGAGTGCATCTTCTGGCTCTTAAGACGATGCATGGCCGATTCCACTACCATGGAATGGTGTGGTAGCTGTGCCTTTTGAAAGCCAGGGCTCTTGCGGACTCGATAGATAGAATCGACCCGCTTGCTCAGGACCGGCGAGGAGGCCGGACTCTCCCACATGCGGAAGAGTAGTCGTTCCAGCATAGGAGGAACCGGTACAGTAAAGTGTTCCCTTGCGGGAGAGTCATACTGGAGGGCGTCGAGCTCTTCGGCTCGAGGCTCCTCCTCGGGGTCCGCAGGGAAGGCCAAAGCCTTGGCCATATCCCTTACGAAGTCCGAGAACCGGGCATCCTCCGGGGGGGACTGCTTCCGAGGCTCGGACTCCGGTGAGTCCGAGGGGACACACCGAGTCCGGAAAGAATCAGGCGACTCTTCCTCTTCAGACTCCCAGACCGACTCCGACGAGGACTCGGTGGGGTCGGCCCGGGCAGGGCGCGGCGCCTGCCGCCCCGACGCCGAGGGAGTCGGCGTCGGCGACCTCGGTCCCGAACGGGAGGCCGAGGGTGACCTCGACCGAGGATCGACTCGAGTTCGCATCGACTCGAGGATCGGCTCGGTCTCCGGGGTCGACTTGGACGTCGACGTCCCGGCGGTCGGGGCAGCGGCGCCAGCGAGGCCAGCGAGCAGTGCCCGCTGCTGGTCCATGAAGGCAGACAGTCTGCTCTCCAAGGCCGTCAACCTGAGTCCGAGCTCAGGTGACCCAGCAGCCCCCGACTCGGGCCCCGACGGCGGCTGTCGCGGAGGCGAGTCCAGAAGGACCACAGGACTTACCCGAGCAGGCATCTCCGACTCCAGGCGAGGTCGCTTCGTGAGGTGCTCCTTCTCCAAGGACCCGGGGCGGCTGTCGGGGCTATGCGACCTGGCCCTCGCGGAACCAGGAGCGTCCACCGACGCCGCCCTCGCGGGTTTCACCCTCCGACGATGGTCCCCGGAGGGAGAACCCCTGTCGGAGGAACTCCGGCGACGGTCCGAGCTGGACCCTTTGGACGCGGAGGCCTCCGACGAGGTCCGGGTACGGCTGGGGTCAGCGAAGATCCTATCACGCTGATGCCGCCGACTTCTCAACGCTTTGGAGGACATTTTGCCGCAGGGCCCACAGATCAATTCCTCATGATCCGGGCCCAGGCAGCGGAGGCAAAAGTCGTGTGTGTCAGTTAGTGACATATTTCGGTCACACTGACCACACCGCTTAAAACCACTGGCAGCCATCGGGGGAAAAAGGGCCCCTGCGAGGTCAAAGGACCGGGCTGCCAGGGAAAAATCGAAAACGAAAGCTGACTAAGTCAGAAAACCGAAAAAAGGAAGAGGACTCGTGACCGGCGTCGCGAGTCCGAGCGGGAAAAAGACCGGCGTCGAACCGAAGGAAAAAGAATAAAATAATGAAGAAATATCGACTTTTTCGCGGGGACAAGACGGGGACGTCTGTAGGGCTCCGCGGAAAAAAGAAGACTGGCTAAGATGGCACCCTTGGGCGGGAAGAGGACCGCGCATGCGCGCTGCAATTCCCAAAGGCTTTCTTTGAAAGCTGGGGAAAATTGCTCCGCGAGGGCTCCGTCGGCGCCGACGTCACCCATATGTGAGGACTGACTTCCTGCTTGGTCCTGGAGAATTATATGTTACACGATTCATTGTAAAAAAGTTTTAAACATTTTGACTTTAACAATAAGCAAAGCAATTGTTGAATAAGGTCAACACTTTTGCTCACAGAAACCAGTTTTTCCAACTTTACCGTTCGCTAAATGAGCTCATTCACTGCAGCACTCAAATAACACTATTATATGCCGGCATAATTTCTTTTGGTATGGAATAAGTCTGGCACATATTTGGCACAGCTGGTTCAATAGGCCACTGGGCCTCATTTTATTTTAGGGATGAAGCATGACCATGGTAGCTTTCACACACACACAACACTGCTATAAACAGCCTGTTTCATGCTTTCTGTCACATATTCCTCTCAACCTATTGATTGGCCTAGTCTACAGGAACCTTTTTGAGGGAATAAGGTTACCGCATGTATCAGTGAAGCAGTTCTAGAGAAGAGATCCAACACATGGCCTCTCATAATCTCCAGATTTTGATGGATATCCAGTAGAATTTTACAAGATTCTGGGTCACTATGTGATGCCCAACTTGGAGGCTGTGTACAATGAGACAATGCAGACGGGTTGATTTTTCAAGATCTTTGAATTCAGCCTTGATTACAATCCTTCCTAAGTTAGAGAAAGATCTTTCAGAGGTGGATTCTTATCACCTGATTTCTTTAGTAAATTTGGCCACCATGATCTATGAAAAAATATTAACTAGTTACCTTGGTGAGGTATGCTTCATTTGATGGGCTATTTGATATAAGAACATAAGATATGCCATAATGGGTCAGACCAAAGTCCATTAAGCCCAGTATCCTGTTTCCAACAGTGGCCAATCTAGGTCATAAGTACCTAGCAGTTTCCCCAAAAGACACAGGTTCATCAATGCTTGTATTGGGTCAAGCAGTGATATCCTGGGTCCCTTTTAATAATGGTTTATTGACCTTTACTCCAGGAACTTGTCCAAACCTTTTTTAAACCCAGCTACACTAACAGCTTTTACTACATCCTCCGATAACAAATTCCAGAGTTTGATTACACGTTGAGTGAAAAAATATTTTCTCTTATTAGTCTTAAATAGGTTACCCTGTAGCTTCATTGCATTTCCCCTAGTCTTTTTATATTCTGATGACGTAAACAATCGATCTACGTTTACCTGTTCCACTCCATTCATTAATTTATAGACCTCTATCATATCTCCCCTCAACCGTCTCTTTTCCAGGTTGAAGAACCCTAACCTTTTTAGCCTCTCTTTATAGGAGTATCCTTCCATCCCCTTTACCATTTTGGTGGCTCTTCTCTGTACCTTTTCTAATAACGATGTATCCTTTTTAAGATACAGCTACCAGAATTGCACACAATATTCAAGGTGCGGTCACACCATGGAACTATATAGAGGCATTATAATATCCTTTGTTTTATTTTCCATTCCTTTCCTTATGATACCTAGCATTCTGTTTTCTCTCTTGGCCGCTGCTGCACACAGGGCGGAGGGTTTTAACATGGTATCCACAATGACGCCTAAATCTTTTTCCTGGGTGGTGGTTCCCATTGTGGAACCTTGCATCATGTAACCATATTTTGGGTTGTTCTTTCCTAGGTGCATAACTTTGCACTTGTTCACATTAAATTTCATTAGCCATTTGGATGCCCAGTCTTCCAATTTATCAAGATCCTCTTGCAATTTTCCACAATCCTCTTAGGTTTTAACAACTTTAAATAGTTTTGTGTCATCTGCAAATTTGATAACCTCACTTGTTATTCCCTTTTCCAGGTCATGTATGAATATGTCAAAAAGTAGCAGACCCAGCACACATCCCTGCAGTACTCCACTATTCACCTTTTTCCATTGGGAAAATTGGCCATTTAGCCCTACCCTCTGCTTTCTATCTTTTAACCAGTTCCTGATCCACAATAGTACAACACCTCCTATCCCATGACTTTTTAGTTTTGCCAAAAGTCTCTGATGAGGGACCTTGTCAAAAGCTTTCTGAAAGTCCACATAGACAAAGGTGAGTCGGTTGATATAGTGTATCTGTTTATTCACGCCTTCAAAAAAACATAACAGATTAGTAAGACAAGATCTTCCTTGTCTAAAGCCATGTTGGCTGTCTCCCATTAAGTCATGACTTATCTACATGTAATTTTGTTCTTTATGATGGTTTCTACCATTTTTCCCGGTACTGACATCAGGCTCACCAGTCTCTAGTTTCCCGGATCACCCCTGGAACCTTTTTAAAAATTGATGTTACATTGGCGATCCTCCAATCTTCAGGTATTACAGATGATTTTAATGTTAGTTCACAGATTTCTAATAGCAGGTCTGTAATCTCATATTTCAGTTCTGTCAACACCCTTGGATGTATACCATCCGGTCCAGGTGATTTGCTACTCTTCAGTTTATCCAATAGTTGTAATACATCTTCCCAGTTTAGCAATATTTCTTTCAATTCTTCTGCAGCATCACCTTTAAATATCACTTCATTCATGGGTAACATCCCTACATCTTCCTCAGTAAAGACCAAAGCAAAGAATTCCTTCAGTCTCTCCACTATAGCCTTGTCCCCTCTTACTGCCCTTTTTACCCCTCTATCATCTAATGGTCCAACTGACTTTCTCACAGGTTTTTTGCTAGTAATGTACTTGAAAACATCTTTATTACACATTTTTGCTTTCACAGCAAGCTTCTTCTCAAATTCTCATTTTGCCTGTCTCATCAATGCCTTGCATTGAACTTGCCAGTGCTTGTGCTGTTTCCAGTTTTCGTCATTTGGCTCTTTTTTCCATTTCCTGAAAGATGCTTTTTTTGGCAACAACAGCCTCTCTGACCTCACCTTTAAACCATGCTGGCAGTTTTTTGGACTTCCTTCCACTTTTCTTAAAGCGTGGAGTATAGCTGTTCTGGGCTTCCAAGATAGTATTTTTAAACAACACCCAAGCTTGATGTAAGTCTTTAACCTCTGCAACTGCTCCCTTTAGTTTTTTTCTTATCTATTTTCCTCATTTTATCATAGTCTCCCTTTCAAAAATTAAAATAGTGACCAATATTTGCCGATTGATAGTGGCAACAATGGCAGCTCATGGCACTCTTTTGAGGCAAGTCTGGTTAGCTTTGATAGTGTAGTATGAAAGTATCTTTAGAAGATATTTATCGGTTTTGGGTTGGAATGCAATAACTTAAAATGGATTTGGGGTTATATTGTGGTTCTTGAGCTCAAGTGCTTAGTAACGGGGTGATATCTAATTTCTTTCATTGCAATGAAACTCAGCAGGGTTGCCCACTTTCTCTAGTACTTTGTGTTCTTACTATGGAGCCTTTGGCACAAAAACGAATCCAAGATCCAATTATAATTTTTTTTTTTTTCGAGAGCTGTTTTGGTTATTCCACGTATTCCTTATGTTTTTTGGTGCGCTGAATCTGAAAATGACCTCCATTTTGTCATAGGACATCACGTTTCCTGACAATTTAGGTAACTATGTTAAATAAGGCAATACCTCAAAATAAATGGAAATAGACTTATAAAATTAAAGTTTTATTACAATATTTTCATGAAAATCCTTTTTTGAACTGAAATGAGCTCACCTACACACACTAAACTCAATTCTTCTTCCTTGTGAGGCTCCTCTTGGTGCATTTACGCTTGTGAGTAGCATCTGGAATGTCTCTCTGAAGCATCCAATAGTAGTCTGCCATCATTGTAATGCTCCATTTTCCCTGGTATCTCCTTTCCATCTCTTTAATGTCTTGGTGGAATCGTTCACCTTGTTCCTCACTCACAGCTCCCAAATTTTCAGGAAAGTAGTCAAGGTGGGACTGGAGGAAATGCACTTTCAAACTCATCAGGCAACCTAAAGCTTGAAATGCTTTCAGCATTCGTCCAACAATCTTTTTGTAGTGAGGATCTTTATTATTGCCTAAAAATTTCTGTACGACTTCTTTAAATGCAATCCACCCTTCTTTTTGAGGATCCGTCATGCTATTGACAAACTCTTGATCAACTATAAGCCTTCTAATGTCTGGTCCAACGAACACACCTTCCTTCAATTTTGCCTCCGACAGGCCTGGAAACTTGGTGACCAAGTATTTGAAGCATTCTCCATCTCTTGGAAGTGATTTTACGAATTGCTTCATCAATCCCATTTTTCTGTGGAGAGGTGGTAGAAGAACTTTATGGGAAGGTACCAAAGTTTCTCGGAGGACATTTTTTTCACCGACTGTTAGCACCCTCGGCTGCCAACTCTTCTTGGTCCAGTGATTTTGTCGGTCTCGACTGTCCCATAGACACAGAAAACAAGGATATTTGGTATACCCAGCTTGTTGCCCGAGCAGCATGCACAAGACCTTCAAGTCCCCACACACTTGCCAACCATGGTCTTCATATTTAAGTTTACGAAGAACCAATTCCAAGTTCTCGTAGGTTTCCTTCAAGTGTACGGAATGACCTACAGGTATGGAAGCGTAAAAACCGTTGTGGAGTAAAACTGTTTTGAGACTTCTTTTTGAAGAATCTATAAAAAGACGCCATTGCTCTGAATCATATTGGATTTTAACTTGACCCTTCAGACCTTCGACATCAATGCAATAAACCAACTTGTCTTCCCGGGCGAAGTAAGGAACGATGTCTGAACCATGAAGATGACACTACTGGCAACAATAAATTCCTGCTTTTCAGCCTTGATCCAAGTAACTCAGCGGCATCTTTAGGAAGATTCAAGTCTCTTACCAAATCATTCATCTCCTCCTGAGAAAACAATTTTGGTCTTGTATCATCTTCAAAGTCAGAACTTGATTCGTCATCTGGTTCAGGTATGACTTCACCTTCATCGGAGCTAGGTGCCTGAAAATAATTTAATCATTGTATTCTGGAACCCCTTTAAGGTTTTTTTGGGCATTTTATATCTTAAATGCACTTATATGAATTGATTAATAGTAATTTGAAAAAATTTGATAAATTTGAAGACAATTTTGCATGTTGTGGCAAATCATGATGTCTAGGAGTTTTTTTCAATATTTTATTTGTTTTCAGCACACCAAAATACATGCAAATTAGATGAAAATAATCAAACAGCTTTTTAGTCACAGACCTGTGTTATTCATGGTATAGGAGTAGGGTTCTCTAGGAACAAGCAGGAAGTCAGTCCTCACTTATGGGTGACGTCGACGGAGACCCCATACGGAGCAAATCCCCAGCTTTTGAAGAAAGCCTTTAGGACTGCATCACGCATGCGTGGTCCCCTACCCGCCCAAGGGTGCCATCTTATTCAGTCTCCTTTTTTCCACAGAGCCCAAAGAACGTCGTCCTAGTTTCCCCGTGAAAAAAGTAATAAAAGTTGAAAAATTATGTTTTTCTGCTTGCCGGTTCGACACTGGTTCCCCTTCCCGCCTGCTGCTCGGTACATTGGTATCGAGTCTGGTCTATTGTTTCATTTTTGTCCTTAGTGACTAGCATTTTCGCTCTTTTTTTTCTTTTTAGCTGACAGCCCAGTCCTTTGACTTTGCCAGGGGCCCTTTTTCCCCCGATGGCTGCCAGCGAGTTTAAAAAGTGTGATCGGTACACGAAACTAATGTCTCTCACCGACACACGACTGCTGCCTCCGATGCCTCGGGCCCAACCATGACCTCGTGGTCTGAGGCCCGTGCAAAAAGATGTCTTCAAAGTCATTGAGGAGCAGGCAGCAGCAACATGACAGGATTTTTCCCGAGTCCGCAACCGCCCGGGCCCAGACCTCATCAGAGGCCTCGACTTCTCGGGAGCTGTCTGATCCCGAGCAGCGTCGGGTGTCCTCTGAAAGGGGGTCTCCCTCGTGGGAACACTGGAGGTAGAAAAAAATCCATGAGAGTGGTGTCGTCTGAGAGCTCCGAATGGCCTGGTCCCTCGTGGGCTCGGTCGCGGAACCTGGCTCACTGCCCCAGATCCTCGGAGTCAGAGAGGCCTGCCAAACTCCCTCAAAAGGACCCAGAGATGCCGAGGAAGGTAAGCACTGTCCTCGTTGACTTTCCCCCGAGAGAGCCGGCGTCGGGACCCAAGCCAGGGGCTGCGGAGCCTCCTGAGCTCGGTCTCAGGTTGGCAGCCTTGGAACGCAGCGGGTCTGCCTTCATGGACCAGCTGCGGGTGCTGATGGCCGGTCTCACACGTCCATCCGCCCCTATCACCGGGACTTTGATGTCCAAGTCGACCCCGGAGGCCGAGCCAATCCTCGAGACAATAAGGTTGAGTCGATCCGCGGCCGAGGTCCCCCTCGACTTCCCGTTCGGGACCGAGGTCGTCGACGCCGATTCCCTCGGCGTCGGGGCAGTGGGCAGTTGAGACTGAAGCCCTCGAGGCCAGAGCCAATTGACTTCTCCTCGGAGTCTGGTAGGGAGACTGAGGACAAGGAGTCTCCGGGCACCCACCATACCAAGTACGTCCTGTCAGACTCCCTAGGATCTGAACCTCAGAGACGGTCACCCCCAGAGGACACCCGGTTCTTGGACTTCGTCCGGGACATGGCAAAGGCTTTGTCATTCCCCGCGGATGCCGAGGAGGAACCTCAAGCTGAGGAGGTCGTGGTCCTCCAGTATGACTTTCCTCCAAAGGAAGCCCTTACTGTACCGGTGCCCCCCATTCTGGAATGGCTGATGCTCCGAATGTGGGAGACACCGGCCTCGATGCTGGTCCTCAGCAGGCAAATCGATTCCATCTATCGAGTTCGCAAGAGCCCTGGTTCCAAAAGGCACAGCTGCCGCACAACTCCATGGTTGTGGAATCGGCTCTGCGCCCGGCTCAAGAGCCAGAAGATGCACTCCTCGGTGCCTCCTGGCCGGGAGGCCCACAACATGTATGCTCTCAGCAGAAAGTGCTACCAGGGTTCAATGCTGTCATGCCGAATCCAGACGTACCAGCTGTACATGGGCATGTACCTGCGAGACCTGGCAAAGGAGATTGCCGGGTTCTCTGCTGGTCTCTCCAAGGGACCTTTGCAGCGCTTCCAGGTTTTGTCCACTGGGATCCGCGAGTGCTCGAAGTTTGACTTGAGCAGCCTATGACGGCTTCAAGGCTTCGGCCCAGGTAGCGGGGGCCGGCATCGGTGCACGATGCCAGGCATGGCTACAGTCGTCAGACCTGGAGCCATGGGTTCAGGACAAGTTGGTCGATGTCCCTTGCCGAGGTGAAAACCTCTTTGGTAAGCCCATGACAGAGAAGGCTGCCGAGATTGAGTACGAGTAGGACCGAGAGAAAAGAAAGGAATGTAACCACCTGTAGATATTGCCCCAAAGCCCAGCATCCCGAAGGCGAGAGAGAAGAAGGGAGTGATCAACAAGGTCAAAGGCAGCAGAGAGATCCAAAGAAACAGCCATTGAAATATCACCACGATCGTGAGTTACATGAATGTCATTGAGAAAGATGATTAGACCATTCCTATCATGCAACAATTGCACTATTTAGGAAGCTAACCTGATGCTAGACCATGTGTGAAACCACAGTTGGGAGTAGTGATTAAATCATTTCTTTTCTAAATTATAATTGTTTAGGTAGCTGAAGACTTTGATGATATTAAGACAGTAATTTAATCACTAGCCTCTTGATTATTGCAATGCAGTTTATTTGGGTTTTCTGTCATATGCAGTGTGTGCTATACAAGTAGCCCATAATGTGGCTGCTTGTAGATTATTGGCACAAACTTATTTTAGCAGGAGTGGTGTATAAAATTTAAAATTCTAACATATAGTCTTTAATACACAATGGCACATCTTTAGACAATGTTTTTGTTCGGTTGTGAAACTTCATAGACTCTTGAACACAGTGATCAGTTGAAACATTTCTCACTTTCCCTTCTTTTCATCAGGCTTGTTAGATAAGAGACTGAGTTTTTCCAGTTGCAGGGTCTGTGCTTTGGAGTTCATTACTTGATGATTTGAAATTTAACCACTCAAATATCAGTTTTTAGGAAAAAAAAATGAAGGCTTGGTTTTTTTAAAAGAAGTGATAATTAGCTGAATTAATTTAAATGATTTTGATTTTAATTGATTGGTTAATGATCAAAGGTATGTGTTCAATTATTCTCATTCTAAAAGTGCAGTTTGTATTCCTGCTGGAATTCTGCACACAAAGAGTAGTTACTCACCTGTAACAGGTGTTCTCCAGGAGCAGCAGGAATCAGTCCTCACATATAGGTGACGTCGGTGCCGACGGAGCCCCCGTACGGAGCATTTCCCCAGCTTTCAAAGAAAGCCTTTGGGAATGCAGCGCACATGCGCGGTCCCCTTCCCGCCCAAGGGTGCCATCTTGTTCAGTCTAATGACATAGCTAAAAGACAGCAAAAATTATAAAATAAAGGATATGACTGCAACTCCAAGGGGAGGAGGGAGGGTTGTGAAGACTGATTCCTGCTGCTCCTGGAGAACACCTGTTACAGGTGAGTAACTACTCTTTCTCCAGGACCAAGCAGGAAGTCAGTCCTCACATATGGGACTCCCCAGCTTAAGGCTACCGGAGACCCCAGCTGAAAAAATCTCCCTCTAGAGCCTCAGCATGTGAGAAAAAAATCTCTGATAATGGCCCCAAATGGTAGCCCAACACCAGGGCCGGAGGGTAGGAGTTGCCTAAACCCCAAAGAGATTATGGAGTACCGCCTGACCGAAAGCACTGTCCCTGCGGGACTCTCTCTCAAGGCAGTAGTGGGCCGCAAAAGTCTGGCTTGAAGACCAAGTAGGGGCCCGGCAGATGTCTGCCAATGGAACAGAGCAGAGATGAGCCACTGATGCAGCCTTCGCCCTGACACGGTGAGCCGTAACTCGACCCTGCAAGGAGAGGCCGGCTGCCCTGTAAGCCCAGGCAATACAGTCGGCTACCCATATGGACAAAGTACGCTTGGAGACAGGTAACCCCAACTTATTGGGGTCAAAAGAGACAAAGAGCTGAACAGCCCTTCGGTGCTCCCGCGTATGGTCAAGGTAGAAGGACAACGCCTTTCTACAGTCCAGGGTATGCAAGACCATCTCAGCCTGGCTGGCATGCGGCCTGGGAAAGAAAATTGGAAGAACCACCTCCTGATTGAGGTGGAAAGAGACAACAACCTTTGGAAGGAACTTAGGGTGAGTCCGTAAGACTACTCTGTTCCTATAGAACCTAGTATATGGAGTATCCGATACTAGGGCCTGAAGTTCACTCACTCACCTTGCTGAGGTAAGAGTCACCAGAAACAACGTTTTCCAGGAGAGAAAACGCAAAGGGCCAAGTAGCCATAGGCTCAAAAGGAGGGCAAGTAAGCTGTTACAAGACCACATTCAGATCCCATTCAGGGGCAGGTGGACGCACTGGAGGCTTAAACAAAAGCAGGCCTCTGAGGAAGCAAGCCACCAAAGGGTGGCTGGAGAGAGACTGACCCTCCACCGGTGAGTGGTGCGCTGAAAGAGCACTAAGATGAACTCTAACAGAATTGGACTTAAGGCCTAGGTTGGACAGGTGAAGCAAATATTGCAGCACCAATGGTACCAGGCATGAGAAAGGATCCTCGTTGTGCTGAGTACACCAGGCAGAGAATCTACACCACTTAAGGGCATAAGACTTCCGGGTGGACTGCCTCCTAGAGGCCAAGACCACGCCCTCCACTTCCCTAGGCAGTAGTAAGGGTACTAGAACTACCCTTTCAGCAGCCAGGCCATCAGATTGAGGGATTGGAGATTGGGTTGTAAAAGAGACCCCTGCTCCTGAGACAGGAGATCTGGTTGCATCCCCAGAGGAAGAGGAGTGTTCACTGCTAGTTGCAACAGAAGGGGGAACCACGGCTGTCGGGGCCATCTGGAGGTCACCAGAATTACCGAGGCCCTGTCCCGGAGCACTTTGAACAGTGTCTGGGGCACTAGAGGCATGGGAGGAAAGGCATATAGGAGACCTGTAGACCACGGAATGAGAAACGCATCCGCTGCTAATCTGAGAGGATGCGGTTGTCTGGAGCAGAACCTGGACAGTTGATGGTTCAGAGGACTGGCAAAGAGATCTATGGTTGGAAGACCCCATCTCAGGAAGAACTGTTGAACCACTAAAGGATTCAACTGCCATTCGTGTGGTTGCAGGATCCTGCTCAATCTGTCTGCCAGGTGATTCTCCTGACCTGGGAGATAGACCGCTTTGAGAAGAATTCCATGATTGACTGCCCAGGAGCACAGGTTCTGCGCTTCCTGACATAGAAGGCGGGACCCTGTGCCCCCTTGTTTGTTCACATAGAACATAGCAACTTGGTTGTCCATCTGAACTAGGACAGACTGGTAAGAGAGGAGATGAGAGAAAGTTCTCAGGGCCAAGCGGATAGCTCTCAGTTCTAAGAGATTGATCTGCTGTGCGGCCTCACAAGGAGACCACAGGCCTTGAGTACATGCTCCTTGGCAATGTGCACCCCAACCTTGAAGAGAAGCATCGGTTGTCAGCACTTGAGAGTGTGGAGGTGTCTGAAACAACACTCCTTGCACGAGATTCGGAAGATGAAGCCACCACTGTAGAGAAGACTCTAGTAGTGTGGACACCCTCACTCTGTCCGTGAGGCTTCCTGTGGCTTGGTGCCACTGAGTTCTGAGGCCCCACTGAGCTGGCCTCGTGTGTAGACGGGCATTTGGAGTTACATGGACCGTGGAAGCCATGTGGCCTAAGAGCCTCAGGAATTGTCTGGCGGAGAACAGAGAATTGCTGTGGAACTGCCTGGCTAGATCCATCAACCTGTGGGCCCTGTCCACGGGTAAAAAGGCCTTTGCCTGAAGGGTGTCCAGTCTTGCTCCAATGAACTCCATGTTCTGTGAGGGGTGCAAAGTGGACTTTGCGAAGTTTATAACAAACCCCAGGTGATGAAGCAGAGCGACAGAGAGAAGGGTGGCTTGATTGGCCTCCTGTGGGGATTGACCCCTGATGAGCCACTCATCCAGGTATGGAAAGACAAAGAGGCCTTGAACCCTGAGGTAGGCTGCCACCACCGCCAGGCACTTGATGAATACTCTGGGGGCAGAGGTTAGGCCAAAAGACAGTACTCTGTACTGATAGTGGTTTCCTCCCACTACAAATCTGAGATATTGTCTGTGGTCTGGATGAATGAGGATGTGAGTATAAGCATCCTTTAAATCTAAGGAGCATAGCCAATCTCCCTGCTAAAGGTAGGGCAGCAGGATTCCAAGGGTAAGCATCTTGAACTTTTCCCTCTCCAGGAACTTGTTCAGATTCCGCAAGTCTAGGATGGGCCTGAGGCCTCCTGTTCTTTTTGGTACCAGAAAGTACCTGGAATAAAAGCCTTGACCTCTCAGGTGGTGGGGCACCAGTTCCACTGCCTGTTCTTTACAAGACTTGCTAACTCCTGCAGGAGTAAGTCCCTGTGCAGAGGAAGTCTTGGAGGCTCCCCTGGAAAATAGGAGGGGGGTACCTGGTGGAAGTGGAGGAGATAGCCCTTCTGGACTATACTTAGTACCCAGGTATCCCTTGTTACGGCTGGCCACCTGTGGGCGTACAGGGCCAGCCGGCCTCCTGTGCTGATAGGGGCCAGCTGAGGAGGAAAGGCTATGCCACAGGAGTCAAAACCCCACTTCCCTGCTGTGCAGGAGCCGGAGCTGGTGGCTTGGGGGGTTTTCTGCCTATGGGGCCCATGTCCCTGCCGCTTGGCCTGCTGACCCTGTTGGGGAGCTACAGAGGCCTGAAAATGAGGGTATGTTTTATAGGCAGATGACTTTCTCAGGTAAAAGGTCTTTTTCCCCGAGCCCTTCTTTTTCTGAGAAGGGGCAGAGGTTTTCCTGGACAGCCTTGTCCGGGTAAGAGTCTCGGTCTCGAGTTCTGCAGCCTTTTCAGCCATGGGCTTGCCAAAGAGGTTCTCACGTCGGCAGGGAACACCGATCAACTTGTCCTGCACCCATGGCTCGAGGTCCAATGACTGTAGCCAGGCCTGATGGCGTGCACCGATGCCGGCCGCGGCTACTCGTGCCGAAGCCTCAAAGCCATCATAGGCTGCTCGAGAGATAAACTTCGAGCACTCTCAAATACCCGATGACAATGCGTTGAACCTCTGCAAAGGTTCCTCGGAGAGACCAGCAGAGAACCCAGCAATCTCCTTTGCCAGGTCTCGAAGGTACATGCCCATGTACAGCTGGTAGGTCTGGACACAGCAAGCAAGCATAGAGCCCTGGAAGCACTTCTTGCCGAGGGCATCCAGGTTCCAGGCCTCCTGGCTGGGAGGCACCGAGGAGTGCATCTTCTGACTCTTCAGACGATGCATGGCCGATTCCACAACCATGGAATGGTGCGGCAATTGTGCCTTTTGGAACCCGGGGCTCTTGCGGACTCGATAGAATCGACCCGCTTGCTCAAGACCAGCGTCTCCCACATATGGAAGAGCAACTGTTCCAGCATCGGAGGAACCGGTACAGTAAAGGCCTCCTTTGGAGGAGAGTCATACTGTAGGGCCTCGAGCTCCTCGGCTCCTCCTCGGGGAATGCCAAGACTTTGGCCATATCCCGCAGGAAGTCTGAGAACATAGAAACATAGAAATATGACGACAGAAAAAGACCACATGGCCTATCTAGTCTGTCCTTCCATAACAACTACAACAGTCCACTTTTTGCCTTTAGAGATCCTCTGTGTTGGTCCCATGCTTTCTTGAATTCAGTTACTGTCCTCATCTCTACCACCTCCACTGGGAGACTATTCCACGGATCCACTACTCTTTCCGTAAAGAAATATTTCCGCATATCACTCCTGAATCTATCTCCCTTCACCCTCATCCCATGTCCCCTCGTAGCAGAACTTGCTTTCAATTGAAAGAGGCTCTCTCCCTGAACATTTATGCCACGGAGGTATTTAAACATCTCAATCATATCACCTCTATCCCGCCTTTCCTCTAAGGGGTACATATTAAGATCCTTAAGTCTGTCCTCATATGCTTTATAATGAAGCCCATTAATCATTTTGGTAGCAACCCTCTGCACCGACTCCATCCTGTTCACATCCTTTTGAAGGTGCGGTCTCCAGAATTGCACACCATACTCCAAATGAGGTCGCACCAAAGACTTATACAGAGGCATTATCACCTCCTTTTTTCTGCTAGCCATTCCTCTCCGTATGCACCCAAGCATCCTTCTAGCTTTTGCTGTCGCCTTTTCCACCTGTTTAGCTACTTTAAGATCATCAGACACAACCACGCCTAGGTCCCGCTCTTCTTTAGTGGACAAAAGTACTTCACCTCCTATACTGTATTGCTCCCTTGGATTGCTGCAGCCCAAATGCATGACCTTACATTTTTTAACATTAAATCCCAGCTGCCAAATTCTAGACCATTCTTCAAGCTTAGCTAGATCCCTCCTCATGTTATCTACCCCTTCCTGGGTGTCTACTCTATTGCAGATTTTGGTATCATCCGCAAAGAGGCAAACCTTACCCGACAGCCCTTCCGCTATATCACTAACAAAGATGTTAAAAAGAATCGGACCAAGGACAGATCCCTGGGGCACACCACTGGTAACATCCTTCTCCTCAGAGTGAGCTCCATTTACTTGTACTCTTTGTCGCCTCCCACCCAACCAATTTCTAACCCAAGCAGTAACTTTAGGGTCCATCCCTAGGGTGCTCAGTTTGTTTATAAGTCGCCTGTGAGGAACAGTGTCAAAGGCTTTACGGAAATCTAAATACACCACATCTAGAGCTCTCCCTCGGTCCAACTCCCTGGTCACCCAGTCAAAAAAATCAATCAGATTTGTCTGACAAGACCTGCCTCTGGTGAATCCATGCTGCCTCGGATCCTGTAATCCGCTGGACTCCAGAAACCTCACTATTTTCTCTTTCAGCAGCGTTTCCAATAATTTACTCACCACCGAAGTTAAACTAACCGGCCTGTAGTTTTCAACCACATCCTTACTTCCGCTTTTGTGTAAAGGCACCACATGAGCCTCTCTCCAGTCCTTTGGCACCACTCCTGACTCCGAGGCATTGAAAAGGTCAGTCAGTGGAGTTGCTAGAACGTCCCCAAGTTCCCTCAGTATTCTAGGGTGTATCCCATCCGGTCCCATCGCTTTGTCTACTTTAAGTTGAGCTAGTTTCTCACGAACACAGTCTTCTGAAAATAGTTCAAGATGTCCCTCGCTTCTGTTCTTATTTGTGGGTGTTTTCTGAGGTCCTGCTCCTGGTTCTTCATCTGTGAACACAGAACAAAAATATTTGTTAAGCAATTCCGCTTTATCCTTATCAGCTTCTACATATTCCCCCCCTGCACCCTTGAGTCTGACAATACCACTTTTGCTCTTCCTCTTCTCACTAATATATCTGAAAAATGTCTTATCCCCCCTTTTTATTGCATTGGCTATTTCCTCCTCCTTTTGAATCTTTGCCTTCTTGACTACTTTGCTAGCTTCTCTAAGTTTTTCCAAATACAGATGCCTGTCTTCTGCTCTCTGTGATCTCTTGTATTTCATGAAGGCCTCCCTCTTTTTCTTCACTTTTTCAGCTACTTCCTTCGAAAACCATAGCGGCCTCCTGTTCCTTTTGCCTTTATTTACCATTTTAACAAAAAGGTTGGTTGCCCTTAAAATACCCCCTTTCAGTTTTGCCCACTGTTTTTCTACATCCCCCAGCTGTTCCCATCCCACTAACGACTCCCTGAGGTATTGGCCCATCTTCGCAAAGTTAGTCTTCCTAAAGTCTAAGATCCTCACCTTGGAATGGATTCTAACAGCCCTAGTCCTAATACTGAACCACACCATCTGGTGATCACTGGATGCAAAATGATCTCCCACTACAACATCAGAAACACTTTCACCGTTGGTAAGCACCAAGTCCAGTATGGCCCCTTCACGTGTGGGGTCTGTTACCAATTGCCTGAATAGTTCTCCCTGTAGAGAATCCAGGATCTCCTTACTTCTAGATGATACTGCAGCAGGAATGTGCCAATCAACATCTGGCATATTGAAATCTCCTATCAGTAGCACTTCCCCTTTCCTAGCAATGCTGCGTATGTCTTCAATTAACTCTCTGTCCACCTCTTCCTCTTGTGAGGGAGGTCTGTATATCACTCCAATGCAAATAGATTTCTCTTTCCCTCTTTCTAGTTTAACCCACAATGCCTCCTCTCTCCCTTTTAAGCTCTGTAATTCCAAAGCTTTAATAGTAGTTTTTACATATAGTGCCACTCCTCCTCCTCTTCTTCCTACCCTGTCCTTCCTGAATAAAGTATAGCCAGGTATAGTTACATCCCAGTCATTGTTTTCTGTGAACCATGTTTCTGTAACTGCCACTAAATCCAAGTCAGCCACTCCCACCAAAGCTTCAACCTCAGGGATCTTATTTCCCATGCTACGGGCATTAATACACACTGCTTTCCATATGTTACCCCTGTTACCCATTTCCATAAAGGTATTTAATGTATCACCTACCTGGGGGCTTTCACTTACCTTGGGGCTTTCTTCACCCATCCCCAAGGAATCTAGTTTAAAGCCCTCTTCAGTAGATTAGCCAGTCTACTACCAAAGATGCGTTGACCTCTCTTGGACAGATGGATGCCATCTCTGCTTTGCAACCCTTGGAAAAGCATCCCATGGTCTAGGAAACCAAAACGCTCTCGATGACACCATCCACGCAGCCATGCATTTGTCTCCAGGATGCGAGCCTCTCTGCCTTGGCCTTTACCCTCAACAGGGAGGATTGAAGAGAACACCACCTGTGCACCTAACTGCAGGGGACCTTCTCTGAGGCTTGGACTCCGGCGAGTCCGATGGGACACACAGAGTCCGAAAGGTGTCGGGTGACTCCTCATCCTCCGTTTCCCAGCCGGATCCCGCGGAGGAGGAATCAAACGGCTCCGGACGGGCAGGCACCGATGCTATCCACCCCGACGCCAAGGGTATCGGCGTCGACGACCTTGGTCACGAACGGGGGGCCGAGGATCGACTCGAGATCTCATGGGCTCAAGGATCTGCTCGGCCTCCGGGGTCGACTTGGACGTCGATGTCCCGGTGGTCGGGGCAGATGCACCGGCGAGACCGGCAATCAGTGCCCGCTGCTGTTCCATGAAGGCAGCCAAGCTGCACTCCAAGGCTGTCAACCTGAGGCCAAGCTCAGGAGACTCAGCAGCCCCCGACTCGGGCCCCGACGTCGGCTCCCCCAGAGGGGAGTCCATGAGGACTACAGTACTCATGTGACCCGGGGACTCCATCTCCACACGAGGCTGTTTGGCAGGCCTCTCCGACTCCGAAGACCTAGGACAGCGCTTGGGGCTATGCGACTGGGCCCTCGAGGAGCCAAGTGCGTCCACCGACGACGCCCTCGCGGGTTATTTCTTCCTGCAATGCTCCCGCGAGGGAGACCCCCTCTCGGAGGAGCCTCTGTGCTGCTCGGGGACGGAGTCCCGAGATGTCGAGGCCTCTGATGAAGTCCGGGCCTGTCCAGACACGGAGTCAGAGAAGATTCTTTCCTTTTGGTGCTGCCGACTCCTCAACGCCTTCGAGGACATTTTCCCACACGGCCCACAGATCATCGGGTCATGATCGGGTCCGAGGCACTGGAGGCAGCAGTCATGTGTGTCGGTAAGAGACATGTTTCTTACACCGATCACACTTCTTAAACCCGCTGGCAGCCATCGGGGGAAAAAGGGCCCCTGCGAGGTCAAAAGACAGGGCTGCCAGTGAAAAATAGAAAAATGGTGCGTACGCTAGTCACTAAGGACAAAAACCGAAAAAAGAAGTCCGGGCTCGATACCGATGTATCGGGCCCAGGCGGGAAAGGGAAACCGGCGTCGAACCGAAGAAACAGGTTCACGCAGAACAAAATCAACTTTTTCCTCTGGTGAAAATGAAACACGTCTGTCGGGCTCCGCGGAAAAAAGAAGACTGAGCAAGATGGCACCCTTGGGCGGGAAGGGGACCGCGCATGCGCGCTGCATTCCCAAAGGCTTTCTTTGAAAGCTGGGGAAATGCTCCGCACGGGGGCTCCGTCGGCGCCGACGTCACCCATATGTGAGGACTGACTTCCTGCTTGGTCCTGGAGAATATATCGTGTCAAAAAATCTGAGCTATACAAAATTCTGCATGCTTTGTCAAAACAACATAACAGTTTTTTGAATGGTACTTAATTTAAAAAGAAATAGTCTGAAAAAGTGCAAAATGTTGAATTACTGTGTGTAGAATTCCAGCAGGAGTAAGTTTTATTTAGTAGCCTACTAGGAGATGAAAGTTGAACCTATCAATGGTTTCAAATGTTATACCTGCTGGATGACACAGGTGAGGGCTTGTTGCAAACATGCTTGTCCAGAATGGGGCTGGAGGTGTGAGCTATAAACATATTCATTGTTACCTAATTTAATTTAGTAATAGCATTTGGTGATTAACAACCTCTTCTGAGGCATGTTACAGAACTGTATTTTCTAACTTTTTTTTCTGATTTAACTATTTGTATTATTTATTATTATTTTATGTATGGTTGATTATTAACCACTTAGAATATCAGATAGTGTGGGTTATAAACCTGTATGTCTGGCTATAAATTAAATGACATCTAGATCTGTCATTATCAAGTAAGATCACCATCTGAAAATCTTCATTTGTTTTGTCTTCCACAGCACTTAGACTGGACAAGAAAGGAGTGATAGAAAGGACTCCACTTTGTTTCCGAAATCTTCTGCATGTAGTTGGGATTGAAATGGCAATTGATGATATCATAAAAGCATTCTGCATGGATGAATAAACCTCTATACCTGTTCAATGCATTTTCTTATTTCAGTTAGAATCCACACATAAGCATATGCTATCATTTTATTGCATATAAACTTTCATTATTTTTCCATTTACACACCATACAATCTGTACATGTATTATGGCACATTATATATAATTTCTGATGACATGAAAATAAATAGTTATTTAAATACAAAATGCCAAACTAAATAGTTACAGGTGCACAGTGACCATCTTAAATGCATTACATCAATTTGGATTCATTATGTACCAGAGCAGATTTCATCCTTATGAAGAACGTTTACGGGTATTTTAAAGTGTTTCTCATGTACTTGTTCTGTCAACTTTAAATCCATAAACATGGATCTTTAGTTTCACATCTCCAGAGTAATTGTGAAATTATGTAGGATACAGACAAAACCATTTTACTTTATACCAATAATTCAAAGTATATCATTTTTTATATCAGAGTGAGATTAGTGACACTCCTAAATGGTTCCCAGTGCATTAAGCAAATGGTAAAATCTCTTTCCAAAATAACTATATTCTAAAGTGAGTTTTTCCTGCACACTTAAATAATCTCTTTGTGGGTCAGGAATTTAGTTGCTCTTTGACCCCACACTCTGCTCAAGCATCACTGTGGAGAATAATTAAAAATAAGTGGGATTTTTTTAAAACCTGTAATGTTTGTTAAATGTGTAACTACAGCTGAAATATATTAACAGAAGCATGCCACGCATCTTCCCTTCCACCCATACAGCTGCCTGATTAATGAGTCCTTTGCTTGCCAATCTTTTAAAAATCTCCTCGTTATACAATACTGTAACATATCAGAATATGTTAAGATGCACACATTGGCAAAACTCAAGCATGACCACTGATCAGATGTGTATAAGCAGCAACATCCAGTGAGGTATGATCACTAGAAATGTAGGAGTCAATATGATCCTCTAACCTCACTGAAACTTCAAATAGAACAGCTGAAGAAACCAAAGGAGGATTTAGATTAACTTACCTATTAAAAGAGAGTCAGGTGTATTTACAGGAAATTTCATATGTGCAGCAACATGCTGCACCACATGAATTTTAATGCCATCTGGCCCTACACTCTAATCTTCAACAAACGCTTACGTTGTGCTTTTGCTAAGAAACTGGCACAAAGCAAGATGGATGTATCTTGCCTTCCTATGGGGTTAGCTGCTCAATCAGTCATGAAGGACTGCAATGCAGTTAACAGAATACTGACTATCAAATCAGAAAATGGCTAATTATACTGTATACCCATAGAAATATTTACAGTTCACCAGTAAAGCCTGATGTGAGTTACAATACAAAATAACAATTGTCTTTCTAATGTCTCCCCTGTACACTTAAGCACAGTGAAATAAAAAACTGGCAGCTTGTAAAGTACAATTTGCTTTAGTGGTAAAGCATACAGTACTTAGTCAATGCAAACCAAAGTCAAATCACAGGAGGCACTGTGCCCAAGAAAGCCTATCCATCTGTGCAATGGCGTAAGTCATAGATCAGAGTATTAGATGCCCTAGACAATTATTCAGTCTTGCATCCCCCCCCTCACACACATTCAGCCCCCACCTAGATTTTCATAATTAAACTCTATCATAATCTCAACACCATCCCTCTTAAAACAATTCTATAGAAAGACATCATACTTTTAAATACTAAACTTAGTTTCATAAATATATACATAAGGAAAGAAATGTCCAAAAGTCACTTACAAAGTAAATGGACTATTTGCAAATTGCCTATTCTTCCTGCAGAAAAAAAGCAAGCACTAATGAGTGAGTCTCTCTTAAGTGTTCATACTCATTGTTTTCTTTTGAATGTAGCCATTCTTTCCTTCCCTAGGTGGCCACCTAGTTTGCCTAGTGGTTGGGCAGGCCCTGCTGAGGGGCCACTCACTCACCATGTCTTTACTTAAGGTCGTAGAGGGGAAAAAGATAGTGTGTTACAAGTTAGCACCATAACAGTACCTAGTTACAAGCTCCACCATTTTAATAGGATTAGTTTGAGCTAATGCACTTTAACAGCATTGAACAACTAATACAAACTTTCTTTTAAATAAAGGCTTGTATACAATAGGTAACGTCCTTCCCATTTCACAGCATTACACATAAGCTTCCCCTTTCTCCTCGGTGATAAGCAGAAACAGGAAGCGGGCACAAAAAACATTGGCATTTAGCTGCTACGTGCCAGCCTTTTGAAAATAGGTACTTACAGCCCAGTGTTAAAAGTATTACACAGCAGCACCTAGATGCAGTGTAGGACACTAGTTTATGCCTCCTACCCATTAGATTAGACGTAGAATTAACATGTTCAGTCCTTGCAAGAAGTGATGGTTTTAAAGGAAACAGCCTGGGCTCCTTGTACTACCTAGGCATGCAGTTAGGAGATAAAGAGGAAAAAGGGGTAGAACAATAACTAGTGGACAGGCATTAAACTGTAGTTAAGATCCTGCCATAGCTGAAGACCAGCTGTAAAAATCAAAGGTATTTACTCAAAAAAGTGCCAGTGAATACACAGATTAGCTAGACTTACCGAAAAAACATCTGACAGTTGTTAAGTACATTTTCATATCTCTTTCAAGTTCTAGTTGACCCACACTATGTAAATACACAGTACTTTTCCTTGAAAATCATTTCAAGTCAGTGGCATAAATTTCACCAAAGCAGTTATCAGAATGGCGAGACAGGGAGTGTCTTATGATAACAGTGATCTTGCAGTTATCATAAGACTTTGTCCCAGCAGCAGGAGCTACTTCTCCAGCTGCCAGGAAACAGTACTATTCTGTGGCGTGAGGTGGCACCGAAAACCTATTTTAAACTAAGTGCCTTTTGGGCACCTTTCAGGGTGGGGGGGAATCCTCAGCAAAATTTTGCTTGAGCTGCTCATTTGAACTTAATCCACTGTTTCATGTCAAACAGTGTCAAGTGCAGAACAGCTGTTGATTTTTTAAATACCACCAATATTGTCTAAGTTGCTGCCCTACATTTTTAAATATAAACTAGGCATGCGGCAAGTATTTTTAGTTGTTTCTGTTTTCCCTCCCAAACCAATTGAATGCATGGTAAAGCTTTTATAAATACATTTGTGCACAAGCCCTTCAGTGCTAAATAAAGCCTTCTAGCCTAATTTTTTCCTTCCACAGACAGTGGGCCTAATTTTGAACTGGCACAGCACTCATAATACTTTAATTGCCAGCACTGAATATACAGGTGGTGATGGACTTATATGTTTAATTTAGGCCTATTATTTGGCAAGATAAAGAAAAAACCAGTGCAAAAAAACCTATATTTGAAGGCCCCAATAATCATAACACAGTGGAGAAGTGACCTCAGTAAAAGATTTCACCAAGCCGACGCAACAACCCTTTATGTCAGCATAGCTAGGTCAAGAAGAGCAGATGCTACGCGACCATCACAGCATAGGTCAAAACCCCTCACTGTTTTATAACACACGCAAAATACAAAATCTGTGTTTGCCACAATATAAATAAATATTCAATGTGTGGTCATGTCATAGAGGGTGGTAATCATGTAGAGAAATTATATATTGTCCCTCAAAATCAAAAACTTAGGCTATGATATACCTTAATTTAGTAACATAAAACTGAAGCATACAATAGAAGGGAAAACAGGTCTCAGACTTTATCAGACACACTCCTGCAAACTATGTCAAGGGATGTGTGTCATGTTTGCATCAACGACCCTTATGTTTTCACTTCTGTGATTGGATTGTGCCAGATTATATGATATCAGACAAAAAATATTTGGAATAAATCTTTTTGCTTATCATTTGATGTTCCCCGACGCCGCCCACCGGCTGCCGTTCCGCGTTTCACAGAAAGCAAGTTGTTTCTTCAGGGGGAGAAAATTACAAATGTCCAATAAACATCAGCAAATCCGTCTTAAAGCTGTTTTGAAATTTGTTCAAAGCTGTCTTGTTCAAATTTGTTCAAAGCTGTTTTGAAATTTCTCAGAATGCTGGCGCTGTCAATTCAAAAAAGTTACTTTAAGAAAATGCTGCTTCTTGATCTGCACGTTGGATGTATTCTCCTTAGTTCTTTCTTGACTATTGGCATGATACATTTTCTTAAAGTAACTTTTTTGAATTGACAGCGCCAGCATTCTGAGAAATTTCAAAACAGCTTTGAACAAATTTGAACAAGACAGCTTTGAACAAATTTCAAAACAGCTTTAAGACGGATTTGCTGATGTTTATTGGACATTTGTAATTTTCTCCCCCTGAAGAAACAACTTGCTTTCTGTGAAACGCGGAACGGCAGCCGGTGGGCGGCATCGGGGAACATCAAATGATAAGCAAAAAGATTTATTCCAAATATTTTTTGTCTGATATCATATAATCTGGCACAATCCAATCACAGAAGTGAAAACATAAGGGTCGTTGATGCAAACATAACACACATCCCTTGACATAGTTTGCAGGAGTGTGTCTGATAAAGTCTGAGACCTGTTTTCCCTTCTATTGTATGCTTCAGTTTTATGTTACTAAATTAAGGTATATCATAGCCTAAGTTTTTGATTTTGAGGGACGATATATAATTTCTCTACAATATAAATAAATATAGCACACAACAAATACAATAGAACTATCAGCCCCACTTAGCTGAGACGTGGCCGTACTAAGGCACAACACCACCTGTCCTACGACACCAGGCATTTCGCCACTAGGCTGCACTGTTTTTTTCTTTATCTGCAGTTCACTGTACCGAGTTTAGAGATGTCTTCTACTATTTGGCAATCTAAACTAAACTTAAGTTATTCAGATAGCAGCTGAATATCATCACTCCAAGCTTAGCCTTATATCATATGGATAGTAAGACTATTCAGGCAGATTTGCAGCCTGATACTATCCGTATAACATTTGAAAATATACACATAGGGGGCTATTTGTGCCAGCTGTATGCCCTAACGTCCCTGCCAGTTGTGCAGGAAACTTAGTCAGGGGCTGGGAAGAGGCAGTCGCTGGCCCTGAACGTACAGGGCCGATTCTAATGTCGGCCCTGTACGGCCGGGGAAGTTATTTCACTCCCGGGGTGGAATAACTTCCTTGGATGTTTCTTTTTGGCAGATTCGGAGTGCAGAAAGGGGGAGGGGAGTTAATACCCCACAACCCGACTCTGGCCTTAAGAAGCTGGATCAGGGGGCGGGCTGCAGGGGATTAATTTTTTTTAGCAGCAGCTGGCATCGCAGCTTTTAAATGGAGCCGCGGAGCCATGGCAACAGGACGCCATGACTGAGTTAGCCGGGCTATGGCTGTACGTGCAGCCCGGGACTGAATCACAGTCCCAGCCTGCATGTACAGGCCTGTTCGCAATTCTGATCCCGCAGGATCAGAATCGCAATCTCCTTTGTACATCTGGCTCAGTCCGGACATACAAAGGACATGGATGTCGGGATCAGAATAGTGAAGTTATACATTCCTAGCTGCCAGTGAACATGTAACTGCTTGAATATCTGCCCAAATAGCAAAAAGCTTCAATGAACAGGAAGGTCCTTAGTCACTTCCTGCACCTTGTGGCTCTACTATGCGAAGAGCACGCAGCAGTGGGGGGAAGGTGAATGACAGTTCTGATTTGGGCATGCAGACAGACACAAATTGCCTGCTTGAACCTTCGACAATAGGTACTACGCCTTTGGAAAACACACCTAAAAATAATGTATGAAAAACAGTTTGCACAGTATTTGAAAAGAAGATTACCTTGGACAATTATACACACAATGTTTTGTGTATATAACCTTTTAATAGCCCTACTAGCAATACTAATTTAAAGTATTTGTTTCAGAGACCATCACAATGCTGATGATATCTAAATAGCCTACACTGACCCAGCTCAGCCTAATCTTTTTATGTTAAAATGCCTGTCTAGATGCTGTGATGTGGTGGTTTTCTTGACATAAAACTTACTGTAACTTAACCCTATTAGATCTGAAGCTACTTGGCCCTCAAGCAAATAGCCTCTTCTCTCTCTCGCCACCTATTTTAGATCTTGCCATAACATTGCATGACTGTGTATTCATCCAGACTCATTACTTGCATTTCATCCTCTGATTCCATCAGTTGTGAAAACTACTTTTTTTTAGGTTACATCAGATTTTTTTTTAAACCAAAGAATTAAAATCATTACTTCATATCTTTCTTCTCAAGTAAATAAGTTATTGTAATGCCCTGAAAATTCCATCTTTTAACAGACTGCAACTTATTCAGAATACAATCAAGCTTATCACAGCTGTAGATATGATCATGCTACTCTCCTGTAAGCTGATCACCACTGGCTTCCAGTACCCTATAGAATTAAATTTAAGATCCTCAGATTAGTTCATTAGGTCCACCAAATATCTAGCTAACCTGCTGACAATGTTCCCATATTCACTGCATTCTCAGGAAAGCTATTTGTTAATAGTTCCCCCCCCCCCCTCTAAAATTAACTTGGAAATTTCTTCCTTTGCTTATTTGGCTCATGCCTTGTGGAATTTCCTTCTGCTTGAGGTGAGAACTGATATACTGTCATTAAAATTAAAGCCTGGTTTGGAAACACACATTTTCATCTAGACAGTTATAATGTTGGGAGTACTAAGAACAGATAGCACTTGTTGGGCTCAGTAGCTGTGGTCTTTTTCCCCCACCATCCTTCATATCCTCTCCTTTATCCCTTAGGGGCTTGTTTACAAAGCCGCGGTAGTGGTTCGCGATCGCAGCCGCGGCCCCATTGAAATCAATGGGGCCGCGGCTCCGATTACGATCGCAAACCGCTACCGCGGCTTTGTAAACAAGCCCCTTAGTATGCCAAGAGAAAAACTGAAGAAGGCATAGCCAAAACACAGCCATGTCAGGATTGACTGCCCACCCCCCCCCTTTGGGGCTTACCTATTGTAGCCCTGGTAAAGAATCTACAATAAAGAATATTTTAGCAACCATGCACAGAATGAAACTTTGGCAATGAAGCAGGTCGCCATCAGATCCATTTCAGAGTGAACCTAGCGGCGCAGAATTAACTGCAGTGCCTCCAGACTCACCTCCCACTCTCCAGGATCCAAAGAGTGCCAGCAATGTGCTGAGCCGACAAGGTCTGGAGGTTCTTCTCCACCCAGGCAAACAGGAGAGCCATCTTCAGAACTAGCTTGTCAATTGACAGAAGTCACCACCATGATGATATCTGAAAACACTCAAACCGCCTGACCCTCAACCAGGGGTCAGAAAGGCAGAAGAGCCAACCTGATGGTCCTTGCTTCGAGAAGGTTGATGGACTGCACCACTTCCCTAGGGATCCAGCAGCCCTAGACCATATGGTCTTGGCAATGGGCTCCCCAGCCTGAGAGACCATCATCAGGAGGATCCAGAAGAAATCAACCAGCGGCATGCCCTTCCTCAGATGACCAGGCTGCTACCACCACTGCAGGCCGGAACCAACCATCAACAGGAGCCGGGGGCTCATGCCTGAACTCTTGAAAACTCTGGGACCACCGAATCAGCAGGGACCGCTGGAGTGGTTGCATGTGAACACGCGCCCATGACGCCTTCTCTATGGTCACCGCCATCACACAGAACAGCACCAGGCAATCCAACAATCTTTTGATGTTCTTCCCTGGCAGGAAAACCCTGTCCACTCGAGTGTTGAAACATGCTCCCATAAACTCCAGGGTCTAGGAGGGCAACAGCTGGTTCTTTCCCCAGATTGATCACCCAGCAAAGGCTCTCCAAAAAAGGATGCCACCCGAGACACCTCTGAAAGGGAACAGGCCCGGATGAGCCAGTCATCCAGAGATGGACACAGATCCTGTGGTACCACAGCCACTTCTACCACGACCTTGGAGAACATCCTCATGGCGGTGGGCAGCCCGAGAGGGAGGGCAGCAAACTAAAATCGAGAACCAAGCCTGGCAAAACACAGATACTGCTGCTGATCCGACTGGATCAGTATATGAAAATATGCCTTGGCCAGATCCAGAGAAGTCAAGGACTTCCTTCAGCGCACTGCTTGAATCATGGAGTGCAAGGTTTGCATCTGGCAGCGCAGGATGTGCAAGTGCCCGTTGACCCCCTTGAGGTCCAGATGGATTAGAAGGGACCATCCTTTTTGGGCACTATGAAATAGATAGACCATCAGCCCTTTTCCCATTCATCTGGCGGGACAAGCATTATTGCCTTTAGGCGCAGCAACTAGTCCAAAGCACAGAGGCACTTTAATCGCAGATCCACAAGGGGAGATGACAAGGCATCCAGAATCAGTTCTTTGCACTCCAGGACATAGCTGAACTGAATGGTGCCTAGTACCCAGTAATCCTTGGTAACCCAGGCCCATTCCTGAAAGAAAAGGTGAAGCCTGCCTCCAGCTGGAGAAACCAGGGAATGGACCCCCAAACCTTTATTGCACAGCCTAGGAGGGTCCTCCTCTGGAAGGGACAGAGTCCCTGGGCCCAAGCACTCAATGAAAGGACTGAGAATGAGACTGAAGCCCTGAAGCAGAGGGGAAGAAAGGTTTTCCAGATCGGTAATGAAGACTGTCCCAGGACCCCTGGGAATCTGGCCAGCACGCCCTTGGTGATTGGGCAGAGGCTGGCAAGAAAGGGGCACCAGCCTGCTTCACCCTTGGACTTGTCTTCTGGAAGGCTGTAAGATTTTGTCTCGCTCAGATCTTTCAGAAGCTTCTGCTTAAAAGTCAGCTGAACCAACTGGGCTTTAGAAGATGAGTCCGCTGTCCAGTACCAGAGCCAAAACAAACGCTGTGACACTGTCCTCAGGGCACCATTCCTGGCCGTCAAACATACCAGGTCAATCATAGCATCAGAAAAGAAGGCCACAGCAGACTCTAAAAGACAGGTAGTATCATCTAGTGGAAGAGACTGAATCCACTGGAGCAGGGCTCAAGATGTCAAGCTGGTACATACCATCAACTGCAGAACAGCTGCTGCCATGACAAACTGGCTCCACAACAACAAATTCACCTTGCGGTCCAGAAAATCCTGAGGCTAATTCACCTACCATAGGAATGGTGATCATCTGGTAACCGCCATTACCTTGGGAATGCCAAACAACTCAATGCACGCCTTAGAGCATAGACCTTCTTACACATTCTTAGCTCCTTAGGTAGGGAGTCCGAAGAGTAGATTTCCACACCCCTTGAAAGAGTGGGTGTACCTTCGGCTCTTGCTCTATACCAGAAGCATCCATCAAGATTAAAAGCAGATGAGACCCTGGCCATCAATGCTGCCAGCTTCTCCTTCTGGAATAAGCTTTGGGTAGGCTGCAAAGACACCAGTGCCAGTAGGGAGTCTGCCTCTGGACATACAGTTGCCCTATGGAGCCCCAATCATTCTTAGTCTGGGCCTGATGGGGCAGGGCTCCCTGAAGGGCTGACATTCCAATGCTGTTTCCTCAGCACGTGTTGAAAATTTATATATAGGGAGAAAAGCTGGAGGCAGCGGACGCAGCCTGTTGTGAGCCTTATCAGCGTCTTGCTTTTTTTTTTTTTTTTTTAATGAAAGGGCTTCACAGCTGGGAGCCACAGCATCGGCATTCTGAACTCAAAATCCCCAAATATAGCCCTTGGGACCAAACTAAAGTGAAGATTAGAAAACAAAAGTAAATGCAGCAGAAAAAAAACCACTGAAAATAAATACGGTTTACACAAACATCAAATCTGAGGAAATCCAGAGAGGGGGAGAGCAGTGGCGACTCAGACTGTGGTAGGAAAAAGAACTAGCTTAGGCGAAAATGACAGTGAGCAGCTACAGCGCATGCTTGGAGAAATCCAAAGGACTTCTCTAAGCTGAGGGGGAGCCCAGCACCATGGAGTGTGCCTGCTTCTCTGCGGTGACCTGAGGCAACATTCAAGCTGCTGAACTGTACAGAGTCAGCTGAATTCTGTGGTGAAGATGGCTCTTTTTTTTTTTTTAATTATTTGCAGCTACTGTTCTGCCTCATAATGCTTTCAGAACCAAAAGAGGAGCTGTTTCCAGGGCCTCAGAACATTTGACCACAGTCACAGTAACCATCTTGTCAATAAAGCTTCAGGCAGATGAAAACTTTTGTGAGCATCATATTTGACAGTTTCCTATCTCAAGTCAGACAGGCCGCAAAACCTGTTTTGGGTTGTCTTATGGCTGCATACTGAAGCTGAAGAAATTGTAGGAATTAAAGTAAATGTCAATTCCTTTAAAAAAAAAAGCAGGGATGAAGAAAAATGACAAAATAGCATCACTGGAACATAAAAAAGATTCTTCAATAAAATTTCTTAGAAAGCTTTGTTTGCATACTATTTGACTGTGTATGCTTAGAACTTTACACTAGCTCTGAGCTGAGGAAGAGCGGAATCCATTCTAATGCCCTCTGATGCACCTCATCCACTTGTATGCTGGTTTCAATCTTGCTACTCAGAGAATAAAATAAAACTACATCTCAAAACTTTCTTTAATCAAAGTAACATGTTGCTGAAACTCCCAGGCAAAATGGTACAGTTTTTCCAGATTAAGCCAATATGGAAGAAATTTAATGTGACTATAGAAAAATGTTATGTTCAATACTGCTCCATACATACCTCACCCTTTCATTCTATGTAGTTATTACTTGTTTTAACAGCAGCTTCTGTCATGCTATGAATTACACTTCCTACTTTAGATATGGATTTGCACCCATTTATGCCCCTCACTTATTTTCAGCACCTTCAAAATTTACTGGGATTTTTGAAGCTTTCTTTATATTCCTCATACTCAAACTTAAACATAAAAAGCAATCTATGGAACATTTGAGCATTAGCTACCATGAACATGAAGACAAGTCCAAGTCTGATTATTGGTAGCTTCCACATGTTATTTTCAGTAGCTTTGCTTTGGGTAAGTGGATCAATGGCCATTCAAGGACTGTGACATTTCTTTCAACTTTGTAATGTTAAAGGCAAAAGTTCAGGCTAAACAAATTAGAGCAACAGGATACTACTATATGTTGTCTAGCTTTCTCATTAACATCAAATTGTTCACAATATTTCCACTATATTTAAAGATTTTTTGCTGATGGACAACAGAAAAATGAAAAAATGCACACTATTATACTTTCTCCTAAGCAGTTTTTATGTTTTGCTTTTTAAATCAGTCTTTACTATTTTGCAAGGGAAACCTCGATATTAATAAGCAAATTACTTCAGAGTTTATGATGCTATAAAGCACCATTTATGGATTCATCACTTAGCCTCTGTTCTTCTCTAAACCCCTGATAGGTCAGTCAGTATACAGTAATCCTAATAATGTAATCAACCTTTCAAAAGGGCAAAAAAAAGGCAGTTTTCCTGTGACTTGATTAAAGATTCCAACTTGGAATAATTCATCAGCACTGGCATATATGACTTTGAATGAGAACAGTAATGTGTCTTCAAAATGTGCATGGTCAGATTAAAGACCGATAACAAAAAATCCCCCACAAAATATAATGCTTAACTAATTTCACTGGTTTTGGTAAATTCCTACTTACATTTGTTCAAATTTTTACATAAAGCTTTCAAGTTTTGCATCATGCTTAATTCTCTGCCAGTGGTACTGCCCATCGTAAATCATTTAAAAAAATGTTTTGTGCTAAACAAGTGTTTTGTTTTGTTTTCAAGTTACCTATTTGAATTTCAGTGGAAGGGGCTTTATAAGCTATACATTATCCCCTCTGATCAAAAAAAAGAAATACAACCATGTAACAGAGGCAACAGAATACAAAAAGCCCCATTAAATTTTTCAGTTATACATAGAAATATAATTATGTTTGCAAAGGGAGGGCAGTAATCCCCATATTGCATTTTAGTGGCCCAAAATTTCCACTGTCAAAGAATTAATCTAAATAATTCAAAGCATTTCATTCCGCGTCACAGCATTTGTGACCTTCAGTGCATTAAGTTAACCTGTAATCTTGATGCCAAATTCTATGGCATAACTCAGTTCTCTAATAAGAATCAGCACCTTCCTTTGACTTCCAACAACAGAAACTATTCATCAAGCATTATTTTAGTCTTGTGTCTTTTGAAAGACACAATGCCACTTCAAACTTTAAAATAAAAATGCACTGTACACATCTGAAAAAATTACTACTTAAATGGCATTAACCCATTTCATATTCTAGAGTACTGAAGTTCAAGAATAAAATAACCTTATACATTATGAAATACTAATGTGCGGTCTTCATTTTCCTTGTAGAGATCTGGCAGATGGTCATCTTTGGCCTGTATACTTTTCAAATAATGGTTTACTATCTTGTTGTCCCGTTCATACTGGTGTGGAATGTTTTCATATGGTTTAAGGTCAAGGTCCAAGAGGGAAACTGAAAACATAAATCTAGATTTGGATGTTGGAACCACACTTCTTTGTTCAGGGCTGAAATACAAAATCATAGAGATGTCACTTATGACTAAAAACTTGACCAAAATGCTGGTGAATTTCTATAGAAAAATCATCAAAATTCCAACATAAGATCTTAAGAAGCCCTGTTATGCACCTAATTTAATAGCCTTGGAGCAGAGCTTCCTCAATTTATTTTAGGGACCCCCCACAGCCAGTTGAGATTTTAGGATACCCACAACGAATAGGTATGAGAAATGTATATATACAGTATACTAAGCTTCTACTGCATGCAGATTCTCATGCCTATTCATTATGGATATCCTGAAACCACAATTACACTTGGTGTGGTGTCCCTAGGAGAACTTTGGGAATCCCTGCCTTAGAAAATTAAAGCAGAAATGCCTCCTATTATTTCCGTTCTGCAGAGGTGAGGAGGAAAAAACACACACACACACACCTCTCTCAGAATCTTTTTTTAGACCATTAAGCTTATAACAGAGCTCCAGATTACTTATCAACGAACATGCAAGAAAACAATCATCGAACAAGCAAAAGCAAACCCAACTTCCAACTTGGCACCCACTCCAGCAAGCGTCTTTGGGAGGGGGGCAGAAAATGCTATAGACTATTATCTGGGCTTACGGAAATAACCAGGTAAGTGAACATGCAGAATTAGTCTCTATTAATTATAGATCACACCCAGCTAACATGATCTACATCTCTTAAGTTTAGGCAATTAACAACCGAAGATGCACACAAACTAAACACCAACAATTTTTTAGCCCTTGTTTTGCAAAATCTTGATTTGGTTTTAAATGAAACAAGTAATAGCCTGTGTTTTTTTTCTCACTCTGCACACATTAATCATCTTTTGGGCCACAAGAAAGGAATCAACAGCATCATGTTAATTCCCTTTGTGCCCCTAAGGATGAGCTCAACAAAACTACGTTTACTCTATCCTCCAACAACCCAAGCATTCAATGAAGCTACAGGATAAACTATTTAAGACTAATAAGAGAAAATATTTTTTCACTCAACGTGTAATCAAACTCTGGAATTTGTTACCGGAGGATGTAGTAAAGGCTGTTAGTGTAGCTGGGTTTAAAAAAGGTTTGGACAAGTTCCTGGAGGAAAGGTCCATAAACCATTATTAAAAAAGGGACCCAGGATATCAATGCTTGACCCAATACAAGCATTGTGGAACCTGTGTCTTTTGGGGAAACTGCTAGCTCCGTATGACCTAGATTGGCCACTGTTGGAACAGGATACTGGGCTTGATGGACCTTGGTCTGACCCAGTATGGCATATCTTATGTTCACTAAGATGGACTCTTACTGAATTAATCTTAAGACCAGAGGATGATAAATGGAGGAGATACTCCAGTAACGCCTCCACTGGCACTGAAAATGGATTAAGTTCCTTTTTTGAATACCAAATAGAGAACCGTTTCCATTTAAAGGCGTAGACTCGCCTTGTGGAAGGTTTTCTTGAAGCCAAAAGGATATCCTTTACCTGTCGAGAAAGGTTGATATCTTGGAATTCTAGGATCTCAGGAGCCATGCCCTGAGGTGTAGAGATTGATGATTGAGGGGAATGGGTGGGAAGGCATAGAGGAAGTCCTGACCCCAGTGGAGGTGGAAGGCATCCCTTGCCTGACAGTTCTGAGCCAGTATTCTGGAACAGAACCAGGGAATTTTGGCATTCTGAGGACTTGCAAAGAGGTCTATATCTGGGGTTTCCCAGATCTGAAAAATTTGAGCAATTTGCTCTGGATGAAGAGACCATACGTGTGGCAGCAGTACTCGACTGAGTTTGTCTGCCAAGAGATTTTGCGTGCCTGGAAGATATACCTACAGAAGGTGGATTTGAAGATTTCTGGCAAAGGCCCAAAGGCGTAGAGCTTTGTTGCACAAGGCTTGAGATCCCATCCCACCCTGTTTGTTCACATAGAAAGCATAGTTACTCACCTGTAACAGGTGATCTCCGGGAACAGCAGGAATAAAGTCTTCACATATGGGTATCGTCGGTACCGATAGAGCCTGCGCGGGAACGTTCCCCAGCGTCCAATTAGGAAGCTTTTGGGAGCATCCCACAGCGCCTGCGTGCTGCCTTCCCACCTTTCCCAACTACCTCTCTCCAGTTGAGTTTAAAGCTGAGACAAAGAGAGAGAGAGAGGGAAAGAGAAAGAGATAGATAGAGAGATACAAATCCTAGGGGAGGTGGGTGGGTTGTGAAGACTAAATTCCTGCTGTTCCTGGAGATCACCTGTTACAGGTGAGTAACTATGCTATCTCCAGGAACAAGCAGGAATGTAGTCTTCACATATGGGGACTCCCTAGCTTTAGATGCCAGGGAGAGACCCCAGAAGTTGCGTGTCCCTGAGACAGGGCTCCACTTCCGCCCATGGATCTCTGGCATCCAACCTGGGATGGCGGGTAGGAGTTGATTAGGTATGGAACAGGTGTTGGAGAACAGCCTGACCAAACAAGGTATCCTGGCAGGAGTCCTTGTCCAAGCAGTAATGGGCTGTGAAAGTATGAACCGAGGCCCAAGTGGCTGCTCGACAGATGTCGTCGATAGACACAGAGTGCAGATGAGCCATTGAAGCTGCCATGGCTCTCACATTGTGAGCAGTGACATAGCCTTCCAGAGGAAGGTTCTAACTCTGATAGGCAAAGGAAATACACTGCAATCCTGTTGGACAGTGTTCTTTTGGAGACTGGAAGTCCCAAATAAGAAGGATCAAAAGCAACAAAGAGTTGAGAGGACTTTCTATGTTGCTGTGTTCTTTGCAAGTAAAAGGCTAAAGCTCTTTTACAGTCCAAAGTATGAAGATTCCTTTCTGCATTTGATGCATGAGGTCTTGGAAAGAACACAGGCAGGTAGACCGCTTGGTTAAGATGAAAAGGCGAGACCACCTTTGGCATAAAGTGTGGATGAGTCCTAAGGACTACCTTGTCATGATGAAACCTTGTATATGGTGGATCAGCCACCAGTGCTTGCAACTCGCTGATGTGATTACAATGAGAAAGATAACTTTCCAAGAAAGGAATTTCAATGAGGTAGTAGCTAAGGGTTCGAAAGGTGGCTTCATGAGCTGACCAAGAACCAGGTTTAAGTCCCATGCCACCAGTGGTGGCCTAATGGGAGGCTTAATTAGAAGAAGGCCTCTCAATCTTGCTATAACAGGATGGGAGGAAATAGGTTGTCCATTTAGAGGCTTGAAAGAAGCTGCAATAGCACTCAAATGGACTCTTACTGAGTTAGTTTTAAGTCCTGCATTGGATAAATGGAGGAGATACTCAAGTAATGATTCCAGAGGTATCGCAAGGGGGTTAAGACCCTTTTGCGAACACCATATGGTAAATCTCTTCCACTTAAAAGCATAAGAGCGTCTAGTGGAAGTCTTCCTGGAAGCATAAAGGATATCCTTTACTTGCTGAGGGAGGCTAAGACCATGAAGATCTAGGCCTTCAGCAACCAAGCTCTGAGATGCAGAGACTGGGGATTGGGATGCCATAATATTCCATTCTCCTGAGACAGGAGATTTGGAGCAGACCCTAACTCCAGGGAGGGGGCTTGAGAGAGATGTAGAAGCAGAGGGTACGACACTTGCCATGGTCAATGTGGAGCTATGAGAATCATACGCCCTCTGTCTCTGAAGCTTGAACAGGGTTTTGGGAATTAGGGGAATGGGTGGAAAGGCATAAAGGAAGTCCTGACCCCAGTGAAGGAGGAAGGCATCCTTGGCCTGAGAACCCTGAGCTGGAATTCTGGAACAGAACCGGGGAAGTTTGGCATTCAACGGACTTGCAAAGAGGTCTATGACCGGGGTTCCCCAAATTTGAAAACTCTTGGCCACCTGGTCTGCATGTAGAGACCATTCGTGTGGAAGCAGAACTCGACTGAGTCTGTCCGCCCAAGAGTTTTGTATGCCTGGAAGATAAACTGCCAGGAGGTGAATCTGATGCTTTCTGGCGAGAGCCCATAGTCGCAGCGCTTCGTTGCAAAGCGACAGAGAGCCTGTTCCCCCCTGCTTGTTGACGTAAAACATTGCTACTTGATTGTCCGTGTGGATGAGGACTGTCTTGTTGCTGAGCAGGGTGTGGAACACTTGAAGAGCAAGGAAGATTGCTCTGAGTTCCAGGAGATTGATATGTTGATGAGTCTCCTGTGGAGGTCAAGTGCCCTGGATGGAGAGGTCTTGCAGATGAGCTCCCCAACCCACTGGTGAAGCATCTGTTGCGAGAGTTGCCTGGGGTAAAGGCTGTTGAAATGGGGACCCCAGCAACAGGTTCTGAGTGGACTGCCACCATTGGAGAGACAAAATGAGAAGATTTGTGTTTGTTATTTTGTCTGACAGGCACCCTGATGCCTGGGTCCATTGAGTGGATAGGGTCCACTGGGCCACTCTCATATGGAGGCGAGCATAAGGGGACGACATGCACTGTAGATGCCATGTGGCCTAGTAGTTGTAACATTTCTCAGGCAGTGAGCTGAGGTTTTAGCACTGCTTGAGAAGCTAACTGCACCATGCGGAGGCAACGGGCCTGGGGAAGATAGGCCCTTGCTTTTCTGGTATCCAACAAAGCTCCTATGAACTCTAGAGACTGAGTGGGAGTTAGACTGGATTTTGGGATGTTTATGACCAGACCCAAATACTGAAGAATACGCATTGTGCAAGATAGGGAAGTCCTGGCCTCTGACTCTGATGGGGCTCGAATGAGCCAGTCGTCTAAGCAGGGGAAGACGAATTTTCCTAGAGTACAGAGAAATGCTGCTACCACAACCATGCATTTCGTGAACACTCTTGGTGCTGAGGCCAGGCCAAAAGAAAGCACTCTGTATTGGTAGTGCTTTCCTTG
Organism: Ichthyophis bannanicus; assembly: GCA_033557465.1. Classification (NCBI taxonomy): domain Eukaryota; kingdom Metazoa; phylum Chordata; class Amphibia; order Gymnophiona; family Ichthyophiidae; genus Ichthyophis; species Ichthyophis bannanicus. The sequence goes on along the minus strand of CM066046.1, from coordinate 70,821,354 downwards.
AAAAAGGAACCGAAGGAACTTTCTGTGGGTTGGATGGATGAGAACATGAGTGTACGTATCCTTGAGATCTAGAGAACAAAGCCAGTCCTGACTCTGAAGGTATGGCAGCAGAGTTCCTAGAGAAATCATTTTGAATTTCTCTTTGAACAGGAATTTGTTCAGTTCTCTGAGGTCTAAGATAGGTCTGTATCCCCCTGTTTTCTTTGGGATAAGGAAGTAGGGGAAGTAAAACCCTGTACCCTGTTGATGAATGGGTACTTCTTCTATTGCCCCTAGGGCAAGAAGCATAGTGACCTCTTGATCTAACAGGTTGATGAGAGAGGTCTGAGAATTGAACTGTCTTACCATTGTGTGAGGGGGCATGCACAGAAAGTGAAGTTTGTACCCCTGTTTTATGATGGAGAGAGTCCAATGCTCTGCTGTTATCTGCCCCCATCTGGGGGCAAAGTGACATAACCTTCCTGGAATGAACGTCCCTGCTGGGAATAAGAGGGATGAAACCTCTTCTTTTTCGAGAAGAAAGGCTTCTTGAAAGATTTCTTTCTGGCAGGATCAGCTGTGCCCTTGGACAACCTGTCCAAGGTAGAGTTGTCAGCATCCATCTCATTGGCTTTTTCTTGCCAATTCTTGCCGAACAGGTTCTCACCTGTACAAGGGATATTTCCCAGTTTGTCCTGCACCCAGAGCTCCAAATCGGATGCCTGGAGCCAGGCAATTTTTCGTGCACCTATGGCAATGGCAGAGGTTCTGCTTATGCACGCAAAACAGTCAAAAGCTGCACGATTGACAAACTTCGAAACATCCTGGGCATGCTTAACCAGTGTGAGATAATCCTGCCTTTTGTCCTCAGGAAGAAGAGGGCTCAAGACCTCTAAATCTCCTGTGACCTATTTAAGGAACATTTCCATATATAAAATATAGGAACTGATCCTGGCAGAAAGCATGGAAGCCTGGAACGTATGACGTCCAAAGGCATCCAAAGTTCTACATTCACGTCCTGGAGGATTAGAGGCATGTCTCTTTACACTCCTGATCCTTCTCATTGCTGACTCCACAACAATGGAGTGGTGGGGAAGCTGAGTTTTTTGGAAGCCAGGACAAGGAGGGACTCGATACATAGTATCTAGCCTGCGAGAGTGAGGAGAGGTGGTAAGAGGTGTCTCCCACATTCTCAACACGAGATCATATAAAATCTCATGGTTAGGCAGGGTAGCCGCCTCCTTAGGAGCCTTGGGATATTGTAAAACTCCTTAGCTCTGGGCTCTGTTTCAGGAGTCACAGAAATGGACAGCCCACGAGCCACCTCTCTGATGAAATCCTGAAAGGAGATATCCTCTGGAGGAGACATCCTACATTTAGGGGAGGAAGGCTCCTCCGGGAGAAGTATCCCAGTACCGGCAGAGCTGTCACAATCCTCGGAGTCCTCAGAGGATTCGAAGTAGCATCTGTCCGGATGCTCTTGAAGAGCCCGATACCCATACCGACCGAAGTCAGTACCGGGGGTAATCGGTACCGGGGTATCGGCACCGGACAGCATCGCATGACTAGGTACCGGCAAAGCCGATACCGATGTCACCGGTACTGGCATTGGCGCCGGTACCGATTGAACCATCCGACGTGGTTCTGAGGGCATCGATGCCGCAAGGAGAGTCGCCAGACTGCGCTCAATAGCCAGGAATCTCTGGTCTATCGACGCTGCCAATGCCTGGGTGTCGGTACCGGATGCAACCGGTACCCCACAGCATGGCACCAGTAGTTCTGCCGAGGTCGAGGCCTCGAGAACATCCTGGAGCCCTGATAATGCTTTGGAAGCCGAAGCCTCCCGCCAGTGCAATTTTGCCGGTATGGAACCCTCAAGGGCAACGCCAGAGGCATCTCAATGCTTGGAAGGAGATCTACCCTTTGAGGACCAGCCAGATTTATGTTTAGTTACCTGAGATCCATGGGAGGAAGACGAAGCCCTGGAAGATGTCGATGCCACCGAAGCTGCATCAGAAGGAAAAAGGGCACTGAGCTTCGCAGCTCGGTTCTCTCGACCCCTTTTGGACATCATGGCACAAGCCATGCACTCAGAGATGGAGTGGTCAGGACCTAAACATTTAAGACACCACTCATGGGTGTTGGTGACGGAGATGGTACCGCCACACTTGGTGCATTTTTTAAAACCCGAGGCGGGTTTCTCCATAGTGGAGGAAATTTTGGGCCCAAAATGGTGCGCACCTGGAATAATTTGGAAAAAAAGGAATATTATTAATATTATCTTTTGAAAAGAAAGAAGAACCGGCGGTACCGGTATAGCGTCGGGGAAGGCAGACACGACCACAAAAGAATAAAGAAACAATTTTCTGCAGTGACAGGAACACGACCTGCTGGCTCCGCGGAAAACGAAGAACTGGAGAGAGGCAGTTGGGAAAGGCAGGAAAGCAGCATGCAGGCACTGTGGGCTCACCGACAATCAAGTAGCCATGATCTCCAGGAACAAGCAGGAATGTAGTCTTCACATATTGGTATTGTCGATACCGACGGAGCCTGCGCGGGAACGCTCCGCAGCGTCCAATAGGAAAGCTTTTGGGAGCATCCCACAGCGCCTGCGTGCTGCCTTCCCACCTTTCCCAACTGTCCCTCTCCAGTTGAGTTTAAAGCTGAGACAAAGAGAGATGGAAAGAGAGAGAGATACAACTCCTAGGGGAGGTGGGGAGGTTGTGAAGACTAAATTCCTGCTGTTCACGGAGATCACCTGTTACAGGTGAGTAACTATGCTATCTCCAGGAACAAGCAGGAATGTAGTCTTCACATATGGGGACTCCCTAGCTACAGATGCCAGGGAGAGACCCCAGAAGTTGTGTGCTGCTGTGAAAGGGCTCCACTTCCCCCCATGGATCTCTGGCATCCTACTGGGAAAGGTGGGTAGGAGTTGATTAAGTATGGAACAGGTGTTGTAGAACAGCCTGACCAAACAAGGCATCCCGGCGGGCGTCCTTGCCTAAGCAGTAATGGGCTGTGAAGGTATGAACCGAGGCCCAAGTAGCTGCTCGACAGATGTCGTCAATAGACACAAAGAGTGTAGATGAGCCATTGAGGCTGCCATGGCTCTCACATTGTGAGCTGTGACATGGCCTTCCAGAGAAAGGTTCTTACTCTGATAGGCAAAAGAAATACACTGTGCAATCCAGTTGGACAATGTTCTCTTGGAGACTGAAAGTCCCAAATGAGAAGGATCGAAAGCAACAAAGAGTTGGGAGGACTGTAAGTAAAAGGCAAGTGCTCTTTTACAGTCCAAAGTATGAAGATTCCTTTCTGCATTTGAAGCATGAGGCCTTGGAAAAAATACAGGCAGGTAAACCGCCTGGTTTAAATGAAAAGGTGAGACCATCTTTGACATAAAGTGTGGATGAGTCCTAAGGACTACCTTATCATGATGGAACCTCGTGTAAGGAGGATCAGCAACTAATGCTTGCAATTCACTGATGCGACGTGCTGATGTGATTGCAATGAGTAAGATAACTTTCCAGGAAAGGAATTTCAAGGAGATAGTAGCTAAAGGTTTAAAAGGCGGCTTCATGAGCTGCCCAAGAACCAGATTCAGGTCCCATGCCACTGGAGGTGGCCTAATGGGAGGCTTAGTTAGAAGAAGGCCCCTCATAAATCTCGCTATGAGAGGATGTGAGGAAATAGGCTGTCCATTTAAAGGCTTTAAAGAAGCTGAAATAGAACTTAAATGGACTCTTACTGAGTTAGTCTTAAGTCCTGCATTAGATAAATGAAGGAGGTACTCCAGTAATGATTCCAGAGGTATCACAAGGTATCTCAACACCATATGGAAAACCTTTTCCACTTGAAAGCATAAGAGCGTCTTGTGGAAGTTTTCCTGGAAGCACAAAGGACATCCCTTACTTGTTGAGAAAGGTTAAGACCATGAAGGTGTAGGCTCTCAGCAACCAGGCCCTGAGATACAGAGAGTGGGGATTGGGATGCCACAATATCCCGTCCTCCTGAGACAGGAGATCTGGAGCAGATCCTAACTCCAGAGATGGAGCTTGAGAGAGATGCAGGAGCAGAGGGTACCACACCTGCCGTGGCCAATGTGGAGCTATGAGATTCATGTGGCCTTTGTCTCTCTGAAGCTTGAATAGGGTTTTGGGAATTAGGGGAATGGGTGGAAAGGCATATAGGAAGTCCTGACCACAATGGAGGAGGAAAGCATCCTTGGCCTGAGAACCCTGAGCCGGAATTCTGGAACAGAACCGGGGAAGTTTGGCATTCAATGAACTTGCAAAGAGGTCTATGTCCGGAGTTCCCCAAATTTGAAAAGTGTTTGCTACCTGGTCTGCATGGAGAGACCATTCGTGTGGAAGCAGAGTTCGACTGAGTCTGTCTGCTCAAGAGTATTGAATGCCTGGCAGATACACCGCAAGGAGATGAATCTGATGCTCTCTGGCGAGGGCCCATAGTCGCAAAGCTTCATTGCAAAGCGACAGAGAGCCTGTTCCTCCCTGCTTGTTCAGATAGAACATAGCTACTTGATTGTCCGTCTGAATTAGGACTGTCTTGTAGCTGAGCTGGGTATGGAACACTCGAAGAGCAAGGAAGATTGTTCTGAGTTCTAGGAGATTGATATGTAAGTGGGTCTCCTGTGGAGTCCAGGTGCCTTGGGTTGAGAGATCTTGCAGATGAGCTCCCCAACCCACCTGAGAGGCGTCTGTTGTTAGAGTGACCTGGGGTAGGGGTTGCTGGAAAGGGGAACCCACCAAGAGGTTTTGGGTTGACTGCCACCATTGTAGAGAAAAAAATAAGGCGACTTGTGTTTGTTATTTTGTCTGATAGGCAGCCTAATGCCTGAGTTCACTGAGTGGATAGAGTCCATTGGGCTGCTCTCATATGGAGGCGAGCATAGGGAACCACGTGCACAGTAGATGCCATGTGGCCTAGTAGTTGTAACATTTCCTGAGCAGTGAGATGAGTTTTTAACACTGCCTGGGAGGCTAACTGCACAATGCGAAGGCAGCGGGCCTGTGGAAGATAGGCCCTTGTCTGTCTGTTATCCAGCAAAGCTCCTATAAACTCTAGAGACAGTGGGAGTTAGGCTGGATTTTGGGATGTTTATGACCAGGCCCAAATACTGAAGGATACGCATTGTGCAAGAAAGGGAAATTATGGCCTCTGACTCTGATGGGGCTCGAATGAGCCAGTCGTCTAAGTAGGGGAAGACGAATATTCCTAGAGTGCGAAGAAATAGCACAGTTACTTACCTGTAACAGGTGATCTCCGGAACAGCAGGAATTAGTCTTCACATATGGGGTTCGTCGGCGCCGACGGAGCCCGCACGGGAATGCTCCCCAGCATCCAATCAGAAGGCTTTTGGGAGCATCCCTCGCGCCTGCACGGTAGCTTCCCGCCCTTCCCACTGCCTCTCCCCAGTTGCGTTTAATAGCTGAGACAGAAGGAGAGGAGAGGAAGGAAGAGAGAGAGAGAGAGAGAGAGAGAGTTACAACTCCTAGGGGAGATGGGTGGGTTGTGAAGACTAATTCCTGCTGTTCCGGAGATCACCTGTTACAGGTAAGTAACTGTGCTATCTCCAGGAACAAGCAGGAATGAGTCTTCACATATGGGGACTCCCTAGCTGAGGGTGCCAGAGGAGATCCCAGAATGCACGCCCCTGGACAGGGCGGCATCGCCCAACCTGGATCCCCGGCATCCCCGGAGGGATGGCGGGTAGGAGTTGAGAAGAGTTGCCAAGGCACAGCAACCGAAGACTACAGGGGAGTCTTCAAACCACGTCAATTATCATTAAACCGTTAATGATCTAGCACAATCTAGGGCTTACCTACTGGATTGTAGAAGGCAGAGCTGCGACGGGTACTGTAGATGCAGTAGCGAAGTCTTCAAGGGAACTTCACCGCAGAGAGGACGAAGTTCCCAGTCCGGGCGGGCTGGAGACGCAGGTGTCAACCGGCACCGGAAAGACGGCAGGTCTTCACGAGGAGCTCTAAGAAGCTGAGAACTCCAGTAGGAGCAGAGTCCCCAATCCGGAGGACTAATCAGAAGACTGACCGATCTGGGAGAACCCAGTCCGGAGAAGAACAGAAGTGTACCCCGGGATACCGAGGGGTACACTGTCTACCCTAGCCGGCAAGGGATAGGAAGACAATGGGTTCGAAAACCTCTAGACAAGGAGGCGTAAACCAAGGGGCTGTTGACATCACAGCAAGTTTAAGCATAACCGGTCCGAGCACCCGAGCCGCAGAACGCAGGCAAGCGGGCCGGCCGGACCCCGGAAGAAATAACAAAACGTCAGTACCGACAATTAGGAGATAGTCGGTAAGACACAGGGCGCTATAACATTTCCCAAAAAGCGCCCACCTGTACCGATATATATCCAATAACAGGTATAGATGTATATCGGGCTATAGGTGGGCCCGGGAGCGCCCACCCAGGTTACTAAACCGGTATGCACACGTGAGAACGATACTGCCAACTCGGACCGGCCCTTGATCCACAGGAGGGCGCCCACCTGGAAGGTGGCGGGGGGGGGGGGCCATCCAAAGTGATGGGCCGATGTGCGTGGAGCAGGGCAGATCGGCGAGAGTAGCAGTATGGTTGCGTGACTGCCAGATCAGTTGGGGAGGAGCACATCAGGAGTACGTAGGCCCCTGAGGCGTCCACCTGACAGCCACCCAAAAAACGTGTCCTCCGTGCCACAGGGAAGGCAGGAGGATAGAAAACCCTATAGCCACGGCGTGACCGTGGGGGTCATCTCCGGCCTATATAAAAAAAAACCCTCGGGGTTAGGGCCAATGCCCTCCGCCGCTCCGAAGAGTGCAGGGAGCGGAGCCGGGGATCGGCATGGGTCAGTGGGACCCCTGTCCACCGTAACCTGACGGACCCAGGGATTTCTCTGCGAGAGCGGAGACACAGACCAGGGGGGGGGGTGGTCCGGCCCTGTCGAGGATTGGTTCGGCCACGCTCAGAGAGTAGCGGCCAAGGCCTATACTGGGAGAAGGAGATTCGGTGCGCAATCCCCTCAATCCAGGGGAACCAGGCAGAGGGGAATCCGAGGGATGTACCCGAGGGTAAGTCCGAAGAAGACTAGCATGGCCCTGAGGATCCAGGCTAACCTAGCGTGGGAAGGGTCCCCCTTCCCCCCCCCCCCGGGGGAGGGGGCTCCATACCTCCAATCAAGCAGCCGAACCGCTTGTCACACTGAAAGAACCCCAGTGTAGAACTGGACAGTAACTTCAGGTAAGAGGAGTTAAGCGCAAACTGCCGCATACCATAGCCTAAGGCTGCTTGGCATGGGCAGCCTGGCGCGAGCCCTGGCACTGCCGACCGGTGTGAGATGTCCCTGGCATGGGCGTACCCGGCAGGCAGGCAGAGAGATGAAACCTCCTCCTCGTCGGGAAGGACATTTCCTACCCCCAGGAGAGGGGGAGGGCAGCGGGCGGCCAGTGCCAAACAGGTCGGCGGAGCACTGAGCAACCTGACGCAAAGCCTCGCCATTGAAGAGGTTCTCCCCGGTGCACGGGGAAGTACCCAGATTATGTTGTGCCCAGCTGCACAAGTCGGAAGCCTGCAACCAGGCTGTATGACGCGCCCCTATGGCTACCGCAGAGGACCTGCTAACTGACTCGAAAGAGTCCACGGCAGCCCGAGAAAGAAACCAAGAGATATTCCTGCAATGGTAAAGAAGCAAGGAATAGTCAGGGGCCCGAGGGGCCGACACAAAGGGAGACAAAAGAGATAACCTCTCGGTGACCTCCCGAAGCGCCAGGCTCATATAGAAAATATATGAGAGAATCCTGGAAGCCAACATGGACGTTTGGAAGGTTCGCCGCCCAAAGTTGTCCAGAGTTTTAGACGCACGATTCGGGGGGCAGGAAGAGTGCTTCTTCTTGCTTCCGACCTTCCTCAGGGCCGATTCCACCACAATGGAATGATGGGGAAGCTGGTGCGTCTGGAAACCCGGAGAGGGGGGGCACCCGATACCGGGCATGCATGGCTGTAGGCGGCGCCGGTACCTGTAAGGGCAAGTGCCAAATCCCGAGCAGGAGATCTCGCAGGGAGGGATGTAAAGGAAGCATTACAGCTGCCTGTTCCGCAGTACCCAGACTTAGCAAAGGGCCCGGGATAGGAATGCGAGCAAGTCCGCCATGTCAAGGAGGAAGTCCTGAAATGACGGCTCTCCCAGAGGGGCTATCCCGGGGGAGGCTGAGGAGGAGTGGCCCGCTTGAACACCAGGGGACCCACCGTGCTGGTGCACGGGAGGAATCGCTCTAAACAGAGGAGGGTACTGACAGTCCCAATTCGAGGCAGTCGGTACTGCATCATCAGAGCCCGGGATTGACTCCAAGCGGGGCATCGAAGGGAGCGACGTCCCCGACGGGCCCGCAGGACTCGGCCTCGGCCCCGATTCCGGAGGCGGGGCCGCCCCCGGAGCAATCCGCAAGGGCGGCTGGAGTGGTGCCGAGGCCGCTGGAGAGCAGGCGAGCGCAGCACTACGCCATCGGAAGAGACCGGGGTCGGATCCGAAATGCGCCGGAGCCACGCTTTCCAGACTGGAGATCGATTCGAGGCTGGGCATCGAACCGAGCGACGCCTCCTTAGGGGGCCCCGGTGTCGGCGGCCGCACCGGTGCTGCCACTCCCGCGAACGGAGTCGGGGTCACGACGATCGGTGCCGAGGGCAACGAGGGCTTCCCAGGCCAAAACTCGGCGAAGAGGTTAACACCCGAAGTCGGCTCCGACGCCGGGAGAGAGGCCCTTCTAGGCGCCGGGGTTCTGCCCGCGCCTGTTTTATTGAGCGGGAAACCCTTATGGGGCGTACTACGCGGCCTCGAGGGTACCCAGGTAACCCGCCAACGATCCCCAGCGGGGAGTGAGATGCCCAGCCCCGGCTCAGCGGCCCTTCTTTGGGTCGACTCGACCGAAGGACCCGGGTCCCGCGGGCAGACTCTAGTGACGAGTGGAGCACTCGACGCCCGCGTAGATGCCGGGAGGTCGGTGGCGTCCGGGGGAGGTTCCGGCCCGCGCAAGGTGAGGGTGCTGACCCGCCCGACCGGGATAGATCGATCGGCTCCGCAGGTGGAGCCCGGAGGCGACCCCTGGCGAAGAACGGGGCACTTGTTCCCGAGGCCGCCGCGGGAGGGGCGGAGCTGCTCAAGGCCAGTACTGCCCCTGCGGAAGCCGGGGACGAGTCGATCGGCCCTGGCAGAGCCGAGGGCACCCGGTGCCTATCCCCGGCGGGGAGTGGGGCCGCCGATGCCGGGGACTTGGTCCCGCTTGAAGCGGTCACCACCTCCGCGCATGGCAGGGGTGTGGGCCCGCCCTACCGGGTCAGGTTGGTCCGACGATCCCCGGAGACGAGTGGGAACACCCGACGCCGATGCCGGGAAATCGGCACCGCCGAAAGCGGGTACCGCCCCCGCGCAGGGCCGGGATGCCGTAGAGCCAGACTGGGTCGAGTCGATCGGCCCCGAAGGCACCGAGGACACCAGCTGACAGTCCCTGGCGAAGAGTGGAACACTCGGCGCCGATGCCGAGGGATCTGCACCGCTCGACGCGGGTGCCACCCTCGGGCATGGCTCGGGAATGTTCTGTGAGGAGCGAACCTCAGGAACAACCCGAAACCCCGTGGAGGCTCTGGAGCCCGAAGACTCCCTCCGGGGTGTAAGGGACTGGAGGGGAAGGCCGGAGCCGTCGTCATGCGGCGCATGAGACTCACCCCTCAAGGCTCGGTTAGTCTTAACAGACTGTTATTGGGTTACCTGATCCTGGCGAGGGGAGAAAGCCGACAACCGCACCTCAGAGGGAAAGACGTCATCGAGGGACACTCGAAACAGGGTGGGTCTTCTCCCGACGCTGAAGCCCGGGGGAGAAGGGGTCAGGGCCCCAACAGGAGAGACACCAGGCGTTGGAGTCGGAGAAGAAGACAATGTCTCCACAGTGGGGGCACTTCTTAGGGGAAGAAGGCTCCATGCTGGAAAGCCCGGTAGGCCTCAGAATAACACGAGGAGGATGCTCCTCGAAGGAAAATAAAGGAAAACAAAAAAATAAGGAAAAAGGGGGCACCAGCGGTGCCAGAGTCAGCGGGGAAAAAACCGCGACCACAGGAAACAAGAAAAGAAGAAAAAAGTTTCTGCGGTGACAGGAGGTACGTCCTGTCGGCTCGCGGAAAAACGAAAACTGGGGAGAGGCAGTGGGAAGGGCGGGAAGCTACCGCGCAGGCGCGAGGGATGCTCCCAAAAGCCTTCTGATTGGATGCTGGAGAGCATTCCCGTGCGGGCTCCGTCGGCGCCGACGAACCCCATATGTGAAGACTCATTCCTGCTTGTTCCTGGAGATGCTGCCACTACAGCCATGCTGCGGCCAGGCCAAAAGGAAGCACTCTGTATTGGTAGTGCTTTCCTTGAAAAAGTAAACGAAGGAATCTTCGGTGAGTTGGATGGATGAGAACATGAGTGTACGCATCCTTGAGATCTAGAGAACAAAGCCAATCCTGACTCTGAAGGTATGGCAGCAGAGTTCCCAGAGAAATCATCTTGAATTTCTCTTTGAACAGGAATTTGTTCAGTTCTCTGAGGTCTAAAATGGGTCCGTGTCCCCCTGTTTTCTTTGGAATAAGGAAATAAGGGGAGTAAAACCCTGTACCCTGTTGGGAAATGGGTACGTCTTCTATTGCCCCATGGGCAAGAAGTAAACTGACCTCTTGACTCAACTGAGTGTTGAGTGAAGCCTGAGAATTGAACTGTCTTACCACTGTAGGAGGGGGCATGTTGAAGAAATGAAGCTTGTACCCCTCTCTTACAATGGAAAGAGTCCATTCTTCTGCTGTTATCTGCCCCCATCTGGGGGCAAAATGACACAACCTTCCTGGGATGGTGGAATGCTCTGGCCTGTTCAGGGCCAGGAAGACCAGGTTCTCTAGATGGGAGTCAAAGCCCCTGTGGAGGCTGAGTCTACTGGGCCGGTTGAGGCTTAGCAATCTGATTTCCTTTGCTTTGGGGGCTGTTGTCCCTTTCGGGCAGACTGACCTGCAGAATGCACCTGCTGGGTATAGGAGGGGTAAAACCTTTTTTTTTTTAAGAGAAGAATGGTTTCTTGTAGGATTTTCTCCTTGCAGGATCAGCTGTAGCTTTGGATAGTCTATCCAAAGTGGTGTTATCAGCATCCAGCTCATTAGCTTTCTCTTGCCAATTTTTGCCAAAGAGATTTTCGCCTGTGCAAGGGATATTCCCCAGTTTGTCCTGTACCCAGAGTTCTAAGTCAGATGCCTGGAGCCAGGCAATCCTACGAGCACCTATGGCAATGGCAGAGGTTCTGCTTATGCACTCAAAGCAGTCAAAAGCTGCACAATTAACAAACTTGGAAAAATCCTGGGCATGTTTGACAAGTATAGGATAATCCTGCCTCTTATTATCAGGAAGGAGGGGGCTCATAATCTCTAGATCTCCTGTAACCTCCTTAAGGAACATTCCCATGTTTAAGATGTAGGAACTAATCCTGGCAGAAAGCATAGAGGCCTGGAAGGTTCGACGCCCAAAGGCATCAAGAGTCCTACATTCACGTCCTGGAGGATTAGATGCATGTCTTTCTGCACTCTTGATCCTTCTCATAGCTGACTCCACCACTATGGAGTGGTGTGGCAACTGAGTTTTCTGAAATCCAGCACAAGGAGGCACTCGATACATGGTATCCAGCCTACTGGAATGAGGAGAGGTGGTAAGAAGTGTTTCCCACATTCTTAACATGAGATCATGCAAGATCTCATGAATAGGCAAAGTAGCCGCTTCCTTGGGAGCTTTAGGATATTGTAAAATCTCCAACTCCTTTGCTCTGGGCTCTGTTTCAGGAGCCACTGTGATGGAAAGACCTCTAGCCACCTCCCCGATGAAATCCTGAAAGGATATATCCTCTGGAGGAGACATCCTACGTTTAGGAGAAGAAGGCTCCTCAGAGAGAAGTACTCCAGCATTGACAGAGCTGTCAGAGTCATCAGAGGATTCAAAATATCTTCTGTCTGGGTGCTCTTGTAAAGCACGATACCGGTACCGATCGAAGTCGGTACCGGCCTGTCGATACCGGAGGAAATAGCATGACCCGGTGTTGGTAGCACACTCGCCGATGTCAATGCTGTCGGTACTGGTACCGGTGTCGATACTGGTTGAACTGTCTGAAGCAGTCCCAAAGGCACCGATGCCGCAAGGAGAGCCGCCAGACTGCGTTCAATAGCCAGGAATCTCTGGTCAATTGACACTGCCGATGCCTGGGTGTCGGTACCGGACAAAGCGGCCGGTACCCCAGAGCATGGCACCAGTAGTTCTGCCGAGGTTGAGGCCTCAAGAACATCCTGGAGCCCCGATAGTGCTTTGGAAGCCGAAGCCTCCCGCCGTAGCAATTTTGCCAGTACAAGTCCCTCAAGGGCAATGCCAGAGGCATCTCGATGCTTGGAAGGAGATCTACCCTTTGAGGACTGGCCAGATTTATGTTTGGTTACCTGAGATCCATGGAAGGAAGACGAAGCCCTGGAAGACGTCGATACCACGGATGCTGCATTGGAGGGAATAAGGGTGCTAAGATTAGCAGCTCGGTTTTGCCGACCCCTCTTCAACATCATCCCACAGGCAACACACTCCAAGATGGAGTGGTCAGGACCTAAACATTTGAGGCACCACTCGTGAGTGTCGGTGACGGAGATGGTACCGCCACACTTGGAACACTTTTTAAAACCTGAAGCGGGTTTTTCCATGTTGAGGAAAAAATTGGGCCTAATGCCCAAAATGGTGCGTGACACCCGAGAGAAAAAAGGCTGGAAATCCAGAAAAAGATTACAACGTTTTTTTTGAAGAAAGAAAGAAAGAACCGGCGGTACTGGTATAGCGTCGAGGAAGGCAGACGCTACCACAAAAAAAGAATGAAAAATATGGGATAATTTCTGCCGTGACAGGAAAACGACGTGCTGGCTCCGCGGAAAACAAAGAACTGGAGAGAGGCAGTTGGGAAAGGCGGGAAGGCAGCACACAGGTGCTGTGGGATGCTCCCAAAAGCTTTCTAATTGGACGCTGGGGAGCGTTCCTGCGCAGGCTCCGTTGGTACCGACGATACCCATATGTGAAGACTAAATTCCTGCTTGTTCCTGGCGATAGACCAGTATGGTCCATCTAGTCTGCCCAGTAAGATGGCAAGAGTAGGTGCACCTGCCACTTCCTGCTTGCTCCCAGAGAAAAGTCACACCAACCCAGGAACATTAAACTTTTGAAATTAAGCTAAGACACTTCCAAACAGACCAGACAAGACTTAAAGATCCGGGCTTTCTAATCACATTATAAACCATAAAGGTTTATTGCTTTGTCATCTTCTGATCCATCTCTCTCTACACACTGTTTCCTTTCCCCCACTCTCCACCTTTCCCCCCCCAGTACTATTACTGGAATGCTTTTATGATTCACTTACACATTATGCTATTGTCATCTTTTGCTCATGCTGTCCTGACTTCAGGAAAAGAGTAGTTACTCACCTGTAACAGGTGTTCTCCAGGAGCAGCAGGAATCAGTCCTCAAATATGGGTGACATCGCTGTCGCTGGAGCCCCTTGCAGAGCATTTCCCCAGCTTTCTATGAAAGCCTTTGGGAATACTGCATGCATGCGCGATCCCCTTCCCGCCTAAAGGTGCCATCTTGCTCAGTCAAATGACATAGTTCATTTTTACATTTTTGTGTGCTGTTTTTTAGCTATGTACAACTGCAACTCCCAGGGGAGGAGGGAGGGTTGTGAGGATTGATTCCTGCTGCTCCTGGAGAACACCTGTTACAGGTGAGTAACTACTCTTTCTCCAGGACCAAGCAGGAAGTCAGTCCTCACATATGGGTGACTCCCTAGCTCTGGGCTACCAGGAACCCAGGCTGAACAAGAGAACTCCCTCTAGTCCCAGCATCAAAGACAGGCTTGTCACTGAAAGAACCTCGACCGGTAGCCCAACGGAGGGCAGGAGTTGCATAAACCTCAAAGAGATTCTGGAGTACTGCCTGGCCAAAAGCACTGTCCCTACGGGACTCCCTCTCCAGGCAGTAATGGGCCGCAAAAGTCTGGCTTGAGGACCAAGTTGCAGCCCTGCAGATGTCTGCCAACGGTACAGAGCGGAGATGAGCTACTGAGGCAGCCATAGCCCTGACACGGTGGGCCGTGACCCGACCCTGCAAGGGAAGGTCAGCCGCCCTGTAAGCAGCACAGGTGATACAGTCAGCCACCCAGATGGACAAGGTACGCTTGGACACAGCTAACCCCAAATTATTAGGGTCAAAAGATATGAAGAGCTGAGTAGCCCTTCTATGCCCCTGCGTACGGTCAAGGTAGAAGGTGTGATGGCGAAGATGGTCAGATTCCCATAGAAATAGAGGGAATGCAGGAAATTTCCCCTAGGCAAAGGGAAAAAGAAAAAAAGGCTCACTTTAAAACCAAAGTCAGCATTGAAAAAAACAGTCAGTCAGAACTTGCTGGGCAGAAGCCACGCCCCAGATCCATAATAGCTAAGGGTGCTGATACAACTCAGCTGGGGGCGGGCTGGAAGGAGAGCAGCAAGTCACATGCTTATAAACCCATGAGGGCAGAGAAAGTTAGTTCACGGCAGAGTTCAGATGATAGTGCACGGAAGAGTTCAGTGAGGAGCTCAGCGTTGAACTCAGAGGATAGCTCAAGGAGTGCAGCTGGAAGGAAAGGAGCTGCCAGCATTACACACTTCCCAGGAGAGGAAGGGAGACTGACCCCATTCTCAGAGGAACAGGCTGAAGAGAAACCTTATTCAGGTCAGGAGCCGTATTCCTGGAGGGGAGATAATCAGGCTGCAGATATCCTGAAACCATATGGCTTCAGCAAGAGCAGAGAGCCATTCATGAAAGGACGTCTCAGAGGTAAAACTAATTATCTTAACAAACCCAAGTCTCAGGAAGACATAATAGCCAGCAAGCTTTATGCATTGAGCCAGGAGCCAGCATATGGGAAAGTCTTTAACCATGAAAGAGCTAATGTGTTAGAGCTACTACAAAGTTTATTACAGAACCAGGAAGTAATTGAGAAGCAGAGGTATTCTGTTCCCCGAGCAGAAGCACAGGTGTCTGCTGATGAGGACTCAGACCTCTCCGGTTCTATGTGTGAATCAATGGAGATTGAAGAAGAGGTTCCATTAACTGATCCAGAGATTTGTATGGAATGTGATTTGTCACAGGTAGTCAAGTAAAGAACTGTCTTTTGCCTCTGCTACAGAAAGGTACAGTTTGTTTGGATTACCTAACCTTTTTAGAGCCAGAAGAGTTTTAATTAGAGTGTTTGCTGTGCTGAGTGAGACGTAAGAATGCCTAACGTTTTAAAGTCTCATGTGCTCTAATTAAGAACCAGGAACAAGCTCTGAAAGTTTGTACGAAGAAAAAGTTTATTCTTTGAGAAGAGTTTTTGCATTTACCTTGAATAAGAAAAAGGAACATTTGTGTTTGAGCATTTTTGAGAAAAAGCCTTATTTGCCAGAAGAGGAATTTTTTCTAATGCTGAAGAAAGCTGTTTTGATTTTCTTATCTTGTATTTTGTTACTTCAAGTTTTCATGTAATGCCAAGCTTCATATTGAAGTTCTCTATGCCAAGGGAGGCTTAAAAATAAAAAAATATTCCTGTTTGCTTTCAACTCGGCTCCAGCTTATTCAGCTACACAACTACAGGTGCTTTGAACTACAACTCCCAGGAGCCTTTGCACTGGGCAGTCTCTTGAAAGTAATTATCACACCTTATCCGACGTCAGGCAACTGCCTAGGCGGACGACGGGGCGTGACAGGTGGCGTAGTTGGCAGGATTAAGCCTTGGCCACGTGATCCCCAAACTTTGGAGTACAAAAAGTTGTCAAAAGAAAGAAAGAAGAAAGAAGAAAAAAAATTTTTTTTTTCCTCTTCTTTGGAACTCTGAAAGCAAGCTGCAGCTGGAGGTGTGATCAACAGCGGACGACCGGTGGAGCAGTTCCTGAAGCCGTGCCTGCTGTGTGATAAGCCTGAGTCTACCCGGGCTTAAGGTAATAAAGTATTCACTCGGGATACATAAGGATACTAAAGCCGGGTGGGACCACAGCAGTGCAGCAGGGTCAGAGGAGTGAGGGCCTGGTAACTAGGAGGCCGCACTTGGTGTTTCTCTGTGTTCTTTCATTTCAGGTGGAAACTCAGCATGGATGAGCAAGCGCTCCTACGCTGCGTCGCTGACCAATTTCAGCGCCAACAGGACATGACGGCTAAAACGCTGGACCAGATAGCAGGACTGCTACAAGTCCAACAGAAGCCCCTGTTGGAGAAGCTAGATGGATGGCTGGGCCTGCAGAGACCGACGGAGGACACAGCAAAGACAGTGACACCACATTTGGGTGATATGCTAGGAATGAGCATGAGTAGTACTGGACCTTTTGCCTTTGGACAATTAACAAAGGATGATAACGTAGATGATTTCATGGCTGCTTTTGAGAGGGTTGCTCTATTGTCCGGGTGGGATAAAAAGCAGTGGGCCATACGCCTAGCCGCTTCATTAACAGGAGAAGCGCTAGCGGCGTATAGGGCCATGCCAGTGGAATTGGCTACAGAGTATGAAGAGGTAAAGAAGGCGATTAGGGACCGTCTTGGGCTAAGTCCCGTGGTCTATCGCCGCCTTTTAAGAAGCGCCAGGTTAAAGCCCGGTGAAACACCGAGAGCGCTATGTCAGCGGCTAAAAAGCTTAGTCATAAAGTGGCTATTGCCTGAGATACAGACAAAAGAGTCTTTACTAGACCAAATTATATTGGAACAGTTTATGGACGCAGTTCCTTCTGAAATGAGATCCTTCCTGATCTTGCAAGACTGCAGGACCACAGAGGCAGCGACCGCATTGGCCGAGCACTACCTGGAGGCCAGTGTGGTAAGCCAAGTAAAAGTGGGTGGTCTGTCTTCTGCAGTCAAGGTGGCATCAGGAAGGAAAGAAAATAGTGTATGGAAGGAGGGTGTAAAAACAATGTCATTGGCTAAACATGATTATATGAATAGAAAGTGTTATGCATGTGGTGAGGAAGGCCATATCAAGAGAAACTGCAAGGCTAAGACAGCATTTATGACATCTCGCTCTGAGGAGAGTGGAGAGGGTTTTCTCCTTGAGGTAGAGGTCGAGGGTGTTCCGGTGGAGGCTTTATTGGACTCCGGAGCGGACCAGTCCATGATTTCGCAGAAATTGTGGAAAATAATATCATCACGGATTGGTCCGACTCTCGAGCCTCAAGGAAGATCCATTAAGATCAAATGCATTCATGGTGCAGCCTCAACGTACCCCATATATGAAGTAAGTGTAAAAGGCTTAGGGGTTAAGCGCCAGGTACCTGTTGCAGTAGTCCCCAGACTCCCACAAGCACTAGTTCTGGGAAGAGATTGGCCACAGTTCAGGCGAGGGATGGCAGAAGGTCTTCAAGGTAAGACACATAAAGCGTCCACGCTAGCGCCACTTAGAGCCAAGACAAAGAGCTCATCGGGGGATTCACCTCATTTGGAGGGTGGGAGAGTACCCCGGGTAAAAGAGAGTGAGGAAAAATATGTCCCACCTATACGTGTAGGGAGTACTAAGGTCAACCCAGTTCTTCAGCCATTATTTGGAACCCCACAGCGGCAGGCAAAAGGCGAGGTAGCTAGGAAGGAGGACAACCCTAAGAAAAGTCCGTTTATCCTTAAATTTTGTCGTACTACCCCCAATGCCAAAATTCCAAAACGGGCTACCCAGATGGCCGCTGGGTTTGATTTATGTAGTGCAGAGGAGACAGTTGTTCCCCATCAGGGAAAAGCCCTCATAGAAACGGGTATCCAAGTACAAATACCCCCAGGTTGTTATGGGCGTATTGCACCCCGTTCAGGCATCGCCTGGAAAAATTTTATAGACGTGGGCGCCGGCGTAATCGATCCAGATTACGGAGGGACGATTAAAGTCCTACTTTTTAATTTCGCTAAAGAGGACTTTCAGGTAAATCTGGGCGATCGCATTGCCCAGATGATCTGTGAAAGGGTAGGTTTTCCAGACGTGGAGGAGGTAACAGAACTGACTCCTACCACCAGGGGATCCGGAGGTTTTGGATCCACCGGTAAAGGAACAGTGAAAGGGTTAGCTGCCAGTAGTGAGGTGACCGAGGAGGAGGATCTAGGCCCGCAATTGCCCGATTGCAAGACAGATCCAGTTCCCAGGTTAGGGGAGGAGCTTTCCTGGTCCCAGCAGCAAGAAATGTTAGGCTTATTAAGAAAATACCCTGACGTATTAACTCCTATTCCAGGAGAGACAAGACTCGTGGCTCACGAGATTGTTACCCAACCAGGAGAGATAGTGCGCCAGAGACCCTACCGGCTGCCGGAGGCAAAACGGCAAGAGGTGATTTCTCAGGTGCAGGACATGATCAAGATGGGGATAATAGAAGAGTCCCGTAGCCCCTGGAACAGTCCTATCGTGCTGGTACCCAAGCCAGACGGAACGATGCGGTTCTGCATCGACTTCCGTAAGGTGAATGCCATCTCCCGGTTTGATGCCTATCCCATGCCGAGGATAGAAGAGCTGCTAGATAAATTAGGCCAGGCATCTTATCTGACTACCCTTGATATGACCAAGGGGTATTGGCAGATTCCCCTCACCAGGGAATCTCGCCCTAAGACAGCATTCAGTACCCCCATCGGTTTGTACCAGTTCTGTCGCATGCCTTTCGGATTGCATGGGGCAGCTGCGACTTGCCAGCGATTGGTGGATGTCATCCTTTGTCCTCATCAACAATACGCAACCGCGTATATGGACGATATAGTGATTCATAGCTCTCGCTGGGACGAGCACTTAGCACGCATTGATGCAGTATTAAAAGCCTTGCGTGGTGCAGGGATTACTTTAAACCCGGCCAAATGTAAATTTGGAGGGAGACAAGTAAAATATCTAGGACACTTAGTAGGGCAGGGCACAGTGAAACCCCTGATAGAAAAAGTAGAAGCAGTTAGGACATTTCCGCAGCCAGGGACAAAGAGGCAACTCCGTGGATTCCTAGGATTAATCGGCTACTACCGCCGGTTTATTCCCCATTTTGCCACCAAGAGTACTGCCTTAACAGAGCGGCTAACCAGGTCAAATGGTCGGTAGAAGCCGAGCAGGCTTTTGCCAGTTTAAAGGAAGAGCTATGTCGGGCACCCATATTAAGGGGGGTGGACTTTAGTAAGTCCTTTATTGTACAGACGGACGCCTCGGACACAGGGTTAGGCGCTGTCTTGTCCCAAAAATTTGAGGGAGAGGAACATCCCATTATGTTCCTCAGCAGGAAATTAACACCGCCAGAAAGAAAGTATTCAGTGGTGGAGAGGGAATGTCTCGCCATACGGTGGGCGGTGGATGCCTTACGTTTTTATCTGACGGGTCGCAAGTTCCTACTTATAACGGATCACGCTCCCTTGCGATGGTTAAACCAGATGAAAGATCACAATCCACGTCTTACACGTTGGTACATGGCCTTACAGGCGTATGACTTCCACATAGAACATAGGGCGGGGAAGTTACATACCAATGCAGATGCACTTTCACGTATTACGTGCTGTGCTGAAGAAAAAACGCCAGCACGTAATAGCTTAAGTGGGGGGATATGTGATGGCGAAGATGGTCAGATTCCCATGGAAATAGAGGGAATGCAGGAAATTTCCCCTAGGCAAAGGGAAAAAGAAAAAAAGGCTCACTTTAAAACCAAAGTCAGCATTGAAAAAAACAGTCAGTCAGAACTTGCTGGGCAGAAGCCACGCCCCAGATCCATAATAGCTAAGGGTGTTGATACAACTCAGCTGGGGGCGGGCTGGAAGGAGAGCAGCAAGTCACATGCTTATAAACCCATGAGGGCAGAGAAAGTTAGTTCACGGCAGAGTTCAGATGATAGTGCACGGAAGAGTTCAGTGAGGAGCTCAGCGTTGAACTCAGAGGATAGCTCAAGGAGTGCAGCTGGGAGGAAAGGAGCTGCCAGCATTATACACTTCCCAGGAGAGGAAGGGAGACTGACCCCATTCTCAGAGGAACAGGCTGAAGAGAAACCGTATTCAGGTCAGGAGCCGTATTCCTGGAGGGGAGATAATCAGGCTGCAGATATCCTGAAACCATATGGCTTCAGCAAGAGCAGAGAGCTATTCATGAAAGGACGTCTCAGAGGTAAAACTAATTATCTTAACAAACCCAAGTCTCAGGAAGACATAATAGCCAGCAAGCTTTATGCATTGAGCCAGGAGCCAGCATATGGGAAAGTCTTTAACCATGAAAGAGCTAATGTGTTAGAGCTACTACAAAGTTTATTACAGAACCAGGAAGTAATTGAGAAGCAGAGGTATTCTGTTCCCCGAGCAGAAGCACAGGTGTCTGCTGATGAGGACTCAGACCTCTCCGGTTCTATGTGTGAATCAATGGAGATTGAAGAAGAGGTTCCATTAACTGATCCAGAGATTTGTATGGAATGTGATTTGTCACAGGTAGTCAAGTAAAGAACTGTCTTTTGCCTCTGCTACAGAAAGGTACAGTTTGTTTGGATTACCTAACCTTTTTAGAGCCAGAAGAGTTTTAATTAGAGTGTTTGCTGTGCTGAGTGAGACGTAAGAATGCCTAACGTTTTAAAGTCTCATGTGCTCTAATTAAGAACCAGGAACAAGCTCTGAAAGTTTGTACGAAGAAAAAGTTTATTCTTTGAGAAGAGTTTTTGCATTTACCTTGAATAAGAAAAAGGAACATTTGTGTTTGAGCATTTTTGAGAAAAAGCCTTATTTGCCAGAAGAGGGATTTTTTCTAATGCTGAAGAAAGCTGTTTTGATTTTCTTATCTTGTATTTTGTTACTTCAAGTTTTCATGTAATGCCAAGCTTCATATTGAAGTTCTCTATGCCAAGGGAGGCTTAAAAATAAAAAAATATTCCTGTTTGCTTTCAACTCGGCTCCAGCTTATTCAGCTACACAACTACAGGTGCTTTGAACTACGACTCCCAGGAGCCTTTGCACTGGGCAGTCTCTTGAAAGTAATTATCACACCTTATCCGACATCAGGCAACTGCCTAGGCGGACGACGGGGCGTGACAAAGGATAAGGGTATGCAGGACCGCTTCAGCCTGGCTTGCATGAGGCCTACGGAAGAATGTTGGAAGAACCACCTCCTGGTTGAGGTGGAAAGAGGAGACAACCTTTGGGAGGAACTTTGGATGAGTACTAAGGATTACCCTGTTCCTATAGAAGCGAGTGTAAGGCCTGTCACAGACCAGGGCCTGAAGCTCACTCACTTGTCTTGCCGAGGTTAGGGCTACCAGGAAAAGTGTCTTCCAGGAAAGGAAGCGGAGAGGACAAGTAGCCATCGTCTCAAAAGGTGGGCGAGTCAGTTGCTGCAAGACCACATTCAACTCCCACTCAGGGGCTTGAGGACGGACAGGAGGCTTGAGCCTCAGAGTGTCCTTCCACCAGTGAGTAGTGAGCTGCTAGAGCTGAGAGGTGGACCCAAACAGAATTGGACTTGAGTCCCTGATTGGATAAGTGCAGCAGGTACTGAAGCACCACTGGTACAGAACAGAAGAAAGATCTTCTGTACGCAGCTGACACCACACAGAAAACCTCTTCCATTTCAGGGCATAGGTTTTTCTGGTGGACAGCTTCCTAGAGCCCAAGACGACCTCCTCAACTTCCTGAGGAAGGCCCCAGGGAGCCAAAACTACCCTTGCAGCCTCCAGGCCATCAAATTGAGAGATTTGAGATTGGGGTGCAGAAGAGAACCTTGATCCTGAGAGAGAAGGTCGGGTTGCAACCCCAGAGGCAGTGGGGTGTCCACTGCCAGTTGAAGCAGAAGTGGGAACCAAGGCTGCCTCGGCCACCTGGGAGCTACCAGAAGAACTGAGGCCTTGTCCCGCAGAATCTTGAACAGGCTTCGGGCCACCAGAGGTGTGGGAGGAAATGCATATAGGAGGCCCTGAGACCAGGAAATCAGAAAAGCATCTGCTGCTAGCCGCAGAGGATGCGGTTGCCTGGAGCAGAACCTGGGCAGCTGTCTGTTCAGGGGACTGGCAAATAGATCTATGGATGGAAGTCCCCATTTCAGGAAAATTTTCTGAACCACTAATGGGTGGAGCTGCCATTCGTGGGGCTGCAGAAGCCTGCTCAACCGGTCTGCCAGGCAGTTCTCCTTGCCAGGGAGATAAACAGCCCTGAGAAACATGTTGTGCCTGAGTGCAAACAAGCAAAGGTCCTGTGCCTCCTGACAAAGGAGCCTGGACCCCGTGCCGCCCTGCTTGTTCACATACAATATGGTTACTTGATTGTCTGTCTGTACTAAGACAGACTGGTGAGCCAGGGTTTGAGAGAAAAGTCTTGAGGGCTAAGCGAATAGCCCGTAGTTCCAGTAGGTTGATCTGTTGCGTGGCCTCACAGGGAGACCACAGGCCCTGGGTGCACTTGTCCAGACAATGCGCCCGCCCAGCCCTGCAGGGAGGCATCGGTGGTTAACACCACTGTGAACCCAGGTATTTGAAAAGGCACCCCTTGCAGTAAGTTGGGGGGGGGGGTGCAGCCACCAGCGTAGGGAGTTCAGGAATGGTCTGGACACCCGTACTCTGTCTCTGAGGCTTCCTGTAGCTTGTGTCCACTGAGTTCTGAGGCACCACTGTGCAGGCCTCATATGGAGCCGGACATTGGGAGTCACATGTACTGTCGAAGCCATGTGGCCCAGAAGCCTCAGCCAGAGTCTGGCGGAAACCAGTGGCCTGCTGAGAAACTGGTTTGCCAAGTCTATCAGTCTTTGGGCTCTGTCTCCTGGCAAGAAAGCCTTTGCCTGCAGAGAGTCTAGCCTCGCCCCTATGAACTCCAAGTTCTGGGAGGGGAGCAAAGTGGACTTTGCAAAGTTTATGACAAAACCCAGGTGTTGAAGGAGAGAAATAATTCGGAGGGTGGCTTGCCTGGCCTCCTGGCACGTCTGACCCCTGATGAGCCAGTCGTCCAGATAGGGGAAGACAAAGATACCCTGATTTCTCAAGTAGGCAGCCACCACTGCCAGGCATTTGGTAAAGACCCTGGGGGCAGAGGTGAGGCCGAAAGGCAGCACTCTGTACTGATAATGGTTTCCTCCCACAATGAACCTGAGGTACTTTCTGTGGTCTGGATGAATGAGGATGTGAGTGTACACATCCTTTAGATCTAAAGAGCATAGCCAATCTCCCTGCTGGAGGTAGGGCAGAAGTGTTCCAAGAGTAAGCATCTTGAACTTTTCTTTCTCTAGGAACTCGAGATTTCTGAGGTCGAGAATAGGCCTGAGGCCTCCGGTTCTCTTTGGTACGAGGAAGTACCTGGAATAGAAACCGTGACCTTGTAGGTGGGGAGGCACAGGCACCACCGCCTTGTCTCGCAACAGACCCTGAAGCTCTTTAAGGAGGAGGTCTGTGTGGAGAGGAGGCCTTGGAGGCTCTCTTGGGAAGTAAGGAGGAGGCAACTGATGGAAATGAAGCATATAACCCTTGTGGACTATGCTTAAGACCCAACTGTCTCCTGTAATGGGTGGCCACCTGTGGGCAAACAGGGCTAGTCGACCTCCTGTGCAGGGATGGGACAGCAGAGACAGAGAGGCTATGCCTTGGGAGTCAAAAACCTCCACCCTGCTGAGTGGGAGCAGGAGCCGGAGGCTTGGGGGCCTTCTGCCTACGGGGCCCATGTCCCTGCCCCTTGGCCTGCTGACCCTGTAGGGGAGCTGGGGAGGCCTGGTAAGGTGGGAACTGTTTGTAGGCAGTCACCTTCCTTGGGTAAAAGGACTTCTTACCCGAGCCCTTCTTTTTATGAGAAGGGGCAGAAGTCTTTATGGACAGCCTTGTCCTCGTGAGGTGCTCGGTTTTGAGCTGTGCAGCCTTCTCGGCCATGGGCTTGCCAAAAAGGTTCTCACCTGGAGGAAATGACGTCACCGATCCGAGCGGGAGCGTGAGAGTGGAGCTCCGACGGCCTGTGTGAATAATTGGTACACATTCCACGAACATCGGCGGAAAATACCCCGAAATTGGGGAGTAAGCAGGTGTTGAAGCGTGCTGGAGGGCCGCGATGAAGAAAGGCATGGCGGAGCTGAAGGCATTCGCATATAAAGGAGGATCGGGGAGCGCTGGTGCAAGGAGTAAAATGGCGGCGCCTGGAACATCAGCGGGGGATGGGGCGAAATCCCCATCGGGAGCGGCCCAGGAGCAGACGAGTGAGATTGCGGGTCTTCGGGGTGAAATAAAATCCTGGTTCGGCGAACTCAGGCAAGACCTTGCCAGCTTTCAAGGAGATGTTCAAATCTGGCTGGAAGACCTGAAGGGAGAGATGAGAGAGGTGGGCGGCGGCCGGCTGGAGGAGGTGGAAGGCAAAGTGGAGGCCCAGGACAAGGCAGTACAGGGCTTGCAAGCAAGGGTGGACGCCTGTGATGGAGATCTGGCGGAGCTGTGGGCGAAGGTTGAGGACTTAGAGAACCGCTCCCGGAGGGCCAACATTAGAGTCCGGGGAGTGCCCGAAAGCAATGAAAAAGAGGACTGCATGCGGCTGGTGGCGCAACTCAGCAAGCAGATATTGGAGCAAGCAGAGGGGCCGGAGACCACGCGGTGTTTGACACTGGAACGTGCACACCGAGCTCTGGGTCCCCGCCGAGAGGGCAGGCCTCGGGATATAGTGGCCTGCTTCCATGAATATTCCACTAAAAATGCCATCATGGAGATTGCTAGGTGGCTACCGGACCTGAAGTGGGAAAACCACCGGGTTGAACTTTATGCAGATCTCTCTGCCATCACCATTCGAAAAAGGCGTGAAATGGCCCCGATAACGAAGAGGCTTCGCGAGCAGCAGGTCAAATATAGGTGGACTTTCCCATTTGGCCTTCAATTCTCTATTGACGGGACTGCCTCTCACGTTAGGACACCAGAGGAAGCGGCACGTGTGCTTAAGTAGGCAGGCTGGGTGGACGTCCCGGTCCTGCCGGCGGTGGAACCTGCGAGTGTACACCGGTCTGGGGAGCGAGCGGGTGGGTGGCAAAGAGCGCAAAAAGGAGACAAGCGGCTGCGGCGGCAGCAGAGACGCTCACCCAGACCCGAGGACAGTGGCTGATGGACTGGCCTGTAGGGCTCAGGCACAATAATTGGATATGATTTGTGTACCATTGGTTATGTGTTATGGTTTTTGAGGGGTCTGCGGGGAGGTGATGCCATGCCTCTTATGGATCAATATAGTGGTCCCGGGGAGGGGGGGGAAGGGGGGAGGGGGGGAAGGGGGGTGCGGGGGAGTGGACGGGGATCTCATACCCAAGTTGGAGCTGTGTGAAGGGGAGGGGGGGGCGATGTGCTGGATGGATAAGCTGCAGGTGATTACGTTGAATGTGCGTGGGTTGAATGCGCCGGTTAAGCGGCAGAGAGTATACAAGGAAATAGAACGTTTGAAGGGGGATATAATATTCTTGCAAGAGACCCATTTGAAGAAACAGGATGAGTGGCGAATGTCCCATAACAAATTTCGGGACCAGTGGTTCTCCTCCAACAGATTAGCGGTGCGTAAGGGGGGGGTGGGTATACTAGTTCGAGGTACTATACCGCATGAGGTGTGTGCCATTCAACGAGACCGGGGAGGGAGGTATATCTTTCTTAAGCTTAAACTGCATGGCCAGATCTTCACTTTTGTTAATCTTTATGGCCCGAATGATGCGCAGGGGCCCTTTTTCCAGGAGTTAAATTCCGCCCTTGACAAGTTCGCCGAAGGCCAGGTGATTATGGGGGGGGACTTCAATTTGACTATCAACCCTAGGCTGGACAATTCCACAGGGGCGGGGGAGGGGAACGCTAGAGCTCGACGGCTGTTAAAGGCTATGGGTGATAATCTTGGGGTGGCAGACACTTGGGAGAGAATTGAGGGGTCGGGAGAAAGATTATACATTTTATTCTCCGGTTCACCATTCCTTCTCCCGCTTGGATATGATCTGGGTTTCGAGACCCCTACTACCGGAGGTTGTGAGGTGTGAGATAGGCGAACGGACACTCTCTGACCATGCGCCGGTGTGGATTGAAATGCGGGTGGGGCCCCAAGGGAAGAAGAGGGGAGGCTGGTTGCTTAACGAATCTCTCTTGGATGACCCGCAGGTAGTGTTAAGAGTGGAGAAAGGGATAAAGGATTATTTGGTAGTTAATGATAATGGGGAGTGTGGGATAGCTTCGATCTGGGAATGTTTGAAGGCGGTAGTGCGGGGGGAGCTGATATCTATTGGCTCTTATATGAAGCGGTTGAAGGAGAGTAAAAAGGAAGCCCTACGGGCGCAGATCCAACAATTGGAAGCGCTGCAGAAAGTGGGGCGGGTCCCGCAGCAGCACGAGCAGGAGTTGCGACGCCTCAATCGGGAACTGGGGGAGTTAGACCAAGCGGAGCTTAAATTTGCACAAGATAAATTGAAGCAGCAGTTCTTTGAATGGGGCAATAGGCCATCGCATCTCTTGGCACGG
Organism: Ichthyophis bannanicus; assembly: GCA_033557465.1. Classification (NCBI taxonomy): domain Eukaryota; kingdom Metazoa; phylum Chordata; class Amphibia; order Gymnophiona; family Ichthyophiidae; genus Ichthyophis; species Ichthyophis bannanicus. The sequence continues at coordinate 70,794,870 of CM066046.1, read as the reverse complement.
CGGCTGCAGAGGCTACGGACTCGGAATTTTATCACAAAAATCCAGGATGCGCAGGGACGTGAGTTGCGGGGCGGTAAACAGATTCAGGATAGGTTTGTGGAATTTTATAAACAGCTGTATGCGGTGGAGGGGATTAGCTCCCAGGCCCCGGTAGAGAAATTTTTGCAGGTCCAGCTCCCGAGTTTGGGAGTGGAGGAGGCGGCGTGGATTTCCCGTCCTATTGAGGAACGGGAAGTGGCCTTGGTTATCAAGGGGTTGCCGGCCTCGAAGGCTCTGGGCCTGGATGGCTTCCCAAATAAGTTCTATAAAAAGTTCGCAACGGTCCTGTGTGAGCCGTTAGCCAGGTTGTATAACTCGTTTGCAGGAGGGGGACAGATCCCTGAAACAATGCGTACGGCAGGAATAACTATCTTGCCGAAAGAGGGGAAGGATCCCCAATTGTGTGGCTCCTATAGGCCGATATCGCTCTTGGGGTCGGACTTTAAGATTTTTTCAAAGGTTTTGGCCAATAGGCTCAGGGATTACCTGCCACGGTTGATCCACGAAAATCAGGCCGGGTTTGTTCCCGGGAGGCAAGCGGGGGATAATATAAGGAGGGTGCTGAATGCGGTATGGCAGGCGAAGAGCTGTGCGGAACCCCTGGTCTTGTTAGCTATAGATGCCGAAAAGGCGTTCGATAGGGTCTACTGGCCCTATCTGTTTAAAGTGATGGAGCGGATGGGGTTGGGGGGGGCATATTTGGAGTGGGTGAAAGCTATTTATGCTCAGCCACTGGCTAAGATTCAAATTAACGGGGAATATACGGACGCATTTGAACTATTTCGGGGGACGCGGCAGGGGTGCCCACTTTCCCCACTTCTATTTGTGTTGTCTATGGAGCCGTTGGCCCAGTTTATCCGTGAGAGCACTGAGGTCTGGGGGGTGGTTGGGGGCCGCGTGACCAGTAAAATTTCCCTATTTGCTGATGACCTACTATTCATACTGACCCGACCTTTGGACTCTCTGGCAGCGTTAGATACCATATTGCGGGAATATGGGGAGTGCTCTGGTTTTAAGGTTAACGCATCTAAGTCAGAACTGCTTGATATTTCTTTGGATAGGGTGTCCCGGGAGCGGATTAAGGCTAGGTTTCCCTATAGATGGGCGAGTGAGGGGATAAAATACTTGGGAATACATCTCACCCCGATGGACGGGGATCTATTTGGGGCTAATTTTGGGCGCCTGGAACGTAAGATCCGGAGGGAATTGGAGGTTTGGCAGAGTAAGGGGCTTTCCTGGCTGGGGATGATTGCGGCTGTGAAGATGGTGGTGCTGCCGCAGTGGCTGTACCTTTTTAGGTCATTGCCCATATGGGTGGGGAAGAAAGCAGTAGAGCGGTGGCAGCGATCCCTGATGCAGTTTGTGGGGGGGGGGGGGGAAGGCCGTGTCGTGTGGCGTGGCGGATTTTAATGAAGGGCAAGGACAAGGGGGGGTTGGCGGTCCCCGATCTTGCGCGTTATTTGGAAGCTTCACAATTGGGGGCTATAGTGGACTGGTGGGGGGATGAGGTGAAAGAGTGGGTTCAAATGGAAGCGGATGAGTTGGGGGTGCAGAACTTGGGGGAATGGATGTGGCTTCCGCGAGAGCGGCGGAGAGGCATCCTGGTGAGGAACCCCTACACTAGGCGGACGGTGGACCTATGGAATAAATGGCAGCAGGGCTGGTTGGGGAGGGGTGGTCGGTCTAGATTGGTGCCCATTAGGGGGAATCCAGAGTTTCCCCCGGGACTGGAGTGCCCGGCTTTCACCAGGTGGGCGGAGAATGGTTTGGTACGGGTGGGACAGCTGCTGGATGGGCAACAAATTGTGGCGTTCCACACCCTGAGGAGTCAATATCATTTGGAGGGCTCTGAGGAATATCACTACCTACAACTCAGCCATTATGTCCGGCATAAAATCTTACCTGAGCTGGCCCGGGATCCCACGGGTATTGAGGTGATGGGGCTCCTGGGGCCATCCAAGCGGGTGGTTACGCAGTTTTATAATCTTATGGGAACTGCGGGGGGGAAGGAGGCTTTCCAAGTGCAGTGGGAAAAGGATTTAGGTGGTTGTTGGGATGAGTCACAGTGGGAGCAAATTTTTAAGACACGATATAAGGGGTTGTTGGCGGCGCACCTGTTGGAGAATAACTATAAAATTCTGTATAGATGGCATTTGACGCCGGTGCGGCTGCAGGTTATGTACCAGCTCCTGGATGGGCAATGCTGGCGCGGCTGTGGAGCGGTGGGTACGTACTTGCATGTGTGGTGGGAGTGTCGGGAGCTGCATGAGGTATGGGGAGCAGTGTTTGAGTGGGTGAGTGGGATTTTAGGTAAAGAGCTGACGCCCATACCGGCGGTGGCCTTATTGGGGATACGGGCGGAGGGGTTGAATAAGGCGAAGTGTGGTTTTCTGAATCTCTGTTGTGTGGCGGTGCGCATCTTGGTGGGCAGGCGATGGAAACAGACGGTGCTTCCGGGGCTGGGGGAGGTTCAGGCGTTGGTGGGGCAGATTTTCTTGATGGGTAAGCTCACCGCACTAAAGAATGGGAGTATGCGGAGCTTTTCCAACATCTGGGGGAAATATTTGGAGCGGGAGAATGCCCCATAGGGTATTGTTATAGGGTTGGAGGTCCTGGGGGGGGGAGGGGAAGGGGGGGGGGGGAAAAATCTTTTTGGGTGTAAGTTGGACAGTATGGGCAGTGTGGTATATGGGGGACAGTTTGTTTTTTGCTGTGTAGAGATACGAGGATACCGTGCCTTAATTGTTTGAATGTTACTGTTGCTGGTTTTAACTGGGGTTGTTTGGCACGGTCCCTAGACTGTGGATAGCTTGGGGTGGGTGGGGGGGTGATATACTTGGTGGTATGTTCTGCACTGTTTTTGTTGATGTATGCAATAAAAAATTTTACAATTAAAAAAAAAAAACCTAAACACAAGTGGGTAGCTTGCATGGAGAGGCAGTTTCAATCCTAACAACCTTACTGGGCAGACCAGGTGGGCCTTGCTGGTCTTTATCTGCCATTATTACTATGTTACATGCCATTTCTGCATGACTTCTCCCAGGTTCATACCATTTCCATACCTTGTAGCATTTGTAGCACTATACAAACGATGAGTAGCTAGTAGTATCCCTCTCTGAACTAAATGTCCTCTACTCTCTCCTTTTCAACCCTTACTTCAGGGTATCCTGCTTTTCCTTAAAAATTGAAAGGACATCAAGGAAAAGGGAAATGGGATCCTCCGCAATAACCAAGTTTTCTTTGGCTTGTTTTTCCTCTGGTTTGTTGCTTCGTTTCCTTAAAAATTGTACAAAAAGTTCAATAGTCAGAGGTTATTGAATTCTGCATATTTACTATCTGTAGACCCAGAGTCTGTTCAGAAATTCAAGAAGGTTCCCTATGCTATTTTCTTTCATCTTAATCAAATAAATAAAATGTGTTTGTCTTTTTATTATCTAAAAAAAAAAAAAAAAAAAAAAAAAAAAAAAGGTTCTCACCTCAGCAAGGGACATTGACCAACTTGTCTTGTACCCATGGCTCGAGATCTGATGACTGCAGCCATGCCTGGCGTCGAGCTGCGATGCCGGCTGCCGCAACACAGGCCAAGGCCTCGAAGCCATCGTAGGCTGCTCGGGACATGAACTTAGAGCATTCCCGGATCCCAGAAGACAAGGACTTGAACCTCTGCAAAGGTTCCCCGGAGAGAACAGCAGAGAACCCGGCAAGTTCCTTTGCCAGGTCCCGCAAGTACATGCCCATGTACAGCTGGTAGGACTTAACACGGCAAGCAAGCATCGAGCCCTGGAAGCACTTTCTACCAAACGCATCCAGGTTCCGGGCCTCCCTGCCGGGGGGCACCGCAGAGTGCATCTTCTGGCTTTTCAGACGCTGCATGGCCGATTCCACCACCATGGAATGGTGTGGTAGCTGCGCCTTTTGAAAGCCAGGGCTCTTACGAAGTCAGTAAATGGAATCGACCCGCTTGCTCAGAACAGGCGCCGAGGCTGGTGCCTCCCACATCCGGAAGAGGAGCCGTTCCAGCATCGGTGGAACCGGCACAGTAAAGGCCTCCTTTGGAGGAGAGTCATACTGGAGGGCCTCAAGCTCTTCGGCTCGAGGCTCCTCCTCGGGGTCCGCGGGGATCGCCAACGCCGTGGCCATATCCCAAATGAACTCCGAGAAAGCACAGTTACTTACCTGTAACAGGTGATCTCTGGGAACAGCAGGAATAAGTCTTCACATATGGGTACGTCGGTACTGACGGAGTCCGCGCGGGAATGCTTCCCAGCGTCCAATCAGAAAGCTTTTGGAAGCATCCCAACACGCCTGCGTGCTGCCTTCCCGCCTTCCCAACTGCCTCTCCTCAGTTAAGTTTTAAAGCTGAGACAAAGAGGGAGAGAGCAAGGAAGGGAAAGATAGAGATAAAAGGGACTCCTAGGGGAGGTGGGTGGGTTGTGAAGACATTCCTGCTGTTCCCAGAGATCACCTGTTACAGGTAAGTAACTGTGCTATCTCCAGGAACAAGCAGGAATGAGTCTTCACATATGGGGACTCCCAAGCTCAGATGCCCAGAGGGAGTCCTAGCATGTTGCAAGTCTAGAATGAGCCATGCTATTCCTTAGGACCTCAGGCATCCTGGGGATGGAGGGTAGGAGTTGAATACAGAAAAGAAGCTGTGGAACAGCTGGCTAGAACAGGGCTTCAAAAGGGGAAGACCCTGTACAGAGGGCATTTAGTAGTATAATATTGTGATCTGGGCCTCCCTTGTTGGCATTGCACAAGTCCACTGAGCTACATATGGATCTGTTAGAAGAGCCAGTGAATGTGCTCAAGGGGTACCTCACAGAGAAGTAGAGGTAATAAAGTAGAACAAAAACAAGTGGAGGTCAGAACCCTTCAGGGTGAGAAATAGCCCCAGGGGGAAAACTGGGGTAGTATAAGAGGTAGAGCTTCAGCGGAGATGCAGAAGGTACTATGAAAGAAAGCTTAAGCTGTTTTGGTCCAAAAATAGTACAAACCTTGGACCAAGAGAAAAAATGAGTCTGACCTAACTGGACTGGGGTTGGAATCAGTCCATATAGGGGAGAAAGGGTATGGAGACCCTTGTATCTGATAAGAAAGTAAGGGCAGACTCAGGAGCGCTAAGCTTTAGAGTAGCTGCAGCACCGCAATGTCTTTCCTAAATGGGGTCAATTAGGAAAGAAAAAGGTACATGGAGAGCTTCAGGAGTATCTAACCTGAAAGGTTATGGTAAGGAAAAAATTTGTTAATTACCACAGGAAGTGGTTATAGCTGTAGCCCTCTAAGAATGCTGGCACAGCATTGATAGAGGTAGTGCCCATCTGTCAGGCTTATAGAGAAATGTAGGGATATCTGAACCTGACAGACAGATAGATAAGTAGATGGATACAGATCTATCTAAATATATATCTCATTATAACTATAAACATATATATATATATTTAAATATATACACCTAGAGGGTATATAGGCATATAACTATAAGAGATATGTATGGGCAGAAGACACAGCGATAGATATAGATAAGTATATATATGTATCTATATATATATACACCTATATGAATAGGCAGGCATATAGACACATGTCTCCAGGTATGAGGGTGGAGAGATGTCCTTAAAACCTCATCCTCCCTAGGGATAAAGGGAGAGAGAAAGATTTTTCCTGGTTATGACTGGTAGAGTCAGAGGAGAGGTCTCCCTGACAAGAAGAAGTCTGAATTCCCTGCAGAATTTGAGCTCTTGAATAACCAGGATGGCCTACGTGAAAATGGCAGAGGATAACTTCAGTCTGCAGACAGGAAGTCCAGGTATCTCCAGAATTGCAGTATGGAGAATGGCGAGAGGACGCCTCTGGAGGAAGATACCCTTGTGACCCGCCTATGAGGGCAAGAAGGGTATTAGGCGTCCTTTATTTATTTAGCGTACATTTGTATCCCGCTGCTTCCAGTGATCAGCAGCGGTTGTTACACATGGTAAGGTTGGCTGTACCGGCCAGAATTATGGATGCATACAATGTGATTAGGGAGGGGAGGTAGAGCACAGCAAAAACATGGGGTTACAGGGTTACAGTTGATTTATGTTAAGGGTTCACACGGTGTACTTATATACATATTTACAAGTGACTGATTGTTAGGACTTTACACAGGATCCTTATATACATATTTACACACAGCTGAGTGAATTCATGAGGTTAAGTTGTAGTGTGATTGGAAGAGGTGTGTCTTAAGATTTTTTCTGAAATCTTTCAGATCACAGATTTCACGCAGTTCACTTGGCAACCGGTTCCAGAGTGCAGGAGCTATAACTGAGAAAGCTCTGTTACTGGTACATGCATTAACCTTTGTGAAGGACTTCAGGAGGCAGAGGGTATTGAGGTTCGCTGTTCTTCTACTTCTGTTGTTGGGTAGACTGGATATCAAGCTGTTGAGATGAGAGGGCGCTACATTATGGATGAGTTTGAAAGTAGTGACTAAAATTTTGTATTGAATGCGGGCCGTGATGGGGAGCCAATGAAGCTCAATTAGGGTGGGTGTAATCTGGTCAGAGAGTCTTTTTTGCATAATGATTCTGGCAGCCATTGAAGAAATTTACCTCTGATGAGAAGACCCAAGGAGATATGGGCCAAGCTAGGGATTTGGCCCTCAAGTTTTTCACGTAATGAAAGGCCTGAGACGTATGCCTCAAAAGAGATTTAAGATGAGATGGTAAGGGTAGTGAATACCTGCCAGACATGGATACGACTGGGGGAACCCCCCCTAACCATCTGGGGTTATCTGCTAGGCAAGATACTAATGCTTTCTAGCAAGGCCCATAGTGCAAAGCTACTCTGTAGAGATGCAGAGAGCATGCTGGAGGTTGGTTGGAAGAAAAAACTGGCTGTGAAAAGCCAGCAAGTAACCAACTATTCTGCCAAGGACAAGGGGGCGAAGAATAGAAGTTAACCAACCAGACTGTGATAATAGGGTTTCCCAAAGGAGGTTGATAACCTGTTTGGGACTTAGCACTGAGGCGAAGAGGATTGCTAGTGGAGGGGAATCCCTGGTTCTGTAGTGAAACAAAACCAGTGGTTTAACAACTAGGAATTGCTGTATTTGCAGCAACTACCAGAGCAGCATTGAAAAGTTCTTTTCCCTGCTCCTTTTTAAGACTGGGAAAAAGAAACAGACATGATAGGAGTCCCTATTGTCTGATGAGCTGCTCTAAGGTAACAAGGGGGGGGAAGACAACTCCAGAAGGGAGAATCCCCCGGTAGAACAGGTAGAGGATCATAGGGGTTTTCCCGTTTAAAGAGCCACTCTTACAAAACAATGTTGTAGTAAGAGGGAGGTAAGACAGAGTTGCAACAGACTGACTATGGCGGAGGTCTCAGATAGATGAGATGATACATGCCAGTACAGGGAAAACAACTGTCTATTGATAGTTGCTACCTCTCTTTCCTCCAAGAGGAAGAGGAAAATCTGTTAATGATGGGCATGATCATCATAAAGACTCTTAGAGAAAAGATGTCTCATGAAGAGATATCTAGGTAGGTTAGGATAAAAATTAGTGCAGATTCTTCAAGTGAAAAGAAGCAGACTGTCACCCTAACCCCCAACCAAGAGGGACAATGATCTATTTGAAACCCTGCGACTGCTGGGTTTGTTGACCCTGTTGAGGTTGTGGATTCTTCAGACCAGGGCGATGTTTTCCCTGTTTGGGAACATCTGTACGATGGGCAGATGATGGGTAAAACCTTCTCCCCCTAGGGGAAGAAAGTTTGGTAGGACATTTCCTACCTACTGGGAAAGAAGGCGGAGCAGAGCAGCCCCTGGAAACAGGAAAGTCAGTGGATAACTGAGTAACCTGGAGTAAAGACTCCTTGTTAAAGGGATTTTCTCCAGTGCAAGGGGTATTTCCCAGTCTTTCTTGTGCCCATTTGTCCAAGTCTGAAGCTTGGAGCCAGGCTCTACGTCGTGCCCCTATAGCTCTAGCAGATGTCCTGCTAACAGACTCAAAGGAGTCTAGGGTAGCACGAGTAAGAAACCTAGAGATATTTTGAGTATGACTAACCAGTGAGGAATAGTCTGTACACCTGGGCTCTTGAAGAAAAGGAGTCAAAAGATGTAATTGCTTTGTGACCTCCTCAAGTGATAGACCCATATAAAAAATATAGGAGAGAATTCTTGCTGAAAGCATGGATGTCTGGAAGGTTTGACGTCCAAAGGCATCTAGTGTCTTAGACTCACGACCTGGCGGACAAGAAGAGTGCTTTTTATTACTCTTCACTCGCCTCATTGCTGATTCTACCACAATGGAATGATGAGGAAGTTGAGTCTTTTGAAACCCTGGAGAGGGGGGCACCTGATATAGAAGATCAGTTGCTCTGGAAAGTGGGGGTACCTTTAAAGGAGCTTCCCACATTCGTAGAAGGAGATCCTGCAAGGAATGATGCAAAGGAAGCATTATGTTCTCCTTTGCTTTGGTAGGAACAGAGAGGTATTCTGTATTCCCTTGTGTGTAGGATCTTGTCCAGGAATAGGAATGGCAAGTGATTTTGCCATATCCAGGAGGAAAGTCTGGAAAGAAGGCTCCCCAGAGGGAACTTCCCCTGGATAGGCTAGATCTGATGAAGAACTAGCGTTGGCACCGAGGGATCTATCTAAGTATATAGGAATAGAAGATCCTGAATGGTGCAGTATGGGATCTCTAGATGGTGGTCGCTGGTACTGTAGATCAGGACCAGCGACAGTCGGTAACAGATCATCCATGCTAGGGATCGATTCCAAACTCGGCATCGAGGGAAGCGAGCCTGACGAGAGAAGCATGGAAGGTACCGACAGCAATGGTAATGTGGATATCGGTACCGACTTCGGTACCGTATCTGATACCGGTGGATGAAGGCCAGCCGGTGGCAACTGTAACGGTATCGGAGGAACCGAGAGCTGCGGATCCGAAGTATCGGAACCGAGCCTTCGGTACCGACGAGAGTCGGTACCAAGGCAAGTCGGTACCCAGTCCTCCGGACTGGAGATCGATTCCAGACTCGGCATCGAAGGAAGCGAGTCTATTGATGCACGTCTGGAGGGTACCGATGTCGGTGCTAGTATCGGTGTCGGTACCGATACTGGAATGTTGGTCTGGAGCGTATCCACTGGGCCCACAGGTACCAAGGATGCCAGACGACGATCCTTGGTGAGGAATGTTTCATCCAACACCAGTGCCGATGCCGGGGTATCGGTACCGCTCGAAGCGGATGCCACCACCGGGCATGGCTCAGGTATGTTCTGTGAGGGGTGAACCTCAGGAACAACCTGAAACCCCACACAGGCTTTGGAGGCCGAAGACTCCCACCGGGGTTTTGAAACCAGTAGATTCTCGAGGACAAGGCCGGAGGCATCTCTATGCTGTGCATGAGAACTGCCGCTCGAAGACTGGCTAGTCTTAACAGACTGTTTTTGGGTTACCTGATCCTGTGGAGAAGAAGATATGGTCGGTGCCCTGAAGTTGGAGGGGGACTGCGTGTCGAGGACGCGATGTTGAAAACTTCTCACAAGACTATTGCCCGAGGGCTCCGGAGGAAAACGGTCAGGACCCAAGCAAGTTAGACACCAATTGTGAGTGTCTAAAAATAAAGTTGTACCGCCACAGTTTGTACATTTCTTTGGGAAAGTGGCTGGCGGTTCCATGAAGGAAATGGAGAGGCCTAGAAGGCCCGAGAGACCGTGAGACACTAAGGAAGAAAAATATTCCTTAAGAAAGAAAAATTTTACAAGAAAAGAAAAGAGAAACACTGGCGGTACCGGTGGCGTCGGGGAAGGCAGCCGCGACCACAAGAAAACTAAAAATAAAAGAAGAATTTTCTGCCGTGACAGGAGGATGTCCTGCCGGCTCTGCGGAAAAACGAAAACTGAGGAGAGGCAGTTGGGAAGGCGGGAAGGCAGCACGCAGGCGTGTTGGGATGCTTCCAAAAGCTTTCTGATTGGATGCTGGGAAGCGTTCCCACGCGGACTCCGTCGGTACCGACGTACCCATATGTGAAGACTCATTCCTGCTTGTTCCTGGAGATCTGGGTATCCTCCGGGGAGGGGGGGGATGATCTACTCCGGGGCTCGGACTGCGGTGAGTCCGACGGGACGTACCGAGTCCTGAAGGTATCGGGGGACTCCTCGTCCTCCGTCTCCCAGGCGGACTCGTCCGAAGAGGAGTCGGGCTCCGACCGCGTGGGTCCCGGCAGCACCCGCCCCAACGCCAAAGGCACCGGCGTCAATGCCCTCGGTCCCGACCGGGAGGTCGAGGGTGACCGCAACTGAGGACAACCTCGAGCCTTCATGGTCTCGAGTATCGGTTCTGTCTCCGTGGTCGACTTCGACGTCCCGGTGGTCGGGGCAGATGCGCCAGCAAGGCTGGCCATCAGCACCCGCTGCTGATCCATGAAGGCAGACAGTCTGCACTCCAAGGCTGTCAGCCTGAGTCCGAGCTCAGGAGACTCAGCAGCCACCGACTCAGGCCCCGGTGGCGCCGGGCCCGACGTCGGCTCCCTGGGAGGAGAGTCCTCGAGGACAACAGGACTTACGTGTCCAGAAGACTCCGGCTCCACACGAGGCATTTTGGATGGCTTCTCCTGTTCCAAGAGCCCAGGACGGCAGTCGGGGGTCCGAGACCTAGCCCTTGAGGAGCCAGGGACCTCCTCCGACACCACCCTCGCGAGCTGCTTCTTCCTCTTTTGCTCCCGATCGGGGGACCCCCTGTCCGAGGAACCCCGACGATGCTCGGGGTCAGACTCCTGAGACGTCGAGGCCTCAGACGAGGTCCGGGCCCGGCCGGAGGCTGAATCAGAAAAAAGCCTTTCCTTTTGATGCTGTCGACTTCACAGTGCCTTAGTGGACATTTTACCACACGGCCCACAGATCATAGGATCATGATCGGGACCAAGGCACCGAAGGCAGCAGTCGTGTGTGTCGGTGAGAGACATCAGTTTCTTGCACCGATCACACTTTTTGAAACCACTGGAAGCCATCGGGGAAAAAAGAGCCCCCGCGAGGTCAAAAGGACCGGCCTTCCAGGGAAAAAGAAAAAAGGGCGCGAACGCCAGCCACTAAGGGCAAAAATTGAAAAAGCGAGAATGGGCTCGATACCGGTGTACCGAACCCGGCGGGAAGGGGAACCGGCGTCGAACTGGACAAGAACCGCGATGAAATCGCAAGAAAAATCTAACTTTTCTCAGGGTGACTAGGACGGACGTCCGTCAGGCTCCTTGGAAAAAGAAAGACTGAGCAAGATGGCACCTTTAGGCGGGAAGGGGACCGCACATGCGTGCAGTATTCCCAAAGGCTTTCATAGAAAGCTGGGGAAATGCTCCGCAAGGGGCTCCATCGACGTCACCCATATGTGAGGACTGACTTCCTGCTTGGTCCTGGAGAAAGGGTATTAGCCTTTGAAAAGCTAGTCCAATAAGATATTTTATTTTCATTTTTGTTCTTCTTATTTATTAAATAAGAATACTTTTTTAATCCAGCTTGAGCTGTTTTGAGGGGTGACTTTTTTCATCCAGGGCACTCCACATAGATAAATAGCTATTTACTCAGCTAAATCATCCTGAACTGTCCCCATCACGCTGAAATTCACTCTCTTATGCACTGAGGCACAGTCTCCAATATCCAAACAGTGCAGCCACACAGAGCCCAAGCCCATGGCACTTGAGAGAGGTCATATCATTAATATGACATTTCCTTACGAACAAGTCATTTTTGAGAGGAAGGGGGACTGCGGTAGATTTACTGACAGATGATCACATCCTTTACCACCGACACAAATGTGTTGATGTGGCAGCAGCGACGCCGTAGTGTGAGCGGAGAGTTGAGTAGTGTGAGCGGAGAGTTGAGTATGGCAGTGGAGTTGGTGCTCATTGCAGCAGAAATGCTGTTATGTGAGCAGAGATTGTGTCAGTGCAGCAAAAGCTGACAGGGGAGTATGGGGGGAGGTGTTCTGGCAGTAGAGGGGCTATGGACTATTAATTTTAGTAGTGTGCGACAGAAAGAGCAGATAGCCTTTTTGGAGGCGAGTCATTTACAGTCTGACGTAGACTGTTGTACTCTCCCACTTGGATTACTGTAATATTGTTTTGAAGATTTACCTGATAGACAACTTCAGAGGCTGCAAAGCTTGCTCTGGTGGAACCAGGTGGGAGAGAGCAACACTGTTCTTGATTAAGCTGCGCTGGCTCCCCCTAAGGGCACAAATTTATTTAAGCTTTTATCATTTATGGCTCCAGATTATCTTAGTTTGTTCATTACATTATATATAACTAATCATTTATTATGATCAAGGAAGGAAATTAGGGTGGCCTTTATCATCAGCAAGGTCCTTATATTTACAGGAAACAAAAAATAAATCATTTATGGGCCTGGGTCTTACTATTCGCAATTTACTCCCTTAGGAAGTCAGCTAACGTATTTCTAATCTTCATTTCCGTCGAGCTTTAAAAACTTGGTTCTTCAAGCATATTTATGTGACTAAAGTGAATTTGTAATCCTGAAGTCTACCTATAATAAGTTCATTTTTTAAAGTTTTAATAGTTCCCGAATCAGAGGATGTATTTTTTGGCTTCTATCTAATGTACTTAGGTATTTATGTTCAGACAGTGGTTATCTTTTGTATGATGTGATTTATATATTCTGCTTTTCTGGAATCTGCCTTGAGCTGTGAGATTGAAGCAGACTATAAATGTCCATATTATTAAATATTATATTAGTATCAGTGAGGCCTCAAGCTCAACCAACATCATTTTGAAGAGTGGAGCAAGCAGGGATCTCTCCTTTCCCCAAAGGGCCATGACTGTTACAGACAAGGGACAACTGGGGATCTTGAGCTACAAGCCCTTTCAGTACTCCAGGTGAACGACCCTTGGGGACTATGAGACCCTGCTTTGATCCAGGGAAATGGTTTTCAAAACTGTCCTAGGGGATCAGTCAGTCCTGTTTTTCAGACATCTAGAGAGACTATGAGAAATTTGCAAGCAATGGAGGTAGTGTATGCAAATTTCTCTTATGCATATTTGTGCTTGCGTTACTAGCTGTAACAACCACTTAAGACTAGTTAGTAAACATGACATTTTCAGTGCTTTCATAGGCCCCTTGAAGGTTACACATATAAAGGGAAATTGTGATTGCTTCTTCCATTTCCTCACCATTCATCCTGAAGACAAGGTGACAAAGCAATCATGATGGAGCAGTCTTTAGCCGTCATTGCTACTCTGTACTGATTAATCTACAAAGAAGACAAAAAAATGTTTGCACATTGCTAAAATTCTTAAAATACTAAACGTCCATGCAAGACCACACGCTTTCTTGCATTTTTAAAATAGTATTCCAACAGTTGATCAGAACACTGCTGTATAAAACACAGTCAAGACATTGGGGCTAGTATTCAAAACCCTGGCAAGTGACAAAGTTAACCAGACATCTTTATCAGGTTAATTTTGTCCAAATATTTAATGACAGTTCGGCATGCCTGACCAAACCTCTCCAGATGAATTTAGCTGGACAGCAATGAATATCGGCACTGTCCAGCTGAACTTAAGCCATTGCCTGGAATGCCTTTATTCTAACTTCTTTGGTGAGGGTTACATTTTGTCTGCGAAGCTGACCAGCCAAATGTAAACACTGCTCTGAGAGAGGGGGAGGAGGAGGATAAAGAACATTTTGAAAAACACGAGATTGTTGGATTTACCAAACCAGTTACCCACCCAAATCTTTTGGATATCAGTCTCAATCTCCATATTTTTTCCAGCCCATATTCACTCTTCTGTGGTGGTTCCCTCCCAGGCCTTACCAATAGTAAGGTTCTAGGAACTCATAGCTAGTAAAAAAAAAAAAATCCAACAACCCCTCCCACTGGGAACCACCAGAATTGAGAATGCTAAGTCTATATAACATGGCTTTGGTTACTGAGAAAAGTAAATCCATTGGATTTCAGGACAATATTACACAGCACATGGTCTTGACCCCAATTAGCTACTGTAATTCCTTGTTATTTGGATTGCCCATGGACTACTGTGAAGCCATTATAACTTGTATAAAATTCTGCGACTTAGTATGTGTCAACATATTGCCCCAGCTCTATCATCTCTTTGCTAACTCCTGATGCAAAATGGCTGGTGATGGCATTTCACTGACAACTTTTTTTGCAAATGAATTTGGATCATCTTCCCTATAGGCTGCAATTCCAGGAAAAAGCATTGTTGACAGTATGTGTCCCCTTTGGTTTTCAGGGGGCTAGAATTTATTAGAGTCTTCTGTCTGTTAGGACCCATATTGTGGGTCCAATTAAGAGTAGTTACTCACCTGTAACAGGTGTTCTCCAGGAGCAGCAGGAATCAGTCCTCATTTATGGGTATCATCGACGCCGATGAAGACCCAGCGGAGCATTTCCCCAACTTTCCATGAAAGCCTTTGGGAATGCTGGCACGCATGCGCGGTTCCCTTCCTGCCTAAAGGTGCCATCTTACCTCAGTCAAATGACATAGCTAAGAACAGCACACAAAAATGTAAAAAGTAAACTATGTACAACTGCAACTCCAAGGGGAGGAGGGAGGGTAGTGAGGACTGATTCCTGCTGCTCCTGGAGAACACCTGTTACAGGTGAGTAACTACTCTTTCTCCAGGACCAAGCAGGAAGTCAGTCCTCACTTATGGGTGACTCCCCAGCTCTGGGCTACCAGGAACCCAGGCTGAACAAGAGAACTCCCTCTAGTCTCAGCAACACAGTAAAGGCTTTGCAAGAACACACCCTCCACAGGTAGCCCAACCAGAGGGCAGGAGTTGCCTAGACCTCAAAGAGATTCCGGAGTACTGCTTGGCCAAAAGCACTGTCCCTACGGGACTCCCTCTCCAGACAGTAGTGGGCTGCAAAAGTCTGGCTTGAAGACCAAGTAGCAGCCCTGCAGATGTCTTGCAATGGAACAGAGCGGAGGTGAGCCACTGATGCAGCCATTGCCCTCACACGGTGGGCCGTGACCCTACCCTGCAAAGGAAGGTCAGCTGCCTTGTAAGCCCAGGTGATACAGTCAGCCACCCAGATGGACAAGGTACGCTTGGACACAGGCCTCCCCAAGTTATTGGGGTCAAAAGAAAGGAAGAGCTGAGAAGCCTTCCTGTGACCCTGCGTACATTCAAGGTAGAAGGATAAGGCCCTCCTACAGTCCAAGGTATGGAGAACTGTTTCAGCCTGACTTGCATGAGGCCTAGGGAAGAAAGTAGGAAGAACCACCTCCTGGTTGAGGTGGAAAGAGGAGACAACCTTAGGAAGGAACTTAGGGTGAGTCCTGAGGACAACCCTGTTCTTATAGAACCTGGTGTAAGGTCTATCACAGACCAAGGCCTGAAGCTCGCTCGCTCACTCACTCTCCTAGCCGAAGTAAGGGCTATCAGAAAGAGAGTCTTCAAGGAAAGGAAGCGTAGATGGCAAGTAGCCATAGGCTCAAAAGGTGGGTGAGTCAGTTGCTGCAAGACCACCTTAAGCTCCCACTCAGGAGCAGGACGACGTATGGGAAACTTGAGCAGAAGCAAGCCTCTGAGAAACCTAGACACCAAAGGGTGCACAGACAAGGAATGGCCCTCAACTAGGGAGTGGTGAGCTGCCAAAGCAGAGAGGTGGACCCGAACAGAGCTGGACTTGAGACCCTGATTGGACAAGTGCAGCAGGTACTGAAGCACTACTGACACAGTACAGGAGAAAGGATCCTCAGCACGTAGCTGACACCACACAGAGAACCTTTTCCACTTGAAAGCATAGGTCTTCCTAGTGGAGTGTTTCCTGGAGGCTAGGAGAACTTCCTCAACCTCTGGAGGCAGGACCCAGGGAGCCAACACTACCCTTGCAGCCTCCATGCCATCAGATTGAGAGCTTTGAGATTGGGATGTAGCAAGGAGCCCTGATCCTTTGAGAGAAGGTCGGGCTGCAATCCCAGAAGCAGAGGCAGATCCACTGCCAGTTGAAGCAGGAGGGGGAACCAAGGCTGCCTTGGCCACCTGGGAGCTACCAAGAGGACTGAGGCCCTGTCTCGGAGAGTCTTGAACAGTGTTCGGGCCACCAGAGGGGTGGGAGGAAACGTACAGAGTAGGCCCTGAGTCCAGGGAATCAGAAAAGCATCTGCTGCTACTCTCAGAGGATGCGGTTGCCTGGAGCAGAACCTTGGCAGCTGGTTGTTCAGTGGACTGGCAAACAGGTCTATGGAGGGAAGCCCCCATTTCAAGAAAATCTTTTGAACCACCAAAGGATGTAGCTGCCACTCGTGTGGTTGCAGAATCCTGCTCAATCTGTCGGCCAGGGAATTCTCCTGGCCTGGAAGATTCCGGGGCTCAGACTCAGGTGAGTCCGAAGGGACACACCGAGTCTTGAAGGTGTCAGGAGACTCCTCGTCTTCGGTCACCCAAGCAGACTCGTCCGATGTCGAGTCGAGGTCCGACCCCGCGGGGCCTGTAGGCACCCGCCCTGACGTCGGTGGCACCGGCGTCGAGACCCTCGGTCCCGAACGGGAGGTCGAGGGAGACCTCGACCAAGGGAGACCTCGAGCCGCAAGGGACTCGAGTATCGGCTCGGTCTCCGGGGTCGACTTCGAAGTCGATGTCCCGGTGGTCGGGGCAGATGCGCCAGACAGGCTGGCCATCAGTGCCCACTGCTGATCCATGAAGGCAGACATTCTGCTCTCCAAGGCTGTCAACCTGAGACTCAGCTCGGGTGACGCAGCAGCCCCTGACTCGGGCCCCGACGGCGCCGGGCCCGACGTCGGTACTCAGGGAGACGAGGACAACAGGACTTACGTGTCCAGCAGACTCTGGCTCCATGCGAGGAACTTTAGTTGGCTTCTCCTGGTCCACGGGCCCGGGACGACGATCGGGGGTCTTAGACCTGGCCCCCGAGGGCTCAGGGACCTCATCCAATGCCGCCCTCGCGAGCCGCTTCTTCCTCTTACGTTCCCGGTCGGGGGACCCCCTGTCCGAGGGGATCCGACGCCTCTCGGGATCGGAATCCCGAGATGTCGAGGCCTCAGACGAGGTCCAGGGCTGGGCAGAGGCCGAGTCCGAGAAAAGCCTTTCACTTTGTTGCTGACGACTTTGGAGGCCCTTGGAAGACATTTTTCCACATGGTCCGCACGTTTTGGAATCGTGGTCCAGGCCAAGGCACCGAAGGCAGCAGTCGTGTGTGTCGGTGAGAGACATTATCTTCTTACACCAATCACACTTTTTAAAACCACTGGAAGCCATCGGGGAGAAAAGGGTCCCCGCGAGGTCAAAGGACCGGCCTTCCAGGGAAAAAGAAAAAGAATTGGCGCGAGCGCCCAGCCACTAAGGGCAAAAACCGAAAAAAGAAAAAAGGGATTCGATACCGGTGTACCAAACCCGGCGGGAGGGGAACCGACGTCGAATCAGAGGAAAAAAGCAAAATAACGCCAAGAAAAAACTTCTCTTTTCTGGGAAAAAAAGGACACACGTCCGATGGGCTTCACGGGAAAAAAAGAGACTGAGGTAAGATGGCACCTTTAGGAGGGAAGGGAACCGCGCATGCATGCCAGCATTCCCAAAGGCTTTCATGGAAAGCTGGGGAAATGCTCCGCTGGGGCTTCATCGGCGTTGATGACACCCATAAGTGAGGACTGACTTCCTGCTTGGTCCTGGAGAACCTCTGATTCTATGACGACTGACAGATTTGTTGGATTTTAGAAAGAATTTGAGAGCCTTTTTATTTAGTCAGGCTTATTCTTGAACATTTTATTTTGTTAAAATTGTGATTTATTTAGTTTGCCAAATGTCTTTGTGTTGACGTTTTAGTGCTATTTCATGTGTAGCTTTGTATTCCACTAAGAATGATTTTAGTTTAGCGGAATATAAATATATGTAAATAAACACACACCACACACACTATGGTCTGAATTACAAGGTATTTTTTAACTGCTTACTACCTAAATAGCTTCCTTTCAAAGGGTCTGGTACAGTGCCTGAGCTTTATTGAAGGATTTTTCTTGATATACTGATTTTACTGCATTGTTTTAAACAGGTTTCACTTCACCAAAGTGTAAAAAAGAAAGTTACCTTTGTAGCAGCATAAGCCACAGTCCCATCATCCTCGGTTGAAAGATCTTTTAACTTCTTAATAAAAGTTTCATTATAGGGGCCATCTATCTCCAAGAGACTTCTACAAAACAATAGTTTTAAATTATCAAATGTTTTCTCTTGATCCAGGCCTCATTGATACCCAGATGCATTGCTATCAATAATAGCAGCAAAACAATTAATCAAATCAGTGGAAAATCAAATTACTGAACCGTAATGTTTGTTCAAAAATAATACTAATTCAATGAAGTCACATCTAGAGAAACCTCAGAAGCAGCAATGTCCTGAGGGGGGTACCTATCCAGTCTGATTTTCTGAACTGCCACATTGAATATGCACGAAACTTGAATACAAATATTCATAATGAATAGGCATGAGAGATGTGTATCATGGAAATCAGTCCAATTAGATGTATCACCTGAGAAAGAAAGGAACAACTCGTCTTGAAGGGATCAATGCGACACGGGACGAAATTTAGCATCTAACAAAGCCAAGATAGAGAAAAAGACCGGGCTGTGATGCCATTTAATCATCAGAAAACTGGAGTTTTTGTAGACTGCAGGACTCTTTAGAAAAACCCAACAAAAGAAAGTACATGAGCTTTCAAAATCTCACAAACCTCTTCTTAAAATGCAATTGTAGAGCAAGAAAAAGCTTATATTATGGCAAATAAAGACCAAAGTGGCTCATCCAGTCTGCCCAGGCAAATGGCGAGAGTTGCAATTCCCATTGTGCACAGGCTACCTCCACACCCCATGCCTTCTTAGAAAAAGAAAAGTCATTTCAATGCTGTTTTCAAGCTCAAATATTCTATGCTTGGTTCCACCCTATATGAATCCTGTTTTTTGAATTCCACCACTAATTTTGTCTCCACCACCTTTTCTGGAAGGGAATTGTAGGCATACACCACCCTGTCTCTGAAAAAATATTTCCTGATGTTGCTTCTCAATCTGTCTCCTTGCAGGTTCATGTCATTGCTTGCCAGTACGTTATGCTTAAATCAATAAATGGAATTCTCATACCCAATAGGGAAGTAACCTTGAACTCACATTCCTGCAACTTCTAAAGTAGCCCTCGGAGTAGACAGGATGAGAAATGAATCTAGTCAATGCTGACTCCTGGTGACCCAGCAGCCCCTGGGTTTTCTTGGCAAGATATGATCGTTAGTAGACTGCCTTGGAAGAAAAGGCCGGGCAAAGGAGAATAAGGTGACTTGCCCAAGGTCACAAGGAGTGCCAGTGGGAATCAAACCCAAATCTCCTTGATGTTAGGCTGTTACTCTAAGCACTAGGCTACTGCTCCACATTGGCATATCCATGGAACAACATTTAAAGGATATCCTGAACCATGATCAAAAATATACATAGCTGCTTTTGTTGATTAAGTGTTCCTTTAAAACTAACAAATGCACCATAAGTTAAATAAATAAATATATGCCGATGACATCATGCTAGTTATCCCCATAACCATTAAAAACCCTACATATGACTCGCTATCCAAATGCATGGCTGAGACCTCCTCCTGGATGGAAACTAACCACCTCAGCATAAATCTCAAAAAAACTGAGGCAATGTTTGTAACAAGATCATCTATGACTGAGAACACTTACCTGGAAACAATCACAATCAACAAAACCTCCATACCTGTCAGAAAACAGGTAAAATACTTAGGAGTAATAATAGACCACACTCTCACCATGCTACCACACATAAAACAAACAGTAAAAACCATTTTCTACAAACTCAAAACTATTCAGCACCTAAGGCCACTCCTCGAAACACAAGACTTTAGATCTGTAGTAAGTACACTGATCACCCCTCACTTCGACTATTGCAATAGTCTCCTAATAGGCCTCCCTCAAAAAAGCACATACCTTCTACAAAGAGCACAAAACATCTGTGCAAAAGTAATTGCTAAAGCTCGCCTAACAGACCACGTAACCCCAATACTGCTGGAACTCCACTGGCTCCCTATAAACAGCCGAATCAAATATAAAATTATCCTAACAACCTATAAACTCATAAACGACATAACCCCCTCACACTTATCCACATTACTGCAATCTCCAACATCGACAAGGACCCTCAGAGAAAACGCAGCCCACTCCCTCATCATACCAAAAGCCATCCGTAAAACTAAGAATACCACTAGCTCCAGAGCATTCTCATTCACTGCTCCTACACTCTGGAACGACCTCCCTATTGAACTTCGCACCATAAGAGACCTCATCCAATTCAGAAAAGAATTAAAGACCTACCTGTTCACTGAACACTTCGAAATCCCCTACTCCCCCAAAGCCAGCTCTACAACAAACGCAATCACACATGCACAAACTCCCTTAATCCCAACAATGTAACCACAAGCCGTCCCCCCCCCCACACACGCCCCAAAGACGACAAAAAAGGAACTAAATTCCAGCACCTACACCAATATCTGCCCCATACACCACACACACCACACGCTGTAAATATACTTTTGTATAAAGTTTGATATGTTTGCTTTAATACCTACAAAGTTCTTGCTTTAATACCTACAAGATGTTTTTACTTTAATACCTACAAAGTTTATATTTACTGTTCAATGTAAATAGTTAATTTCTATTGTTCTATGTAAAATGTATACAAATTGTGTACAAGACTGTTAACCTGTTATATGTAAACCGCCCTTGATCTCTGGAAGGGGCGGTATAAAAGAAATAGTTAAATAAATTTTTTTAAAAAATGGTGTGAAACGAGGAAAAACCTGCATTAGATTTGCCTTTCTTGGAAATCAATATGTAAACAGCTCTAAGCAGATATATCTACAACTGAATATCTGCTGCCCTCCTGTGGTTGATGTTTAGACTACAGAATAAATGAAATGGCATTTATTTGAATCTTCTAAGGCACCTCTCAAATTTTACTTTTGAATAGTTGCTGCTGTTTCATGATTCAAGCAGTTAATATGTGTCTGCAAAGTTCTTCAGTATTAACTGAAACCGGAACACAGTTTACTTCTGTAATCAAAGATATAAAGGGGCTTCAATGCCATGTGTGTTCTGCAAAAAAAGAAATTGGAGATAAAACGATAATAATGCTGTCTGTTTTCTAGGAAAAATTATTAGCAGGAGTATTTTGCACATTTATTTTCCTTCTGGGCCATTTTCTTCCATGTAATAAGCGGCAGCTTTTTGTGGTGCTCAACTGACCATGACCCACTGGAATGTTATGAGAAAAGTAGAGAAACACCCCCAAAAAACTTAACATTAGCCCCTTTGGCATATTGATGTTGAAGTCACTTCAGTATAGATAAAGGTGCATATAGCTTTTTATTAGAAAAAGCATAGTTACTCACCTGTAACAGGTGATATCCAGGAACAGCAGGAATTTAGTCTTCACATATGGGGTATCGTCGGTACCGACGGAGCCTGCGCGGGAACGCTCTCCAGCATCCAATTAGAAAGCTTTTGGGAGCATCCCACAGCGCCTGCGTGCTGCCTTCCCACCTTTCCCAACTTCCTCTTTCCAGTTGAGTTTTAAAGCTGAGACAAAGAGAGAGAGAGGGGGAAAGGAAAGAAAGAGAGATACAACTCCTAGGGGAGGTGGGTGGGTTGTGAAGACTAAATTCCTGCTTTTCCCGGAGATCACCTGTTACAGGTGAGTAACTATGCTATCTCCAGTGACAAGCAGGAATGTAGTCTTCACATATGGGGACTCCCTAGCTCATGATGCCAGGGAGAGACCCCAGAAGTTGTGTGCCCCTGTGAAAGGGCTCCACCTCCCCCCATGGATCTCTGGCATCCTACTGGGAATGGTGGGTAGGAGTTGATTAAGTATGGAACAGGTGTTGTAGAACAGCCTGATCAAACAAGGCATCCTGGCGGGAGTCCTTGTCCAAGCAGTAGTGAGCTGTGAAGGTATGAACCGAGGCCCAAGTAGCTGCTCGACAGATGTCATCAATAGACACAGAGTGAAGATGAGCCATTGAGGCTGCCATGGCCCTCACATTGTGAGCTGTGACATGGCCTTCCAGAGAAAGGTTCTTGCTCTGATAGGTAAAGGAAATACATTGTGCAATCCAATTGGACAATGTTCTCTTGGATACTGGAAGTCCCAAATGAGAAGGATCAAAAGCAACAAAGAGTTGAGAGGACTTTCTATGTTGCTGTGTTCTTTGTAAGTAAAAGGCGAGTGCCCTTTTACAGTCTAGAGTATGAAGATTTCTTTCTGCATTTGAAGCATGAGGCCTTGGAAAAAATACAGGCAGATAAACTGCTTGGTTCACATGAAAAGGTGAGACCACCTTTGGCATAAAATGTGGATGGGTCCTAAGGACTATCTTTATCATGAAGAAACCTCGTATAAGCAGGGGCGGCCCAAGGGGGGTGCGGGGCCATGTGCGGAGACTCGGTGCGGGGCCTCATTTGCATAAGGGGCCTCATTTGCATAAATATTTGCATAATGTTACCATACACGAACTTTTAGTAAACATGCCTCTTAATGAGTGTATGAATAAAGAAAGACTAAAAGACTTCTACATTACTATAATCCAATACCAACCGCCAGGCACATTAGGAACTACTACAAACACTGCCCATTTAGAACCCATAGCAAACCCGCCGTATCCTAACAGCACTACCAGGACTCATAAAACACCATACCCTAACTATCAAAAGGAAACGCTGCAAATATTAAACCAATACATTTCAGAGAACAACAATACATGACCTACTGGGGAAAGAGAACAAGTGGCAATGTCAAATAGGAATTACATAAACAGAATACCTCAGCTCAGTTACACATGCAGAACATAGACCATCACCAAACAAGGAATCACAATTTAGAAACAGGAAGACAATAATTAAACTGGGAATCCCAAAAGCCAAACTTGGAATGTACAACACTGTAGAAATAAAACTATACATTAATTTGCTCTTGTACTAAACAAAGCGCAGACGTTAATGATGCACATTTCCCAGAGCTGACATATTCCAATTAATAAATTCAAAATAAAGAGATATTTTTCTACCTTTTGTGCATTTTTTTTCAGCTGCAATTGCTCCAGCCACTTTCTTCTGGTTTCTTCGTGTCTTCCGCTAATTCTTCATCGTCTGCTGTCCATTTGTCTTTTCTTCTCTCTTCTAGTTTTTTTCCATTCTCTCTCTACATCTGCTTTAACATACTAATCTTTCTCCTTTTTGCTCTTTCCTCATTCCTATTTCATCCACTCAAATTTTACCCCTCCATCCTCAATCCCCACTTACTCTCCCAATATCCGGACAATTGTAGATTTGTCTTCCCTCCCACACAAAATATTTTTTCCCTCTCCATTTCACTCTCCCAGCTCCATCCCATTCTAATCCTCCCCCAACATCAGCTCCATTCTAGTTCCAGTCCCACCCAGCATCCGCTCCCTTCTAGTCCCCGCATCAGCCCATTTCCAGTCCTAGCCCCCCATAAGCCCATTTCCAGTCCTAGCTCCCCCATCTATTTGCAGTCCCATCCAAGTCCCTCCATCAGCTCATTTCCAATCCCAGCCCCCCATGAGCCCATTTCTAGTCCTTTCCTAGCCCCACCATCAGCCCATGTCAAATCCTAGCTCCCCTCCACTCAGCCCATTTCCAAGCCAAGCCCATGAGCCTACGTCCAGTTCTAGCCCCTTCATGAGTCCATTTCAATCCAAACCCCCACCACAGCCCATTTCCAATCTTAGCACCCCCCAACAGCCAATTTCCAGTCCTATTCTAGCCCATCAGCCCATTTCCTGTCCTAGCCCCCCCCTCACCCATTTCCAGTCCTAGCTCCCTCCCCCTCACAACCCATTTCCATTCCAAGCCCCCGTCCCCATCAGCTATTTGCAGTTCAAGTCCTCCTTCCACTCAGCCCATTTCCAGTCCTAGCCTCCTCATAGCCCATTACTAGTCCTAACCCCCCATCAGCCCATTACGTCCTAACCCCCCATCACCCTATTTCCAGTCCTAGCCCCCATCAGCCTATTTCCAGTCTTAGCCCCCCTCCCATAGCCAATTACCAGTCCTACCCCCCATCAGCCCATTTCCAGTCTTAGCCCCCCATAGCCCATTACCAGTCCTAACCCCCCCATCACCCTTGTTCCAGTCCTAGCCCCCCCATCAGCCTATTTCCAGTCTTTGCCCCACCCCCCCATAGCCAATTACCAGTCCTACCCCCCCCATCAGCCCACTTCCAGTCTTAGCCCCCCCATAGCCCATTACCAGTCCTAACCCCCCCATCAGCCCATTTCCAGTCCTACCCCCCCACTTCCAGCCTTAGCCCCCTCCCCATAGTCAATTACCAGTCCTAACCCCCCCCATCAGCCCATTTCCAGTCCTACCCCCCCACTTCCAGCCTTAGCCCCCTCCCCATAGCCCATTACCAGTCCAAACCCCCCCATCAGCCCAGTTAGCCCCCCCATAGCCCATTACCAGTCCTAACCCCCCATCAGCCCACTTAGCCCCCCCCATAGCCCATTACCAGTCCTAACCCCCCCCCCCTCAGCCCACTTCCAGTCTTAGCCTCCCCCCCCCATGGCCCATTACCAGTCCTAACCACCCCACCCCCCTGGCCCATTACCAGTCCTCACCACCCCCCCCATCAGCCCACTTAAATTTTTGCCTCCCCCTCCCATAAGCATAATTCAAGTTTATCCTCCCCCCCCCTCCAATAGCCATTACCAGTCCTAACCACCCCCCCCCCTATCATTCCAAATTAAAATAAAAAAAAAAAAAACCCAAACCGGCTGCTTCTGCCGCGGCAGCTTCAAGAGCTCTGCCGCGGCAGCATCAAGAGCTCTGCCGCGGGGCCCCCCCCTGCCCGGCAGAGCCTCCGTGCATCTTCAGCTCTTCACGTCCAAAACGCGGGCTTCTTTCAGAGCCGCGAGAGTTTCTTTTCTCGCAGCTCTGTTAATCCCGCCGAGGGTGATGGGAAATCCCATCAGCCCCGCGGGATTAAGAGAGCCGCGAGAAAAGAAACTCTCGCGGCTCTGAAAGAAGCCCGCGTTTTGGACGTGAAGAGCTGAAGATGCACGGAGGCTCTGCCGGGCAGGGGGGGGCCCCGCGGCAGAGCTCTTGATGCTGCCGCGGCAGAGCTCTTGAAGCTGCCGCGGCAGAAGCAGCCGGTTTTTTTTTTTTTTAACTTGGGATGCTTAAGAATGTTTTTTGCGCGGGGCCCCCTGAAACGCGGGGCCCTGTGCAAAAAACATTCTTGCTCAATGGACGGGCCGGCCCTGCGTATAAGGAGGATCAGCAACCAGTGCTTGTAATTCACTGATGCGACATGCTGATGTGATTGCAATGAGAAAGATGACTTTCCAGGAAAGGAATTTCAAGGAGGTAGTAGCTAAGGGTTCAAAAGGCGGCTTCATGAGCTGGCCAATAACCAGATTCAGGTCCCATGCCACTGGTGGTGGCCTAATGGGAGGCTTAGTTAGAAGGCGGCCCCTCATAAATCTCACTATGAGAGGATGAGAGGATATAGGCTGCCCATTTAAAGGCTTTAAAGAAGCTGAAATAGCACTTAAGTGGACTCTTACTGAGTTAGTCTTAAGTCTTGCATTAGATAAATGAAGGAGGTACTCCAGTAATGATTCCAGAGGTATCGCAAGGGGGTCAAGACCCTTCTGCGAACATATGGAAAACCTTTTCCACTTGAAAGCATAAGAGCGTCTTGTGGAATGTTTTCTGGACGCACAAAGGACATCTTTTACTTGTTGAGAAAGGTTAAGACCATGTAAGTCTAGGCTCTCAGCAAACAAGCCCTGAGATGCAGAGCGTGGGGATTTGGATGCCACCACATCCCGTCCTCCTGAGACAGGAGATCTGGAGCAGATCCAAGATCCAGAGATGGAGCTTGAGAGAGATGTAGGAGCAGAGGGTACCACACTTGCCGTGGCCAATGTGGAGCTGTGAGAATCATATGGCCTCTGTCTCTCTGAAGCTTGAATAGGGTTTTGGGAATTAGGGGAATGGGTGGAAAGGCATATAGGAAGTCCTGACCCCAATGGAGGAGGAAAGCATCCCTGGCCTGACAACCCTGAGCCGGAATTCTGGAACAGAACCGGGGAGGTTTGGCATTCAGTGGACTTGCAAAGAGGTCTATGTCCGGGATTCCCAAAATTTGAAAAATCCTTGCTACCTGGTCCGCATGGAGCAACCATTCGTGGGGGAGCAGAACTCGACTGAGTCTGTCTGCCGAAGAGTTTTGAATGCCTGGCAGATACACTGCAAGGAGATGAATTTGATGCTCTCTGGCGAGGGCCCAAAGTCTCAAAGCTTCGTTGCAAAGCAACAGAAAGCCTGTTCCTCTCTGCTTGTTCAGATAGAACATAGCTACTTGATTGTCCGCATGAATTAGGACTGTCTTGTAGCTTAGCTGGGTTTGGAACACTCGAAGGGCAAAGAATATTGCTCTGAGTTATAGGAGATTGATATGTAAGTGGGTCTCCTGTGGAGTCCAGGTGCCTTGGGTAGAGAGACCTTGCAGGTGAGCTCCCCAACCCAGCTGTGAGGCATCTGTTGTTAAAGTAACCTGAGGTAGGGGCTGCTGGAAAGGGCACCCCACCAACTGGTTTTGGGTTGTTTGCCACCATTGGAGAGACAAAATAAGGCGACTTGTGTTTGCTATCTTGTCTGATAGGCAGCCTGATGCCTGAGTCCACTGAGTGGATAGGGTCCATTGGGCTGCTCTCATATGGAGGCGAGCATAGCGGACGACATACACAGTAGATGCCATGTGGCCTAGTAATTGTAACATTTCCTGAGCAATGAGATGAGTTTTCAACACTGCCTGGAAGGCTAACTGCACAATGCGAAAGCAGCGGGGCTGTGGAAGATAGGCCCTTGCTTTTCTGGTATCCAGCAAAGCTCCTATAAACTCTAGAGACTGAGTGGGAGTTAGGCTGGATTTTGGGATGTTTATGATCAGACCCAAATACTGAAGTATACGCATTGTGCAAGATAGAGAAATCCTGGCCTCTGACTCTGATGGGGCTCGAATGAGCCAGTCATCTAAGTAGGGGAAGACAAATATTCCTAGAGTGCGCACAAAATGCTGCTACCACAGCCATGCATTTCGTAAACACCCTTGGTGCTGAGGCCAGGCCAAAAGGAAGCACCCTGTATTGGTAGTGCTTTCCCTGAAAAAGGAACCGAAGGAATCTTCTGTGAGTTGGATGGATGAGAACATGAGTGTACGCATCCTTGAGATCTAGAGAACAAAGCCAGTCCTGACTCTGAAGGTATGGCAGCAGAGTTCCCAGAGAAATCATCTTGAATTTCTCTTTGAACACGAATTTGTTCAATTCTCTGAGGTCTAAAATAGGTCTGTGCCCCCCTGTTTTCTTTGGGATAAGGAAATAGGGGGAGTAAAACCCTGTACCCAGTTGAGGAATGGGTATCTCTTCTATTGCCCCTTGGGCAAGAAGCATAGTGACCTCTTGATCTAACAGGTTGTTGAGAGAGGTCTGAGAATTGAACTGTCTTACCATTGTAGGAGGGGGCATGCAAAGAAAGTGAAGCTTGTACCCCTCTTTTATAATGGAGAGAGTCCAATCTTCTGCTGTTATCTGCCCCCATCTGGGGGCAAAATGACATAACCTTCCTGGAATGGTGGAAGGCTCTGGTCCGTTGAGGGCCAGGAAGGCTACGTTCTCTAGATGGAAGTCAAAGGCCTTGTGGAGGCTGAAACGGTTGAGGCTTAGCTGTCTTTGCTTTCCTTTGTTTAGGTGGTTGCTGACCCTTTACATAAGAACATAAGATATGCCATACTGGGTCAGACCAAGGTCCATCAAGCCCAGTATCCTGTTTCCAACAGTGGCCAATCTAGGTCATACGTACCTAGCAGTTTCCCCAAAAGACACAGGTTCTGCAATGCTTGTATTAGGTCAAGCATTGATATCCTGGGTCCCTTCTTAATAATGGTTTATGGACCTTTCCTCCAGGAACTTGTCCAAACCTTTTTTAAACCCAGCTACACTAACAGCCTTTACTACAACCTCCGGTAACAAATTCCAAAGTTTGATTACACGTTGAGTGAAAAAATATTTTCTTTTATTAGTCTTAAATAGTTTACCCTGTAGCTTCATTGCATGTCCCCTAGTCTTCCTATATTCTGATAACGTAAACAGTTGATCTACGTTTACCCGTTCCACTCCGTTCATTAATTTATAGACTTCTATCATATCTCCCCTCAGCCGTCTCTTTTCCAGGTTAAAGTGCCCTAACCTTTTTAGCCTTTCTTCATATAAGTATCCTTCCATCCTCTTTTCCATTTTGATGGCTCTTCTCTGAACCTTTTCTAATAACACTATATACTTTTAAAGATACGGCGACCAGAATTGCACACAATATTCAAGGTGCGGTCTCACCATGGAACGGTATAGAGGCATTATAATATCTTTTGTTTTATTTTCCATTGCTTTCCTTATGATACCTAGCATTCTTTTTGCTTTCTTGGCTGCCACGGCACACTGGGCCGAGGGTTTTAACATGTTATCCATTATGACGCCTAAATCTTTTTCCTGGGTGGTGGTTCCTAATGTGGAACCTTGCATCGTGTAACCATAGTTTGGGTTGTTCTTCCCTAGGTGCATAACCTTGCACTTGTCCACATTAAATTTCATCTGCCATTTTGATGCCCAGTCTTCCAATTTATCAAGATCCTCTTGCAATTTTCCACAGTCCTCTTGGGTTTTAACAACTTTAAATAGTTTTGTGTCATCTGCAAATTTGATAACCTCACTCGTTATTCCACTTTCCAGGTCATTTATGAATATGTCAAAAAGCAGCGGACCCAGCACAGATCCCTGGGGTACACCACTATTCAACTTTCTCCATTGGGAAAATTGGCCATTTAGCCCTACCCTCTGCTTTCTATCTTTTAACCAGTTCCTGATCCACAGTAGTACACTGCCTCCTATCCCATGACTCTTTAGTTTTGCCAAAAGTCTCTGATGAGGGACCTTGTCAAAGGCTTGCTGAAAGTCCAGATACACTATATCAACCGACTCACCTTTGTCCACCTGTTTATTCACACTTTCAAAAAAACATAACAGATTAATAAGACAAGATCTTCCTTGTCTAAAGCCATGTTGGCTGTCTCCCATTAGGCCATGACTATCTACATGCTGAGTAATTTTATTCTTTATGATGGTTTCTACCATTTTTCCCGGTACTGATGTGAGGCTCACTGATCTGTAGTTTCCCGCATCACCCCTCGAACCCTTTTTAAAAATTGGTGTTACATTGGCGATCCACCAATCTTCAGGTATTAGAGATGATTTTAATGATAGTTCACAGATTACTAATAGCAGGTCTGCAATCTCATATTTCAGTTCTTTCAACACCTTTGGATGTATACCATCCGGCCCAGGTGATTTGCTACTCTTCAGTTTATCTAATAGTTGTAATACATCTTCCCGATGTATCAATATTTCCTTCAATTCTTCCGCACCTTTAAATACCACTTTAGTCATGGGTAACATCCCTACATCTTCCTCAGTAAAGACCAAAGCAAAGAATTCATTCAGTCTCTCCGCTATCGCCTTGTCGCCTCTTAGTGCCCCTTTAACTCCTCTATCATCTCTTTCGGGCAGACTGACCTGCAGAATGTCCCTGCTGGGTATAAGAGGGATAAAACCGCTTCTTTTTGGAGAAGAATAGTTTCTTGAAAGATTTCTTCCTTGCAGGATCAGCTATAGCTTTGGATAATCTATCCAAAGTGGAGTTGTCAGCATCGAGCTCATTGGCTTTCTCTTGCCAATTTTTGCAGAATAGATTCTCACCTGTACAAGGGATATTGCCCAGTTTGTCCTGCACCCAGAGCTCCAAATCAGATGCCTGGAGCCAGGCAGTCCTATGTGCAACTATGGCAATGCAGAGGTTCTGCTTATGTACTCAAAACAGTCAAAAGCTGCACGATTGCCAAACTTAGTAACATCCTGGGCATGTTTAACCAGTGTGAGAAAATCCTGCCTCTTATCATCAGGGAGGAGAGGGCTCAAAATCTCAAGTGACTTCCTTAAGGAACATTCCCATATATAAAATATATGAACTGATCCTGGCAGAAAGCATGGAAGCCTGGAAAGTACGACGTCCAAAGGCATCCAAAGTTCTACACTCACGTCCCGGAGGATTAGAGGCATGCCTCTTTGCACTTCTGATCCTTCTCATAGCTGATTCCACTACAATGGAGTGGTGAGGAAGCTGAGTCTTCTGGAAGCCAGGACAAGGAGGTACTCGATACATGGTATCCAGTCTACGAGTGTGGTAAGAGGTGTCTCCCACATTCTTAACATGAGATCATGTAAGATCTCATGGATAGGCAAAGTAGCTGCCTCTTTAGGAGCCTTGGGATATTGTAGAATCTCCAACTCCTTTGCTGTGGGCTCTGTTTCAGGAGCCACTGTAATGGAAAGACCTCGAGCCACCTCCCTGATAAAATCCTGCAAGGAGATATCCTCTGGAGGAGACATCCTACGTTTTAGGAGAGGAAGGCTCCTCCAGGAGAAGTACTCTGGTACTGACTGAACTGTCAGAATCCTCAGACTCCTCCAAGGATTCAAAATACCTTCTATCCGGATGCCCTTGTAGAACACGATACCCATACCGACCGAAGTCGGTGATGGGGGGAATCGGTACTGGTGTATCGGTACTGGAAGGTATAGCATGACTCGGTGCTGGCAATGCAGACACCGACGTCGATGTAGATGTAGATGCTGTCAGTACCGGTACCGATACCAGTTGAACTGTCTGAAGCGGTTCCGAGGGTACCGATGCCGCAAGGAGAGCCGCCAGACTGCATTTAATAGTCAGGAACCTCTGGTCTATCGACGCTGCTGATGCCTGGGTATCGGTACCGGAGAAAGCGGCCGGTACCCCACAGCATGGCACCAGTAGTTCTGCTGAGGTTGAGGCCTCGAGAACATCCTGGAGCCCCGATCATGCTTTGGAAGCCGAAGCCTCCCGCCGGGGCAATTTTACCGGTGCAAGACCCTCAAGGGCAACGCCAGAGGCATCTCGATGTTTGGAAGGAGATCTACCCTTTGAGGACCGGCCAGACTTATGTTTAGTTACCTGAGATCCATGGGAGGAAGACGAAGCCCTGGAAGATGTCGATGCCACAGAGGCTGCATCGCAGGGAAAAAGGGTGCTGAGCTTAGCAGCTCGGTTTTGCTGACCCCTCTTCGACATCATCCCACAGGCCATATACTCTGAGATAGAGTGGTCAGGACCTAAACATTTAAGGCACCACTCGTGGGTGTCGGTGACAGAGATGGTACCGCCACACTTGGTACACTTCTTGAAACCCGAAGCGGGTTTTTCCATAGTGAAGGAAATTTTGGACCTAGTGCCCAAAATGGCGCGTGCACCTGAAGAAGAAAAGTTTTGAAAAAAAGAACTATTAGATTTTTTTTTTTTTTAAGAAAGAAAGAAAAAAACGGCCGTACCGGTATAGCGTCGAGGGAAGGCAGATGCGACCACAAAAAAGAAGGAGAATAGGATAATTTTCTGCGGTGACAGGAACGACGACCTGCTGGCTCCGCGGAAAACAAAGAACTGGAGAGAAGCAGTTGGAAAAGGAGGGAAGGCAGCATGCAGGCGCTGTGGGATGCTCCCAAAAGCTTTATAATTGGACGCTGGAGAGCGTTCCCACGCAGGCTCCGTCGGTACCGACGATACCCCATATGTGAAGACTACATTCCTGCTTGTTCCTGGAGATTACCCAGACTGGATTATTTGTGAAGGAAATAAAACACATAAGGCTCCACCTTTGGGTAAAATAATATTTAAAAAAATTGACAAGTGGAGAATTCAAACTAAAAGTGCTTTGTCAAAACAGTCCTTTAAATGCTTTTCATGGCTTCAAACAAAAAACCAAGTTAATAAGATTGGTGATCAAAATGAATCTTAAAAAAAAAACACACACACACATGCACACACAAATAAGAAGAAAGGCAGACTTAGCATGCTAAATAAAACAAGTCACAGCCAGAATTCAAGATGTGGTTCTCACCTCTCTTTGGGAAATTCCTCTAGGTACTGCTCAACCCGGTCATACAGAGATCGAAGACCTTCAATATCCAGCATGTCGAGCAATTGAGCCTGAAGAATCTTGTGAAGGATGCAGCTCTTTGGCAGTTCAGAACCTTCCATTTTGTGATTACCTGAGGTGAAAAAATTACAAATCTTTTCTTAATAAATACATTCACATACATGGTATTAAAGCACAAAAAGGAAGTGCTTTATCTAGCCATTAAGACTACAGCTATGTAGAAAGAAACAAGGCTGAGGAATTTAAGTACCTGAAAATCCTATAACGGCAACAAAATATACCTCAAATATCTTGAAGTTATTATAGAGATCAGTTTCCTAATTTCTTCAATCTATTACTACAGTGCATCATCAGTTTCTACTGTTCAACATTCAAGGCTTTACTACACTATTCGCTAATGGGAGCTGTTTGAACAGTCAGTATTTCCCCATCTTCATCAAATATTAGTTAAGGAATAAAGTCCATTATCAGCAAGTAAGACATTTTCAACTGTTGGTTGACTGGAGCTAACATTTTTAATGGACTGCACCCAGAAAACCTCTCTCCTTAGACGAAGGAAATATTAGCATTCCAGAATCTACACAATGCCCTAAACTAGACAGCTTTATAACAATTTCTGCACAGGCCTCCAGAGAGCTTGCAATGGGAATTTTGATCTACAACTAGTCAAATGCCTCCCAAACTGCTTCCTAATCAGGAGATACAGGATGTGCATTTTTGCCAATGCAAGCATATGAGACATTCTAGGGGAACCCTCACAGTTGCCACCCCCCTCCCCCATTGCCACCTAGGACCTTCAGTGGGGGCACACATATTAAAAAAGGAACACAGCGCTTACCCAAAACCTCTAGCACTGCGTGCTGTTGCTGTCATGACTGGACTGGTCACTTCTCCTCTGACGACACAGACTTCCTGTTTGCATGGGGGTGAATGTGGCTGGTCAAAGTGTGGCAGCAACAGCACATGGCATCAGAGGCTTCATGAAGTGCTGCACTGCTGTTTTAATGCCATTGCCACTGCTGCAGGTCCCAGAGAGGGGTGGCGCGGCAACTGGTTGCCCTCAAAAGGTTGGCACTCTAGGCAACCGCCTATTTTGCCAAATAGGTAGCGCTAGCCCTGAATCTGATCAGGTTTACTCATCTTTTATTTGTTTTGTAGTCTCTGCCTCTACAATTGTAGCAGCTTGCGGTAGAAGCAAAAGTGCATAATAAAAACTTTTTCAAGTATATTTGTAGCAAACCATCTGTGAGAAAGTCAGTTGGACCATTAGATGATAGAGGAATAAAAGGGGCACTAGAGAGGACAAAGTCATACCGGAGAGACTGAATGAATTCTTTGCTTTAGTCTTTACTGAAGAAGATATAGGAAACTTAAACATGCCAGAAATGATATTCAAAAGGTGATATATCAGAGGAATTGAAACAAATCTCGATAAATTGTGACAATGTATTACAGCTTTTTGATAAACTGAAGAGCAGCAAATCACCTGACCTGATGACATACATCCCAGGGTTCTGAAAGAACTGAACTATGAGATTACAAACCTATCTTTAGTAATCCATGAATTATCCTTCAAATCAACTGCAGTGCATGAAGATTGGAGAGTGGCCAATATAACGCCAATTTTCAAAAACCAAAACTACAGATCAGTGAGTTTGATGTCTGTATCGGGCAAAATGGTAAAAAACCATTACAAAGATTAAAATTACTGAACATGTGGGATAGTCATGGCAGGAAGCCAACATGAATTTAGCCAAGGAAAGTCTTGTCTCACTAATCTCTTACATTTTTTTTGAGGATGTGAATAAACTGGTAGATAAAGGCGAGCCAGTTGATATAGTGTATCTGGATTTTCAGAAAGCCTTTGACAAAGTCCCAAATGAGAGACTCTTAGCAAAATTAGTGAAGCACCCCAGGGATCTGTGCTGGGCCGCTGCCTTTTAACATATTTATAAATGACCTGGAAATGGGAACAAGTGAGGTGATCAAATTTGCAGATGCCACAAAATTATTCAAAGTTGTTAGAACACAAGAGGATTGTGAAAAATTGCAAGAGGACCTGAAAAATTGTGAGACTGGATATCCAAATGGCAGATGAAATTTAATTTGGATAAGTACGAAGTTATGCACTTTGGGAAGGCCATCCCAAACTACAGTTACCCGATGCAATCTTCCACATTATCACCACGCAGGAAAAGGATATGGACATCATCGTGGATAGTACGTTGAAACCCTCTGCCCAATGAGCAGCCACAGGCAAGACAGCAAATAGGCTGCTAGGCATCATAAGGAAAGGAATAGAAAATAAAGCGTAGTTACTCACCTGTAACAGATGTTCTCCGGGGACAGCAAGAATCAGTCCTCACATATGGGCGTCGCTGACGGAGCCTGCGCAGTAGCTTCTCCCCAGCTTTCAAAGAAAGACTTTGGGAGATGCACCATGTATGCGTGGTGCCCTTCTACCCAATGGTAGAAGACTGATTTGGTATAGAGTAGACTAACTGGGAAAATCTCGCATGAGTATGCACGAGACAAGAGAGCCCGATCACCTCTCATAAGGGCGGTCCTAGTACGCTCCTCATAAGTGAAAGCGGAAGCCGAAGCCATCGACCCTTCTTGTTTGGAATAGTCAGTCAGAAAACCTGGGCACTTGAAAAATGATTTCTTGTTGAAATATGATTGCTTGTGTGATTGAGAGGTCTTGAAATACAGACCGAGCGAGAGTGGACTTCTGAGTAGCGCAGTTCCTGGCCAGGCGACTGCGCCCAGGTCGCGAAAAGGAGGAAGCGTTTGGTGTTTGTCTGTCCTTACTGTATATCTGATTTTTGTTATCTGTTGAAACCGCGAGTTTCCCTTCTGGTATCATCTTGCCTCAGTAGGATGATATAGCTCAAAAGCAAAAAATGACACAAAAAGCAACTCCACGTAAAGAGGGAGGGTTGTGAGGACTAATTCCTTCTGTCCCTGAAGAACACTTGTTACAGGTGAGTAACTAAGCTTTCACTAGGAAGTCAGTCCTCACATATGGTATTCTCTAGCTACAGGCTACCGAGAAACCTGTAAAAAGTCATCGGAGCCCAGAAAAAGGGGAGCTGTGAGCAGCAGCAATGAGTCTTGAGAAGACAGACTCCCGAGTGGCCCAAATGTCCAGGGAGAAAGCAGCACTGCAGTAGCCTGAACACACAAGGGCCGGAGGGCAGGAGTTGCTAAAACCCTAAATCGATGATGGAGTACTGCCTGGCCAAAAGACACTGTCCCTAGGAGACTCCCTCTCCAGGTAATAATGACTTGCGAAGGTACGGACTGAGGACCAGGTGGCGGCACAACAGATTTTCAACAGAGGAACGGAACACAGGTTTGCTACGGATGCCTCTATGGCCCTGATGCTGTGTGCCATGACCTGGTGCTCCAGCAAGAGCCCAGCCCGCTCGCAGGCAATGGCAATACAGTCCGCCACCCAGGTGGACAGAGTATGTTTGGTCACCATTGCCCCAGCCGACTGGGGTCATAGGAGACAAAGAGCTGCGAGGCTTTGGGGTGGCCCTGGGACGTTGGAGGTAGAAGGAAATGGCCCTCTTATAGTCCAGGGTATGAAGAATGGCCTCTGCCCTGCTGGGGTGAGGCTGCGGAAAAAAGGTGGAGAGCATCACTCCTGATTGAGGTGGAAAGGTGACACCACCTTGGAAAGCAATTTGAGGTGCATGCGGAGCACAACTCTGATCTTATAGAATCTTGTGTAAGGTGGATCCATCACCAGCACCTGGAGCTCGCTGATCCTGCGAGACAACATGAATGCCAAAAGGAACGCAACCTTCCAGGAAAGGTATCGCAGGTTGCAGGTAGCCAAGGGCTCAAACGGTGGGCCAGTGAGCTGCGACAGCACCACGTTGAGGTCCCACTCTTTTCCGGGCAGGTGAACAGGAGGCTTAGACAGCAAGAGATCCCACAGAAAGCGGGTCACAAGAGGATGGACAGAGGGGGACTTGCCCTCGATAAGGTGGTGATGGTGCACTGCAAGTGAATTCAGGTGGATCCTGACAGAATTGGAATTCAATCCTGCCTTGGACAGGTGAAGCAAATATTGTAGCACAAGCTGCACAGAGCAGGAGAACGGGTTGACCGGTCGCTCTGCACACCACATTGAGAATCTGCACCATTTGAAGGTGTAAGCCTGTCTTGTGGAGGTCTTACGGGAGGCCAGGAGGACATCCTCCATCTTCCTGAAAGGTTGAAAGGAGCCAAGGCTACCTTTTCAGCAGACAATTAGCGTCAGAGACCCCAAGTTGGGGTGTAGGAGGGAGCCTCCCTCCTGTGACAGCAGTCCCGGGGCATTCCCCAGGGGGACCATGGGTGCTATGGATAAGTGAAGGAGCAGTGGCAACCATGGTTGCCTGGGCCACTGAGGGGCTACTAGTATCAAAGATGCCCTATCGTGTTGAACCTTGAACAAGGTCTTGGCAATCAGCGAGTGGGCAGGAAGGTGTAGAGAAGGCCCTTTGTTCACAGGATGAGGAAGGTATCTGCTGCCACC
The DNA here is from genome assembly GCA_033557465.1 of Ichthyophis bannanicus. Lineage (NCBI taxonomy): Eukaryota > Metazoa > Chordata > Amphibia > Gymnophiona > Ichthyophiidae > Ichthyophis > Ichthyophis bannanicus. The sequence goes on along the minus strand of CM066046.1, from coordinate 70,758,164 downwards.
CAGGATGGGTGTGGCTGCCTGGAGCCGAAGCGGGGCAGCTGGGTGTTGGCCAGACTGGGGAAAAGGTTCATCTGTGGAGTCCCCCAGAGCTGGAGAAGCCGTTAGGCCACTGGGGTATAGCCACCACTCATGTGGCTGGAGGACCTTGCTCAGCTTGTCCCACAGGGCATTGTCCTGGCTTGGCAAACACACCGCTCGCAGGAACATCCTGTGGCAGTTCGCATACGAGCAGAGAGCTACTGCCTCTTGACAGAAGGTGTACGATCCCTTAACTCCCCTGCTTGTTGACATAGAACATCGTCACTTGATTGTCTGTCTGGACCAGCAATGAATGGTGTTGCAGGTGGTGACAAAAGGTTCGGAGGGCCAGGAATATGGCTTGAAGCTCCAAGAGGTTGATCTGCTGCAGATTATCTGTCTGCGACCAATTGCCCTGAATGTAGAGGCCATCGCAGTGGGCTCCCCAGCCTAAGAGAGAGGCATCCATGATTAGGACCCTCTGGAGGGCGAAGGCCTGTAAGGACATCCCAGTCAGAAGGTGCAGGGGCACTAGCCACCAGGCGAGGGAGTCTGCCAGTTGGCAAGGCACCACCACCCTGTCCCGCAGTCGGCCTGTAGCCTTGGTCCACTGGGAGCAGAAGCCCCATTGAGCTACCTTCATGTGAAGACAAGCGTCCGAGGTGACACTGATGCCATGTGATCCAGCAGGCGGAGCAGAAGGTAGGTGGACACAGAGTGTCGGCGCTGCATACCAGCAGCCAACAACCTGAGATGATTAGCCCTGTCCTGAGGGAGGGAGGAAGGCCTTTGCCTGAACAGCGTCTAGCCTCGCCCCTATGAACTTCAGACACTGTGTCAGGAGGAGATGGGACTATGGGTGCTTTATCATGAACCCCAAGTGCTGCAGGACGAGAATGATGCTTGCCGTTGTGTGTGGCACCTCTGCAGCTGTGCAGCCTCTTATGAGCCAGTCATCCAGGTAGGGGAAAACAAAGGCCCCCTGGAGATGAAAGTAGGCCGCGACTTCGGTCAAGCACATGGTGAATACCTTTGGTGCGGAGGCCGGTCCAAAAGGTAAAAACTCTGTACTAGTAGTGGCTGCCTCCTACCATGAATCTGAGGTATTTCCTGTGGTTGGGATGGATGAGAATGCGAGTGTACGCATCCTTTAAGTCCAAGGAAGATAGCCAGTCTCCTGGCTGGAGGTATGGCAGCAGTGTTCCAAGGGAGAGCATTTTGAACTTCTCCTTCACCAGGAACCTGTTTAGATCTCGAAGGTCCAGAATGGGCCAGAAGCCTCCGGTCCTCCTGGGTATGAGGAAGTACCGGGAGTAGAACCCCTTGCTCTTGAGGTGTTTGGGGCACCAGTTCCACCATCCTGTCCTCAAGAAGGCTTGTGAGCTCCTGCAGAAGCAAGGTCTGGTGGAGGGGAGTCCTAGCGGGCTCCCCCGGGAAGAATGGATGGAGTATCTGCATCAGGTGGAAGAGGTAACCTTCCCTTAGCACCTGCAGTGCCCAGGAGTCAGTTGTGATGGATGGCCACTGGTGGGCATAGAGAACCAGACATCCCCCAGTGGGCTGCTAGGCTGGGCCTCCAGGGGGAAGAGATGCTATGCCCAAGGAGTCAAAAACTCCTGCCAGACTGGGCGAGAGCCAATGCCTGGGGTTTGGGAGCCATTCCCTTGGCCTGCTGCCCCTGTTGGGGAGCTGGAAAGGCCTGGTACTGAGGGTAGTTTCCATAAGCCTTCCTCTTCTTCAGACAGGAGGACTTTTTACTCTAAGGCTTCCGTTGGGAAGGGTCAGCAGTCTTCATGGAGAGCCTCGTCCTCGTCAGGAACTCGGGCTCCAACTTTGCAACCTTATCATTCATGGACTCGCTGAAGAGATTCTCTCCCCGGCAAGGGACATTGACCAGCTTGTCCTGGAACCCACTTCTCCAGGTCAGAGGACTTTAGCCAAGCCTGACATTGGGCACCAATGCCCACTGCAGCTACTCTAGCCACCAACTCAAAGGCGTCATAGGCTGCCTGAGTCATAAACTTGGACCACACTCTGACACCCAAGGCCAGGGTCTGGAACCACTGGAGGGGTTCCTCAGAAAGAGCAGCCAAGAACCCAACAAGTTCCTTCACCAGGTCCAAGTACATGCCCATGTACAGCTGGTATGCCTGGATCTGGCCAAAAAGCATCGAGCCCTGGAAGCACTTCCTGCCCATGGCATCCAATGCATGGGCCTCCCTACCTGTGGGCACCAAGGAATGCATCTTCTGGCTCAAGGCAACCAATGGCTGACTCCACCACCATGGAGATGTGTGGCAGCTGTGCTTTTAAGAAGCCAGGGCTCCGGCAGATCCGATACATCGAGTTCAGCCATCTGCTTACTATGGACACCGATGCGGGGGTCTCCCACATGCAAAGAGCAGACAATCCAGGATCGCGGGAATGGGCACTGTGAGTGCCTTCTTCTGAAGGACCTCATGGTGGAGGATCTCTAGTTCCTCGGTCCGAGGGTCCTCTTCAGACTCTATCTCAAAGGCTAGTGGCCTTGGCCATGTCCCACATGAAGTTGAAGAAAGCTGTATCCTCAGGCAGGGACAGATGCCAGGTCTCAGTGGGCACATCCCGATGACGGGTATTCGGGGATTCGTCATCCTCAGTTTCCCAGTCCGACTCAGTCTGTGGAGGTGTTGAGGGCGGTTGGGACTCCAGGGTCAGGCCACGAACCAGACTGCCCCTGCCCCCCCCCCCCGGAGGCCCTGCAATTGGAGCCGCAGGCACTCATCAGGGATGATCTCAGTCCAGAGGACTGGGACCGGTGTTGATGAACCTGTCGAGGCTGGTGGCGCTCGAGGACTGGCTTGACATTGAGGGAATTCCTCAATGTCAAGAGCCCAATAGTTGGGAGTGATGACCCGGAAGAGCCGGGCACAGAGCCCGCTGCTGGGCCATGAAGGCAGACAAACTGCGCTCCAAGGTCACCACCCTGATCTTGAGGCCTGATGGCTCCACAGCTTTTGGCGTGGGCACCAAGGGACTTGGGCCTGCGCCGGCTGCATTGTAGGGGAGTCCTCAACCAGGATGGCCCCAGGTGTCTGAGGCCGGTCACCGGCGATTCCTTTCAGGATATTTTGGTCAGCCACTTCCGCTCCTTCCCCTTGGACTCACGACGGGGACTGCAGACCCAGGGCCCATGGGACTTACCTGCTTTCCCAGGTTCATCCACTGACATGGTCTTCGAGGGTTTCTGGCTCTTCTTGGGCTCTTCCTCCCAGCTTGAGGACTGTGGCCTCAGGGTTCAGAGGCAGCACAGTCTCCCTAGGGTTCCAGAGGGGGCCCTGGAGTGCAGTGTCGCCAGAGACTCCAGTGCAGAGTCCGTCTTGTGGAAGAAGGACTCCCACTGCTGCTGACGGCTCGTGATAGCCTTTGAAGTCATCTTCTTGCAGAGACTCTAATCCAAGGGGTCATGGTCCGGCCCGAGGCATCAGTCATAATAACACAGTAACATAGTAAATGACAGCAGATAAAGACCAGTATGGTCCATCTAGTCTACCCAGCAAGGTGGCAAGAATAGGTGCACCTATCACTCCATGCAGGTCACCCTTCCCCATGTCATGCGAGTCATTGCATGACATGGTGTGGGTGCACTGGTCACAGTACTTAAAGCCACTAGCAGAGGCCAGGGTGGGGAAGATGACCCTCTGAGGTTAAAAGCCTCAGGCCCAGCCAAGGAAAAGGGGGGCACAGCCGGTCAAGAAACTCTTGAAGGAAAAAAAAAAGAAGGAGCACGAACCCAAGACGCAATGCCAAGGCAAGCGAGCTCGAGGGCAGGAAAGGGAACTGGTACACAACTAGAGAAAGAAAATTCAAGAGGCAAGATGGAACCTTCGGGAGGGAAGGGAACCACACATGCATGGTGCAGCTTCCGAAGGCTTTCTTTGAAGGCTGGGGCTCCATCAGTGTTGAAGTCACCCATATGTGAGGACCTGCTTGTTCCTGGAGAAAACTAGGCATATTATAATGCCTCTGCATCGCTCCATGGTGTGACCAGACCTTGAACATTGTATGCAATTCTGGTCACCATATCTTAAAGAGGATATAGCAGAATTGGAAAAGGTACAGAGAAGAGCGACAAAAATGGTAAAAGGGTTGTAAGGATATGAAGAAAGGCTTAAAAGGTTAGGGCAGTCTTCAACTTGGAAAAGAGACGGCTGAGGGGAGATATGATAGAGGTCTATAAATTAATGAATGGAGTGGAATGGGTAAACGTAGATCAGTTGTTTACTTCTTCAAAAAGTAGAAAGACTAGAGAACATGCAATGAAGCTACAATGTAGCACATTCAAGACTAATCGGAGAAAATATGTTTTCTCTCAGCGTGTAATCAAACTCTGGAGTTTATTACCTGAGGATGTACTAAAAGCTGCTAGTGTAGCTGAATTCAAGACACGTTTGGATGAGTTCCTGAAGGGAAAAGGCCATAAACCAAAGAGGACTGGGGAAATCCACTGCTTACCTCTGAGACAAACAGCATAGAATGTGCATATCTTTGGGAACCTGACAGGTACTTGTGACCTGGATTGGCCACTGTTAGAAACAGGATACTGGGATTGATAGACCCTTGGTCTGACCCAGTTTGATACAGCTTATGTTCTTAAGTAAACTGAATGAAAGAATACTTTCCAAAGTAAAGTACAAATTTGAAAAGAGAACACAAAATTGAGAGCAAATTCCCAAAAAGTAGTTCAATAAGATGGACACATTTCTGTTTCACAGGCCTGGAATACCAACAGCAGAACTCGTGAATGGTATACCACATTGCATCCTGTGCTGTGCTGGCATAAGACCTGCCCACATGGAAGGTAATTTTATAAATTAGTTTTGTTCATTAAGCAGCATTTTAAACACAGAAATGGGCTTTTATAAAATTAGGTCACACCTAGAAATACATGTAGTGCAAGCCAGTGCATACATGCACAGTAGGTGTGCACAGAGGCAGAGTGTGAGCATGGTCATGATCTATATACACACATAGGTGTATAAAGAATGCACCGACACATGCTCTGGAGCAGATTTAATGTCCATACCTTCAATCTAGGCACGATTTCAGCAGAATTTGCAGTAGGTTTTTTTTCCCCCTTTAAAACTTCATACATCAAAAGGATCTTGACAAAAGGAAAGTCAGAGGAACATACTAACAACTCAAATGCAAAAGGGGAGAAAACAAAACAAAAAGCTTAATCCCAACATTAATAGTCTACAATTATAAGAGTGGATAAAATAAAAAAAGGAAAATAAAATCCATCGCTAAGATTACCAAACAAGGGAGAAAGACACAGCTCCCAAGCAATATGGATGTTGCCCTTTATTGCTCCATGCCCCCTTTCACCAAAAAACCATCATAGGCAGTCACTTTTTGTGAAAGATGATGGCTGCAGCCCAAATACACCGGACACTGATGGAGTGGATTCGCTGCTGTGAGGCGGCAGCGGCACCAGGAATCGGCGAGGTCAGCACAGAGGCAGGTCAGAGTGCACACCCACTGTGCCACATGAGCAGACTCTGCTTCAGCATCACTGTTATGATTGAGCATGCATGCAGTGTGTACCGAGGCCCAGAGTGTAATAGCTAATTGCTAAGCGGAGGCAAGAGGGACAGCTTGGTGCTGGTAGGTACTGCTGAGCAGGGTGCCAAAGTTGTACAGCATAAGGCCTGTGGGTCCACAGCCAGTCCTAGCACTGGTGAGACACACGTGTGTTGTGGCAAAGTGGAGGTGGAAGGACTGAAAAGGCCCAAGTAGACAAGTAATACAAAAGGCATTCTCTGCAGGTACACGGAAGATTCTGGCCAGGACAGAAGAATCTGGGGAGAGGCAGCTTTGTTGCAAGGCTACAGAGCAGCAGATGCAAAGGCTTTGGAGGCAAGACCCCTTATTCTCATCCCTGGGACAATTATGGGCTGCACAAGAGCCCTGAAGGATGGCCGGTAGGCTGTGGGGTGTTAGCCAGGAAGGTGTGAAGGTGATGTCACATAACTCAAAAGTAACATCAAAAGCCAGGTCATAAGAGGCAAAAGAACTCCAAGTAGTCAGAGATCTTATAAATCCATGAAAGCTTCCAGCTCCCCCGGGCAGGTTTCTAAGCATGTACCCAAAAAGAGATGGCAAATCTTGAAAAGCAACAAGTATGAATTATATCAGAGGACGTGCCTAAATAGCTAATAAGGAATGCGACTGCTGTCCTAGAGGATAAACTGGCTTAGTTTCAGCCTACAGTAGAAGAGATGAAGGAAGCCCTTTCTCAACATACTCAGCAAATATCAGAAAACTCTCACAGGACAGAGGCTACAGATATGGCATTGGAGGAGATGAGATCACAGCTTCAGCAGTTGCGAAAAAAAGAATAAGGTTTTGGAGTATCAAGAGAATTGCAGGAGGAGGAATAATTTATGCCTGAGAGTGTTGCAGATAAAGAGCTAGTGGAGCTATGTGAAAACTGGGCCTGTCAGAATCCTGTTTATTATTTATTATTATTATTATTTATTATTTTATTTACATTCTCTTATATACCGCGCTATTCTGCATCAGTGCGGTTTACATTGAACAAACTGAAATTACATTGAACAGGGCATTATAACTTGGAGATAACTATTTTACAGGGAACATGGGCTATGGAGGGTTAAGTGGCTTGCCCAAGACCACAAGGAGCACCTGTGGAAGTGGACAGAGCACACAGGATTGGGTTTCAGAGCGAGGGAAATAACAGGCCCCGTGCTGTGACCTTTAAAGTACTGAAGTATGCTGGCAATATGGCGCTTCTCACGGCTTATCAGAGGAAGGGTTTAGAACTAGATGGCACTAAAACAGGGATCGACAAAGCCCAAGCTCCGGGTCGTCATGGTGACCAGAAATTTATACCTGGTACTTGCCACACCCCCCCCCCCCCCCCCATTATGAGCAGAAAACCCTTTCTGTCTGCCTGCGGGAAATATGATTCATACAGGCAGAACAGGAGGGACTTTTGCCACAGTTGGGATTTAGAAGCAGCAGACAGCCTGCGGGGATGTGATCTACGGTCTATCTGCTGCATCTAACCCCCAATTGCAGCAAAGATTCCTCCTGTTCTGTCTGCGAGAGATTGGGTCCCTGTAGAAAGAACAGGAGGGGAAGCCCAAGGCAGCAGAGAGCACAGGGATCGGAGCTTTCATTTAAAAAAAAATGACCAGGAGAGAAGAAAGAGAAATTAGACTTACCTGCTAATTGTTGTTCCTTGAGGAACTCCAGTCCAGTCCCGAACCTCTGGGTAGTGCACCTCTTCCAGCAGCTTGGAGACTGAGCACGTCATCTTTTGATGACACCCATCTACTTATACAGCTGGAACCGCCTACCAGCCCCAGTAACCTACTGACAAAGCAAACTCACAGGAGTAACAAATAAGCAGTTAAACAATGATAAACAACAAACAGCATGCATGCCACTTACTAGTACTCTCCCTCACTTGGGAAAAAACTCCCATTTCCCCCCAACACAGGGAGGCTTATCTGTAAAACACTGACCCTACCTTATCAGATGAAGCGCGAGGCCGGCAGCTTCCCCAGCACCAGCCCCTTTCATCTAACAGTGCTCACTACACAGAGCTCTCCAGGCCCGCCATCAAAACATTGAAACAACATCCTAGACTGACACGCCAACTTACCTCCTTCTTAGAACCCAATACGGGTGGGATCTGGAACTGGACTGGAGTTCCTCAACGAAATACAATTAGCAGGTAAGTCTAATTTCTCTTTCCTTATCGTCCCTCCAGTCCAATCTCGAACCTCTGGGATGTATCAGAGCAGTTAACCTAATGGGAGGGACCTGTCACACTGGCCTGGAGCACTGTCACTCCGAATCGCACATCCCTCAAAGCCTGAACATCCAGATGATAATGCTTAGCAAAGGTATGAAGGGAAGACCAGGTTGCTGCCTTACAAATTTCTGCTAGTGGCACCAAATTGTACTCCACCCATGATAATGCTTGAGCCCTTGTGAAATGTGCCCGCAACCCTGCCGGCACCACTCTGGCCTTCGCAATGTAGGCCGAGGCAATAGCCTCTCTGATCCATCTGGAAATAGAAGGCTTGGCCGCTGCTTCTCCCTTCCGTGGCCCCCCAAACAGAACGAACAGACGCTCCTACCTCTGGAAGGCCACCATTTGCTTCAAATAGCGCCTCAGAACCCGTTTAACATCCAGCAAGTTCAACTGAGGGCTCAAGGGCCCCACCTCCAAGACCGACAGAACCGGCAAGGAAACAGACTGGTTCACATGTAAGGCTGAAACCACTTTAGACAAGAAGGAGGATACCGGCCACAGGACCACCTTTTCTCTGGAGAACACCAGATACGGCTCCTTGCAGGATAGGGCCTGAATCTCTGAAATCCTGCGCGCCAAATAGCCACGAGGAAGTCCGTCTTCAAAGATAAATACTTCAAGGAGAACTCACTCAATGGCTCAAAGGGCTCCTTGGTCATTGCTAACAGTACCAAATTGAGATCCCAAGACAGTATCACCGGCCTCCGAGGAGGACGGAGGTGACTTACTGCCCTCAGAAACTGCCACACATCTGTATGTGAACCCAATGCCACTCCTTGCACCTTACCCCGGTAGCAAGAAAGCGCTGCCAACGGCACCATTAGGGAACTAGCCCTCAGACCTTTGTCAAAGCTGGCCTGCAAAAAGGCTAAAATCTCGAGAATAGATGCAGAAGATGGGGTCACCTGTCTACTCTCGCACCACGGACTCAAATATACGCCATACTCCGATGTATGCCAAGGAAGTTTGACCTCCTCCGAGTCTTCAGCAAGGTCGCAATCACTGGGCCAGAATAGCCTTTTTTTTTTCAGCCTCGCCCTTTCAAGAGCCATGCCGTAAGCGAAAATCAATCCACCTGAGGCATGTTGACTGACCCTTGAGACAACAGATCTTCTCGACCCGGCAGATGCCACGGCTGATCTGCCAACAGCTGAACTAGATTGGCATACCACGGGTGCTTCGGCCAGTCCGGGGTGATCAAGACAATGAATCCCCGGTGCGCCTCTATCCTCTGTAACACCCGACCTATGAGCGCCCATGGCGGGAACACAGAGTAGCTCCTCCTCTGCCTACCTCTGCACAAGGTCCCAGTCAGGCGTGGTAACTGCAAAAAGCCTTTATTAACAATTCTTGATCAGGGGTACAATGACACTTCCACAGGGGTGTAAACACCAAGCCCTACCCAACATAGGCCGTGTTTCGGCTATGCCTTCCTCAGAGGTTCTTCTGGCATGCTAAAACCATAAACAACATTAAAAACAAATTAAAAGAAAAACCATAAATATATAAAACATATAATAAAATATACAACAAACAAATGTTCCAAAACCATCCATCAAATAAAACACAACTGTGAATAAAGAAATAAATAGCTAATAAAAAATAATAAATAATAACAAACACATACACATTTAAATAGTCAAGCAGCAGAAAGAATTATCATTGTGACAAACTGAAAAAACAAGGGATGTGACCTGTACAACAATGAAGGAAAAAAGTTCTCCAACCATAATGGGATATTATCTCTTGGCTAAGATCCCTTCTCTTGTAGCCTGCAAACTAAAGGGAAAGAAAAGAAAAATGAAATACTTAATCTATATAACCAATGCTAACTATATAACAGATTCTATACAAACGAAGCAGGCGTGGTATTCAAACCAGGCTGAATCGTGATCACCATCAGTGCGATACTAGCTGTCTATCCATAATCATCTTGACATTTAAAATATCATGAAGTAACTATGGGCTAAGACCATGAAACTAAGTGTCATCTACAGTGGAGGACTATTCTGTACTCATGGTATAATTATATTAATAGTTAAATTGTATCGCTAGTAAAATGTAACCACACAATTGAAATCCTATACAATGTACCGTTAGAAGGACTCATTGTAAAACCTCCTCTGCTGATACAACTACTGTACTCAAATGCAATCGAACTATACAAAAATAGTCTAATACCTGGTACAATATGTGATGCAAACACCAAAAATGTCAATATAATAACTTAAAACTACCTTTCCATCGTGCAATTGCGGGCTTACTCTTCAGGCAGCAAAACGCCTGCACCTGTGCTGTATAAGCTTTATATTTTCGTGGGAAACCGGAACGCCCTCACTGCCTTCTCATATTACAGGGCCATGGCTGTGCATAATGCATTTAGCCTGCCACCAGCGTAGACTGGTAATAATTAAAAATAAATGAATTTCAGCCATTGGTCCAACATGTCACGTTCCGGCACTATTCATAGCACTACATGTTTCATGGGTGGCTGTCATCAACAAATGAAGATGCCCTTTTTTTGGTCTACAAAAAGGTTGTGACACATTGGACCAATGGCTGAAATTCATTTATTCATTTTTAATTATGTTTAATACATTATTTTTAATACATTTTCTATCCCAAATGGAGGATTCCATATGCATTAGCATGACATATATCATATCCTACAACCCTTTATCTAATCATATAAGCAACAGTTAAGATGGGGGCCTTTGATGGTCTACATTTCCTTTAGATAACTTTTAAATTAGTCCAGGCAAGGAGGACGTACCAAAGCTACAACTCCACTGGGCGAGAAGAAGACACAGCAGCTTGCAAAACCTTAGAGCCACAGGCCGTGTCCACTCACGTGTTGGCATCCAAGTGGTAGTGCTCGACGGAAGTGGAAAATGATGACCACACTACCGCCCAACAAATGTCAGCAGGGGCTACCGAGTTCTGCACTGTACATGAGGACGCCTGCGCTAGAGTAGAATGGGCACACTGCCAGAGAGTAGCTCTTACGCACTAGCTGTCTTCTCTCATGAACCAAAGCGGTAAGTGAGACGGGAAGAGGGTGCTCCAGAATGATCGGTCCCCGACACAATATGCCTCAAGACGGAGGTGCTTGCAGGAATCGCATAAGATATCTTGACCACATTCTCCCTCTGCCAATCCAACGCCACCAGAATAATCTCTTCCCAGGTGGCGTTCTATACACCAAATCACATGCCCCCACCAGTGCCACTGAGGAAACACATACAGCAGGTGTGGACTTGGCCAGGACTCAGCAAGAGCGTCAACGTTCTTGCCCACGGACTCCATCTCCATGCAGCGACTGAAGCGGCATACTTTGGCACTGGAGCAAGTCGCCATCAGATCCATCTCAGGGTGACACCAGTAGCACAGAATCAACTGAAATGCCTCGTGACTTAACTCCCACTCCTCTCCTGAATCCAGAGAGTGCCGGCTGAGAAAATCTGCTGCCACACTGTCCACTCCAAATACAAATGTCGTTCATACTCAAATCCGCTATAGACAGGGATAAATTCAATAACCAATCTTCTGGTTCATGTGAAGTAATGCAATTAATATTAAGAAAAGCCATAAAGGTCTCAGACTTGAAATGGCGCCGCTTATTAGACTCACGTCTTTTTTCAAAAGCGGATTGCCCTCTAGCATCAATGACCTCTCATGGCTCAGTGGAGTTATTCTCTAAAAACTTGTTCTGTAATTCTTCAGAAAATTACTTAACTAACATGAGTAAACTCCACTGTTGTACAATTATTCAAGATCCCGACGCTCTTCCCAGGCGCCATTCATGCGTTTCACACCTCTACTTTCATCAGGGGATCTCTCGATCTCTGTTGTTCAATGTTTTACACGTTGTTCTCACTACACAAAAAGATGAACTCCATATTAGTTCCACTCCCAATCCCAGTACCTAATATATCTATCTACCATATTCAGAACTAATCTAACCAAAGTATAATAAAGTAATTTACCAGAGCCTTCTTAATGTCGCTGCCCACGTTCTCCAGATAGATATCTTTCTCTCACGGTTAGTTACTAAAAGAACGCCACGCATGCGATCTAGAAACTAAAGATTTATATTTAAAGGCCTGGTTAATCCCATAAGCTCCAATCAAAACCTTAACCTTAACCTTAAAAACGTCATCATCCTTGAGTCCTTTCGTTTAACGCTATAGATCTTATTTATTCAGCTATAGTAACTCAAGCAAACCCAATTCATATGGAGAAAAGATCAAGGATCCTGGTAGATTTATACTCAATCTCACTTATTGCTCCTTAGATGACATATAACTTGCCCAATCTATAGATCCCTTCAACCCTGTGGGGACTACAGATTTCACTATACAGATGCATCAGTGCTCACTACTGAACATCTAATCCAGGGATTTTCCTCTGGTTCCCGTCTCAATCTTATCAACGCATAAGCACCGCTGTTGTACAAAATAATGTCGTTGCTGTAAACAGTATTGAACAATAAGGGCTTCACTTATTACTTGTTAAATTAAATGCAGCCTGCCCAATCTATAGACCCATTCAACCCTGTAGGGACTACAGATTTCAAGGTATAGATCCAGCGTTATTCACACCTAATTAATGTCTGATCCAGGGACATTCCTCTGGTTCCTGTCTCAACCTTATCAATACATAAGCACCGCAGTTGTTCAAAATTATGTCGTTGCTGTAAACAATGTTGAACAATAGGGGCCTCTCTTACTTGGCACTTTAGACGGCTCCTGTGTTCTCTAATACGGGTCCTAAATGAACGTGTTGTCTTGCCAATATATGCCAAACCACAGGGGCAAACTATGGCATAGACCACATTAGTGGACTCACGGATAGTTAAAATTTTTAATTTTATTTTCTGTCCACTCCAGCAATGTGCTGAGCCGAGAAAGCTAGGTGGTTTTCTCTGCTCAGGCAAAGAGGACAGCCATCTCCAGGGTTACCCTGGCACGCCTCGTGCCACATCCGATCATGGCAATAGGCTCCTCAGACCGAGAGACAGGCATCTGTCATCAGAAGGATCCATGAGAAATCGTCCAGAGGCATGCCCTTCCTCAGATGACAGAGCTGCTGCCACCACCACAGACTGGCCTTCACCATCATCAGCAGCGGGAGCCTGAGCTCAAACTCCTGAGAATTCAGGGGCCACAGAGCAAGGACCGCTGGAGTGGCTGCTTATGAGAATGCATCCACGGCACCATCTTAACTGTTACCCCCATCAATCCAAGGAGTTGAAGAATCCTGGACTTTGGGAGCCTGCTGTGAAAAGAACAGCGCCAAACAATCCAACAGCCTTTTGAAGACTCTGCCCTGTCCCCACCCCCAAAGTATCAAAATGTGCTCCTGGGAACTCCAGGGACTGGGACGGCAACAACTGGCTCTTTCCCCAATTGATCACCCAGCTGAGGCTTTCCAAAAAGGACTCCACTTGGGCCGATACAAGAGGCGTCTCTGAAAGAGAATGGACTTGGATGAGCTAGTTGTCCAGATATGGGTGCACACAAATCCCTTGGCGCCGTAGCACCTCAGTTGCTACCAGCACCATGACCTTGAAGAATGTCCCAGGGGCAGTGGAGAGTCCGAATGGGAGGGCGGCATACCTAAAGTGAGAGCCAAGCATGGCAAAATGCAGATACTTTGCTGATCCTCCCAGATCAGGATATGAAAATATGCCTCAGCCAAAACCAGAGATGCCAGGAACTCCCTCTCAGCACAAACCTTGAATCACAGATAGCAAGGTTTTCATCTAAAAGCTCAGGATGCGCAAGTACTTGTTGACTACCAAGGTCCAGAATGGGCCAGAAGAATCTGTCCTTTTTTGGCACCACAAAATAGATGGAAGAACTGTCCTTGCCCTGATTTTCCAGGGGAACAGGCACCACTGCCTTCAGGAGCAGCAATTTGTCCAAGGTGGTCCGCACAGCAACCCTTTTGATCGCAGACCCACAAGGGGAGATGACAAAGGTATCCAGGATCTGCTCTTTGCATTCCAGAACAAAGCTGTACTGAATGATGTCTAGCACCCAGCGATCCTTGGTGATCCTGAAGCCTGTTCCCAACTGGAGGAAGCAGGGAATGGACCCCAAAACTGCATTGCACAGCCCAGGAGGGTCCTCCTCTGGAGGGTATCAAGTCCCTGGGCCCATGCATCCAGAAAAGGACCGAGAATGAGCTTGAAGTCCGGAAGCAGAGGGGAGAGAAAGGCTTTCCAAGCCAGCAATGCAGGAGTCTCGAGACCCCCAGGAGTCTGAGCAGCACATCCGTAGGGAGCTGGTGAAGGCTGTGATAAGGAAGCTTATCATAGCTCAGGAAGGAGCTATAGAAAAGGTGAAGTGTCTCTGAACAAGCAACCTGTCAGTGCTGGTAGAAATGAGAAAACAGAATTTTGCCATAAAAGACTACCAGTTCCAGAATGCACCAGGTTTCCAACAGCCTTTAGAGGAGCTGAAGTGAGAAAACGTGTGTCCAATCAAGAGGGCTATGAGGTAATCCCCAAGCACTCATTGCAAAGGGCAGGGCTTGATTCAGCACAGCTGCGCTGTGCTAAGGTGGAGCACTCATCAAGGCAGAATAAAGGTAGAGAGTATTCTACAGAGAATCATCATGATCCTTGGTATCTTGATCATCTTGGAGATCCTGATCTTCATTCTCATCAGAAGCCGAGGTCAGAACGGACGGACAGAGAGAGCAAGAAGCCCTTTAAAAGAAGGAAGAGAAAAGCCTCTGGGAAGTCTACAGGAGTCCAGCACAGTACGTATACTGGGAGACAGACAAGAGGCCAGCATACACCATTGGACTGGGGGAGACCAGAGGAGTGGTATTGCAGAGGCAGGAATCTCCAGACGGCACCTGTGAGGGAAACAGCTGCACGTGGAAGGGACCCTAAGACCCATGCCAGAAGGTATGTGAAGAGAGATCCAGTGTCCAGGGATCTAGATTGGAAGGCTGGACACAGAAACTGGACTACATATTGGCCAGGCTATTTAAAGGGGAACTCTAACAGCAATGGAAGCTCAGGTATGAACACTGATCTATGCCCTAGCTATAACTTTGAAAGGAAGCAGGGAAATGATTATTCTCCTGGTAGTGCTCCATTGAGAAATTCCTTTGTGCCAAGCCAAGATATTGAACCTATGATTATTGAATAAAGGGGAGAGGTCTTAGAACCAGAATGTGAATATATGGACTGCTCTCTGTCCAAACTCAAATGGTAGTTTTCTGTTACAAAGTGCAACAACCATCACAAAGAAATACCAACTTGTTCTTTAATCTACTCAGAAAACCTTCTGAGTAAGATTTTGAGCTACACAGTGAAAGCAAGCCAGCTAAGGGGTTTCAGATGGATGATTGCTAGCAATTGAGCTTACCTAATTGCTTGTGTGCTCTGAAGGGAATCACTTCTGAATTTATATGTAAAGATATAAGAAGTTAACCTGAAGAAAAGAACATTTTTTCCTACTTTGTGGGTTTATTTGGTTGCTTACTGCATTGCTAAGACATTATTTGCTAAAGCCTACAAGAAAGACCAGTTTGTTGCCAACCAGGTCTTTAATCCTTTGCTTTAATTACCTGACCAGTTCAGATGTTGTTTTTTTTCCTGATTTTGTTTTCCTAACTTTAAAACTGCAAGCAAGTATCCTGAGTTCTGTGCTACCAAGCATTATCTGTGTTGGGAGAAAACCTCATAAATAAAAACCTTATTTGCTTTACCCTTGAGCAAGTATAATTAATTATTGTTCACGGCTGTGTCTGGAATGAATGGACTACATTACCCACAAATCCTTGCAAATCATATAGAGATATGCTTTTGCCAAGACTGTGAACATTCTCACCCAGGCGGCCGTCTGACAAGGCTGACAGGAAAGGGGGTTGTGCTCACTTCACAGGCCTAGTGGACCTGTTCTCTGGAAGGCGGTAAGATTTCATCGCGCCCAGCTCCTTCACCAGGTCTCCAAATCGTCCCCAAATCAAACTTTCCTTTTAAGGCCAGTTGAGTCAACTGAGCTTGGGAAACATCTCTGCCAACCAGTGTAGGAGCCAAGTTCAGTGTCATGTCACCGTTGACAGGGCACCATTCCTGGCTGCTAAATGTACCAGATCAAATATAGCATCAGTAAGAAGTCTATAGCTGACTCCAAAGGACGTCTAGAATCATCCAAAAGAAGTCTAGAATCATCCGGTAGAGGAGACTGAATCAACTGGAGCAGGGCTCGAGATGTCAGGCCTGTACATAATGTGAATTGAACAATAACAGCTGCCGTGGTGAACTGGTTCTTCAACAATGAATCTACCTTTTGATCCAGAGTATCCTTAAGGCCGATCCGCCTTTCACAGGCATGGTGGTCCATCTGGTAACTGCCATGACCTGTGCATCCACCTTGGGAATATTAAACCACACAATGTACTCCTTCTCCAGGAAAGCATACATCTTCTTATACACCCTTAGCCTCTTAGGCGGGGAAGATTGGGGAATTGCACTCTGACCGAATCATGCACGTGAACACCTCCAGGAATGGGAAGACAGTAGTGGATTTCCTCACCCTTTGCAGGAATGGATGCACCTTCGGCTCCTGCTCTGTGCCTGGAGCATCCACCAAGCTCAAGATGGATGAGACTCTGGCAACCAACGCCGCTAGTTCCTCCTTCCGGAACAGATGGATAACATCAGCCTCTTTGCAATCTTCCGAAGGCAAGAGTACTTCTTCATCCACATCACAGCCCAGAACAGACACATCCAAGTTGTAGCTGATCCCCATCTCCAGGGGGCATCCATCACTGGGAACACTTAGCCATAGGCAAACAAACAGGGCTTCCACTCTCAGCCTGCCCCTCACGAAACTATGCTTGGGGGAACTCAGAAGCCGCAGGATCTGAATATCCACGCCAGATAACTAGGCCCGTTGTAAAAAGGAAAAGAATTCCATGAAGGACAATCCAGATTCTGGAAGCTCTCCTCTCAGAAATAACAACCCCCCCCCCCCCCAACAACAGGAGACATAGCTGCTGCCCAACCCCTAGAGGATGGTAAGTGGCCCACAGCACGGTCACCAGAACTTCCAGCTAGTTGGTCATCCTTACCCACTGTGCCATTCACCACCTCCTGACCTCCTGCCCTGAGACAGGCAAGGCTGGACCAACTGCACATCCCTGCTGAGAGGGGGGTGGTGTGGTTCTTTAGGGGAGGATTCAGAAGCTGCCATGCAAGAAAAGCAGAGTCCAGAAGGCATACCTCGCTTGCCACAGGTCGAACAATGTTTCCTCAAAGAAGACACAAAGTTAAGACAAGTGCAATAGCAGCGTGCGCTAAGGCTGCGACAGCCATAAGACACGTGTTAACAATGCTTATACAGCAACGCGATAAACAAGCACTTAGGTGGAATGCATTGCAGAGTCATTCAAGTAAAATGCGCACTAGAATCGCAGAACCTCCAGGCGCACAATAGTAAAAAGTGCTAGTAATGCATGTAGAAAATGGCAGAAAATGTTGCAGGTAAGTTTTTTTGTGTTTTATTGTTGGTAAAGGTAGGTTGCTGCGGGATGTAAAGTGAGTTTCTGTTTTTTTGTTATGTGATATTTGAGTAATAAAGTTTGCCTTTGCGGGGATACTGACGTCATGAATTTTACATGAATCAGCGTTGACTGATGTTTGTTTAAAGGTATTGACATCAGAAGCTATCTGAGAACTCTTGAAGCGAAATGGCAGCTCAGGTTTAAACGATTTCTTACTCTCTATTACTTTGTTCTGGATTGAATGCTGGATCCCTGACGAAGCCCGGTAGGGTGAAACAAAAGCTTTTGTCAGATCTACTATGCAGTGAATGTCCAGTGTTTTGCTCTAAGCCTTCCGAACCAGATGAAATGGCGTTGGGCTTTTGAGGCAGTGCTCTTTAAAGCTGAAAGCTGAAAGTTACAGCGCTAGAGACGTCAGATATATTCATTATTCAGATAAGTAACGGATTATTACTTTCTATACCGAGTGATTGATTGTTTACTATTAAGATTATTTCTATCTTTTCTAGATGTGCAATCAACTGCTTTCGGTGCAAGTTGTCCCGTTTTGGAAAAGCTCATTCTTTATGGAAATTTAAAAAACTGTTCTTTGAATTTTAAAGAAAATTAAAAAATTATAAAAATACTGTTTTGGATAAATTTAACTTTTTGGAATAATATCTTAAAATATTGAAGTTAGGTATAAGATTATTAAATTGATATTTTGAATCCTAAAAAAGTACTTTTTTGGATATGGTTTTCTAGGTAATTGTACTCTATTAAATTGGAAGGGGGAGGCCTGTGATACAAGAACATTTGAAGCTCTATCCTATGGTGACACTGTTCGCCAAATGAATGGTGTGAGCATTTACTGAGGCCTATATATACTTACCCTGGGTAATACTTTTGTAATGTATAGATTAAATATTGCTTAGATTGAGTAAGGTGAGGGTGGTGAAAGGAAGTGTTGTTGGTGTTATATAAGGAAACCCTCCACACCATGCCAACAGTTGCCAGCATTCCACTTCGAAATGCGCTCCAGACGGATGGAATCGGGAGCCCCCAGCAAGGACAATGATGAGGTCAAGACTTGGTAATCCCCCCCCACCCTCTGAGAGCCCCAGACAGAAATCTGTGTCGGGCTCAGATCTACTCCCCTGAAACAATTTCTTTGCTTTGCATGCACTGCGTTTAAGGTGGCTGAGAGCCTTCTGCAATCTTTGGGAGAGAGCGGGGGGGGGGGGGGGGTGACAGAGATGGAGGTCGTTGAGGCTGTGTGAGACTGCAGAACTCTTCCAAATCTTTCTAATCCTTCCATTTTCTGGCTGCTCAACGGGCTTTTATCATGGTAAGAACGTGGAGCTGAACCAATTTTCCCTCCCCCTATGGCTACTGAAAAGACCATAGTCTAGTGGAGCCTCCCACGTCACGCTCAAGTGAAAGAGTCACCCAAAAGGTGGTCATTCACAAGCGTTTAAATAAAACTTTCTCCTCATTTCTTCAGATTTTCTTCAGAGAGGGGAAAATCCATCCACTATCTGCTTAGACAAAGAAATACTAAAGAGACTTCTGGTGGCTGAGGTGGATAGAGGCATGGGAGTGATGTCACTGAAATCTGACCTTTTCATTGGTTCTTTGTCTCCACCAATCTGCTGGTAGGGGAACACAACCCACTTGTCTGGACTGGTCTAGCAGGAAGATATGGAATCTGAAATTGCCTGAGGCAAAAATGCGTTTCCTGTACATAGATCTCTTTTTGATCCGCAAGGTGATCTTGTGTAATCAGGTGGGGGAGGACAGCCCAGATTTCTTCCAGTGGGAGCAGATAATGGGGGAAATGGCCAGGAGCGATCTGCAGATATAAAAGGCGGTAAGAAAGCCAGAGTGGCAAGCTATTGTGGTAGAGGTTCTAAATGGATGTGGAGATAGGTGATATATAAGATAATTTAGAGGGAGACAAGGCGGGGAACGAGAAATGGAGGGGGGGGGGACATGTGTGGTAAGTTTGTGGGAGTGAGTGCTTTAGTGGAATGTGTTATTTGAGTTGGATGACAGGAGGCAAAGCATAGTTACTCAACTGTAGTCCTCACATATAGGTGATGTCGGCATTGATGGAGCCCTCGCGGGAGATGCTACCATGCATATATGATCTTCCCGCCCAAGGGTGCCATCTTGCTCAGTCAGATGACAGCCAAAAGACGGCAAAAATAAATAAAAGATGGTAAAGGAGCAACTCCAAGGGGAGGAGGGAAGGTTCTGAGGACTGATTCCTGCTGTCCCCAGAGAACACCTGTTACAGGTGAGTAACTATGCTTTCTCCAGGAACAAGCAGGAAGTCAGTCCTCACATATGGGACTCCCCAGCTACAGGCTATCGAAAGCCCATAGCAAAAAAACATGGTCGCCCTCAAGGGGAGCCATGAGCAGCAGCAGCAATTAAGTCCACAGCTACAGACTAAATAGGACCCCTGTGTCCGAAGGAAACCAGCACTCCGATAGCCTGAACACAGAAGGGTCAGAGGGTAGGAGTTGCCTGAATCCCGAAAAGATTACGGAGCACAGCCTGGCCAAAGGTGCTGTCCCGCCGGGACTCTCTTACCAGACAGTAATGGGCTGCGAAGGTATGGACTGAAGACCAAGTGGCGGCTCGGCAGATGTCCACCATCGGGACAGAGCACAGGTTTGCCACCGAGGCCGCCATGGTCCTGACACTGTGCGCTGTAACTCGGCCTTCCAGTGGGAGCCTCGCCTGCTCATAGGCGAGGGCAATACAGTCTGCCACCCAGGTAGACAGTGTGCGTTTGTTCACCACTTTCCCCAGTTTACTGGGGATGTACGAGATTTGCTTGAAGGGTGTCTAGTCTTGCCCCTATGAACTCCAGACATTGTGTCGGGAGGAGGTGGCACTTGAGGTAGTTTATCACAAATCGCAAGTGTTCCAGAACCTGGATGGAGCATGCAGTTGCCTGCTGCACCTCCGAGGCTGTGCCTCCTTTTATGAGCCAGTTAGGAAGACAAAGAACCCCTGGAGATGGAGAAAGTTGGCTACGACTGCCAGGCATTTTGTGAAGATCCTTGGGGCTGAGGCCAGGCCGAAAGGCAGCACCCTGTATTGGTGGTGCCCTCCCCCACCATGAACCGCAGGTACTGCCTGTTGGGGTGAATGAGGATGTGAGTGTAAGTATCCTTTAGATCCAAGGAGCATAGTCAATCTCCCTGCTGGAGGTAAGGCAGCAATGTTCAAAGGGAGAGCATCTTGAACTTCTCCCTCACCAGAAACTTGTTCAGGTTGTGCAGGTCAAAGATGGGATTTAGGCCTCCAGTCCTTTTTGGCACAATGAAGTACCTGGAGTACAACCCCTTGCCCTTGAGATGGTGGGGCACTGGTTGCACCGCCTTGTCCTCGCGAAGACCTGCGAGCTCCTTCAGTAGAAGTTCCCGGTGAAGGGGAGACCTGAGGGGCTCTCCTGGAAAATAAGGGGGGGGGGGGGTCTGAATCAGGTGGAGGAGGTAACCCTCCATGACCACCTGAAGTGCCCAGGAATCGGTGGCGATAGTTAGCCACCTTTGGGCAAAGTGGATCAGATGTCTCCCTGTGAGCTGCTGACCTTGGGTGGAGAGGCTATGCCCAAGGAGTCAAAAACTCCCCCCTAGCTGGGCCGGTGCCAACACCTGGGACTTGGGAGCCTTCTGCTTGCGAGGGCCATGCCCATGTCCATTGGCCTGCTGACCCTGCAGGGGAGCCGGAGAGACCTGGAAAGGTGGGTAGTTTCTGTAAGCAGCCCCTTTTCTTGGGTAGAAGGGCTTTTTACCCGAGCCCATCCATCGGGAAGAGGCAGAGGTCTTTTTAGAGAGCTCGGCTGCCTTGTTGGTCATGAGTTTACCAAAGAGGTTCATTCCTTGGCATGGGACATTGACTAATTTGTCCTGAACCCATTGCTCAAGATCAGATGACTGTAGCCAAGCTTGGCATCGGGTACCGATGCCCACCGCTGCTACTCGATCTGCCGACTCGAAGCAGTCATTAGCTACCTGAGACAAACTTGGAGCACTCACATACAGCCTTGGCCAGGTTCTTGAACTGCTGCAGGAGTTCCTCGAATAGACCAGCCAAGAACCCAGAAATTTCCTTTGTCAGGTCTCTCAGGTTCATGCCCATGTACAGCTGGTAGGCCTGGATACGGCCGATGAGCACTGAGCCCTGGTAACACTTTCTGCTGAGGGCAACTAAGGTGCATGCTTCCCTGCCAGGAGGCACCGAGGAATGTGTCTTCTGACTCTTCAGTCGACGCATGGCCAACTCCACCACTATGTAGTTATGCGGCAGCTGTGATTTCTGGAAGCCCAGGTTCCGGCGACTCTATACAATGAGTCAAACCATTTGCTCACCACCGGCACTGATGCCAGTGTCTCCCACATACAGAGCATTAGCCATTCCAGGATGGGAGGGATGGGCACCGTGAGCGATTCCCTCGGAGGAACCTCATACTGGAGGATTTTCAGCTCCTCTGCCCAAGGATCCTCCTCCGATTCCGTCGGGAATGCTTGGACCTTAGACATGTCTCTGACAAAGTAAAGGAATGCCATGTCCTCCGGTGGAGACCACTGCTGGGGCTCTAATGTGGGAGAGTCCGAGGGGACGTCATGATGGTGATGGGTGTCGGGCAACTCCTTGTCCTCCGTCTCCCACTCAGAATAGTCCATAGAGGACTCGATGGAAGGCTGGTCTGTGGGCCCCGGGGCTGACCCCGGGCCACAGCCCTCCAATGCCCTGCAGCTGGTGCCGAGCACACTTGCTGGGGACGATCGACCCCTTCACTTCTGTTCCTATTTGTGGGTGTTTTCTGAGGGCCTGCTCCTGGCCCTTCATCTGTGAACACAGAACAAAAATATTTGTTAAGCAATTCCACTTTATATTCATCAGCTTCTACATATTCTTCCCCTTGAGTCTGACAATACCACTTTTGCACTTCCTCCTCTTGCTAACATATCTGAAAAATGTCACCCCCTCCCATTTTATTGCATTAACTATTTCTTCTTTTTGTATCTTTACTTTCCTGACTACTTTCCTTGCTTTAGTTTTTCTAAATATTGATGCTTGTCTTCCTCTCTCTGTGATCTCTTGTATTTTATGAAGGCCACCCCTTTTTTTCTTCACCTTTTCAGCTACTTGTTTTTAGAACAACAGTGGCCTCCTTTTCCTTTTACATCTATTTATCTTTCTAACAAAAAGCAAAGTTACTCACCTGTAACAGGTGATCTCCGGGAACAGCAGGAATTTAGTCCTTACACATGGGTATCGTCGGTACCAACAGAGCCTGCGCGGGAACGCTCCCCAGCGTCCAAATAGAAAGCTTTTGGGAGCATCCCACAGCAACTGCATGCTGCCTTCCCACCTTTCCCAACTGCCTCTCTCCAGTTGAGTTTTAAAGTTGAGACAAAGAGAGATAGAGAGATACAACTCCTAGGGGAGGTAGGTGGGTTGTGAGGACTAAATTCCTTCTGTTCCCGGAGATCACCTGTTACAGGTGAGTAACTATGCTATCTCCAGGAACAAGCAGGAATGTAGTCGTCACATATGGGGATTCCCTAGCTTTAGGTGCCAGTTGTGTGCCCCTGAATAGGGCTCCACTTCCCTCCATGGATCTCTGGGATGGTGGGTAGGAGTTGATTAGGTTATGAACAAGTGTTGGAGAACAGCCTGACCAAACAAGGCATCCCGGTGGGAGTCTTTATCCAAGCAGTAATGGGCTGTGAAGGTATGAACCGAGGCCCAGGTGGCTGCTCGACAGATGTCGTCGATAGACACAGAATGCAGATGAGCCATTGAGGCTGCCATGGCTCTCACATTGTGAGCTGTGACATGGCCCTCCAGAGAAAGGTTCTTACTCTGATAGGCGAAGGAAATACACTGAGCAATCCAGTTAGACAGTGTTCTCTTGGAGACTGGAAGTCCCAAATGAGAAGGTTCAAAAGCAACAAAGAGTTGAGAGGACTTCCTATGTTGCTGTGTCCTTTGCAAGTAAAAGGCTAAAGCTCTTTTACAGTCCAAGGTATGAAGATTCCTCTCTGCATTTGATGCATGAGGACTTGGAAAAAACACAGGTAGGTAGACCGCTTGGTTCAGATGAAAAGGCGAGACCACTTTTGGCATAAAGTGTGGATGAGTCCTACGGACTACCTTGTCATGATGGAACCTTGTATAAGGTAGATCAGCTACTAGCGCTTGCAACTCACTAGTGCGACGTGCTGACGTGATTGCAATGAGAAAGATAACCTTCCAAGAAAGGAATTTCAAGGAGGTAGTAGCTAAAGGTTCAAGGAGGTAGTAGCTGAAGGTTCTTGGGCTTCATGAGCTGCCCAAGAACCAGGTTTAAGTCCCATGCCACCGGTGGTGGCCTAATGGGAGGCTTAGTTAGAAGAAGGCCTCTCATAAATCTTGCTATAAGAGGATGAGAGGAAATAGGCTGTCCATTTAGAGGCTTAAAGGAAGCTGCAATAGCACTCAAATGGACTCTTACTGAGTTAGTCTTAAGTCCTGCATTGGATAAATGAAGGAGATATTCCAGCAATGATTCCAGAGGTATCGCAAGACCCTTTTGCGAACACCATATGGTAAACCTTTTCCACTTGAAAGCATAAGAGCGTCTTGTGGAAGGTTTCCTGGAAGCAAAAAGAATATCTTTAACTTGCTGAGGGAGATTAAGATCATGGAGATCTAGGCCTTCAGCAACCAAGCCCTGAGATGCAGAGACTGGGGATTGGGATGCCATAACATTCCGTCCTCCTGAGAGAGGAGATCTGGAGCAGACCCTAACTCCAGGGAGGGAACTTGAGAGAGATGTAGAAACAGAGGGTACCACACTTGCCGTGGTCAATGTGGAGCTATGAGAATCATATGGCCTCTATCTCTCTGAAGCTTGAATAGGGTTTTGGGAATTAGGGGAATGGGTGGAAAGGCATACAGGAAGTCTTCACCCCAATGAAGGAGGAAAACATCCCTGGCCTGAGCCCCCTGAGCCGGAGTTCTGGAACAGAACTGGGGAAGTCTGGCATTCCACGGACTTGCAAAGAGGTCTATGTCCGGGGTTCCCCAAATTTGGAAAATCTTGGCCACCTGGTCTGCATGCAGAGACCACTCGTGTGGAAGCAGAACTCGACCGAGTCTGCCCAAGAGTTTTGTATGCCTGGAAAATACACTACCAGGAGATGAATCTGATGCTCTCTGGCGAGAACCCATAGTCGCAAAGCTTCATTGCAAAGCGACAGAGAGCCTGTTCCCCCCTGCTTGTTCATGTAGAACATGGCTACTTGATTGTCCGTATGAATAAGGACTGTCTTGTAGCTGAGCAGGGTGTGGAACACTCGAAGAGCAAGTAAGGTTGCTCTGAGCTCCAAGAGATTGATATGTAGATGAGTCTCCTGCGGAGACCAGGTGCCTTGGGTGGAGAGGTCTTGCAGATGAGCTCCCCAACCCATCGGAGAAGCATCTGTTGTTAGAGTTGCTTGGGGTAAGGGTTGTTGAAATAGGGACCCCAGCAACAGGTTTTGAGTGGACTTCCACCACTGGAGGGACAAAATAAGGCGACTTGTGTTTGCTATTTTGTCTGACAGGCATCCTGATGCCTGGGTCGATTGAGTGGATAAAGTCCACTGGGCTGCCCTCATATGGAGGCGAGCATAGGGAACCACATGCACAGTAGATGCCATGTGGCCTAGCAGTTGTAGCATTTCTCAGGCAGTGAGATGAGACTTTAGCATTGCCTGAGAAGCTAACTGCACCATGCAAAGGCAGCGGGCCTGGGGGAGATAAGCTCTTGCCTTTCTGGTATCCAGCAAAGCCCCTATGAACTCTAAAGACTGAGTGGGAGTTAGACTGGATTTTGGGATGTTTATTACCAGACCCAAATACTGAAGGATACGCATTGTGCAGGATAGAGAAGTCCTGGCCTCTGACTCTGTTGGGGCCCGAATGAGCCAGTCGTCTAAGTAGGGGAAGACGAATATCCCTAGAGTGCGGAGAAATGCTGCTACTACAGCCATGCATTTCGTGAACACCCTTGGTGCTGAGGCCAGGCCAAAAGAAAGCACCCTGTACTGGTAGTGCTTTCCTTGAAAAAGGAACCGAAGGAACCTTCTGTGAGTTGGATGGATGAGAACATGGGTGTACACATCCTTGAGATCTAGAGAACAAAGCCAATCCTGACTCTGAAGGTATGGCAGCAGAATATCGAGAGAAATCATCTTGAATTTCTCTTTGACAAGGAATTTGTTCAATTCTCTGAGGTCCAAGATAGGCCTGTATCCCCCTGTTTTTTTCGGGATAAGGAAATAGAGGGAGCAAAACCCTGTACCCTGCTGATGGATGGGTACTTCTTCTATTGGCCCTTGGGCAAGAAGCATAGTGACCTCCTGACCTAACAGGTTGATGAGAAAGGTCAGAGAATTGAACTGCCTTATTATTGTGGGAGGAGGCATGCTTGAAAAATGAAGCTTGTACCCCTCCTTTATTATGGAGAGTGTCCAATGCTCTGCTGTTATCTGCCCCCATCTGGGGGCAAAGTGACATAACCTTCCTGGAATGGTGGAAGTCTCTGGTCCCACGAGAGCCAGGAAGGCTAAGTTCTCTAACTGAAAGTCAAAGGCCTTGTGGAGGCTGAGACTGCTGAGGCTTAGCAGTCTTTGCTTTCTTCTGTTTGGGTGGTTGCTGACCTTTTCTGACAAGTTGACCTGCAGAACGTCCCTGCTGAGCATAAGCAGGGTAATATCTTTTCTTTTTAGAAAAGAATGGTTTCTTGAAAGATTTCTTTCTAGCAGGATAATCTATCCAAGGTAGAGTTGTCAGCATCCAACTCATTGGCCTTTTCCTGCCAATCTCTACCAAACAGGTTCTCACCAGTACAAGGAATATTTTCCAATTTGTCTTGTACCCAGAGCTCCAGATCAGATGCCTGGAGCCAAGCAATTCTACGTGCACCTATGGCAATGGCAGAGGTTCTGCTTATGCACTCAAAGCAGTCAAAAGATGCACGGTTGACAAATTTAGAAACATCTTGGGCATGTTTGACCAATGTAAGAAAATCCTGTCTTCTATCATCAGGAAGAATAGGACTCAAAGCCTCTAAATCACCTGTGACCTCCTTCAGGAACATTCCCATGTATAGGCTATAGGAACTGATCCTGGCAGAAAGCATGGAAGCTTGGAAGACACAACGTCCAAAAGCATCCAGGGTTCTGCATTCACGTCCTGGAGGATTAGAGGCATGCCTCTTTGCACTCTTGATCCTTCTCATAGCTGACTCCACCACAATGGAATGGTGAGGGGGCAGAGGTTTCTGGAAACCAGGACAAGGAGGGACTCGATACATAGTGTCAAGTCTACAAGAATGAGGAGAGGTGGTAAGAGGAGTCTCCCACATTCTGAGCATGAGATCATACAAGATCTCATAGATGGGCAAAGTAGCTGCCTCCTTAGGAGCTTTGGGATATTGCAAAATTTCCAGCTCTATTGCTCTGGGCTCTGTTTCAGGAGCCACAGTAATAGAGAGACCCCGAGCCACCTCCCTGATAAAATCCTGGAAGGAGATATCCTCTGGAGGAGACATCCTACGCTTGGGGGAGGAGGGCTCCTCTGGAAGAAGTACTCCGGTATTGACAGAACTATCGGAATCCTCAGATTCCTCTGAGGACTCGAAGTACCTCCTGTCCGGATGCTCCTGTAGAGCCTGATACCCGTACCGACCGAAGTCGGTACCGGGGGGAATCGGTACCGGAGTAGCGGTACCGGAGGGCATCGGGTGACTGGGTGCCGGCAATGTGGACACCGATGTCGATGCTATCGGTACTGGTACCGATACCGGTGCCGGAGTTGGTGCCGGTACTGACTGAACTGTCTGACGCGGTTCCGAGGGTGTCGATGCCGCAACGAGAGCCGCCAGACTGCGTTCAATAGCCAGGAACCTCTGGTCTATCGACGCTGCCGTTGCCTGGATGTCAGTACCGGAGAAGACAGCCGGTACCCCAGAGCATGTTACCAGTAGTTCTGCCAAGGTTGAGGCCTCGAGAACGTCCTGGAATCCCGATAATGCTTTGGAAGCCGAAGCCTCCCGCCGGGGCAATTTTGCCGGTGCAGAATCCTCAAGGGCAACGCCAGAGGCATCTCGGTGCTTAGAAGGAGATCTACCCTTTGAGGACCGGCTGGACTTATGTTTAGTTACCTGAGATCCACGGGAGGAAGAGGAAGCCCTGGAAGACGTTGATGCCACCGAAGCAGCATCAGAGGGAAAGGGTACTGAGCTTAGCAGCTCGGTTCTGCCGACCTCTTTTAGACATCATGGCACAGGACATACAATCCGTGATGGAGTGGTCAGGACCTAAACATTTCAGACACCATTCAAGGGTGTCGGTGACGGAGATGGTACCGCCACACTTGGTGCACTTTTTGAAACCTGAAGCAGGTTTCTCTATTGTAGGAAAAGGTTTGGGCCCAAGGCCCAAAATGGCGCATGCACCTGGGAAAAACGGGGGAAAAAAAACTAAATATATTTATGTATATATATATATATATTTTTTTTTTTTTTAACAGAAATAAAGAAAGAAAAACCGGCGGTACCAGTAAAGCGTCGAGGAAGGCAGACGCGATCACAAAAAGAAAGTAAAAGGGAAGAATGAACAACGACCTGCTGGCTCCGCGGAAAACTAAGAACTGGAGAGAGGCAGTTGGGAAAGGCGGAAAGGCAGCATGCAGGCACTGTGGGATGCTCCCAAAAGCTTTCTAATTGGATGCTGGGGAGCGTTCCCGCGCAGGCTCCGTCAGTACCGACGATACCCATATGTGATGACTACATTCCTGCTTGTTCCTGGAGATAGGTCTTTTTGCCCTTAAAATATCACCTTTCAGTTTTGCCCATTGCTTTTCTACATCACACAGCTTTTCCCAGCCCGCTAACAACTCTCTGAGGTACTGTCTCATCTTGGCAAGGTTAATATTCCTAAAATCTAAGACCCTCACCTTTGAATGTATTTTATCAGCCCTAGTCCTAATACTGAACCACACCATCTAGTGATTGCTGCATGCAAGATGATCTCCCACTATAAAATCAGAAACACTTTCTCCATTGGTAAGCACTAAGTCCAGTATGGCTCCATTACATGAATAGTTCTCCCTGTAAGGAATCTAGGATCCCCTTACTTCTAGATGACACTGCAGCAGGGATGTGCCAATCAACATCCAGCATATTGAAACCACCTACCAGTAGCACTTCTCCTTTCATGGCAATACTGCATATGTCTTCTTTTAAATCTCCATCCACTTCTCCCTGTGAAGGAGATCTGTATATTGCACCAATGCAAATGGATTTCCCATCAACTCGTTCTAATTTAACCCACAGTGCCTCCTTGCTCCCTTTAAGCCCTGTAATTCTATAGCTTTAATATTATTTTTCACATATAGTGCCACTCCTCCTCCCCTCCTTCTTACCCTGTGCTTCCTGAATAAAGTATAGTCCGGTATAGTTACATCCCAGTCATTGTAGTCTGTGAACCATGTCTCTGTAACCGCCATTAAATCCAAGTTAGCCTCTCTGAAGCCACAGCAGTCTTTAAAGCACATGTGTGTGCGCAGTGCATCCTTTCACTCCTGTTTCCTCCAAAAGGAAGTCAGAGGGGGCAGGCCATGAGTATGTGTATGCCCTTTAATGCCTACCATAGCTTCAAAGTGGTGATCGCCATGCCGCCCATCAATCCCCAGTGACAGACTAGATGTTGGGGGTGGCACAACGTTGCGGTGGATACTGCAATCAGTCCTTCCTTGGGCGGCAAGAACCCTTGGGCTATCCCTGGGTGCATGCTCAGACGAATGGAACAAAATGATGAGCACTTCGGATTGTCTTCTGATGCAAAGAGATCCACTTCCAGAGTGCTTCAGGTGTTGAAGAGGTGCTAGGTGACCCAAGGGTCGAGGGACCACTTGTGAGGTTCCAGGTTGCAGCTGAAGGTGTCCGTCAGTTGGTTTTGGATGCCCAGCAGGTAAGTTGGTTTTAGAGTGGTATCCAGTGACAGGGTGCAGAGCCAGAGCGAGGCTGCCTCCCCTCCTTGCTTGTTGATGTAGAACACTGTGACTTGGTTGTCTGCTGCACTAGGATGATCTCGTGACGGGCCCGGTGTTAGAAGACTGAGCCCACAGAACACCGCCTGTAGCTCTAGTACACTTATGTGTAGTGACCGCTCCTAGGCATCTAGGTCCCTTAGGTGGTGAAATGCCGCAGGTCAGCCCCCCACTCTAGGGTGGATGCATTGGTGGTGAGGGTAAGCTGCACTGGAGGGTCCTGAAATAGGCAGCCATGCAGCAGATTCGTGGGCTCTGCCCACCAATATAGTGATCATTGGAGTGCCTGAAAGGTGTGGCCTCGCAGGGGGATCCATGTTTGAAGTGGCTGCGTAGGTTGATTACAACCGAGTTTGAGTGCCATTGTAACAGGCACATATACAGTCACACTGATACTATATGGACCGAGGCAGCCATGTGCCCCAAGAAGCAAAGATGGAGTATGCCAAGGTCTACCTGCAATGAGCCAAGCTGATGCAGAGTCAATGAATTGTTAGGGCTCTGTCACATGGAAAATAAGCCCTGGCCTTTATGGCATCTATGTGTACTTCAATGAAAGAGAGGAGCTGTTGGGGCTCAAGCGCGGACTTGTGTGTTGACAATGAAAACTAGGCTCTGCAGTGTATGTACAGTGCTGCACATGGCCTGTTCTGCCTGGATCCTTGTGGTAGCGGAGACCAGCCAGTCGTATAAGGATAGACACAATGTCCCTGTCATCATATATGGGTGGCTGCTACCACAAGGCGCTTCATGAAAACTTGTGGCGCTGATGAAAGTCTGAAGGGGAGCACCTTGTATTGGTAGTGCCAGTCTTTGAAGTGGAAAGCGTACTTACTCAACTGTAACAGGTGTTCTCCGGGGACATCACCTATACATGAGGACTGACTTCCTGCTTGTTCCCAGAGAACCAAAGGTATTTCCAATGATTGAGGTGGATGGGTATATGGGTGTAGGCATCCTTAAGGTCCAGGAAGGATAACCAATTGTTGTACCACAGCAGCGGGAGGATGGAAGCGGAGGAAAATGTAGTTACTTGTAGCAGGTGTTCTCCGTGGACAGCAGGAAAAAGTCCACACTTATGGGTGACATCAATGATAGAGCCCATGCGGAATGCTCCCCAGTTTCCACTGGAAGCTTTTGGAAGCTGCACCACACATGTGCACCTGCTTTCCTGCCTGCCACGGCGCCATCTTCTCCAGTCAAATGTCAAAGCAGTAGCCAAGAAACAATTCCCCGAGCAGGTGGGAGGGTTGTGGGGGACTTATTCCTGCTGTTCATGGAGAACACCTGCTACAGGTGAGTAACTATAGTTTCCTCACATATGGGACTCCCAAGCTACAGGCTACCAAAAGACAGATGAGGCCAAGCCCAACAGGGGCAACAAAAACTGGAGAACAGGAAGAATAGCAAGGTAGTCTCCTCTAGGGACTCCATAAATTCAGCATCCTCAGCATACAGCAGCACCAATCAGTAAACATTTGCAGGTAGCCTGGATGAACAGAAGGGCCAGTGGGCAGGAGTTGGGTCTAAGGAGTGGAAGAGCAGCCTAATGGTTAAGAACACTGGTTTGGGAACCCAGAGACCAGGGTTCAAGTTCCACTAGCACTCCTTGTGGCCTTGGCCGTTACTTAACCCTCCATTGCTTCAGAAAAATCCAAGTTATCAATGTCCCTGTTTAATGTAATCCAAGTTTAAGTTTCAATGTAAACCGCTTTGATTGAAATGATAAAGCAGTATATAAAACCTGTTAAATAAAAAAAAAGAACCAAAATGTGCCAGAGCAAGCCTGACCAAAGCTGCTGTCCAATCCGGAATCCCCATCCAGACAATAAATGCCCATGACAGATGTCTCTTTGACATCATCGTCAAAGAATGAACTATGTACATAGTCCCGTTCACCTATTGTTCAATAGTTATGTTTTTGAAAGAAAACATTACCTTGTATCTCTCTCATCATGTTCCTGCTAAACTACAATGTTACTTCTTACTTTGACCTAGTTTAACTGTTACACGTTACAATGCTCTCTGTGAGGTTGGGTTATGTTATATTATATGTAAACCGCTTTGATTAGTGTAAATGCGGTATATACAACCTTTCAAATTAATAAATAAAATAATGGGCTGTGACAATGTAGACTGAAGACCATGTTGGAGCCTTGCATATTTCCTCTGTGGATGAAGAGCGCAATTTAGCAACTGAGGCGGCCATGGCCCGAACGTTATGAGCTGTGACATGACCCTCCAGGTTCAGGCTGGAATTGGAATACACCAAGGTGATGCAGTCCGGAAGCAACAAGGACAGCGTGCACTAAAAGACAGCTGTCCCCAGCCTGTTAGGGTTAAAAGAGATGAACAGCTGGGAGGACTGTGGGTGGGCCTTGGTACAATCTATGTAAAAGGCCAAGGCATGTTTACAGTCCAGTGTGTGCAGCGCTGCTTCTCCCCGGATAGCATGCGGCCTTGGGAATAAAGTTGGCAAGACAATCGTCTGGCTGAGGTGGAAGTTGGAGACCACATTCGTCAGAAAGCGCAGGTGCATCCACAAGACCATCCGATTCTGGTGGAACCTAGTGCAAGATGGATGCACCACCAGAACCTGGAGTTCACAGACACGGCGGACAGACATGACCACCACTAAAAAGGGACCTTCCAGGTCAAGTACTTGAGAGGGAAAGCATTGAGTGGCTCAAAGGGAACCCACATGAGCTGCGTAACAACCATGTTGCGATCCCAAGCTCCCACAGAGAACTTGATGGGAGGCTTCAAGAGAAACAAGGCCCACATGAAGCAAGTCACCAAAGGGTGAACATAAGATATGTCATACTGGGTCAGACCAAGGTCCATCAAGCCCAGTATTCTGTTTCCAACAGTGGCCGATCTAGGTCATACGTACTGTCACGCCCTTGCCCCCTGCCTCAGGCTTAGAGGGGTGAGGTTGCGGTTAACTTCTCTTATAAAGCTTAGATAAACTATCTTTCCCTCTAATGCATGCTGGGAGTTGTAGTTTGGCCTTTTAAGATGAAGTGCAGTCATGAAACCGAAGGTGAAGGCAAATGACAGAATTTATTTCAAAAAGCAAACAAAGTCCATGTAGACCGTAACGGGATACTTCTCCATTCATTCGCTCAGGATTATTTACAACGCAGCATTGATGAGCTTCACTATGGCTTCACAGTCATTAACTATATACAGCTGCTTAACAATGTAACTGATATGGGAAACACAGCTTCTTTCCTCAACAATGTAAAAATGTCTTCTTTTTAACTCTGTCTTCGCTAAGCATTTAATAGCACATGTAACAGGTATCTCCCCATTAGAAGAGCAAGTTCCTACCTTCACTTCAGGCTAGGTTTCAATACAATGCTTCTAGGAGACTTTCACCTTTTCAGCTATCCTTTAGCATAGGGATTCAACGCTAGTAGCCTGGCATAGAGTACAGTCCATGGGCATTTCTGGAGACAGTAAAGCCTGCTCCATAGGCTCAACCTGCATCTCCTCTGGCTCTGATAATGCAGTGCCCTGCTCTGAGCTCTTAAATTATGTCTCCGGGTGTATTCTCTCTGAGGATCCCCGTGTCTCTCCTGAGCCCAGCTCCACCCGATAAGGACAGATTGTACCTGAAGCTGTGGACACTTCTCCCTGGCTGTATTCACTTGCTCTCTCCAGCCTCTCGGAAACCGTTCTTGGTTCGCTTCTCTGAGTTCCTTCTTAGAGCTCTGCCAATGCTCCCTATTCCAGGCTTGGCTCTGACTCCTGTGCTGAGTCCTGGGCTCCCTCCTCTGAGCTCTCCGAACCTTCTGATCAGGAACCTGGATCTGAACCCGTTCCTGCTCCTCTGCTTCCTGCAGTTCTTGCTTCTTCTCCCTTTCCTGCTTCCTCCCTTGCTTTGACTTTAGCAAAGGTTTATATCCCTGCTTCCAGGGCACTAACTTTCCTTCTCTGCTCAGGTGCTTGTAATTATCTCTCAAGCCTGCAACTACGTCAGCAGAGCTTGGGTGTGGCAGCCTAGGTTTAGTTTCTCTCAGCTTACTTTCTTTATGTAGAAGCTGAAATCCATGCACTGCAGGGATTTCACTTTTCCTCAAAGCAAATTCATCACCTTTTCCTATTTCCATAAGCTCAATACAAGCTTCCTTGTCACAGTACCTAGCAGTTTCGCCAAAAGACACAGGTTTCACAATGCTTGTATTGGGTCAAGCATTGATATCCTGGGTCCCTTCTTAATAATGGTTTATGGACCTTTCCTCCAGGAACTTGTCCAAACCTTTTTTAAACCCAGCAACACTAACAGCCTTTACCACATCCTCCGGTAACAAATTCCAGAGTTTGATTACACGTTGAGTGAAAAAATATTTTCTTTTATTAGTCTTAAATAGTTTACCCTGCAGCTTCATTGCATGTCCCCTAGTCTTTCTATATTCTGATAACGTAAACAATCGATCTACGTTTACCCATTCCACTCCGTTCATTAATTTATAGACTTCTATCATATCTCCCCCTCAGCCGTCTCTTTTCCAGGTTAAAGAGCCCTAACCTTTTTAGCCTTTCTTCATAGGAGTATCCTTCCATCCCCTTTACCATTTTGGTGGCTTTTCTCTGAACCTTTTCTAGTAATGCTATATCCTTTTTAAGATACGGCGACCAGAATTGCACACAATATTCAAGGTGCAGTCTCACCATGGAACGATATAGAGGCATTATAATATCTTTTGTTTTATTTTTCATTCCTTTCCTTATGATACCTAGCATTCTATTTGCTCTCTTGGCCGCAGCAGCACACTGGGCCGAGGATTTTAACATGCTATCCACAATGACACCTAAATCTTTTTCCTGGGTGGTGGTTCCTAATGCGGAACCTTGCATCGTTTAACCATAGTTTGGGTTGTTCTTCCCTAGGTGCATAACTTTGCACTTGTCCACATTAAATTTTATCTGCCATTTTGATGCCCAGTCTTCCAATTTATCAAGATCCTCTTGCAATTTTCCACAATCCTCTTAGGTTTTAACAACTTTAAATAGTTTTGTCTCATCTGCAAATTTGAACCGAGATGGGCCTGCTTCCCGAGCTGCGATGGTAGGTGCTGATTGCACTGAGGTGAACTCAGACAGAATTGGACTTCAGACCCGATTCAGAGAGGTGCAGGAGGTATTCCAGCAACTGATGCACTGCACAGAAGGGATTCAGCACCCTACCCACGCACCAAGCGGCGAACCTCTGCCACCTGAACACATATGCCTGACACTTTGAGTCCTTGCGCAATGCCAGGAGGGTAAATTGAGCTCCGAGAGAACTAACTGCTCAGCATCCAGGCTGTGAGGGCCAAGGAGAGGATGTTGGAGTGCAAGAGGGGCCCCTCATCCTGGGAGATGAGATCCAGGGCAGAGGCCAGGTGGAGAGGATCCATTAGAGACAGCAGAAGCAGCACGGGGAACCATGACTGCCAGGACCAGTTTGGGGCAATAAGTATCATGGTGCCCTTGTCGGCTTGAAGTTTCAGCAGAGTTTTTGCTATGAGCAGGATCGGGGAGGGAAGGCACAGAGCAGACCGAGGCCCCAGTGGAGGAGAAGAGCATCCGAGGCCAGCTGGACAGCCTCCTGGAGCAGAACCGGCCCACCTGGGTGTTCTGTGACATGGCAAAGAGGTCAATCGTGGAGGAACCTCACTCCTTGAAGATTTGCTCCACCACCCTTCTGTGGATAGTCCACTCGTGCAGCTGGAGGACTGCTCAACTGATCCGCTAGGACATTGAGCTAGTCAGGCAGGCAGGTCACCCTGAGCTCCATCCCACAGCGAACTGCCACAGCCGGACACAGAGGAGGTACGAGCCCATGCCTCCTTGTTTGTTCACATAGATCATCACCTGGTTGTCCGTCTGGATAGGACCACCTGATTCACGTGTATCTTGAAGGCACGAAGAGCATTTGTTATGGCCTTCAACTCAAAGAAGTTGATCTGGTGCAGGCTCTCCTGTGCTGACCAAAGGCCCTGCATCCACAGACTGTCCAGATAAGCTCCTACCTGAGCTTAGATGCATCAGTTATCAGCATCCTGATGGGGGGCTCTGCCTGGAACGGGAGGATCCAAAGCAGGTTCAGAAGTTCCAACCACCTGCCAAGGGACTGCATCAGGGGAGTGGTGACCACCACCTTGTCCCAGAGGTGGCCTGTTGCCTGTTTCCATTGCATGCAGAGGATCCATTGCACTTGCCGCATGGCCAAGTGGATAATGTGTACGTGGAGGTTTGTGGCCAAGTACTTTTATCATCCACCGGGCCATGGTGTGGCGCTAATGCTGCACGCCGCCAAACATGTCCGTCAGCTGCTGCATGAGGTCCGGTGGTAGAAACACCTGGGCTTAAGTGGTATCAAGGAGGGCTCCAATGAACTCCAGCTGCTGTATGGGCTGGAGGTTGGATTTGGGGTAGTTGATGACAAACCCCAGCTGCTCGAGGACCTGGATGGTGAGGTGAGCAGACTGACGGACAGTGTCCGGAGTGAAACCTTTGATGAGCCAATCGTCCAGATAGGGGAAGATGGACTCTCATAGTTCAAAGGTAGGCAGCTACCACCGCAAGGCACTTGGTGAAGACCTGAGGCACTGAAATGATCCCAAAGAGGAGCACTCAGTACTGGTAGTGCTGGGGTCTCGGCATGAACCAGAGGTATTTCTGTGACTTGGGTGGATCGGGATGTGCGGGTACATGTCCTTGAGATCCAAGGAACATAGCCAGTACCCTTTAGAAGGTAAGGTAGCAACATCCCCAGAGAGACCATCTTGAACCGCTCGCACACGAGAAACCGGTTGAGGTTTCAAAGGTCCAGAATGGGTCGGAATTCTCCTGTCTTTGGAGACCAGGAATACCTAGAGTAAAACCTCTTTCCAACCTGAACTAGCAGAACCAGCTCAATAGCAAGGTTGGTCAACAGAGTGGAGACCTCCTCCCACAATAGACTTCAGTGCAATGGGTCCATAGGGTACTCCTCTTGGACGAAGAGAAGCAGCAACTAGGCGAAGTGCAGTTGGTAGCACTGTTGGACGAGCTGCAACACCTGGGTGTCCAAGGTGATAAAGGGCCACCTGTGGTCAAAATGGATGAGTCACCCCTCCCCCCTACCTGAGGGGAAACTCCAGCAGGTATGGACAGTTGGCTATGCTCCTAAGGAAGCAGTCAAAAACCCATCCCCAGCTTGGGCTGCAGGGCTGGCTGGGCCTTCTGAGACTTCTCCCGCCTCTGCTGATGGGGGGCCCTGCACCTTTGGTTGAGCACTCTGAGGCACCAGATAGTACCCGCGCAGACTCTGATAGAAGGCCTTCTTACTCTGGTACTTTTTACACAAAGGATCTGCAGTTTTCTTTGAGAGGAGAGTGTCACATGCTCCTTCTCGAGCTCACCTGCTTTCTCCTCGACCAGCTTCCCAAAAATGTTGTTCCCAATACAGGGGATGTCGTCCAGTTTATCCTGTGCTCATTGCTTCAGATCAGAGTACTAGAGCCAGGTAGGGATGCAACCTGGGTCCAGATGCGCCTGACAGGCTTGATCCAATCCTGGGTTTACCCCATTGCATGAAGGGACATTTAGTTCTACTTTCTCCATTGCACTCCATAGGAAATGGAAAACTACAAGTCCCTGCATGCCCATGGCTGCTACCTTGCTGGTGAACTCTAAGGCATCGTATGTGGCTCGCACAGCATACTTTGAGTAATCCTTGCTGTGGCCTACTAAGGCGTGGAAGGAGTCGAGGCAGTCAGGAGGAACATAGGCAGCAAACTCTGCCAGGTCCAACATGATATCCTTTAGGAACATACCCATATACAGCTGGTAAGAAAGAATCCGAGCCACCAGCATACAGCCCTGGTAGCACCTCTTCCTGAAGGAGTCTAGGGACCTGGCCTCCCACCCTGGGGACACTAAGAAGTGAGTTTTGGTGCACTTCACATGTTTCAAGGCCAACTCAATCACGATAGAGCTGTGCAGTAACTGAGGCTTCTCAAATCCCGAAGGTTTCTGGACCTGGTACATAGAGTCCAGTCACCAGCTGAAGGCGGGAACCATGAGGGGATTTTCCCAGAGGCGCAGCAGCAGCCTCTGCAGGATATGGTGCATTGGCACCATCACTGCTTGCTTAGGCACTGATGGGCAGTGCAGGAGTTCAAGCTCCTCTGCCCTCGGCTTGTCCTCTGCCTCAAGGGAGAAGGCTATGGCCTTGGCCATATCTTACCTTGGTCATATCCCTCACAAAGTCCTGAAAGGACATGTCCTCTGGGGGCAATTTATACCGCTCATACAGAGGGGATGGATCAGAGGAAAGATCAGGAGATCTCCTGTCCGAGATGGCAAAGCCTTCCTCGGTTTCCCAGTCCTCAGACTCGGACTCTGAGAGGAAATCGAAGTAGCAGCAAGTTTCTCCTGCCTTCTACTCTGTTCATGCGGAACGGGTAGGCAGTGGTGGGATCTGTGGTGCCCCAAGTGAGAGCCAGGGTGTCCCGGAATATTGGAACTTGATACACTCAATAGGGAGATCGCCATGGGAACTGGCATAGATTCCGATCTCCCGCCCAATGCACCTGCCTCCGCATGGGTCTTCAGGATGGGCTGGACCAAGTGCAGTGACAACGCCAAAGACATTGCCAAGCCTGCAGGCTGTAAGGCTAAGACCACTGCCATGTAAGCCTTGAAGGCCCTCAGGCGTTCCTCCAGTACCACCAACTTGGAGGGGACCAGGGATGGAATAGTAACTTCAGCCATTGGTGCGGATACCCCTTTGGGGACTTCATGAGCAGCTCATCAGGAGACATCCGGCTGCCCTCCAGGGCTCTAGGGATCGATTCCTCCCACCGGAGAAGCTTGGTGGGCCACTCCCGGCACTCGCTGTCCGTGTTGCACAAGGAAGAGCTGCAGTGCCGATGTACCTTGGGTGCCCCTTTCTATGCTGACCGGAACAGTGTCAAGTCCTTTGATTCTAGTCAGGCATTGACAGAGGGTCTCTGGCTAAGTATCTCGCCCCCTCGGTTCTGAATTCGCCCAGGCATCCCGCCCAGTTGATGGCTCTGCGGAACTCTGCAACAGCGTCGCCAATGCTAGAGCAGAGGATGCTGAATCCAATGTTCTGAAGAGGGACTCCTCTTGTTTTTCCCAGCTCTTCCTTGTCATCTGCAGGCAAAGGTTGCAGGAAACAGGCTGGTGATCGGGCCCGAAGAACTACAGGCACCAGCTGTGTCTGTCTATAACCAAAATGGTGCGGCCACATTTTGCGCACTTTTTAAAGCCACTTACCTGTTGACTTAGACATGTCCAGGAAGACTGTGCCAGCGAAGTTGAAGACCTCAATTCTGTCAGTGGGATAAAGGCCACAAGGGAAGAGCACCAATAAGAAAAGAAAAAAAATACTGGCTGGAAGCAGACTAACTGATGACAGGTGGTGAAAATTACTAAGAAAGAAATACCTGCAGGGGGTAGAAGAGAAAAGGTATTTTCCACTGGTGCAGGACACATCCTATGGGCTCTGTGGAAAAAAAGAGACTGGAGAAGATGGTGCTGTGGCAGGCGGGAAGACAGGTGTGCATGTATGGTGCAGCTCCCAAAGCTTTCTGTGGAAGCAGAGGAGCATTCTGTGTAGGCTCCATCGGTGACATCACCAATAAATGAGGACTTATTTCCAGCTTGTTCACGGAGAATGCATTTTAAACTTCTCATGTTTGACATGGAGGCTGAGGCTGCAGAATACCTGACTTCTTTGAAATAAGGAAGAAGCTGGAGTAGAAACCCTGGTTGAGCTGATGCGAGGGGACGGGCTCTATAGTCTGATTTTGCAGTAGCTGGTCTATTTCCTGCTGCAAAATGGGAAAATGAGGAGCTGGTATTCTTCCGCTGCTGGAGGCTACGAGATTAATTGCGGGTAGAGACGTGAAGTTTTATTTTGTAGCCGCTACGGACACTATTGAGGACCCAGCAGTCTGTGGTGATGGATTGCCAGGTCTCCCTGAACTAACGGATTCTGCCTCCCACCGCAAGGTAGTCAAAAGAAGTGACTGGTCTTGTTCGCAGGGGAAAACACTGACTTTCCTCTCCTAAGGCCAGGGTTGTTGGTTATAGGTCATCCCAGAGGTACGTTGTGCTGGAGGATGGGAGTAAGGTTGGAACTGTCTGCGCAGGTAGAGTTGCTAGAAGTACTGGTAGTAGTACGCCCTGCGGAATTGGTAAGGTTGTCCTCTGCGAGATTGAGAGGGGGTTTCTGCTGGCTGTACAGCGGGCTTCCTTGCTGTGGAGGAATGGTCTTTTACCTCTGTGACAGCCTCCTGCTATTTAGAGTTGAACAAACTGTCTCCTTGACAGGGTGCATCAGCCAGGCATTTATGAAGGTCTTCACAGAGCCCCCAGATGTGTAGCCAGGCAGTGCGCTGGACTGAAGTGGCTGTGGTGGTGGCCCAGGCAACAGAGTCATAGGTGGTCTGAATGATGTGGTAGAGGAATTCATGTAGATTATCCTCAAGCTGTGCACGGTTGTCGACCGCTGAGGTCCTCGGGTCATGCATCTGCAGGAGGAGGATCCTGGTTTTAGTGGAGGATCTGGAGTTGATGCGCTAGGACCCACAAGGCTTTCCTGCCAATGGCATCAAGGGTCCTCTGTTCCTTGCCAAGTGTCATCTGTGCTATGGACTTTGCATTTCTTCAATTTCTTTTAGGACAGCCAGAAAGACCACAGATTGGTGTGTCAATTGTTTGTGCTCAAATCCTGGAGTGGGAAGTACTTTGTATCTGAGATCCAGTCATTTGAAGATGGCAGGAACAATTGTAGTGTTTTTCCAAATGGAGGACTGGAGGTCCTGAAGGAGCTGATGCACAGGGAAGGCTAGTACCTCCATGGGGGCACTGCAGGAGTGGCATATGGATTGGAAGTCCCTCTTGTTGGTGGGGATTTGGGACGCAGATAATCTCTAGGAATTTCAGGTATGATTAATCCATTTGTGAACTCGTCAAAGGTTTCCCTTCCAGGTGTGGGTTTTAGAGCGTATTCAGTCCACATGGAATAAGCTGACTCCCAAGGCCCAATCGAAGAGGATGCTGAGTAGACCTTGTGTTTGCATGGAGGGGGTGGTCAACAATCCACTAGGGAGGGGGAGTGGTCCCTAGGGTCCAATGGGGCTTGAACAATGGCATTTGGTGGCTGTGTTGCCTGGGAGTCCACGTGCTAAAGGATAGCAACACTGTCCTGGACAAAGCGTCTGAGAGACATGAGGCTTGAGCTTAGGTTCTCCTTCAGATGATGGAGGAGGCTCCTCTGGCAACAGGGCAGGCATCTGGGCCTCTGACACTTGCTGTGTTTGGTGGGGTCCCCAGAGTAAGGGGGATCCTCTAATCTGTGTCATTTTATTTATTTAATTATTATTTTTTTTTATACCGCGCTCTTTAGAATCAGTGCGGTTTACATGTATACTAACAGGTACTTTTTTTTTTATTCCCTTGTCCCCGAAGGGCTCACAATCTAAGTGTACCTGAGGCAATAGAGGGTTAAAGTGGCTTGCCCAAGGCCACAAGGAGTGGCCATGGGACTAGAGACCCCAGTCCCTCCGGCCTGAGGTTGCTTGTCCCCATGCGGGAATTGAACCCCCGGCTCTCCGGCCTGAGGTAACCTGTCCCAACCACTGAGCCACTCCTCCCTCTCCCTCCTCATTTTGGAAAGGATGCTGGCCTTACCTGAAAAGGAGGCTGGAACCCCTGAATGAGGCAGTGAATCTGTTTTGGAGTGCTTAGTATTTGCTGCTGCCTTTGATCCCCAGTGCCTTTTAGAAGATAGAGCAGGTGGGGAAGGGGTGGAGCTTCTGGGCCCATGAAGCAGGGCCCTGAGCTGCCCCAGAGTGAGCCTGCACCAGTAGGAAGTCTGCCTCCGGTGGCATGGCTGGGTGTCCTGCCCCAATCGTGCAGAGTCTGGGCCCAATGAGGGAGGGACCAGGGGAGATCACGAATCATGGGCATTCTCAGCAGCCTCTTGGTTCTGTTTTGCTTTTTTTTTTTGCTCCAAGGCTGCCGCTGACTGCATGGCAGAGCCAATTATTTATTTCCTCTTTGTTTTTAAATAGACCGCTGTGGCTTCTCCTTAATGTCGCAGGTGCAATCGCCAGGGTCCTATGCAAACGGAGGTTCAGGGCGGCTGATTGTGTCACATGGGACGCAGCTCCGGGGGAGGGGGAGCGTTAAGCTGGTTGGGCCCCCAGTCGGAGCGGTCCCACGAACAGAGGAGCCTGCTGAACAGCTGGGTCCATGTGAGGAGTTTTCTTTTATTTATTTTTTGCTTTGTTGGTGATGGGCACTGTTTCTGGCGAGGGATGAGGATTCCGGTGGAGGAAAACCATGTGTGAAGATGTTATGGGTGGGAGGATTGGTGACAGGAACCAACGGAACTCGGTCTCTATCTCTCCAGCTTTCTCTGCCATGGGTTTCCCAAAGAGGTTCTCTTCAGTGTAGGGGACATCAATAAGTTTGTCCTGAACCCATTGCTCAAGGTCAGACGACTGCAGCCATGCTCGGCATCGTGCCCTGATGCCTGCAGCAGCCACCCTGGCTGGACTCATAAGCCATAATAGGCTGCTCGGGACAAGAACTTTGAGCATTCCTTGACTGCCGAAGGCCAGAGACTTAAATCTCTGCAGGGGTTCCCTGTTGAGGCCTGCCAAGAATTCACAGAGCTCCCTCAATAGAGCCTTAAGGTACATGCTGATTAAGAGCTGGTAGGACTGGATCCAGCAAGTCAGCATCAAGCCCTGAAAGGCCTTTTGGCCACGGGCATAAAGGATTCGAGCCTCCCTGTCGGGTGGCACCGAAGGAGGAGTCTTTTGGCTCATGAGACTGCGCATGGCTGACTCAACGACCATCTAGTTGTGGGGAAGTTGGGTCTTCTGGAACCCAGGGCTTTGGTGCACTCAGTACATGAAGTCGAATCACCTGCTGACAATGGGTACCAACGCCGGTGTTCCCCACATCCGGAGGAGGCGGCGCTTGAGGATTGGAGGCACCAGTACTGTAAGGGTTTCCTTAGGGGGAACTCGTACTGGAGTATCTCCAATTCCTCCATGTGTGGGTCTCCCTCAGTCTCGATGGTGAGAGCCTTAGCCATGTCCCCCACAAAGTCGAGGAAGGCAACATCCTCAGATGGGGAATGGCATCAGGACACCGGAGGAGACAGGTCCAAAGGCACGCCTCAGTGTCGCCAAGTGTCTGGAGACTCCTCATCCTCTGTCTCCCATTCGGACTCAAAGTCCGAGTATGAGTTCAAGACTCAGTGATCACCATGGTTGAGGTCCACGCTGGGCGGTCTGCGACCTCCGGAGGATCTGCAGTTCAAGCCATGGGCACTCACCGGAGAGGACTAGTGTCCCAAGGAATGGAAACCGGCACCTCATCCAGAGTCATTGGGTCTCTTGAGGTGGGTGGCACTCGAGGATCAGCTCCATGTCCAGGGAAGCCCTCTACGTCTAAGGTCCTGTCATCAGGGCAGATGAACCTGACAAACACCTGCTGCATGGGCATGAGGGCAGAGATACTACTCTCTAAGGCTGCCATCCTGGTCTCTAAGGCTGCCATCCTGCCATTTGGCTCTGCAGCCTTTGATGCGGGCACTGAGGATTTTGGGCCCAGCATCGATACTGTCGAGGGGGAGTCCTTGATGAGGATGGCCTCTGGTGTCCGAGGCCAACTGGCAGGTGCCGATGACGCCTTGCGGGGCAGCTTATGAGGCCGCTCCCGCTCCAACTCCTCAGACTCATGCCGGGGACTGCAGGGCCTGGAGTGGGATTTTCCTTTCTTCCCAGACCCATCCTCCGAGGTGGTCTTCAAGGGTTTCGACTTCTTGTGTTCCACCTCCGGGGATTTCCTCTCACAGAAACCGCAGCCGCAGGACTCCAAGGAGGCTCAGGCTTCACGGGGCACTGAGGTACCAGAGGGGGCCCTGGAGTGTGGTGTCACCAGAGACTCTGGCGCAAAAAAAAAATGGTTTGGATAAGTTCCTGGAGGAAAGGTCCATAAATCATTATTAAAAGGGACCCAGGATATCAATGCTTGACCCAATACAAGCATTGAGGAACCTGTGTCTTTTGGGGAGACTGTTAGGTACTTATGACCTAGACTGGCCACTGTTGGAAACAGGATACTGAGCTTGATGGACCTTGGTCTGACCCAGTATGGCATATCTTATGTTCTTAAGAATTTTTCCTGCTGCTGGTGATGGTTCTTTAGGCCTCTGAAGTCATGGTTCTGCAAAGTTTGCAGTCTGAGTCATGCTCCGGGCCGAGGCACTGGAGGCAGCAGTTATGTTGATCGGTGAGGGTCATCATTTTGCTGCACAGATCGCATTTCTTGAAGCTGCTGGAAGCCATCGGAAAAAAAGGGTCCCTGCCGCACGACAGGAGTCCAAGGACTTCGGCCGAAAAAGGGCATGAACACCGATCGAGGGACACCAAGATTTAGAAAAAAAAAACAAGGAAGGAACCCGAGGAGTGACGCCAAGGCGAGCTGGCTCGGGGACAGGAAGGAACCAGTATGCAAACCGGACAGAAAAAAACATCACACTTTTTCCAAGGGAAACTGAACAGATGTCCGAAGGGCTCCACGGAAAAAAAAAAAAAAAGAGACTGAGGCAAGATGACACCCTTGGATGGGAAGGGAAAAGAGTAATTAGACCTTACCTGCTAATTAGTGTTCCTGAAGGAACTCCAGTCCAGCCCCTTTCCTCTGGGTTGTGTCCCCCTTCCAGCAGCATGTAGACTGAGCATCACTGTTCCCTCTAAGCTGTGCGCGTGTGCGCGCGCACACACCTCGCCGAGTGAGCGCACATACTTTACAACAGAGCGCACAAAAATTATGGTTCTGATTCTGATAGAAAACAACACAGACGTCTTAAAATTTAAAAGTTGTTGTGTATTTATGGTTTTCACAAGTTCTACAATATTTTCTAGTGCAATCAATGTGGTGTACATACTGTATTCTGACGTGTAGTCAAATTTTAAAGTATATAACTCCGAGTGTCGTTATGTGGCGCACAAAAATTTAACCTTCCTTCAACAGCTGCACAGCTGATATTTTATGCGC
This sequence comes from Ichthyophis bannanicus, assembly GCA_033557465.1. Classification (NCBI taxonomy): domain Eukaryota; kingdom Metazoa; phylum Chordata; class Amphibia; order Gymnophiona; family Ichthyophiidae; genus Ichthyophis; species Ichthyophis bannanicus. Next base: position 70,713,622 of record CM066046.1, on the reverse strand, counting down.
ACACAGCCTACAGAAAATTAGAGGGAACATTGCTGAGCATGTCATCTTTTTGATGACCCTAGAATATATATATACCTCTGGCACCACCCACCAGATCAGTTTTTTGCTCAGTCCAAGCAGCTGTAGGGAGGCAGTAAACCAGAGCACAGGTTTACTGGAGAGACTTAGCTAGTTGAGAGCTTTTTCCTTTGTGATTTATTTTTCATTATTCTTCATTTAATTTGGTTTATTTTCATTTTTTCCTTACCTTTAGTTAATTTTCAGGGCTCCTGCTCCCTCCCCCCTCCTCCCCCCTGTTGGGTCTCGGGGGTTGAGGAGGCGGCGGCGTCAGGCAGCCTGGCCCTTTAAGGCAGAGCGCGAGAAGCCTGAGGCCCGGGCCTGCTCTGGCAGCTCTTCAGCGTCACCCATATTTGAGGACTGACTTCTTGCTTGTTGCCAAAGAAATAAAGGTCTACATTAATTGCTTTAATAAAAACAGCAATCTTCACACATTTTTCATTGTAGAATAAAAGAGCAGATGTAGTTGTTTCACATCTAATGCTGGCCCATTTTATGCAGTTTATAGATGTTACATCATGAGCTCATGTTGCCTGTGTGTACTAGACACTAGGGTAATAACCCCAGAAAAGATCATTTACTTGTGTAGCGAAGTGCTTTTCAGTATTTTTCCAAACAAATGGATTCTAAACTGATCACTGAATATAGAAATACAAGCTCAAAGCACCCTCATTTCTACACTGGAGCAGAGCCGGATATGCCTCTTCTGGGGGTTTTTTTTGCATGTGTATACAGTACATATATATCAATACAGAGGACAAAGAATCTGGTTCTCTTACCATTCCTGAGCAGCTCCTTGCTGAAATGACTGGCGTCACAGTAACTCCTTCCTTGTGATATGGGAACTGGTTTCATATCACTTGCCTTGCAGGTGTCTGTTGTACTGTTGCTTAACAAAGTCATTGTCAGTGCATGGATCAATTCCTTAATAACTGTCCGTGTACAGTATGGGCCACTGACCAGTCCATTGGCAGGAAAAAAGAAAGGCTTCAAATGATGAGCAAGTTCATTCAGATCTGAGAGACGGTCCTGATCATCCCTGCAGCCAAATATTAACTCACCATTCTTCAGGGAGATACACCAATAGAAAAAAAACAAAAAGAAAGTAAAGTGTAGTTACTCACCTGTAACAGGTGATCTCCGGGAACAGCAAGAATAAGTCTTCACATATGGGTACCGTCGACACCGACGGAGCCTGCGCGGGAATGCTCCCCAGCGTCCAAAAGGAAAGCTTTTGGGAGCATCCCACCACACATGCGTGCTGCCTTCCCACCCAACTACCTCTCTCACTTCAGTTGAGTTGAAAGCTGAGACCAAAGGAGAGAAGTAGAAGAAAAAGAGAAAGAGAGAGAAAGACAACTCCTAGGGGAGGTGGGTGGGTTGTGAAGACTTATTCCTGCTGTTCCCGGAGATCACCTGTTACAGGTGAGTAACTACGCTATCTCCAGGAACAAGCAGGAATGTAGTCTTCACATATGGGGAATCCCCAGCTAAAAATGTCTAGGGATGACCCCAGCATGTTCCAGATCTATGTAAGATGGACCATGTTTCCTCCCAGGGACCTCAGGCATCCAAGAGTGGATGGTGGGAAGGAGTTGATCTAGGAATGAAAGAGATGCTGTAGAACAGCCTGACCGAACAAGGAATCCAGACGGGAGTCCTTGTCTAAACAATAGTGGGCAGTGGAAGTATGTACAGAAGCCCAAGTTGCTGCTTTGCAGATCTCATCAATAGCAACTGAACGAAGATGAGCTGTTCAGGCTGCCATGGCTCTAACATTATGAGCCGTGACATGGCCCCTCAAGAGGGATTCCTTTACTCTGATAGGTAAAGGAAATACAGTCTGCAATCCACTTACAGGGAGTTCTCTTAGTGACTGGAAGTCCTAAATGACTAGAGTCAAAAGCTAGAAAAAGCTGAGAAGACTTTCTAAATGGCTGAGTTCTGTGAAGATAAAAAGCCAGTTTACAATCTAAGGTATGAAGATTTCTTTCCGCGCTGGAGGCATGAGGCCTAAGAAAGAAGACTGGGAGATAAACCTATTGGCATAAAATTAGGATGAGTCCTCAAGACTACTTTGTCATGATGAAACCTCGTATAAGGCGGGTCAGCCACTAAAGCCTGCAGTTCACTAATGCATCTTGCAGCAGTGATAGCAACTAGGAAAATGACTTTCCATGAAAGAAACTTTAGCTCCGAAGTAGCTAAAAGGTTCAAAGGGTGGCTTCACGAGTTGACCCAGAACAAGATTAAGATCCCATGCCACCGGATGTGGTTTGATGGGAGGTTTTGTTAAAAGGAGACCCCTCATAAATCTTGAAACAAGAAGATGAGAGGAAATTGGTTGTCCATCGAAGGGTTTATGAGATGCAGCAATAGTACTAAGATGGACTCTAACAGAATTGGTCTTGAGACCAGAAGCTGATAAGTGAAGGAGATAGTCCAAACGGGACTCTACTGGTACCAAGAGGGGATTAAGTCCCTTCTGGGAACACCAGACTGAGAACCTCTTCCACTTAAAAGCGAAGAACGCCTTGTGAAAGGTTTTCTGGAAGCTAGAAGAATATCCTTCACTTGTTGTGAAAGGCCTAGATCTTGAAATTCTATGCCTTGAGTAGCCAGGCCTTGAGATGAAGGGACTGGGGATTGGGGTGCAGTAGAGATCCGTTGTTCTGGGACAGAAGATCCAGAGCACTCCCCAACTCCAGAGGAGTGGCTCAAGAGAGACCTAAGAGAAGAGGATACCCATGTTTGCCTTGGCCAACAGGGAGCTATGATTATCATGCGACCTCTGTCTCTCTGGAGTTTGAATAAGGTTTTGGGAATTAGGGGAATTGGTGGGAAGGCATAGAGAAAATCCTGGCCCCAATGGAGCAGGAATGCATCCTTCGCCTAACAATTTTGAGCTGGAAGTCTGGAACAGTACCGGGGAAGTTTAGCATTCTGTGGACTTGTAAACATGTCTGTGTCTGGTGTTCCCCAGACTTGAAATACTCAAGCAAGTTGATATGAGTGGAGAGACCAATCGTGTGGCAACAGGACTGGGCTGAGCCTGTCCGCCCAAACGTTTTGAATGCCTGGAAGGTATACTGCCAACAAATGAATGTGATGCACAAAAACTCACTCCATCAAAAACAATTGTAATCTGCAGGAAAATCTTAAGAAAACTTGTTTGTCAAAACAAAAACAAGGTCTCAGCATATACGGGCATATAGTGAAACAGGTCCAAAATGTCCAGACCGTAAACACACTAACAGGGCCCAATTACATCAATGACCTTGAAAAATACAACAGGCAGCCAGCTTCATCCGTAGATAAGCACATAAATACTTAAAGTGTGAAAGTGTTAGCTAGGGAGGAATTGGAGGTGCAAATAGCGACCACTCCAGCTGATGCTTAAGTCTCTGCTCTGTAATGCATTTCTTTTTTTTTCTGTTATTGATTTTCTGTGGCCTCTCCAATTTTGCCTTGTATTTTGTGGTCAAAAATGATGAAGTAAACGGAATTTTCTTTGTGGGGTAATTAGTTTCTTTATTCTTTTAGGTTGATGTATATTTTCATCTCTCTTATTTCATTCTTGTTATGCATGAATGTTAAAATTCAATAAAAATTTTAATTAAAAAAAAAAAGTGTAAAAACCACTTAGCTGTAACAATAGCTGTAACACTAGTGCTTGAATCTAGATAGCCAGCTACCGTCCCCGACGTTCTTACAAAGAGCCCTCAAACGTTTCGCGAGCAGTCTCGCTTCCTCAGGGGATACTGAAATACAAACACAAACACAACATATCTTAATCTACCTCACCACAGATAACCAATATCTAAAATTAAAAGCATAAAAACCCACACTCAAACAGCAAACCACTGACCTGCCAGCTAATCATCAACAACGCTGTGCAGAAAACGCCGCCCATGCGCACTCTAATGCTACGCCCTCCTTTTAAAGGGAGTCCCCACGAATGACGTATAGGGATGCCTACACTGAAACTCCACCCCAACTCAAACACACACCGCCCAATCAATACGAAGGTTCAGTCCCTCCGGGGACACTAAAGGGGGAGTACTTAGAAATAAAATTCACATCCTTCCCCCCCCCCCCCAACAGGGCATTTTATTTCTAAGTACTCCCCCTTTCGTTTTAATACCCAAAGCATCGTCCGGAAACACATGGGGGTGGTACACACTATCCCGGGGTTAGAAAATCAAGCGGTCCGATGTGTGTGGCAACGTCAAAAAAATTTGTGGGAATTATTGTGCCCGCCAAGCCTGAGGTCCATGCCAGGGGGCGGGTTGACCGGCGGTGGTCATAATATTTGCGGACACTGCTCGATTTGTGAGGTCTCTTGTGTGATCTCCCATTTTGAATATCATCATGTTCAGTACAAGCTTAAGCACTGGACTTCCTGTGATTCTTCTTTTGTAGTGTATGGGATTCAATGTCCGTGCCAGCTGTTGTATGTGGGTAGTACGTGTCGACCGTTTCGGAAGAGAATGTTAGAACACAAGAGTAGACTTAAATGTGCTGTGCGGGAGGCTCCTTTGGTTCAGCATTTTTTGGAATTTCAACATCATTTCTGTGACTTGCGGTGTTTTTGTTTAAATCATGTCTTATCTGGATGGGAAGGCAGGAGCAGAGAACAGACACTGTTGGTGTGTGAGCAAAGATGGATACATAAATTGCACACTGTGGCCCCAGAGGGACTGAACCTTCGTATTGATTGGGCGGTGTGTGTTTGAGTTGGGGGTGGAGTTTCAGTGTAGGCATCCCTATACGTCATTCGTGGGGACTCCCTTTAAAAGGAGGGCGTAGCATTAGAGTGCGCATGGGCGGCATTTTCTGCACAGCGTTGTTGATGATTAGCTGGCAGGTCAGTGGTTTGCTGTTTGGGTGTGGGTTTTTATGCTTTTAATTTTAGATATTGGTTATCTGTGGTGAGGTAGATTAAGATATGTTGTGTTTGTGTTTGTATTTCAGTATCCCCTGAGGAAGCGAGACTGCTTGCGAAACGTTTGAGGGCTCTTTGTAAGAACGTCGAGGACGGTAGCTGGCTATCCAGATTCAAGCACTAGTGTTACAGCTATTGTTACAGCTAAGTGGTTTTTACACTTTTAAGTATTTATGTGCTTATCTACGGATGAAGCTGGCTGCCTGTAGTATTTTTCAAGGTCATTGATGTAATTGGGCCCTGTTAGTGTGTTTACGGTCTGGACATTTTGGACCTGTTTCACTATATGTCCGTATATGCTGAGACCTTGTTTTTGTTTTGACAAACAAGTTTTCTTAAGATTTTCCTGCAGATTACAATTGTTTTTGATGGAGTGAGTTTTTGTGCATTGCTAGTTACACTCTGACAGTGGACCGTTATATTATTTGGATAACAAATGAATGTGATGCTCTCTGGCAAAGGCCCACAGTTGCAAAGCTTCGTTGCATAATTGCAGAGAGCCTGTTCCGCCTTGTTTGTTTAGGTAAAACATGGCCACTTGATTGTCAGTTTGCACCAGAACCGTTTTGTTTATGAGATGGAAACAAAAGATTTGAATAGCATTGGAAATGGCTCTTAGTTCTAGGAGGTTTATTTGAAGAGAAGCCTCCTGTGGGGTCCAGAGACTATGGGTAGACAGATCGCCCAAGTGGGCTCCCCAGCCCAACTTGGATGCATCTGTCGTCAGGAAAGCCTGAGGTAGGGGTTGCTGAAAAGGAGAGCCTACTGTAAGGTTTTCCAGAGATTGCCACCAATGCAGAGACGCAATCAGGCATGTGGTAACTCTGATCTTGTCTGACAGGCATCCTGAGGCCTGGGACCATTGAGAAGCTAAGGTCCACTGGGCCGCTCGCATGTGAAGGCGTGCATAAGGAATCACATGGATTGTAGATGCCATGTGTCCTAGAAGTCGAAGCATCTGTCTGGCAGTGAGGAAAGTTTGTAGCACTGCTTGAAATGCTAGTTCGATGATGCGCAGACAGTGAGGCTGAGGAAGGAAAGCCTTTGACTGCTGTGTGTCCAAGCGAGCCCCTATAAACTCGAGGGATTGAGATGGGGTGAGCTGGGACTTTGGAAGGTTTATGATCCATCCCAAGTACTGCAGTATTTGCATTGCTCGGGAAAGAGCATGACTTGCCTCTAGAGCTGACGGTGCTCGAATGAGCCAATCATCTAAGTAAGGGAAGACAAAAATTCCTAGAGTCCTCATAAATGCTGCTACTACTGCCATGCATTTTGTGAAGACCCTTGGAGCAGAGGCCAGTCCGAAAGGAAGGACCCTGTATTGAAAATGTCTTCCCTTGACTAGGAATCGAAGGAATTTTCTGTGATCTGCATGAATAAGGATATGCATGTAAACATCCCTTACATCTAGAGAACATAGCCAATCTTGCTCATGAAGGTATGGAAGAAGTGTGCCGAGGAAGATCATCTTGAACCTTTCTCGGACTAAATATTTGTTCAGTTCTCTGAGGTCCAGGATTAGTCTTAGTCCCCCTGACTTCTTTGGAATGAGAAAATAGGGGGAATAGAATCCTGTGCCCTGCTGGGACATTGGAACCTCTTCTATAGCCCCTTGAGCCAGAAGAGTGGTGACCTCTTGCCACAACAGGTCTGAGACCGTTGGTTGAGATTTGAACTGTTTTATTAGCGTAAATGGGGGCAAGCTGAGGAAATGAAGTTTGTATCCCAGACTCACGATAGAGTGACTCCAATTTTCTGATGTGATTTGTTGCCCTCTTTTGGCAAAATGGCAGATACGGCCTGCAATATTTAAAGGTTCTGGGCTTAGCACAGGAAGAATGGCTAAGTTCTCTAGACAAGTCAAAGACCCTGAGGAGGCTGGGTCTGCTGAGCCTTCTAAGCTTGTGTCTTTCTTTGTCTAGTTTGTTGTTGCCCTTACTGGGGAACATGTGTTTGCTGGGTGGAAGATGGATAGAATTTTTTCTTTTTAGAGAAAAAAGGTTTCTTGAAAAACTTTTCTTGGCTGGGTTAGCTGTAGATTTTGACAATCTGTCTAAAGTTGTATTATCAGTGTCAATTTCATTAGCTTTGAGCTGCCAATCCTTGCCAAAGAGATTTTCTCCTGTGCAAGGAATGTTTCCCAGCTTATCTTGCACCCATTCCTCCAAGTCTGAAGCTTGGAGCCAGGCAATACGATGTGCTCCTATGGATATAGCAGACGTTCTGCTAATACATTCAAAAGAGTCAAAGGTAGCATGATTCATAAACTTAGAGACATTTTGAGCAGATCTGACCAAAGTCAAATGATCTGTCCGTTTATCCTCTTGAAGAAAAGGGTTCAAAAGTTCCAAGTCTTTTATTACCTCTTCAGGAAACATTCCCATATATAATATATAGGAACTGATTCTTGCTGATAGCATGGAGGACTGAAAGCATCGATGACCAAAGGCATCCAGTGTTCTAGACTCACGACCTGGTGGATTGGAAGAGTGTCTTTTAGCACTCTTAATCCGCCCTATGGCGGACTCTACCACCATAGAATGATATGGTAACTGAGTCTTCTGAAACCCTGGATAAGGTGGTACTCGATAGATAGTGTCTAGAACGTGGAGATACTGTTAAAGGAGCTTCCCACATTCTTAACATTAGATCATGTAAGATCTGGTGTATAGGAAGCATAGCTGCCTCCCTTGGAGTCAAAGGATATTGAAGAATTCTCAATTCTTCTGCTCTAGGCTCCTTTTCTGGTACTACTGTAATGGCAAGACCCTTTGCCATATCACGTACAAAATCATGAAAAGACATATCCTCAGGAGGGGACATTCTGCGTTGAGGAGAAGGAGTTGAATCTTGTAAAAGTTCAGCTCTGGTACCAGTGGAATCATCCGAGTCATTGGAATCGGAAGACTCAAAAGGAGGAAGCACCGGGTTCTCCCAAAGCAGATGGCATCGGTATCTGATCCCCCATGCTGGAGAGAGATTCCAAGTTCGGAATCGGGGGAAGCATGCCTGTTGAAACAGGTACCGAGGGCACTGGCACCGGTATTGGCATCGGTACCGGTGCCTGCGGAACCATCTGCAGCGACTTTAGCAGTACCGAAGTAGCTAAAAGAGTCGCTAGACTGCGTTCGATAGCGAGGAGTCTTTTGTCCATGACTACTGCCGATGCCGGGGTGTCGGTACCGGTGGAAGCGGCCACAACCCCCAAGCATGGCACCAGTAGTTCCGTCGAGGTCGAGGCCTCCGGAACATCCTGGAGCCCTGATAAAGCTTTGGAGCCCGAAGACTCCCGCCAGGGCTGTTGTGCCGGTGAAATGTCCGAGGGCAACGCCAGTGGCATCTCTATGTTTAGAGGGAGATCTACCCTTCGAGAACCGGCTAGTCTTAGAAGACTTGTGTTTAGTTACCTGAGATCCCTGCGAAGAAGTAGAAGCCCTGGAAGACATTGATGCTACAGACATCGTGTCTGAAGCAAATAGGGCACCGAGTTGATTTGCTCGATTCTGAAGACTTCTTTTAGTCAACTTCCTGCAGGAGAGACACTCCGCAGGGCAATGGTCAGGACCTAAACATTTAAGACACCAGTCATGGGTGTCGGTAATAGAAATTGTACCGCCACATTTTGAACATTTTTTTTAAAACCAGTGGCTGTTTTTTCCATGGTAAGGGAAAAGAGGGCCTAATGCCCAAAATGGCGCCTAGCACCAGAGCAGGGAAGAAACCCCTGAGAAAAAGCACTAAAATTGAGTTATTTTTAGAAGAAAAGAAAGAAAAGCACCGGTGGTACCGGTAGGCGTCGACAGAAGGCAGACACGACCACAAAAAATATAAAAATAAGAGAAGATTTTCTGCGTTGACAGGGGACATGTCCTGTCGGCTCCGCGGAAAACGAAGAACTGAAGTGAGAGAGGTAGTTGGGCGGGAAGGCAGCACGCATGCGTGGTGGGATGCTTCCAAAAGCTTTCCTTTTGGATGCTGGGGAGCTTTCCCGCACAGGCTCCGTCGGTGTCGATGGTACCCATATGTGAAGACTACATTCCTGCTTGTTCCTGGAGATTGAATGATACTATTCTGCAATGTTTACATTTATAAATAATGCTTGTGGCTTATCAAATTTGCACAGTCATACTTTAATGCTCCAAGTCATGCAATATGAAATGTAAACCAGCAGGATTCCACATGTGCTTCTCTCATTTGCAACTGCAAATTTCTATATTATGCAAATACAATCCAATGTGTGCCTTTGAGTCAATGCTGACTCCTGATGACCCAGCAGCTCCTGGATTTTTAGCAGTGCGACAGGAAGTAGACTGCCAGGCCTTTCTTCCAAGGCAATGGAGGGTTAAGTGATTTGCCCAAAGCCACAAGGAATGCTAGTGAGAATTTAACCCTGATTCTTGGTTGCCAAGCCAGTGCTCTAACCACTAGGCTACTCCTCCATTTTCTATATTATTATACACATGAGTATTTATTATACACATAGCAGTTAAAGACTAATTTATGTAGAGCAAACAGTAAAAATTCACTTTATTTCCTGGCTTCTCCTCATGTGTGCATGTGTATAACAGTTACTCACCTGTAGCAGATGTTATCTGTGGAAACCAGAATAAGCCTTCATACATGTAACATCAACGAAGAAACTCTGCGTGGTATTCTCTCAGCTCCTTCTAGAAACTTTCAGAGTAATCCGCACATGCAAACCATATTCCACACCTGTCACCACCGCCACGCTTCATTGCCTCAGTCTGGTAATCAGCTTAACAGAATACAAGTCCAAGGAGTGGTGGGAGGGTTGTGAGGATTTATCCTGCTGTCCATGGAGAACACCTGCTACGAATAAACTGTTTTCTCTGTAAGCAAGCAGGCTAAGTGCTTGCATAAGGGATTCCTTAGCTACCAGCTGCCTCGAAAAAAGAGAGGCTAAAAAACAGTGTGTTTCAACTGGAAGATATTAACAGTACAGCTTTGTTTTGTTTTTTGGCAATAGGCCCTTAGGTAGATACAGCAAGAATGAAACAGCACAAAACGAAAGAAAAAAATGGGCCTGGGGGTATGGAGTGGATTCTAATCCCCAAATAGATTTTGATGTACAGTCTGGCCAAATCTGCTGTTGCATCAGGAGTCCCTATCCAAACATTAGTGTGAAGTAAATGCATAGACCAGGGGTTCTCACCCTAGTCTTCGGGGACACACTCTGAAGGCTAGTGAAGCCCTTCTAGCATGGTGGATGAGTGGTCTTCATACTGGGGCTGCTTCAAGGGTTGGGGTTCCTTTGAAACTCTGATGGCTCTTGACATCATGCTCTAATGATCTTGATGCCAATGCACTAATGCCTCCGCCCAATGCTTGCCATCTCTGTGTGTTTGAGGATGCGGATGAACACTTCCTCTTCCTTGGCATGGTACTGGTGGATGTCCAATGACGGGGAGACCTATTGATGTGCTTGGTGTGATGCAAGAAAAATAAAGAAAAGCTTAAATGACCGAAAAACGCTAAACTAAGAAACTAAAGGGAAGTAACCCATGACAACGACAGTGGCATGACAGGAGAACTTACCAAAAGGCTGAAAAGCTGAAGAAAGTCAATCTTCATGAGGATAAAAAAAGAAAACAAACAAAAAAAACCACCCCACAGAACAATGTGAAAGAATATCTATGGAGATCTGCAGAAAATAAACTGAGGAAACAGTAACAGGCAGGAAGACACACGCATACATATACAAACTTATCTATGTATGCGCGTGTCCTCCTGCCTGCTGCTGCTGCGTCTGATCTCCTTAGTTTATTTTCCACAGATCTCCATAGATATTCTTTCCCATTGGTCTGTGGGGGGTTTTTTTGTTTTGTTTTTTATACATATACAAACTGATCTAAGAGCTTCTAGGAGAAGCTGAGGAGGAGCTCCACATGGGGCTCCATCAGTATTGACATCCTTAAGTATGCACTTATCCTATTTATCCCCTGCCTCGGCAAAGAACTCTTCAGTAAGCCTATGGAGGATAAGGCTGCTGAGATAGAAACTGAGTTCGTCACCCGAACCCACCTCTCGCACAAGACCTCCTTCCTCCCTCGAAAGAAGAAACAGGCTAAGAAGCCGTTCTTCCCGAGGAAAGGCCTACCGTACCAGGGTTACCCACCCTACCTGCCCACTCCCGCGCCGACCACAGCGATGCAGGAAAAGGCTCCCCACAGTCATCGCAAGCCCCAAAGGGCCAAAGAGCCAAACCTCAGCGCCGCCCCAGGCCGCCCAGGGGTTTTGATGCCAGCAGGGTAGATTTTCGCCCCTCAGCAGCTTCGCAGCCGGTGGGGGGACGCCTGTCCCTCTTTGCCCCTCAGTGGGTGTCCGTCATGTCAGACACCTGGGTTGTCCAGGTAATCCAAGATGGGTATCACCTCCGGCTCGACAGGCGTCCCCTCCCTTCTCCCCAGTGGAACCTTTGAGACTCCCCGCGCACATGAACTTCCTGCAGCAGTAGCTGGACAACCTCCTTGCCCAGCGGGCAGTTGAGAGGGTACCGACGCACCTCCGAGGTCGGGGCTTCTATTCCCGGTATTTTCTCATCCCAAAAAAGACAGGAGGCCTAAGACCTATCCTCGACCTCAGGAAGTTGAACAAGTTTTTGGTGCGGGAGAAGTTCAAAATGCTATCACTTGGCGTCTTGCTGCCCTTCCTCCAGCAGGGCAACTGGCTATGCTCCTTGGATCTCAGGGATGCTTATGCCCACATTCTAGCCCACCCCCAGCACAGGCAATACCTGCGCTTCAGGATGTGGGGAGAGCATTACCAATACAGGGTGCTCCCCTTCAGGCTCGCACCTGCCCCATGGGTCTTCACAAAGTGCCTCTCCGTGGCAGCCGCCTCCCTCAGATGGCAGGGAGTGTCCGTCTTCCCTTACATCGACGTCTAGCTCATCACCAGGCCCTCGGCCGGAGAAACTTGATCAGCGGTGTCGCGCACGATCCTTCTTATTGAATGCCTGGGGATCCTAGTCAACTACCCCAAGTCCCACCTCGAGCCGGTGCAGACCTTGGAGTTTATCAGCACATGCCTCGACACTCAGTGAGCGAAAGCCTTCCTGCTGGCGGACCGTGCAGACCGCCTCCGAGCCCTGGCGACTCAGGTCCAGAGCAACATTCGGGTTACAGCCCAGACTATGCTGTGACTCCTAGGGCACATGGCCTCCACCGTCCATGTGCTTTCCCGCGCCCACACGCATATGCGGACGGCTCAGTGGAGCCCAGCCTCGGATCACCTCAAAGATCCCATTCGGATCTCCTGCAACCCTCGCAGATCCCTGGACTGGTGGCAGGACCCCCACAACCTATTCCGGGGGCTGCCCTTCCAAACCCCTCAGAACAAACTCGTCCTGACAATGGATGCTTTCCTTCTGGGGTGGGGTACACACTGCGGTGTGCTATGCACTCAGGCACAATGGTTGCCTGAAGAGTCTCAACGACAAATAAATTTGTTTGAGCTTTGGATTGTCCGATATGGGCCCTGAAGGCCTTTGAGGACCATCTGAAAGGGAAGTCGGTGCTCGTGCAGACCAGCAACCGAGTAGCGATGTTTTACATCAACAAGGAGGGGGGCACAGGCTCCCGCCTCCTCTGCTAGTAGGCGGTCCTCCTCTGCTCCATTGCTTTCTGTCGGGGAATGACCCTACGAGCGGTCTACCTTCCGGGCCACGAGAACGTCCTTGCGGACAAACTCAGCAGGATCCTCCACCTTCACAAGTGGCGGCTGGACCCGGGGGTGGCCGGCCTTTAATTCCATCGGTGGGGGATCCCGACCATGGATCTGTTCACCAGTCTAATGAACATGCAGCTTCCCCGCTTCTGCAGACCAATTCTGCACCTGAGCAGGGAGGCCCCGGACGCATTCCTCCTGAGCTAGACCTCTGGGCTTCTTTATGTATGTGTTTCCCCCCACTCCACTCATTGTGAGGACCTTCCACAAGGTTCAGTGGGAGCGGATATCGGTGATCCTTCTCGCTCCCTTGTGGCCTTGACAGCCATGGTTCCCACTCCTGCTCCAGCTTGCGTCCAAGCCCCCATTTCCTCTGGGCTGTGCCCCAGGCCTACTAATGCAGGAGGAGAGGCGAGTGTTCCACCCGATCCTGGCCTCATTGTTCCTCACAGCCTGGCAGCTGAACGGGTCTCCCTAGCCCTGCTGGACCTTCCAAAGGAGGTCCTCCTCGCCTCAAAGGAAGGACTCGACAAGGCGAGCTTACATCTTCAAGTGGCGATGCTTCTCGGTCTGGTGCTCCAGATCGACCCATTCTCTTGTCCTACCTGATGGGTCCTCCAGTACCTCCTTCACCTCTCGAAGGAAGGGCTGGTCAAACTCTCTCAGGGTGCACCTGAGCACCATTTTGGCGAATCACCTCACCGTGAAGGGTCAACCACTCTTGGAGCAGCCCTTGGTCTCCCGCTATATGTGTGGTCTTTTACTTTCCAAACCTCACATTCGGCCTCCTCCAGCAGAGTGGGACCTGAACATAGTGCTCATGCAGCTTATGTGTTCACCCTTCGAGCACCTATCCTGGAAGGTGGCTTTCCTGGTGGCTTTGACCTCGGCCCGCCGAGTCAATGAGCTCCAGGGTCTCATGACTGATGCCCCTTACACCAGGTTCTACAGCAACATGGTGGTCCTCCATACCCACCCTAAGTTTCTACTGAAGGTTGTCTCAGATTTCCATCTCAATAAGGAGGTAGTCTTGCTGACATTCTTCCCGAGACCGCATACCGACCAGGCATCGGCGGTGTTGCATACACGCGACTGCAAGAGGGCTCTTGTGTTCTATCTGCAGCACCATCTAAAAGGTTAGGGCTCTTCAACCTGGAAAGCATATTTACTCACCTATAACAGGTGATCTCCGGGAACAGCAGGAATTTAGTCTTCACATATGGGTATCGTCGGTACCGACGGAGCCTACGCGGGAACGCTCCCCAGCATCCAATAGGAAAGCTTTTGGGAGCATCCCACAGCGCCTGCGTGCTGCCTTCCCACCTTTCCCAACTGTCCCTCTCCAGCTGAGTTTAAAGCTGAGACAAATGGAGAGGGAAAGAGAGAAAGAGAGAGAGATAGAGATATACAACTCCTAGGGGAGGTGGGGGGGTTGTGAAGACTAAATTCCTGCTGTTCCCGGAGATCACCTGTTACAGGTGAGTAACTATGCTATCTCCAGGAACAAGCAGGAATGTAGTCTTCACATATGGGGACTCCCTAGCTGCAGATGCTAGGGAGAAAGCCCCAGAAGTTGTGTGCCCTTGTCAAAGGGCTCCATTTCCCTCATGGATCTCTGGCATTCTACCAGGGATGGTGGGTAGGAGTTGATTAAGTATGGAACAGGTGTTGAAGAACAGCCTGACCAAACAAGGCATACTGATGGGAGTCCTTGTCTAAGCAGTGATGGGCTGTGAAGGTATGAACTGAAGCCCAAGTAGCTGCTCGACAGATGTCGTCGATAGACACAGAGTGAAGATGAGCCATGGAGGCTGCCATGGCTCTCACATTGTGAGCTGTGACATGACCTTCAAGAGGAAGGTTTTTACTCTCATAGGCAAAAGATATACACTGTGCAATCCAGATGGACAGTGTTCTTTTGGAGACTGGAAGTCCTAAGTGACTAGGATCAAAAGCAACAAAGAGATGAGAGGACTTTCTATGTTGCTGTGTCCTTTGCAAGTAAAAGGCCAAAGCCCTTTTGCAGTCCAAAGTATGAAGATTCCTTTCTGCATTTGAGGCGTGAGGCCTTGGGAAGAAACAGGAAGGTAAACCGCTTGGTTTAAATGAAAAGGTGACACCACCTTTAGCATAAAGTATGGATGAGTCCTAAGGACTACCTTATCATGACGGAACCTTGTATAAGGAGGGTCAGCCACCAACACTTGCAATTCACGTGCTGATGTGATTGCAATAAGAAAGATGATCTTCCAGGAAAGGAATTTCAAAGAGAAAGTGGCTAATGGTCCAAAAGGCAGTTTCATGAGCTGCCCAAGAACCAGATTTAAGTCCCATGCCGGTGGTGGCTTAATGGGAGGCTTAATTAAAAGAAGACCTCTCATAAATCTCGCTATGAGAGGATGAGAGGAAATAGGTTGTCCATTTAGAGGCTTGAAAGAAGCTGCAATAGCACTCAAATGAACTCTCACTGAATTGGTCTTAAGCCCTGCATTTGATAAATGAAGGAGATATTCCAGTAATGATTCCAGAGGTATCGCAAGAGGGTTAAGACCCTTCTGCAAGCACGATATGGTAAACCTTTTCCACTTAAATGCATAAGAGCGCCTTGTGGAAGGCTTTCTGGAAGCATAAAGGATATCCTTTTCCTGCTGGGAAAGGTTAAGACCGTGGAGTTCTAGGCTTTCAGCAACCAGGCCCTGAGATGCAGAGACTGGGGACTGGGATGCCACAGCAGCCTGTTCTCTTGAGAAAGGAGATTTGGAGCAGATCCTAACTCCAGAGGCGGAGTTTGAGAGAGATGTAAGAGCAGAGGGTACCACATCTGCCATGGCCAATGTGGAGCTATGAGAATCATATGACCTCTGTCTCCCTGAAGCTTGAACAGGAGAATTAGGGGAATGGGTGGAAAGGCATACAGGAAGTCCTGACCCCAATGGAGGAGGAAAGCATCCCTGGCCTGACAACCCTGAGCCGAAATTCTGGAACAGAACCGGGGAAGTTTGGCATTCAGCGGACTTGCAAAAAGGTCTATGTCCGGGGTTCCACAAATTTGAAAAATTTTGGCCACTTGATCTGCATGGAGAGACCATTCGTGTGGAAGCAGAACTCGACTGAGTCTGTCTGCCCAAGAGTTTTGAATGCCTGGAAGATACACCACAAGGAGATGAATCTGATGCTCTCTGGCGAGGGCCCATAGTCGCAAAGCTTCGTTTCAGAGCAACAGAGAGCCTGTTCCGCCCTGCTGGTTCACATAGAACATAGCTACTTGATTGTCCGTTTTAATTAGGACTGTCTTGTAGCTGAGCTGGGTGTGGAATACTCGAAGAGCAAGGAAAATTGCTCTAGGTTCTAGGAGATTGATATGTAGATAGGCCTCCTGTGGAGTCCAGGTACCCTGGGTAGAGAGGCCTTGCAGGTGGGCTCCCCAACCCACCTGTGAAGCATCTGTTGTTAGAGTGGCCTGGGGTGGGGGGGGGGTGCTGAAAAGGAAACCCCACCAAAAGGTTTTGGGGTGATTGCCACCATTGGAGGGACAAAATAAGGCGATCTGAGTTTGTTATTTTGACTGACAGGCAACCTGATGCCTGAGTCCACTGAGTGGATAGAGTCCACTGGGCTGCCCTCATATGGAGGCGAGCATAAGGAACCACATGCACAGTGGATGCCATGTGGCCTAGCAACTAACATTTCCTGAGCAGTGAGGTGAGGTATTAACACTGCTTGGGAGGCTAACTGCACAATGCGAAGGCAGCGGGCCTGTGGAAGGTAGGCCCTTGTCTGTCTGGTATCCAGCAGAGCTCCTATAAACTCCAGGGACTGAGTGGGAGCAAAGATGGATTTTGGGAAGTTTATGACAAGTCCCAAATACTGAAGGATGCGTATTGTGCGAGAGAGGGCTACCCTGGCCTCTGGCTCTGAAGGGGCTCGAATAAGCCAGTCGTCTAAGTAAGGGAAGACGAATATTCCCAGGGTGCGGAGAAATGCTGCCACCACAGCCATGCATTTTGTGAACACCCTTGGTGCAGAGGCCAGACCAAAGGGAAGAGCCCTGTATTGGTAGTGCTTCCCTTGAAGCAGAAAGCGAAGGAACCTTCGGTGAGTTGGATGGATGAGAACATGAGTGTACGCATCCTTGAAATCTAGACAACAAAACCAATCCTGTCTCTGAAGGTATGGCAGCAGAGTTCCTAGAGAAATCATTTTGAACTTCTCTTTGAACAGAAATTTATTCAATTCTCTGAGGTCTAAAATGGGTCTGTGTCCTCCTGTTTTCTTTGGAATAAGGAAATAGGGGGAATAAAACCCTGTACCCCATTGGGGAATGGGTACCTCTTCTATTGTCCCTTGAGCAAGGAGTATAGTGACCTCTTGACCTAACTAGTTGTTTAGAGAGGTCTCAGAATTGAATTGTCTTACTATTGTAGGAGGGGGCATGTTGAGGAAATGAAGCTTGTACCCCTCTCTTACAATAGACAGAGTCCAATTTTCTGCTGTTATCTGACCCCATCTGGGGGCAAAATGACATAACCTTCCTGGGATGGTGGAGGGTTCTGGGCTGTTCAGGGCCAGGAAGGCAAAGTTCTCTAGATAGGAGTCAAAGCCCCTGTGGAGGCTGAGTCTGCTGAGCCGGTTGAGGCTTAGCTGCTTTTGTCTTTCTTTGCCTAGGTTGTTGTTGCTGTCCCTTTTGGGCAGATTGACCTAAACAATGCCCCTGCTGGGTATAGGAGGGATAAAACAAATACTTACTGAAGAATGGTTTCTTATAGGAATTTTTCCTTGCAGGATCAGCTGTAGATTTAGACAATCTATCCAAAGTGATATTGTCCGCATCTATCTCATTAGCTTTTTCCTGCCAATTCTTGCCAAAGAGATTCTCTCCTGTGCAAGAAATATTCCCTAGTTTATCCTGTACCCAAATTTCCAAGTCAGATGCCTGGAGCCAGGCAATCCTATGTGCACCTATAGCAATGGCAGAGGTTCTGCTTATACACTCAAAGCAGTCAAAGGCTGCACGATTCACAAACTTGTTAACATCCTGGGCATGTTTGACAAGGGCGAGGTAATCTTGCCTCTTATCATCAGGAAGGAGAGGGCTCATAAGCTCTAAACCTCCTGTGACCTTCTTAAGGAACATCCCCATATATAAGATATAGGAACTGATCCTAGCAGAAAGCATGGAAGCCTGGAAGGTTCAACATCCAAAGGCATCAAGAGTCCTACACTCACTTCCTGGAGGATTAGATGCATGCCTTTTTGCACTATTTATCCTTCACATAGCAGATTCCACCACCATGGAATGGTGTGATAATTGAGTCTTCTGAAACCCAGGACAAGGAGGAACTCGATACATGGTGTTGAGTCTTCGAGAATGAGGAGATGTGGTTAGAGCTGTTTCCCACATCCTTAACATGAGATCATGCAAGATCTCATGAATAGGTAAGGTAGCTGCCTCCTTGGGAGCTTTAGGGTATTGCAGGATTTCTAATTCCTTTGCTCTAGGCTCTTTTTCAGGAGCCACTGTGATGGAAAGACCTCGGGCAACATCTCGGATAAAATCCTGAAAGGACATATCCTCTGGTGGAGACATCCTATGCTGAGGAGAAGAGGAATCCTCAGGAAGAAGTACTCTGGTATCGGCAGAGCTTTCAGAGTCTTCAGGCTCATCCGAGGATTCGAAGTATCTCCGATCCGGGTGATCCTGCAAAGCACGGTACCGATACCGATCGAAGTTGGCATCGGAGGGGTCCGGTACCGACTTGTTGATACCGGATGGATAAGCATGACTCGGTCCCGGTAGAATACCTGCCGATGTCGATGCAGTTGGTATCGGTACCAGAATCAGTGCCAGTACCGGTTGAATTGGTAGGGGGCATCGAGGCCATGAGAAGAGCCACCAGACTGCGTTCAATAGCCAAGAATCTCTGGTCTATCGACGCTGCCCATGCTTGGGTATCGGTACCGGATGAATCGGCCGGTACCCCAGAGCATGGCACCAGTAGTTCTGCTGAGGTTGAAGCCTCAAGAACATCCTGGAGCCCCATTAGTGCTTTGGAAGCTGAAGCCTCCTGCCGGGGAAATTTTGACGGTGAAATCTAGCCGGTCCTCAAGGGCAACACCCGAGGCATCTCACTGTCTAGAAGGAGATCTACCCTTTGAGGACCGGCTAGATTTATGTTTAGTTACCTGAGATCCATGGGAGGAAGATGAAGCCCTGGAAGACGTCGATGCCACGGAGGCTGCATCGGAGGGAAAAAGGGTGCTAAGTTTAGCAGCTTGGTTTTGCCGGCCCCTTTTTGACATCATCCCACAGGCAACACACTCTGAACTAGAGTGGTCAGGACCTAAACATTTGAGGCACCACTCATGGGTGTCTGTGACGGAGATGGTACCACCACACTTAGAACACTTTTTAAAACCTGAAGCGGGTTTTTCCATTTTGAAGGAAAAAGTTGGGCCTAGTGCCCAAAATGGTGCGTGGCACCTGAAGAGAAAATTACTGGAAAGACTCCAGAAGAAAGTTTGTATTTTTTTTTTTTTTTTTAGAAGAAAAGAAAGAAGAACCGGCGGTAGCGGTGTAGCGTCGAGGGAAGGCAGGCGCGACCACAAAAAAGAATAGAAGGGATTTTTTTTTGCGGCGACAGGACCTGTCTGCTCCGCAGAAAACGAAGAACTGGAGAGGGACAGTTGGGAAAGGTGGGAAGGCAGCATGCAGGCGCTGTGGGATGCTCCCAAAAGCTTTCCTTTTGGACGCTGGGGAACGTTCCCATGCAGGCTCCGTCTGTACCGACGATACCCATATGTGAAGACTACATTCCTGCTTGTTCCTGGAGATAAGAGACGGCTGAGGGGAGATATGATAGAGATCTATAAATTAATGAATGGAGTGGAATGGGTAAATGTAGATTGTTACATCATCAGAATATAGAAAGACTCGGGGACATGCAATTAAGCTACAGGGTAAACTATTTAAGACTAATAAGAGAAAATATTTTTTCATTCAACGTGTAATCAAACTCTGGAATTTGTTACCAGAAGTTGTAGTAAAAGCTGTTAGTATAGCTGGTTTAAAAAAGGTTTGGACAAGTTCCTGGAGGAAAGGTCCATATACCATTATTAAAAGGGACCCAGGATATCACTGCTTGACCCAATACAAGCATTGTGGAACTTGTGTCTTTTGGGGAAACTGCTAGTGAACCATACATTCAAGTAGTTTAGAAAACAAAGGGGAGGAGGGGATGAATCAATAATTAGAAGGATAGGTAGGGTCTAATAAGGGTTTCTTGAGGAGAGCTGTAACCACAGCATGCTTGAAGGCAGCAGGAATAGCTGCAGTGGAATGCAATAGATTAAGAAAAATGATAGCTGGAAAGAATGATAGTGGAAGAGATGGAGCTTAGGAGACACGTGGGAATAGGATCAGAGGAGCAGGTAGTGAGTTTGGAGGAGGAAAGAAGATGTGTGGTTTCCTCTTCAGAGATCTTAGAAAAGGAAGAAAGGTTGGCAGAGGCTGAAGGGAAGAGATGGGAGTGACGAGGGAAAAAGTTGGGAGCGAAGAGGGGATGGAGCTGACTGTGGGAATTGGAGTGTAATCTTATGGACTTCGTCATGGAAATAGTCAGCCCTATAAGGAGAGGCTTAAAAGGTTGGGCTCTTCAACTTGGAAAAAGAGACGGCTGAGGGAAGATGTGATAGATATTCATAAATTAATGAATGGAGTGGAACGGGTAAACATAGATCGGTTGCTTACACCATCAAAAAGTATAAAGACTAGAGGACATTCAATGAAGCTATAATGTAATCCATTTAAGACTAATACGAGAAAATATTTTTTTTTACTCAATGCGTAACCAAACCTTGGAATTCATTACTGAAGGATACAGTAAAAGCTGTTAGTGTAGCTGGGTTTCGAAAAGGAGGAAAAGTCCATAAACCATTATTAAAGAGAACTGGGGAAATCCATTGCTTACCCTAAGATGAGCACTGTAGAACCTGTGTGCCTTTTTGGGAACCTGCTAGGTACTTCTGACCTTTTTTGGCCACTGTTGGAAACAGGATACTGGGCTTGATGGACCTTGATTTGACTCATTATGGCATTTCTTATGTTCTTATATTCTAAAGTTTAGGCAGAAAGGGAAGGAGGGGTCGGAGACTAAGGCACCTTTGAGTTGTAAAAAGATGGCAAGGGTCAGAGGCAAGAGAGTTAGTTGGGTGGACATAATAGTCTTGTTTGGCGAGTGCTATGGCTGACTGGGAAGAGGCAAGCATGAATTTGAAGTGTAGAAAGTCCGCAAGGGTGTGGGATTTGAGCCAAATGCGCTCAGCTGAATGGGCACAGGAATGTAGGTAGCAGGTAGTCGAAAACAGCTAGGGCTGAGACACAGTATGCCTCACAGGACATGGGAGGAGCAAGAGCATCCAGAGCAGAGGAGAGTGCAGTGTTATAGAAAGCTACTGCCTAATCAACAAACTCAGATAACATAGTGGAGGAAAGAGGTGATGAGACAGTAGTGGAGAGAGCAGAAGGGTTGATAACATGAAGATGTCTAAAGAGGCTGGAGGAGACAGACAGGGAAGTGATGAAGAGCGAAGCTTAGCAGATGACGGTCAGATAATGGAAGAACTGAGGTACAGAGGTTTGAGGGTAATCAATTAGAGAAGACGACAAGATCAAGGCAGTGGCCATGCAGGTGAGTGGGGGCAGCAGAGCACAGCTGGAGGTTTAAGGAGGCGGTAAGGAAAGGGAGCTTTAAACCATATGAGTCAGAGGGGTTATCAATATGAATGTTAAAATCTGAGAATGAGGGGGAAGATGAATCCAGAATGAAAGAAAGCCACGAGTCAAAGTCAGTGAGAAAGGCAGAGGTGGACGTGTCAGGGGGTCGATAAACAGCAGCTATCCGGAGAGATAGTGGAGTAGAAAGGTGGACAGAGTGGACTTCAAATGAAGGAAAGGAGCGAGATAAGCAGGAGGGGTTGAAATTGGCAGGAATGAGAGAGAGCAGAAACCAGTTCCATGTGCAGGGTGCCTGCATGCTGAAGCTCTGAGGAAACAAGTGGAGGAACTCAGAGAGGAGGTGGCGAGGCTGAGGAGCATTCAAGACAGTGAGAAGTACATTGATGAGATGCTTCTGGAAACATCCAAGCTCTCTAGAAGAGGAGAAGATGGGTGCCAACAGAATGACGAAGGTTAGAGACAAGTCACCAGGGCCTGCAGAATCACCCATACAACTTCTCCAGCCCTTGAATTGGAGAACCATTATGCAGCCCTGTTAGTGGAGGAGGAGAAAGTATCCCTGAAAAGGGAAGAACCAAAGGGAAGAACCAGAGCTCAAGTACCCCAAAGTTGCAGAATCAGTGACCACAAGGAAGCGAAGGGTAGTGGTGGTTGGTGACTCTCTTCAGAGGGGTACTGAGGCATCCATCTGCCGACCAGACTTGATGTCCAGAGAGGTATGCTGTCTGCCTGGTGCCAAAATCCAAGATGTTATGAAGAGTTTCCCGAGACTCATCAAGCCCACTGACTATTACCCAATGTTGCTAACATATGACGGAACAAATGATACTGCAGGGTATCCCTCTGAGCGTATCAAAAGTGACTTCATGGCTCTGGGACAGAGGGTGAAGCAGTTAGGTGCACAGGTGGTGTTCTCTTCAATCCTCCCTGTTGAGGGTAAAGGCCAAGGCAGAGAGGCTCGCATCCTGGAGATGAATGCATGGCTGCGTGAATGGTGTCAGAGCGTTTTGGTTTCCTAGACCATGGAATGCTGTTACAAGGGTTGCAGAGCAGAGATGAAATCCATCTGTCCAAGAAAGATCAACGCGTCTTCAGTAGTAGACTGGCTAATCTACTGAAGAGAGCTTTAAACTAGATTCGTTGGTGATGGGTGAAAAAAGCCCCCAGGTAAGTGATGCATTAAATACCTTTATGAAAATGGGTAACAGGGGTAACATATGTAAAGCAGTGTGTATAAATGCCCGTAGCATGGGGAATAAGATCCCTGATGTTGAAGCTATGGTGGGAGTGGCCGACTTGAATTTAGTGGCAGTTACAGAAACATGGTTCACAGAAAACCATGACTGGGATGTAACTATACCTGGGGCTATACTTTATTCAGAAAGGACAGGGTAGGAAGAAGGGGAGGAGGAGTGGCACTATATGTAAAAAATACTATTAAAGCTTTGGAATTACAGAGCTTAAAAGGGAGAGAGGAGGCATTGTGGGTTAAACTAGAAAGAGGGAAAGAGAAATCTATTTGCATTGGCGTTATACACAGACCTCCCTCACAAGAGGAAGAGATGGACAGAGAGTTAATTGAAGACATACACAGCATTGCTAGGAAAGGGGAAGTGCTAATGATAGGGGATTTCAATATGCCAGATATTGATTGGCACATTCATGCTGCAGTATCATCTAGAAGTAAAGAGAGCCTGGATTCTCTACAGGGAGAACTATTCAAGCAATTGGTAACAGACCCCACACATGAAGGGGCCATACTGGACTTGGTGCTTACCAATGGTGAAAGTGTTTCTGATGTTATAGTGGGAGATTATTTTGCATCCAGTGATCACCAGATGGTGATTGCTGGGGGATGTAGAAAAATAGTGGGCAAAGCTGAAAGGGGATATTTTAAGGGCAACCAACCTTTTTATTAAAATGGTAAATAAAAGAAAAAGGAGACCGCTATGGCTTTCAAAAAAAGTGCTGAAAAGGTGAAGAAAAAGAGGGAGGCCTTCATGAAATACAAGAGATCACAGAGAGAGGAAGACAGGCATCTATATTTGGAAAAACTTAGAGAAGCTAGCAAAGTAGTCAGGAAAGCAAAGATTTGAAAAGAGGAGGAAATAGCCAATGCAATAA
The DNA here is from genome assembly GCA_033557465.1 of Ichthyophis bannanicus. Taxonomy (NCBI): domain Eukaryota; kingdom Metazoa; phylum Chordata; class Amphibia; order Gymnophiona; family Ichthyophiidae; genus Ichthyophis; species Ichthyophis bannanicus. The sequence continues at coordinate 70,690,073 of CM066046.1, read as the reverse complement.
AATGGGGGGATAAGACATTTTTCAGATATGTTAGTGAGAAGAGGAAGGGCAAAAGTGGTATTGTCAGATTCAAGGGCGAAGGGGAGGAATATGTAGAAGCTGATGAGGATAAAGCGGAATTGCTTAACAAATATTTCTGTTCTCTATTCACAGATGAAGAACCAGAAGCAGGACCTCAGAAAACACCCACAAACAGGAACAGAAGCGAAGGACATCTTGAACAATTTTTAGAAGACTGTATACATGAGAAACTAGCTCAACTTAAAGTAGACAAAGCGATGGGACCGGATGGGATACACCCTAGAATACTAAGGGAACTTGGGGACGTTCTAACAGCTCCACTGACTGGCCTTTTTAATGCATCATTGGAGTCGGGAGTGGTGCAAAAGGACTGGAGAGAAGCTCATGTGGTACCTTTACACAAAAGCGGAAGTAAGGATGTGGTTGAAAGCTACAGGCTGGTTAGTTTAACTTCAGTGGTGAGTAAATTATTGGAAATACTGCTGAAAGAGAAAATAGTGAGGTTTCTGGAGTCCAGCCGATTACAGGATCCGAGGCAGCATGGATTCACCAAAGGCAGGTCTTGTCAGACAAATCTGATTGATTTCTTTGACTGGGCGACCAGGGAGTTACACCAAAGTAGAGCCCTAGATGTGGTGTATTTAGATTTCAGTAAATCCTTTGACACCTTTCCTCACAGGCGACTTATAAACAAACTGAGCACCCTAGGGATGGACCCTAAAGTTACTGCTTGGGTTAGAAATTGGTTGGGTGGGAGGCGACAAAGAGTACAGGTAAATGGGGCTAACTCTGAGGAGAAAGATGTTACCAGTGGTGTGCCCCAGGGATCTGTCCTTGGTCCGATTCTTTTTAACACCTTTGTTAGTGATATAGCAGAAGGGCTGTCAGGTAAGGTTTGTCTTTTTTGTGGATGATACCAAAATCTGCAATAGAGTAGACACTCAGGCAAGTGTAGAAAACATGAGGAGGGATCTAGCTAAGCTTGAAGAATGGTCTAGAATCTGTCAGCTGGGATTTAATGTTAAAAAATATAAGGTCATGCATTTGAGCTGCAGCAATCCAAGGGAGCAATATAGTATAGGGGGTGAAGTACTTTTGTCCACTAAAGAAGAGCGAGACCTAGGCGTGGTTGTGTCTAATGATCTTAAAGTAGCTAAACAGGTAGAAAAGGCGACGGCAAAAGCTAGAAGGATACTTGGGTGCATACGGCGAGGAATGGCTAACAGAAAAAAGGAGGTGATAGTGCCTCTGTATAAGTCTTTGGTGCGACCTCATTTGGAGTATAGTGTGCAATTCTGGAGACCGCACCTTCAAAAGGATGTGAACAGGATGGAGTCAGTGCAGAGGGTGGCTACTAAAATGATTAGTGGTCTTCATTATAAAGCATATGAGGACAGACCTAAGGATCTTAATTTGTACACCTTAGAGGAAAGGCGGGATAGAGGTGATATGATTGAGATGTTTAAATACCTCCATGGTATAAATGTTCAGGGGGAGAGCATCTTTCAACTGAAAGCAAGTTCTGCTATGAGGGGATGGGATGAGGGTGAAGGGGGATAGATTCAGGAGTGATTTGCAGAAATATTTCTTTATGGAAAGAGTGGTGGATCCGTGGAATAGTCTACCAGTGGAGGTGGTAGAGATGAGGAGAGTAACTGAATTCAAAAAAGCATGGGACAAACACAGAGGTTCTCTAAAGGAAAAAAGGGGACTGTTGTAGTTGTTGATATGGAAGGACAGACTAGACAGGCCATGTGGTCTTTTTCTGTCGTCATGTTTCTATGTTAAACATCACCATCACTACGGCTGGGACGAGGCGTGTAGGAGAATTGGTAACTGCCATGACAGAGGGCAGCGACTGAAGCAGAGTCTTCTGAGAGGAGCCAGGTCTCAGAGCAAGATAGAAAGCATTAGAGAGAAAGAGGTCATGAATAAAGGCAAGCTTATCTGAGATGGAGTGTGCATTCCACAAGGCACATGAGAAAAGGAGAAAGGAGGGGTTAAGGAGAGGGCTATGAATAAGATTTGAATAGTTGCGCTAAGATCTGTTTTTGTAGTGTGAAAAAAGTCTAGGTGGGCCAGGACTGGGATCGATATCTCCAGATGAAAGAAGGAGAAGGAGCAGAACAGTGCAGGGCAGAAAGGAGGCAGCACAGCAGAAATGAGGGCGAGGTTAATTCAGAGAGAGAGAGAGAGAGAGAGGAGATGGCTGAATAAGAGGAAGAAAATGGTGAAACTCAAGAACGGATGATAGGGTAGATGACAAGAGAAGTGAGGATAGTAAAGAGGAGATAAGGAGAGGGGCCTTGAAGTTGTTGGTATAAGGGGAGAAGATTAGGGAGCGTCAACAATAGGAAGATAAAGTAATGTGGAGCCTAAGAAAGAGTTGGAGGAGAATAGAAGTCAGAAGAAATATATGAAGGATAGGCAGAAGAGAGATCTCAGGGGATTAGAGTGCACCTGTGAGTAACAGTGGTAATATGAACAGGGTAGCTATAAGAAACAGTTGGTCAAGGGGTGAATGGGCTGTGTGGTGGGAGGAAAGGGTAATAAACAAGGCACAGGAGGAGCAAGAGATAGCTGAAAAATAGGAGGGAGCTGAACTATATTACAAGTACAGAATTCATCACTGCTGGTGGAACAGGGATAATTCTATTCCACAATTTGGACTGAAAGCAGCGAAGTAAATAACGACCACTTATAACAGATGAGTTTATGAATACATAGCTAAGAAAGCAACATATATTTCCCATTAACTCATGGAAAATTACAAGTGTATGGGTTTTATATACAGTAAATAAACAGTTTAATAAATATTACCTTAAATATTTTTAAATTGTTTTGTGCCTCCTGTAATAAACTCATTAAAGCAAAGTGCATTCGCTGTTTATTTCTGAAAGAAAAGAAGTATATTCCACCTTGAAAAAACATACACAAATTTAGACCTCCTTAAAAATAAACGATTATGCAGATGTATAAATTATATAATGTTTTCTAGCAATGAGGCTCAATTGAAGGATTTAAACCCATGTTTCAAATGAAAATTATACAAACCACATATTAAGCAACATTTCAAGAGTACAAAAGGCAAGCAACACCCATGTTCAAAAAAGCATTGGTAGACCTTTATTTTTAAATTCTGCATCCTAATCTCCAGAAAACAGTCCTAATTTAAAGTAGGCACACCTTGATTTGAATAATCCAGATTTGCCAAGACACCACAAATGAGGCAAATCACCCATACTACAAACCTAATCAGATTTATTGACAAAGGGGTAGATTCTATCCTACGTTTAGCGGGGCTGGGCGTCTGATGGGCCAGAATCAGGGCATGTCCGGGACGTCCAGGCCCTATGCTCCGATTCTGCTCCCATGAGGCTGTTTAGTTCCCGTGGGAGCAGAATCGGGTGCATATCCAGGCCGTCCAGATTTTCGACGTCCAGGCAGTCTGGACGTGCCCCGATCAGAATTGGCCTCAAAGTCTTTCAGCTTCTAAAATTTGGCTATTCCACAAAATGTAGGGCAGCTGCTGAAGAACTAAAAGACAAATCACTAATAAAAAGAATTTCAAATGAACATTAACAAATGGTGTCAAGATAATGAGCTTTTAAGGAAGCTGCAATCGATCAATGGAACATTATGAAACCAGATATTGTTTCTGCAAAAATATGCTCTTAAGTCAAGTCCCTTTTGGATGTCACAGTAAAACAGAGTTGTAACCAAGCATAGATCAGATTTCTCCTAAAGCAAATACCCACAAAAGCCAAATATGAAAACCAGATTCATTCCAAAGCAATAGCACTATCCAGATTACTGGAATTAACAAGTTGCCATGACTTGCTTTGTTGCACTTTAGGTCACTTTCTTAATTCTCTTTTCCTCCCTGATTTTTGAAATGTTAACATTTAAAAGACAACAATGACGTTTGCTCTTACCTGATCATTTCTTTCCTTGAATCCTCCTAGACCAGTCCAGAACAAGTGGTTATGTCCCCATATCCACAAAAAAATCTGGAACTTTCCATTGATATCAGCAGCAGCTTAGGGACTGGTACAGCCCTTGAACTTGCCCACATACTACTGACAAAGCTGGAGCAGAACACATTTAAACAGGATCCAAAAAACACACATTTCAACAAAAAAACAAAACAAAATGCAACAGCAGCCAAATGTTATCCTTGCAAACAATGAGTACAGACAGGCAAGGAAAAACTTTCACAGCCACAGTTTTCTTATGTAGGAACTGGACTGGTCTAGCAGGATTCAAGAAAAGGAAATTATCAAGGAAGATTAAATATGTTCTTACCTATCATGCTTCTAGACCAGTTAAGACCAATGGGACATACCAAAGCTTTGTTTCTTATTTACAGCTTTATATAGCATCTTCTACCATAGCATCAAGGCAGTTTACAAAATTAAAAATTGGGCAAGAGGAAGACAAGGCCTCCTTTAGTATCACCCTTCTAAAAGCACCATGTTCTCCAGCAAACACATAGCGTAGTTACTCACCTGTAACAGGTGTTCTCCAGGAGCAGCAGGAATCAGTCCTCACTTATGGGTGACGTCGGCGCCGACGGAGCCCTCGCAGAGCAATTTTCCCCAGCTTTCAAAGAAAGCCTTTGGGAATTGCAGCGCGCATGCGCGGTCCTCTTCCCGCCCAAGGGTGCCATCTTAGCCAGTCAGATGACATAGCTAAAAAGACAGCATAAAAAATTTGCAAAAAGAACATAAGCAGACGATTGCAACTCCAAGGGGAGGAGGGAGGGTAGTGAGGACTGATTCCTGCTGCTCCTGGAGAACACCTGTTACAGGTGAGTAACTACGCTTTCTCCAGGACCAAGCAGGAAGTCAGTCCTCACTTATGGGACTCCCAAGCTCAAGGCTACCGGAGACCCTAAGCACAAAAAAGAGCTCCCTCTAGCTCAGCAGCACAGAAGGAAAGAATCTTCGCTGAATTATCACCCACCGGTAGCCCACATCCGGGATGGAGGGTAGGAGTTGCTCAGACCTCAAAGAGATTACGGAGGACTGCCTGTCCGAAAGCACTGTCCCTGCGGGACTCCCTCTCGAGACAGTAATGGACCGCAAAAGTCTGGCTCGAAGACCAAGTAGCGGCCCGGCAGATGTCTGCCAGCGGAACAGAGCGGAGGTAAGCCACTGACGTAGCCTTTGCCCGAACGCAATGAGCCGTGACTCGACTTTCTAAGGAGAGTCCGGCTGCCCCATAAGCCCAAGAGATACAGTCCGCAACCCAGATGGACAGAGTACGCTTGGAGACCGGGAGCCCCAATTTATTGGGGTCAAAAGATACAAAAAGCTGAGCAGCTTTACGGTGCTCCCGCGTACGGTCAAGGTAGAAGTTCAATGCCCTTCTACAGTCCAGGGTATGGAGGACCGTTTCAGCTCGGCTGGAGTGTGGTCTGGGAAAGAAGGTCGGAAGTACCACCTCCTGATTGATGTGAAAAGGGGAGACCACTTTTGGAAGGAATTTTGGGTGAGTCCATAGGACTACCCTATTTTTGTAGAACCGAGTGTAAGGGGGATCAGACACGAGGGCCTGCAATTCACTTACGCGTCTAGCGGAAGTGAGGGCTATCAAGAATAGTGTTTTCCAAGACAGAAAACGGAGAGAACAGGTAGCCATAGGTTCAAAAGGCGGACAGGTGATCCGCTGCAAAACCACATTCAGGTCCCAGTCAGGCGCTGGCGGGCGCAGAGGTGGTTTAAGTAGAAGGAGACCTCGGAGGAACCTCGCTACGAGAGGGTCGCTGGAGAGAGGTCTACCGTCCACTGGCACATGATGGGCCGAAAGAGCACTGAGGTGAACTTTGACGGAGTTGGACTTAAGTCCCAGATTAGAGAGGTGGAGCAAGTACTGCAAGATCACCGACACCGGGCAGGAGAAGGGATCCTGAGACTGTTGGGTACACCAGACGGCGAAGCGACGCCATTTAAGGGCGTAGCATTTGCGGGTAGAAGGCCGTCGCAAAGCCAAGACGACCTCCTCCACCTCTGCCGGCAGGAGAAGGGGAGCAAGGACTACCCTCTCAGCAGCCAGGCCATGAGGTTGAGAGACCTGAGGTTGGGGTGTAGTAGAGACCCCTGATCCTGAGTGAGGAGATCCGGTTGTACCCCCAGAGGGAATGGATCCTCCACCGCTAATTGCAGCAGGAGCGGAAACCACGGCTGTCTGGGCCAACGAGGGGCCACCAGGATCATGAAGGCTTTGTCCCGGAGAACCTTGAAAAGAGTCCGAGAGACTAGCGGGATGGGAGGGAAAGCGTACAGAAGGCTCCCCGACCATGAAATTAGAAACGCGTCCGCCGCAACCCGAAGGGGGTACGGCTGACGAGAGCAGAAGCGAGGAAGCTGCCGGTTGTGTGGACTGGCAAAGAGATCCACCGTGGGGAGGCCCCACTTGAGGAAGAGCTTCTGAACTACCAAGGGATCCAGCCGCCACTCGTGCGGCTGGAGGATCCTGCTGAGTTTGTCCGCCAGGCAATTCTCTTGGCCCGGGAGATAAACTGCCTTGAGGAGAATGCCGTGACTGACGGCCCAAGAGCAGAGCTTCTGTGCCTCCCGGCAGAGGAGGAAGGAGCCTGTGCCCCCCTGCTTGTTCACGTAGAACATGGCAACTTGATTGTCCGTCTGGACAAGGACGGACTGGTGGGAAGTCAGGTGGGAGAAGGCCTTGAGAGCCAGGCGGATCGCCCTGAGCTCCAGGAAGTTGATCTGCTGAGCAGACTCCCACGTGGTCCAGAGGCCCTGAGTACGTGCCCCTTGGCAATGTGCTCCCCAGCCCAGGAGGGATGCATCCGTGGTCAGCACCCGGGACGGCTGGGGTGACTGGAAAGGCATTCCGAATATCAGGTTCGGCTGCTGAAGCCACCACCGGAGAGACGAGATCAGCGGCTCGGAGACGCGCACTAGGTCTGCCAGGCCGCCCGTGGCCTGTCGCCACTTCTGGCGGAGACACCATTGAGCAGGCCGCATATTCAGGCGGGCATTGGGGGTCACATGGACGGTGGAAGCCATATGGCCGAGTAGTCTCAGGAAGCGCCTGGCGGAGACCAGGGGCTGGCTGCGAAAACGGTCGGCTAGGTCCATGAGCCGTTGAGCCCTGTCGAGCGGTAGGTACGCCCGTGCCTGAGGAGTGTGCAGCCTTGCGCCGATGAACTCGAGATCCTGTGAGGGGAGCAAAGTGGACTTTGCGAAATTTATAACAAAGCCCAAGTATTGCAGAAGAGTCACCGTGCGGTGTGTGGCGCTGGTGACCTCCGGAGCGGACGTCGCTCTGATGAGCCAGTCGTCGAGGTACGGAAAGACATAGAGGCCGTGAAGCCGGAGATGGGCCGCCACCACCGCGAGACATTTTGTGAAGACTCGCGGAGCGGAGGACAGGCCAAAGGGCAGTACTCTGTACTGGTAATGATTTCCTGCCACCACAAACATTAGGTACTGGTGGTGGCTTGGGTGGATGAGGATGTGCGTGTAGGCATCCTTTAGATCCAAGGAGCATAGCCAATCTCCCTGCTGGAGGTAGGGCAGAAGGATTCCAAGGGTAAGCATCTTGAACTTCTCCCGCACGAGGAACTTGTTGAGGTTGCGCAAGTCCAGGATGGGTCTGAGGCCTCCTGTTCTCTTTGGTATTAGAAAATACCGGGAATAAAACCCTTGACCTCTCAGGTGGTGTGGCACCGGTTCCACCGCCTGATCCTGCAGAAGACCTGCTAACTCCTTAAGGAGTAATTCCTTGTGCAGAGGGGGTCGTGGAGGTTCTCCCGGAAAATAGGAGGGAGGGACCTGGTGGAAGTGGAGAAGATAGCCTTCTCGCACGACATGAAGCACCCAGGCATCTGCGGTGATGCTGGACCACCTGTGGGCGAAGTGAACCAGCCGGCCTCCGGCGCTGGGAGGAACCAGCGGGGGGGGAGAGGCTATGCTTAGTGAGTCAAAAACCCCCACCCTGCGGAGCAGGGGCTGGTGGTGCAGGCTTGGGGGCTTGCTGCCTACGGGACCCGTTACCCCGTCCCTTGGCCTGCTGGCCCTGTTGGGGAGCTGCAGGGGCCTGATAATGGGGGTATTGTTTGTAGGCAGTCGCTTTCCTCGGGTAAAAGGACTTTTTCCCCGAGCCCTTCTTTTTCTGGGAAGGGGCAGAGGTCTTCCTAGAAAGCCTGGTCCTGGTGAGAGTCTCAGTCTCAATTTGTGCAGCCTTCTCAGCCATGGGCTTGCCAAAGAGGTTTTCGCCTCGGCAGGGGACATCGACCAACTTGTCCTGCACCCAGGGCTCAAGGTCAGACGACTGAAGCCAAGCCTGTCGGCGGGCACCGATGCCGGCTGCGGCCACTCGAGCCGATGCTTCAAAGCCATCATAGGCTGCTCGGGACATGAACTTTGAGCATTCCCGAATGCCAGTGGACAAGGCCAGGAACCTCCGCAAGGGGTTCCTCGGATAAACCAACGGAGAAACCGGCTAGTTCTTTAGCCAGATCTCGGAGATACATGCCCATGTATAGCTGGTAGGTCTGGACACGACATGCGAGCATAGAGCCCTGGAAACACTTCTTACCAAGGCCATCCAGGTTACGGGCCTCCCTGCCAGGAGGCACCGAGGAGTGCATCTTCTGGCTCTTAAGACGATGCATGGCCGATTCCACTACCATGGAATGGTGTGGTAGCTGTGCCTTCTGAAAGCCAGGGCTCTTGCGGACTCGATAGATAGAATCGACCCGCTTGCTCAGGACCGGCGAGGAGGCCGGACTCTCCCACATGCGGAAGAGTAGTCGTTCCAGCATAGGAGGAACCGGTACAGTAAAGTGTTCCCTCGCGGGAGAGTCATACTGGAGGGCGTCGAGCTCTTCGGCTCGAGGCTCCTCCTCGGGGTCCGCAGGGAAGGCCAAAGCCTTGGCCATATCCCTGACGAAGTCCGAGAACCGGGCATCCTCCGGGGGGGACTGCTTCCGAGGCTCGGACTCCGGTGAGTCCGAGGGGACACACCGAGTCCGGAAAGAATCAGGCGACTCTTCCTCTTCAGACTCCCAGACCGACTCCGACGAGGACTCGGTGGGGTCGGCCCGGGCAGGGCGTGGCGCCGGCCGCCCCGACGCCGAGGGAGTCGGCGTCGGCGACCTCGGTCCCGAACGGGAGGCCGAGGGTGACCTCGACCGAGGATCGACTCGAGTTCGCATCGCCTCGAGGATCGGCTCGGTCTCCGGGGTCGACTTGGACGTCGACGTCCCGGCGGTCGGGGCAGCGGCGCCAGCGAGGCCAGCGAGCAGTGCCCGCTGCTGGTCCATGAAGGCAGACAGTCTGCTCTCCAAGGCCGTCAACCTGAGTCCGAGCTCAGGCGACCCAGCAGCCCCCGACTCGGGCCCCGACGGCGTCGGGCCCGACGTCGGCTGTCGCGGAGGCGAGTCCAGAAGGACCACAGGACTTACCCGAGCAGGCATCTCCGACTCCAGGCGAGGTCGCTTCGTGAGGTGTTCCTTCTCCAAGGACCCGGGCGGCTGTCGGGGCTATGCGACCTGGCCCTCGCGGAACCAGGAGCGTCCACCGACGCCGCCCTCGCGGGTTTCACCTTCCGACGATGGCCCCGGAGGGAGAACCCCTGTCGGAGGAACTCCGGCGACGGTCCGAGCTGGAGCCTTTGGACGCGGAGGCCTCCGACGAGGTCCGGGTACGGCTGGGGTCAGCGAAGATCCTATCACGCTGATGCCGCCGACTTCTCAACGCTTTAGAGGACATTTTGCCGCAGGGCCCACAGATCAATTCCTCATGATCCGGGCCCAGGCAGCGGAGGCAAAAGTCGTGTGTGTCAGTTAGTGACATATTTCGGTCACACTGACCACACCGCTTAAAACCACTGGCAGCCATCGGGGGAAAAAGGGCCCCTGCGAGGTCAAAGGACCGGGCTGCCAGGGAAAAATCGAAAACGAAAGCTGACTAAGTCAGAAAAACCGAAAAAAGGAGGAGGACTCGTGACCGACGTCGCGAGTCCGGCGGGAAAAAGACCGGCGTCGAACCGAAGGAAAAAGAATAAAATAACGAAGAAATATCGACTTTTTCGCGGGGACAAGACGGGGACGTCTGTAGGGCTCCGCGGAAAAAAGAAGACTGGCTAAGATGGCACCCTTGGGCGGGAAGAGGACCGCGCATGCGCGCTGCAATTCCCAAAGGCTTTCTTTGAAAGCTGGGGAAAATTGCTCCGCGAGGGCTCCGTCGGCGCCGACGTCACCCATAAGTGAGGACTGACTTCCTGCTTGGTCCTGGAGAACCAGTTCGTAGAGGTTAATAAAGGAATGCAGAGAAAATTATGTTGCCACCTTACAAATACCCTCGAGGGTGAGCACCCTGAACTCTACTTGAACCGTTGTGGAATGAAAATGAAGCCCTATTGCACGGACTTCCAAGTCAACAAATATGCAAACCCAATCACCACCTTGATACATCTAGACAAGGAAAACATAGAACCCACCTCATATTTGCAGGGACACTAATTATGAATAAAATCAGCCTAACTTTCAAAAGGGATTCTTGACTTTCAAACCACAGAGAAGTCTCCTATGAACATCCAGCTTGTGAAGAGTTCTCTGGAGGCCAGACTTCTGCTTTTGAAAAAGGTAGGTGGCTTGTCGCTGCAGTCCCGGAGAGAGGTGGCAGCAGCGGCAATGGGTGCTGTAGGGGGTGCAAGAGAAGAGGTTCACCTAAGGTTCCTCATCTCCTTGCCCCAGCCCTGCTTTGAGCCATCTTCAACATGAATCTGCTCATGGTCTGCTCTTGGTACTCCCTCTAATCCAGTGTTCTCTTTGACCTGGCCTGAGAAGTTCACCCTCGAGACTATCTGGAATGCCATTTCTCAATTGGGTGAAGCACTGGTACCACAAGTACAGATATTATTTTCTAAAGTTCTTGCTAATTCAGATTTGATTAAGAAAAGTAGAGAAGAGATCTCTTCAGTTAAAGAATAGTTTAAGGGCTTGGATATAAGGGTACAGCCTTCAGAGTAAACTAACTGTGCTATAATTAAAGATGTCTCTGTTAAAATCTAAGTTGGAGATTCTTGAGAACCATGTGTGTTCTGCTAATTTATGTGTGATTAATTTTACAAGAACTCCCTTGGTTTCAGTTAAGGAAATGTTTAAAAATTATATGATTGAAGTTTTGTTTGTACCTTTAGAAACTCTGTCTCCTCTTGTTCGTGTTTATTATCTACCCACAGCAAAGAACATTTGAAACCACTTTACACGTTACTGCTCCTCAGATGGATATTTTAAATATATCTGAGATTTTGGAATCATCAGAAGTAGGAGTTGTCAACATTGCTGGTTACCTTTGCTCTTACATCAGATAGAGACTGGCTTTTGAAACTTTACTTCAAGAAGAGGAATGTTTAAAGATTTGGTTGTTCATATTTACCCTGATCTGGCCAAGGAGATACAAAGAAGGAAGGCATTCCTGTTGCTCAGGCCTGGGGTTTTGCAATTGGGAGTGCTTCTTTTTTTTTTTTTTTTTTAGTTCCCTTGTAAATGCTTAGTCAAATTTCATTCTGTTAACTGTAGTTTCTTTGAGCCCTCCCAATTGATTACCCTTTATAAATTCCAAAAGGTTGGAGGTTTCCCAGGGCCCGTGCTCTTGAAGTTTGTGATTTAAATATGATGTTTTTTGTTTCCTGTGCTATTTCCTATCTATTTTCTTTGCTGTTTATCTCCCTTCTTGGTGTGTGGACTAAGGTGGGAAGGTTTGTGCGATCCATTTGGGATTATGCATTTTTTTATGTATATTTTCTAAAACCTTTCTTTTTCTGTACAAGTGTGTAATGCTTGGAATATGTGAAAATTATATAATTTTTTTTTAAAGGAAGACCTTTCCTAAATCACTATCAAACTTGGCTCTTAAATACTCTAGGGACTGAGCTGGAACAAGATGGCTCCTGGCATAATTCCACACAACAACAAAAAAAAACCAACACGCCAAGGATATAAAATCAAAAATAAAGGAAAAAAAAAGCCTTGCACCAATAAATCACTAATCCCATAACCTCAAATTATACTAATATTTCATAAAAATCCTTTAGTTTATATCACTAGCCTGTCATATTAATTCATCCCACTTCAAACCTTGAAGGTGGCCCAAGGAAATGCCATATACAAAAACTACTCTCGTCGAACAGACTGAAAAATATTTAAAAAGAGGAGAAAAGACCTCAGCAAGATATGGTATCCCCACTACGTTGCAGTATATCACTTGCCTAAAGGAGAAAACAGCATCAATAGTCCATCACAGGTCCAAAAATCTCCTCCATCCCACCAAATGAAATTTTATTACAATTTTAATATACTCTTCAACTTTCCAAAAATGAATTCATTAACGAACAATTTTATACCTTAATAGTTATTTTTAACTTTTGAAAAATTCTAGAAAGTTAATTTAATTCAATCATTCGGCAATCTGTCTAATGCCTTCACGCTATTGACTAAAGTTTTCAGCGATACAGCACAGCACTTACTCCACCATCCCTATAACCGAAAACAGACAGCAAAGCAAGAGTCAAACATCTCAATTCATTCAATAAAAGTAGTAGCATGCTACTTAACTTTCAGACAGACAGATGGCATCTTCCAACGAAGCACAGTTACTTACCTGTAACAGATGATCTCTGGGAACAGCAGGAATAAGTCTTCACATATGGGTACGTCGGTACCGACAGAGCCTGCACGGGAACGCTCCCCAGCTTCCCAAAAAGGAAAGCCTTTGGGAGCATCCCACAGCGCCTGCGCGCTGCCTTCTCGCCTTTCCTAAACGCCTCTCCCCAGTTCTAGTGTTAAAGCTGAGACAAAGAGAGAGAGAGGAAAGGAAAGATAGATAGAGAGATACAACTCCTAGGGGAGGTGGGTGGGTTGTGAAGACTTATTCCTGCTGTTCCCAGAGATCACCTGTTACAGGTAAGTAACTGTGCTATCTCCAGGAACAAGCAGGAATGAGTCTTCACATATGGGGACTCCCTAGCTGGAGATGCCTGGGAGATCCCCAAGGTGATGAGACCCTGAGAAGGGCTCTACCTCCTCCTATGGATCTCAGGCATCCATCCTGGGAAGGAGGGCAGGAGTTGATTAAGAATGGAATAGGTGTTTGAGAACAGCCTGACCAAACAAGGCATCCCGGCGGGAGTCCTTGTCCAAACAGTAATGGGCTGTGAAGGTATGAACCGAGGCCCAGGTGGCCGCTCGACAGATGTGGTCGATGGATACAGAATTTAGATGAGCCATAGAGGTGGCCATGGCCCTCACATTGTGAGCTGTGACATGGCCCTCCAGAGAAAGGTTTTTACTCTGGTAGGCGAAAGAGATACACTGAGCAATCCAATTGGAAAGTGTCCTCTTAGAGACTGGAAGTCCTAAATGAGAGGGATCAAAAGCAACAAAGAGTTGAGAAGACTTTCTATGTTGCTGTGTCCTTTGTAAGTAAAAGGTAAGAGCTCTCTTACAATCCAGGGTATGAAGATTCCTCTCTGCACTTGATGCATGAGGACCTGGAAAAAAGAAAGGTAAATACACCTCTTGATTAAGATGAAAAGGTGAGACCACTTTAGGCATAAAGTGTAGATTGGTCCTAAGGACTACCTTATCATGATGGAACCTTGTATAAGGTGGATTAGCCACTAAGGCCTGCAGTTCACTGATGCGACGAGCTGAGGTGACTGCAATGAGGAAAACAACCTTCCAGGAAAGGAATTTCAAGGAGGTGGTGGCTAAGGGTTCAAAAGGTGGCTTCATAAGCTGACCAAGAACCAGATTTAAGTCCCATGCCACCGGAGGAGGCCTAATGGGAGGCTTAGTTAACGTTAGGCCTCTCATGAATCTTGCAACAAGAGGATGAGAGGAGATAGGCTGTCCATTGATAGGCTTAAGGGATGCTGCAATAGCACTCAAATGGACCCTTACTGAATTCGTCTTAAGGCCTGCATTGGAGAGATGCAGGAGATATTCCAATAGAGAATTCAAAGGTAGTGCTAGAGGGTCAAGACCCTTCTCAGCACACCAAATGGAAAACCTTTTCCATTTAAAAGCATAGGAACGTCTAGTAGAAGGTTTTCTGGAAGCATGGAGGATATCCTTCACTTGTTGAGAAAGATTCCAACCTTGAAGGTCTAGGCCTTCAGCAACCAAGCTCTGAGGTGAAGGGACTTGGTGTTTGGGTGCCACAAAGTCCCCTCCTCCTGGGACAGAAGGTCTGGAGCAGCTCCCAAGTCTAGGGAGGGAGCTTGAGAGAGATGCAGAAGTAGAGGGTACCACACTTGGCGTGGCCAGCGTGGAGCTATGAGGATCATGGATCCTTGATCCCTCTGGAGCTTGAACAGAGTCTTGGGAATCAAGGGAATGGGTGGAAAGGCATACAGAAAGTCATAAGAACATAAGATATGCCATACTGGGTCAGACCAAGGTCCATCAAGCCCAGTATTCTGTTTCCAACAGTGGCCAATCTAGGTCATACGTACCTAGCAGTTTCCCCAAGGGACACAGGTTCCACAATGCTTGTATTGGTTCAAGCATTGATATCCTGGGTCCCTTCTTAATAATGGTTTATGGACCTTTCCTCCAGGAACTTGTCCAAACCTTTTTTAAAACCCAGCTACACTAACAGCCTTTACTACATCCTCCGGTAACAAATTCCAGAGTTTGATTACACGTTGAGTGAAAAAATATTTTCTTTTATTAGTCTTAAATAGTTTACCCTGTAGCTTCATTGCATGTCCCCTAGTCTTTCTATATTCTGATAAGGTAAACAATCGATCTACGTTTACCCGTTCCACTCCGTTCATTAATTTATAGACTTCTATCATATCTCCCCTCAGCCGTCTCTTTTCCAGGTTAAAGAGCCCCAACCTTTTTGGCCTTTCTTCATAGGAGTAGCCTTCCATCCCCTTTACCATTTTGGTGGCTCTTCTCTGAACCTTTTCTAAAATTGCTATATCCTTTTTAAGATATGGCGACCAGAATTGCACACAATATTCAAGGTGCGGTCTCACCATGGAACGATATAGAGGCATTATAATATCTTTTGTTTTATTTTCCATTCCTTTCCTTATCATACCTAGCATTCTATTTGCTCTCTTGGCTGCCGCTGCACACTGGGCCGAGGGTTTTAACATGGTATCCACAAGGACGCCTAAATCTTTTTCTTGGATGGTGGTTCCTAATGTGGAACCTTGCATCGTGTAACCATAGTTTGGGTTGTTCTTCCCTAGGTGCATAACCTTGCACTTCTCCACATTAAATTTCATCTGCCATTTTGATGCCCAGTCTTCCAATTTATCAAGATCCTCTTGCAATTTTCCACAATCCTCCTGGGTTTTAACAACTTTAAATAGTTTTGTGTCATCAGCAAATTTGATAACCTCACTCGTTATTCCACTTTCCAGGTCATTTATGAATATGTCAAAAAGCAGCGGACCCAGCACAGATCCCTGGGGTACACCACTATTCACCTTTCTCCATTGGGAAAATTGGCCATTTAGCCCTACCCTCTGCTTTCTATCTTTTAACCAGTTCCTGATCCACAGTAGTACACTGCCTCCTATCCCATGACTCTTTAGTTTTGCCAAAAGTCTCTCATGAGGGACCTTGTCAAGGGCTTTCTGAAAGTCCAGATACACAATATCAACCGACTCACCTTTGTCCACCTGTTTATTCACTCCTTCAAAAAAACATAACAGATTAGTAAGACAAGATCTTCCTTGTCTAAAGCCATGTTGGCTGTCTCCCATTAGGTCATGACTATCTATATGCTGAGTAATTTTATTCTTTATGATGGTTTCTACCATTTTTCCCGGTACTGATGTCAGGCTCACCGGTCTGTAGTTTCCCGGATCACCCCTCGAACCCTTTTTAAAAATTGGTGTTACATTGGCGATCCTCCAATCCTCAGGTATTAGAGATGATTTTAATGATAGTTCACAGATTACTGATAGCAGGTCTGCAATCTCAAATTTCAGTTCTTTCAACACCCTTGGATGTATACCATCCGGCCCAGGTGATTTGCTACTCTTCAGTTTATCTAATAGTTGTAGGACATCTTCCCGATGTATCGATATTTCCTTCAATTCTTCCACACCTTTATTTCGCGTTTTTGCTTCCGCAGCAAGCTTCTTCTCAAATTCTCTCTTTGCCTGCCTTATCAATGCCTTGCATTTGACTTGCCAGTGCTTGTGCTGTTTCCAGGTTTCATCATTTGGCTCTTTTTTCCATTTCTTGAAAGATGCTTTTTTGGCAACAACAGCCTCTCTGACCTCAGCTTTAAACCATGCTGGCAATTTTTTGGACTTCCTTCCACTTTTCTTAAAGCGTGGAATACAGCTGGTCTGGGCTTCCAAGATAGTATTTTTCAACAACACCCAAGCTTGATGTACGTCTTTAACCTTTGCAACTGCTCCTTTTAGTTTTTTCTTAACTGTTTTCCTCATTCTATCATAGTCTCCCTTTCGAAAGTTAAGGGGTAGTACTGTGGATTTCCTTACTATCCCTCCTCCGCTAATTAAATCAAAGGCGATCATGCTATGATCACTATTGCCAAGTGGCCCCAACACCCTTATCTCTTGCACTACATCTGGTGTTCCACTAAGGACTAGGTCTAATATTGCTTCCCCTCTGGTCGGTTCATGAACCAGCTGCTCCAAGAAGCAGTCATTTATTTCATCTAGGAACTTTATCTCCCTAGCATGTCCTGTTGTGACACTGACCCAGTCGATGCCGGGGTAATTGAAATCGCCCATTATTATTACTGCACTGTAACTTTTGCTAGCTTCCTTGATTTCTTTGAGCATTTCATCATCCATTTGTTCATTCTGGCCAGGCGGACGATAGTACACCCCCACTGCCATCGCCTTCCCCTTTTTACATGGAATTTCAATCCATAGAGATTCTACAGCAAATTTTGTTTCTTGCAAAACTTTAATCCTTTCTGACTCAATGCCCTCTCTAACATAGAGCGCAACCCCTCCACCAATTTGATCAGCTCTATCATTTCGATATAGTTTGTACCCAGGTATCACAGTGTCCCACTGGTTGTCCTCCTTCCACCATGTCTCTGATATTCCAATCATATCTAACCTCTCGTTTAGTGCTATATATTCTAACTCTCCCATCTTGTTTTGTAGACTTCTAGCATTTGCATACAAGCATTTTAGAGACTGTATTTTATTCATATTAATTTGGCTATTGGTAGACATGGGTAATTTGGGATCTTTAAGTTCTGTCTGCTCCATACTCGAGGGCATTTGGGCTACTTTACTCTTTTTTGGAACCTCTCTGCTTTTTGTAGTATCCTTCAAGGATACATTCTTCCGAACCATGCGCTCTTGGGCGACTGTCGGCTTTCCCCTATTAACTAGTTTAAAAGCTGCTCTATCTCCTTTTTAAAGGTTAATGCCAGCAGCCTGGTTCCATCCCGGTTAAGGTGAAGCCCATCCCTTCGGAAGAGCCCCTCCTTTCCCCAGAATGTTCCCCAGGTCCTAACAAATCCGAACCCCTCATCTCTGCACCATTGTCTCATCCATGCATTGAGACTCCGGAGCTCTACCTGCCTATTGGGTCCTGCGCGTGGAACGGGAAGCATTTCGGAGAACGCTACCCTGGAAGTTCTGGATTTCAACTTCCTACCTAAAAGCCTAAATTTAGCTTCCAGAACCTCCCTACCACATTTTCCTATGTCATTGGTACCAACATGTACCAAGACAGCAGACTCCTCCCCAGCACTATCTAAGACCTTATCTAGGTGGCGTGTGAGGTCCGCTACCTTCGCACCAGGCAGGCATGTTACCAGGCGATCCTCACGTCCACCAGCCACCCAGCTATCTACATGCCTAATGATCGAATCACCAACTATAACTGCTGTCCTAACCCTTCCCGCATGGGCACTTGGCCCTGGAGAAACCTCCTCGGTGCGAGAGGGGTTTACATCACCTGGAGGACAGGTCCTAGTTACAGGATCACTTCCTGCCACACCAGGGTGATGCTCTCCTGTCACGTGACCTCTCTCCTCCATGGCAACAGGGATGCTGCCAGACTGGAGGTGGGACTTCAGGACTATATCCCTGTAGGTCTCGTCTATGTACCTCTCTGTCTGTCTTATGTTTTCCAAGTCTGCTACTCTAGCCTCTAGAGAACGGACTCGTTCCCTGAGAGCAGAGAGCTCCTTGCACCTAGTGCACACGTAAGACCTCTCACCAGCTGGGAGAAAATCATACATGTGACACTCAATGCAAAAGACTGGAAAGCCCACATCCCGCTGCTGGACTGCTGTCTGCATCTTAGTTTTAAGTTTGTGTTTAGATCTTTAAGTTCTATATGTACTAAAGGGTGCAATGGATATTTATACCACTAAAACTGTACCTAAGAAGTTTAATATACCTTGTTCACCTGAAGCTTAATTAATCTCAGGTCCTTGGTGTATGACTGATTTGGATAATGAGCTTCACCTGAGAGCACCTCCTGTCTTTTAAGTTGTGCAAGTACCTATAAAGCTGTGATTTTCCCAGGGGAGGGTGGGTGTGGGGAGGGAGGGAGGGATATAACACTTATTAAAAAAGGGCTGCTACACAGTACCTTGTCCTGTGCTGCTGAGGAAAACTATATTCTGATTTGATTTAAATTATAGCTCTTTGCTGCTACTAGGCTCTAACCTATTATGAAATTTAAACTACAAGCTCTCTGCTGGATTCTAAATTTAACCAGAAAGCTCTCTTCTGTGTTTTAATTTGAAACTAAAAGTACTTTGCTGATGCTAGGCCCTGAGTGACTATGAAATTTAAACTACAGCTGTCTACTGGGTATGAAAGGTAACCAGAAAGTTCTCTTCTGTGTTTTTTAAATTGAATCTTAAACTGTTGCTACTAGGCCCTGACTGATTTAACAAAAAAAATAGTGGGTTCACAGATTAATTAGCTTTAAAAGAAAAAAAATTCCTTTCAGAAAAATTCCCAGAAGTATATACTCACAATTTCAGATTTCTCTCCAGAAGTAACAGCCCCCCTTTCCAGTCCTTCAAGACTTGACCCCAGTCTTGACCCCAGTGAAGGAGGAAGGCATCCTTGGCCTGAACTCCCTGACACGGAATTCTGGAACAGAACCGGGGAAGTTTGGCATTCCACGGACTTGCAAAGAGGTCTATGTCC
Source organism: Ichthyophis bannanicus (assembly GCA_033557465.1). Classification (NCBI taxonomy): domain Eukaryota; kingdom Metazoa; phylum Chordata; class Amphibia; order Gymnophiona; family Ichthyophiidae; genus Ichthyophis; species Ichthyophis bannanicus. Next base: position 70,670,885 of record CM066046.1, on the reverse strand, counting down.
GGGGTTCCCCACTCTTGAAAGATTCTGAGTACCCGGTCCATGTGCAGGGACCATTCGTGTGGAAGCAGAACTCGACTGAGTCTGTCTGCCCAAGAATTTTGGATTCCTGGAAGGTATACGGCCAGGAGATGGATTTGATGCTCTCTGGCGAAGGCCCACAATCTTAAAGCTTTGTTGCAAAGCGACAGAGAGCCAGTTCCTCCTTGCTTGTTTATGTAAAACATGGCTACCTGATTGTTCATATGAATGAGGACTGTCTTGTAGCTGAGCAGGGTATGGAAGACCTTGAGAGCTAGAAAAACTGCTCGGAGCTCCAAGTGGTTGATATGTAGAGAGGTCTCCTGTGGAGACCAAGTGCCCTGAGTGGAGAGGTCTTGCAGATGAGCTCCCCAACCTGTTTGGGAGGCATCTGTTGTGAGGGTTGCCTGGGGCAACAACTGTTGGAAGGGGGACCCCAGCAACAGATTTTGGGTGGACTTCCACCACTGGAGAGACCAAAAGAGGCGCCTGGAGGTTGCTATTTTGTCTGACAGAGCCCCTGATGCTTGAGTCCACTGGGTGGACAAAGTCCATTGAGCTGCTCTCATGTGAAGGCGAGCATAGGGGACCACATGCACTGTGGATGCCATGTGGCCTAGCAGTTGTAGCATCTCCCGGGCAGTTAAATGGCTCTTTGACTGAATCTGGGAGGCTAACTGCACTAGGCGTAGGCAACGGGCCTGAGGAAGGTAGGCCCTTGCTGTGGTAGTATCTAGCCAGGCCCCTATAGTGACTGAGTAGGGGTGAGCTGGGACTTTGGGAGGTTTACCACAAGTCCCAGATACTGCAGAATGTGCCTTGTGCAGTCCAGGGAAGTCTGGGCCTCTGACTAAGATGGAGCTCGGATGAGTCAGTTGTCCAGGTATGGGAATACAAATATTCCCAGAGTGCGTAGAAATACAGCTACTACTGCCATGCATTTGGTGAACACTCTTGGAGCAGAGGCCAGACCGAAAGGAAGCACCCTGTATTGGTAATGATTTCCTTGGAAAAGAAAACGGAGAAACCTTCTGTGAGATGGATGGATGAGGACATGTGTGTACGCATCCTTGAGATCTAGAGAACAAAGCCAAACCTGACTCTGCAGGTATGGAAGGAGAGTGCCCAGAGAAAGCATCTTGAATTTCTCCTTGTATAGGAATTTGTTCAATTCTCTGAGATCTAATATGGGTCTGTGGCCCCCTGTTTTCTTTGGGATGAGAAAATAGGGGGAGTAAAACCCTGACCCTTGTTGAGGAAGAGGTACTTCTTCTATTGCCCCTTGGGCAAGAAGGGTAGCCACCTCCTGACCTAGAAGGTCGAGAAGAGATGTTGGAGAATTGAAGTGTCTCACCATGGTGTGAGGAGGAAGGTTTGAGAAATGAAGTTTGTAGCCCTCCCTTATGATGGAGAGGGTCCATTGCTCTGTTGTAATTTGCTCCCATCTGGGAACAAAATGAGCTAACCTTCCTGGAATGGTGAGAGGCTCTGGCTGTTTTAGAGCCAGAAAGTCCTCTGGAGGAGACATTCTTCTTTTTGGAGAAGGCGGCTCTTCAGGAAGGGCTATGGATACTTCAGCAGACTCCTCTGATGTATCCGAATCATCAGAGGAATCAAAATATCGCCTGTCAGGGTGCTCTTCTAAAGCTCGGTACGCGTATCGAGCGGTATCGACATCGGGCGTCGTCGGTACCGGTTCAGTACCGACGAGCATCCCTGGACAGGGAACCGCTGCAGTCGGCATCCTGGTCAATGTCGCTGGTGCCGGTACCGGAGCAGATACCGACAACGGGGTTTGTTGTGGTATAGCACAGTTACTTACCTGTAACAGGTGATCTCTGGGAACAGCAGGAATTAGTCATCACATATGGGTACGTCGGCACCGACGGAGCCCGCGCGGGAAAGCTCCCCAGCTTTTCAGATTAAAAGCTTTTGGGGCCTCCCACTGCACATGCGCGCTGCCTTCCCGCCTTCCTGACCAGCTCTCGTCAGTTCGAGTTTAAAGCTGAGACAATAGAGAGAGAGGACAGGAAGATAGATAGATAGAGATACAACTCCTAGGGGAGGTGGGTGGGTTGTGATGACTAATTCCTGCTGTTCCCAGAGATCACCTGTTACAGATAAGTAACTGTGCTATCTCCAGGAACAAGCAGGAATACGTCATCACATATGGGGACTCCCTAGCTAAGATGCCTTGGAGATCCCCCTCCAAGATCTCAGGCATCCATCCAGGGAAGGTGGGCAGGAGTTGTTTAAGTATGGAACAGGTGTTTGAGGACAGCCTGACCAAACAAGGCATCCCGGCGGGAGTCCTTGTCCAAGCAGTAATGGGCTGTGAAGGTATGAACCGAGGCCCAAGTGGCTGCTCGACAGATCTGATCTATGGACACAGAGTGAAGATGAGCCATAGAAGTGGCCATGGCCCTCACATTGTGAGCTGTGACATGGCCCTCCATAGAAATGTTCTTACTCTGGTAAGCAAAAGAAATACACTGAGCGATCCAATTGGAAAGTGTACGCTTGGTGACTGGAAGTCCCAAATGAGAAGGATCAAAAGCCACGAAAAGTTGGGAAGACTTTCGATGTGGTTGAGTCCTGTTGAGGTAAAAGGCAAGAGCTCTTTTACAATCCAGAGTATGAAGGTTCCTCTCTGCACTGGATGCATGAGGAGCCGGGAAAAAGACAGGTAAATATACCTCTTGATTAAGATGAAAAGGCGAGACCACTTTGGGCATAAAGTGGGGATTCGTCCTAAGGACCACCTTATCATGATGAAACCTAGTATAAGGTGGATGAGCCACTAAAGCCTGCAGTTCACTGATGCGGCGAGCCGAAGTGACTGCAATAAGGAAAACAACCTTCCAGGAAAGAAATTTGAAGGAGGTAGAGTCCAAAGGCTCAAAAGGTGGCTTCATAAGCTGACCTAGAACTAGGTTCAAATCCCATGCTACCGGAGGAGGTCGGATGGGAGGTTTAGTTAGAGTCAGGCCTCTCATGAAACGTGCAACAAGAGGATGAGAGGAGACAGGTTGTCCATTTATAGGTTTTAAGGATGCTGCAATAGCACTCAAATGGACCCTTACTGAATTCGTCTTAAGGCCTGCATTTGAAAGATGCAGGAGATAGTCCAAGAGGGAATTCAAAGGAAGTGCTAGAGGGTCAAGACCCTGCTGAGCACACCAAATGGAAAAACGTTTCCATTTGAAAGCATAAGAACGCCTCGTGGAAGGTTTCCTAGAGGCATGAAGGATATCTGTCACAGGTTGAGAAAGATTAAAGTCTTGAAGACTTAGGCCTTCAGTAACCAAGCTCTGAGATGTAGGGATTTGGGGTTTGGGTGCCACAAAGTCCCCTCCTCCTGAGACAGAAGGTCTGGCGCAGCTCCCAGGTCCAGGGAGGATCCCTGGGAGAGATGCAGAAGTAGAGGGAACCACACCTGGCGTGGCCAGCGGGGAGCTATGAGGATCATAGTCCCGTGATCCCTCTGGAGCTTGAACAGAGTCTTGGATATTAGAGGAATGGGTGGAAAGGCATAGAGGAATTCCTGACCCCAATGCAGGAGGAAGGCATCGTGGGCCTGAGCTCCCTGACACTGAGTTCTGGAACAGAACCGGGGAAGTTTGGCATTCCACGGACTTGCAAAGAGGTCTATGTCCGGGGTCCCCCATTCCTGAAAGATTCTGCGTATCTGGTCCATATGTAGGGACCATTCGTGTGGAAGCAGAACTCGACTGAGTCTGTCTGCACGAGAGTTTTGAACTCCTGGAAGATACACTGCAAGAAGGTGAATTTGATGCTCTCTGGCGAAGGCCCATATTCTGAGAGCTTCGTTGCAAAGCGACAGAGAGCCTGTCCCTCCTTGTTTGTTTATATAGAACATGGCTACCTGATTGTCTGTCTGAACTAGGACAGTCAGGTTGACAAGGAGGGTATAGAAGACCTTGAGGGCAAGGTAAATCGCTCGCAGTTCCAGGAGGTTGATATGAAGGGTGGCCTCCTGTGGAGACCAAGTGCCCTGAGTGGAGAGGTTCTGAAGATGAGCTCCCCACCCTGTTTGGGAGGCATCTGTTGTGAGGGTTGCTTGGGGCAACAAAGGTTGGAAGGGGGCCCCCAACAACAGATTCTTGGTGGATGTCCACCATTGGAGGGACCAAAATAGACGGCTTGAGGTGAGTATTTGGTCGGAGAGCGCTCCAGATGCTTGAGTCCACTGGGTGGCCAAGGTCCATTGAGCTGCTCTCATATGCAGACGAGCGTAGGGCACCACATGTACCGTGGAGGCCATGTGGCCCAGAAGTCGCAGCATTTCCCGGGCTGTCAAATGACTGCTGGACTGAGCTTGGGAGGCCAAACTCAGCAGGCGTTGGGCCCTGACCTGAGGCAGGTAGGCCCTTGCAGTGATGGTGTCTAACTGGGCCCCTATGAACTCGAGAGACTGAGTAGGGATTAGTTGAGACTTGGGAAGGTTTACTACCAGTCCCAGATACTTCAGAAGACGCCTTGTGCGGTCCAGGGAAATTTGGGCCTGGGACTGAGAGGGAGCTCGGATGAGCCAGTCGTCCAGGTATGGGAATATGAAAATTCCCAGGCCTCTTAGAAAGGCAGCTACGACTGCCATGCATTTGGTGAACACTCTTGGAGCAGAGGCTAGACCGAAGGGGAGTACTCTGTACTGGAAATGTTTTCCCTGAAACAGAAATCAAAGGTATTTTCTGTGGGATGGGTGGATGAGTATGTGTGTATACGCATCCTTTAGGTCTAGAGAACAAAGCCAATCCTGACTCTGAAGGTATGGAAGGAGAATGCCCAGAGAAAGCATTTTGAATTTCTCCTTGAAAAGAAATTTGTTCAATTCTCTCAGATCCAGAATTGGTCTGAAGCCCTCTGTCTTCTTTGGTATTAGAAAATAAGGGGAGTAGAATCCCGTCCCCTGTTGAAGAAGAGGGACCTCCTCTATTGCCCCCTGGGCAAGGAGGGAGGAGACTTCCTGACCCAAGAGGGCCAGGAGAGATGGGGGAGAATTGAACTGCCTCACCATAGTATAAGGAGGAAGGTCGGAAAAATGGAGTTTGTAACCCTCTCTGATGATAGAGAGGGTCCATTGCTCTGATGTAATTTGCTCCCATCTGGGAGCAAAGTGAGCTAACCTTCCGGGTATGGTGAGGGGCTCTGGTTGTTCTAGAGCCAGAAAAGTTAAGTTCTCTAGTGGCAAGTCAAAACCCCTGAGGGGGTGGAGCCTGCTGAGGCGTAGCAGACGCCGCAGGCTTTGACCTTGCCTGTTTAGGTTGCTGACGTTTAGCAGCAAAACGAGGCTGAGAGGATTGTTGGCCAGTATTTGTAGAAAATCTGGACTTCTTGTAATAAGGCCTCTTAAAAGACTTCTTCTTGGCAGGAGTGGAGGTAGACTTAGAAAGTCTATCTAAGGTGGCATTTTCTGCATCCATTTGAGTGGCCTTAATTTGCCACTCCTCACCAAATAAGTTCTCACCTGTACAGGGCAGATTTCGTAAGCCATCTAGGACCCAAGGTTCTAGATCAGAAGCCTGGAGCCAAGCAAGACGTCGGGCTGCTATAGCAATGCCCGAAGCCCTACCAGCACCCTCAAAGGAATCAAAAGCTGCCCTGTTGGAGAACTTTGAAATATCCAAAAGGTGTTTCACTAAGGAAATGAACTGCTCCCTCTTATCCTCAGGGATAAAGGGGGCAAAATGCCGAACTTTTAGAGCGATTTCACTGAGAAACATGCCCATGTAAAGACTATAGGAATTAATCCTGGCTATAAGCATAGTAGCCTGGAAAATTTTCCTGCCAAAAGAGTCTAGAGTCTTACATTCTCGCCCTGGAGGAGTAGAAGAGTGCCTTTTGGTACTCTTTATCTTCTTCATTGCAGACTTCACCACAATAGAATGGTGAGGCAACTGGGTTTTTTGGAAACCAGGAGAAGGGGGGACACGGTACATGGTGTCCAACCTGCGAGAAGAAGGAGACAATGTTAGAGGAGCCTCCCATAAGTCCATCAAGTGTTCTTGAAGGATTTCATGGATAGGGAGGGTGACTGCCTCTTTAGGAGACTTAGAGTATCCTAAAATATCCAGTTTCTTTGATCTGGGTTCCTTTTCAGAGGATGAATTAATAGAAAGACCTTTAGCCATTTCTATGATGAAGTCCTGAAAGGACAAATCCTCTGGTGGAGACATTCTTCTGTTAGGAGAAGAAGGCTCCTCAGGAAGATCAAGGGAGAACTCATCAGAATCATCAGAGGAGTTAAAATCCTCTGAAGAAGCAGAGTATCCTCTATGTGCTTCCAACGCACGATACGCATACCGTTCGGTATCGACATCGGGCGTACCAGGTATGGGATCGGTACCGGGCAAAAGCCCGGATCCGGCATGCGGAACCGATCTGCGTTTGGAAGACGATGGCCTCGGTTCCGGTATGGAAGCCATTACCGGAACCGGACCCGGTACCGCTGGCTGCGGTACCGAGGGCGTAGCAGCATTGATAAAAGCCAGAATGGCCTGCTGCATGACTTGGACAGTATTGCCCATAGACGCCACTGCTGCCTGGATGTCGGTACCGGTATGGGCCGGTACCCCAGAGCAGTACAACAGGTGATCTGTCGAGGCCGCGCCATCGATGTCAACCTGTGACCCCATGATTGCTTTGGAGGCCGGAGCCTCCCGCCGGGGTTTTTTGGCCTGGGCAGAATCCTCGAACTCAGAATTGAGAGCCTCTCGATCTTTAGAAAGAGATTTGCTTTTAGAGGATTTGCCCACTGGAGTTTTGGTTACCTGAGATCCATCCGGAGAGGAAGACCTGGATGATTGTGATGCTTCTGAAGGAAACAGCACATGGAACTTGTTGGCCCGGTTCTGCAATCCACGTTTCGACATCTGGGAGCAGGATGGGCAGTCCGGTATGGAATGGTCAGGTCCTAAACATTTAAGACACCATTCATGGGTGTCTGTAAGAGGAATGACAGCACTGCACTTGGTACACTTTTTAAAACCAGGGACTGGCTTCTCCATGAGGAGAATTTGTGTAGGCCTGAAGGCCTAACAAAGTACCAAGCTGTGCTGAAGAAAAGAAAAATATATTTTTTATTTTTTTTTTTAAAAGAAAGAAAGAGAGACCGGCAGTACCGGTTTCAGAATGGGGAAGGCAGGTACGCGGTCTAAAGAAAACAATAAAATCAACAATTTCTTCAGCGGTGACAGGAACACGACCTGCTGGCTCCGCGGAAAAAAAAGAAACTGACGAGAGCTGGTCAGGAAGGCGGGAAGGCAGCGCGCATGTGCAGTGGGAGGCCCCAAAAGCTTTTAATCTGAAAAGCTGGGGAGCTTTCCCGCGCGGGCTCCGTCGGTGCCGACGTACCCATATGTGATGACGTATTCCTGCTTGTTCCTGGAGATCAGCGGCGTCGCAGCTTGAATGAAGGCTGTGATAGCCTGCTGCATGGATAGAACATTGTGATCCATCGACGCCATGAATGCCTGGAATTCGGTACCAGAAGGTTGCGCCAGTACCCCAGAGCATTCTAACAGGTGATCGGTCGAGGCCGTGCCATCGATGTCAACCTGTAACCCCATAGGTGGAGCTTTGGAAGCCGGAGCTTCCCGCCGGGGTTGTTTTGCCGGTGCAGAATCCTCAAGGGCAAGCCCGGAGGCATCTCGATGCTTGGAAGGAGATCTACCCTTCGAGGACCGGCTGGATTTATGTTTGGTTACCTGAGATCCATGGGAGGAGGAAGAAGCCCTGGAAGACGTCGATGCCACTGAAGCTGCATCAGAGGGAAACAGCACATGGAGCTTGGCTGCTCGGTTCTGTAAACCCCGTTTAGACATCAAAGAGCAGGACGGACAATCCGGGATGGAGTGTTCAGGACCCAAACATTTAAGACACCATTCATGGGTGTCAGTAACAGAAATAGTACCGCTGCACTTAGTGCATTTTTTAAACCCGGAGGCTTGTTTTTCCATGAGGAAAAATTCTTTGTGAGGCCTAAGGCCCAAAAGAAGAAAAAACACACTAAGTGAGGGAAAAATATGTTTTGTTTTGTTTTTTATATAAGAAAAGAAAGAAAAGACCGGCGGTACCGGTCCGAAGTCGGGGAAGGCAGACGCGCGACCAAAGAAATAAAATAAAACAAAGAACTTCTTCAGCGGTGACAGGAACACGGCCTGCTGGCTCCGCGGCAAAGAAGAACTGGGGAGAGGCGGTTAGGAAAGGCGGGAAGGCAGCGCGCAGGCGCTGTGGGATGCTCCCAAAGGCTTTCCTTCTTGGGAAGCTGGGGAACGTTCCCGCGCAGGCTCCGTCAGTACCGACGTACCCATATGTGAAGACTCATTCCTGCTTATTCCTGGAGATTTTCCTTTCAGCAAATTGAGCCCTATGAAGATCTCAGTTTCACAGAAACTGCTTCATCGGGGGCTGATTTCAAAACCTTTTAAAAAAGGAAAACAAGCTGCGGTATCTGACATCATCAGGCACCTTAAATATTATAATCAAACCAATCAGAAAAAAAGGGGATATAGCACACAACCAATCATATGCTCTGAAATCATCCATTTCAAACTCTCTATTAGAACCAATCACTGCGAAGGAAAGATACACATGAATCACAAAGATTTTAAAAGAAAACATTCCGCTCAATTGAATTATTTAAGCCATAAGTGTTAGTATTATTATTATTATTATTATTATTACATTCTCTTATATACCGCGCTATTCTGCATCAGTGCGGTTTACATTGAACAAACTGAAATTACATTGAACAGGGCATTATAACTTGAAGAAAACTATTTTACAGGGAACATGGGCTATGGAGGGTTACGTGGCTTGCCCAAGACCACAAGGAGCACCTGTGGGACTAGAAACCCCAGTCCTTCCGGCCCAAGGTTGCTGTCCTCTAGTGGGATTTGAACCCCCGACCTTCCGGCCTGAAGTACCTTGCCCCAACCACTAGGCCACTCCTCCACTCCACTCCACTCCACTCCACTCCACTCCACTCCACTCCAAATTTCCCATCAGCCACTGCGGGCTTAACAGAGACGCGAGGAGACACTCTCCCTTCGCGTCTCTCACAGCCTGCAGCCTGCACGGAGGGAGGGAGGAACGAACGAACCGAACCGACGGATTCAGCTTGTAGACGGGGCCCCCGCGGGTCAGTCCGTGCTGCAGCGGCAGCAGAGGGGGCCCCACGACGGCAGCCACCAGGTTTTTTTTTTAAATTAAATTTTACTTTAGGCCGACGGGGGGGGGGGGGGTAGGACTGGTAATGGGCTATGGGGGGGTAGGACTGGTAATGGGCTATTGGGGGGGCTGGGGCTGGAAATGGGCGGGGGGGGGGTAGGGCGGGTAATGGGCGATGGGGGGGGTAGGACAGGTAATTGGCGATTGGGGGGGCTCGGGCTGCAAAAGGCCTGGGGGGGGGTTAAGGCTAGAGGTGGGCTGATGGGTTAGGACTGGTAATGGACTGTGGGCTGTTGGGGGGGCTTAGAACTGGCAATGGGCTTTGGGGGGGGGTTAAGACTTGTAATGGGCTGTGGGCTGATGGGGGCTGTCTGGTAATGGGCTATGGGGGGGGCTAGGACTAGAAATGGGCTGGGGGATAAATACTGGAGGTGGGATGATGGGGTTAGGACTGGTAATGGGCTGTGGGCTGATGGGGGGGGTAGGACTGGCAATGGGCTATGGGGGGCTGACTGGAAATGGGTTGATGGGGTTAGGACTGGAAGTGGGCTGATGGGGGGTTAGGACTGGTAATGGGTTATAGGGGGGGCTTAAACTGAAAATGGGGTGATGGGGGGTTAAGGACTGTAAGTGGGTTAATGGGGGGCTAGGACTGGTATTGGGTTGGGGGGTTGCTAGGATTGGAAATGGGCTGATGGATGGCTAGGACTGGAAATGGGCTGATGCAGGGACTAGAAGGGAATGGATGCTGGGTGAGGCTGGAACTAGAAGGGAGCTGATGTTGGGGGAGGATTAGAATGGGATGGGGCTGGAAGAGTAAAATGGAGAAGGGAAAAATATTTTGTGTGGGAGGGATAAAAATCTACAATTGGCCGGGTATTGGGAGAGTAAGTGGGGATTGAGGATGGAGGGGTAAAATTTGAGTGGATGAAATAGGAATGAGAAAAGAGCAAAAGGAGAAAGATTAGTATGTTAAAGCAGATGTAGAGAGAGAATGGAAAAAAATCTAGAAGAGAGAAGAAAGGACAAATGGACAGCAGACGATGGAGAGTTAGCAGAAGACACGAAGAAACCAGAAGAAAGTGGCTGGAGCAATTGCAGCTGAAAAAAATGCACAAAAGGTAGAAAAATATCTCTTTATTTTGAATTTATTAATTGGAATATGTCAGCTCTGGTAAATGTGCATCATTAACGTCTGCGCTTTGTTTAGTACAAGAGCAAATTAATGTATAGTTTTATTTCTACAGTGTTGTACATTCCAAGTTTGGCTTTTGGGATTCCCAGTTTAATTATTGTCTTCCTGTTTCTAAATTGTGATTACTTGTTTGGTGATGGTCTATGTTCTGCATGTGTAACTGAGCTGAGGTGTTCTGTTTATATAATTCCTATTTGACATTGCCACTTGTTCTCTTTCCCCAGTAGGTCATGTATTGTTGTTCTCTGAAATGTATTGGTTTAATATTTGCAGTGTTGCCTTTTGATTGGTAGAGTATGGTGCTTTGTGAGTCCTGGTAGTGCTGTTAGGATACGGCGGGTTTACTATGGGTTCTAAATGGGCAGTGTTTGTAGTAGTTCCTAATGTGTCTGGCAGTTGGCACTGGATTATAGTAATGTAGAAATCTTTTAGTCTTTCTTTATCCATACACTCATTAAGAGGCACGTTTACTAAAAGTTAGTATATGGTAACATTATGCAAATATTTATGCAAATGAGGCCCCTTATGCAAATGAGGCCCCGCACCCCCCTTGGGCCGCCCCTGCTGGGGGCCCACAATTTTTGTTGGCGTAGGGCCTCACTCAAGGTAAATCCGGCCCTGGTAGTAACCATTCCGTGACTGCTGATATACAGGCTGAAATGGGGGAGTAATAAAGTTTCTTGGTATTTAAGATGGAGTATATCATTAAATCATCTGCGTATAGATGGTAATGTATTTTATGTTCCTGTAGGATTTTGCATACCAGTTGTATGCATAGATTAAAGAGGAGAGCAGAGAGTGCAGAGCCCTGAGGGAGTCCTTGGGTTAGCGGAAAAGGTTTTGAAGTATCGGAATTTATCTTAACTTGTGATCTTCTGTCTGCTAGGTAGGATCGGAACCATGACAGCGGTGAGCCACTTACTCCTATTTCCCTTAGCCTGTCAAGACGTATGGAGTGGATTATGGAATTAAATGCAGCAGTTATATCGATGAAGATGAGGATGAATCCGTTTTTGGCATCTTGAATTCCTTTTTGTACAGTGTTCAGAAGAGATGTTAAGGTTTCTACCCCATGTCGCTCTCTGAATCCGTGCTGTTGAGGAGGCATCTATGTGGTCTTGGAGTTGGAATTGGACCGTCTTCTCAATTAATTTGGATAAGAGCGGGATGCTGGATATGGGGCGATATGAGGCAGGAGAAGTTGGGTCGGAGGTGTTGTTCTTCAGTAGTGGTCTTATTGGAGAGATTTTCAGCAGTGGTGGCATAAATCCTTGAGTGAGGGATAGATTTATTATTTTGCCGAGAGATGGGGCAACTTCTTGAGCCAATGCTTTTATCCACAAGGTTGAACATGGATTGAGTGTGGATGTGGATGTATTCAAGGTTCTCAGGAGTCTGATGCAGAGGTCTTCAGTGACCGAGTAGGAGGTGGTCCAGGTATTTGGTTGATTTGGTTCTTCTATGATGGTGGTAGGATGGTTTGGAGAGGCCTGTGGGCTGGATAACTTACCTTCGAGAAAGGTTGCATAAGTCTCGGGGGTCAGAACATTTGTTTCTTGACTTTGTGGGGCTCTTGATAAATTTCTGACTATGGTGAAGAGCTCTCTGGGGTGGTTTAGAGAACTCATGATTATGTTTGTGTGGTGTTGCTTTTTCCGGTTGAGAATTAGTTTGTTGTATTCTCGCTGTTTTGTTGTATAATTCTGTTGATCTTGTTGTGCTTTGGTTCTCCTCCAGCGTCTTTCTAGTCTTTTTAGGATGGTCTTTGCTTGTTTTATTTCTTGAGAGTACCATGGGGCTTTATTTTGACGTTTGGATGTTTTAGGGTTTGGAGGTGCAGTGGCAGATTGAAAACTGGAACACCACCTTTTCTCAAACAGTAGAGGGAGGTCCTCGGAGGTGGATTCAAGGTTGGGGATTGTCTGGATGAGTAAAGAGTCTTTGTTAAATTCTTTAAAGCGTCTGAGTGAGTTTGAAAAACTCTGTCTGGGGTGGGGGGTGTCCAGAGGGAGATTGAATTGGATCATGTAGTGGTCCGACCAAGGTACAGGGATTGTTTGGTATGGTATAGGAGAGACAATGGAGTGGAGGGTGGTGGGAACAAATACCAGGTCTAGAGTGTTTCTCTGGTGTGAGTTTGTGTTGAGATGATCTGTGAGAACTCCAGTGTGGTTAAGGCTTCGAGGAATGCTGAGGCTTGGATTGTGCTTAGAGAGTTCAGGTTGAAGTCGCCTAAAATTACTGGGAGTTTGCCTCTGTTGGTGTGGCTGGTGGCCAACTCTATTATGGTCGGGAGGTCATCAGTGTTGGGTGAGGGAGTTCTGTATATCAGAGAGATTATGAGTACTTTGTTTTCCAGGGTTATGGAGTTTAAGGTGGGGGTGGAGAGGCTGCTGGTGGGCTTCAGGTGTAATTGCTTCTCTGTCAGAATGAGAGAGCCTCCTCCTCTGCGTCCTGATCTAGTAGACTGGTGAGCTTCCATGTTAGTCGGGGTGAGCTGATTCAGAAGGATGGTGTCCGCATCCGTGAGCCACGATTCAGTTATGCACATGATCTCTATTTTTTGGTCTTAAATGTAATCAGAAATGGTGTGGGTTTTGTTACGAACAGAGCGGGCATTTATTAGTGAGCATTTGCTTGTTCGGGACTGTTGCTCGGTTGTGGAGCTTAGTGTAGAGGATCCATTGGTAGGTATGTTGATGAGACGGGATGGTCTTTTGTGAGGGCTGAAGAAGAAGGGTTTATTGGCTATCAGTTGTCTAGATCGGTGGAGGATTGGAATCGTATTGTTCCAGCTGTATGTTGCACTGTTTGGTTTTAGGAGAATTGTTGGGATCAAGGAAAGGATTAGGGTGACTTGTATCCACTTCATGTTTCCTGTCTCAGGCTGCAATTCTGTTTGGTGGCAATATTGTGGGGTCTCTCGACTGAGGCTGGAAACTTGTGTAGAGAGGTTTAAGGGCAATTTCTGCCAACAGCATCAAAAATTGTGTTGGTACTCGGTGTGGTCCAACACGTCTAGTCTAAATTTCATGCAGCACTTCAAGGGCCTCATTTTGAGGAATAGAGATATACAATGCACTGACGTCCACTGTGACTAACCACGTACTGAACGAACAGATAAAGCATTAAAAATGCTTGAGAAATGGGGCTATCTTCAAGGTTTGAAGTGGGATGAATTAATATGACAGGCTAGCAATATAAGCTGAAGGATCTTGGTACAGTTCACCATTTATCCTGGAGTCTCCAGAACCTGCACCACACCTTCAGAATGGCTACTCTAGCTCAGTCCTCCAAATTGGCTCAGATCAGCCAATCTTCCAGATAAAGGTGGACTGATGCCTTCCTTATGGAGAATAGCAGCCACTGCCACCATCACTTTGGTAAATGTTCTTAGATCCATGGCTAAACCAAATGGGAGCACTTTGAATTGAAAATGTTTGCCAAACATGCAGAAGCAAAAAAAGACCTCGTGGTGATCGCTTATAGGAATGTGAAAGCATGCCTCTGACTAACTCCAGGGAGGTTAGACATCCCCCTGGATCTGTCCGCTCTAATCACAGAGCAGAAGATCTCCATGCAAAAATGGGAGACATGGAGGGAGACAGACTCCCTTGAGGTCCAAGATGGGAAGAACAGACCCTTTTTTCTTGGGAGCCACGAAGTAAATGGAATACCATCCTCTGCCTTATTTCCTCAAGAGAACCAACACTATGGTCCCCACTGGAAAAGCTGCTATAAGGTTTTGGTTGCCATTGCCCTTTGTAGTCATCAAGCCACAGGGAAACACCACAAATGTGTGGGAAATGGGTTCTTTCAATTCTAAGGTGTAATTGTGATGATATTGAGAACCCACTGATCTGTAGTGATGCGATCCATTCCAGGTAAGGGAGGGTTAACTGCGACTCACTGGATTCCTACTTCACTCAGCTACTGAGCCCATGGAGGAGGTGCTTCCACCTTCATGGCTCTTTTGGGCTGCATGAAAGCGAGACACTTTTGAAGCCTACCTCACAAGTGGAAAAGGAGAAACAGCAACCTTCTTCCTCAACTGGAATCTCCTTCAAAAGATGGGCTTGACACATGGACTCTTTCAACAAGGACTAGGAATCTTCAGGCCACCTCTGAGGTCTGGCCTCACCTGGTCTTTTAACAGCTTTTCTAGGTCCTCCTCAAAAAGCAGTTCGTCTCTGAATGGAAGCTTACTCAGGTGTGTTTTAGAGACCAAATTCACAGACCAATTGTAAAGCTACAACTACCTGCACGCCACCACCATGGAAACCCCACATCAGGAACTATTCGCACAAGGTCATAGATGCCAGAGAATCTGGAGTTTCCCTCCTGTCACAGAACTGCTCAATCAAACATAGCAAAGTGCAGGCAACATATCCTCCAGATACTGCCACCTGCACCCCTAGCACCAAAAAAGCTGGCTTCCTATCTTGAGAGTCCTTTAGGGCTTAGCTGCCCTCTACTGAGATAGTGGTCTTACACATAGCTGCTCTTATAACCACATCCAGGGGCGGCCCAAGGCGGGTGCAGGGCCATGTGCAGAGACTCGGTGCAGGGCCTCATTTGCATAAATATTTGCATAATGTAACCATACACTAACTTTTAGTAAACATGCCTCTTAATGAGCGTATGGATAATGAAAGACTAAAGATTTCTACATTACTATAATCCAGTGCCAACCGCCAGGCACATTAGGAACGACTACAAACACTACCCATTTAGAACCAATAGCAAACCCACCGTATCATAACAGCACTACCAGGACTCAAAGCACCAGACCCTACCTATCAAAAGGCAACACTGCAAATATTAAACCAATACATTTCAGATAATAACAATACATTACCTACCGGGGAAAGAGAACAAATGGCAACGTCAAATAGGAATTACATAAACAGAATACCTCAGCTCAGTTATACATTCAGATCACAGACCATCACCAAACAAGGAATCATAATTTAGAAACAGGAAGACAATAATTAAACTGGGAACCCCAAAAGCCAAAACTTGGAATGTACAACACTGTAGAAATAAAACTATAAATTAATTTCCTCTTGTACTAAAAAAAGCGTAGATGTTAATGATTCACATTTCCCAGAGCTGACATACTCCAGTTAATAAATTTAAAATAAAGAGATATTTTTCTACCTTTTGTGCATTTTTTTTCAGTTGCAATTGCTCCAGCCACTCTCTTCTGGTTTCTTCGTGTCTTCTGCTAACTCTCCATCATCTGCTGTCCATTTGTCCTTTTTTCTCTCTTCTAGTTTTTTTCCATTCTCTCTCTACATCTGCTTTAACATACTAATCTTTCTCCTTTTGCTCTTTCCTCATTCCTATTTCATCCACTCAAATTTAACCCCTCCAACCTCAATCCCCACTTACTCTCCCAATACCCAGCCAATTGAAGATTTTTCTTCCCTCCCACACATATTTTTCCCCTCTCCATTTCACTCTCCCAGTCCCATCCCATTCTAATCCTCCCCCAGCATCCGCTCCCTTCTAGTTCCAGCCCCACCCAGCATCCGCTCCCTTCTAGTCCCCGCATCAGCCCATTTCCAGTCCTAGCTCCCCCATTTATTTCCAATCCTATCCGAGTCCCTCCATCAGCTCATTTCCAATCCCAGCCCCCCATCAGCCGATTTCTAGTCCTTTCCTAGCCACACGATCAGCCCATGTCAAATCCTAGCTCTCCTTCACTCAGCCCATTTCCAATCCAAGTCCCCTACTTCCAGTTCTAGCCTCTCCATGCGTCCATTTCATTCCAAGCCCCCACCACAGCCCATTTCCAATCTCAGCACCCCCCAACAGCCCATTTCCAGTCCTATCCTAGCACCTCCATCAGCCCATTTCCTGTCCTAGCTCCCCCCCCAATCAGCCCATTTCCAGTACTAGCTCCCCCATCACAGCCCATTTCCATTCCAAGGCCCACTCCCCATCAGCTATATGCAGTTCAAGCCCCCCTTCCACTCAGCCCATTTCCATTCCAAGCCCCCGTCCCCATCCCCATCAGCTATTTGCAGTTCAAGTCCCCCTTCCACTCAGCCCATTACCAGTCCTAGCCCCATCCGCCCATTTCCAGTCTTAGCCTCCCCCATAGCCCATTACCAGTCCTAACCCCCCATCAGCCCATTTCTAGTCCTAGCCCCCCATAGCCCATTACCAGTCCTAGCCCCCCCATCAGCCCACCTCCAGTCCTAACCCCCCCATCAGACCATTTCCAGTCCTAACCCCCCCCATCAGCCTTACCCCCCCATAGCCCATTACCAATCCTAACCCCCTATCGGCCCATTGATAGTCCTAGCCCCCCATAGCCCATTGCCAGTCCTAACCCCCCCCCCAACAGCCCATTTCCAGTCCTAGACCCCCCCAGCCCATTACCAGTCCTAACCCCCTCCCCCCCACCCATCAGACCAAGGAAACTTTAAAAGAAAAAACAAACTTGCTGCTGCCGCTGCCGCCGTGGCAGCAGCAGAATCAAGTGTCTCCTGCGGGGCCCCCGCCCGCCCAACAGAGCCCTCCCTCGATCACTCTCCTCGGCGCGGCTTTCAGAGCCACGAAGGGAGGGTTTCCCCTCTCATGGTTCTGTTAAGCCAGCCGGGGCTGATGGGAAACAGGAAATGCCTGTTCCCATCAGCCCCAGCGGGCTTAACAGAGCCGCGAGAGGGAAACCTTAACCAACTCTCCCTTCGCGGCTCTAAAAGCCGCGCCAAGGAGAGTGATCGAGGGAGGGCTCTGTTAGGCTGGCAGGGCCCCCCTGGGAGACACTTGATTCTGCCGCTGCCAGGGTGGCAGCAGCAGCAAGTTAGTTTTTTCTTTTAAAGTTTTCCTGGGCTGATGGACAGAATGTTGTTTGCGCAGGGCCCCCTGAAATGCGGGGCCATGTGCAAACAACATTCTTTGCTCAATGGACGGGCCGTCCCTGACCACATCCACTCTTGGAAGGCAGAAAAAGGGATCTAAATCTTCTAGAGGCAAAGGATAAAGCCTCCCCATGACACCAGTCCTTTTCAAAACCATCTTCAGAGAATCCCATTCAGCCCCGAGGGCTTCATGAAGGGGGAAGGCTCTCAATGGCTTACAAAATCCCTTCAAATCACTCATCTTCTGCCGTCTACTCAGATGCAGGATCTTCCGTCCACAGAGATGATGTGACCTGAACCATCAGAAACACCAACTCCTCCTTATGGATTGACAATTCACCACCTTCATCTGGGGGAGGACTCCCTCCTCTGTGGAGAGGCTTCTTAGAGGAGTAGCTCCATCCTTAACTTCATCTATTGTATAACCCTTACTTCTCCAAAGTAGAGACAGGAACAGGGACTAGAAGCCCGCTGGAGAGCTGAGTGGACAACCTAGGGCATTTCAGGCCCCTCTCCTCCACTGGGTACAAGGTCCCAGACCCCTTTTTTTTGATGAGCCCTAGACTGACCTAGAACCTCCTCCACTAGACAATGCCTCAAAACACAGACAGCATTATGAAAGTGGGACCTAAGCTCCTGCAGAACTGGAGCTCTTAAACAGGCACTGTCCCCAAGCACATGACAAGAGATCCTCCAACAGCTGCTAACTATGTCAGCAGTGATTCCCACTACATAGGAGGCATACCATCTGGCCCCAAGATGGCCGTATTTCCCACCAACATGCAAACCACAACTGCAGCTACAGCTTCTTGACTGCTCTGAACATAGCGCACCAGCCAAAGATATTCCCACGACTTCTGGCAGTGGTGGGCCAAATCCCTGTCAAAAGTAGAGCAGTTGATGATGGCTGCACTGCTTATACATGGCTCCCACATACTCCACCACCTGTGGCCGCAATCAAGCTTATTTAACAGGTTTTATATACCGTTTTACCACTCCAATCAAAGCGGTTTACATTGGAATTTAAACTTGGTAATGTACATTAAATAGGGACATCGATAACATATAAATATTTCTAAATAAATCCAAGTTATGTATCAAACATTCCTGAATTTCTTAAACATATGACATAAGAAATTTTCATAAAACAGAAACAAAACTAATATCACATAAAACATACATTAAAATATATTATATGTGTTTTCTGAAATGAATATTCCTTCATATATTTCCTCAACTTTAAATAATCAGTTTCCATCCACAGTAAAGCATAGTTACTCACCTGTAACAGGTGTTCTCCAGGAGCAGCAGGAATCAGTCCTCACATATGGGTGACGTCGGCACAGACGGAGCCCTCGTGCGGAGCATTTCTCCAGCTTTCAAAGAAAGCTTTTGGGAATGCAGCACGCATACGCAGTCCCCCTTCCCGCCCAAAGGTGCCATCTTGCTCAGTCTGATGACATAGCTAAAAGACAGCAAAAAAATCAAAATGAAGGATATGACTGCAACTCCAGGGGAGGAGGGAGGGTCATGAGGACTGATTCCTGCTGCTCCTGGAGAACATCTGTTACAGGTGAGTAACTACGCTTTACTATGGATGGATACGCTTTCTCCAGGACCAAGCAGGAAGTCAGTCCTCACAAATGGGACTCCCCAGCTCTAGGCTACCGTGAACCGAAAGCTAAAAAAATGGCTCCGTCTCAAGAGCCACAGCATCCGTGACAAGAATTTTCTCTGAGAACGCACCCTGTACAGTAGCCCAACACGAAGGGCCGGAGGGTAGGAGTTGCTTAAACCTCAAAAGAGATTACGGAGTACCGCCTGGCCGAAAACACTGTCCCGCCGGGACTCTCTCTCCAGGCAGTAATGGGCTGCAAAAGTCTGGCTTGAAGACCAAGTTGCGGCCCGGCAGATGTCTGCCAACGGAACAGAGTGGAGATGAGCTACTGACGCGGCTTTCGCCCTGACACGGTGGGCCGTAACCTGACTCTACAAGGGGAGGTTGGCTGCCCTGTACGCCCAGACGATGCAATCTGCTACCCAAGTGGACAACATGCGCTTGGAGACAGGTAACCCCATCCTATTAGGGTCAAACGAGACAAAGAGTTGAGCAGCCCTTCGATGCTCCCGCGTACGTTCTATGTAAAAGGACAATGCCCTCTTACAGTCCAGGGTATGCAAGACTGTTTCAGCCCGACTGGCATGTGGCATGGGAAAGGAGGTCGGAAGAACCACCTCCTGATTAAGGTGGAAAGAGGAGACCACTTTTGGGAGGAACTTGGGATGGGTCCGTAGGACCACCCTGTTCCTATAGAACTGCGTATACGGTCTATCAGAAACCAGAGCTCACTCACACGTCTGGCCGATGTAAGAGCCACCAGGAAGAGCGCTTTCCAAGAGAGGAAGCGCAAATGGCAAGTAGCCATCGGCTCAAACGGTGGGCGAGTAAGTTGCTGCAAGACCACGTTCAAATCCCACTCAGTCGCCGGTGGACGAACCGGAGGCTTGAGTAGAAGCAGACCTCTGAGAAATCTGGACACCAAGGGGACAGAGACTGTCCTTCCCCCGGTGAGTGGTGCACTGACAAAGCACTGAGGTGGACCCGAACAGAGATAGACTTAAGGCCTAGGTCGGAAAGCTGAAGTAGATACTGCAGTACTACTGGCACAAGGCAAGAGAAAGGATCTTCATTGCGCTGAGCACACCACACCGTAAACCTACACCACTTGAGGGCATAGGACTTTCTGGTGGACTGCCTCCTAGAGGCCAATACCACCTCCTCCACCTTCTTAGGTAGAAGTAAGAGAGCTAGCACTACCCTCCCTTTCAACAGCCAGGCCTTCAGATTGAGGGACCTGAGGTTGGGGTGCTGAAGGAACTGCTCCCTCTAAGCTGTGCGCATGTGCGCGCGCACACACCTCGCCAAGCGAGCGCACATACTTTACAACAGAGCGCACAAAAATTACCGTTCTGATTCTGATAGAAAACAACACAGACATCTTAAAATTTAAAAGTTGTGATTGTAATTACTAGAAATTTTCCGCTTCATTTAGTAATCATCTATTTTAATTTAATTTGATTAAAATCAATGTGGTGTACATACTGTATTCTGACATGTAGTCAAATTTTAAAGTATATAACTCCGAGTGTCGTTATGTGGCACACAAAATTTTTTAGCCTTCTTTCAAAAGCTGCACAGCTGATATTTTATGCGCACGCAGCCTACAGAAAATTAGAGGGAACATTGGCTGAAGGGAACCCTGCTCTTGAGACAGGAGATCGTGTTGCAGCCTTAGAGGGAGCTTCCACCGCCAACTGCAGAAGAAGTGGAAACCAAGGCTGTCTCGGCCATCTGGGAGCTACCAGAGTCACCGAGGCCTTGTCCCAAAGGATCTTGAAAAGAGTTCGGGCCACCAGGGGCGTGGGAGGAAACACATACAGGAGGCCCATAGACCAAGAGATCAGAAAAGCATCCGCAGCCATCCTCAGGGGATCATGATCGGGCCCAAGGCACCGGAGGCAGCAGTCGTGTGTATCGGTGAGAGACATTAGTTTCTTACACCGATCACACTTCTTGAACCCACTGGCAGCCATCGGGGGAAAAAGGGCCCCTGCAAGGTCAAAAGACCGGGATGCAAGTGAAAAAGAAAAAAAGCGCGAACGCTAGTCTCAAAGGACAAAAACCGAAAAAGTAGCTCTGGGCTCGATACCGGTGTACTGTGTCCAGGCGGGACGGGGAACCGGCATCGAACCGACAAAACACGAATCTTCGAAGGAAAAATCAACTTTTAACCGGGTGACTAAGACACACGTCCGTCGGGCTCCGCGGAAAAAAGAAGACTGAGCAAGATGGCACCCTTGGGCGGGAAGGGGACTGCGCATGCGTGCTGAATTCCCAAAGGCTTTCTTTGAAAGCTGGGGATTGAATTGACAGGTAATGTTTAAATACTTATGGTATTAGGGTGTTATGTCCGAAGATAAAGGTGTAATAATTATGGGGCTTTAATGATTAGACTAGTCCGTAGCGCGGTGCAGATGCAATTGATTGATTTGCATTAATATTTCAACGATCCGGTTTAAAGCATAGTGAGAGTAGGAGTGTTTTTCTGTGCTTTCTCACATTTAAATATGTATGAGGTTGTTTATAACGTCAGATGTGTATATATCCCGCGAGAATAACGTGGGCTGCAGAGCGCAAGCGCCGGTGTTCTGTGTGTTGTGCCGGCGGCAACGCTGAAAACGCTTATACTGGATACTTCGATTTATTCTGTAAGTTTTCGTACCTTCAATTTTAATGCTGGGTGGTTGATCTGTACTCCTGGTAGTGCATGATTTAGAATACTTTTGGTTTCATTTGATCCACCACTGATAATTTTTTGAGCATGAATATAACACTAATGGTGATTTTAAAACCGCCTAGAGACTTAAGGTTAAGTGACCGCCTGGAGAGGTAGATCACTCGTTGCCAGAAGATTTGCAAATAATTGATATTGAATCTATAATACACACACTTTTTTTAGTTGTTCCATCACAGACATCTTTGGAGCACGAATATAACAACGGTAGCGTGTGGTGATTCCAAAACCGCGGGGAGTTTTGAAGATTACGTTGATCCCCAGGAGAGACAGAGTACTTGGTTGTTTGAGTATTTGCAAATAACTAACGAGTCTTATAAATATAGACCTTTATATTAGGCATGTGTTGGCAATAATAATATATGAATGCATATGATTTGTTTACGTCTTGAATGTAGGCTTGTAATTCTTCATTTGTACCACTATTAGAATCGGCAATTAATGAAACTATAAGGTTGGAAGATTGACGTCACGATTTACAGGTAGATGAACCATTTTTTGAAACGTTTTGTGACGATCTTGTTGAGAGAGATGCCTTTTTTCTTCCCCTGATTCCACTGAATTCCATTCATGTATTTTCATCCACTTTTTAAGTCATATATATGTAATTTCATTATGCAAATGAATACATACCATACATCCCTTGAAGCCCCTCTTAAAGTACACTTACATGATTGAAGGTTTTTATTCTTTTATCTATGTTTTTATATGTTTATCATCAAATTCTTTTATTGTATATTTTACACCTATAATAATGTATAATTTTTTTTGAGGATGTATTTATTAATTCACTGTCATTGTTTATCTTTTATTGGCTGTGCTAGTTATGAGTTATTGGTGAAATCAGATACATACATTAAATATAGGATATAATTTTTATACTTTTATATTTATGTATTTATAGATATATGTATTATTGATTTGGCGTGTTATTTATTTATTTATTTATTTCAGTGTAGAGTAATTTAGGTTACTCTTGGTGTTTTTATGGTTATTTATTTATTTATGTTTTTACTTATGATGCTATTTATTTATCATTTATTATGTTCCTAGTTTAGCCTGCTCCTGAAGAAGGTAGCGAAACACGGCCTGTGTCGGGCCATAGGCTAAAGGTGACCAATAAAAGAAATTCCTTCCTTACCGCAACCCACACTATGGTTACACGATGCAAGGTTCCACATTGGGAACCATCACCCAGGAAAAAGATTTAGGAGTCATCGTGGATAACATGTTAAAACCCCCCGCCCAGTGTGCAGCGGCGGCCAAGAAAGCAAATAGAATGCTATGTATCATAAGGAAAGGAATGGAAAATAAAACAAAGGATATTATAATGCCTCTGTATCGTTCCATGGTACGACCGCACCTTGAATATTGT
The DNA here is from genome assembly GCA_033557465.1 of Ichthyophis bannanicus. Classification (NCBI taxonomy): domain Eukaryota; kingdom Metazoa; phylum Chordata; class Amphibia; order Gymnophiona; family Ichthyophiidae; genus Ichthyophis; species Ichthyophis bannanicus. Next base: position 70,647,878 of record CM066046.1, on the reverse strand, counting down.
GTGCAATTCTGGTCACTGTATCTTAAAAAGGATATAGCGTTATTAGAAAAGGTACAGAAAAGAGCCACCAAAATGGTAAAGAGGATGGAAGGCTACTCCTATGAAGAGAGGCTACAAAGGTTAGGGCTCTTCAACCTGGAAAAGAGACAGCTGAGGGGAGATATGATAGAGGTCTATAAATTAATGAATGGAATAGAACGGGTAAATGTAGATCAATTGTTTACGCTATCAGAATATAGAAAGACTAGGGGACATGCAATGAAGCTACAGGGTAAACTATTTAAGACAAATAAGAGAAAATATTTTTTCACTCAACGTGTAATCAAACTCTGGAATTTGTTACCGGAGGATGTAGTAAAGGCTGTTAGTGTAAATAGGTTTAAAAAAGGTTTGGACAAGTTCCTGGAGGAAAGGTCCATAAACCATTATTAAAAAGGGACCCAGGATATCAATGCTTGACCCAATACAAGCATTGTGGAACCTTTGTCTTTTGGGGATACTGCTAGGTACGTATGACCTAGATTGGCCACTGTTGGAAACAGGATACTGGGCTTGATGGACCTTGGTCTGACCCAGTATGGCATATCTTATGTTCTTATGTTCTTAAGTGACAGAGTCACCTTTCTGTACTCAAGGTGGTCGTTCACAAGAGTTTAATCGATCAATCTCTTTTCCTCTCAATCCTTAGTTTTTCTACAGAGAGGAGAAAGCACAGTTACTTACCTGTAACAGGTGATCTCTGGGAACAGCAGGAATAAGTCTTCACATATGGGTACGTTGGTACCGACGGAGCCTGCGCGGGAAGGCTCCCCAGCTTCCCAAAAAGGAAAGCTTTTGGGAGCATCCCACAGCGCCTGCGCGCTGCCTTCCCGCCTTTCCAAACCGCCTCTCCTCAGTTCGAGTTTTAAAGCTGAGACAAAAGAGAGAGAGAGGAAAGGAAAGACAGATAGAGAGATACAACTCCTAGGGGAGGTGGGAGGGTTGTGAAGACATGTGAGGGCCATGGCCGCCTCTATGGCTCATCTAAATTCTGTGTCCATCGACCAGATCTGTCGAGCAGCCATCTGGGCCTTGGTTCATACCTTCACAGCCCATTACTGCTTGGACAAGGACTCCCGCCGGGATGCCTTGTTTGGTCAGGCTGTTCTCAAACACCTGTTCCATTCTTAATCAACTCCTACCCTCCATCCCTGGATGGATGCCTGAGATCCATAGGAGGAGGTAGAACCCTTCCCAGGGTCTCATATCCTTAGGGTTCTCCCAGGCATCTTAGCTAGGGAGTCCCCATATGTGAAGACTCATTCCTGCTTGTTCCTGGAGATAAAGCTATCCACCATCTGCGGGAGACAAAGAAATACTGAAGGGACCTCTGGTAGCTGAGGCGAATAGAGGCATGGGAGTAATGTCAATGAAATCTGGGATTTTCGCTAATTCTTTGTCTCCACTAATCTACTGGTAGGGTAACACAACCCACTTGTCTGGACTGCTCTAGCAGGACTATATGGAATAATCCATTAACAGGATAGCTACAGTTATCTGAATAGCTCTCCTAACTTTAGCTTTCTGCTATCCAGTTAGCAGCTGAATATCATCACTATCTGGCAAGCCCGGATATTCAGCCGCGGAAACTGGATATTTTCTGTCACTAAATATCCAGTTTTAAATAAAGCAGCCGCGGCTAGGCACTTTTAACTAGCTTGGCTGCTACCATTGAATATACCCCCCAAAGTCTTAAATTTACAGCTCCTCTATTTACTTATTGTTGTAGCTACAGAGAATCCTTTTTTTTTTTTTTTTTTTTTTTTTTTTACTATACCTGACAATAGGATAGCCCTACTGCCCATGGAGGGTTCCCCAGTCAGGTATCTGCTGATGTTTATTTCCCCCTTCTTTTTTTCCTTAAAATTTTCCAGAACAGAATCCTCAGAACAAAAATAGCAGGAGGAAAAAAACTTGCTTCTGAAAAGGAAGGGGGGCACCCAAAGAGGACTACTCAACCCCTAGTAGGAACCAAAGGACCTGTACCAGGGATAAAGACTGCAGGCCAAGACCTCGAGGCAGGAGCAGAATCCATAAACTTAATCAAGGGAAAGGTCTGCAAAACAATTCTTGCGTGTTATCACTGGCCTAAGGGACTCATTCCGAGGTTCACAGGCCATAGACTGCACCCACAAGAGTCCAGCTTGTGAAGGAGAAAATACCTGTTGGACAACTGCACCCATCTGCTGGAAGCAGAGAATACTGGCAAGAAACCACTGCACCATTCCTTAAGCTGTCATCCTTATCACTGCAAAATTCCAGGTACTCTGCCTCCATCTACCAACAGGAGGACATAATCCATTGATCTGGCATGGTCTAGCAGGATAAGGAAGTATGACGACTACATCCATTTTCATAAACATCAACCCTGAGTTCACCTCTTCTGCATTTCTTATGTTTTACATTAATCTGTATGATGCCTGCATAGGTTCTAGTAAGTATCAACATATTATTAACACCGATTTACTTAGATTCAGACTGGTAAGTGGCAAGAAGTAGGAGGGGACAAAAACAAATGCCACTCTAAGAATAAAATACAAATTAAAAAGAAAAAGGGTAATCTTAATGAGTGTATTATCAACTGGTTTACAGAAACAAGTATTTCCTAATATTGCAAATTTAAACTGGTAATGATACAAATAACTACTTCAAGGCAAATCCCAGGGAACCACTAAAAACAAACAATGTAATTTTCTTTGAAACAGTATTAACAGTAGGGAAGTGTATTCATTAGTAAGCATTTAGTTTGTAGCACACCTTAAAAGGTTTAGGGGCATATTTACTAAAGTGCACTTACTGTTAGCATAGGGTTCGACGTGTACTAAGGGCACTGTACTTACAGTTGGCATGGGGCCCAGTGCTAAAAATCCCAAGCTAATTTGTTAATGTGAAATTGGCTGGGGATGGGGCATAATGGTTGACGTGGGCATTTTAGGTGCATGCTAACTGCATCTGTTGCCATTAGTGCAGGTGTACTAAACGCCACTTCAATACATGGCATTAAGTGGACCCGTGTGCCGTTAGCATCCCGCTATCAGCAGGGTGATGGGCATGCATACCTCCAAAAATTAGAACGGGCCTCCAGACTAATCTGGAGGCACAATCACATGCTACTGGCACTCACCTTAGTAAACATGCCCCTGAGTTCATGTGAAATCAATTTAACCACATTAACCTACAAATTCATGTGCATTAAGTTATTTACAGACATACGTAAATGAAAATGTTCACTAAACAAAATATGTAAAATGAAATGAACACAACATATCCCCCCCTAAAATTGGGAAAATGTCCACAAATTCACCAAAGGTTTGCCTGCGTTTATCCTTAATTAGCTGACATCTGCGTAGCATGACTAACATTATGAAACTAAACAGATTGTTCTCACCCTGAGAAGAGATCCAAGGGGCAGTATTTGCTTATCCGTTTCCATTTTCCTTTAGCCACCTGCATGAATATCAGAGGAACACTATGTTCAAGACTCGCATTTACAACTCGTTTTATCAGTAAAGGTTAAAGGCAGGTTAACAATTAAATTACAAAACCTTTCTACAATAAACCATTCCATAACGAACACTCCCACACACAATTTTTCCACATTACTTCAATTCAGTTTTTACAGTAAATACTGCATTTACAATTTAAAGCTCAAGTGAATATTAAAAAAAAATCACTTCACATTAAAAAAAATGAAATAAGTTCTGGTGTTTAATATCCCACCTTAACGTTCCATGGGTATAAAACATTAGCCTTTTAGTGCCTATGCATCTAACATTGCTAAGTGCGAGCTCTTCAAAAATGTCACTACATTTTAAACTTTTTTTTTTATTGAAAGTACAAATATGACTACTCTGACCTCAATCCTTTCGGTAGATTACTCCAGGCCAATGGGGCCTGACTCAACTAGGTTTATATACCACTTTTCTACAAGTCAAAGTGGTGTACGTTTAGGTACGGTATATACATTTCCCTTGCCCCCAAAGGTCTCACAATCTGTTTTTGTAACTGAGGCGATGGAGGATTAAGTGGCTTGCCCAAGGCCACAAGGAAAAGCTGTGGGACTAGAAACCCCAGTCCTTCTGGCCCAAGGTTGCTGACCTCTAGCGGGATTCTAACCCCTGGCCCTCCAGCCTGAGGTAACTTGCCGCAACCATCCTAGTAGAAACCATTTTTACATTGTAAAGTGAAAGATTTTCCGTGCATCCTGCCAAGTTAGTGGGATTCTGCAATCCGTGATCTTTGCTCTCTTGTAAAGATCACGGACTGCAGAATCCCACTAACTTGGTCATATAAGCGGATGCAATTTAATTTGAATAGCTGCCACTGGCAACCAGTGCATCTGTCTTAAGTAAGGGGTTGCCTGGTCCCATGTCAAAAATCAGTATCACATACCTTCTACACTAAGGAATATTTAACATCATTTATAATCAACGTATGTTGAGCCACAGAGGGCCAACTTAATTGCAGTATTCGACAACAATTACAGATCAGTTATTTTTCTTAGCAAGTCCCAAGTATATCACATTCTAATAATCTAGATCAGGGGTTCTCAATACAGTCCATGGGATACAACTATCCAGTCAGGTTTTCAGGACAGCCATAATGAGTATGCATGAGAGAGAGATCTGCATGCACTGCCTTTATTTTATGAAAATCTCTCTCAGGCATATTTATTAAGGCTATCCTAAAAACCCGACTGGCTAGGTGAATCCAGAGGACTGGGTTGAGAACCTCTGGCCTAGATACTGTCACGCCCCAGCCCTCTGCCTAAGGCTTAGAGGGGTAGGGTTGCCATTAACTTCTCTTACAAAAGGTTGAATAAACTATTTTTCTCCAGTGAAGCATGCTGGGAGTTGTAGTTTTGGCCTTCTAAGATGAAGTGTAGTCATGAAACCGAAAGTAAAGGCAAATGACAAAATTTATTCCCCAAACGCAAACAAAGTCCATGTAGACTTTAACAGGATACTTCTCCATTCATTCGCTCAAGGTTATTTACAGCTTAGGCTGGATGAGCTTCACAGTCATTAATTATACGCAGCTGCTATCAATATAACGGATAAAGAAAACACATATCTTCTTTTTACCTTTGTCTTCATTAAGTATTCAAATGTACATGCAACAGGTATCTTCCCCTTAAAAGAGCAAGTTCCTACCTTCAGTCCAGGCTAGGTTTCAATACTCTACTTTTCAGGAGACTTTATCTTTTCAGCTATTCTTTAACAAAGGGACTCAATGCTAACAGCTTGACACAGAGAACAGTCCATGAGTACGTCTGGAGGCAATAAATCCTGCTCAATAGGCTCAACCTGCATTTCCTCTGGCTCCGGTAATGCAGTGCCCTGCTCTGAGCTTTTAACGTATGTCTCAGGGTCTATTCTCTCTGAGGATCCCTGTGTCTCTCTTAAGCACAGCTCCACCCAGTAAGGATAAATTGTACCTGAAGCTGTGGTCACTTCTCCCTGGCTGTGTTCACCAGTCTCCCTCCAGCTTCTGGGAAACAGTCCCTGGTTCACTTCCCCGAGTTCCTTCCTGCAGCTCTGCCACGGCTCCCTGTTCCAGGCTTGGCTCCTTTGACTCCTGTGCTGAGTCCTGGGCTCTCACCTCTGAACTCTCTGAACCTTCTGATCAGTAACTGGGGTTTGAAGCCTTCTCTGCTCTCTCCTTCCGGGCTCTCCTCCTCCTCCGGGCTCTCCTCCTTGCTTTCTCTCTAGCCAAGGTTTATATCCCTGCTTCCCGGGCAGTGCCTCTCCCTCTCTGGACAGGTGCTTGCAATTATCTTCCAAGCCTGCAACTACATCAGCGGAGCTAGGGTGTGGCAGCTTGGGTTTGGTTTCTCTCTGCTTGCTTTCTTTATGCCAACGCTGAAACCTGTGCACTGCAGGGATGTCACTTTTCTTAAAAGCAAAATCATCAGTTTCTCCTATTTCCATAGGCTCACTACAAGCTTCCTTATCACAATACATAGCATTAGGGTCTAGACTTTCCTGAGTATATAAAATCCTAGATAAAAGTCGTGTTTTGTTAAAATGTTATAAATTAAATTAAATTAAATTAATGTTTTAAAAAAGCGTAGTTACTCACCTGAAACAGGTGATCTCCGGGAACAGCAGGAATTTAGTCTTCACATATGGGTATCGTCGGTACAGACAGAGCCCACGTGAGAACGCTCCCCAGCATCCAATAGGAAAGTTTTTGGGAGCATCCCACAGCGCATGCGTGCTGCCTTCCTGCCTCTGTACCTCCCTCACTTCAGTTGAGTTTATAGTTGAGACCAAAGGAGAGAAGTAGAGAAAGAGAGAGATAGAGACAACTCCTAGGGGAGGTGGGCAGGTTGTGAAGACTAAATTCCTGCTGTTCCCAGAGATCACCTGTTACAGGTGAGTAATTACACTATCTCCAGGAACAAGCAGGAATTTAGTCTTCACATATGGGGACTCCCCAGCTGCAAGATGCCAAGGGGTGACCCCAGCAAGCTGTGAACCCAGGTGAGATGGGTCATGCTTCCTCCCATGGACCTCTGGCATCCAAATCGTGGACGGTGAGTAGGAGCTGTAAAGTATGGAAGAGATGTTGTAGAACAGCCTGGCCAAACGAGGCATCCCGACGGGAGTCTTTGTCTAAGCAATAGTGGGCTGTGAAGGTATGTACTGAAGTCCAAGTGGCTGCTTTGCAGATGTCATCAATAGAGACAGAACGAAGGTTAGCCATTAAGGCTGTCATTGCTTTCACATTGTGAGCCGTGACATGGCCTTCGAGAGAAAGGCCCTTACTCTGATATGTATAGGATATGCAATCTGCAAACCAATTTAACAGAGTTCTTTTAGAAACTGGACATCCCAAATGACTAGGGTCAAAAGCCACAAAAAGCTGAGAAGATTTTCTATGTGGCTTAGTTCTTTGGAGATAAAAAGCCAAGGCTCTTTTACAGTCCAATGTGTGAAGATTCCTTTCCGCACTGGAGGCATGAGGCCTAGGGAAGAATATAGGAAGATAAACTGACTGGTTTAAATGAAAAGGCGAAACCACCTTTGACAGAAAGTGAGTCCTGAGGACTACTTTATCATGGTGAAACCTTGTATAAGGAGGGTCAGCTACTAATGCCTGTAGTTCACTAATGCGTCTTGCAGAAGTGATGGCAATTAGGAAAATAACTTTCCATGAAAGAAACTTTAGGTCTGAAGTGGCTAAAGGTTCGAAGGGCGGTTTCATAAGCTGACCAAGAACAAGATTTAGATCCCATGCCACCAGTGGTGGTTTAATGGGAGGTTTTGTTAAAAGTAGGCCTCTCATAAATTTTGATATAAGTGGATGAGAGGAAATAGGCTGTCCATCGAAAGGTTTATGAAAAGCAGCAATAGCACTAAGATGGACCCTAACTGAATTTGTCTTCAGACCAGAAGTTGATAATTGTAGAAGATACTCTAGTAACAATTCTACAGGTACTAAAAGGGGGTTAAGTCCCTTTTGTGAACACCAGATAGAGAACCTTTCCACTTGAAAGCATAGGAACGTCTTCTGGAGGGTTTTCTGGAAGCCAGGAGGATATCCTTTATTTGTTGAGAAAGGTTAACATTCTGGAATTCTAGGCTTTCAGTAACCAGGCCCTGAGATGTAGGGACTGGGGATTGGGATGCAGTAAAGATCCGTCCTCCTGCGACAGGAGATCTGGAGCATTCCCCAACTCCAGAGGAGTGGTTTGAGAGAGACGCAGAAGAAGAGGATATCACGTTTGCCATGGCCAACGTGGAGCTATGAGTATCATAGGACATCTGTCTCTCTGAAGTTTGAATAAAGTCTTGGGAATGAGGGGAATGGGTGGGAAGGCATAGAGGAAGTCCTGTCCCCAGTGGAGCAGGAAAGCATTGCTTGCCTGACAGTTTTGAGCCGGAATTCTGGAACAGAATCAGGGAAGTTTGGCATTCTGTGGACTTGCAAAGAGGTCTATATCTGGTGTTCCCCAGATTTGAAATACTTGAGCAAGCTGGTATGAGTGGAGGGACCACTCTTGTGGCAGCAGTATTTGACCGAGTTTGTCTGCTCACAAGTTTTGAATGCCCGGAAGGTATACTGCAAACAGGTGAATTTGTAACTCTCTGGTGAGGGCCCATATTTGCAAAGCTTTGTTGCATAGCGACAGAGAGCCTGTTCCGCCTTGCTTGTTCACATAGAACATAGCTACCTGATTGTCAGTTGGACCAGAACTGTTTTGTTGCTGAGATGGTCCTGAAAGACTTGAATAGCATTGAAAATGGCTCTCAGCTCTAGGAGGTTTATGTGAAGGGAAACCTCCTGTGAGGTCCAAAGACCCTGAGTGGAGAGATCGTGCAAGTGAGCTCCCCAACCCATCTTGGAAGCATCTGTCATCAGAGTGGTTTGGCATAGAGGCTGCTGGAAAGGAGAACCTACAAGGAGGTTTTCTAGGGATTGCCACCATTGCAGGGATGAAAGCAGACGTGTGTTAGTTCTGATTTTGTCTGTTAGTCGACCCGAGACTTGTGACCACTGAGAGGAAAGGGTCCACACTGGGCTGCTCGCATGTGGAGGCAAGCATAGGGAACCACATGGACAGTGGATGCCATGTGTCCCAGCAGTTGAAGCATCTCCCGAGCAGTAAGGAATACCTTCATAGATGAGTGAGATGCCAGTTGTATTATACGTAGTGTGATGCAGCAAGGGGCACACAGCCCAGGGAAAATAAGATAAAAGAAAGACTTACCTCAGAGTCAGCTTTAGAAAGCAGCACTAGGCACCATGATTCACTGCAGCAAGGGAAATTCTTGCTACGTAGCAAACAAAAGTCCCATCAGGAACACCTGAGTGAGAGTCCCCAGGTCACGTGTAGAGCTAGGGATTATTTAGGGCAGGGTTCCAGTCAGTTAGAGGAGAGTCAGAAACAGGATCACCACGGGAAGCAGTAGGAGAGAGAGGAGCAGGAGGTGTGTCCCAGGTCAGCTGAACAGAAGCCCCAGGGGATTGCTGGGAGGAAATTCTTCTCACGAGGAGTCAGGAAGTGAGTCTGTCTCCAGCTCTCGAGAAGGAAGGTTCAAGGCAAGCTGCACTAAGGGAAGACCTGCTACCAGGAATAGCTTTGGAGAGAAGCCAGGATTACCCCACTACCCAAGATGCCAGCATTTGCCAGCTCAAGGCAGAGGTCACGGTGAGAGGGAAGTGTTGGGGGATGGGCACTCCATGCATGACTACAGCTTAAGAAATAGAGGTGAAGTTAGGAACAAATATATTCCTGTTCAACCAGCCCGGGAGGCTAGAAGCAAAGGCTACAGAGAGCCAAGCATAAAGACAAGCCCTGCAGAGAGAAGGAAACTTCCCTATAGTAACAAAGAGAAGTTTAAAGCTTATAACTGCAAAGGGCAGGGTTCTGACTACAGACATAAGAAGCAAGATGTTTCAGAGCTAATGTTCTGGGAGGCAAGCCCAGGCAGAACCAGCTACAGAGAGAGATATAGACACAAAGGGGGAAAAGCCCCCAGTGACTGTTATAGTGAAGTGTCACAAGACGCTATAGCTGAATACCGTTCTCAAGAAGGGTCTGATACCAGCAGTGTGAGTAGTGCTGGGGAAATGATATGGGAAGACGCTGCTAGTCTGCAAGAGGATATTCCTATGGATTGCAGTGTCTGTGTTAAATGCAACCGTATGATGTAAATACTGGATGAAGAGAACTCTGTGAATATAACAAGAGAATATACGTGTGTCACTACTTTTGTTGCTAAGCTTATCTGATTTAAAGTTTCTGTTTCCTTTGACAAAGTCCGAGCGGGACGGGGAATAAAACCCACTTTTCATTTCAAGTTGCTCTGAAAGACTTTTTATTTACAAGGCCAGAGCAATTACTTGTGCATACGCCCTAGGCAACCGCCTATATAGGGCTAAACAGGCCTCTAACCACAGGCCCCATCACAGGTTGGCGTAGTTTTATCGGATCCAGTCCAGGAAACAAGGAGCTACAGTGCAGAGCGACAACGCGGGACGAGCGGAGTTGGCACGCACGGAGGAGGATCCAGGTTCCAGGAGTGCGACAGCAAGCACCTTCTCAAAATAAGACCCTCCACCTTGCTCAGGTAACGGGTATTTGGGCACAGGTTGGGGAGGATCGCTGGTGAGAAGAGGAGGCTTGGGAGGAGAAATTTTTATCCTTGTTATTGTGCCGCACTTGGTTTGGTGTGTTTCTGATTTGTTTCAGGAAAGGAGATGACGATGACGATGGATGCACAGGAGGTTCTCAGGTGGATGAGCAGCCAGTTCGAGAAACAGGGAGAGCTAGCTCGGCAGAACCAGGAGCAGGCCATCGCTGCCCTGGTGGAGCAACAGAAGCCCCTGACGGACTTAATGCGGACTATCCTGAAGGAGCCTAAGAAGGACGAATCACCAGCAGCCGTTCCTATCTGTGGGGTAGGCCCACAGAGCTGTGGGATTTGGACTTTAGGACAAATGCATGCTAGTGACAATTTTGATGACTTTGTGCAAACATTTGAACGAATAGCTAGTAATGCTAAGTGGCCACAAGAGCAGTTAGCCATTAGGCTGGCCTCAGCGTTAATTGGTGAGGCTCAGGCAGCCTATAGGGCCATGCCAGCAGCTCTTGCAAGTGACTATCAAGAGGTTAAGAGAGCTGTACGGGATAGGTTGGGCTTAACCCCTACCATGTACAGACGCATGCTAAGGTCTACCCGGATTCAACCAGAGGAAACACCAAAGGCACTGTATCACAGAGTGCATGGGTTGGTTTTAAAGTGGCTTGAACCCGAGGGTAAACGAATGGAGGAAGTACTTGATCTAATTGTATTAGAGCAGTTCTTTGACGCAGTACCTGAAGAGGTTAGAACATTTCTTACTCTACAGAATTGTAGAACCTCTGCTGAAGCAGCGCACCTAACGGAAAGATTCTTTGAGGCTGAACTAATCAAAGGAGCCAGCGCTAGCAGCAGGTCAGGGTTAGACAACTCTGTAAGAAATGCTAATATGTCTTTAAGGAACAAGGTGGGTTCACAGGAATCCAGGTATATAAAAGCAGAAGGTAACAAGGTGTTAAAGTGTTTTAAGTGTGGGAAAAGTGGACACTTTAAAAGGGAATGCAGGTCTCGCACAGCACTTGTTACTGGCCAGGTTCACCACACAGCTGCAGGTTTCCGAGTGGATGTAGAGATACAGGGAGTCCCAGCTAAGGCCTTGCTTGACTCGGGGGCCGACCAAAGTATGGTCTCTCGCCGTTTTTGGGAAACCATACAGGCCCAGAGGGGTTTTCCCCCGAGTCACGCCGAAGGAGTAGCCAATATCAGGTGTATCCATGGATCTTCCACTGGTTATCCGCTGTACCAGCTGAGGATACAAGGATTAGGGGTTCGGAGAAAGATTTTGGTAGCGGTAGTCCCCAAACTACCCTTTGATTTGGTGTTAGGCCGGGACTGGCCCCCATTTGGTGAAGGCCTAAAGAAAGGCCTGGTTAGGGAAAAGGAACCCCAAGGGCAACCTAAGGAAGGAGAGGAAGAAGACCAGGTCATGGGAAAAAGCAATGATGAAGGGGAAGCCCTGGTAAATGTAATTCCCCAGCCTTTATTTGCTAAAACCCCAAGGAAAGAAATTGTCCAAAAAGCACCAATAGAGGTAGTGACACCTGGTAAAAAGGGTTTTGTATTAAAGGTCTGTAAAATGTCCCCAGACGCACAGGTCCCCCAGAAAGCAACCGCCGATGCGGCTGGCTTTGATCTTTTTAGTGCTGTGGAAGGGGTGGTACCGAAGAAAGGAAAGACTTTAATTAATACAGGCCTACAAGTCCAGCTGCCACCTGGGTGCTACGGGCGGATTGCTCCCCGATCGGGTTTAGCATCGAAGCACTTTGTCGATGTCGGAGCGGGGGTTGTGGACCCCGATTACAGGGGAGAGGTCAAAGTACTGCTGTTTAACTTTGGAGAGCAGGACTTTGAGGTCAAAAGAGGAGACCGCGTTGCACAATTTATATGTGAACGATTTGGGTCGCCAGAGGTGGAGGAGGTAACCCACCTAGTCCCTACCAGCAGGGGAGGCCAAGGGTTTGGATCCACCGGACAGAGGGAGGTACAGGGTCTTACTGCCTCTGCTAAGACAAATCTAGAAGAGGATTTAGGTCCCCAAATTGCAGACTGTAAAACAGTCCCTGCACCGAAGGTTGGCCTAGGGTTGTCCTTGCAGCAACGAGGCCAGTTAGACCAGTTGCTGACGCGGTTTAGGGACGTCCTTACGCCCGTCCCGGGAGAGACCAATCTGGTCGCACACGAAATTCTCACACCCCCGGGGAAAATTGTGCGACTGCGACCTTATCGCTTACCGGAGGCTCGCAAGAGCGAGATTATTGCACAAGTTCAGGAGATGCTACAACTAGGCGTGATTGAAGAGTCTAAAAGTCCCTGGTGTAGTCCGGTAGTCCTGGTACCGAAACCGGATGGCAGTCTCCGTTTCTGCATTGACTTTAGGCAGGTCAATACCATATCACTCTTCGATGCCTACCCTATGCCAAGGATCGAGGAGTTGTTGGATAGACTGGGGCAGGCACGGTATCTGACCACCCTCGACCTTACCAAGGGTTATTGGCAGATACCGTTGACCCGTGCTTCCAGACCCAAGACAGCATTCAGTACACCGCTGGGTTTATTCCAGTTTAAACGCATGCCGTTCGGTCTACACGGTGCTGCGGCAACATGCCAGAGGTTGGTAGACCAAGTCCTACGGCCTCACCACAGCTACGCCGTAGCATATATGGATGATATAGTCATCCACAGCACCACCTGGGCACAGCACCTTCCACGTGTAGAGGCCGTATTGAAGGCTTTGCGAGATGCTGGATTGACTCTAAATCCCGGAAAATGCCTATTTGGAGGTACCGAGGTTAGGTATCTAGGACACTTAGTGGGAAATGGGACGGTCCGACCACTACATGATAAAGTGGAAAGTGTACAGAATTTTAGGCGTCCCCTAAATAAGAAACAACTGAGAAGTTTCCTAGGCTTAATCGGATATTATAGGCGGTTTATACCTAGATTCGCGGAGGAGAGTACAGTGTTAACAAATATGTTGAGGAAAAACGCGCCTAATAATTTACAATGGACACAGGCAGCGGAGGACGCTTTCACACTTCTAAAGGGGAAGTTATGCAAGGCGCCTGTTTTATATGGGGTGGATTTTAACCGTACTTTTATCCTGCAGACGGACGCCTCGGAATCGGGGCTGGGAGCCGTCCTATCCCAGGAGTTTGAGGGTACTGAGCACCCCGTCATCTACTTGAGTAGGAAATTGACCAAGGCTGAGGGCAACTACTCAACCATTGAAAAGGAATGTTTGGCCATCAAGTGGGCCATCGAATCACTTCGCTTTTACCTTACCGGCAGACATTTCGTGCTGATTACTGATCATGCACCATTGAAATGGTTAGGTACCATGAGGAACCACAACCCTCGCCTCACCCGTTGGCACCTGGCGCTGCAGGCTTTCAATTTTACTATACACCATAGGGCGGGAAAGCTACATACTAATGCAGACGCTTTGTCGCGTATTCCGGGCTGGGAGCATGAAAGTGCACCAGCACGGAATATCTTAAGAGGGGGGATATGTGATGCAGCAAGGGGCACACAGCCCAGGGAAAATAAGATAAAAGAAAGACTTACCTCAGAGTCAGCTTTAGAAAGCAGCACTAGGCACCATGATTCACTGCAGCAAGGGAAATTCTTGCTACGTAGCAAACAAAAGTCCCATCAGGAACACCTGAGTGAGAGTCCCCAGGTCACGTGTAGAGCTAGGGATTATTTAGGGCAGGGTTCCAGTCAGTTAGAGGAGAGTCAGAAACAGGATCACCACGGGAAGCAGTAGGAGAGAGAGGAGCAGGAGGTGTGTCCCAGGTCAGCTGAACAGAAGCCCCAGGGGATTGCTGGGAGGAAATTCTTCTCACGAGGAGTCAGGAAGTGAGTCTGTCTCCAGCTCTCGAGAAGGAAGGTTCAAGGCAAGCTGCACTAAGGGAAGACCTGCTACCAGGAATAGCTTTGGAGAGAAGCCAGGATTACCCCACTACCCAAGATGCCAGCATTTGCCAGCTCAAGGCAGAGGTCACGGTGAGAGGGAAGTGTTGGGGGATGGGCACTCCATGCATGACTACAGCTTAAGAAATAGAGGTGAAGTTAGGAACAAATATATTCCTGTTCAACCAGCCCGGGAGGCTAGAAGCAAAGGCTACAGAGAGCCAAGCATAAAGACAAGCCCTGCAGAGAGAAGGAAACTTCCCTATAGTAACAAAGAGAAGTTTAAAGCTTATAACTGCAAAGGGCAGGGTTCTGACTACAGACATAAGAAGCAAGATGTTTCAGAGCTAATGTTCTGGGAGGCAAGCCCAGGCAGAACCAGCTACAGAGAGAGATATAGACACAAAGGGGGAAAAGCCCCCAGTGACTGTTATAGTGAAGTGTCACAAGACGCTATAGCTGAATACCGTTCTCAAGAAGGGTCTGATACCAGCAGTGTGAGTAGTGCTGGGGAAATGATATGGGAAGACGCTGCTAGTCTGCAAGAGGATATTCCTATGGATTGCAGTGTCTGTGTTAAATGCAACCGTATGATGTAAATACTGGATGAAGAGAACTCTGTGAATATAACAAGAGAATATACGTGTGTCACTACTTTTGTTGCTAAGCTTATCTGATTTAAAGTTTCTGTTTCCTTTGACAAAGTCCGAGCGGGACGGGGAATAAAACCCACTTTTCATTTCAAGTTGCTCTGAAAGACTTTTTATTTACAAGGCCAGAGCAATTACTTGTGCATACGCCCTAGGCAACCGCCTATATAGGGCTAAACAGGCCTCTAACCACAGGCCCCATCACAGGTTGGCGTAGTTTTATCGGATCCAGTCCAGGAAACAAGGAGCTACAGTGCAGAGCGACAACGCGGGACGAGCGGAGTTGGCACGCACGGAGGAGGATCCAGGTTCCAGGAGTGCGACAGCAAGCACCTTCTCAAAATAAGACCCTCCACCTTGCTCAGGTAACGGGTATTTGGGCACAGGTTGGGGAGGATCGCTGGTGAGAAGAGGAGGCTTGGGAGGAGAAATTTTTATCCTTGTTATTGTGCCGCACTTGGTTTGGTGTGTTTCTGATTTGTTTCAGGAAAGGAGATGACGATGACGATGGATGCACAGGAGGTTCTCAGGTGGATGAGCAGCCAGTTCGAGAAACAGGGAGAGCTAGCTCGGCAGAACCAGGAGCAGGCCATCGCTGCCCTGGTGGAGCAACAGAAGCCCCTGACGGACTTAATGCGGACTATCCTGAAGGAGCCTAAGAAGGACGAATCACCAGCAGCCGTTCCTATCTGTGGGGTAGGCCCACAGAGCTGTGGGATTTGGACTTTAGGACAAATGCATGCTAGTGACAATTTTGATGACTTTGTGCAAACATTTGAACGAATAGCTAGTAATGCTAAGTGGCCACAAGAGCAGTTAGCCATTAGGCTGGCCTCAGCGTTAATTGGTGAGGCTCAGGCAGCCTATAGGGCCATGCCAGCAGCTCTTGCAAGTGACTATCAAGAGGTTAAGAGAGCTGTACGGGATAGGTTGGGCTTAACCCCTACCATGTACAGACGCATGCTAAGGTCTACCCGGATTCAACCAGAGGAAACACCAAAGGCACTGTATCACAGAGTGCATGGGTTGGTTTTAAAGTGGCTTGAACCCGAGGGTAAACGAATGGAGGAAGTACTTGATCTAATTGTATTAGAGCAGTTCTTTGACGCAGTACCTGAAGAGGTTAGAACATTTCTTACTCTACAGAATTGTAGAACCTCTGCTGAAGCAGCGCACCTAACGGAAAGATTCTTTGAGGCTGAACTAATCAAAGGAGCCAGCGCTAGCAGCAGGTCAGGGTTAGACAACTCTGTAAGAAATGCTAATATGTCTTTAAGGAACAAGGTGGGTTCACAGGAATCCAGGTATATAAAAGCAGAAGGTAACAAGGTGTTAAAGTGTTTTAAGTGTGGGAAAAGTGGACACTTTAAAAGGGAATGCAGGTCTCGCACAGCACTTGTTACTGGCCAGGTTCACCACACAGCTGCAGGTTTCCGAGTGGATGTAGAGATACAGGGAGTCCCAGCTAAGGCCTTGCTTGACTCGGGGGCCGACCAAAGTATGGTCTCTCGCCGTTTTTGGGAAACCATACAGGCCCAGAGGGGTTTTCCCCCGAGTCACGCCGAAGGAGTAGCCAATATCAGGTGTATCCATGGATCTTCCACTGGTTATCCGCTGTACCAGCTGAGGATACAAGGATTAGGGGTTCGGAGAAAGATTTTGGTAGCGGTAGTCCCCAAACTACCCTTTGATTTGGTGTTAGGCCGGGACTGGCCCCCATTTGGTGAAGGCCTAAAGAAAGGCCTGGTTAGGGAAAAGGAACCCCAAGGGCAACCTAAGGAAGGAGAGGAAGAAGACCAGGTCATGGGAAAAAAGCAATGATGAAGGGGAAGCCCTGGTAAATGTAATTCCCCAGCCTTTATTTGCTAAAACCCCAAGGAAAGAAATTGTCCAAAAAGCACCAATAGAGGTAGTGACACCTGGTAAAAAGGGTTTTGTATTAAAGGTCTGTAAAATGTCCCCAGACGCACAGGTCCCCCAGAAAGCAACCGCCGATGCGGCTGGCTTTGATCTTTTTAGTGCTGTGGAAGGGGTGGTACCGAAGAAAGGAAAGACTTTAATTAATACAGGCCTACAAGTCCAGCTGCCACCTGGGTGCTACGGGCGGATTGCTCCCCGATCGGGTTTAGCATCGAAGCACTTTGTCGATGTCGGAGCGGGGGTTGTGGACCCCGATTACAGGGGAGAGGTCAAAGTACTGCTGTTTAACTTTGGAGAGCAGGACTTTGAGGTCAAAAGAGGAGACCGCGTTGCACAATTTATATGTGAACGATTTGGGTCGCCAGAGGTGGAGGAGGTAACCCACCTAGTCCCTACCAGCAGGGGAGGCCAAGGGTTTGGATCCACCGGACAGAGGGAGGTACAGGGTCTTACTGCCTCTGCTAAGACAAATCTAGAAGAGGATTTAGGTCCCCAAATTGCAGACTGTAAAACAGTCCCTGCACCGAAGGTTGGCCTAGGGTTGTCCTTGCAGCAACGAGGCCAGTTAGACCAGTTGCTGACGCGGTTTAGGGACGTCCTTACGCCCGTCCCGGGAGAGACCAATCTGGTCGCACACGAAATTCTCACACCCCCGGGGAAAATTGTGCGACTGCGACCTTATCGCTTACCGGAGGCTCGCAAGAGCGAGATTATTGCACAAGTTCAGGAGATGCTACAACTAGGCGTGATTGAAGAGTCTAAAAGTCCCTGGTGTAGTCCGGTAGTCCTGGTACCGAAACCGGATGGCAGTCTCCGTTTCTGCATTGACTTTAGGCAGGTCAATACCATATCACTCTTCGATGCCTACCCTATGCCAAGGATCGAGGAGTTGTTGGATAGACTGGGGCAGGCACGGTATCTGACCACCCTCGACCTTACCAAGGGTTATTGGCAGATACCGTTGACCCGTGCTTCCAGACCCAAGACAGCATTCAGTACACCGCTGGGTTTATTCCAGTTTAAACGCATGCCGTTCGGTCTACACGGTGCTGCGGCAACATGCCAGAGGTTGGTAGACCAAGTCCTACGGCCTCACCACAGCTACGCCGTAGCATATATGGATGATATAGTCATCCACAGCACCACCTGGGCACAGCACCTTCCACGTGTAGAGGCCGTATTGAAGGCTTTGCGAGATGCTGGATTGACTCTAAATCCCGGAAAATGCCTATTTGGAGGTACCGAGGTTAGGTATCTAGGACACTTAGTGGGAAATGGGACGGTCCGACCACTACATGATAAAGTGGAAAGTGTACAGAATTTTAGGCGTCCCCTAAATAAGAAACAACTGAGAAGTTTCCTAGGCTTAATCGGATATTATAGGCGGTTTATACCTAGATTCGCGGAGGAGAGTACAGTGTTAACAAATATGTTGAGGAAAAACGCGCCTAATAATTTACAATGGACACAGGCAGCGGAGGACGCTTTCACACTTCTAAAGGGGAAGTTATGCAAGGCGCCTGTTTTATATGGGGTGGATTTTAACCGTACTTTTATCCTGCAGACGGACGCCTCGGAATCGGGGCTGGGAGCCGTCCTATCCCAGGAGTTTGAGGGTACTGAGCACCCCGTCATCTACTTGAGTAGGAAATTGACCAAGGCTGAGGGCAACTACTCAACCATTGAAAAGGAATGTTTGGCCATCAAGTGGGCCATCGAATCACTTCGCTTTTACCTTACCGGCAGACATTTCGTGCTGATTACTGATCATGCACCATTGAAATGGTTAGGTACCATGAGGAACCACAACCCTCGCCTCACCCGTTGGCACCTGGCGCTGCAGGCTTTCAATTTTACTATACACCATAGGGCGGGAAAGCTACATACTAATGCAGACGCTTTGTCGCGTATTCCGGGCTGGGAGCATGAAAGTGCACCAGCACGGAATATCTTAAGAGGGGGGATATGTGATGCAGCAAGGGGCACACAGCCCAGGGAAAATAAGATAAAAGAAAGACTTACCTCAGAGTCAGCTTTAGAAAGCAGCACTAGGCACCATGATTCACTGCAGCAAGGGAAATTCTTGCTACGTAGCAAACAAAAGTCCCATCAGGAACACCTGAGTGAGAGTCCCCAGGTCACGTGTAGAGCTAGGGATTATTTAGGGCAGGGTTCCAGTCAGTTAGAGGAGAGTCAGAAACAGGATCACCACGGGAAGCAGTAGGAGAGAGAGGAGCAGGAGGTGTGTCCCAGGTCAGCTGAACAGAAGCCCCAGGGGATTGCTGGGAGGAAATTCTTCTCACGAGGAGTCAGGAAGTGAGTCTGTCTCCAGCTCTCGAGAAGGAAGGTTCAAGGCAAGCTGCACTAAGGGAAGACCTGCTACCAGGAATAGCTTTGGAGAGAAGCCAGGATTACCCCACTACCCAAGATGCCAGCATTTGCCAGCTCAAGGCAGAGGTCACGGTGAGAGGGAAGTGTTGGGGGATGGGCACTCCATGCATGACTACAGCTTAAGAAATAGAGGTGAAGTTAGGAACAAATATATTCCTGTTCAACCAGCCCGGGAGGCTAGAAGCAAAGGCTACAGAGAGCCAAGCATAAAGACAAGCCCTGCAGAGAGAAGGAAACTTCCCTATAGTAACAAAGAGAAGTTTAAAGCTTATAACTGCAAAGGGCAGGGTTCTGACTACAGACATAAGAAGCAAGATGTTTCAGAGCTAATGTTCTGGGAGGCAAGCCCAGGCAGAACCAGCTACAGAGAGAGATATAGACACAAAGGGGGAAAAGCCCCCAGTGACTGTTATAGTGAAGTGTCACAAGACGCTATAGCTGAATACCGTTCTCAAGAAGGGTCTGATACCAGCAGTGTGAGTAGTGCTGGGGAAATGATATGGGAAGACGCTGCTAGTCTGCAAGAGGATATTCCTATGGATTGCAGTGTCTGTGTTAAATGCAACCGTATGATGTAAATACTGGATGAAGAGAACTCTGTGAATATAACAAGAGAATATACGTGTGTCACTACTTTTGTTGCTAAGCTTATCTGATTTAAAGTTTCTGTTTCCTTTGACAAAGTCCGAGCGGGACGGGGAATAAAACCCACTTTTCATTTCAAGTTGCTCTGAAAGACTTTTTATTTACAAGGCCAGAGCAATTACTTGTGCATACGCCCTAGGCAACCGCCTATATAGGGCTAAACAGGCCTCTAACCACAGGCCCCATCACAGGTTGGCGTAGTTTTATCGGATCCAGTCCAGGAAACAAGGAGCTACAGTGCAGAGCGACAACGCGGGACGAGCGGAGTTGGCACGCACGGAGGAGGATCCAGGTTCCAGGAGTGCGACAGCAAGCACCTTCTCAAAATAAGACCCTCCACCTTGCTCAGGTAACGGGTATTTGGGCACAGGTTGGGGAGGATCGCTGGTGAGAAGAGGAGGCTTGGGAGGAGAAATTTTTATCCTTGTTATTGTGCCGCACTTGGTTTGGTGTGTTTCTGATTTGTTTCAGGAAAGGAGATGACGATGACGATGGATGCACAGGAGGTTCTCAGGTGGATGAGCAGCCAGTTCGAGAAACAGGGAGAGCTAGCTCGGCAGAACCAGGAGCAGGCCATCGCTGCCCTGGTGGAGCAACAGAAGCCCCTGACGGACTTAATGCGGACTATCCTGAAGGAGCCTAAGAAGGACGAATCACCAGCAGCCGTTCCTATCTGTGGGGTAGGCCCACAGAGCTGTGGGATTTGGACTTTAGGACAAATGCATGCTAGTGACAATTTTGATGACTTTGTGCAAACATTTGAACGAATAGCTAGTAATGCTAAGTGGCCACAAGAGCAGTTAGCCATTAGGCTGGCCTCAGCGTTAATTGGTGAGGCTCAGGCAGCCTATAGGGCCATGCCAGCAGCTCTTGCAAGTGACTATCAAGAGGTTAAGAGAGCTGTACGGGATAGGTTGGGCTTAACCCCTACCATGTACAGACGCATGCTAAGGTCTACCCGGATTCAACCAGAGGAAACACCAAAGGCACTGTATCACAGAGTGCATGGGTTGGTTTTAAAGTGGCTTGAACCCGAGGGTAAACGAATGGAGGAAGTACTTGATCTAATTGTATTAGAGCAGTTCTTTGACGCAGTACCTGAAGAGGTTAGAACATTTCTTACTCTACAGAATTGTAGAACCTCTGCTGAAGCAGCGCACCTAACGGAAAGATTCTTTGAGGCTGAACTAATCAAAGGAGCCAGCGCTAGCAGCAGGTCAGGGTTAGACAACTCTGTAAGAAATGCTAATATGTCTTTAAGGAACAAGGTGGGTTCACAGGAATCCAGGTATATAAAAGCAGAAGGTAACAAGGTGTTAAAGTGTTTTAAGTGTGGGAAAAGTGGACACTTTAAAAGGGAATGCAGGTCTCGCACAGCACTTGTTACTGGCCAGGTTCACCACACAGCTGCAGGTTTCCGAGTGGATGTAGAGATACAGGGAGTCCCAGCTAAGGCCTTGCTTGACTCGGGGGCCGACCAAAGTATGGTCTCTCGCCGTTTTTGGGAAACCATACAGGCCCAGAGGGGTTTTCCCCCGAGTCACGCCGAAGGAGTAGCCAATATCAGGTGTATCCATGGATCTTCCACTGGTTATCCGCTGTACCAGCTGAGGATACAAGGATTAGGGGTTCGGAGAAAGATTTTGGTAGCGGTAGTCCCCAAACTACCCTTTGATTTGGTGTTAGGCCGGGACTGGCCCCCATTTGGTGAAGGCCTAAAGAAAGGCCTGGTTAGGGAAAAGGAACCCCAAGGGCAACCTAAGGAAGGAGAGGAAGAAGACCAGGTCATGGGAAAAAGCAATGATGAAGGGGAAGCCCTGGTAAATGTAATTCCCCAGCCTTTATTTGCTAAAACCCCAAGGAAAGAAATTGTCCAAAAAGCACCAATAGAGGTAGTGACACCTGGTAAAAAGGGTTTTGTATTAAAGGTCTGTAAAATGTCCCCAGACGCACAGGTCCCCCAGAAAGCAACCGCCGATGCGGCTGGCTTTGATCTTTTTAGTGCTGTGGAAGGGGTGGTACCGAAGAAAGGAAAGACTTTAATTAATACAGGCCTACAAGTCCAGCTGCCACCTGGGTGCTACGGGCGGATTGCTCCCCGATCGGGTTTAGCATCGAAGCACTTTGTCGATGTCGGAGCGGGGGTTGTGGACCCCGATTACAGGGGAGAGGTCAAAGTACTGCTGTTTAACTTTGGAGAGCAGGACTTTGAGGTCAAAAGAGGAGACCGCGTTGCACAATTTATATGTGAACGATTTGGGTCGCCAGAGGTGGAGGAGGTAACCCACCTAGTCCCTACCAGCAGGGGAGGCCAAGGGTTTGGATCCACCGGACAGAGGGAGGTACAGGGTCTTACTGCCTCTGCTAAGACAAATCTAGAAGAGGATTTAGGTCCCCAAATTGCAGACTGTAAAACAGTCCCTGCACCGAAGGTTGGCCTAGGGTTGTCCTTGCAGCAACGAGGCCAGTTAGACCAGTTGCTGACGCGGTTTAGGGACGTCCTTACGCCCGTCCCGGGAGAGACCAATCTGGTCGCACACGAAATTCTCACACCCCCGGGGAAAATTGTGCGACTGCGACCTTATCGCTTACCGGAGGCTCGCAAGAGCGAGATTATTGCACAAGTTCAGGAGATGCTACAACTAGGCGTGATTGAAGAGTCTAAAAGTCCCTGGTGTAGTCCGGTAGTCCTGGTACCGAAACCGGATGGCAGTCTCCGTTTCTGCATTGACTTTAGGCAGGTCAATACCATATCACTCTTCGATGCCTACCCTATGCCAAGGATCGAGGAGTTGTTGGATAGACTGGGGCAGGCACGGTATCTGACCACCCTCGACCTTACCAAGGGTTATTGGCAGATACCGTTGACCCGTGCTTCCAGACCCAAGACAGCATTCAGTACACCGCTGGGTTTATTCCAGTTTAAACGCATGCCGTTCGGTCTACACGGTGCTGCGGCAACATGCCAGAGGTTGGTAGACCAAGTCCTACGGCCTCACCACAGCTACGCCGTAGCATATATGGATGATATAGTCATCCACAGCACCACCTGGGCACAGCACCTTCCACGTGTAGAGGCCGTATTGAAGGCTTTGCGAGATGCTGGATTGACTCTAAATCCCGGAAAATGCCTATTTGGAGGTACCGAGGTTAGGTATCTAGGACACTTAGTGGGAAATGGGACGGTCCGACCACTACATGATAAAGTGGAAAGTGTACAGAATTTTAGGCGTCCCCTAAATAAGAAACAACTGAGAAGTTTCCTAGGCTTAATCGGATATTATAGGCGGTTTATACCTAGATTCGCGGAGGAGAGTACAGTGTTAACAAATATGTTGAGGAAAAACGCGCCTAATAATTTACAATGGACACAGGCAGCGGAGGACGCTTTCACACTTCTAAAGGGGAAGTTATGCAAGGCGCCTGTTTTATATGGGGTGGATTTTAACCGTACTTTTATCCTGCAGACGGACGCCTCGGAATCGGGGCTGGGAGCCGTCCTATCCCAGGAGTTTGAGGGTACTGAGCACCCCGTCATCTACTTGAGTAGGAAATTGACCAAGGCTGAGGGCAACTACTCAACCATTGAAAAGGAATGTTTGGCCATCAAGTGGGCCATCGAATCACTTCGCTTTTACCTTACCGGCAGACATTTCGTGCTGATTACTGATCATGCACCATTGAAATGGTTAGGTACCATGAGGAACCACAACCCTCGCCTCACCCGTTGGCACCTGGCGCTGCAGGCTTTCAATTTTACTATACACCATAGGGCGGGAAAGCTACATACTAATGCAGACGCTTTGTCGCGTATTCCGGGCTGGGAGCATGAAAGTGCACCAGCACGGAATATCTTAAGAGGGGGGATATGTGATGCAGCAAGGGGCACACAGCCCAGGGAAAATAAGATAAAAGAAAGACTTACCTCAGAGTCAGCTTTAGAAAGCAGCACTAGGCACCATGATTCACTGCAGCAAGGGAAATTCTTGCTACGTAGCAAACAAAAGTCCCATCAGGAACACCTGAGTGAGAGTCCCCAGGTCACGTGTAGAGCTAGGGATTATTTAGGGCAGGGTTCCAGTCAGTTAGAGGAGAGTCAGAAACAGGATCACCACGGGAAGCAGTAGGAGAGAGAGGAGCAGGAGGTGTGTCCCAGGTCAGCTGAACAGAAGCCCCAGGGGATTGCTGGGAGGAAATTCTTCTCACGAGGAGTCAAGAAGTGAGTCTGTCTCCAGCTCTCGAGAAGGAAGGTTCAAGGCAAGCTGCACTAAGGGAAGACCTGCTACCAGGAATAGCTTTGGAGAGAAGCCAGGATTACCCCACTACCCAAGATGCCAGCATTTGCCAGCTCAAGGCAGAGGTCACGGTGAGAGGGAAGTGTTGGGGGATGGGCACTCCATGCATGACTACAGCTTAAGAAATAGAGGTGAAGTTAGGAACAAATATATTCCTGTTCAACCAGCCCGGGAGGCTAGAAGCAAAGGCTACAGAGAGCCAAGCATAAAGACAAGCCCTGCAGAGAGAAGGAAACTTCCCTATAGTAACAAAGAGAAGTTTAAAGCTTATAACTGCAAAGGGCAGGGTTCTGACTACAGACATAAGAAGCAAGATGTTTCAGAGCTAATGTTCTGGGAGGCAAGCCCAGGCAGAACCAGCTACAGAGAGAGATATAGACACAAAGGGGGAAAAGCCCCCAGTGACTGTTATAGTGAAGTGTCACAAGACGCTATAGCTGAATACCGTTCTCAAGAAGGGTCTGATACCAGCAGTGTGAGTAGTGCTGGGGAAATGATATGGGAAGACGCTGCTAGTCTGCAAGAGGATATTCCTATGGATTGCAGTGTCTGTGTTAAATGCAACCGTATGATGTAAATACTGGATGAAGAGAACTCTGTGAATATAACAAGAGAATATACGTGTGTCACTACTTTTGTTGCTAAGCTTATCTGATTTAAAGTTTCTGTTTCCTTTGACAAAGTCCGAGCGGGACGGGGAATAAAACCCACTTTTCATTTCAAGTTGCTCTGAAAGACTTTTTATTTACAAGGCCAGAGCAATTACTTGTGCATACGCCCTAGGCAACCGCCTATATAGGGCTAAACAGGCCTCTAACCACAGGCCCCATCACAGTAGACAGCGTGGCTGGGGCAGGAAAGCCCTTGACTGCCGTGTGTCTAGACGAGCCCCTATGAATTCTAAAGATCGAGAGGGGGCGAGATGAGATTTTGGGAGGTTTATGACCAGCCCCAAGTATTGAAGAATTCTCATTGCTCGAGAGAGCGCGAAGCTGGCCTCGAGAGCAGTCGATGCTCGAATGAGCCAATCATCTAAGTAAGGGAAGACGAATATTCCCAGAGTCCTCATAAATGCTGCTACCACTGCCATGCATTTTGTGAAGACTCTTGGAGCAGAGGGCTAGTCTGAAGGGAAGAACTCTGTACTGGAAGTGTCTTCCTTGGACCAGGAATCTAAGGAACTTCCTGTGATCTGAGTGGATGAGAATATGCGTGTACGCATCTCTTAGATCTAGAGAACATAGCCAGTCCTGACTTTGGAGGTATGGTAAAAGTGTTCCGAGGGAGATCATTTTGAACTTTTCTTGAAACAAATATTTGTTTAATTCTCTGAGGTCTAATATAGGTCTGTGTCCCCCTGTCCTCTTTGGAATAAGAAAGTAGGGGGAGTAAAAACCTGTCCCCTGTTGGGGAATGTGTACTTCTTCGATTGCTCTTTGAGCTAGAAGTGATGTGACCTCCTGCCACAAGAGGTCGGTGGCAGGGCCCTGAGAATTGAACTATTATTGTAGGTGGGGGCAAGTTGAGAAAATGAAGCTTGTACCCCAGTTGTACAATGGACAGAGTCCAATTTTCTGATGTTATTTGTTGCCATCTTTTGGCAAAAAAGCATAGTCTTCCTGGAATGGTCAAGAGTTCTGGACCTTTTAGGGGCAGAATGACTAAGTTCTCTGGATAGAAGTCAAAGACCCTGAGGGGGCTGGGTCTGTTGAGCCAGTTGAGATTTTTGAGCTTACGGCTTTCTTTGCTGTCTGTTCTGTTGTTGCCCCTTCTGGGGAACATGGAGCGGACAGCGAGTTTGATGGGTGTAAGATTGGTAAGGCTTCTTTTTCTTACTGAAAAAGTTTTTTTTTAATATTTTCTTCTTTGCTGGGTTGGTTGTAGACTTTGACAATCTGTTTAAAGTAGTATTGTCAGATTTAAGCTGATTAGCCTTGTCCTGCCAGTCCTTGCCAAAGAGATTTTCTCCTGTGCAAGGAATGTTTCCCAGCTTTTCTTGCACCCACTGTTCTAAGTCTGATGCTTGAAGCCAAGCAATACGATGTGCTCCTATGGATATAGCAGAGGTTCTGCTAATACATTCAAAACAAAGGTAGCACGGTTCATGAATTTTGAGACATTCTGGGCATGCTTGACCAGAATAAGGTAGTCTGCTCTTTTTCCTCCGAAACACAAGGACTAAGAAGCTCTAAGTCTTTTGTGACTTCTTCCAGGAACATTCCCATATAAATTATGTAGGAACTGATCCTGGCGCCTAACATGGAGGATTTGAAAGCAACAACGGCCAAAGGCATCGAGAGTCCTGGATTCACGGCCTGGAGGATTCGAAGAATGTGTTTTAGCACTCTTGATCCTTCGCATAGCCAATTCCACTACCATTGAATGGTGTGGTAACTGAGTCTTTTGAAAACTAGGACAACTTGGCACGCGGTACATAGTGTCAAGGCATCGGGAATGTGAAGATATTGTTAAAGGAGTTTCCCACATTCTCAACATTAGATCATGTAAGATCTTGTGAATGGGAAGCACGGCTGCTTCCTTGGGAGCCATAGGATATTGTAGAATTCTTAATTCTTCTGGCCTAGGTTCCTTTTCTGGAATCACAGTAATTGCAAGACCCTTTGCTAAATCACGTATGAAATCCTGGAAGGACATATCCTCTGGAGGAGACATTCTGCGTTGAGGAGAAGGAACCAAATCTTCTAATAGATGCGCTCTGGTACACGTAGAATCGTCAGAGTCATTGGAACCGGAAGATTCAAGCACCGGGTGCTCCTGTAACGCATGGTATCGGTACCGCTCAAAGTCGGTACCGAAATGTTTCGGTTCCTGATTCCAGATACTGGAGATCGGCATGGGGGAAAGTAGTCCTGTCGAAGCAGGTACTGTCGGTGCCGGTACCGATACATGTTGAACCGTTTGTTGCGGTCTTAACGGTACCGAAGCCACTAAGAGGGCCGCTAGACTGCGTTCAATAGCGAGGATTCTGAGATCCATAGCTCCTGCCAATGCCTGGGTGCCGGTACCAGTAGAAGCGGCTACGACCCCAGAACATGGCACCAGCAGTTCCGCAGAGGTGGAGGCCTCTGGAACATTCTGGAGCCCTGTTAATGCTTTGGAGCCCGAAGACTCCCGCCGGGGCTGTTTTACCGGTGAAGTATCCTTGAGGGAAACACCAGTGGCATCTCGATACTTTGAAGGAGATTTACCCTTTGAGGACCGGCTAGTCTTAGAAGACTTCAATTTGGTTACCTGAGATCCATGGGAGGAAGATGAAGCCCTGGAAGACGTTGATGCAACTGACATCGTGTCGGCGGCAAAAAGGGTACTGAGTTTTGCAGCTCTATTCTGCAGGCTCCTTTTGGTCATCCTTGTGCAGGAGACACACTCTGTTCGACAATGTTCAGGACCCAAACATTTTAGACACCAATCATGGGTGTCAGTGACGGAAATGGTACCGCCACATTTTGAGCATTTTTTGAAACCACTAGCTGGTTTCTCCATGCTTGAAGAAAAAAGGGCCTAGTGCCCAAAATGGCGCCTAGCACCAGAAGCAGGGAAAGATCCCTGAAGGAATACAAATTTGTTTTTTTTTTGTTTTTTTAAGGAAAGAAGAGAAGGAGAACCAGCGGTACCGGTAGGTGTCGAATGAAGGCAAACGCGACCACAAAATAGAAGAAATAAAAGTACATTTTCTGCGGTGACAGGATCCTACGTCCTGTCCTGTCGGCTCCGCGGAAAGCGAAGAACTGAAGTGAGAGAGGTACAGAGGTGGGAAGGCAGCACACATGCGCTGTAGGATGCTCCCAAAGGCTTTCCTATTGGACGCTGGAGAGCACTCCCACGCGGGCTCCGTCGGTACTGACGATACCCATATGTGAAGACTACATTCCTGCTTGTTCCTGGAGATAGGTATAGTGAGTCAGATTCTCTCTATTCCTTGACATCCAAGCTAAGAAAGTTGGATCTCCAATTCTCAGAACTGGTATTTGTTCAGATTAATCAGATTTAGGAGGAGATAGAATTCCCCTGTCTGTTTTGTGACTACGAAGTACGTCAAGTAGAATCCCAACCATTTCTGCCCTGGTGGAACAGGCTTGAGCACACTGACATGTTGAAGGGTTGAAAGTTCCTGTAGAAGTATTTCCTGATGCTGAGAGTTGATTGATCGAACTCTCTGTGAGCAATCTAGCAGTAGGTATAATAGGTGTAATCTGTATCTGAACAGGATTATCTTGATAATACAACTGTTGAAGGCTACAAGGGACCAATGGTCCGTTAAGAATGCTAGCCTCCCTCCTATTGGAAGATTGTCCAGAACAAGTACTGGAGCGTCAGCTATGTTCTCTAGGAATCAATCAAAACCCTGCCTCCAATTTTGAATGGATAGCAGGCTGGGACTTCTGGGACCTCTGCTGATGAGGCAGAGAGCAAGGACCCTGTTTGGTCTAGACTGAGCAGCAACAGAGAAAGGATACCAATGCCTTTGAGAGTTAAATGTCCTCCTTTCCCCCTACTCTGGTATCTTGTAGGCGACGGGAAGGTCATGTCAGAAGTGGACCTGGAGAGGGTCTTAAGAGTGTCACTGTGCTGCTTGAAAAGGGTACCAACCTCCTGCACCTTATGTCCAAAAAGATTCTCTCCACGACATGGCACATCCATGAGTTTCTCCTGTATACTGTATGTATGAGGTTCAGAGCCATGAGATCCTCCAGGTGCCAATACTCAGAGGAGGTCCTCTATGCCACATTGAACATATGTTGCTCAGACTATATATTTTCTGCATGCCTTCCTTTGGTTTACAAGGGATGAGTTGTATAGCTCTCTGGAGGGAGTCGGCAAACTCCTGCATGTTACGCATGATGTTCCATGAACAGCAGGTAGAACAGTACCTGGAATGTCAACATAACATTCTGAAAGAATTTTTCCCAAAAGAAACCAATATCCTAGCCTCTCTGGGGTGCCGAAGAGTGATATTTCGAAGGATTACTTCTACTACTAATAATTATTTGTATAGAGCTACAAGGTGCATACAGCACTATACATATACAGTAGATGTAAGACACAGTCACTGCTCATCACAGATTACAATCTAATCAAAATGAAACACAGAATACTATGAAAAAGCACTGTCATAACTTCCTTATGGGGGGGGGGGGTCACAAAACCAGAAGATTTCCAATTCTTCAGCCTGGGTTCCTCCTCCATTTCCAACTTAGACAGGACAGACTTAGTCATCATCCGAAACAAAAACAATGAAAGAACTCCTCATGAGGGAACTGGTGTCTCTTGTGAGGAGGTGACGGAAACTAGGGATACTCGGAAGACTTCTCCTTTGGAGAGGTACTCAAAAGACACCTGAGTCTCTGCCTGAGCTAACCTTCACTCCTCACAGGTTGTGGATCTCCAATGCCTCAGAGAATGATAGTCTCCCGGCACACTGGAGATTGACACCAGATGGGCAATTACTGCAGTCAGGGCCCTTTGAGGTCCTGACGACAGTGATTTTTTTTCAGGCAGACTATGAGATTCAAAAAGTGGTTTGATCTCTCCATGCACTGGTCTTGATGCCGTCAAAGCAGCAGCTCTGCACAGGACAAAGACAACCTCCATCCTTTCTTCAAAGCTCTTCCTGAAACATTCCTCAGGGATTGCCATCAACAAAGATGGAGAAATCAAAGCAGAATCAGTCAATGTCCATAGAAACTGTCAGGAAAGATTAGCAGGCTGGTCTCAGCCTCGGGGAGATGGGTGCAGCACCTTTAGTACTGATGAAAATGAGCATTCCTTAGGTCAGGGCTGCTTTAAAGGACATTGGTTCCTCAGAACATCAGGCTCTGATGAACTTCATTACCAATGCATTTCAGCTTCTGCCTGATGCTCGTGTTGTTAGCCCTCAATGTCAATGAAGTAGAAATGTATCCCACCTCTTCTTCGGGCAAAATTCAATGCATAACCGATCCAGGGGACACCTTAATGATGCTAGACCAAGTGGGCCAGATGACTCCTCGATGTCTATGCACCTTCAGGGCCAATGCAACTCATGAGGCCACAGAGACCAATGCCACTGATGCTGAAGTTGATGGACTGGACTTATTGGTGCCAAACATGTATGTACTATTCTTCATAACCCATGATCCCTCTTTTTTGTCATCTGTGAATACAAGACACAACAAAAAAGATAGTAACATACATACTATACGACGGCAGAGAAAGATCAGTATGGTCCATCTAGTCTGCCCAGCAAGGCGACAACAGTAGGTGCACCTGCTGTTCCGTGCAGGTCACCCCCATGCCTTTTTTTAGGGGTGTACCTACCGCTCCATGTAGGTCACCCCTATTTGTTCAGATAAAAGAGATAGTTATGTTTATTTTGATTTTATCCTGTTGCTATAAAAAGGGATACACTGTGTCTGTCCCATGCCATTTTGAGTTCTGTCACTATATTTGCCCCCACCACTTCCATCGGGAGGGCATTCCAAGCATCCACCACCCTTTCAGTGAAAAAGTATTTTCTGACATTGCCTTTCAGTTTACCCCCTGGCAGCTTCATGTTATGCCTTCTAGCTTTACAGCTTCCCCGTCTTTGGAAGAGGTTTGTTTGTTCATTAATACTCTTCAAGTATTTAAAGGTCTGAATCGTATCTCCCCTGTCCCTCCTCTCCTCCAGAGTGTACATATTTTGGTTGCCTTCTTCTGAACCGCTTCCAGTTTTTTTTATATCCTTTGCGAGATATGGTCTCCAAAACCAAACACAATATTCCAAGTGAGGCCTCACCAGCAACTTATACAGTGGCATTAGTACCTCTTCCTTTCTGCCGGTAATTCCTCCAACATCCTTCTGGCTTTTGCCACCGCCTTGTAGCACTGTTTCGCCATCTTGAGATTCTCAGAAACAATCACTCTGAGGTCCTTCTTGTCCATGCGCACCAACCTCTCGCCCCCTATCGCATACAATTCACATGGATTTCTGCTTCCCAAGTGCATGACACTGCACTTCTTCACATTAAACCTTAGCTGCCAAGCATTAGACCATTCTTCAAGCATTTATAGATCTTTCCTCATGTTCTCCACTCTCTCAGGGGAGTCCACTCTGTTGCAAATTTTGGTGTCATCTACAAAGACAGACTTTTCCATTCAGCCCTTCACCAATATCACAAATATATTGGAGCAGTACCAGTCCCAGGACCAAACCCTGGGGCACACCACTAATCACTTTCCTTTCATCCGAAAGAGTTCCATTTACCATCACCTTCTGTCGTCAGTCAATCAATTTCTGATCCAGTTCACCACCTTGGGACCCATCCCCAAGCTGCTGAGTTTATTGATAAGCCTCCTATGAGGAACACTATTAAAGGCTTTGTTGAAATCTAGGTAGATCACATCCATCGCATACCCTTGAACTAGTTCTGTGGTCACCCAGTCAAAGAACTCAATCAGATTTGTTTGGCAAGATCGTCCTTTGGTAAAACCATGTTGCCTCAGATCATGCAACCTGTTGGTTTCAAGGAAGTCCACTATTCGCTCTTTCAGGAGCACCTCCATTACTTTTCCCGCCACAGAGATAAGGCTTACTGGCCTGTAGGGTTCACAGGGAAGGGGGAACACAAGGAGCAAGAGACGTAGGTTGGTAACAGACTGCTTTATTGATGGTAGTCCCTACGCGTTTCGGCAAACGCCTTCCTCGGGGGACATACAGCTAACATAAAGCACAGTTACTTACCTGTAACAGGTGATCTCTGGGAACAGCAGGAATTAGTCCTCACATATGGGTACGTCGGTACCGACGGAGCCTGCGCGGGAAAGCTCCCCAGCCTTTCAGATGAAAGGCTTTTGGGGCCTCCCACTGCACATGCGCGCTGCCTTCCCGCCTTCCTGACCAGCTCTCTTCAGTTCGAGTTTAAAGCTGAGACAATAGAGAGAGGAAAGGAAGATAGATAGATAGAGATACAACTCCTAGGGGAGGTGGGTGGGTTGTGAGGACTAATTCCTGCTGTTCCCAGAGATCACCTGTTACAGGTAAGTAACTGTGCTATCTCCAGGAACAAGCAGGAATAAGTCCTCACATATGGGGACTCCCTAGCTAAGATGCCTGGGAGATCCCTCTCCAAGGGTAAACCATCTTCGTATGGATCTCAGGCATCCATCCAGGGAAGGTGGGCAGGAGTTGTTTAAGTATGGAACAGGTGTTTGAGGACAGCCTGACCAAACAAGGCATCCCGGCGGGAGTCCTTGTCCAAGCAGTAATGGGCTGTGAAGGTATGAACCGAGGCCCAAGTGGCTGCTCGACAGATCTGATCTATGGACACAGAGTGAAGATGAGCCATAGAAGTAGCCATGGCTCTCACATTGTGAGCTGTGACATGGCCTTCCAGAGAAATGTTCTTACTCTGGTAAGCAAAAGAAATACACTGAGCAATCCAATTGGAAAGTGTACGTTTGGTGACTGGAAGTCCCAAATGAGAAGGATCAAAAGCCACGAAAAGTTGGGAAGACTTTCGATGTGGCTGAGTCCTGTTGAGGTAAAAGGCGAGAGCTCTTTTACAGTCAAGAGTATGAAGGTTCCTCTCTGCACTGGATGCATGAGGAGCCGGGAAAAAAACAGGTAGATATACCTCTTGATTAAGATGAAAAGGCGAGACCACTTTAGGCATAAAGTGGGGATTCGTCCTAAGGACCACCTTATCATGATGAAATCTGGTATAAGGTGGATTAGCCACCAAAGCCTGCAGTTCACTGATGCGGCGAGCCGAAGTGACTGCAATAAGGAAAAGAACCTTCCAGGAAAGAAATTTCAGGGAGGTAGATACCAACGGTTCAAAAGGTGGCTTCATAAGTTGACCCAGAACTAGATTCAAGTCCCATGCTACCGGAGGAGGTCGGATGGGAGGCTTAGTGAGGGTCAGGCCTCTCATGAACCTTGCAATAAGAGGATGAGAGGAGACAGGTTGTCCATTTATAGGTTTTAAGGATGCTGCAATAGCACTTAAATGGACTCGTACTGAATTCGTCTTGAGGCCTGCATTGGAAAGATGCAGGAGATAGTCTAGTAGAGAATTCAAAGGAAGTGCTAGAGGGTCAAGACCCTGTTGCGCACACCAAATGGAAAAATGTTTCCATTTGTAAGCATAGGAACGCCTAGTAGAGGGTTTCCTAGAGGCATGAAGGATATCTTTCACTGGTTGGGAAAGATTAAACTCATGAAGGCTTAAGCCTTCAGTAACCAAGCTCGGAGATGTAGGGACTTGGGGTTTGGATGCCACAAGGTCCCCTGCTCCTGAGACAGAAGGTCTGGTGCAGCTCCCAGGTCCAGGGAGGAGCCCTGGGAGAGCTGTAGAAGGAGAGGGAACCACACTTGGCATGGCCAGCGTGGAGCAATGAGGATCATGGATCCGTGATCCCTCTGAAGTTTGAACAGAGTCTTGGTAATCAAAGGAATGGGTGGAAAAGCGTACAGGAATTCCTGACCCCAATGTAGGAGAAAGGCATCGTTGGCCTGAGCTCCCTGACACGGAGTCCTGGAACAGAACCGGGGAAGTTTGGCATTCCACGGACTTGCAAAGAAGTCTATGTCCGGGGTCCCCCATTCCTGAAAGATTCTGTGTATCTGGTCCATATGTAGGGGACCATTCGTGTGGGAGCAGAACTCGACTGAGTCTGTCTGCCCGAGAATTTTGAACTCCTGGAAGATATACTGCCAGAAGATGAATTTGGTGCTCTCTGGCGAAGGCCCATAATCTGAGAGCTTCGTTGCAAAGCGACAGAGAGCCCGTCCCTCCTTGTTTGTTGACATAGAACATGGCTACCTGATTGTCTGTTTGGACTAGGACAGTCAGGTTGACAAGGAGGGTGTGGAAGACTGTGAGGGCAAGGAAGATTGCTCGCAGTTCCAGAAGGTTGATGTGAAGGGTGGTCTCCTGAGGAGACCAGGTGCCCTGAGTGGAGAGGTGCTGGAGATGAGCTCCCCACCCTGCTTGGGAGGCATCTGTTGTGAGGGTTGCTTGGGGCAACGAAGGTTGGAAGGGGATCCCCAACAACAGATTTTTGGAGGATGTCCACCACTGGAGAGACCAAAACAGTCGTTTTGAGGTGAGTATTTGGTCTGAGAGCAGTCCTGATGCTTGAGACCACTGTGTGGCCAAGGTCCATTGAGCTGCTCTCATATGAAGACGAGCGTAGGGCACCACGTGTACCGTGGAGGCCATGTGGCCCAGAAGCTGCAGCATTTCTCTGGCTGACAAGTGACTTCTGGACTGAGCCTGGGAGGCCAAGCTTATTAGTCTTTGGCCTCGGACCAGAGGGAGGTAGGCCCTTGCAGTGGTGGAGTCCAATTGGGCCCCTATGAATTCCAGAGACTGAGTAGGGATGAGTTGGGATTTGGGAATGTTTACCACAAGTCCCAGATATTGAAGAATACGCCTTGTGCGGTCCAGAGACATCTGGGCTTCTGACTGAGATGGAGCTCGGATGAGCCAGTCGTCCAGATATGGGAAGACAAAGATTCCCATGCCTCTGAGAAATGCAGCTACGACTGCCATGCATTTTGTGAAGACTCTTGGAGCAGAGGCCAGACCGAAGGGTAGTACTCTGTACTGGAAATGTTTTCCCTGGAACAGAAATCTTAGATATTTTCTGTGGGATGGATGGATGAGTATATGAGTGTACGCATCCTTGAGATCTAGAGAACAAAGCCAATCCTGACTCTGAAGGTATGGAAGGAGAAGGCCCAGAGAGAGCATTTTGAATTTCTCCTTGAATAGAAACCTGTTCAATTCTCTCAGATCTAGGATAGGTCTGAAGCCCCCTGTCTTCTTTGTTATGAGAAAGTAAGGGGAGTAGAAACCTAACCCCTGTTGTGGAGGAGGAACCTCCTCTATTGCCCCTTGGGCAAGAAGAGAAGAGACTTCCTGACCCAACAGGGTCAGAAGAGATGGGGGAGAACTGAATTGCCGCACCATGGTATGGGGAGGAAGGCTGGAGAAATGAAGTTTGTAGCCCTCCCAGTTAATAGAGAGGGTCCATTGCTCTGATGTGATTTGTTCCCATCTGGGAGCAAAATGAGCTAGCCTTCCAGGAATGGTGAGGGGCTCTGGTTGTTCTAGAGCCAGAAACGGCAAGTTCTCTAGAGGCAAGTCAAAACCCCTGAGGGGGTTGAGCCTGCTGGGGTGTAGCAGACACTGCAGGCTTTGACTTTACCTGCTTAGATTGTTGACGCTTAGCCGCAAAGCGAGGCTGAGCAGATTGCTGGCCAGTATTTGTGGGAAATCTGGCCTTTTTATAGTAAGGCCTTTTAAAAGACTTCTTTTTGGCAGGGGTAGAAATAGACTTGGAAAGTCTATCTAGAGTGGCATTTTCTGCATCCATTTGAGCAGCTTTAATCTGCCAGTCTTCCCCAAATAAGTTCTCACCGGTACAGGGCAGATTCCTGAGGCCATCTACAACCCAGGGTTCTAGGTCAGAAGCCTGGAGCCAAGCGAGACGTCGGGCTGCAATAGCAATTCCCGAAGCTCTGCCTGCAACTTCAAAGGAATCAAAGGCTGCCCTGTTGGAGAACTTGGAGACCTCTGAAAGTTGTGTCACCATAGAAAAGAAGTCCGCCCTTTGATCATCAGGGAAAAAGGGGGCAAAATTCTGTATTTTTAGGGCAAGTTGTCCAAGAAACATGCCCATATAAAGGCTATAAGAATTGATCCTGGCTATAAGCATACTAGCCTGGAACATCTTTCTTCCAAAAGAGTCTAGGGTCTTACATTCTCGCCCTGGAGGGGTAGAAGAATGCCTTTTAGGACTCTTTATTTTCTTCATGGCAGACTTCACCACAATAGAGTGGTGAGGCAGCTGAGTTTTCTGGAACCCAGGCGAAGGAGGGACCCGATACATGGTGTCCAACCTACGGGAATGGGGAGACAGTGTTAAAGGAGTCTCCCACAAATCCATCAAGTGTTCTTGAAGGATTTCATGGACAGGCAGAGTGACTGCCTCTTTAGGAGCTTTTGAGTATCCTAAAATGTCCAATTTTTTTGATCTGGGTTCTTTTTCAGAAGATGTAGCAATAGAAAGTGCTTTAGCTACATCAACAATGAAATCCTGAAAGGATAAATCCTCTGGAGGAGATATCCTCCTCTTTGCAGAAGAGGGCTCCTCAGGAACAGTAAGCTCAGCAGAGTCATCAGAGGAATTGAATTCATCATAAGAATCTGAGTCTTCCCTCTGTACTGCCAATGTACGATACGCATACCGATCGGTATCGACATCGGGCGTATCGGGCATGGGATCGGTACCAGGCGAAAGCCGGAATCCGGCATGCGGAACCGATCGACGTT
The DNA here is from genome assembly GCA_033557465.1 of Ichthyophis bannanicus. Lineage (NCBI taxonomy): Eukaryota > Metazoa > Chordata > Amphibia > Gymnophiona > Ichthyophiidae > Ichthyophis > Ichthyophis bannanicus. Next base: position 70,611,612 of record CM066046.1, on the reverse strand, counting down.
TGGAAGTCGATGGTCTCGGTTCCGGTGTGGATACCGGAACCGGGGTCGGTACCGATGAAATCGGTACCGAGGGCGTCGCAGCCTTAATGAATGCCAGAACGGCCTGCCGCATGGTCTGGACAGTACTGCCCATAGACGCCACTACTGTCTGGATGTCGGTACCGGTATGGGCCGGTACCCCAGAGCAGTCCAACAGGTGATCGGTCGAGGCCGTGCCATCGATGTCAACCTGTGACCCCATGATTGCTTTGGAGGCCGGAACCTCCCGCCGGGGTTTTTTGGCCTGGGCAGAATCCTCGAACTCAAAATTGAGAGCCTCTCGATCCTTAGAAAGAGATTTGCTTTTAGAGGATTTGCCCACAGAAGTTTTGGTTACCTGAGATCCATCCGGAGAGGAAGACCTGGATGACTGTGATGCTTCTGAAGGAAACAGCACATGGAGCTTGTTGGCCCGGTTCTGCAAACCACGTTTAGACATCTGGGTGCAGGATGGGCAGTCCGGTATGGAGTGTTCAGGTCCCAAACATTTGAGACACCATTCATGGGTGTCTGTGACAGAAATGACAGCACTGCATTTGGTACATTTTTTAAAACCAGGGACTGGCTTCTCCATGAGGAGAATTTGTGTAGGCCTTAAGGCCTAACAACAGGTACCAAGCTGTGCTGAAGAAAATAAAAAAGTCTTTTTTTTTTTTTTTTTATAAAGAAAGAAAGAGAGACCTGCGGTACCGGTTTCGGTATGGGGAAGGCAGGTACGCGGTCTAAAGAAAAATAACAAATTTAACAATTTCTTCAGCGGTGACAGGAACACGACCTGCTGGCTCCGCGGAAAAAGAGAAACTGAAGAGAGCTGGTCAGGAAGGCGGGAAGGCAGCGCGCATGTGCAGTGGGAGGCCCCAAAAGCCTTTCATCTGAAAGGCTGGGGAGCTTTCCCGCGCAGGCTCCGTCGGTACCGACGTACCCATATGTGAGGACTTATTCCTGCTTGTTCCTGGAGATAATACAGAAACATTATTAAAAAAATATAGACAATGTTAAAACCAAATATGTGAACATCATAAATAATACAAATGATAAAAGATAAAATAAAGAATAAATTATAGAACCACATTCAAAAAACTATGAGGTAAGAAGGGCCGAGACAAAGACAGAATCTATTTCCCCAAACGTTGAGGACTATCCATACTTTGTTTAAAAACAATAAGCTATATGCATACGAGAATCTAAAAACATAGATGAATAATTAAAAACAATACACATGTATGCGTCGACTGGACAAAGAAAAATAGGAATGAAATGAATGAAAAGTCACACTAAAATGCACAACGATGTGATAGCTCTAAAAATTAAAAAGTAATTAAAACAAACAACTTAGACATACCAGTAAACACCTACCAGTACTGTGTCAAGTAAAATGTCTCTTTAAGACAGTTTTGTCGGATTGTTATGCAATAGCTAAAAGACACATATAAAAGATAAATTAATAAATATATAAATATGTAAAATATAAATGATAATGAATAAATAATCAGATATTATCAACAATACAGTCAAACCTCGGTTTTCGTATGCCCTGGTTTTCGTACGATTCGGTTTTCGTTGATTTTTTTCATCAAGATTGTGTTTCGGTTTTCGTACGTTGTCTCGGTTTTCGTACAGCATTTTACCCCCCCCCCCCGTACCTGCCATGGATTAGCGTGAGCCAGCGATCTCCCACGGAGCTTGAGCCAGCGATTCTGCGGGACCTCTGGGGAGCCGAGGAGTTCAACGCTCCAGCGTGGCCTGCCCGAAACTGCTTCCTGCCCCGGACTCTCCCCCGATTGACGTCTGCCTGCTGCCTCTTCCCCTGCACATCCCTTGAACCGGGACAGGAGCTGGTGACCGAATCTGCTTCTCCTTGGCGGCCCAGTCTCCCGCCGGGGCCCCTGCCCTCCCGATTGGATTCTGGGTGTCCTGCAGGCCTGCACACGCGGCCTCTCCTTGAAACCTTGCAGTCTGCAGCTGCAGGCTCCTGCTGGCACAGCCCCACGCTGTTCTCTGACTCTCACCTGTGTCAGGCTGCTACCTTAGGGGGGCCGGAGGCAGCCTAAGACTCTCTGTCCCACTGTTTCTCAACTGCCTGCTGCTTGGCTGACACTGCCTCTCCACCTCTCCCGACACTGTGTATGCCAACAAAAGTCTTCAATAAAGGTAAAAGTGATGTTACATGCTCATTTATCCATTTCATTAGTCATTTATATGTATTTCTCATTGTTTTCTGTATGTAAAAAGATAGTTATTCTCTATAAAATGTATTTTTTGTCAATATTTTTGGGTGTCTGGAACGGATTAATTGAATTTACATTATTTCTTATGGGAAATCTTGCTTCGGTTTTAGTCCGTTTCGGTTATAGTCAGACTTTTTTGAACGGATTAATCATGAAAACCGAGGTTTGACTGTATGCCTAAAATATAAAATATAAAAATATATAATAGTCCAGTGCAGTAGTGCATAAAATGAAAAAATATATATATTCACATTTCAAAAGATTGGAACAGACAAATCTACAGGAGCAAGGACACAAATATTAGGCCAGAAAGGCATATGGACTCACCATAGTGATGACTATGGGAAAATTTCTTTGAGGTTCTGCGATCCTGGTAAAGAAGCTAGGAGGCAATTTAGGAAAATTTCGTCAAGAGAACTATAAACAAACGTGTACTAAGGGAACTACTAAAAGGTTGAAGAGGTGAACGCAGAACGCCAGTGAGAAACGAAAATTGTACGTGAACTGTAAATGTATGCTCAAGAATAGATTATTATGGGGGTATAGGAATCCAACTTCAATGATGCAACCAAAGACAAGTGAATGGAGAACAAAGAACCCACATGTGGAAGAAATAGAAGATTATGTGCAAAGTGAGAAAGGATGTGGAGCTAGCAGTGAGGATGCTTGCTAGTGAACATGACAGATGAATGCTGGACAGACCAAAAGATTCATGTTTTAAAAAGTTGAACGCCAGGACCTTGAATAGGAAGTGAAGGGTACTGGGTAACACAAAATCTTACTAATTTAATTAAAGTGTTGAAAACCGCTTTGTTTGATAAGATCGCATGTCCCATAACGGTGTGCAAAGTGTAACTAAAAATTAAAATTAAAATAATCATGCAGCAAAAGAAAACATAGCCTTACATTTACCAACACCATCCGGGTGAAGAGAAGGTGGTGAATCTTATGCAGAACGTTTACAAAATTACACTCGAGATCGAAGCAAAATGCTGGGTATGAGAACAGCGTGGTATCAGTGAAAAGCAGACCGAAGGGAAAACATTCAGCTTATGTAGACGCCAAGTTTTCCGCCTTCCTGGATGACGTTTGAAAAGGTGGGCAGAGTCAAATACAGCAGAGCAAAATTGCGAGCGAGTAAAACTAAAAAAAGGAAAAATAGTGAAGTAAAGAAACAAAACGTTCTGTCGAATGAATTCAAAAGAAAACAGGTCTCAAATAGGCGCTGATTTGGCCGTCTTACAAACTGACATCGGGCAAGTAGGCGGAGTAAAATTCGGCAAGACAATAATGATTATCACAACGCGAATCAATCAAAACAAAATGTCACATACCATAGAATTCAATTAAGAAGATAAAAACAAGAATAAGCGCTTTCAGTTTTGCTTGCCGACGGCATCTTCACTGTTCGTGTCACAGTTCATTTTACAGCGCATGTGAGGGGCAAGTGGCTCCCTCTGCTTTGCCATCTAAGGAGATTCGTTATCCACATTGGCTGTCTACATCGTGAGCTGTTAACCCCTGAGGAAGTGGTAAACGAAACACGGCCTGTGTCGGGTTTTCAGGCACTCTTGACCCGTGGATTAATAAAGGCGATATTGGAACTTCTTGCCACGTCTCCTTATTGACAACTAAGAACAGTCTTACAGAATGTGTATAGTTTTTAAGCAGGCTACAAGGAGGCATTCCCAGAGGCACTTTAGGTCAGACGAGGAAAACAGCGTGTACTTGGAAAAATGTCATGTATGACCATTACTTCCATCTCATTTGCCCCCACAAAGGAACAGGGAACAAAGAACATGGCCACTTCTAGCTCATATACTTTATGCTAATTTTCAAAGAAAAATAATGTGGGTAATTTCTCTCTGAAAATTTGCATAAATTGCACACATTAAAAACAGCTGTGTAAATATGTAACTACCTAAACTATGTGAAAAATCTCCCCCCCCCCCAAAAAAAAAAAGTAAGAGAGGGGCATTAAAATCTCATGCAAAAGCTAGGTTTATTTATTTCTTAGTATTAAAATAAAAGTAATCATAGATTCAAACAATGCATCCCTCAAGAAAACATTTATTTAGAATTATGATTTTAAAAACCATTTTTCAATAAGATAATTCTAAAAAAGATAAATGGAAAAAGTGTCCAATTACCCAAAAGCAGTTTGTATGAGATTTTTAAACTAATTCCAACCATTTTAAAATTATCTATTTTTTATTATGTCTTTCACATCAAGATTTTGCTTGTACTTGGTGATGCAGTATTCCGGTCTTTGTTTAAACATTTCTATCTCCACTTACTGCTAGTTGAGATAAGAGGGGCTGCTGCTGAAGCCTAGCTCACAAGCTAAACAAGCAACATGCTGCAGCCAAACAAGCAACATGCTGCATTCAATTCAGCAGCAGTCAAATACTTTCTGCTCTTTTTTCATCGGGCAACACCACATTAGTCGTCCTATCTATCTTCCAATAGGCATCAGGGTATCACGGGAAAGGCTCAATAAGAAAATGGTATTTCTAGATCAATGCCTGAACTAAGTTTAACAACTCACATTTACGCAAGTTAAGAATCTTCTTCCAGAAAAAGGAAATCAGTGTAAGCGGTTGTCAGTTTTTAATCCCAGCTTTATACAACCTTCCAAGAGTTTCAACAAAGAAAACATTCACTATTAAAATTTCAAAGTTTAGCCAATAGAGGGCTCACTTTCCTTACAAACTCATATAGTTTCAGCAACATCATCTTTCGCACTGACCTACTAATTTTATTTTTGAACAAAGAATAGTATTTGCTCCCCCAAACTGGTCAACAAATGCATTTAATTCAAGAATAAAAATAGTATCTTTTATAATTTTGTTAACTGACCTTTATTTCCATGCATGAAAGTGGAACACAACCAATATGATTTTTGCAGACTCAAACCTACTACTACTACTACCTACTAATCATTTGTATAGCTTTACAAGGCATAGACAGCGCTGTATAGACACATGTATAAGATGGTTCCTGCTCATCAGAGATTACAAAACTAGTCAAGACAGACAACACAAAAGCTGTGGATAAGGATACATCTAGGGAAATGGTACCAACCACTACTTGCGCCAAGAGGTAAAGGGAATCTCTACATGCAAATTAAGTTATGTGCACAATATTTAGAAATTGCAATTTAATAATCAATTTAAACTGAAATATCAGAAAATAGGAGTGGAGGAGTAGGCTAATTGTTAGAGCAGTGGCTTGATAACCAAGAAACCAGGGTTCAATTCCCACTGGCACTCATTGTGGCCTTGGGGAAGCCACTTAACCCTCCATTGTCTCGGAAGAAAGGCCTAGCAATTTACTTCTGGTCACACTACCAAGAAAACCCAGGAACTGCTGGATTTCCAGGAGTCAGCACGGACTCAAAGGCACGCATTGCATTGCATCAGAAAATATTCTTATTCAAAGATGCAGCTTTAATTTTGGGTGTAGAATTTCCCCAGAAATATGGAAATAATGGAGAAATTCTATACCCAAAACTAAAATTCTAGAGCTTCCGGTATTTAGGGGGATTTCATTTTAGTGATCCACAGAGCCCGAGGAGATTTGAACTGCACATGTTTTTTTTCTAGCAGTTGACAATATTTGCAGCAACACAAAGGCAGGGCCAGTGCTAGGGTCTCTGGCACCCCTCTGCAAAACGCAATTACTCACCTGCACAGGTGTTCTCCGGGAACAGCAATAAGTCCTCACAAAACAGTGACATCATAAGAACATAAGAACATAAGATATGCCATACTGGGTCAGACCAAGGTCCATCAAGCCCAGTATTCTGTTTCCAACAGTGGCCAATCTAGGTCATATGTACCTAGCAGTTTCCCCAAGAGACTGCGCAACAATGGAGCCCTGCACAACAATGCTCCCCAGCTTCCATGGGAAGCTTTTGGAAGGTCCAACTCCCATGCGTGCTCATCGTCCCACCTGAAAGAAGCCATCTTACCTCAATATGATGACACAGGTTAATCAAGCAAAAAAGTATCAACTCCACGAGGAGGTCGGAGGATAGTGAAGACTTAATTCCTGCTGTTTCTGGAGAAAACCTGCTACAAGTGAGTAACTACGCTTTCTCTGAGACCAAGCAGGAAGTAAGTCCTCACAAATGGGACTCCCAAGCTACAGGCTATCAATAAAACTTGTAAAAAGCCCAACAGGGCAACCAGAAAAACGAACCAAGAAAAATAGCATAAGAAAACGCTGAAAGGTTCAGAGAGTCAGGGTCCAGCAGGACATCAACAGCAGATCGACTCTACAGTAGCTTGGACGAACAGAAGGGCCGGTGGGAAGGACTTGCTCTAGTACAGCTTGGCCAAAGTTGCTGTCATGTCGAGAATCTTCAACCAAACAGTAGCAGGCTGTAAAGGTGTGGACAAAGGACCACGTGACAGCCCTACAGGTCTCCACCATGGAGACAGAGCATAGGTTGGCCACCGAAGCAGACATAGCGCAAACACTGTGTGCCGTGACATGGGGTTCCAGAGTGAGCCCAGCCTGAGCATACGCGAAGGAGATGTAGTATGTCACCTAAATGGAAAGGGTGCATTTCGATACTGCCACGCCTAGATGGTTGGGGGTCAAACGAGACCAAGCTGAGAGGAATGGTGGTGGGCTTTCATCCTCTCCAGGTAGAAAGTGAGCACTCTTTTACAATCCAAGGTATGTAGTGAAGCCTGTGCTCTGTTGGCATGAAACTTTGGGGGAAAAGTGGGTAAGACCACAGACTGATTTATGTGGCAAGCAGAAACTATCTTATATAGGAACTTTGGGTGAGTTTGAAGAACTACCCTGTTCTTATGAAATCTGGTGTAGGGTGGGTACATCACTAACCCCTGGAGTTCACTAACTCTGTGCAGAAGAGAGACACCAGAAAGATCACTTTCCAGGTGAGATATTTGAGCGGACAGGAGCTGAGGGACTCAAATGAGGGAGAGAGAAGCTGTCCCAGTACGACGTTAAGATCCCATGCCATAGTGGTAGTCTAATGGGTGGACGAGAGAAGGCCCCTCATGAAACGACCAATCAACAGATGAGCAGAGATGTGCTTATCAGCCATGTTTAGTGGTAAACAGCCACAGTATTGCGATGCACCCGGACTGAATTGGACTTAAGGCCAGAATCGGAGAGGTGTAAGAAATAAGACAGCATGGACCCCACTGAACAGGAGGAAAGGATTTAAAGCCCCTTATTGCCATATTCCTGGGGAAACTGTACACCCAAAACTAAACCTGCGTCACTTGAAGGCTAGGCATATCATGTAGAGTCTTTACGCGAAGCCAGAAGCACATTCTCCACTGGAGGGGGGCAAGAGCTATGTGCTCAGCATTCATGCCGTGAGCGCTAGGGACATTACATTGGGTTGCAGTAGGGCCCTGCATCCTGAGAAACCAGGTCTGATCCTCAGCGGCTGTTGCCGAGACAGCCGGAGCAACAGGGGAAATACCATAGTTGCCTGGGCTAATGCGGCGCTATGAGAATTATGGTGGCGCCGTCCGCGTGTAATCTGAAAAGGGTCTTGGCCACCAGAGAAGTCGGGGGGGGGGGGGGTATGCATACAGATGGCCCTCCCTCCAGTAAAGGAGAAATGCATTGAGTGCTACCCAATGTTTGCATGGCACTCTGGTGCAAAACTACAGTAGCTGGGTATTGTAAAGAGTGGCAAGAGGGCTATGGACGGTATGCCCCACAGCTAGAAGATACCGCTTGCTACCTGCCTGTTGAGAGTCCATTTGTGTGGTTGAAGGACTCTGCTGAGGCAATCTGCCAGGATATTGAGTTTTCATGGTGGGTATATGGCTCTCAGGAGCATGTCATACAAGATGGCAAAATTCCAGAGGCAGACTGCCTCCCAACAGAGGAGGTATGACTCCGTCCCCCCCTGCTTGTTGATATAAAACATGGCCAACTGGTTGCCTGTCTGAATAAGGACTACCTAGTTAGAGAGCTGTTGGTGAAAAAACTTCAGGACCTTGGCGACAGCTCGGAGTTCCAGAAAGTTGATTTGGTGGAAGCTCTTCTGAGCCATTCAGAGATCCTGTAAGCTCCCCAGCCTGCCTTGGAGGCATCCATCGTTAGGATGCATTGATGCGACAGGTTCTAGAAAGGCATCCCTGCGAGAAGGTTGGAGGGCTGTTGCCATCAGGTGAGGGACTCCCAGAGAAGTTGAGTCACTCTGACCATGTCCTGGAGGCGGCCAGTCACCTGGCACCACTGCATGCAGAGTCCACTGCGCCTGACGCATGAGTAGTCATGTCGCTGGTGTGACATGGAGCATGGAGTCCTTGTGGCCAAGAAGATGTAGCATCTGTTGAACTGTCATGAGGGGCAGCACTGAACACCGTGAGCCACGGCAACCAGACACTGGACCTTGTCCTTCCGCAGGTATGCTTGCGCCAGAAAGAGTAGTTACTCACCTGTAACAGGTGTTCTCCAGGAGCAGCAGAAATCAGTCCTCACTTATGGGTGACGTCGGCGCCGACGGAGCCCTCACGGAGCAATTTTCCCCAGCTTTCGCAGAAAGCCTTTGGGAGTTGCAGCGCGCATGCGCGGTCCCCTTCCCGCCCAAGGGTGCCATCTTGCTCAGTCTGATGACATAGCGAAAAGAGAGCAAAAGGTTAGCAAAACCATAATAAGAATTACTGCAACTCCAAGGGGAGGAGGGAGGGTAGTGAGGACTGATTCCTGCTGCTCCTGGAGAACACCTGTTACAGGTGAGTAACTACTCTTTCTCCAGGACCAAGCAGGAAGTCAGTCCTCACTTATGGGACTCCCAAGCTTAAGGCTACCGGAGATCTCAAGCCTAAAAAGCTCCCTGAAGCTCAGCAGTACAGAAGGAAGGAATCTTCTCTGAATACGTATCCTGCCGGTAGCCAACACCAGGGCCGGAGGGTAGGAGTTGCCTAAACCCCAAAGAGATTGTGGAGGACTGCCTGACCGAAAGCACTGTCCCTGCGGGACTCCCTTTCCAGGCAGTAATGTGCCGCAAAATTCTGGCCTGAAGACCAAGTAGCGGCCCAGCAGATGTCTGCCAATGGAACAGAGCGGAGATGAGCCACGGACGTGGCCTTCGCCCTGACCCGGTGAGCCGTGACACGACTCTCCAAGGAGAGGCCGGCTGCCCCGTAAGTCCAGGCGATACAATTGGCCACCCAGATGGACAGAGTACGCTTAGAGACAGGTATCCCCAACCGATTGGGGTCAAAAGATACGAAAAGCTGAACCGCTCTCCTATGCTCTCGCGCACGATCAAGGTAGAAGGACAAGGCTACAGTCCAGGGTGTGCAGGACAGACTCAGCTCGGCTGGTATGCGACCTGGGAAAGAAGGTCGGAAGAACCACCTCTTGGTTGATGTGAAAGTGGGAGACCACCTTTGGAAGAAACTTAGGGTGGGTCCGCAGGACTACCCTATTCCTGTAGAACCTAGTGTACGGGGGCTCCGACACTAGGGCTTGTAGCTCACTTACCCGCCTCGCGGAAGTGAGGGCTACCAAGAAGAGAGTTTTCCAAGAGAGGAAACGCAAAGGGCAGGTAGCCATGGGTTCAAAAGGCGGACAGGTAAGCCTTTGCAGAACCACGTTGAGGTCCCAGTCAGGGGCTGGGGGGCGCAACGGAGGTTTAAGCAGAAGGAGGCCTCTGAGAAAACGCGCCACCAACGGGTGCGAAGAGAGAGGCTGGCCTTCAACCGGTGAATGATGTGCAGAGAGAGCACTGAGGTGGACTCTGACAGAGTTGGATTTGAGACCTAGATCGGAGAGGTGAAGCAGATATTGCAGTACCACCGATACTAAACAGGCAAAGGGGTCCTCAGATCGCTGAGAACACCAGACCGAGAAGCGACGCCATTTGAGGGCGTAAGATTTCTGGGTGGCCGAGATGCTAGGACGACGGCTTCCACCTCCGGAGGGAGATGGAGCGCAACTTGCTGATGCTTTCCCACAAACCCAAGGAATACCACAAGGATCAGCTCTATCCTCCCTCCTATTCAACCTATACATCAAACCAATATGCGAAATCATACAGAAGCACAAGATCAGCTATCATATGTACGCAGACGATCTAATGTTGTATACCCAGCTGGACATAAACCAACCAAACTACACTCAACTCGAGGAATGCCTCAGCATGCTCCAGACCTGGTTACAAATAAACAACATGTCAATAAACCATAAAAAAACGGAGGTGATGTTCATCTCCAAGAAAAAGGATTTCACTCCGCCCACCACCATCATCCTCAACAATAATGTCTACTACACCAAGCCCGAAATAAAGTATCTAGGGTTGCTACTTGATAGCAACTTGCGGATGGAAAAACACCTACGAACAACAAACCGGGCCATATTTCATAAATTAAGAGTGCTTCAACCACTCCGCAACATCATCGACCATTCCGACTTCAGAACAGTGGCACAAGCTCTTATCATTCCGCACCTGGACTACTGCAACGCTATCCTCCAAGGCCTCCCGAAGAGCACCCTAAACATTCTACAAATGGCCCAAAACGTCGCTGCCAGGATCATTATGAAAAAAGGCATCACTGAACACATCACTCCTGTACTCATTGAACTCCATTGGCTCCCCATTACTGCCCGCATCTTATACAAAATACTAGTAACCACTTACAAGCTCATTCACAACGTAGCCCCGTCATACCTCAACAATCTAATCACCATCCAGGCATCCAATAGAAGCAGAAGAACCATAACTCAAAACACCCTCAACGTCCCAAACAGCATAAGAAAGGTCAAAGCGGAGACAAGCCGCAGGGCTTTCTCGTATACTGCACCATTACTCTGGAATCAGCTGCCCCACGACATAAGACAAATAAGTGACTTAAAAGAATTTAGAAAAAATCTCAAGACACACCTTTTTCAGTCCCATTTTAGGCTGAGTTAACCGAAACCAGTCTGTCAATTCTATATATGTACATAGACTGAACTAACCAGAAACCAGATCTGTTATATTTGTATATATGTATATACGGAGCACACCCCCACCCACGCATCCTAATGTATATATAGGTAAGCAAACCCGCACACACTAATTCAAATGTAAATCAAATGACTGTGTTTGTGGCGTTTCTAATCAAATCCTTAACCAATCATAATGTAAATCATACAAATTACTGCACAGTGCAGTCCAACCTGATCTGTAAAGTTAACCGCTGCTGATCGTAGGAAGCAGCGGTATACAAGTGTCTACTAAATAAATAAATAAATAAACTAGGACTACCCTTTCAGCAGCCAGGCCATCAGGTGCAGAGCCCGGAGGTTGGGGTGCAGAAGAGTCCCCTGATCCTGGGTCAGGAGATCGGGCTGATACCCCAGAGGAAGAGGGGTGTCCACCGCTAGCTGTAGAAGTAGAGGGAACCACGGTTGTCTCGGCCACCGGGGCGCTACCAGGATCACGGAGGCCCTGTCCTGGACCACTTTGAATAATGTCCGGGACACCAGTGGCGTGGGAGGGAAGGCATACAGCAGACCCGTGGACCACGAGATGAGGAAAGCATCCGGCGCTACTCGAAGAGGATGAGGGTGCCGGGAGCAGAACCTGGGGAGCTGCCTGTTCAGGGGACTGGCAAACAGATCCACAACGGGAGAGCCCCACCGGTGGAAGATCTGCTGGACCACCGCGGGGTTCAACTTCCATTCGTGCGGTAGCAGAATCCGGCTCAGTTTGTCTGCCAGGCAATTGTCCTGCCCTGGCAGGTAAACCGCTTTGAGGAGGATGTCGTGATCGACTGCCCACGAGCACAGCCTCCGGGCCTCCTGGCATAGAAGGAGGGAGCCCGTGCCCCCCTGTTTGTTCACGTAGAACATTGCAACCTGATTGTCCGTCTGCACCAGTACGGACTGACCGAATGTTAGGTGAGAGAAGGCTCGCAGAGCTAGGCGGATCGCCCGGAGCTCCAGAAAGTTTATCTGCTGAGCGGCTTCCCAAGGAGTTCAAAGGCCTTGAGTGCGTGCCTCTCGACAGTGCACCCCCCATCCCAGGAGGGAGGCGTCTGTCGTGAGCACCCGGGATGGTGGGGGAGACTGAAAGGACATGCCGAGCACTAGGTTGGGCAGGTGAAGCCACCATTGTAGGGAGGAGACCAGACGGTCGGAAACCTGTATCAGATCCGACATCCTCCCTGTGGCCTGATGCCACTGCGTGCGAAGGCTCCACTGAGCAGGTCTCATATGCAGACGGGCATTCGGAGTGACATGGACCGTGGAGGCCATGTGTCCGAGCAGCTGCAGGAACTGTCTGGCAGAGGCCGGCGACATGCTGCTGAACCTGCCGGCTAGGGCTATGAGCCTGTTAGCCTTTTCCAGAGGCAAGAAGGCACGAGCCTGCCGAGTGTCCAGCCGTGCCCCTATGAACTCGAGGTCCTGAGAGGGAAGCAAAGTGGACTTTTTGAAGTTTATGACGAAGCCCAAGTGCTGAAGCAGAGCCACCGTTCGTTGGGTGGCCTGGGTGACCTCTGGAGCAGACGATGCCCAGATGAGCCAGTCGTCCAGGTACGGGAAGACAAAGAGGCCTTGAAGCCTTAGGAAGGCTGCCACCACTGCCAGGCACTTCGTGAATACCCTGGGAGCGGAGGACAGGCCAAAGGGCAGTACTCTGTACTGATAATGATTCCCTGCCACCACAAATCGTAGATATTGCCGGTGGTCCGGATGAATAAGGATGTGGGTATAAGCATCCTTCAGATTCAAGGAGCATAGCCAATCTCCCTGCCGGAGGTAGGGCAGTAGAGTTCCAAGGGTAAGCATCTTGAACTTTTCCCGCTGCAGGAACTTGTTGAGGTTGCGTAAGTCCAGAATGGGTCTGAGGCCTCCTGTTCTTTTTGGAACCAGGAAGTACCTCGAGTAAAACCCGCGACCCCACAGGTGTTGGGGCACTGGCTCCACCGCCCGTTCTTGAAGCAGACTTTGCAGCTCCTGAAGGAGTAAGTCCGTATGCAGAGGGGGTCTGGGAGGCTCCCCTGGAAAGTAGGGGGGAGGCACCTGGTGAAAATGTAGGAGGTAGCCCTTTTGAACCACCTGCAACACCCAGGCATCAGATGTGACGGTTGACCACCTGTGAGCAAAGTGGGTCAGCCGACCCCCCGTGCTGGGCGAAGGCCCCTGAGGGGGAGAGGCTATGCCGGCATAGTCAAAAACCCCCACCCTGCTGGGCCGGGGCCTGCGTGGTGGGCTTGGGGGCTTTCTGCCTCCGGGATCCGTTGCCCTGCCCCTTAGACTGCTGCCCCTGATGGGGGGTTGCTGAGGCCTGATAGTGTGGGTGGTGTTGCTTATAGGCAAACACCTTCCTCGAGTAAAAAGGCTTTTTCCCCAAGCCCTTTTTCTTCTGTGAAGGGGCAGAGGTCTTTCGGGAAAGGCAAGTCCTGGTGAGAGTCTCTGACTCGAGCTCCGCCGCCTTTTCGGCCATGGGTTTGCCGAAGAGGTTTTCCCCTCTGCAAGGGACATCGACCAACTTGTCCTGCACCCATGGCTCGAGGTCGGATGACTGAAGCCAAGCCTGACAGCGAGCCCCGACGCCGGCTCCGGCTACTCGAGCCGATGCTTCAAAGCCATCGTAGGCTGCTCGAGAAATGAACTTCGAACACTCTTGAATCCCTATGGACAAGGCCTGGAACCGCTGCAAGGGTTCCTCGGAGAGACCTACAGAGAAACCTGCAATTTCTTTTGCCAGGTCTCGGAGATACATACCCATATACAACTGATATGTCTGGACCCGACAAGCAAGCATAGAGCCCTGGAAGCATTTCCTACCGAGGGCATCCAGGCTCCGGGCCTCCTTACCCGGAGGCACCGAGGAGTGCATCTTTTGACTCTTAAGTCGATGCATGACCGATTCCACCACCATGGAATGATGTGGTAGTTGCGCCTTCTGGAACCCGGGGCTCTTGCGGACTCGATACATGGAATCGACCCGCTTGCTCAACACCGGCATCGAGGCCGGACTCTCCCACATGCGGAAGAGAAGCCGCTCCAGCATCGGAGGAACCGGTACAGTAAAGGCCTCCCTCGGGGGGGAGTCATATTGAAGGGCCTCGAGCTCTTTGGCTCGGGGTTCCTCCTCCGGATCCGCGGGGAAGGCCAAAGCCTTGGCCATAACCCTTACGAAATCGGAGAACCGGGTATCCTCCGGGGGGGACCGCCTCCGAGGCTCCGACTCGGGCGAGTCGGAGGGGACGCACCGAGTCTGAAAAGAACCGGGTGACTCGTCCTCCTCCGTGTCCCAGCCCGACTCCTCCGAGGAGGAATCAAGCGGCTCCGTGCGGGCGGAGGCCGGCGTCGAGGACCTCGGTCCCGAACGGGAAGCCGAGGGAGACCTAGGTCGAGGATCGACTCGAGCTCGTATGGACTCGAGGATCGACTCGGCCTCCGGGGTCGACTTGGGCGTCGACGACCCGGTGGTCGGGGCAGATGCACTGGTGAGGCTGGTGATCAATGCCCGCTGCTGGTCCATGAAGGCAGTGATACTGCGCTCCAAGGTCGTCAGTCTGAGACCAAGCTCAGAAGACCCAGCAGCCGCCAACTCGGGCCCCGACGGCGTCGGCCCGACGTCGGTTCATCCGTGGGGGAGTCCAGAGGACTATATCACTCATGTGTCCAGGCGACTCCACTTCGAGACGAGGAATCTTCGAAGGCCTCTCCCCCTCCAAGGACCCGGGGTGTCGGACCGGGCTGAGCGACCTGGCCCTTGAGGGACCAGGATCGCCCCCCGGCTCCACCCTCGCGGGCCTCTTCTCCCGCTGGTGTTCCCGGCCGGGGGAGCCCCGTTCAGGAGAACTCCAACGATGCTCTGAGCTGGAGCCGCGAGACGTCGAGGCCTCTGACGAGGTCCACGCGGAGTCAGAGAAGATTCGATCCCTTTGCGACTGCCGACTCCTCAGCGCCTTCGAGGACATCTTGCTGCACGGGCCGCAGCTCATAGGGTCATGTTCGGCCCCGAGGCAGCGGATGCAGCAGTCATGCGTGTCAGTAAGAGACATGAGTCTGACACAACGATCACACTTTTTAAAACCACTGGCAGCCATCGGGGGAAAAAGGACCCCTGCAAGATCGAAAGACCGCTCTGCCAGGGATGAAGGAAAAAGTGGCGGGAATGCCAGTTGGGATAAAAAATACTTGAGCAGGCCCAAAAGGAGATATCGGGGCCTGGCGGGAAGAGGTACACACGAACTGTGAAAAATAACAAGAAAACAAATTAAAGAAATCAACTTTTTCAGCGGCAGAAACAAACTACGTCTGTAGGGCTCCGCGGAAAAAAGGAGACTGAGCCAGATGGCACCCTTGGCCGGGAAGGGGACCGCACATGCGCGCTGCAATTCCCAAAGGCTTTCTGCGAAAGCTGGGGAAAATTGCTCCGCGAGGGCTCCGTCGGCGCCGACGTCACCCATAAGTGAGGACTGACTTCCTGCTTGGTCCTGGAGAATAGTCTTGAATAGGGCCCCAATGAACTCGAGGGCTGAAGGTGAAACTTGAGGTAATTGATGATGAAGCACAGGCACTCCAGGACTTGTATGGTCAGCTGTGCCAAATATCGCACATCTTCTGGTGAACCGGCCCTGATCAACCAGTCGTCCACATAAGAGAAGACAAAGATCCCCTGGATACGGAGAAAAGCAGCTACAACTGCTAAACACTTTGTAAAGACTCTGGGGGCAGAGGCAAGGCTGAAGGGTAGCATCCAGTACCGATAGTGCTGTCCAGTGAGGACAAAACAGATACTGCCAGTGAAAGGGTGAATGAGAACATGCTTATAGGCATCTTTGAAATCCAAGAAGCATAGTCAATCTTCCCAGTGGAGGTAAGGCAATAAGCTTTGAAGGGACACCATCTTGAACTTCTCCCTCACCAGGAATCTGTTGAGGTTCCGCAGGTCCAGAATGGGCCGAAAGCCTCTGGTCTTCTTTGGAACCAGGAAGTAGTGGGAGTAGAATCCCCACCCCTTTTGAGATAGAGGAACCAACTCCATGGCCCGGTCAGACAGGAGGGACTGGACTTTCTGTTGGAGCAAGAGGCGATGGTGAGGGTTGAGGGGGCACTCCCCTGGGAAGATGGTGGGAGGAAGCTGATTAAAGTGCAACTGGTACCGCTTCCTGATGATTTGGAGTGCCCAGGTCTCCGTTATGTTGGGTCACCTGTGGGCAAAATGAACCAGTCGGCCTCCCACCTGTGGCAGAACTGTGACTGAAATGGGAAGGGGGGGGCCATTTTACGGAGGAAGGAGTCATAAACCCCCACCAGGCTGCTGCTTCGACCAGCACTGTCGGTATTGGCCTTGGCCCTATTGTTGCTGCTGTCCCTGCTGGGGTGCATAGTAAGAATGGTACAGAGTTTAGGAACCATAGTACTACTTCTTGGAGAAGACTTTTTCCCCGATGACTTTTGTCTGGAGGGGTCAGATGTCTTTCGAGAAAGTCTGTTCATCGTGAGCTGTTCTCTCTCCATCTCTTTCCTCCATTGGTTTCCCACAGAGGTTTTCACCCCTGCAAGGGACATCGGCTAGCTTGTCCTGGACCCGTTGTTCCAAGTTTGAGGGCTAGATCAAGGCGAGGTAGTGGGCACCAAATGTCCATAGTAGCCACCCGGGCGACTGACTCAAAGTCATCATATGCAGCTCTAGTAATATACTTAGAACACTCCTGTGTCTTGGAGACAAGGGCTCGATAGCACTGCTCCCCCAACATGCTAGCAGAGAATCCAGCGAGATTCCCCATGATATCTCGGAAGAACATCTTCATATACAGTTGGTAAGTCTGGATACTGGCCACCAGCATCAAGCCTTGGTAGCATTTCCTGCCAAAGCCATCCAAGGTCCATGCCTCCCGGTCCGGAGGCGCAGAGAAGTATCTTTGCACTCTTGATGCAGCGCATGGCCGACTCCATGACCATGGAATTATGGGGAAGTTGCAGCTTCACGAAGCTAGGGCTCATGCTCACCCAATACTGGGAATTGAGATGGCAGCTCACCAGAGGCACCGTGAGTAGGTCTCCCACATTCAAAAAAGGAGGCGCTCCACGATCGGATGCACAAGCACCGTAATGGCTTCCTTCCGAGGAGAGGGGTACTGGAGAATATCAAGAAACAAGAAAATTGCAGTATAGGAACAAATGCATTGCTGGAATAAATACTGTACTGAGGAATAAATATTTAACATTGTATGAACAGAATTAGAAAAGGTACAGAGAAGAGCCAACAAAATGGTAACAGGGATGGAAGGATATCCCTATGAGGAAAGGCTTAAAAGGTTAGGACTCTATCTTGGAAAAGAAATGGCTGAGGGGAGACATGACAGAGGACTATAAAATAATGAGCGGAGTGTAACAGGTGAACTTAGATCCATTGTTTACGCCTTCAAAAAATAGAAAGACTAGGGGATCCGCAATGAAGCTACAATGTAGCACATTTAAGACTAATCAGAGAAAAATTTTCACTCAATGTATAATCAAACTCCGGAATCCATTACCGGAGGATGTAATAAAAGCTGTTAGTGGCACTGGCTTTAAGAGAGGTTTGGACAAGTTCCTGGAGGAAAAGTCCATACACCATTATTCCTTGTAAACAGTTGCAATATACTGCCTTTTATTGTTCTATGTAAACCGTTTTGATTTGTAGAAAGACGGTATATAAAACATGTTAAATAAATAAATAAATAAATTATTAAAGAGGACCAGAGAAAGCCACTGCTTACCCCTGGGATAAGCAGCACAAAATCTGTATACCTCTTTAGAAACCTGACAGGTACTTGTGACCCCAGATTGGCTGCTATTGGAAACAGGATACTGAGCTTGCTAGATCCTTGGTCTGACCCATTATGGCATATCTTATGTTCTTTAAGGAAATTAATTTTTATTATTATTAACATTACAAATCCAATAGCAAACTGAACACTGCAACAAGCAAATAACATCGCAAGCTACAAACATAGACAATTACAGGTGTAAAAGCGAGACAGCACACCCCCCAGGGGACAAAGAATTGCCCCCTCCACTCATGATACCACAAATATCAACAAAAAGATCCACAGCCCAGAAACCCCAGACATCAATTCCCCCACCGCATACAGCCCCCTAACCTCCTCCTCGGGTAACACCCCGCTTAACACCTATAGGACCCCCCCCCGCCCCCATTCCCCCCGCTTACCCCCTAACCTAATACCCCCCCTCGCCGAGACCTGTGAGAAAAAACAATCTACAAGTCAAAGGTATGTCAATAGAGATTCCTAAATGGATGGGTATAATTATGCATAGGTGTGCACCTGCTGGCGAGATCCAGGAAACCAAAGGCGACTACAGGTTCCCAAGGCTCCCCCATCAGCTAAACCACCCCCTCCCAAATAGCATCCATAGTAACTAATTTCCTCCCACCCAAGAGAGAAGCCGTCATCTTTTCCATGGTTTGCAGTTCTCGCATAGCCCGAACCCAGGAGCTAAGAATCGGGGGCCGAGTTTCCAGCCAGCTATTCAAAACACATTGTTTAGCAACCAAAAAGCCCCTCTCATAGAGGGAACAACAACCTGCCGCCATCGGTGAGACACCCAAAGAGAGCCCAAAAAGACACCACTCCTCCGAAGGCAGCGCGTCCATTCCTTTCCAGCTGGCCAGCTGTGTTAACACACTGTCCCAAAAGCCTCGAATGGCACGACACTGCCAAAACCGATGCAACAAGGTGCCCCGCTCCACCTGACACAGGCCACACAAATCCGTTGAAGTCAACCCCATCTTGGCAGCCTGTACATTCGATACATAAGCCCGCTAAAGAAACTTATACTGAATTTCCCGCAGCCGCATAGACTCCGAACTCTGCTTTACCATAGCAAACGCCTGCTGAAGAATCGTCGGGGTGACCCAAAGCAGACCCTCGCGGACCCATCTCGTGCTCAAGACCTCCAGGTGCCCCGCCGCACCCTCCAGCCAGAAAGCCCCCCGAAGAGCCGTCAACGAAAGGACCTCATCCAATGAAGCAAAGATCTCCCACAATCCCCCCGTGCCCCACCGCAGTCCATGCGCTGTCTGAAGTTGCCGAGCATAATGACGTGACTGCAGGTAAAAGTAAAAGGAGTGCTTATCCAGGGAAAAGCGCTGGGCCAAAGATTGAAAAGAATCAAAATCCACCCCCTCCAGCACTCGCAACTGCCCAATGTAGATTAAGCCGGCTCTCGCCCATTGTCGCCCCGCCAAGCAATGCCGCCCTGGCTCGAACATCGGGTTCCCCGCCAGGGGTAAACAGTCCGTACACCGCCACCGGATGCCCTGCATCTGACAGAGCAACCGCCAGGCCTGTCTAAGAGCCCCTAAATACTGAGAATGCTGACTAGCCGGAGACAGCTTTTGGCGACCCACATGCAACATAGACACTCTATGTAGGGGGCCTGCCATCTCATCAAACATCTCTACAGGGAGAAAGGTTCCCCGGGCCAAAATCAAGTCCGCAAGGGGCCGAAGTAGACACAAGAAATTGTACTGGCGCAGAGAGGGGAGGCCAAGGCCCCCCTCCTCGCCAGACTTCATGAGAGCCGCCAACGATATCCGAGAGCGCCGACCTCTCCACAGAAATGTGGCTAAATGCTTCCGCAACACCTCCAAGTCGCGTCGAGCTAACCAAAGGGGAAGGTGCCGCAGCAGATACAGCCAGCACGGCCATTCCACCATTTTCACCAGCGCCACTCTACCCATCAGCGATAAGGGCAGAGCCCGCCACTTGAGGAATCGTGTCAAAGTTCCCTCCAGCATCGGTTGCACATTCACCTCATAAAGCCGGGAGAGATCGCCGGGGAGATAGATTCCCAGATACTTAATCTGACCGGAGGCTATCTTATGTTCTTAACAGGCTGTTACAGTCAAAGGATAAATGTAATTGAAGCAAACAAAATCAATGTATTTCTTTTTTAACCCAAAAAAAGGTCTACAAAGGTTACAACCACTTCATGCCTCTTCTCCAGCCTGATACTGTTGCTACAGATACTACCGCTGCACTATCCCTGCATGTATGGTTGCACAGCTCTTTTTATAAATCCAACAAGGAGGAGGTGATAAAAGCAGTTAGTGTAGCTGGGCTTTAAAAAGGTTTGGGCATATAACATATAACAACCAGACTTAACTTTAGTGAGAGCAGCTAGATATAGCCCTCCAGCAGAGCTGCCCCAATCAGAGCAGCCCCCACAGGTACCGGGAACCAATCAGGCAGTTCAAGAGTAGGAACAGGAAACAAACTGAGCACCTCCTATGCTATATACTGTATGGTATACTGTTTTTTTTCCTGTTGTGTATATCAAATACTTTATAAATAATAAAAAAAAAAAAATAAAAACGTTTGGGCAAGTTCCTGGAGGAAAAGTCAATAGACTGTTACTAAGAGACCTGGGGAAAACCACTATCCCTGGGTATAAGCAGAATGAAGCCACAAGCTCATGTCAGCAGTCCCAACAGTCAACAGTTGCAGCATCAATGTGAAAACCACCACTTGGCTGGACTTTGAGATTTCTTTGAAAGTGTTGCTTTGCTGCTGCTTTTTGTTGCTATTGCAACTGTGAAACATGCAGAGACTTTCCTGGCACTACAGCCAGGCTGGCCGAAAATGGAAAGTCATTCTGTAGCCTCCCATGAGAGCCAGTGGTAGTGCTTCTTGTAGTGGATTGAGAATGGTGCTAACCACACACTTCAAGCTCTGCACTGTGGCACACGTGTCTGACTTTGACTGACCAACGCACTGCACCCAAAGCTCCTCCTGCTCCCTCTACTCTCCATGGTTGGCTGCCTGGCTGGGACATAAAGGTAAACAGCACCCTAGCAGCATACCATAAGAAAGGAAAGGAGGAGGTTTGGCATGTTTGGTGCCCAGCAGTAAAACTGAAACAAGTTGAAAAGTGCACATGTCACAGAGTAAAGCCTTTGACACTATTTCCACACAGGCGGCTTATAAATAAATTGAATGCCCTAGGGATGGACCCTGAAGTGACAGGGTTAGAAATTGGTTGTGGGAGGCAACAAAGGGCATAGGTAAATGGAGTTCACTCTGAGGAAAAGGATGTTACCATTGGTGTGCCAAAGGGATTAGTCCTTGGTCCGATTCTTTTTAACATTTTTGTAAGTGATATTGCAGAAGGGCTGTCTAGTAAGGTCTGCCTATTTGCGGATGATACCAAAATCTGCAATAGAGTAGACATCCAGGAAGGTGTAGATAATATAAGGAGGTGTCTCTCTTAAGCTTGAAGAATGGTCGAGAATTCAGCATCTGAAATTTAACACTAAAAAATGAAGGGTCATGCATCTGGGCTGCAAAATCCAAGGGAGTAGTACAGTATAGAGGGTGAAGTACTTCTGTCTACGAAAGAAGGGCAGGACCTGGACGTGATCGTTTCTCGCTAAATAGGTAGAAAAGGCAATAGCGAAAGCCAGAAGGATGTGTGTGCGCAAGGTTGTGTATGTTAATATTTGTCAGAGGACTGTGTGTGCAAGTGACAAAGCGATGCATTCCCCCTTCCTTCATTTACAAAATCATACACATCTGGGGAGGAAAGAGGAGTGTGGAAGAAGAGTTGAGAGAGAGAGAGAGAGATGATAAAATCTGTTTGTTTTTTTATGGTAGCAAGAGCTATATGGGGAATCTTTATAATTGGTTTTAGATATATATATATGTATGTCTCTCTCTCTTCAGAGAGTGGGTGTGTGGTGCACAGATGCGATGCCTATGTGTGCGTGTGGTGCCTAACTGTATGTGATGTGTGTGTGGCACAGAGGTGGAGTGCCTGTGTGTAGGTGTGGTGTGGGGGTGCCTGTGCCTGTGTGTGTGCACATGCTGCGCTGGTCAGGTTCCTGTGTGTGTATATTTGTGTGGCATGGGAGAAGGGTGCCTGTGTGTGTGGTGCAGGGATGAAGTGCCTGTGTGCCTTTGAGGGGGGGGGGGCCGAGGGGCTGAATCTTTTAGCATATATTCATTATGCCCTTTTCTACCCTCTCTTCAAACTCCAATCCCTTGCACTTTTCACCCCTCCCTGCAGATTCTCTCCAGGTGCCTCTCCCCCCACTGTTCCTTTTCCAGCCTCTGTCCCTTTCATTTTCACTCTTTGCCCTCCATTCTCCTCCCTCTAATTGTATTTTGCCAAACCACTGCCCTTTTAAATGTGCCCTACCTCCTGTGCTTCTTTGGCCCCAGCTCCAGTAGCATTCCTGCAAATCGTGGCTCTCTTTTCTTCAGTCTACAGGATAGGCTGCTCCCATGGACACAGGCATGACCACTGGCCACGATCACCTCTTCGGCCCATGGGAGTAGCCTGGCCCACAGGCACACAAAAGTACTGCTCTCTGCGATCACAGTTTTCTTTTGTTCTTCAACCTATGGGACATACTGCTCCCGCAGGCACACAAGTACTGCTTTTTGCAATCGTGGTCAGTGGGAGTAACCTGTCCCATGGGTAAGAGAAAAAGACACGATCGGGACCAGCAGTACTTTTGGGTGCCTGCAGGACAGGCAGTTCCTGCAGGCACAGGCACCACTGCTGGCCACAAGTTTTTCTCCTTTGGCCCGAGGCTGCAGCTTTAGTGCCCATCAATACTGGAACTCCCCTGCTGTGCTTACCTGGTAGTGCTGGGCCCACACAAAGGTTTCTGTGGTTATTACTACAAATATCAGCAGTTCAAAGCAATTGGTGGTGTGTGGCAACTATTCTCATTTTCTGCAGATTACCAAATTAAAATACTTGAAAACCTAAACTCCTAATCATGAAAAGGTTGTAGATAACACCCAGCACTCTCCTCCCACTCCTCCAGCTCTTCATCCCTACAAATCTCTTTCCCTCCTCAAACCCCCCAAGTCTCTTTATCCTGCTCCATCATCCCCCCACCCCACAACTGCCTCCCTCACCAGTCAGCCTCCGCCAATTTCTACCAGTCTATTTCATCCTCACAAAATTCAATCCCTTTCACTTTCTGATGTGCACTGACAATACTACCCCCTTGCAGCTCCAAGTTGGAGCCACACTAAGCCTGAATTCCTATACCGCTTTTTCAGTCTCGCATCTCACAGAGCAGCATGGGGGACTTTGGGCACTGCATGGCTCAACTCATGGAGAAGCATGTAGAGCCAGAAACAAACAACTATTGTGGAGAGAGTGCTGGCAACAGTTGTTGGAGGCAGCATAGTCATCCTCGCCATGTCCTTGGCTCATAACCTTGAGGTCATCTTAGACTCTTCTCTCTCATTTTCTGTCTATATCCAACAGACGGGAGGTGTTCGCTTTCTCCATCAGCAGCAAAATTCATCCTTCCTTTCTGAACACATTACCAAGACCCTTATCCACTGCTCTCTCATTCCCTCCTCCCCACCCTTTATGCTATTGCAACCTGCTCTTTGCTTGTCTCGCTTGGAATCATCTCTCTTCCCTTCAATCCCTTCAAAACTCAGCTGCACAGCTAATCATCCACCAGCATCACTATGCTCACACACACATCTCTTCTCCAGTCACTTCACTGGCTTCCTTATCTGTCCTCACACAGTTCAAACTATAAATGTGCTTTCACTCTGTAGCTCATTACCCCTCCTCTCATATCTCCTCCTAGGGAACACCTCTGATCAGGGAAATCTATTTTAATCAATTCCATTTTATTCTACTGCTAACTCCAGACTCCATTTGTTCAACCTTTACTGTAATTCTTTTCCATCATATAACTAAAAGATTTTCACATTTTATTTTTAAAGGTGCCTCTCTCATTTGTAAAACGGAAATCTTACAATGACAGTTTTTAGTTTTTTTCTTAGATTTTGATCTTATATTTGATCTTTGTATATTTTTTTTTATTTTGGTCAACGAAAATAGTGAGTCTTGGTCTCCTTCTCTGTATAATTTGTTTATCTCTTTTTCCAAAAAAGGTATAATCCTTTGAGAAACTTTTCACTGTACCATGCTCTTATAGGTCCTCCTCAAGAAATAATCGCTGTATGGATTTTAAGGTACAATCTCAGGAGTTACTTCTTTTTTTATTTTAAAGTGGGCCTGTATGTGGTGTTATATAGTCCAACGAACAGCTCTCTTAGTCCTTTTTATTATTTATTAGTGTTTTTAGTATTATGAATGATTTTTTACTTATAATCCTGTTGTGTTCATTGTCTTAATTCATATTGCTTGAGGTTTATATAGTTTTATTACTTTTATTAATATACAACTGTACTTATATATGTTTTAAAATGTTATATATATATATATATATTTTCTTTTGGTTTGTTTTAGCACATGTTTATGTTTTGTGTTTAATTTTTCACTTGTTCTTTATTTTATTTTTATTTGAGGCATATCCCCCTGAAGGATTCGGATGCCACAGCATCGTGTCCTCTTGAGAAAGGAGATCTGGAGCAGATCCTAACTCCAGAGGTAGAGCTTGAGAGAGATGTAGGAGCAGAGGGTACCACATTTGCCGTGGCCAACGTGGAGCTATGAGGATCATATGATCTCTGTCTCTCTGAAGCTTGAACAGGGTTTTGGGAATTAGGGGAATGGGTGGAAAGGCATACAGGAAGTCCTGACCCCAATGGAGGAGGAAAGCATCCCTGGCCTGACAACCTCAAGCCGGAATTTTGGAATAGAACCGGGGAAGTTTGGCATTCAGCGGACTTGCAAAGAGGTCTGTGTCCGGGGTTCCCTAAATTTGAAAACTTTTGGCCACCTGGTCTGCATGGAAAGACCATTTGTGTGGAAGCAGAACTCGACCGAGTCTCTCCGCCCAAGAGTTTTGAATGCCTGGAAGATACACTGCAAGGAGATGAATCTGATGCTCTCTGGCGAGGGCCCATAGTCGCAAAGCTTCATTGCAGAGCAACAGAGAGCCTGTTCTACCCTGCTTGTTCACACAGAACATGGCTACTTGATTGTCCGTTTGAACTAGGACTGTCTTGTAGCTGAGCTGAGTGTGAAATACTCGAAGAGCAAGGAAGATTGCTCTGATCTCCAGGACATTGATATGGAGATAGGCCTCCTGTGGACTCCAGGTACCCTGGGTGGAGGGGCCTTGCAAGTGGGCTCCCCAACCCACCTGTGAAGCATCTGTTGTTAGAGTGGCTTGGGGTAGGGGTTGCTAAAAAGGAGACCCCACCAAAAGGTTTTTGGGCGACTGCCACCATTGGAGGAACAAAATAAGGCGATCTGAGTTTGCTATTTTGTCTGACAGGTAACCTGACGCCTGAGTCCACTGAGTGGATAAGGTCCACTGGGCTGCCCTCATATGGAGGCGAGCATAAGGAACCACATGCACGGTGGATGCCATGTGGCCTAGTAACTGTAACATTTCCCGAGCAGTGAGGTGAGGTTTTAGCACTGCTTGGGAAGCTAACTGCATAATGCGAAGGCAGCGGGACTGTCGAAGGTCGGCCCTTGTCTGTCTGGTATCCAGAAGAGCTCCTATAAATTCTAGGGATTGAGTGGGAGCAAGGTTGGACTTTGGGAAGTTTATGACAAGTCCCAAATACTGAAGGATGCGCATTGTGCGAGACAGAGCAACCCTGGCCTCTGGCTCTGAAGGGGCTCGAATGAGCCAGTCATCTAAATAAGGGAAGACGAATATTCCCAGGGTGCGGAGAAATACTGCTACCACAGCCATGCATTTTGTGAACACCCTTGGTGCAGAGGCCAGGCCAAAAGGAAGAACCCTGTATTGGTAGTGCTTCCCTTGAAACAGGAATCGAAGGAACTTTCGGTGAGTTGGATGGATGAGAACATGAGTGTACGCATCCTTGAGATCTAGAGAACAAAGCCAATCCTGACTCTGAAGGTATGGCAGCAGAGTTCCTAGAGAAATCATTTTGAACTTCTCTCTGAATAGGAATTTGTTCAATTCTCTGAAGTCTAGAATGCTTCTGTGTCCTCCTGTTTTCTTTGGAATAAGGAAATAGGGGGAGTAAAACCCTGTACCCTGTTGGGAAATAAGTACCTCTTCTATTGCCTCTTGAGCAAGGAGCATAATGAATTCTTGACCTAACCGGTCGTTGAGAGAGGTCTGAGAATTGAACTGTCTTACTATTGTAGGAGGGGGCATGTTGAGGAAAGCACAGTTACTTACCTGTAACAGGTGATCTCTGGGAACAGCAGGAATAAGTCTTCACATATGGGTACGTCGGTACCGACGGAGCCTGCACGGGAATGCTCCCCAGCATCCAATCAGAAAGCTTTTGTGTGCATCCCTCGCGCCTGCGCACTGCGTTCCTGCCTTCTCCACTGCCTCTCCTCAGTTGAGATTCATAGCTGAGACAAAAGGAGAGAAAGAGGAAAAGAAGATAGAAAAATAGATACAACTCTCCTAGGGGAGGTGGGTGGGTTGTGAAGACTTATTCCTGCTGTTCCCAGAGATCACCTGCTACAGGTAAGTAAACTGTGCTATCTCCAGGAACAAGCAGGAATGAGTCTTCACATATGGGGACTCCCAAGCTAAGATGCCTGGAGCCCTAACATGTTGAAGATTGAAAACATGGTATACCTCATATGACCAGGCATCCTGAGGATGGAGGGTAGGAGTTGAAAGGAGAGGAGCTGCTGAAAAAACAGCTAACCTAAGAGAGGACTACTCGGAAGGAGTCCCTGTATGTATGATCATTATCAAAAGATATATTGAAATGAACTAACATCATAATATTGAAATGAACAATCACCATATGATGTTCACCTACTGGATTGCAGGAAGTAGAGAGGCTGAGGTGGTCTACAGGGGATCCAGTAGAGAAATGTTCAAGGTGACCTCACTGGAGTGAAGGTGGAGGTCCACATCTGGAAGTGAGAGGTGACCCCAGGATTCAATTGGGGTAACACAAACACGGCAGGTCTTCAGTGGGAAGCTTCATGGAAAGCTGAAAACTCTTTTGGCTACAGAAGCATTTAGAGGTAGGAGCAAAAGAGGAAGACTGACCGATCTGGACAAACAGACCGACCTAGTCCCTGAGGGAGGAAAGGGTATGAAAAGAACCCCATACTCCCAGGAAGGACAGATGTTGGAGGAATTGAACCTGAAATTTACTGAAGATCTAAGATGTCTTTCCTATCTGGTGAGAGAGAGGAAGACATTGGCTTCAGGGATACTTCAACCTAGGAAACAGTAGGGCTGTCAGTTCTACAGCAATGGTTGAGTGCAAAATAGCCGAAACATACTGTGGAACAGTATGAAACTGTGCAAGCCCACTGTCAGAAATATACAGGAAGGTAAAAACCTTTATTAGTATAGACAGTTAGGAGATAAGTATGGAAATACATATCTACCTATAAAAATATTTGGAGAGATACACACATATATGTAGAGATATGTAGATAGATAGATAGATAGATAGATAGATAGATAGATCTAATAAGATCTAAAGGGCATAGGATATGCACAATTAGCTGACAGGCAGACACATCTATAGAGATGTATATAGGTATATATATGTATATAGATAATATACCTGAGTATATAGGTTAAATGATAAAGGAATGCTATCCAATGAATTATCAGGATGGTTATGTGAAAAAACAGAGGATAATAGTAGTCTGTAAACAGCAAATCCGGAGTCCTGTGGAACTCCAGCATGGTAAAAGGACAGAAACGCATGGAAGGAGATACCAGGTTGACCCACGTGAGGGACAAGGAGGTATCAGGCGTTTTTCAAATTAATATGTGCTGTCCTTTGAAGTAAAAGGATACCATGGGGACAAGCTGCAAGAAAAAAGAGAGTATTCCTAAGGAATGGGAAAACTCCCAGACTTTCATTTGGAGAAGGCATATGTCCTTCTCCCTCTTTTTTTTTTTAAGATAGCAGGGTATGAAGAACACCCACAGTCATAGGAGATGACTGAGGAAGCATTTTTCAACCATGATGGATAGTCATTCGAGAAACTTCATGCTCTCTAGCAAGGGCCCATAGTGGAAAGCTTCTCAGTAGGATTGCAGAGAGCATTATGCAGGAGAACTGGGATGTAGAACTGGCTGATGGAGAAAAACTGACAGCCACGTCCATTACGTGCCAAACCCAGAGATTGGAGATGGCAAGGGTAAAGTGTAAGAAGCCTGTAGTGAAAAAGATTATCCAAGAAAGATGTAGAAAACTCTTGGAATCACTACTAAGGCAAGATAGGAGTGGTGGAAAACAATACTGGGACTTGTGGCAAAGTACCAGTAGGGAAGCAGTGGAACTCCTGCATGGGCAGCTACTGAATAGGGTAACAGAGAGAGTCGGTCTGTATCAAACAGAGATAACAGACTGAACAAAGAGCAAGTTGTCTCTGTCTGCAGAGCTGCCCAGAAAAAGAAAAGAGTTTATTCAGGAGAAGAAACTCTACAGGGAAAAGAAAGACAAGAAAAGTCTTTCAATGGTAGGGTACCACTCTTACAGGGGAAAACCCAGGCGAGAGGGTAGAGCTAGAAGCTGAAGAAGGACTTACCACATGGCAAGTCCATGGAAGGAAAAAATTCATGCTGGTACAGAGAAACTATCATATGATAGTTGTTAAACCTCTCTTCTAGTCAGGAAGAGGTGGAAAACTCTAACTTATAGACATGAATAACCTGACAGTTCAGCATCGTGAAGAGTAAATGGATTTCCTGAGAATAGGAATCCCTGAGCAGAGTTTGGAATGGAAAAACAGTGAAAAACTTCTGCTGAAAGAAATTAACTGTAGTTATAAAAGATTAATCAGAAACCTATGGTTCTGTGTTTATTCAGCCTGGCTAGAGTTTGGATTCTTCAGACCAGGGCGAGATTTCCCCTGCTTGGGAACATCCGAATGATGGGCAGGTGAAAAGGAAAACCTCTTTCTTTTAGGGAAAGAAGGTCTGGTAGGGCATTTTCTACCTGTTGAAGAAGGAGAGGGCTTAGGATGGCCCTCAGATACAGGAAAGTCAGTGGAGCAATGAGCAACCTGACGTAAGGACTCCTTATTGAAAAGATTTTCTCCAGTACAAGGAGTATTACCTAGTCTTTGTTGTGCCCATCTATTCAAGTCTGATGCTTGGAGCCAGGCTTTACGACATGCTCCTATGGCTATAGCAGAAGTTCTGCTAACAGACTCAAAAGAGTCTAGGGAAGCACGAGAAAGAAACCAAGAGATATTTTGGCTATGAGTAAGAAGTAAGGAATAGTCTACAGCCTTGGGCTCTGATAGAAAAGGAGTCAAAAGAGATAATTTCTTTGTGACCTCCTGAAGGGATAGACTCATATAGAAAATATATGAGAGAATCCTTTTTGCCAGCAAAGATGTTTGGAAGGTTTGACGTCCAAAGGCATCCAGTAATCTAGATGCACGCCCTGGTGGGAAAGAAGAATGTTTTTTCTTGCTTTTCACCTTCCTCATAGCTGATTCCACTACAATGGAATGATGAGGAAGATGAGGCTTTTGAAATCCTGGAGAGGGGGGCACCTGATACAGAAGATCGGTTGCTGTAGGAGGTGAAGAAACCTTGAAAGGTTTATCCCATACCTTCAGAAGAAGATTCTGCAAAGAGTGATGCAAAGGAAGCATTACATTTTCCTTTCTTGCAGAAAAACACTGAGAAGACTCATAGCCAGGGATAGGAATATTAAGGAAGGTTGCCATGTCAAGGAGAAACTTCTGAAAAGAAGGATCTCCGATGGGAACCATCCCTGGACAGGTTAAACCTGAAAAGGAAGCCTGGGGACCGGAGGATATACCTGTCCGGTGCAGAACAAGATTTGCAATGGATGGATACTGGAAGTGGCAATTATGAGTTGTCAGAAGTGCATCATCCATGCCGGGAATCAACTCTAAACTAGGCATAGAGAGGAGCGGATCCAGGTGACAAAAGCATGGAAGGAGCGGGTTCCGATGATGCTGTAGGTACCGGCATCGATACCGATACCGGTAGCGAAGGCGCCGAAGCAGATATCGGAGACAGCTCAAGCGGTACCGAGGTAAGTAAAACTCCTTGGTGATTATCCTCGGTACCGTGTATGCGGAATCGGTAAACATCGGTTTCCGAGACGCGTCAGTACCCAGTCATCTAGACTAGAGAGCGATTCCAGACTCGGCATCTAAGGGAGCGAGTCTATCGATGCATGTCTAGAGGGTACCGACATCGGTGGTGGTATCAGCGATGTTGCCGATACAGGAAAGTCGGTCCGGGTCGTATCGATCGGTCCCGAAGGTACCGAGAACGCCCGATGACGATTCCTGGTGAAGAGTGGATCACTCAACACCGGTGCCGATGCCGGGGTATCGGTACCGCTCGAAGCGGATGCCACCACCGAGCATGGCTCAGGTATGTTCTGTGAGGGGTGAGCCCCAGGAACAACCTGAAACCCCTGAAATGCTTTGGAGTCCGAAGACTCCCGCCAGGGTTTTAATGCCAATGGGGTCTTGAGAGCAAGGCCGGAGCCGTCATCATGCTTGGCATGAGACCTACCACTCAAGAATTGGCTAGTCTTAACAGACTGTTTGTGGGTTACCTGATCCTGTAGAGAAGAAAAACCCCGTGCCCGCACTTCGGGAGGGAAAACGGTATCGAGGGAAACTCGAAAGAGGGAAGTTCTTCTCCCAGTTTTGCAGCCTGAGTGTTCAGGGGAAAAAGGGTCAGGACCCAAACAGTTTAGACACCAGGAATTGGAGTCTAAAAAGAAAACCGTGCTTCCACAGTGAAGGCACTTCTTAGGAGACGAAGGCTCCATGGTGGCGAGGCCTTGTAGGCCCAAAAAATTTAAAGACAGAAATCGAGGGAAAAATCTCCCTGAGTTTAAGAAAAAGAAAAGAAAAATCCGCCGGCGGTACCAGTGGCAGCGGGAAAAACAGCCGCGACCACAAGAAAACAAGAAATAAAGAATTTGAAGAAAAAAGTTTCTGCGGTGACAGGACGACGTCCTGCTGGCTCCGTGGAAAAACGAAAACTGAGGAGAGGCAGTGGAGAAGGCGGGAACGCAGTGCGCAGGCGCGAGGGATGCACCCAAAAGCTTTCTGATTGGATACTGGGGAGCATTCCCGTGCAGGCTCCGTCGGTACCGACGTACCCATATATGAAGACTCATTCCTGCTTGTTCCTGGAGATATGAAGCTTGTACCCCTCTCTTACAATAGACAGAGTCCAATTTTCTGCTGTTATCTGACCCGATCTGGGGGCAAAAAGACATAACCTTCTTGGGATGGTGGAGGGTTCTGGGCCGTTCAGGGCCAGGAAGGCAAAGTTCTCTTGACAGGAGTCAAAGCCCCTGTGGAGACTGAGTCTGCTGAGCCAGTTGAGGCTTAACTGCTTTTGGTTTCCTTTGTTGCCTAGGTTGTTGCTGCTGTCCCTTTTGGGCAGACTGACCTAAACAATGCCCCTGCTGGGTATAGGAGGGATAAAACTTTTTCTTCTTGCTGAAGAATGGTTTCTTAGAGGATCTTTTCCTCGCAGGATCAGCTGTAGATTTAGACAAATCTATCCAAAGTGATATTGTCAGCATCTATCTCATTAGCTTTTTCCTGCCAATTCTTGCCAAAGAGATTCTCTCCTGTGCAAGGTATATTCCCCAGTTTGTCCTGTACCCAGATTTCCAAGTCAGATGCCTGGAGCCAGGCAATTCTACGTGCACCTATGGCAATAGCAGAGGTTCTGCTTATCCATTCAAAGCAGTCAAAGGCTGCACGATTCACAAACTTGGAAACATCCTGAGCATGTTTAACAAGAGCAAAATAATCTTGCCTTTTATCATCAGGAAGGAGAGGGCTCATAAGCTCTAAGTCTCCTGTGACCTCCTTAAGGAACATTCCCATATATAAGATATAGGAACTGATCCTAGCAGAAAGCATGGAAGCCTGGAAGGATCGAAGTCCAAAGGCGTCAAGAGTCCTACACTTACCTACTGGAGGATTAGATGCATGCCTTTTTGCACTCTTTATCTGTCTCATGGCTGATTCTACCACTATGGAATGGTGTGGTAATTGAGTCATCTGAAACCCAGGACAAGGAGGAACTCAATACATGGTGTCGAGTCTTCGAGAGTGAGGAGATGTGGTCAGAGGTGTTTCCTACATCCTTAACATAAGATCATGCAAGATCTCATGAATAGGTAAGGTAGCTGCCTCCTTGGGAGCTTTAGGGTATTGTAGGATTTCTAATTCCTTTGCCCTAGGCTCTTTCTCAGGAGCCACTGTGATGGAAAGACCTCGGGCCACATCTCGGATAAAATCCTGAAAGGACATATCTTCTGGTGGAGACATCCTACGCTGAGGAGAAGAGGAATCCTCAGGTAGAAGTACTCTGGTATTGGCAGAGCTTTCAGAGTCTTCAGACTCATCCGAGGATTCGAAGTATCTCCAATCCGGGTGATCGTGCAAGGCACGGTACCGGTACCGATTAAAGTCGGCATCGGAGTGGTCCGGTACCGACTTGTCGATGCCGGATAGAGATGCATGACTCGGTCCCGGTAGAATACCTGCCGATGTCGATGCAGTCGGTGCCGGTACCAGTACCGGTTGAATTGTCTGAAGCGATTTCAGTGGCATCGAGGCCGTGAGAAGAGCCACCAGAATGCGTTCAATAGCCAAGAATCTCTGGTCTATCGACGCTGCCGATGCTTGGGTATCGATACCGGATGAAGCGGCCGGAACCCCAGAACATGGTACCAGTAGTTCTGCCGAGGTTGAAGCCTTGAGAACATCCTGGAGCCCCGTTAGTGCTTTGGAAGCCGAAGCCTCCCGCCGGGGCAATTTTGCCGGTGAAAGTCCCTCAAGAGCAACGCCAGAGGCATCTCGATGTTTAGAAGGAGATCTACCCTTTGAGGACTGGCTAGATTTATGTTTAGTTACCTGAGATCCATGGGAGGAAGATGAAGCCCTGGAAGACGTCAATACCACGGAGGCTGCATCGGAGGGAAAAAGGGTGCTAAGTTTAGAAGCTCGGTTTTGCTGGCCCCTTTTCGACATCATTCCACAGGCAACACACTCTGAAATAGAGTGGTCAGGACCTAAACATTTGAGGCACCACTCATGGGTGTCGGTGACGGAGATGGTACTGCCACAGAACACTTTTTAAAACCCGAAGCGAGTTTTTCCATTTTGAGGGAAAAAATTGGGCCTAGTGCCACCTGAGAAGAAAATTACTGGAGAAAGACTCCAGAAAAAGTTTTTGTTTTTTTAGAAAAAAGTAAAGAACCACCGGCGGTACCGGTATAGCGTCAAGGGAAGGCATAAGCGACCACAAAAAAGAAGAATAAGGAGGGAAATTTTCTGCAGTGACAGGATGTGCGACCTGTCGGTTCCGCGGAAAATGAAGAACTGGAGAGGGACAGTTGGGAAAGGCGGGAAGGCAGCACGCAGGTGCTGTGGGATGCTCCCAAAAACTTTTCTATTGGATGCTGGGGAGCGTTCACGCACAGGCTCCGTCAGTTCCAACGATACCCATATGTGAAGACTACATTCCTCCTTGTTCCTGGAGATTGCCTTTTATATTTGATCCACTTTTACTAAAACCACTGGGAAAAATGAACCATTCGATCCAACTCTGTTTCATAGATTTTAACTAGTTAAATCAATCCACAACAGGATACTGCCTGTTTTCCCATGACTTGTTAATTTCATCCAGCAAGCACTAATCACACTATGCATACATCATTAATTTAATTCACAAGCATTCTTCTCTTCTCAGCTCTAGAAAGCACATACAGAATGAAATTAGCATGTTTTCCTTTTGAGCAAAGCTGACATCCTTTAATTACCTTGCTTTGCTTGCAAATCAATGTAGATTTCTTCTCATTTTTAAATACATTCCTGTAATGCTAGCATTCCAATAATGAAATTTTATGTCCTGCCAAGAGGCGTTCTCCAATAGAAATTTTTACAAAAAAAAAAGTCATGAGCAACTCTACTTTTTCTCTCCACTTCCAGAATGCCCCATCATTTTTCTCCTGCATTATGAAGAAGTCTGCTACTGGATTTCTTCAGATAAAAGTAAGTATGCATTTTCACTTTGCCATGAGTTTGAAGTCTCTGCAGACTTTTTCACCTGTATTTTGGCAGGAGTAAATTTTTCATAGAAATACATTCTACATATGATCTTTCACACCTCCAGGAATGCCTCAGTGCATATACTTTCATCCATATTCAGGGAAGGCAATTTTCAGACCCACGTAAACAATTTTAGCAAGTTGAAAATTGTACACTTGCAGTATGACATAAGGTGACATTTTACTTACCTTTCCTTGAGTCCTGCTAGAAAAGTCCAGACAAGTGGGCTGTGTTCTATCAGCATACTGGTGGAAACAAAGAACCAATGAAAAGCCCAGGTTTCAATGACATCACTCTTATGCCTCTATACACCTCAGCCAATAGAGATCTCTTCATTATCCGTCCCAAAGCATATGAGAGAACATGGCAAGCCTCACAAACCCTCAACATGAGCAACAATGGGCAAAGAGTAGAGAACTATGTGGAGGAAAGCATAAAGAAAAGGCTGATCTTAGAAGATGCACAGCCAAATACATAAATCATAGCAGACCCAAGGATACCACCACAGAAGAACAGAGCAAACACGGTTCCAGAGATGAGCCCTGGACTGGTCTAGCAGGACTCAAGGAAAGGACATTATCCAATAAGTAAAATCTCACTTTGAATATCGTCCTGCTAGACAAGTCCAGACAAATGGGATGTAGCAAAGCTACGACTCCACTGGGTAGGGAAAAAGACAGCAGCTCGCAAAACCCTTGAGCCAAAAGGCAATGGACAACCAAGCAGTAATACTTGACAAAAGTGGAAAGTGATGCACACACTGCTGCCCAACAATCGTCTGCAGGGGCTGCCAAGCTCTGCAGAACTACTAAAAAAAGGTGTGAGCTAAAACAAAGTAAAAATTACCTATTTATAATGGCCAGCACAGCAATGCCTTTTATATTTGATCCACTATTACTAAAACCACTGGGGAAAATGAACCATTCCATCCAACTCTGTTTGGTAGAATGGGTGCACAAACCCTCCGGAACAGATTGGTTCCACAACAGATATGTTGAGGCAATGACTTTCTTAATCCAGCACCCCAAATTCAACTTAGCTGCTACGCCACCCTTGCGCGGGACAGCAAACAGCACCAAAGGATGGTCAGACTTACAAAAGGAATTCGTAACTCCAAGTACAGGAGAAATACCCTTCAGACATTCACAAGGCGAAGATCCTTATCCTTCCCCTGACACTGCTCCTTAGAGGAGGGGGGAAGGCAGACCACCTGGTTCACATGAAGGGAGAAAGCACCTTAGGCAAGAAGGAAGGCACAAGCCAAATGGAAAATGGTCTCCGTTAAAAAGACAGATAAGGATCTCGGCAAGACAGAGCCTGCAGCTTGGAAATCCGCCTTGTGGAACAAATCAAGACCAAGAAGACCATCTTGAGCATCAAATCCTTCAAAGTAGCTGCTTCAATAGCTCAAAGGGCACCACCATCAGGCCCTGAACACCAGAAAAAAATCACAGAAAGGAATCACAGACGTCAAAGTCCCTGGAGAAATCACGGCCATCCGTAGAAAAAAAAACTTACCAGCCACCGGACCTTGGAAACAGGCCAAAACTGCCACCTGAACTTTCAGAGAGCTAAGGGAAAGGCCTGTCTCCAGGCCAACCTGTAGAAAGGCTAACAGAGATGGCACCTTGGCTGTCTCAGGAGCAAACTGCTGAGCGCTGCACCATCATTCAAAGAGGCACCAGACCTGTACATATTCTAGCATGATGGACCTCTCAGCTCCAAGCAGAGTGGAGACTACTGCAGCAGAGTAGCCCTTATGCGCTAGCCATCTCCTTTCAAGACCCAAGCTGTAAGTGAGAAGAGAACCGGGTCCTCCAGGACTACTGGTCCCTGCCGCAATAGACCTTGAGATGGAGGCAACTGCTCATGCAGGAGTCACATCAGGTCGCCAAACCATGCTCTCCTCAGCCAGTGCAATGCCACCAGAACAGTCCTGCCCAGGTGGCATTCTATAGGCTAAATCACACGCCCCACCAGGGACCATGGAGGAAACACAACAGCCGCAGACTTGGCGAAGACGTCAACATCCTAGGACCCGGTCTCTGTGTGGCGTCTGAAGAAGCAGCAAACTTTGGCATTGGTGTGGGTCGCAATCAGATCCATTTTTGGGCAACCCCAGCAGCTCAGAATCAACTGAAATGACTCCTAACTCAACTCTCACTCTCCAGGATCCAGAAAGTGACAGCTGAGGAAGTCCATTTCCATGTCCACCCCGAAAATGTGCTGAGCCGACAAGACTAGGAGGTTCTTCTCTGCCCAGGCAGACAGAGCTATCCCCAAAGATGCCCTGGCACTCCTCATGCCGCTTTGCCAAATGACATAAGCCACCACTGTGGGATGGGGGTGAAGGGAGATAGTTCAGGAGTGATATGCGGAAATATTTCTTTACGGAAAGAGTAGTGGATCCATGGAATAGTCTCCCAGTGGAGGTGGTAGAGATGAGGACAGTAACTGAATTCAAAAAAGCATGGGACAAACACAGAGGATCTCTAAAGGTAAAAAGGGGACTGTTGTAGTTGTTGATATGGAAGGACAGACTAGATAGGCCATGTGGTCTTTTTCTGTCATCATATTTCTATGTTGTCCAAAAACACTCAAACCCCCCAGCTCTCGACCAGGGGCCAGGAATGCAGAAGAGCCAACCTGATGGCCCTCGCCTCGAGGCGGCTAATGGACCACACTTATTTCCCAAAATTCCAATGGCCCTGGGCTGATTGGCCTTAGCAATGGGCTTCCCAGTCCAAGAAACTGGCATTCATCACTAGAAGGATCCATGAGCAAGTGTCCAGCAGCACGCCCTTCCTCAGAAGAATGGGCTGTTGCACCCACTGCAGTCTGGCCTTCGCCATCATTGGGAGCGGGAGCCTGAGCTCAAACTGCTGATGAAGATCAGCCCAGACTCTGGGACCCTGCCGCAAACAGAACAGCACTAGGCAATCCAACAGCCCTGATGTTCTCCACTGGCAGAAAAACTCCACATACTCGAGTATCGAAAACGTGCACCTAGGAACTCCTGGGACCAGAAATTCAACAACTGGCTCTTCCCCAGCTGATACTTATAAGAAAGGACACCACTCAGGGAGCTACCCAAGATGCCCATGCAAGGAGAATGGGCTCAGATAAGCCAGTAGCCAAGATGTGGGTGCACACAAACTCCTTGGCGCCACAATATTGCAGACACCACCACCATGATCTTAGAGAATGTCCTTCGTCCAATGGAGAGTCCGAATGGAAGGGCAGCAAACTGAAAGTGAGAGCCAAGCATAGCAAAACACAAATACTTGCTTATCCCCCAGATCGGGATATGAAAAACGCCTCAGCCAAAACCATATTTGCCGGGAACCCCCTCTGTGCATCACTTGAATCCTGGATCGCAAAGTTTCCATTCAGAAATGCTTGGCATGCAAGCACTTGTTGACACACTTTAATAGGCCAGAATGTTCCTTCTGTGTCGACCACCACAAAACAAATGGAATACCTGCCTCTGCCTCGATCGTCCAGAGAAACGGGCACCACTGCCTTCAGGAAATGCAACTTGTCTAAGGTAATCCGCACAGTGGCCCTGTTTGCAGACCCACAAGGGGAGAAGACACATATGGCTGGAGTCGGCTCTTTGCATTCCAGGCCATAGCCATACTGAATGGGGACTAGCACCTTGGTGACCTGGGCCCATTCCTGAAAAAGAGAAGCCTACCCCCTCCTGGAAGAATCAGGGAATGGGCCCCCAAACCTTCATTGTGCAGCCCAGGAAGGGGGTCCTCTGGATGGAATCTAGTCCCTAGTCTCAAGTGCTCCACGAAAGGGCTGAGAACGAGCCCGAAGTCCATAGGCAGAGGGGAAGAAAGGCTTTCTGAACCGGTAGCCACAGGAGTCCCAAGACCCCCGGGAGTCCGACCAGTGTGCCCGCAAGTAGCGGGCAGAGGCTGACTGAAAAGGGGCTTATGCACCCTTCACAGGCCCCTTGGACCTGTCCTCTGGAAGGCAGTAAGATTTCATCTCACCCAGGTCCTTCACCAGCTTCTCCAAATCGGACCCAACAGAAGCATCCCTCTAAGGCAGTGGTTCTCAACCTTTTTTGTACCGTGACCCCTTTTACCTTTGGTCAACTTGTGGTGACCCCCAATGATAAAATCAAATGCATCTCTCTTCCTTTATCATTAACACATTGTTGCTGTAATCATTTGTTGAATTATTAATATATTATAGGCCTTTGCAGTATGTTTTTATTTATAAAATTTACTTATTTAAACCACAAGTAACAATATGTGATTTCAAAATTATGAAGATTTTGTAGTC
The DNA here is from genome assembly GCA_033557465.1 of Ichthyophis bannanicus. Classification (NCBI taxonomy): domain Eukaryota; kingdom Metazoa; phylum Chordata; class Amphibia; order Gymnophiona; family Ichthyophiidae; genus Ichthyophis; species Ichthyophis bannanicus. The sequence continues at coordinate 70,573,078 of CM066046.1, read as the reverse complement.
AAATCACTAATATGAAATAAAATTATTTTTTCTACCTTTGTCTGACCGATTTATTCTCTGATCATGCTGGTCCCGATCTGAGGCTTCTGCTTTCCTGTCTTCTCTTAGCTCTCTTTCTGTGGTCTATGGTCCATCTGCCATTTCTTATCTCTTCTTTTGTTTTCTTCACTTCTTTCCATCAGCCTTTTTCCAGTCCCAGTAACCCTCCCCAGTATCAGCCCCTTTCCAGTCCTCACTCTCAGTATCTTCCAATGTCAACTTGCATTCCCATGACTGTCACTGGTGTCCATTTCCTTCCAGTCCCTCTCCTTCCCACGGACCAGTCCCTTCTAGTACAAATACCATGGCAGCCCCTCTCAGATCCACTCCCTTCCAGTTCCATTCTCCCATCCCCTCATATCAGCCCATTTGTAGCCTTAGCTCCCAGTTTTCTTCCAGGGCCAGCAGCTCTATCCTCTCCTCCACACAATCAGCCCATTCCCAGTCGAAGCCCCCCAATCAGCTCGCTTCCAGTGCTAGTCCCCCCTCAACCCCATTACCAGTGCTAGCCTCCCCTAATCAGCCCAATACCAGTCCTACACCCCCCATATCAGCTCATTACCAGTGCTAGCCTTCCCTAATCAGCTCATTTCCAGTGCTAGTCCCTCCTCAACCCCATTACCAGTGCTAGGCTCCCCTAATCAGCCCATTACTAGTCCTACCCCCCATCAGCCCATTTCCAGTCCTAACCCCCTCTTGATCAGTCCATTACCAGTCCTAGCCTTCCCTAATCAACCCATTACCTTTCCTAGTCCCCCCCCATCTGCCCATTATAATCCTAACCCGCACTGTCTCTCCCCTCTGTCCAGCATTTATCCCCCGTCTGTCCAGTATGTCCCCCTGTCTCTTCCCTTTGTCCATGTCAGCCCCCCTCCCTCCCTCCATGTCAGCCCCCCTTGTCCATGTCAGTCCCCCCTCTGTCCGTGTCAGCCCTCCCTCCCTCCATGTCAGCCCCCCTCTGTCCATGTCAGCCCCCTCACTCCCTGCCTCCCTTCATCCATCCATCTGTCAGCCCCCCGCCCTCCATGTCAGCCCCACCTCTGTCCATGTCAGCCCCCTCCCTTCCTCCATCCATCCATCTTTGTCAGCCCCCACTCCCTCCCTCCCTCCCTCTGTCAGCTCCCGTCCATGTCAGCCCCCCTCCCTCCCTCCCTGTCAGCCCCCCTCCGTCCATGTCAGCCCCGTTGCAGGTTCTCTGCTCCCCTCTCCCCATGTCTGCCTCCTTCTTCTGCAGCCGCGGATCCCTGTCTCTTAGGGAACCGCGGCTATGCCTATAAAACCGTTGGAGCCTGTCTGTCTCTAAACGGGCTCCATGCAGCATTGTCCCGCCTCCAAAGGAAGTGGTAAACAACTTCCTTTGGAGGCGGGACAATGCTGCACGAAGCCCGTCAAGAGACAGGAAGGTTCCGCAATGGTTTTACAGGCATAGCCACAGTTCCCTAAGAGGCAGGGAGCCGCGGCTGCAATAGAAGGGAAGCGGTGAGTTTGCCGCTGCTGAGAAGCGGACTCGGCAGCAGCAGCAACTTGTGTGTGTTTTTTTTTTTTTTTTAAACGGCGGAGTGAGGCGACCCCTGCTGAATCCTGTGGCGACCCCGTTGAGGGTCGCGACCCACAGGTTGAGAACCGCTGCTCTAAGGCTAGATGGGCAACCAGGCCTTGGAAGATGAGTCTGCTGCCCCATGTCCAAGCCAAGCCAATGCTGTGTCACCATTGAAAAGGAAAAGTCCCTGGCCGCTAGACACATAAGGCCATATATAGCATCAGAAAGGGAGGCCGCAGCAGACTCCAAAAGAGGGGTAGAATCATTCGGCAAAAGATATTAAATCCACAGGAGCAGGGCTAAAGATGTCAGGCCTGCACATACTTCCAACTGAAGAATAGCAGCCACTACAGCGAACTGGATCTTCAACACGAATCCACCTTTCAGTCCAGAGTATCCTTTAAGGCTGACCCACTTTCCACAGGAATGGTGGTCTGTCTGGTAACTGCCGTGACCTGCATATCTACCTTGAAAACATAAAACCACACAAGGCACTCCTTCTCTGAGACAGCGCACATCCTCTTATACACCCTTAGCTCCTGAAGTGGGGAGTTGGGGGAATCCCACTCCGACCGAAATAGGCCCTTGAGCCCTTCTGGAATGGGAAGACCGTACTGGATTTCCACACCCCTTGTAGGAGTGGATGCAACCCCAGTTCCTGCTCCATGCTTGGAGCAACCGTCAAACTCCAGGTGGATGAGACCCTGGGAATCAAAGCATCCAGTTCCTCCTTCCGAAACAGGCAGATAACACAATCCTCTGAAGGCGAGATTACATCTGAATCCAAGCCACAGTCTAGATTTCAGACAGATCCCAGCTGATCCCCATCTCCAGGGGGTGTCCTTAGCTGGGGACACTTAGCTACAGGCATTCAAACAGAGCTCACACTCTGTCTGCTCCTCCCAAAACTGCACTAAGGGGAACCCAGACGCCGCAGGGCCTGAATTTCCACGCTGGAATGATCAGGCCTGTTGTGAAAGGAAAAGAATTCCAAGGAGGACAATCTGAACTCCAGAAGCTCTCCTCGCAGAAATTACCCCCCTACACCAGGGGACCAAGTCGCCATCGGTACCTTAGATAACAGGGAGCAGCCCACAGCATGGTTACCGGAACCTCTAGCTGGCTGATTATCCTTATTCACAGCACCATTTGCCACCTCCTGCTCTTACTAAATCTGGGCTTTCTCTCTTGAGCTATAATGACAAAAACTTATGTTAGGATGAACCTAAACTCAAACTATAACCTATGGAATAAGATTGTGAAACTTAGTGCCAGGCTTGAAGGTCTCAGTTTAAAACATCGCAGCGATCCTCTGGATTCTTTGACAAAGTTTCTTTAACAAAACTTTAGCTGCTGTTTACATCAATGACCCTTAGTCAACGCCTTCCTCCTTTGTTTCACAATCAAAAATCTATTTCCCTCCTGTTTCTTTTCTTTTCTCTTTTATTCTTTTTTACTTTCATTCACATTTTTTCTTATGTTAAAAAACTTTAATAAGCAATGTTGCTCTCGTGATTTTCGCTCTCCAGCGAGCTGAAAGGATCAGTAGTATTTTGATTCTACTGGTATTTCACTCAACTTTGATGTTGTTCACTTCAAACTTGCAAACTTTCAACCAAAATGTAGAATCATGCTGGTGATACTTGCTAAGATGTTACTCTCAATCATAGTCCATTAGTGACTAAACAGAGTCTGTACTTATCTTTCGATGTCTCAATCGTGCCCCTTTTCTTGAGCGCTTTTTCTGGCGGTTGTTTTTATAGACTCTGCTCCATCCTATGGGTCATGTCGGAATGCAGAAATGCTGGAGGTATCACTCAGCTCCTCATTCCGACATGACCCATAGGATGGAGCAGAGTCTATAAAAACAACCGCCAGAAAAAGCGCTCAAGAAAAGGGGCACGATTGAGACATCGAAAGATAAGTACAGACTCTGTTTAGTCACTAATGGACTATGATTGAGAGTAACATCTTAGCAAGTATCACCAGCATGATTCTACATTTTGGTTGAAAGTTTGCAAGTTTGAAGTGAACGACAAAGTTGAGTGAAATACCAGTAGAATCAAAATACTACTGATCCTTTCAGCTCGCTGGAGAGCGAAAATCACGAGAGCAACATTGCTTATTAAAGTTTTTTAACATAAGAAAAAATGTGAATGAAAGTAAAAAAGAATAAAAGAGAAAAGAAAAGAAACAGGAGGGAAATAGATTTTTGATTGTGAAACAAAGGAGGAAGGCGTTGACTAAGGGTCATTGATGTAAACAGCAGCTAAAGTTTTGTTAAAGAAACTTTGTCAAAGAATCCAGAGGATCGCTGCGATGTTTTAAACTGAGACCTTCAAGCCTGGCACCAAGTTTCACAATCTTATTCCATAGGTTATAGTTTGAGTTTAGGTTCATCCTAACATAAGTTTTTACCTCCTGCTCTTAGGCAGACAAGGCCAGACTAACCACATCTCCCGGCATAAAGAGGGGGAGCAATCCCTTTAGGGAAGAGCTGCCATGTAAGAAGAGCAGAGTCCAGAAGCCAGAGATGAGGCACCTTGCTTGCCACAGGCCAAACAATTCCTGGAAGACATAAAAGTTAAAGTATCATAACAGCGCGCACTAAAGCCACCGTGGCCTGAAGGTGCATTAACTGCACTTTTACTGCAACGTGCATTATAGGCACTAAGGTAGGAACGCACGTACAGACCATGCAACCGCCAGGCACACTATAGGAGAAAATGCTACTAATGTGTGCAGAAAAAACAGGAAACCCCCACACAGCGCCAACGGTTGTCAGTGATCTATCCTTAATTGTGTCCCACACAGACTAAATTGGGAGCCCCCAACAAGGACAATGATCAAGCATTGGTACTCACCCCCCTCAGGCAGAGGATCCGTGCCAGGTTCAATTCTATTCCCTTGATACTGTTTCACTGGCTTTTGCAGTACTGTGTTTAAAGGTGGCTGGCAGGCAGTTCCCTCTGACAGCCTTCTATAATTTTCAGGAGAGAGCAGGTGGGGAACAGAGGAGGGAGGGAGGGAGGGGGCGTTGAAGTTGTGCAAGGCTGCTGCACTCTTCCAGATCCTTCCAATTTCTGGCTGCTCAACAGACTCTTATGATAAGTGTGTCGAGCTGAACCAATCTTCCCTCTTCCTATGCCTAACAAAAAGACTGCAGTCTAGTAGAGCTTCCCACGTCACGCTCAAGTGAGAGAGTCACCCTCAAGGTGGTCATTCCCAAGCATTTAATCAATCTTTTCCTCTGAATCTTCAGAACATTTTTTGGAGAAGAGAAGATTCAGTCATCATCTGCTGGAGACAAAGAAATACTGAAGAGATCTCTGGTAGCTGAGGAGCATAGAGGCATGGGAGTGATGTCATTGAAATCTGGGTAATTTGTCTCCACCAATCTGCTGGTAGGGGAACACAACCCACTCATCTGGACTGGTCTAGCAGGATGATATGAATGACTCGTTTCTCTCATTCACAGAAAGCATAGTTACTCACCTGTAACAGGTGTTCTCTGGGAACAGCAGGAATCAGTCTTCACATATGGGTATCGTCAATACCAACGGAGCCCGCGTGGGATTGCTCCCTAGCATCCAATTGCAAAGCTTTTGGGAGAAATCCACTGCGCCTGAGCATCTGCCTTCTCGCCTTCCCTAGTCCTCTCCTCAGCTGAGTTTGTAGCTGAGAGACAGAGGAAAAAGAGAATACCCTACAACGCCAAGGGCAGGAGGGTGAAGACCGATTCCTGCTGCTCCCAGAGATCACTTGTTACAGGTGAGTAACAATGGTATCTCCAGGAACAAGCAGAAATGCAGTCTTCACATATGGGACTCGCTAGCTCTCAGGTACCAGACTTAAAGTGGTAGCAATGGTATCCCAGAGGCTAAAGAATAAAGCCAAGAAAGTGTGGATACAAAGTGGCCATTGGGCTCAATTGCAGTTGGCAAGACCATCACCAGGGAAGTCTGGTACCAGGAGAATTCCGAGACGGAGAACAGGAATTGCAGTTAAGTCCCAAAAAAGTGCTGGAGGACACCCTGGCCAAAGACAGCATCCCAACAGGAGTCCCTGTCTAGGCAGTAGTATGCAGCGAAGGTATGAATGGAGGAGGTAGTTGCTCAACAGAGACGGAACAAAGACTGGCAACTGAGGTTGCCATGGCTCACACATTGTGAGCGGTGACATGACCCTCAAAGGAGGATCCTGCTTGAGTGTATGCAAAAAAAATGCAGTCCGCAATCCAGTTGGACAGGGTGCGCTTCGTTACTGATAGTCCAAGGTGAGTTGGATCAAAGGAAATGAATACCTGAGAGGATTTCCTGTGATTCTTGGTTCTGTCCAAATAAAAAGCCAGTGCTTGCAATCTAAAGTGTGTAGCGCTACTTCTGCCTTAGAAGCATGCAGTCTGGGGAAGAAAGCCAGTAGTATCACCGACTGGTTGAAGTGGAAGGGTGAGACCACCTTCAGAAAGAAGTGTGAATGAGTGCAGAGAACCACCTTGTCATAGTGGAACCAGGTATACGGAGGATCTGACACTAAAGCCTGCAGACAGACTACTGGAGCAAGGAGGCAGTCCCTGGACTATTTATACTGGTGTCACCAAAAAGAGTGACGGGCTCAGTCTCCAGGCTGCAGGAAGAGGTGCTTAAACCCAGAGGTTCAGGACTAGACTGGAGGGATAAGGAAGAAAGATGATATCTTTTCTTCTTAAGATAGAAAGACCTCTTTGGATTAGTCTTTCTTCTAGAGGGGCCTGACATTTTTCTGGAGAGACATTTGAGAGTGAGATCATCTGTCTCAATCTCTCCAGCCTTCTCTCTCCAACCTTTTCCAAAGAGGTTCTCTCCAGAGCAAGGGATATTGGCCAATTTATCCTGAAATCACTGCTCGAGGTCAGATGCCTGGAGCCAGGCCATTCTGTGAGCACCAATGCAGACTGTTGAAGCTCTGCTGGATGACTCAAAGGCATCAAAAGATGTTCTGGTAAGAAATTTGGATGTATTCTGATTTTGCCTGATTAAGGCCTGAAATGCATCACATTTGTCATCAGGAAGGATAGGGGCAAGGTTCTCTAGGACCGGGAGATATCCTTGAGATACATGCCTATATAGAACATGTAGGAAGTAATCCTAGAAGTGAGCATACATGCCTGAAAACACTGACAGCCAAAGGCATAGAGAATTCTGGAGTCCTTGCGCCCAGAGGCATGGAAGAATAGAACTCTTGATACGATGCATCGCCAATTCCACCATCCAGGAGTGGTGTGGTAGTTGAGGCCAGGGCATAGTGGAACTCGGTACATGGTATCGAGTCATTTTCTGATAGGGGGAACCATTAGCGAGGCCTCCCACATATGTAGCATTAGATCCTGCAGGATGCGATGCACCACTAACGTAGCTGCCTCTTTGGGCGGCGAAGGGTATTGAAGGATTTCCAAGTCCTTTGCCTGCGGTTCCATCTCTGATGCCATGGTAATCTGCGGGTCTGCTGCCATGTCCTGAATGAAGTCTTGAAAAGATATGTCCTCTAATGGGGACTGATGCCGCTCTTGAGGAGGGGACATCCCGGGTTATGTTTGTTTATGCAATTTCTTGATATACCGCATAGGCTGAAGGGCATTAGAGCGATTGACACACTACAAGCAGGTACTGGATACATTCCCTCGTCCTCGAAGAGCTCACAATCTACATGCGTACCTGAGGCAACAGAAGGTTAAATGGCTTGCCCAAGGTCACAAGAAGTGCCTACAGGACTAGAAACCCCAGTCCCTCCAGCAAGAGATTGCTGTCCCTAGGCAGGAATTGAACCCCTGGCCCTCCTACTTCGGGTATCTTGTCCCAACAACTAGGCCACTCCTTTGATGCATCAGGGGAGGTAGAGTCCGATTCTGACAGAAAGTCAAAGTATCGACGGTCTCGTGCCAATGTCAAAGCCTGATGCTGATGCTGATACCGGTGATCAGTATGTGCAGCAGCAGGAACCTGTTGAGTACCAACGATGTCTGCCAGTTCCAAAGGAGGTATCGGAGGGAGAGGATCCCCTGGATGCAGGTTTGAGGTCTGGCATCAGCCCCAGAAGTATCAGCCGTGGGCCGGATACCAACAGTACCGAGGCTGCCAGGAGTGCTGCCAAAATCCTCTCGATAGCCAGGATGCGCTGGTCAAGGGAGGAGGCTGATGCCAGTGTGGAATCCTGTAAGGAGCTCTGAGCCACTGTCCCAGAGCATGGAACCAGTAGCTCTCCGGAGGTCAAGGCCTCAGAAGCGTCCTGGAGCACCTGTTGTGCTTGGAGGGCTGGTCCTCCCACTGGGGCTATTTAGAAGGCCTGTCTGCATCAGATACACCTTTTGGTGGATCTCGATGACAATGAAGGGACTTACCTTGAGGATCGGTATCGAGTTTCGATGCCGATGATTTAGACTTAGTCTTATGTTTGGACCTTGAGGAGACCTGAGAACCAAGTGAGGAGGAAGACCTCCTCAATAATGTGGAAGCCACTGAAATCAAGTCCAGGGCAAACAGAGAACCATACTGTTTAGCTCTCTTCTTTAGGCCTCTTTTTGTCATTTGTTGGCACAAGAGACAATCAGTGGGTAAATGGTCTGGACCCAAACATTTTAAACACCAGTCATGCTAATTGATAGCTGATATTGTACCAGAACGCTTGGTACATTTTTTTTAAGCCACTGATCTGTTTTTCCATCATGAAAAAATAAAAGTAGGCCAAGACCTAATTTGGTGGGAGAAACCACCAAAATTGGAAAAAATGCAAAATGAAAGAAAGAAAAATATTTTGAAAAGAAAAGAAATATCAGGGCCAGTATCGGGCGGTGGTGACAGGAAGAAAACAACCTGCTGGCTCTGCAGAAAACGAAGAACTGAAGAGAGGACTTGGGAAGGCAGGAAGGCAGATGTGCAGGTGCAGTGGATTGCTCTTAAAAGCTGGGGAGCGTCAATACCGATGATACCCATATGTACATTCCTACTTGTTCCTGGAGATTCAGGTATGTGTGTGGGGAATATATTTGATGTGCATGTTAACATGAAAGCATAATGTGGGTAGTGACCAATGGTTAATGTGAGCTGTGTGGATATATTTATCTATATGGGCATAGTTTAGCTATTTATGTGTGGGGACATGAAGATGGGATGTTGGGCAGTGCATGCCACACATGTTTCTCATCCCTACCATTCAATCCAACTGTGCACTTCCCCTCTCCTCCCAACTCCATTCTCTCCGTTCTCTGCTCTTCAGTACCTCACTTGCACTCTTCCTTAAGTCTCATCCCTCCTCTAATCCTGCCCCTCTCCAGTGCTCAACCCCTCTTCTTTCTCCCTCTTCTAGCCCCACCCCTTCCCTTAAGCTTTGCCTGCCTTCTTCCTAACCCCGCTCCTTCTCTCCATGCTCTAGCCCTTACCCATCCTTCCCTGCTCTGAAGCAACCAGGCCACACAGCCCCACTCTTCCTGCTGGCAAAACCCAGGTAATCCTGCTGATTCTTCAAGCTCCTGATGTGTAAAGAGAAGCAATGCCATACCCATCTGTTTGTCTGCACATTAAACAGAAGAACCTTGCCCCCAGGACTGTGAACATGGCCTTCTCAATAGTCTTAACCCTTGTCAGCATGGGGAGTGCCCGTCCTCTGCATGACAGGTTTATTTATATTCTCTTATATACCGCGCTATTCTGCATCAGTGCGGTTTACATTGAACAAACTGAAATTACATTGAACAGGGTATTATAACTTGGAGATAACTATTTTACAGGGAACATGGGCTATGGAGGGTTAAGTGGCTTGCCCAAGACCACAAGAAGCACCTTTGGGACTAGAAACCCCAGTCCTTCCGGCCCAAGGTTGCTGTCCTCTAGTGGGATTTGAACCCCCGACCTTCCGGCCTGCAGTACCTTGCCCCAACCACTAGGCTACACCTCCACTTCATTTATCTTCTGCAAGTGCTATGCTGTGTACTAACTCCAGTTTTTGTAAAATATGAACATTACCATAGCAAAGTTAAATTACTGGGGAACTTGGAAGAATCATAAACACCCACAATCTGTGCTGCAGATTGTAGACGTATACATCTAAAATCACTAAATAAAATATTGATTTATTTTCCTTTGTTGTTACAAAGTGGTCTACAGCAAACAACATACAATAAAACAGACAAAATTATCTTAAGTAAAAACCAATGCAAACATTAAAAAAAAATGCTCCATTCAAATGGGAGGCATGCCAGCCAAGTAAAACACTGTACAGTTTTTTTCTGAAAATATGCTTGTTACCATCTTTATTTATAAAAAAGAGGAATATAATGATTTACCTTGAGATGCTGATGCATGCAAAATCGACACACCTTGTGCTTCACCTCTTTTGTGATATGACGGGAAGAAGGAAGGAACCCACATTTAGGCTGTAAAAATATATATATTACGCAAATTAGAACTTTATTCAAATGAAATCACAAATAGCCATTTGGAATTAGAGAGATGCAGTGGAGTAAGCTAATCAAGCTCTGGTAAACAGAAAAATCATATGTCCACAATGATACTTCCTACAATACACAAACATTGGTGCATGTTTACTAAACCAGGCAAAGAATGGTCATTTTAGCGTTTAGTGCCAAAATAATAGCATAGGTGTGGCCAATCCATGCTAACTGTTGGAGGTGCTCCTAGCAAGTCCTCATGCAATTAGCTTAATAGAAAGCACCTCACCTTACTAAACCTGCAACCACAATTAGCGCAAGTGCACTTATCACTACTTACTGAAGTGGTGGCAAGTGAATCCATGTTAACTGCAACACTGATGATTAGTGCACACTGATGTAATGTGCAGGCAACGTCCACTCTCCACCACTAACTTCTCCAGTCCCCACCCAATCTCACACTAAGCAGTTAGCCCATGATTTTTACCATGCTGATATTTATAGCATGCAGCAATTGTTACCACCGTCCCACACTAAACCCCGGGCTGTTGGAGCATTTTAGTAAACATGCCACTCGGATGAAAGGAAGGTGATTAGCAGAGTGCCCTAGGGTTCGGTCTTGGGACCAGTACTGTTCAATATATTCGCGAGTGATATTGCCGAAGGGCTGAATGGAAAAGTCTGTTTTTTTGCAGATGACACGAAAATTTGCAACAGAGTGGACTCCCCTGAGGGAGTGGGAAACATGAGGAAAGATCTACAAAAGCTGGAAAAACAGGCTAATGCTTGGCAGTTAAGATTTAATGTGAAGAAGTGCAATGTCATGCACTTGGGAAACAGAAATCCAAGGTAATTGTATGTGATAGGAGGCGAGAGATTGGTATGCAAGGACCAGGAGAAGGCCCTCAGTGTGATTGTTTCCGATGATCTCAAAGTGGCGAAACAGTGTGACAAGGCGGTGGAAAAAGCTAGAAGGATGCTGGGTTGCATACAGAGAGGAATTACCAGCAGAAAAGAAGAGGTACTAATGCCACTGTACAAGTTACTGGTGAGGCCTCACATGGAATATTGTGTTCAGTTTTGCAGACCGTACCTAGCAAAGGATATAAAAAGTCTGGAAGTGGTTCAGAGGAAGGCAACCAAAATGATTTGGAGCCCGAGTCAGAAGACTTATCAGAAGAGACTTGAAGACCTAAATATGTACACTCTGGAGGAGAGGAGGGACAGGGAAGATATGATTCAGACCTTTAAATACTTAAACAGTATTAATGAACAAACAAACCTCTTACAAAGGAAGAGGGAAGCTGTAAAACTAGAGGACGTAACATAGCTGCAAGGGGGTAAACGGAAAGGCAATGTCAGGAGATTCTTTTTCACTGAAAGGGTGGTGGATGCTTGGAATGTCCTCCTAATGGAAGTGGTGGGGGGTAAACACAGTGACAGAATTCAAAATTCACAACCTCACTATACACATGTAACTCCCCAAATTCTTAGCACTTCGATCTTATTGTACATATGTAATTAGTTCAGTTTGTATCCCCCAGTTATCCAAGTTGCCACCCCTGTTCTCTGTAATGACAAACATGTTATCCAAGTTGTTACTCCTGTTCTATGTAAAGCCAAACAGTCTGTTATGGTCATTTTGTTGTATGTAAACCGTGCTGATATATAGTGCGGTATATAAGAAACTGTAATAAATAATAATAAATAAATAATAAAATGGCATGGGACAGACACAGTGGATCCCTTTATAGAGCAGGATAAAATCAAAATAAGCATAACTATCTCTTATTTCTGAATAAATAGGGGTGACCAACACAGAGCAGTGGGTACACCCCTAAAAAAGGCATGGGGAGGGATAGAAACATAGAAATATGACGACAGAAAAAGACCACATGGCCTATCTAGTCTGTCCTTCCATATCAACAACTACAACAGTCCCCTTTTTACCTTTAGAGATCCTCTGTGTTTGTCCCATGCTTTTTTGAATTCAGTTACTGTCCTCATCTCTACCACCTCCAGTGCGAGACTATTCCATGGATCCACTACTCTTTCCGTAAAGAAATATTTCCGCATATCACTCCTGAATCTATCTCCCTTCACCCTCATCCCATGTCCCCTCGTAGCAGAACTTGCTTTCAATTGAAAGAGGCTCTCTCCCTGAACATTTATGCCACGGAGGTATTTAAACATCTCAATCATATCACCTCTATCCCGCCTTTCCTCTAAGGTGTACATATTAAGATCCTTAATGCTGTCCTCATATGCTTTATAATGAAGACCACTAATCATTTTAGTAGCCGACTCCATCCTGTTCACATCCTTTTGAAGGTGCGGTCTGCAGAATTGCACACTATACTCCAAATAAGGTCGCACCAAAGACTTATAGAGAGGCATTATCACCTCTTTTTTCTGCTAGCCATTCCTCTCCGTATGCACCCAAGCATCCTTCTAGCTTTTGCCGTCGCCTTTTCTACCTGTTTAGCTACTTTAAGATCATCAGACACAACCACGCCTAGGTCCTGCTCTTCTTTAGTGGACAAAAGTACTTCACCCCCTATACTATATTGCTCCCTTGGATTGCTGCAGCCCAAATGCATGACCTTACATTTTTTAACATTAAATCCCAGCTGCCAAATTCTAGACCATTCTTCAACCTCAGCTAGATCCCTCCTCATGTTATCTACACCTTCCTGGGTGTCTACTCTATTGCAGATTTTGGTATCATCCGCAAAGAGGCAAACTTTACCTGACAGCCCTTCCGCTATATCACTAACAAAGATGTTAAAAAGAATCGGACCAAGGAAAGATCCCTGGGGCACACCACTGGTAACATCCTTCTCCTCAGAGTGAGCTCCATTTACTTGTACTCTTTGCCGCCTCCCACCCAACCAATTTCTAACCCAAGCAGTAACTTTAGGGTCCATCCCTAGGGTGCTCAGTTTGTTTATAAGTCGCCTGTGAGGAACAGTGTCAAAGGCTTTACTGAAATCTAAATACACCACATCTAGAGCTCTCCCTCGGTCCAACTCCCTGGTCAACCAGTCAAAGAAATCAATCAGATTTGTCTGACAAGACCTGCCTCTGGTGAATCCATGCTGCCTCGGATCCTGTAATCCGCTAGACTCCAGAAACCTCACTATTTTCTCTTTCAGCAGCGTTTCCAATAATTTACTCACCACCGAAGTTAAACTAACCGGCCTGTAGTTTTCAACCACATCCTTACTTCCGCTTTTGTGTAAAAGCACCACATGAGCCTCTCTCCAGTCCTTTGGCACCACTCCCGACTCCAACGAGGCATTGAAAAGGTCAGTCAGTGGAGTTGCTAAAACGTCCCCAAGTTCCCTCAGTATTCTAGGGTGTATCCCATCTGGTCCCATCGCTTTGTCTACTTTAAGATGAGCTAGTTTCTCACGAACACAGTCTTCTGAAAATTGTTCAAGATGTCCCTCACTTCTGTTCCTATTTGTGGGTGTTTTCTGAGGTCCTGCTTCTGGTTCTTCATTTGTGAACACAGAACAAAAATATTTGTTAAGCAATTCCGCTTTATCCTTATCAGCTTCTACATATTCCTCCCCTGCACCCTTGAATCTGACAATACCACTTTTGCCCTTCCTCTTCTCACTAATATATCTGAAAAATGTCTTATCCCCCCATTTTATTACATTGGCTATTTCCTCCTTCTTTTGAATCTTTGCCTTTTTGACTACTTTGCTAGCTTCTCTGTTTTTTTTTTTTTTATTTAAACTTTATCACACCATACAAAACAACAATACCAGCACATCAATTACACAGCCATGTAGAAACCGCCAACCCCTCCCCCCCATCCTGTTACGATTACAAACCTTCAGAATTCGTTATCAGTTAGTACTTTTCCAACTCAAATATTTTCCCCAAATTTTTAAAAATTTATTAGAACCGTTATTCTTTTTGGCAGCTGCCTGACTTAGCAGATAATTGGAGTCAAGGGAAGACACGTAGTCCTTCAACGTGGGGAGGTGCACTTGCTGCCACCGCCGTGCCACTAACATCCTATATGTTACACATCCCACATTAACAAAGGAGCTTTCGACCTGGTTGAGGTTTGCTGGCCAAAGCCCCAGTAAGGCCACAGCAGGGTTTGGCTCGATTAATTTCCCCAAGATAGCACTCAATAAGCCAAATACTTCTCCCCACCGCTCACGAATAACTTTACAAGACTACCAAACATGGAGATAGGTCCCCTTTTCCCCACATTCCCGCCAACATCTATCAGTGTGTCCTGGAAACATAACATGGAGTTTCTCGGGTGACCAGTGCCATCTATACAATATCTTATAGTTATTCTCTATAAAACTGGCAGCTAGCACCCCTTTGTATCTATTCTGAAAGATGTTATCCCATTCCGCCTCCCCCCATGTCAACCCCAGGTCCTGCTCCCAAGCTTGTTGGAACGGGCTATGCCCCCGTTCCCCTTCTATCATATTATAAAATTTAGTCAAAAGTTTCTTCGTGTGCCCCATCAGAAATACCATCTCAATATCCATAGGATCACACCGGAGCCCCGGTAAGATCCTATGTCTCAGGTAGTGACCAATCTGCTGGTAGGGAAAACAATCTTTAGCGCCTAGGTCAAATTGTTGCACCAGGACCGAAAATGCCTTAATCTCCTTGCCCTCCAGGAGTTGTCCGATATGTGTTAACCCCTTCTGTGCCCATGTCAGAAACACACTACGACCCACCGCAGGTGGGAAATCTAGATTATCAACTATCGGTAGCAGTCGAGACACCTCACCTGTACCCAGCCACTTCCGTCTCCAGCGATGCCAAAGGTGTAGCGTTCTCTGGACGTAGGGGTTGCAGTCTCGCACCCCCAGATGTGTCCCCCGGGGCAACCAAATCCAATCGGATAGGTTCCCCACTTTTAAATCTTCCGCCTCCATGCACACCCATTCCTTACCACATTCCGCACCCCACTCCACTATTGCACTTAACTGTGCCGCTTCCATATAGCGGTTCAGGTCAGGAATGGCCATACCCCCGTTCCGCCTACTCCGAGTGAGCAAGGTCCACGCGACTCAGTTACTTTTCCCTCCTCCAATGAACCTCATAATAATCCGCTGTATCTTCCCCATAAAAGATTTAGGCATCCCCACCGGCAGCGTCCGGAATAAATATAGCCACTGGGGCAATAACACCATCTTAACGGCTGAAATCCGCCCCAGCCAAGATAATTTTTTCCCTTCCCAAAATTCCAATTCCCTCCTCATTTTGTGTTCCATCAACCCAAAATTAACCCTCCCTAAATCCCTTTCATCCGCCATGATATAAATCCCCAGATACTTCACCCTCGTTTTGGCCCATTTGAACGGAAGTCGCTTCTGCAATAGGTGCTGGGTCTGGGCGTCAGCGGAAATATTCAATATCTCCGACTTTGTAGCATTGATCTTAAATCCCGAGAATTTGCCAAATTCCACCAGAATCTGATAGAGCACTTCCACTGAGTGCAGGGGTTCCGTTACCAAAAAAAGCAGGTCCTCTGCAAATAATGATATTTTACTGTCCCACGTCAACCCCTTATCCCCCTTTACAGCAGTGCATTCTCTCACCAGTTGGGCCAGAGGTTCCATTGATAACACAAAAAGGAGAGGAGAGAGCGGGCAGCCCTGACGTGTCCCCCTCTTCAACTCAAAGGCTGACGAGTAAGCCCCGTTGACACAAATTCGCGCTAAAGGATTAGAGTAGATAGCTTTCACCCAATTTAAATACCCCTCCCCGAGACCCATCAGCTCCAACACCTGCATCAAGTAGGGCCAGGATACGCGATCAAAGGCTTTTTCCGCATCGATGGTCAATAAGACCAATTGTGTTCCCGCTTTCTTCCCCTGCCAAATTGTATTCAACACCTTCCGGATGTTATCGGCAGTTTGTCTACCCGGCACAAACCCCCCCTGGTTCTCATGTACCAAGCGCGACATGAAGGGGAGCAATCTATTAGCCAAAATTTTGGTGAATATTTTGAAATCGGATCCCAGCAACGAGATAGGTCTATAGGAGCTACACAAAGTGGGGTCCTTCCCCTCCTTCGGCAATAGGGTCACACCCGCCGTCCGTAGAGTATCCGGTAGCCTCCCCTCATCCCGAAAGGAGTTATAGAGCCTGGCTAAGATGCCACTCAGTTCCTCACGGAAAGTTTTATAAAATTTGTTAGTATAGCCATCTAAACCTGGGGCCTTATGTGCCGGTAACGACCTAATCACGGCCTCTACCTCGGCCACTGTAATAGGTCGCGCCAATAGCTCAGCATCAGTTAAAGATAGCTTTGGTAATTGCATTTGTAAATATCGAGCTCGCTCCGCCTGGGATCCAGACTCCTCCGCCCGGTACAAGTGCTGATAAAACTGCACAAATTGCTCCCTAATCTGTTCCACAGACCTTAGTTCTCTCCCCCCTGCATCCCGGATTTTAGTTATAAAATTCCGCCGTTGCTGCTGTTTCAACTGGTATGCTAACCATCTAGTGGGCTTATTACCGAGCTCAAAAAAAGTTTGCTTCAGTTGGTCCTGAGCAAATTTAATCTCCCCCAACTCAATTTCCCCCAGTGCCCTCTTCGCTTCCCGTAAATCCTGCAGCCCCTGAGCATCAAGTTCCCCCCTTTGATGGCGTCCTTCCCCTTCCCGAATCCGATGCCGCAGGGAAATTTTCCTCTCCTCTTTAGTCCTTTTCGCATACGTGCCAAGGGAAATCAGCTCTCCCCTCACCACCACTTTCAAGCACTCCCACAGGGTCGCAACCCCACAGTCTTCCCTGTCATTTAATTCCAAATAATTAGTTATGACAGTCGCTACTTTTTGTTTTATATCCGGATTCTCCAAGAGGGCCTCATTTAACAGCCAGCTACGCTGTGCCTGCTGCTCCGATCCCACCTTTATATCTATCCAGACTGGCGCGTGGTCTGTCCACGTCCTCTCCCCAATTTCACAATCAGTCACCGCTACCAGCAGAGTGTCAGAGACCCAGATCATATCTATCCTTGAAAAGGAGGAGTGGACAGGTGAGAAAAATGTATATGCCCGTTTGCGGCCCCACAGCTCTCGCCAGGTGTCTCGAATCCCCAGGGTCCTACCCATAAATTTGAACTTTCGCCTATCCTTTGCCTTGCCCTCACCACCCCCCTTAGAATTATCCAACTGGGGGTTCAGAGTCAGGTTAAAATCCCCCCCCCCCCATAATCACTTCCCCCTCTGCAAACTTTTCCACCATGGTGGTTAATCGTTCATAGAACTGTCCTTGGGCTGCATTTGGGCCATACACGTTCACAAGGGTGAGCAGCTTACCCCGTATCGTAAGCTTAAGGAACAAAAAATGCCCCTCCCGGTCCCGTAGGACCTCCCCCAGCGTATATTGTACGTGCTCATTAAGCAAGATCCCCACTCCCCCCTTCTTTTTTTCCACTTTATTGGAAGCAAACCAATGGCCTGAAAATTGCTTATGGTGTACCCTCCACTCATCCCCTCTTAATAGGTGGGTCTCCTGAAGAAATGTAATATCTCCTCGAAGTCTAGTACATTCTTTAAACATCCGCTGCCTTTTGGTCGGGGAGTTCAGCCCCCGGACATTCAAGGTGACTACTCGTAACTTAGCCATAGTCAAAAAGGGTTAGAAAAAGTGTAGCTAACTGATTTATAGCAGGATGGTCACCCCCCAATACCCCTACCCCAACCGTCCCCCCCGGTAAACCCCTCCCTCCTCCCCCCCCCCACCCTCCACTCCCCTGTCACTTCAACGCCCCTCCTCCCCATTCCACAAGGCATGACATCAGCCCCGACAGCAGAGTATCTAAACACATACACCTCACACCTGCATCATATCATAGACAACATACCCCCACAATCCCCAACCCTGCCAACCAAAAGCCCCCCAGCAAAGTAGCAGGAAACAACCATACAGATCTGTCAAAATGCAAAGTCTTGGGTTCAGCGAAGCTCTCCCCCTGTGGCCGCAGTCTTCTTAAGTTTTCGCAGACACTTCTCCCCCATGGACACCCTCCACCAGCGATTATCCTCAGCGCGTCTCTGCTCTCTTGGGGGGCTCACAGGGCTCGTGCCTTCCAGCCAGCCTGCCTTTTTCATAATGTCCGTAGCATCCGCCACGGTGCGAACAAGGGATGACACTCCCTCCACCGTGAACATCAGGCCAAAAGGGAAAGTCCATCTGTATCTAATATGCTCTTCCCGCAACCGGCCGGTTAAACCACTTAAGGCTCTCCGCTTCCGCATAGTAATAGTTGAGAGGTCAGCATAAATCTCAACTTTGTGGTTGTCCCAGCGGATCTCTGGCAGCTTGCGCGCTGCGGACATCACCATTGATTTAGTGTTGTACTCATGGTAGCATGCTACAATGTCCCGCGCTCTACCCTCCCGCCGGGGGCCTAGAGCACGATGTGCCCGATCAAGAGTCCAGCACAGGCCCGAGCTGTCCATCCCAGCTTGCTCCAATATTAGTTTGCTAATTCCCTCCACCACTTTAATACAGTCCTCTTTCTCGTTGCTTTCTGGGAGCCCTCGTATACGGATATTAGATCTTCGCGACCTGTTCTCGAGGGCTTCCAACTTGCTCCAAAGTTCTTCTTGATCACTCGCGACACCATCCACTTTGTCCTGTAAGCCTCGCAGTACTCCATCCTGCTCCTCCACCTTGCTTTCGACATCCACCAGCCTCTGGCCCACTTCCTTCACCTCCTCTCTTAACTCAGCCATCCAATTTTGGGCCTCGGCCTTAAACTGAGCCAGGTCCTGCCGCAGAGCGGAGAACCAGCCCTTTAGCTCTCCTTTGAAGGCTTCCAGTTCCGTCTCACGGCGACCTCCAGCCTCATCTGCTCCGCTGGTCTCTCCCGCGGCCTTCACGCTCGCTGCCGCCATTTTGGGTTTCCCCACGCTGTTCCCGCTCGCGGCCTTAAACGCGAAGTTTTTCAGGTCGGAGGAGCTTTTTTTTTGTACCGACATCTCCGCACTGCTCTTGGTGTGCAGGGGCTTTGCTTTCCCGACTCACCGCCTCTCCGGGGTCAAGATTTTGCAGGTTTTTCTATCCGCCACACCGGAGCTCCGTCTTTGAGCTGCCGTCTAGCTGGGTGACGTCATTTCCTCTCCTAGCTTCTCTGTTTTTCAAAATACAGATGCCTGTCTTCCTCTCTCTGTGATCTCTTGTATTTCATGAAGGCCCCCCTCTTTTTCTTCACTTTTTCTTCAGCTACTTCTTTCGAAAACCATAGCGGTCTCCTTTTCCTTTTACCTTTATTTACCATTTTAACAAAAAGGTTGGTTGCCCTTAAAATATCCTCTTTCAGTTTTGCCCACTGTTTTTCTACATCCCCCAGCTGTTCCCATCCCACTAACGACTCCTTGAGGTATTGGCCCATCTTGGCAAAGTTAGGGGCTTGTTTACAAAGCCGCGGTAGCGGTTTGCGATCGTAATCGGAGCCGCGGCCCCATTGATTTCAATGGGGCCGCGGCTGCGATCGCGAACCACTACCGCGGCTTTGTAAACAAGCCCCTTAGTCTTCCTAAAGTCTAAGATCCTCACCTTTGAATGGATTCTAACAGCCCTAGTCCTAATACTGAACCACACCATCTGGTGATCACTGGATGCAAAATGATCTCCCACTACAACATCAGAAACACTTTCACCATTGGTAAGCACCAAGTCCAGTATGGCCCCTTCACGTGTGGGGTCTGTTACCAATTGCCTGAATAGTTCTCCCTGTAGAGAATCCAGGATCTCCTTACTTCTAGATGTTGATTGGCACATTCCTGCCGCAGTATCATCTGGCATATTGAAATCTCCTATCAGTAGCACTTCCCCTTTCCTAGCAATGCTGCGTATGTCTTCAATTAACTCTGTCCACCTCTTCCTCTTGTGAGGGAGGTCTGTATATCACACCAATGCAAATAGATTTCTCTTTCTCTCTTTCTAGTTTAACCGACAATGCCTCCTCTCTCCCTTTTAAGCTCTGTAATTCCAAAGCTTTAATAGTAGTTTTTACATATAGTGCCACTCCTCCTCCCCTTCTTCCTACCCTGTCCTTTCTGAATAAAGTATAGCCAGGTATAGTTACATCCCAATCATGGTTTTCTGTGAACCATGTCTCTGTAACTGCCACTAAATCCAACTCAGCCACTCCCACCAAAGCTTCAACATCAGGGATCTTATTTCCCATGCTACGGGCATTTATACACACTGCTTTCCATATGTCACCCCTGTTACATTAAATACCTTTATGGAAATGGGTATCACCTACCTGGGGGCTTTCACTTACCTGGGGGCTTTCTTCACCCATCCCCAAAGAATCTAGTTTAAAGCCCTCTTCAGTAGATTAGCCAGTCTACTACCAAAGATGCGTTGACCTTTCTTGGACAGATGGATGTCATCTCTGCTCTGCAACCCTTGGAACAGCATCCCATGGTCTAGGAAACCAAAACGCTCTCGATGACACCATCCACGCAGCCATGCATTCATCTCCACGATGCAAGCCTCACTGCCTTGGCCTTTACCCTCAACAGGGAGGATTGAAGAGAACACCACCTGCGCACCTAACTGCTTCACACTCTGTCCCAGAGCCATGAAGTCACTTTTGATACGTTCCAAGGTATACCTGGCAGTATCATTTGTTCCAACATGGATTAGCAACATTGGGTAATAGTCGGTGGGCTTGATGAGTCTCGGCAAACTCTCCGTAACATCTTGGATTTTGGCACCAGGCAGACAGCATACCTCTCTGGACATCAAGTCTGGTCGGCAGATGGACGCCTCAATACCCCTCAGAAGAGAGTCTCCAACCACCACTAACCGTTTCCTTCTGGTCACCGATTCTGCAACTTTGAAGTACTTGAGCTCTGGTTCTTCCCTTTCCAGGGATGTTTTCACCTCCTCCACTTCCAGCGCTGCATAATGGTTCTTCAATTCAAGGGCTGAAGTTGTTGGATTGGTGATTTTGCAGGCCCTGGTGACTTGTGTCCAACCATCGACATTCTGTTGGCACCCATCTTCTCCTGTGCTGGAGAGCTTGGTTGCTGCAAGAAGCATCTCATCAATGTACTTCTCACTGTCTTGAATGCTCCTCAGCCTCGCCACCTGCATGGAGTGGCAAGTGCACCTACTCTTGCTGCCTTGCTGGGCAGACTAGATGGACCATACTGATCTTTATCTGCCGTCATATACTATCTTACTATGTTATTATGCCCCTTTATGTTTGTTGGCTTACTGGAACGCTAATACACTAACTTAATAATGAACAAACAAACCTCTTCCAAAGATAGGGAAGATGTAAAACTAGAGGGCATAACATGAAGCTGCAAGGGGGTAAATTGAAAGGCAATGTCAGTAAATACTTTTTCACTGAAAGGTTGGTGGATGCTTAGAGTGCCCTCCCGATGGAAGTGGTGGGGGCAAATACAGTGACAGAATTCTAAATGGCATGGGACAGACACAGTGGATCCCTTTACAGCAACAGGATAAAATCTAAATAAACTTAATTTCTCAAAATACAGGGGTGTCCTACATGGAGCGGTGGGTTCACCCCTAAAACAGACATGGGTAGGGTTCACCCCTAAAACAAAGACATGGGGAGGGGTGGCCTGCACGGAGCGGCAGGTGCACCTACTCTTGCCATCTTACTGGACAGACTAGATGGACCATATTGGTCTTTATCTGCCATCATTTACTATGTTACTATGTTATCAATTATTCATTTTAATTCACAGAACAAGGATGACCATAGCCACCTTCTGAATAACCCAAACTGAATTTTGGAATTGTACTTATCTGAACGCAGAGTGCCATGGCCCAATGTGTGCCATTTTGCAAAAACTAATCAGGAACGAGAGCTATTTTTCATCCATGCAAATGAGCTTGGTAGAAAAATAGCATGTAACCAGCAGCAAGGCAAACTCTCCCTGAAAAATAAGTCTTACTCATTAAGATGTAGTTTTGTTTTTTTGATCAAACATTGTTCAAACCCAATTTTATGTGTAGTTTAACTATATGCTTTTAACTAATGAACTACTTCACATGATTTTGCATTGTATCAGCTCATTCTCTATCAATTTGAATAAACATTCACAAGTAGTTATGGCCTTTCATATGCTAAGCCGCACACTAGCTTGCGTTTTTAACATTCAGAGTCACTTGCTGAGTTTTCTGCAACTTAGCTTATGCTCTAAAAGGGAATTTAGAAGAAAAAAAAAAGATTACTAATATCTGGAACCATACTGGCAAGGGAGGATAGGGATGGATTTAAACTGTTTAAAATACAGTAAGGAACATTTTAATCTCATCTACATGCTTAATATGAAAGAATAATACATCTACTTTGTTTTTCCCTTTTGCTTTCTATATGGTTTTAAAAGTTTTGCAGGAATTTGTCATGTTTATGTACCTAAACAAATACATCTTTACCCTCCGTTTTTCATATTTATCATCTCATATACATATTTTAAGGACAAGAGGCTGGATGTTGCCAACAGGGAGCAAAACCTTGGTGATTTTTTGTGTCCTCCCAACTATCCAATATTGTTGGGTCGACTTCTCAGCTGTTAGGTCATTTCAGATGTTCCTTCTGCCCCAGTGCAATGGACATAAACACCTTTACGCATTCAGACATCAATAGGCGATACATGCTGTGACACAGATCCAACTGTGATACCACTCGTGTTGTGTAGTAGTAGTAGTATTTGATTATGTGTCCATGCAAACTTCTTTATGTAGGTAAAGCCAAATGCCCTGTCCTAACATGTACGAGCCAAATGCCCTGTCCTAACATGTACGAGCATAAAAGCTGTACTAAATGAAGAGTGATGTCTGCAACACTTGTAGAACACTGGGTCACCATGAGCCACACTTTTAACAAATGTTTTGTTATTAAGAAGATTAAGAAATCCTCATGTGGTAGTGACATTGATCAAGTTCTACTGAGAGAGGAGTAATGATATCTCTTTGATCTAGGCACAGTCTCCCCAGTTGGTCTCAAATAAAGAGATCGAATTTCGAGGGGTTTTTCTTTATGCCCCGCCCCTCCACCCTCTTTCTCTCCCTCTGCTTTAGTTTATCCCTACCCGTTGTCTTATTTGTAATTAAGCTTAAGTTGCATCACTACATAAGGCTTTTATTATAAAGCATTGCAAATTTGGTGGAGCTCTTTAATACAGCATGACCCCTTTGGAATTTTTCTTAAGTGTTGAGATGGACAGCAATCCCTCATTCCTCCCCCTATTTTTTGTCTCGTTTTATCCTTTTACTTTCCCCTCTCAATGTTTCCTGTATATTTTTTGAGCCCAGTACCAACATTGAAATAGACAGTGTAACCTCAGTAAGACCCTCTTATCTGAGGTCTCAGACATCAAAGCACGATTTTTCTGGATTTAATATCCTTCCAGTTTTTGTGCTTATTTTGCATCAATGACCTCCTATATATTATCCTCTGAGACTAAACTGCTTTTCTATCTAAGCCTATTCTATAAGTTTATCCAACTTCTCGATTGTCAATCTCTAAAAAAGAGTGAACACAAACTCGTGAAAAAATCTATTCAGGGGCTTGATAGTAACCCTCTGATCCCACTTTCATACGAGTCACTGTTCAAACTCTTAAAAATGAAGGATAAACTTTAACAATATAATGGCTCACGAATCCCAACAACTATCTTAGGCTCCACAGTCGCGTTTCACTTCTTGTGTTTCTTCAGGGGATTTGTTCTCTGTCTCATTTTATGCTGCACACGTCTAATACCTTCTCTGTGTGAATCACATCATTTAAAAGGTTTTCTTCAAGCACTTCAGAGAAACGCCACGCGGCGTCCAGAGATTACCCCTGGGGGCCCAGAAGGAATAGTATTCACAATCAAAGTGCTTCTCCGCTGCTTTTCTTTTGTTTTAAACCTTTAATGCTGCTCTAAGGCACTGCAGACCAAGGGACCTAACCTGCTCTGACAAGGAAGCAGGGTTTGTCCGGCTGGGGGGGGGAAGGAACCTAGCATTCCAGATATTTATGAACCACCCCTAGGCCCCGCCCAAACCATCCAAGGGTTCAGGCAATCAGAACTCCCGATCTGTTGGCTCTGTGCACTGTCCCAGGATGGATAGAAACATGACGACAGAAAAAGACCACATGGCCTATCTAGTCTGCCCTTCCATATCACCACTACGACAGTCTCTTTTTTCCCTTTAAAGATCCTTTGTGATATCCAGCACTCTTACACAATGAAAGTCCTGTCTGCTCAACACTCTTTCAGATCTATCAAAACAATAAACAAACTAAGCCAAGTATAGGCCCAACAACCTCTGGAGCCTAGCTGCAGAGGCTCCTCCTTCAGTTGCTGAGAATTGAGTTACTGGTCTGTGGGCTCCAAGGACGGGGGCTCTTCTAGTGTGGCATCACAAGTTTAGACATGCTCAGTCCTCAGCTGCTGAAGGAGGCCGACAACCCATCCATGACTGGACTGGACTGGAGGGACGATATGGAAAGAAGCCTCTAGGCAACAGAGGAAACAAGGAAACAGAGCAGAAAGAAAAAGGGATGGAGGAAACAAGGAAACAGAGCAGAAAGAAAAAGGGATGGAGGAAACAAGGAAACAAAGCAGAAAGAAAAAGGGATGGAGTTGGATGCTAATCCCCAAACAGATTCTGAAGTATGAATTGTCCAAATCGCTGTCACTCAGCAGACCCATTCCAGACAGTAATAGAACATGAATGTGTGGACAAAAGTCTAAAGCTGCAGCCTTGCAAATCTCTTCCATGGAGGCTAAGCACAAGTGTGCCACTGACCCAGCCATGGCTCAGACTTTAGGTGCAGTGACTTGGCCCTCAAAAGTCAGACCTGCCTGGGCATAAGCAAAAGAGATGCAATCTGCAAGCCAAATCGAAAGAGTACATTTATTGACAGCAGCTCTCAATCTATTGGGATCAAAAGAATTAAAAGTTAGGTGCTTTATATGGCATTTAGTTCACTCCTAATAGAAGGCCAAGGCTCTCTTGCAGTCCACTGTGTGTGATGGGCTTTCTCCCTTGTAAACATGGGGTCTTGGGAAACATGTTGGAAGGACGACCGATTAAGGTAGAAGCTCGATACCACTTTATGAACTGATTTAGAATTAGTACATAACACCACCCTTATTGTTAAAATCTTTTGTAAAAGGATGCATCCACTACTAGAGCCTGGAGTTCACTGGATCTGTGTGTTATGTTATGGCCACTAAACACAAGACCTTCCAGGTCAGGAACTTCAGAGCACAGCTAGCCTGTGGCTCAAAGGGAGCTTTTATCAGCTGAGATAAAACCACATTGTGGTCCCAAAACACTACAGAAGGCTTAAGGGAAATCTTCATAAAAAGCAAGCACCATATAAAGGTTCTAAAGAGATGGATTTTCCTTCTACAAGATGCTGGTAAGTGTCAATTGCACCAAGATGAACCCTTACAGAGCTGGTCTTTAAACTAGACTCAGACAAATGTAGAAAATATTCAAGCTGTTTCTGTGTGAGACAAGAGAAAAGGATCTAGGGCCTGCCATTCACACTAGATAGCAAACCTCCTCCATTTGAAACCATACGACTTCCACATGGAATCTCTTCTGGAGGCCAGGAAGATGGTGGCAACACCAACTGACAGGATCAGAATAGACAGTTACCCCTCCTAAACACCCAAGTTGTGAAGGTGAAGGACTGGATGGGAGGGGGGTATGGAAACAATGGCTTGCTCCTGTGTAATCAGAGTTGGTGAGTCACCCAGGCTAATTCCAGAAGAGGGAACTACAGCTGCTTGGGCCAATAAGGAGCTAATAGTATCACTATGCCTCCGACATCCCTGAGATTCAGAAGAAAGTTTTTGATAACAGAAGAATAGGAGGAGAATACACATACAGAAGACCCTCTCCCCACTGGAGGATGAAGCCATCAAAAGGCTAATCTGCTATGTGTTCGCACCCTGTTCTAAGGAGTACTAAATAGCTCTATTAAGAGAGTGCCCCATTCTCAGAAGATGTACTTAGCCACTCCCTGGTCCATGGTCCATGTCCACCAGAGCACTGCTCTCACCAAACAAGTAAGTGGCGCTCAGCATTATCCCTTGAGAGATGGTGAAGTTCCACAAGCTGTTTCCCAACACAGAAAATACAACCCCATTCCCCCGCTTGTTGATATAGTATATTGCAACTTAATTGTCCATCTGGATAATGTAGTTGCTCACCTGTAACAAGTGTTCTCCGGGGACAGTAGGAATCAGTCCTCACATATGGGCAATAGCGCAGACTTTCAAAGAAAGTCTTTGAGAGATGCTCCACATATGTGTGGTCCACCTCCCATCCAAGGGTGCCATCTTGCCTCAGTCTAATGATATAGCTAAGACAACAAAAGTATAAGATGGTAAAGAAGCAACTCCAAGGGGTTGTGAGGACCGATTCCTGCTGTCCCCAGAGAACATCTGTTATGGGTGAATAACTACGCTTTCTCCGGGAACAAGCAGGAAGTCAGTCCTCACATATGGGACTCCCCAGCTACAGGCTACTAAGAAAATGTACAAAAATGCCACAGCGACCTGCAAAATGTGAACCGTGAGCAGCAGCAGTTGAATCACTAAAAGAGACTCTTGCAAGACCCGGGTGTCCAGCAGGGAACTAGCACTCTGGTAGCCTGAACACAGAAGGGTCGGAGGGCAGGAGTTGCCTACACCCCAAAAAGATTGTAGAGTACGGTCTGGCCGAAGGCGCTGTCCCATTGGGACTCCCTCTCCAGGCAGTAGTGAGCTGCGAAGATATGGACCAAAAACCAGGTGGCAGCCTGGCAAATTTCCATGGGGACAGAATGCAGATTGGCCAAGGAAGTAGCCATGGCCCTGATACGGTACGCCGTGACTCTCTGTTTGCTCATAGGCAAGGGTAATGCAGTCTGCCACCCAAGTGGACAGAGTGCTTAGTCACTGAGAGCCCCAGCCGGCTGGGGTCATAAGATACAAAAAGCTGTTTAGCTTTGCGGTGGCCCCGAGTCCATTGCAGGTAGAAGGACAGAGCTCTCTTGCAATCCAGAATATGGAAAACTGTCTCTGCCTTTCCAGTGTGAGGCCTGGGAAAGAAGGTGGGGAGTATTGCCTCCTGACCGAGATGGAATGAGGACACCAACTTTGACAGAAAGGGTGTGTGCGGAGCACCACTCTGTTCTTGTAGAACCTAGTGTAGGGAGGCCCTGCCATCAGAGCCTAGAGCTCACTAATGTGAGTGCTACCAGGAAAGTGATCTTCCAGGAGAGGTACTGGAAGTGGCAGGTAGCTAGAGGCTTGAATGGAGGCTTAGTGAGTTGCAAGAGCACCACATTAAAAGGTCCCATTTTTCTGCCGGAAGGATGGGGAGTTTGAACAAACATGAGGCCCCGCAGGAACAGAGACTCGAGATGCTGAGCCGAGAGGGGCTTCCCCTTGACGGAGTGGTGATGCACCCGACTGGCGCTCAGGTGTACCCTGACTGAATTGAACTTCAGTCCTGCCTGAAATAGGTGGAACAGGTATTGGAGTATCAAGTGCACCGAGCAGGAGAATGGGATCATCTGCTTTTCTGTGCACCACAGTGAAAAACTTCACCACCTGAAGGCATATGCCCTTCTCATGGAGGCCATGAGAATGTTTCCATGTTCTGTGGAAAGTTGAAGGGAGTTAGCGCTACCCTTTCAGCAGCCAAGCCATGAGTGAGAGGAATGCCAGGTTAGGGTGTAGGAGAGTCCTGCTCCTGCGAGAGTAGTCCTGGGGCTTGGCCCAGGGGAAAATCGGTGGTACCATCGATAGGGAGAGGAGCAGCGAGAATCAGGGCTGTCTGGGCCACTGAGGGGCTATCAGCACTAGATGCTCTGTCGCGTTGAGCCTTGAACAGGGTCTTTTGCAATCAGCGGCTTTGGAGGGAAGGCATACAGTATGCCTTCCGACCAGGTGATAAGGAATGCATCTGCTGCTACCCGAGACGGTTGAGGCCAGCGAGAGCAGAAGTGAGGCAACTGCACATTGTCTGGGCTGGCAAACAGGTCCATCACTGGGACGCCTCAGAGCCGGAACTGTCATGATGCTACTATTGGATTCAGGCGCCACTCATGTAGCTGGAGCACCCCTGCTCAGCTTCTCCACCAAGACATTGTCTTGACCCAGGAAGTAGACTGTTCTCAAGAGTATCCCTCTGCATGCGGCATATGAGCAGAGAGCTACTGCCTCCTGGCAGAGGGGGTATGACCCCGTTCCCCCGTTTGTTCAGGTAGAAACATTGAGACCCGATTGTCAGTCTGGATCAGTACTGTGTGGTGCTGTAGCTGGTGGCTGAAGCCTCTGAGGGCCAGGAATATGGCCCTGATTTCCAGCAAATTGATCTGCATTTCGAATTCCCTTTGGGACCAGCAGCCTTGTGTCTAGAGGCTCTCACAGTGTGCTCCCCAGCCCACTAGAGATGCATCCGTGGTGAGGACTTTCTGGTGGGTGGGTGCCTGGAAGGGCATCCCAGCCTGCAGGTGACCTAGAGTCTGCCACCATCTGAGAGAGTCCGCCAGCTGGCAGATCACATGCATTCTGTCTTGGAGCCTGCCTGTAGCTTGGGTCCACTGAGTGTGGAGGTACCATTGCGCTGCTCTCATGTGCAGGTGGGCATCTCGGGTCACATGGACCATGGAGGCCATGCGTCCAAATAGGCAGAGGAGAAGCCGAGCGGGCATTGTCCTGCATCATAGCACCTTTGCGGCTAGTTCCCTGAGGCATAGTGACTGCTCCTGAGGGAGAAAGGCCTTTGCCTGAAGAATGCCCAGTTGCGCACCTATGAATTCTAGACTCTGAGTGAAAGTGAGGAGGGACTTTAGGTAGTTGATGACAAACCCCAGGTGCTGCAAGGCATTTATGGTGCGCCCAGTGGCACCTTCTACCTCTGCAGCTGTGGCTTCCCTTATAAGCCAGTCGTCCAGGCAGGGACAGGCGAAGGCCCCTTGAAGCCTGAGGTGGGCTGCAACCACCAGAAGGCACTTTGTAATGACCCTTGGAGATAAGGCTAGTCCAAATTGATAATTGGATTAGGATGTAAGTGTAAGCATCCTTTAGATCTAAGGAGCAAAGCCAGTCTCCCTGCTGGAGGAATGGCAGCAGTATTCCAAGGGAGAGCATCTTGAACTTCTCTCTGAACAGAAACCTGTTGAGCTCTCACAGGTCCAGGATGGGCCTGAGGCCCCCAGTCCTCTTGGGACGAGAAGTACCTGGAGTACAAGCCAATGCCCCAGAGGTATTTTGGGACTGGCTCCACTGCTTTGTTCCGGATTAGTCCCGCTAGCTCGGTGAGGAGCAGGGTCTGGTGAAGGAGAGGCCCAGAGGGCTCCCCTGGGAAGAACTGGGGCAGTGAACATTGAGACACGATTGAGTGGAGAAAGTAACCCTCCTGAACCACCTGCAACATCCAGGCATCGGTGGTAATGGCTGTCCACCTGTGGGCAAACAGAGCTAGGCGCCCCCCCTGTGGGCAGCAGAGGATCCCCTGGGGGTGTGGGGGTTGGGCCTAGGTAGTCAAAAGCCTCCCCCAGGCTGGGCCTGAGCTGGTGCCTAGGGCTTCTGGGCCTTCTGCTTTCTGGGACCATGTCCCTGGCCTTTCTGTTGCTGGGGCTACTGAGGCCTTGAGAAGACTTGGAAGTGCAGAGTATAACTGAAGCTCCCTTTCTTCCTCGAGAAGAAGGGCTTTTTCCCCTCAGTTTTCTTTCAAGGCTGCATCGAGATCTTCTTCGAGAGCCTGATTCTCGTGACATACCCTGTCTCTATCTCTGCTGCCTTGCCACCATGGGTTTCCCTGAACAGGTTTTCACCTGTGCAGGGGACGATCAATCAATTTGTCCTATACCCATTGCTCCAGGTCGGACAACTGCAGTCATGCCTGGCATAGTGCCCCGATGCCTGCGACAGCCACCCCAGCCGATGACTCTAAGCCATCAGAGGCTGTTCGGGACAGGAACTTTGAACATTCTTTTACCGCCGAGGTTAGGTTTTTGAACCTTTGTAGGGGTTCTCCATCGAGGCCTTTGAAAATCCCCCAAGCTCCCTTGACAATTCTTTCAGGTACATGCCAATATGGAGCTGATATGAGTGGAATCAGCATGTTAGCATCAAACCCTAGAAAGCCTTTTGGCCGAGGGCGGTACCAACGAGTGCGTCTTTTGGCTCTTAAGCTGGTACATGGCTGACTCCACAACCATTGAGTTGTGGGGAGGCAGGGTCTTTTGGAACCCAGTGCTCTGGCATACCCGGTACATGGTGTCGAGGCAACTGCTGATAATTGGTACCACCGACTGTGTTTCCCACATCTGAAGGAGGAGGAGGTCGAGGATCCGGGGCACCGGAACCATAAGATTTCCTTCGGGGGTGCCTCGTATTGGAGTATCTCCATTTCCTCGGTTCACAGGTCCTCCTCAGCCTCTGTCACGATCTCGATCGTGAGAGCTTTGGCCATATCCCTCACAAAATCAAGCAACGCTGCATCCTCTGGTGGGGAGCAGCGTCGGGTCACCAGATCATCACAGTGTGGCCTTGTGCCTGGGGACTCTTTGTCCTCAGTCTCCCATTCAGACTCTAAGTCGGAGTACGAGTCCGACATCGCACAATCACCTTGCTCAAGGACCGCACTCCATGGTGCAGAAGCCCTGGATGGTCATCGGTCCAAGCCGCAGGCACTCGCTAGGGAGGACCAGTATCCTGAGGAATGGGACTGGGGCCTCGACCAGGGCTGGAGGCTCTGTCGAGGCCGATGGCGCTAGGGGACCAGCTTGACATCCATGGAAGCCCTTGATGTCGAGGGTCCCTTTGTCAGGGAACATGAACCAGACGAGCCAGACAAACTCCTGCTTCATGGCCACTAGGGCAGATATGCTGCTCTCTAGGGCTGCCATTCTGGTCTCCACGTTATTTGGCTCCGCAGACTTTGACGCGGGCACAGAAGCCCAGTGTCGATACTGTCAAGGGAGAGTCCTTTATGAGTATGGCCTCGGGGGCCTGAGGCTGGTCAGTGGGAGCCAACTCCTCCTTGTGGGGCACCGTGGAGGGCCACTTCTGCCCTGACTCCTCTGACTCACACCTGGGGCAGGATTTCCCTTTCTTCCCCAATCTGTCCTTCGAAGCGGTCTTCGAGAATGTCTTCATCTTGTGTCTCTTGGGGAAACTGCTAGGTACATATAACCTAGATTGGCCACTGTTGGAAACAGAATACTGGGCTTGATGGACCTTGGTCTGACCCAGTATGGCATATCTTATGTTCTTATGTTCCACCTCTGGGAACTTCCACTCAGAGGAACCATGGCTGTGGGACTCCGAGGAGGCTCTGGCTTCGTGGGGCACTGAGGTATCGGAGGGGCCCTTGGAGCATAGTGTTACCGGAGACGCCAGGGCGGAGTCAGATATATGGAAAACATTTTCCTGCTGTTGGCGGCAACTCTTTAGGGTCTTTGGGGTCATTGTTCTGCAAAGTTTGAAGTTGGAGTCCTTGTGCTACAGGCCAAGGCATTGGAGGCAGCAGTCGCATAGGTCAGTAAGCGATATGACTTTGCCGCACCAGTCACACTTTTTGAAGCCACTTGAGGCCATCGGAAAAAGGGGGTCCCTGTCTCCCTGCAAGGGTCCAAGGCCAGAAAAAGGGTGCGAATGCCGGTCAAGGTGAACCTCGATGAAAAAAAAAAAAAGAGAAAAATAGATAGACGAACCCGAGGAACAACACCGAGGCAAGCTGGCTCAGGGGCAGGAAGGAACTGGTACGCAAACTGGACAAAATTTAAATACTAAAAAAAAAAAAATCATACTTTTCAGAGGAAGAAAGACAACATCCAAAGGGATCCATGGTAAAAAGGAGACTGAGGCAAGATGGCACCCTTGGGATGGAAGTGGACCACGCATGTGTGGTGCATCTCCCAAAGGCTTTCTTTGAAAGTTGGGGAGATGCATCTGCGTGGGCTCCATCAGTGCCGACATCACCCATACGTGAGGACTAACTTCCTGGTTGGCTAGCCTATCTCCGAAAGCCTTTAGAGCATTCAAGATTACATCAGATAAATTTATTATAACCGAGAGCAGAATTTCTTAGGTGGACTAGAGTCCCTGGGTGTGAGATCCATCTAAAGAGGCCCCCATGCCAGCTTGGACATGCCTGCCCATCAGCAATTTTTGCTAGGGAGGCATTTGAAAAGAGACCTTTGGTCAGATTGGAATGAACCATCTACCAGGACAAGGAATCCCAGAGAGAAGTACCAATGAAATCCTTGAATCTGAGTGGATTGTTTCCACTTCATGCTCAAGGATCACAGTCATTTTAAGACATTCCAAGGTAGTTACATGAAACGAAGCCATGGTTTTATACATAAAAAACTGAAATAGCATCTGTCACTTTTAGATGTTTTTATAGAAACTCTGTGCAACTCCAGCTGTATACAAAAAACCCCCATTTTAAACAAACCAACCAATAAGATAGTTAACAGTTTTGTTCCAAATGATGAGTGCAAGGTTAGTGGGGGAGTTCATCCCATACTGTACTTGCATGTATAAGGCACTGGGTTAACACCACTCTTTAAAATTTATTTCCCAGAACTTTTAAGAGAGTCAGCCCAGTTTTCATTATATAAAGTAATTTTACCTTAATCTCTATACACAGAATTGGCCGATGCTCCATAAAATGGTAGGTCTGAAGTCTGGTGAGATCAGGAAGGCACAAAGCATATCCACTGAAAGCATCCATTTCCTTGTCACATCGAGATTCTGATGCCAAAAAAAAAAGAGGAATTGTCTACACAAATGACTACAGATGAACAGTTCATGGAGATATTACTTTCATTTGCTGTTATTCTATTTAAGTTTTCATTCAGTCTCTCTAATAACTTATTCCTAAAATGGTGGCTAAATAAAGAGAAACAAAAAGGAAAAATAAGGTCTTGTTCTGACCCTAGGAAGGTGGTTTTAATCTTCGAAAGCTAGTCTACAAATTAATTAAATTAGTCCAATAAAAAAAAAGATATCACCTTACTTTTTCTTTTTTTTGTTTCTCTTTATTTAACTACCATTCTAGTGGCCTAACACAGCTATCACACTACTTTATTACTGAAATACACTACAGACCTCTTTTACTAATAATTTTTCTCACAGATACAAAATAGAAGAATGCCCTTGGTGCAGCGCTTCCCAAACTTACCCAATATAACCCTAATTTTTATAGCTGAAAATTGATAACACAAGATGATGGCGGAAACCAACAGAACAACAAACCTTCCTTACCCCTCCCTTTCCTCATCCATAGTGAGGAAGCAGTAGCACAGATAGCATGCAAGTCAAGGCATGCTCACAGGTGCTGGCCCTTTATGTGGATTTTCATTCTGACAAAACAGGCCGCACAGGAGAATGGGCTGGAGACCTGTGTGTACAGGCCAACTACCACAGCTGGATACCGATCAGAATGTTGATTCAGGAGTGAAGAAAGAATGAAAAGGAGAGAAGATGTAGCACTGTCTCAATCTCTTGAATCGATTTTACAATCCCATTTGGGGTTGCTTTAATGCATAAGGCCCTAAAAATTTAGGGAGCAAAGTTTATATTGACTGACCAGAAGTGTAGGGTATATAGAAGTGCAGATTAGCCACATATAAATGTGATATATATATGCAATGTATGCAGCTTCAGTATCCCTAATGATCTAAGCATTGGATTTTCTAACAATCTGTAAAATGTTTAAATTGTTTCTCTATTTAAATAAAAATAAAATACTTTAATTATTAAAATGGTAGATAGAGGGTCAACATTAAACTATTCTAGTTATATCCCCCCACAGCCATGTCAACAGTGTAAATAATTCCTAGCTTAATCCTTTTGATTTACTGTTATTGGTAAAAGCCCTGGCTGACACTGTATTCTCTCATTATAACATTTAAGAATCTCTTCTTTAATTTCTAAATGGAAATGGGTCAGATCAGTTCAGCTGAATTCTCATGAAGGTCAGAACACATAACATCTACAATCTTCCTGAAAGCTGCCATACCACTACTTACTGTCAGTGGTAAAATAATAAAATTAATAACATAAAAAGATCTCTGAACATTTCATGGTATCGTACATATCTGTTGCCTATTATTTTCACATTTCTCACGTAAAAGTTACAAATACAAAAAGCTTATGGGTAGCATAACATAAGAACAAAAGAAATGCCATATGGGGGTCAGACCAAGGTCCATCAAGCCCATTATCCTGTTTCCAACAGTGGTCAATCCAGGCCACAAGTATCTGGCAGTTTCCCAAAAAGACACACAGGTTCCACAGTACTTGTACTGGGGCATGTAGTGGATTTCCCAGATTATCTTTAATAATGGTTTATGGACCTTTCCTCCAGGAACTTGTCCAAACCTTTTTTGGACCCAGCTCCACTAACAGCATTTTCTACATTCTTCAGTAACGAATTCCAGAGTTTGATTACGTGTTGAGTGAAAAAATATTTTCTCTTATTAGTCTTAAACGGGTTACACTGTAACTTCATTGCATGTCCCCTAGGTCTTTCTATTTTTGATGACATAAACAATGGAGCTACACTTACCTGTTCCACTCCATTCATTACTTTATAGAACTCTTATCATATGCCCCCTCAGCTATCTCTTTTCCAGGTTGAAGAGCCCTAACCTTTTAAGCCTCACCTCATAGGGAGTTAAAGGGGTGTGCAACAGTTGTTGATGTGCGCCTCTTAGGGAGGTGGGATAATAAAGTTCCCTCCTCATGTCTTGCTGAGTACCTTCACAAGGTGACCCCGTTGCATAACATTTATACCAAATCTCAGCAAGGCAATACTACAATTGAAGTATGGTGGGAAAGAAGAAGAAAATACATACTGGCCGCATGTCACCCAGAATAAAAAGGTGCCCAGCCCTAGCTTATGCACTAGGGCTAACGATAGTGATTGTGATAGTGCAAATGATGAAATTAGACCTTACCTGCTAATTGTCTTTCCTTGAGCTATCTCCGGGCCAGTCCAGGGAAGGTAGGGTTGTCAATCCCCTTTAGCAGCTGAGGACTGAAAGAAACTTTGAAACTTGCTGACAGGCTAAGACACTCCCCCTGACGTCAGTGTACCAGTCTTCTCTTGACAAAGCAGCAAAGAGGCATCTAAACAAAATAACAGTGATAAGACACCACATTTCCCAGCACCGAAGAACCCCGGAAAACGACAATAGGGTGCAGTTGAAGAGGAAAAAACCCCATACATCCTTAATTATGTATATATATTTATTTATTTTTTTTTTAAATATGAAAATCAAAAAACCCAAAATGTTTTAACCAACACCTCCACGGAGAAGGCAAGGGAGCACCCAAGTCACGTCAACCTAGCAATCTGATTCATTGTCACTCTTAGGAGCAGGAAATGTGACAGACAGAGAAGTAAAGGGCAGGCCCTGGACTGGCCCGGAGATAGCTCAAGGAAAGACAATTAGCAGGTAAGGTCTAATTTCATCTTCCTTATCGCTTCTCCGGGCCAGTCCAGGGAAGGTAGGGCAGTACCAAAGCAGTACCTAAACTCGGGAGGGCCCCGCAAGACCTGCTATCAAGGCAGAAGCCCCCACCTTCGCATCATCTCTGGCGTGCACATCCAAACGGTAATGTTTGGCGAAGGCATGAAGTGAAGACCAAGTCGCCGCCCTGCAAATATCCACTGGAGAAACAAATGCATATTCCGCCCAGGAAGCCGCCTGAGCACGAGTGGAATGAGCCTTGAGTCCCGAAGGCGGAACTTGCCCCGCAGCCTCATACGCTGCTACGATGGCGCGCTTGACCCAGCGAGCAATGGAGGACTTTGAAGCTGCTTGACCTTTGCTGGATCCCGCAAACAGCACAAACAACCGATTGGATTTCCGAAAAGACCTAGTGACCCGAAGATAAGCTTTCAAGACGCGTCCCAGATCCAAATTTCAAAGAACTCGATCCATCGGCGAAGACGTCAAGTCTGAGAAAACGGGCAGCACCACAGACTGATTAACATGAAATGCGGAAACCACGTTAGGAAGATAAGAAGAAACAGTACGCAAGAGCACCCTCTCCGGTAAGAACTGGAGATAGGGTTCCCGACAGGAAAGCGCTTGCAAATCCGAAATTCTCCTAGCCGAACACAAGGCCACGAGGAAAGCCGTTTTCCAGGATAACTCCTTCAAGCGCTCCAAAGAAGCCGAGGCAAATGGCTGACGTGCTAAAGCCTCCAAAACCACATTCAAATCCCAAGGCGGCACCACCGGACGACGCGGAGGCCGAATAAGTCGTGCAGCCCGAAAAAAACGTTGCACATCGCGATGTAGCGAGAGACGCCGACGCTGCACCGGGCCTCTGAAGCAAGACAGAGCGGCCAAATGCACCTTCAGTATGTTAAGAGCCAAGCCTTTATCCAAACCCTCCTGAAGAAACAAAAGTAGATGAGGTAAAATGGTAGACATCGGCTGAAAGTCTCGTTGCGCGCACCAAGTCTCAAAAATGCGCCAGACCCGAACGTAGGCTAGCGAAGTGGTAGAGCATTTAGAACGTAGCAGAGTAGCCACTACTGATTCTGAATAACCTTTACGCCTCAAACGGTTCCCTTCAAGAGCCAAGCCGTAAGCAAGAAGCGATCAACCTGCGGCATGAGAACCGGACCCTGATGCAACAGATTGACTCGGACCGGAAGTCGCCAAGGAGAATCTATCAGAAGCTGGACCAGATCGGCATACCAAGGGCGACGAGGCCAATCTGGCGCAATCAGGAGCACCACCCCTGGGTGCTGGGCGATGCGTCGAATGATCCGACCCAGCATCGGCCATGGAGGAAATAGGTACAGAAGCGGAACAAGAGGCCAGGGCTGAACTAGAGCATCCAGCCCCTCCGACATGTGCTCTCTGCGCCTGCTGAAAAACCGAGTCGCTTTGGCATTGGCGAAAGTAGCCATGAGATCCATCACCGGCTGCCCCCAACAAAGGGTAAGATCGTGAAAGACCGCCGCGTTCAATTCCCATTCCCCAGGATCAAGGACATGGCGACTCAGATAATCGGCCTGCACGTTGTCTTTGCCTGCCACGTGCGCCACCGACAAGGCTACCAGATGAACCTCGGCCCAAATCATCAA
Source organism: Ichthyophis bannanicus (assembly GCA_033557465.1). Lineage (NCBI taxonomy): Eukaryota > Metazoa > Chordata > Amphibia > Gymnophiona > Ichthyophiidae > Ichthyophis > Ichthyophis bannanicus. The sequence goes on along the minus strand of CM066046.1, from coordinate 70,535,960 downwards.
TTCCTGACATTCGGCGAGCAACGGAGCACATTGAGTGCCCCCCTGCCCATTGATATAGGAGACCGTCACCGCATTGTCGGAAAAAACGCGAACCGCCTTCCCTTCGAGCAAGAGTGAGAAATGAAGGAGTGCGAGACGAACCGCCCGTAGCTCCAAGCGATTGATCGACCAAGAACTTTCCTCTTCGGACCAAGTGCCCTGAGCAATCTGAGACAGACAGTGAGCATCCCAGCCCGAGAGACTTGCGTCCGGTGTCACCAGCACTCAAGCGGGATCTTGCAAAGGAACCCCCGCTCGTTGATGCGTGGGATCCATCCACCAGAACAGACTTTGACGCACCAGCTCCGGACAGACGAGCCGCCGTGAGAGAGGGTGAAGCTGAGGCGACCACCTGGAAAGCAACGCCTGTTGCAGAGGTCTCATATGCGCTCTGGCCCATGGGACAAGATCTAAGGCCGCCGCCATGGACCACAAAAGTTGCAAATAGGTCCACGCCGAAGGAGCGGGAACCCGCAAAAAAATCCTGCACTTGCTCCAAAATCTTCTGCACTCTGCCCTCGGGCAAAAAGACCAAACCCCTTGCCATGTCGAAATGGGCTCCGAGATGCACCAGCTGCTGTAGCGGCTGCAAGTGACTCTTCGCCTGGTTGATGAACCAGCCCAGCTGTTCCAGAAGCTGAACCACGCGGGCAGTCGCCGCAATTGAAGCCGAGAGGGATTCCGCCCTGATCAGCTAATCGTCGAGATACGGATGAACCCGAATTCCTTCCTTCCGCAAGGCTGCCGCAACCACCACCATTATTTTCGTGAAAGTTCGAGGAGCAGTCGCCAGACCAAAGGGCAACGCCCGAAACTGGAAATGCCCCATCGGAAGGGCAAATCTGAGAAATCTTTGGTGACCAGCCCTGATGGGTATGTGCAGATAAGCCTCTGTGAGATCTATGGCCGAAAGGAATTCGCCCGGCTGCACGGCTCGAAGGACGGCCCGTAACGTCTCCATCCGGAAGTGCGGAACTCTTAAAGCATGGTTTACATGCTTGAGATCCAGAATCGGCCGAAAGGATCCCTCCTTTTTTGGTACCACAAAATAAATCGAGTACCGACCGAAACCGCACTGGTCGCGAGGAACCGGAACCACTGCTTGGAGTTGCAAAAGACGAGTCAGCGTATCGGCCACTATGTCCTTCTTTGGACCGGAAGCACAAGGAGACATTACAAAGGCGTCCGCCAAGGGGTGAGCGAAATCTAGCGCATAGCCCTTCTGAATGATTTCTAACACCCATTTGTCCGAGGTTACAGCGGTCCAGGCCGAGAAAAATTTCTGTAGACGGCCGCCGACAGGGATCGGGGCCTGGACCTGCAAGGCATCATTGCTGTTTCTTTGTAGAGGCGTGTTGGGCGGCAAAAGAGGATCTACCGAACCCTCGGGCTCCGCGAAAGGACTGACTGCGAGCACCGAAACGGCTCCGGGAGTATGGAGCAAATCGAGCACCACGAACAGACGAAAATCTCTACCCTGACCTCGTTGACCGGCACCTCCTCTCGATGCCTTAGGGCGATCTTCCGGCAAATGACCCCCTTTGGAGTCCCCGAGGTCCTTAACAATCTTTTCCAAGGCCTCACCAAAGAGCAACTTACCCTTATAGGGTAACTTGCTGAGACGTGACTTGGAGGAAACGTCAGCAGCCCAAGTACGCAACCATAAAAACGCCGAGCCGCCACCAGCGAGGCCATGGACTTCGCAGCAATCCTCACCAAATCATAGAAGGCATCTGCTAGATATGCTGCCGCCGACTCCAATTTAGCACCCTCCGGGGAAGAAGCAGTCGGCAAATCCGCAGAAGAATCCCCCTGAATCCAACGGATGGCAGCTCTGGACACGTAAGCCCCACAAATGGAAGCCTGCAGTGCAAGCGTGCTGGAATCAAAAGCTTGCTTGAGGAGAACCTCCAGCTTACGATCCTGTAGATCCTTAAGAGCGGCCGCCCCTTCTACCGGAATGGTGGTTTTCTTAGTGACGGCGGACACCAAGGCATCCACCTTTGGCATTTTTAAGAGATCCTTCTCTTCCTGAGGCACTGGATAAAGACGAGCCATAGCCCGACTACCCCGTAGCGAGGCCTCCGGACACTCCCACTCAGACTCAATCATCTGCTTTATGACACGGTGTACAGGAAAACAGCGCTGTTCAGATTTAAAGCCCTGCAACAAGGGATCTTCGAGAGGTTCCTGAGAAACAGAAGGAAGAAGCAGGTTCAAAGCAGATAAAGACTGAGAAATAAGCGCTCCCAGCTCTTCCTTCCGAAATACTCGAAAAAGATTAGGATCGTCGCCCGGAGCAATCTCTCCTTCCTCAAGCTCCCCGGACTCCACGTCTAAGCCAGGGTCAGAGAAGAGCTCTCCATCTTCCAAAACTGAGGACCTTTGACCAGCGGTTCCAACGGGTCTAATCCGGATGGAGCCTGCATCCCTGACAGGGAAGTACCTTCCCCAGGGTCCAGAGGCTCCTTGACTGGCTGACTGAGCTCAAGGAAACCAGCAGAAGGAGAGGCTGATTGAGAAGCCTTCAACAAAAAGGCATTATGGAGAGCTAAAATAAATTCAGGAGAAAAAAAGGCAGACAACCCTTCCTGAGGCTCAGGAACCTTCTGTGGAGGCTTAGAGAGTGACGGTGCCTCCTTAGTAGATTTGGATTTGCGCTTCGCTGCACTCTGCCCTCCAGGCTTATGATGACCCGCGGGCAAAATGGACGGCTCATTCAAAATGGCCACCGTTCCCGCCTTTTCAGAGGCTATGACAAGCCTGTCTGGCTCAGAAGAGAGTTTCCCCTCCATGTAAAACGAGCCGGGAAAAACAAGGGCACACAAACGCAAAAAACAGCCCGATCCCCAAAAAGACCCGAAAAAGAAGAAACCCGCGCACCAGAGCGCGCACGCGAAGAAAAAGTTCGCCACCTCAAAAAAGACTGCCCCCGAACACAGAGCTCACCTCAGAAAATGGCAGACGTCTGGGCTCGCAGCCAAGGATCCCCGCTGCTAGCGGGAGTAGCGGCAACGTGCAGACTGAGCAGGTAGAGGGTGACTGGGGCTCCCAGGACCAATCTACTGACGCTAGAGAGACCCGCTAGAGAAGGTAGGCTCTACACTCCTCCGCTGAACAGAAACAGGCAGGGGTCGTCTACTAGGAACGCCGGAGGGTAATCAAAATGTACACTTTGCTGACTGAACTCAGATTGAAACAGCACAAAGAAATATAGCGTCTTATCAGCCCTGCTAGAGCCAAAAGCTATAATTGAGGCAGAACTAAAATAAGAAAATACTGAAAATCTATAGGAGCACTGTCAGCAGCAATCCTCTCTAGCTGCTGAGGACTGAAAGACTGGTACACTGACGTCAGGGGGAGTGTCTTAGCCTGTCAGCAAGTTTCAAAGTTTCTTTCAGTCCTCAGCTGCTAAAGGGGATTGACAACCCTACCTTCCCTGGACTGGCCCGGAGAAGCGATAAGGAAGCTGCAGATGTAGATAACATCCCTGCCACGGATAAAGGCCGTGGTGAGCCTGTTCGTGGACCCACTGTGGCAGGAGATAAACCACAGAAATTCATAAAAACGTTAAGAGGACTAACTACAGCTAAGTGGAATTCTGCATATAAAGAGGAGATAAAGTACTGCTATTCTTATGCTACTACTATTACTGAACATTTGTATAGTTCTACAAGGTGTACACACCGCTGCACAGACACATGTAAGACACAGTCCCTACTCACCGGAGCTTACATGGATGGATGGAATGGACTTCAAAGGAGGAAAGACATAAGAACATAAGATATGCCATACTGGGTCAGACCAAGGTCCATCAAGCCCAGTATCCTGTTTCCAACAGTGGCCAATCTAGGTCATAAGTACCTAGCAGTCTCCTCAAAAGACACAGGTTCCTCAATGCTTGTAGAGGGTCAAGCAGCGATATCTTGGATCCCTTTTAATAATGGTTTATGGACCTTTCCTCCAGGAACTTGTCCAAACCTTTTTTAAACCCAGCTACACTAACAGCTTTTACTACATCCTCCGGTAATAAATTACAGAGTTTGATTACACGTTGAGTGAAAAAATATTTTCTCTTACTAGTCTTAAACAGGATACCCTGTAGCTTCATTGCATGTCCCTAGTCTTTCTAAATTCTGCTGACATAAACAATCGATCTACATTTACCCGTTCCACTCCATTCATTACATTTATAGACCTACTCCATTCATTAATTTATAGACCTCTATCATATCTCTTCTCAGCCGTCTCTTTTCCAGGTTGAAAAGCCCTAACCTTTTTAGCCTCTCTTCATAGGGGAATCCTTCCATCCCTTTTACCATTTTGAAGCCTCTTCTCTGTATCTTTTCTAATAACGCTATATCCTTTTTAAGATACGGTGACCAGAATTGCACACAATATTCAAGGTGCGGTCACACCATGGAACGATACAGAGGCATTATAATATCCTTTGTTTTATTTTCCATTACTTTCCTTATGATACCTAGCATTCTACTTGCTTTCTTGGCCACCGCTGCACACTGGGCAGAAGGTTTTAAAATGTTATCCACAATGGCACCTAAATCTTTTTCCTGGGTGGTGGTTCCTAATGTGGAACCTTGCATCGTGTAACCATAGTTTGGGTTGTTCTTTCCTAGGTGCATAACTTTGCACTTGTCCACATTAAATTTCATCTGCCATTTGGATGCCTAGTTTTCCAATTTATCAAGATCCTCTTGCAATTTTCCACAGTCCTCATGGGTTCTAACAACTTTAAATAGTTTTGTGTCATCTGCAAGTTTGATATCTTCACTCGTTATTCCCTTTTCCAGGTCATTTATGAATATGTCAAAAAACAGCGGACCCAGCACAGATCCGAGGTACTCCATTATTCACCTTTCTCCATTGGGAAAATTGGCCATTTAGCCCTACCCTCTGCTTTCTATCTTTTAACCACAATAGTACACTGCCACCTATCCCATGACTTTTTAGTTTTGCCAAAAGTCTCTGATGAGGGACCTTGTCAAAGGCTTTCTGAAAGTCCAGATACACTATATCAACCAACTCACCTTTGTCTACCTGTTTATTCACACCTTCAAAAAAACATAACAGATTAGTAAGACAAGATCTTCCTTGTCTAAAGCCATGTTGGCTGTCTCCCATTAAGCCATGACTATCTACATGTTTACTAATTTTGTTCTTTATGATGGTTTCTACTATTTTTCCCCAGTATTGACATCAGGCTCACCGATCTGTAGTTTCCTGGATTACCCCTAGAACCCTTTTTAAAAATTGTTGTTACGTTGGCCATCATCCAATCTTCAAGTATTACAGATTATTTTAATGATAGTTCACAGATTACTAATAGCAGGCCTGCAATCTCATATTTCAGTTCTTTCAACACCCTTGGATGTATATCATCCAGTCCAGGTGATTTGCTACTCTTCAGTTTATCAAATAGTTGTAACACATGTTCTTGGTGTATCGATATTTCTTTAACTTCTTCCGCAGTATCACCTTTAAATACCACTTCAGTCATGGGTAACATCCCTACATCTTCCTCAGTAAAGGCCGAAGCAAAGAATTCATTCAGTCTGTCCGCTATAGCCTTGTCCCCTCTTAGTGCCCCTTTTACCACTCTATCATCTAATGGTCCAACTGACTCTCACAGGTTTTTTGCTACAAATGTACTTGAAAAAGTCTTTATGTGTTTTTGCTTCCACAAGCTTCTTCTCAAATTCTCTCCTTGCCTGCCTTATCAATGTCTTGCATTTAACTTACCAATGAAAAATCATGAACCTATCAGAACCCAGAAATATACAACCCTTCACCAGTAAGGTCCTGATGTAAATCCCCCAACCAATTCTTTCTTTTTGTCAGAGCTGGTCAGCCAAGCATAAAGAAACAATCCATGTGCCGCTGTGACCTCTCCTTTTGAATTTATATATAACAAGAAGCAAAAACTTCACTTAGCTTTGTCTTTGTCTTAATTTGGAAAACAGGCCATACTATTGGCTTGAAACAATACATCCAGGATACAGAACTCGACGATGTGTCACGTTTCGGGCTGCATATCCAATTTTCAACCCTGCTTCAGGTCCAATCCATTATTAAGAAGAGACCCAGGATATCAATGCTTGACCCAGTACAAGCATTGTGGAACCTGTGTCTTTTGGGGAAACTGCTAGGTACATATATGACCTAGATTGGCCACTGTTGGAAACAGGATACTGGGTTTGATGGACCTTGGTCTGACCCAGTATGGCATATCTTATGTCCTTATATTCTCCTTTGAGAGCCACCTTGTCTGGCCCACCAGTGATGGAAAATTGGGCCAAAGGTCTCAAATCACATAAAACCATAATCTGGGCCAAGGGAGACATGCCACCTGCTGGAGGTAGACAATACTGGCTTCTCTCAGTGCTGGATTAGAGTGTTATACTAATGTTGTCATCACTGAAAACTGCTCTAGTCTGCCTCCACCTGCTGGCTGGGGATCATAATCCATTTGTCTGGATTGATCCAACAGGATAAGGAAAATGTTTCTGCCAACAGGTTCGAGGGTACAACATACAAAACCACCATTTGCTGTAGGGTATTAGCGCTGTTGCTGCTTAGCTATCTGCTCAGGAATTAGTTTTACATTTACAAAACGACCGCGTTATTGGCATTTTGGCAAAATAATAAAGTGGAAGTAAATCCAGAAGTGGATATTGATAATCAAAAGTTTCCAATTCATTAAGAATTTTGTTATCTTGGCATTATTACTGATACAGATTTATCTTTTCACTCACATATAAAAAGATCTTTTTTTAGGTTTATTGCAAAAGGTTAAAACTGTATTTAACACCCCTGGACTTTAGAACAACGTTGCAGCAGTAGTATTAGCACCTTTAAATTATTGCAATTCTTTTCTATTTGGTCTTGCATCTTCATTTATTAGGCCACTTCAGATTGTTCAGAACATGGTTGTCTCTCTGCTTACAGTTATGGCCAACATTGGCACCCTTGCATTTTCGGTTTGTTGTGTATAGTATCTTGAGAAATAATTGGAAATATTCCAACTGTATGTCATCATAATATTTTAATAGTATATTCAAAGATATACAACAAAAAAGATGTCTGTGCAACTTTGAAGTAGTAATTTCTGAGAAAAACACAAAAATGGCACCCTTCACTAATATTTGGTTGCACAATCCTTGGCAGCGACAGCCTCCAAACAGTTCTTGTAGTCATCTGTAAGTTTTGTACATCTGTCTGCTGGTAGTTTCTCCCACTCTTCAATTGCAATTTGTTCCAGCTCATGAATGTTTCCAGGATTTCTTTTACCAATGGCAGATTTCAGCTCCTTCCAAAGGTTCTCGATTGGAATGAGATCAGGACTCATTGCTAACTAGTTTAAAACATTCCATTTGTTCCTTTTTAACCATTCTTTTGTACTTTTGGATGTATGTTTTGGGCCACTGTCCTGCTGGAGGATCCATGACCTTTGACCCAGACCTAGCTTTTTGACACTGGGTAGCACATTTTACTCCAAAATACCTTGGTAGTCCTCCAACTTCATGATTCCTTTAATACGTTCCAGGCCTCCAGTTTTTTTATTTATTTATTTATTTATAGATTTTTACATAAATCAACAAGAAAAGCATAACAATCTTGCGAGAAAATGAGAATGTTACATACAGAAATAATTTTTAAACAAGATATAATCAGTAGAGCTTATCCAATAACACCCATGTAGGTCAACAAATGCGAGGGGGGGGGGGGGAGTGAAGACCAGAACAAGAGAAACTGGTCTACGGAAGAATCCTTCCAAGAAACAAACCATGAGAAAGTCAAGTGGCCATGAGATACCCCAAACCTATAACTAAATAAGCAGAGAATATATACTATTCTAGCACATCATCTGTAGAAATCTAGCATTAATAAAGGCAGCAAGATCAGAAGGATTAGTGAAAAAATATTGAATTGATTTATATATAACTAGGTATCTACACGGAAAACACAGGAAAAAGGAACCTCCAAGTTGCAATACTCCAGTTTTCAATAACAAAAACTGTTTACGACGCTTCTGAGTTTCCCCGAGTAAGATCGGGAAATATAGAAATAGATAAACCCAAAAAGGACTCCAAACGGTTCTTGAAAAACATTTTAAGAAGCCAGTCCTTGTCAGAAATTAAAGCACATTGAATTATCAAAGTAGCTGGTACACACCCTCCACCACCAGTATCATCCAAAAGATTAGAAACATTCAGGACATCAAAATCAATATTAGACACATCAGAAAGAACCAAAGAATCTTTTTTCCCCACAAGGAAGGTAGTAAACCTTAGTCAATGGTCGAAATAAATCAACCGGGACTTTGAGAATCTTATGAAGATATCTTTTAAACATATCAGTCGCTGTTACCTCCTGAGATTGTGGAAAATTCAAGACTCACAAATTTGCAGCTCTAGTAGCATTTTCCAAAATTTCTAGCTTGTAGCGAAGAATCCCGTTATCCTTGAACAAAACAGAAGACTGATCAGAAAGAGACTTCAGCTGGGTTCCATAATCAGCTACCCACAGATTCACAAGTGGATATAACTGTCTCTATCTTACCAACATTCTCCTGAATGTGTAAAGCATTGTCCTGGATACGTGAGACAAAGGCTGCAGATTGAGACTGGACTACTCCTGAGAGAGTGGCAATGGCATCCCAGATAGATTCGAGCGTGAGAGGGCATTGACTCAGAAAGGACTAAAGTTTTGCAGGAAACAAAATCTGCTGTAGAATCTATATGGATTGAAATTCCATATAAAAGGGGGAAGGCAATGGCAGTGGGGGTGTACTATCGAGCACCTGGCCAGAATGACCAAATGGATGATGAAATGCTCAAAGAAATCAAGGAAGCTAACAAAAGTTACAGCGCAGTAATAATAATGGGTGATTTCAATTACCCCAGTATCGACTGGGTCAGTGTCACGTCAGGACATGCTAGGGAGATAAAGTTACTAGATGAAATAAATGACTGCTTCTTGGAGCAGCTGGTTCATGAACCGATCAGAGGGGAAGCCATATTAGACCTAGTCCTTAGTGGAACACCAGATCTAGTGCAAGAAATAAGGGTGTTGGGGCCACTTGGCAATAGTGATCATAGCATGATCGCCTTTGATTTAATTAGTGGAGGAGGGATAGTAAGGACATCCACAGTACTACCTTTTAACTTTCGAAAGGGAGACTATGATAAAATGAGGAAAACAGTTAAGAAAAAACTAAAAAGGAGCAGTTGCAAAGGTTAAAGACGTGCATCAAGCTTGGGTGTTGTTGAAAAATACTATCTTGGAAGCCCAGACCAGCTGTATTCCACACTTTAAGAAAAGTGGAAGGAAGTCCAAAAAACTGCCAGCATGGTTTAAAGGTGAGGTCAGAGAGGCTGTTGTTGCCAAAAAAGCATCTTTCAGGAAATGGAAAAAAGAGCCAAATGACGAAACCTGGAAACAGCACAAGCACTGGCAAGTCAAATGCAAGGCATTGATAAGGCAGGCAAAGAGACAATTTGAGAAGAAGCTTGCTGCGGAAGCAAAAACGCGAAATAAAGACCTTTTCAAGTACATTCGTAGCAAAAAACCTGTGAGAGAGTCAGTTGGTCCATTAGATGATAAAGGGGTTAAAGGAGCACTAAGAGGCGACAGCAGAGAGACTAAATGAATTCTTTGCTTCGGTCTTTACTGAGGAAGATGTAGGGATGTTACCCATGACTGAAGTGGTATTTAAAGGTGCGGAAGAATTGAAGGAAATATAGATACATCGGGAAGATGTCTTACAACTATTAGATAAACTGAAGAGTAGCAAATCACCTGGGCCGGATGGTATACATCCAAGGGTGTTGAAAGAACTGAAATACGAGACTGCAGACCTGCTATTAGTAATCTGTGAACTATCATTAAAATCATCTCTAATACCTGAAGATTGGAGGATCGCCAATGTAACACCAATTTTTAAAAAGGGTTCCAGGGGTGATCCGGGAAACTACAGACCGGTGAGCCTGACGTCAGTACCGGGAAAAATGGTAGAAACCATCATAAAGAATAAAATTACTCAGCATGTAGATAGTCACGACCTAATGGGAGACAGCCAACATGGCTTTAGACAAGGAAGATCTTGTCTTACTAATCTGTTATGTTTTTTTGAAGGAGTGAACAAACAGGTGGACAAAGGTGAGTCGGTTGATATTGTGTATCTGGACTTTCAGAAAGCCTTTGACAAGGTCCCTCATCAGAGACTTTTGGCAAAACTAAAGAGTCGTGGGATAGGAGGCAGTATACTATTGTTGATCAGGAACTGGTTAAAAGATAGAAAGCAGAGGGTAGGGCTAAATGGCCAATTTTCCCAATGGAGAAAGGTGAATAGTGGTGTACCCCAGGGATCTGTGCTGGGTCCGCTGCTTTTTGACATATTCATAAATGACCTGGAAAGTGGAACAACGAGTGAGGTTATCAAATTTGCAGATGACACAAAACTATTTAAAGTTGTTAAAACCCAAGAGGATTGTGAAAAATTGCAAGAGGATCTTGATAAATTGGAAGACTGGGCATCAAAATGGCAGATGAAATTTAATGTGGACAAGTGCAAGGTTATGCACCTAGGGAAGAACAACCGAAACTATGGTTACACGATGCAAGGTTCCACATTAGGAACCACCACTCAGGAAAAAGATTTAGGCGTCATTGTGGATACCATGTTAAAACCCTCGACCCAGTGTGCAGCGGCGGCCAAGAGAGCAAATAGAATGCTAGGTATGATAAGGAAAGGAATGGAAAATAAAACAAAAGATATTATAATGCCTCTATATCATTCCATGGTGAGACCGCACCTTGAATATTGTGTGCAATTCTGGCCGCCGTATCTTAAAAAGGATATAGCGATTTTAGAAAAGGTTCAGAGAAGAGCCACCAAAATGGTAAAAGGGATGGAAGGATACTCCTATGAAGAAAGGCTAAAAAGGTTAGGGCTCTTTAACCTGGAAAAGAGACGGCTGAGGGGAGATATGATAGAAGTCTATAAATTAATGAACGGAGTGAAATGGGTAAACGTAGATCGATTGTTTACGTTATCAGAATATAGAAAGACTAGGGACATGCAATGAAGCTACAGGGTAAACTATTTAAGACTAAGAAAAGAAAATATTTTTTCACTCAACGTGTAATCAAACTCTGGAATTTGTTACCGGAGGATATAGTAAAGGCTGTTAGTGTAGCTGGGTTTAAAAAAGGTTTGGACAAGTTCCTGGAGGAAAGGTCCATAAACCATTATTAAGAAGTGACCGAAGATATCAATGCTCGACCCAGTACAAGCATTGTGGAACTTGTGTCTCTTGGGGAAACTGCTAGGTACATATGACCTAGATTGGCCACTGTTGGAAACAGAATACTGGGCTTGATGGACCTTGGTCTGACCCAGTATGGCATATCTTATGTTCTTATGTGAAGACCTTAGGCCTGGACAGAAGAAAAGCCGGAACAGACAACGATGAGGAAGCAAGCTGTGGAGGACACCGTTCCCCTGATAACAATAAATCTAGAAATTCTGCCGCCTCCCTGAAATCAGAGGTCTGCAGGACCACGCCTTCAACTGGCTCCCCTTGAGCGGCGCACTCAGCCCCCACCACAGGGGGGGGGGGGTATTTGCGTCACAGCCTGTAGTAGCGGGACATTCCGGCGGTGTCCTCTGCGTGGGGAGAGAGATGTTTCAGCTTTCGATGGCGGCGTAATGGCCTCTTCACCACGCACCACCAAACCAGTTCGAACCTCCGCTCTCTGGTCTGGGGTCAGCGTTACAAATCGGTCCATCGGACTGGTGGACGGTGGTTGGGGCACTGAGGGAAAGGCCTTCAACTTCCCTTTTCTTTTTGGCATCCGCTCAACAGAAACTCTCTGTGGCCATCTTGAAAGAGCTCCTCCCCTCACCAGGCCTTCAGTTTGTGTGGCAGCTAAACATCCCCACAACATAATGGAACCTCTACCATATTTAACTGTAAAAAGGGTGTTTTTTTCTCTCATAAGCTTCATTTCTTCGCCTGTAAATCTATCACTGGTCTGCGTTGCCAAAGAGCTCAAGTTTGGTTTCACCTGTCCACAGAACATTTTCCTAAAAGGACCGTGGTTTCTCAAGGTGGGTTTGGGCAAAGATCAGGCGTGCCATTTTATGTCTGGTCTTTGAACAGTGTGGTCCTCCTTGACATTCGCCTATGAAGTCCTTCTTTGTTTAGTATGCAGTATATGATGCAGGTTGAAATCACCACTCCAGATTGCTCCAGGTCAGCCTTAAGCTCTTTGGATGTTGCAAGTGGTGTTTTTCCAACAGATCGCACTAACCTTCGAAGACTTCTTGGATTAAATTTTCCTCTTCCCATGTCCTGGGAGTTCCTTGACAGTTTCATGAGCAAAGAACACCTTAATAAACTATAGACACAAGAATCCCAAGGCCTTTGGAGATGCCTTATACCCCCTTTGAAGTTTAATATTTGGTGAAAATGGCTTTTCTGATGGTCTCGGGTAGCTCTCGTCATCACCATTGTGAAAATGGAACAGGGAGTGAATGTGGCCATTTTAAATATTACAGCCATCATTCATTGTTTGATTCAAGTCATGTGAGTATAATTGATCACAGGTGCATCTAATTTTTACTGCAATGGGAATGTTCTGTTCAAACTGATTTGAATTGCTTATAAGGGTACCAATAATTATGTCCTATGCTAAAAGGCCTCACAAGTCTACTGCAAAAATATCCATAAATTAAGTAAGACCTGACTAAATACACTTATACTATGATCCTATTTATTTATTTATTTATTTAACATCTTTTATATACCGCGCTATTTGTTGTCAGTGCGGTTTACATATAACAAAGGTTGCACATTCGGAGGACAATTGTGTGCTTACATTATAACAGGAAACTTAAACTTGGAACAACAGGGTAAAACTGTAACTATGTACAAAACATATCTATATCTATCTATTTAATAATTTTTTGTTGGACTGTTTGCCTTGAAAGGATTTCCTTTCTCGCGGCAAACCTTCTGTTTTTATCTTTTAAGGCAACAATGCCTGATTAAAGTAATCGGAGGGACACCGCAAAATGCGAACTCCCAGATATACTTAGCTTATGCTGAATTTCTGAACCACAAATGAACATCACTGAACTTTAATAGATTAATGAAAATGCCTTTCCAAATAGCGCTTTCGTTGTAGTTCTCACGGCTCGTGGAAATTATGATGCTAGATGCCAAACGTCAACCAATTCTGTCATGACATGACTACGATTGGGCAGTCTTTGTAATTAATCCTTGCATCTGTTCCATGCAATTGAATGTTGATTCACTCATGGAAAACGCAACACAATGCTGAGTTTCAAGTCTCTGGATCTTTCCAGTTCTTCCTCAAGGGAACACTTAGTTTCCTGACAGAGGAGCAGATGGCTAAATTGCAGGGCCAGATTCGAGTCTTCCTTCACCAGGAGGCGCCAATGGCATGGTGGCACTTCCAGGTGTTCAGCTCAATAGCGGCAGCGCTGCATCTGGTGCCTTGGGCTCGGGCCCACATAAGGCCCTTGCATTACTCACCCCGTCATGGTGGTCACTGCAGCGCCACCCCCTGGCTCGGAGGCTGGCCGGCCTGCCTGCTGGAGATTCGGACGAGCTTCAGCTGGTGGCTGGAGTCCGAGACCTTTATGAAGGGAGTTCTGTTGGAGGTGCCGGTTTGGATGGTGGTAATGATGGATGCCAGCCTTTCTGGTTGGGGAGCACATTGTCTATCACAGCTGGCGCAAGGGTGCTGGTTGATGGAAGACAGGCAATTATCGATCAATCATCTGGAGATGACGGTGGTATTCTTGGCCCTGCAGGCATTTCGGGCTTTAGTGTCCATCAGAATGATGTGGGTGTTCTCCGACAATGCCACGACAGTTGCCTACATCAACCATCAGTGAGACATGGGGAGTGTGCTCCTAGCGAGGGAGATTGTGCCGCTACTTCATTGGGTGGAGCAGAATCTTCTAGCACTCTGTGTGCTCATGTGGCCGGCAAGAAGAACGTACAGGACAATTTCCTCAGCTGTCAGCAGTTGGATCCAGGGGAAGGGACATTGGAAGAGTCAGTGTTTCATGGCATAACCCAGAGATGGGGGCAGCCAATGATGGATCTCGTGGCCTCTGCCAAAAACACAAAGGCCAGCCGCTTCTTCAGTCGCCAGCAGGAGAGAATCTCAAAGGGTCTCGATGTGCTGGCCCAGGCCTGGCCCACGGAGGGTCTGTTGTATGTCTTCCCACTGTGGACCCTCATCAGCAGAATGTTCCAGTGGATGGAGGCACACAGGAGGGCTTGTGGTGCTGGTGGCTCCAGATTGGCCTCAGCAGCCATGGTATGCTGACTTCATACATTTGATGGAGGCTCCGTGGGGCTTCCCGGTGAGGAGTGCATTCCTGTCCCAGGTCCGATTCTTATGCCCCAGGTAGACTGGTTCTCACCTACGACATGACTCTTGAGAAGGTTTGTTTAAGAAAGTGGGGCTATTCACCGTAGGTGATTTCCATTTTTGCTACGGCGTATAAGCAGTTGATGTCCCTATCCTATGTTCGTGTACATACGTTTGAAGATTGGTGTGCTGATAGGGGAACACAGTCGTTGCAGGCATTGATGCCAGATGTTCTAGCCTTTTTGCAGGCCGAAGTGGATAAAGGCCTGGCGTTGAACTCACTGCAGGTCCAGGTGGCAGTGCTGGAGTGTTTATAGAGGTCAGGTGCAGGGTGTGGCCCTGGTGTCACATCCCAACATCTCCTGGTTTCTCTGGGCGGTGAAACAGTTTTGTCCTCCATCGCACTCAGTGGTGCCAACGTGGGTCTCCATTTGGTCTCGTCTGTGTTGACTGAGACGCTGTTTTGAGCTTTGGCTTCAGCGTCTCTGAAGGATCTTACCATAAAGATAGTGCCAATACTGAAGCATGCTCTGAGGTAAACTAAAACTTGCGAAGGGACTAGCGAGCTCTTGGCGAAGTTGACCACCCAACCAAGCTCTCAGAGGAGTCCAAGGACCTTTTCTGTAGTGGCGACACTCTTCTTGCACAATTTTGCTCTGATGAGCCAGTCATCCAGATAAGGGTGAACCAACACTCCGTTGTGCCAGAGCAAAGCCACCACTACCACCATTATCTTGGTGAACGTCCACAGAGCTGTCACCAGCCCGAAGATTAGAGCCTGGAATTGAAAATGTCCCATGGGGACCACAAAGCGCTAGTAACTCTGATGATCTTTGTGCACAGGCACATGCAGATAAGCCTCCATAAGATCTAAAGTGGTCAAGAACCTGCCCTCCTGGACAGCGACCGTGACGGATCGTAGGGTCACCATGCAAAGGTGCAGAACCCGCAAGGACCTTATGACATGCTTGAGGTCGAGAGTGGGCCGAAAGTATCCCTTCTTTTTGGTTTTTGGGCATCATGAAATAAATGGAGTATCAACCTTGTCCGTACTCGTCTGCAGCTACTGGCACCACTGCCTGCAGCTGCAAGAAGCACTTGTAAGGTGTCCTGGACCGCCTGCCACTTGGCCGGGGCATTGCAGGGTGACAACAGAAAAGCATCTGCAAGAAGGCGTGCCAACTCCAGTGCTTACCTCTCTTGAACAATCTACATCATCCACTGGTTGGAAGGAAGGTGAACCCAGACAGAGTAGAACTGGCAGAGTCTGCCTCCCACCGGAAAGACCTCTGCCTGAGCCCCCTCATCTCATTAAGGCTTCTTGGCACCCCTCCAATCTGGATGAACTAACAGCAACTGGTTCTGCAACCGCTGCAAAAGGAATTGCCTCAAAGGGCATAGCATCCCCTCTGATAGGGAGCAAAGCGAACTGCCTGGTATCATCAGAAATCCTTGGATTTGCCCTGACCCACATGCCCAGGTTGCAAGCCTTTGGGCCGATCCTCTGGGATACTGGTCAGTCTGACCTCCCTGAGCTCCTTGACCAGCTTCTCCAGGGCCTTCCTAAACATGAGTTTCCCCTTGAATAGGAGCCAACTAAGTTGAGCTTTAGAAGACACGTCCATCGCCCAATTGCATAGGCACAGCAAATGGTAGGCCACCACTACTGATACCATACCCTTAGCCGAAGTACGCAGGAGGTCATAGAAGGTATCAGCCAGGTAGGCACATCTGGATTCCAACTTGTAGACCTCAGGCGCAGTTGACAGACCGGCTTTGATGGCGTCAGGTAATGCTTGCATCCACCTGAGACAAGCATGCGTCACATAGGCCCCATAAACAGACACTTGAAGGGCCAAAGCATTCACTTCAAACAGTTGCTTCAACAGGGTTTCTAAGCGCTTTCCCTGCACGTCTTTGAAGGCCGTCCTACCCTCCATTGGAATCGTGGTGTTCTTGGTGACCATCAAAACCAGGGCAGCCACCTTGGGCACCTTCAGGAATTCTTTCCACCAAAGGGACAGAATATAAGCGTGACATAGCTCGCCCTCCTTTCAATCCAGCCTCTGGCATCTCCCACTCCAATTCCATCAGCTGCTTGAGCACCCAGTGGACCAGAAAAGCCGTCTCCTGTGTCCAGAGGCTCTGCAGGAACAGGTCCTCCAAGGGGGCTTCCTGCTCTGGAAGGGGCTGCGGATTGTTCAGGACTACTAGTGAGTGTGCAATAAGCGCCGAGAGTTCTTCCCTTCTAAAAACCCAGATAATACTCGGGTCCTCCCCTGCAGGTACCTCGTGCCTCTTGAGGTCCGCATCTTCAGGTCACAAAGCACTACCTGAGGTGCCCTCCAGAGCAACCTCGGACTCTTCCAATGCGTCCAGGGCTACCTTGAGCCCCATGTCATCAGAGTCACTCTCCTGGTCCTCCGAGAGGACCTGAATCGACCCTGGCCCAGGCTGGGTCTCACCACCAAATTCAGCAGCCACCTTCCTTGCCTGTTTGCGCCCACCCGCCCTCCCCCCCCCCCCCGGCCCTACTTAATGCAGTGGGCCTGATGGAGGAGCAGGACAAAGTCAGGGTAAAAGGGTTAGCCTTTTTGCCCTTCTGAGCCTTCTGCTTCCCTTGGAACGCTCCCTGGACCTGCGAGAGTCGGCAGAGACTGAACCCCGCCCCCCCCCCCCCCATGCTGCTTTTTAATGGCAACAGAGCTTGAACCAGAATGACAGTGGTTCCTTCCAAAATCCCGGGAACCACAGCCCAGAGGGAGGCGTCAGAGCTGCCTGCCACTACATATGCTTGCCTCCGCCAGTGAAACCCCCCCCAGAAAGAATCACCTGGAGCCTGATCCTGGGTCTCGCAGCAATGACACAGACCCAGGGCTAACAACTGTACCTTTTTTCCAACTGCAGGCCACACATGTGGTTTTTGACATGGTGGCCTAAACGGCTACAGTCCACCACCAAAACTAAGCTGGTTCCTAAACAAACCAGACTCCTCCCCCCCCCCCCCGAGACCCCTACTCACTAGTGCTGAAGCCTCCAGCCCCCGCCGCTGCTCTGTTTGTTCCCCCTCTCTGTTTGCCATGACTGAATGCAGCCAGCAATCTGGCCCAATGTGCAGCATGCCTGTCATGATGAGCGAGTCCGAGGGAGCCAGGCCAGACAGAGCCCAACTAAACTATGCTCAGCTGTGCCTCCCCTCCTCTACGGGAACCCTGCCAATCAAACAGCTGAAGATCCCGGAGGGTAGTCCAGGCCAGTTCCTGGCAGGAAGGTGGGGGGGGGGGAGGGAGAGGAAGAAGGTAACCTTTAGAAGAAATCTAGCTCACTAACAAAGCTAGTAGCTAGTAGACCTCAGAGAGATCCCAATAGCAAACTGAGCAAGAGCTCTTCACTCCTGATAACTGTGTACTTCTAAACTCCAGTGCAGCTCAAATTGCACAGGTCATGTCCCATCTACTGGAGACTGAGAAATATTGTCTTCTGTACCGAGTCTGCCTCTCTTATAGGATGACATCACAGAAGTTTGCAATTCTCAGTCTCCTTCTGCTGGAGGGGGGACAAAACCAGGAGTCTAGACTGGACTGCAGGGACACTATGGAAGTCCCAGTTTTTATACTACTTCCTTTTTTAATTGGTCTTGTTTTATTTGATTCTTTTATGAGTCAAGTATGTGTGCACATATAGTCCAAAGCCATTTCACTGGCCACTTTTTTTTTTAAGGAGATATTGGACATTAAGGGGGTGAATTACAAGGGTGCCAATGTTGAACACAACTGTACAAAGTTGTGAGAGCACATTTCAACATTCCGCACTTCACTGGCTCCCAGCAGAATGATGCATTCAATTAATTTTTTTT
Organism: Ichthyophis bannanicus; assembly: GCA_033557465.1. Lineage (NCBI taxonomy): Eukaryota > Metazoa > Chordata > Amphibia > Gymnophiona > Ichthyophiidae > Ichthyophis > Ichthyophis bannanicus. Next base: position 70,517,632 of record CM066046.1, on the reverse strand, counting down.
TTACCAGTTAGACTTAGTACATTTTCCTAATATCTGCCGTAGTTAGATTTTATAAACCTTTATGATAATTAAAATTTCAGGCACAAGATTATTAGAGGTTCCAGTTTTACATGATGTTTATGGTGTGAAGATAAAGAAAAGAAGGCTGTCAATAGCAGGTTCAGAAATATGGAGTCAGTTATCCATTAATATTAGACTGACAGATTCGTCAAGCTCTCACAAAGGAAGCTTGATGTTTTTAACATTTTAGCTCGATGTAAGCAATGTTTATGTGAACTATGTTTTTAAGGTTAAAATATATGAAATAGTGATTTTTGTTATGTCTGAAGATTATTAGTTCATATGTTTTTTGTCATCTGCCGAGAACTTAGTGCAATTGGTGAGTTATAAGTGTTTTAAATAAATGAATCACCTCTCACTTCATTTCCACCTTTACAAAATCATTGATTAGACCTGTTCAATTCTTTTGTTTGAGTCAGAGGTCTATATACTACACCATCGCAGATCTAGTGAAGACAGACAACGTAGTAGGTGCAGACAGGGAAGTGCCAGTTCCTTTTTCCAAGACAACTCATAGTGCTTCCACATTTCCCCACATCCCCTACCATTCAGCTGCTTTAATATTGTTTTTTGGCAAAGAAGCCGCTCCTCTCCCTTTTCTGCCATTTCTATCTATCCTAAATAAGGTTGTAGTCACTAATGGCAATATCCCATTCATGAGACTCATTGAACTATGTCTCCGTAATGGCCACCATATTCAAATCCATTTCCAGAACGTTTGTGGCCTGGACTGTCAGCATTTGTGTTCATTGCCTTTCAGCAATTTTTGAATGGCTTACTTGTATTCTGCATAGTTTTTATTCCAGTCTCCTCTTGCCTATGTTGACGATAATAGAGTTGACATAATATTTTCTTCTCTACTGTGATGCTTTTCCTGGGGGAGGGTGACATCCTAAACTCATTCTCTATCTGACATCCCTTCCTCTAGTTTAAATGCCTGTCCATGCAGGGAAACATGGCATTCATTCTCAGCTCAGGGGATACTGCAGAGGCAGCATTCATAAATTCTCAGAAGGGAAGGGAGAGCCAATCATTTCACAATGGCATCACTACTGGTGATTAGAATTAGGTCCCATGATTTCCACAGCTCCTTTTGCATGGCTCATGTCCAAGAACCATCATTACATGGACTAAAGTAAAGTTGGAAGGGGATACAAAAATTGGGTAAATTCCTGGGTAGTTACAAATGTCATAGCAACAGATCCCAGTCCTGCTTTCAATGGAGCTGGAAACTCAAAAGAGCAAGAGAAAATTGCCTGGTTTAAAAAAAAAAAAAAAAAAAAAGAAGAGGGGAGAGGGAGAGATTTTATACTTCTGCATATACAAGACCACCTGCCTGCCCTGTATTAAGAACTACTTACAGCTAGTTTTATGCCAGATTTCTTACCGGGTCTTTCTGAATGGATTTTTAAACAAAGTCGCTTCAAAAACTCCAAAGGCAGCTGCACCACTTCCTAAAAAAAAGATAAATAAATTGAAATATGGACAGCAAAAAAAAAAAATGATACCATCACAGACAAATAGAAATTACACTTACCTGATAATTGTCATTCCTTGAGTGACAACAGTTTAGTCCTCTACCTCTGGGTTGTGCACCTCTTCCTGCAGCTAGGAGACTGGGCATGTCAAAGTCGTGACATCACTGGATATAGCCTGCTGGTATCTCCCATCAGCCTCCAGTGTACTATTGACAAAACAAACTCAAAGGAACAAATAAGTAATTATTCCATAACTTTAAATAACTCCCCATTCCTCAACCGGAGGAGCCTTTTAAACCGTATCCGTCTTATATTTTCTTTTCTCTTTTTTTTTTTTTTTTTTAAACTTTACATTCATGTTCCCCCTATGCAAACAGGTTTCCTATACCATCGCCTCGTTTAAATAAGAGAAAAGGAAGAAAGAACAGAGAGGGATACTCACTGCGATCTAGAAACTGAAAGGATCTGTCTACTCCTTGAGATTGATGCTCCACTCCGCCTGAAAATAAACTCTGAAGAAATCATACTCCTGGGCGGGAATGAGGACTAAACTGTCGTCACTCAAGGAACGACAATTACTAGGTAAGTGTAATTTCTATTTCCTTATCGTTCCTCCAGTTTAGTCCTCTACCTCTGGGATGTAACAGAGCAGTAATCATTGGGAGGGACCTATCCAGCCAACTCACCACACCGTCAACCCGGAACAGGCATCCTTTACTGCCAAAACACTTAGGCAGTAGTGGTTACTGAGGAAATGAAGAGACGACCTGGAAGCTGCTCTACCAATCCTCCCTGGTGGAATGACACAGTGATTCACCCATGAAGCTGCTTGTGCCCTGGTAGCAAGAGTCAGAAAGCCCCCCGGAATCATACAACCTCGCCACCAGAAAGCTGAGGCAACCACTGCCTTAACCCAGTGCGAAATGGCCGCCTTCGCTGCTGCTTCCCCTTTGTGGGGACCTCCAACCAGCACACAAAAACAAAGAAACGAACGCCGCACCCTGCATTTAATGTTTCCTATCGGCATAAGCTACGAATAAAAACCCCCCTTCCAGAAAAACCGAGAACTGGAAGAGAAACCAATAGGCTCAGGAGAAAAATCAGATACCACCTTTTGGAAGGACGACAGGACTGCTCGCAAACACCACCCTCTATCCAGAAAGGGTGAAAACGGCTCATGACATGACGACGCCTAAAACTCCGAAGCTCGTCGCGCCGAACAACGAGCTATCAAAGCCACTGTCTATAACAGCAAATCCTTTACCGACGCCTGGAGTAAAGAATCAAAGGGCTCTTTAGCTAACGCCTCTAAGGCCCAATTGGGATCCACGAACTCTCCTTGAGCAGCACAGTCGGATCCCAACTTAAGGAAACGCTACACATCGATCCGAACACCTAGCGCTATTCCCTTCACAGAACCTCTACAGCCGGAAACAGTCGCCCGCTGGATCCTCTAAGGAATTGGCCGCTAGTTCCTTCAGACACTGTCCTGCAGAGAACTCAGACCAAGGATACAGACACCTTTGTCGCCCAGACTTGCCGCCTTGAACAGCAGCCTTCCAAAAGGCGCTAAGCACGGACCTATGTAGCAGAAGCAGCCTGCCTCCTTGCTCTCAGCAAGGTGGTGAAGACTGCCGCAGAATAACCCTTCTTCTTCAGCCCCGCCCATTCAAAGGCCAAACCGTAGGCAGGCACCGATCCACCTGATACATTCGTCGCGGACCTAGCCACAGCAGAATGTCCGCTACCGACAACTTCTAGGAAAAGCCTGTTGAGTAGGCGAATGAGAAAAGCCTAGTACGGCCGTCTCGTCCAACCGGGCGCTACCAAGAGTACCTTTCTCCAAAAGCCTCGATACGCCAACTAGTTGCCCTATGAGAGCCCACGGGGAAAGGACAAGACAAAGACTTAATTGGAAGCTTACTGACCCTCGATTTGGATGAACCATCAGCTGCCCCATTCCTCCACCAGAGAGACCTCTGGGTGAACCCCAAGGAAGCCAATAATATTAGCTAGCGCTTGAATTAAGCCATAATGCACATTTGCCCCATAAAGCAAATCAGGCTCTAGTCGATTCAACTCCCTGATCCTTTCCTGTTCCAGGCGAGTAGACTGCCGTAAACACTGCGACCACCTGAAGCATGCTCTCGCCTCCCCAGGCTCTACAAATGGGAGCTTGTAAGGCCAGAGCACTGCCCCCAACGATCGCTTCAGTGAACCATCTACTTTCCTATCTTGCGATAAAGAAGATTGCTAGGGCTCTCTTCCATACAGTGAGTCCACACCCCCTGGTAGTGCAAGGTGTGCACCCAAACACGTAGTACCCAGGCCTGCCCCTGCTTAACCTCAAAATGTCAATCAAGAACAGGCAAATTCTGGACAGCTGAATACTTTTTTTTTTTTTTTTTTTTTTACAAGGACACCTCTTAACCAAAAATTCCTTCAGCATATGTTAAGAGACGCTCTTTCCGTGCCAACAATATGAAGTAGAAAGAACTCCCAAACACAGGCATACTAATCCACGGCCTTCCTGCTAGAGTAACGCCCCATTCCGTCTGACTGCACAAAGATGGACTTTATATTTTAAGTTCAACTAGCACCTGGTGATATGAATTACAGCTCTTATTCCGCAGTGGCAATTGAGTCAGCAATGAAGAAGCCAAGAAACTGCAGACCAGTTCCCATTATACCACCTGGTAAAGACTCCACATTTAGACCACTGAAGCAAAAAAGCATGCGAGAGTGCCTTGTGTCCTGCCAGTAGCTGATCGAATTGAAGTGATTCAGTGTATGCAGGGCATTGTCCAGAGAACGCAAGACCCCCTCCTCCAGGCTGACTCCACATTCACAGTCTAAACCGGCAGTCACCTTGGCTGATGCCGATCAGCACAGAAGCCATCTTGTAAGTCCAGCATATGAAGTATGCCTACTAGAGTCAGAGCCGCTGCCATTGCTGCTAGAGAACTAGCCTGGCTGCGTGCTTCTGGCCCCTCATTAAGGCATTCACTGAACACTAGCAGAGACTCTCCGTACTGGAGAACCTCTGATAAATGGAATGGGAGCATAGATAGCTTCAAAGGCCAGAGTTCTATTTTGCAACGTCTCTCCACTGAGCTGCCTTTTCCATATGTAAAATTAAACCACATATAGCCAAAATTAAGACATTACAAATCTACCATAAAATCTTATAATTTGGACAAAGCCAAACTAAACAGGAACAATTTTCCATTGAGAAACCACACAACTATAAAAACCCCTCTCATGACATAATGCTTATGGCAGAGTATTCCACATCTGTGGACTGGCCATGGCGCTCACCCAAGCACCTGTTACACCCGTCCAAGAGAGTTATCACCATAATTCCTTTTGACTTGAATATGTTTACAGTGGATCATAGCGCTATATCACAGCAGCTAAGCCAAAATATTACCCTGCCATATAAACCGACTTTAACGCTTTATAGGACCTTCTATGGATAGCGGAAGGAGATTCCTGTAAATCAACATAGCTATGGCCCCTTTTTCTTTTTCTTTTTTTTTTAAAGTATAGGACTCCAAAAAACAAGTTTCCGCCAACTCCAATGAAATCAAAGCAGATCAGCTAAAATTACCCAAACTGTTCCTATAGCTTTGCAAGAAGCTACCAGTCCCCGCTGCACCCAGTTGTCCTTCCCCCCATATCCTGGGGGATTCTGCATTGCAGGATGCGTTGCACACCCCCTGCCAGCCTGCTGCGTCTGCCAGGGAGCTGAAGAGCAAAATAGAAAGTAGAACCCCTGGAAGCAAACAGTGTCCCGTCCTTGGGATTCAGGACACAAAAGGTAAAAATCAAAAGTAAAATCAACAGTGTTAGCTAAAAATGAACAAGGCTATCTCTCACTAAAGCGAGTTTCTTTTTCTTTTTGAAATCCCACCGAAGTCCGTGGGACCCAAGCTTTCGAACACAGCCCCTAACACTGTGCATTAACCACAACCAGAGAAATGAAATGAAATGAAACCCTGCTCTAGTAATAGATGAGAATTTCCTGGAAAGGGCATGCTAAGTGTTGCTATGAAACACACAGGCACCTCCCCCGGCCTTCCTGCAGTCAGAGAAATAGCAGTGGAATACACTGACCACCTTGCAAATGGAGGTCTTAGAGGTTGCTGCCTGTGTGAACCTGATGAGTAATATTGTGATAGGCTATGGCCTAGAATAGCCTGTAGAAGTAAGAAAAGCCTGTAGGTCAGGCCTGAGTCCCCAACCCCCACTTTAGAATATTATAGCCGAGCAGAGCTGAAAAGCCAGAGAAAATAGAAAACAGCTTTAAACTGCTTTGCTGATAAGAATGCAAAACATTTCTATTGAGTTTGTTATGTTATTCACAGATGTATTCACAGTCTCTGTACTGCACAGTGACCTTGTAAGCAGAAAGCAAGGCAGAATATGTTATGTCTAGAAAACTGAGCCATGGCTAGGAAGACCTGTGCGGTGTGGGCCCGGTCAGAGATCTCCATTGGATGGGGGGGTGAGGGGGCCACCGGGACCAATGAGGAGTTTGTCTGTATAGAACTGATGAAGAAAGCTATAAATGCTGTTTTACTGAACGCCATGCTCAGACAATTTTGTATGTGACAAGTGTCTGAGACTGTGCACAAATAAACTGGTTTGAATTCTAGTAAATAGACTCCTGGTGTATTCGTTGCGTGCGCTTCGCTACTTCAATATGATTTTGTATTTTACTACCCCCCCCCCCCCCAGGGATGGGGGCACTGAATACTATACGTGATTCATGAGTAGCGCTGCCATTCGGCAGCCTTTAGGGCACCAGAGCCCAACCAACGATACAGAAGTTAAGAGCTTTAAATCTCAGTCATATAATCCTGATTTTGAGAACATTACAGCTGTCCTGTGGCATTTCTTTCCTGACTTGCAGATAATGGCTGCATACCCACAGTCATAGAAAGGCACTATTGAGTGTACCATCTGCCCTCTGGTGGTCATATACCATAGCACAGGCATTTCTTGGTTGACAGTTTAACTGTCAATTTTTTTTTTTTAATATCCTAAGATTTCCTAAACCTGTCCCTGTGAATTTTAGGCAACTTTCACTATAGAATACATAAAAGCACACTTCCAGGCTGTCCCTCCTTCCAACTACAAGTTAGGGCTCTGCTCTTGAACCTTTTTGTTGTTGTTAAGTGCCGTCAAAAGCTGGCAATTTGCCTAATATCCTGGGACTTAACAGATGCTCCTCAGAGACATGATTAGGAGGGAAAGAACATGTGGTATCAGGGATCAATGCCAAAACTGCTGTCCTATTTTTAAGTTTATTCTTATTTATTTTATAAAGAGGATTGACAACAGTCCCCCTTAAGGCTGAGGAACCCCCTGAGCCTCAAAAAAAACCCTACAAACAAAAGAAAGAAAAACACTAGGCCCAAAAATCTAGCTTTTCTGCCTGTTGTTTTCCTCACACAGGCAGCTCACTGCAACTCTCGCCATGCGGTCCAAATACCTAGAGAGGAAATGGCCGCCCCTTCACCAATGAATTTTGGCGCCAAGAACAACAGCCGCTGCAAAAATGAGGCCTCAGCAGACCGACCGAGCCCGAAGGCCTTACCTGCAGGGCAGAAAGCCACACAGCCTGCTCCTACCGCCTTGAATTCATCCGATCCTCAAGCCGTGCTGATGCGCCTGGCAGCCGCGGTGAGGATCGCTCAGCCGGTTCCACAGAGTAAAATTAAAATCCCGCAGCAACAGAGAGGCTCTATCTCACACTGTTTTAGAGTGGCTGTACGGGTCCCGGAGCTCTCTCCCGTACCGTCAAGGGAAAGAGATCCGCACCGGCGAATGCCTGCAGCAAGTGAAAATAACTGAGAAGGAGGGAAGGCGAGAGCTGCTACTAATTTAAAGAGCCAGGCTCAAATTTAAAATTACTGTAAATAAGGAAATTTGCTCCTAATTAAAGGGAACTAATCCCTGATTGCCAATTAACCAAAGGTAACTGAATTAAAAGTAAAATTAAAAAGTAAATTAAAGGTAAAAATCAAAAGTAAAATCTGAATAGAATTTGTCACACTAAATGCTCCTTATCTGTTCCCCCCAAGTGAGCCCAGAAGCTAGGCTCACTATGTCCTGCTGCAAGGAGACTGGACACACTGGAGGCTGATGGGAGATACCAGCAGGCTATATCCAGTGATGTCACAACTTTGACATGCCCAGTCTCCTAGCTGCAGGAAGAGGTGCACAACCCAGAGGTAGAGGACTAAACTGGAGGAACAATAAGGAATGATTTTCTTTTTAGCAGTGGAAGAAAAAGAAATCACCCAAATATGTGCGAAAAGAGAAATGATTGGAATTAAAGAAACAGCTAAACTATTGGTCCAGTATCTGACATAATGGTATAACAATTATTTTTCAAATACATATTATACACCAAGAACTAGCGTAAGGAGAGTCAAGCAAGATTAGGGGGCAGACCAGTAGCAATATGCATTAGGATAAAGGTATTCCAGCATCCAGAAAATAAGCAATAGGTATAAATGTATCATTGTTAAACACAAACAACAAATATATCAATATTTATACCATTACAATCATTAGTATCACTTTATAAATTATTAATATACCCAGAAAGTATGCAATATCCAATGTAAACCTGCACCACTCAGAGTGTAACTTTCTGGATAGGGCACCTATGCTGTCAAAGCTATTGGCCCTATTTTACAAAACAATAACATATGTGCTTTAGAAAAGCTTCCTCCCCAAAAGCATCTGCTCAGTTAAATATACAGTCACATATGTTTCAGAGTAAATGTATGTGCCTGTAAGAATAAGCATTTACGCATGCATTTTATAAACACACACATAAATGCCAGCCCTACACCATTCTGTCCCTTTGAACACCTACCCATCTCTCATGGAAATAAATGTGTGCTAAAACAGAAGAAAGAGTGGCGAGAGGGAATCTCCCCAATGAATTTCTTGCAGGATCCTGAGGTTTGGAAAGATACATCGAAATCTTTGTAATTCAGGTGAATACAGTTTACTGCATTTTCTTAATGAACTCAATATATCAAGCCTAGGTATGTACATTCAAAGCAGTTTAACATACCACACTCTAAAACCTCCTCTCCTCTTCCTCCTTTCTCAGTCTCTGTGGATAAACTCTCTATTCCTCCCTATTTCCTCTGCTCGCAACCTTGGGGTCGTTTTTGACCCCCCCCCCCTCTCTCTCTTTCTCCACACACATCCATCTGATAGCTAAGACCTGCCATTTCTTTCTCTACAACATCAACATTCCTTTCTGAATACACTACTAAGACACTTACCACTCCTTAGTCACCTTCCTTCTAGACTATTGTAGCTTGCTCCTTGCTGGTCTCCCTCTGAGTCATCTCTCTCCCCTTCAATCTGTTCAACACTCTGCTACACGGCTAATCTTCAGCCAGACTCATCATGCTCATATACCCCTCTTCTCAAGTCTCTTCATTGGCTCCCTATCCGTTTCTGCATCCAGTTCAAACTTCTCCTGCTGACCTATACATAAGCGCATTCACTCTGCAGCTCCTCACTACCTTTCCTCTCTTATCTCTCCCTACACCCCTCCTCAGGAACTCCGCTCTTCTGGCAAAATCACTTCTATCTGTGCCCTTCTCGTCTATTGCTAACTCCTGACTTCACTCCTTTCACCTTGCTGCCTGTTATGCCTGGAACAAACTACCTGAGTCTGTACATCAGGTGCCTTCTCTGACCCTTTTCAAATCCAGGCTGAAAACTCAGCTCTTCGCTGCCGCTTTCGGATCTTGACTCACCTGATCTCCTTTGTGTTTCCTTACCATTGCCCCTAAATTTATCCCTGTCAGCACCTACTGCGTTGTCGGTCTTCACTAGATTGTAAGCTCTGATGAGCAGGGACTGTCTCTTGCATGTCTGTGCAGCGCTGAGTACGTCTTGTAGCGCTACGCAAATGCTCAGTAGTATTAGTCATATCAAATGCTGTCATGGATTGAGTATCATGGGTTGACCCAACTATTAGAAAAACTAGGCGGTCACCTAGGCCAGAAACCTCTTAGGGAGGAAGGGGGGGGGGGGGCACAATCAAAGAACAGAGCATTCAAAGCTAAAAAAAAAAACAATTTTGAAAGCCGTGAGGATGTAAGGATTAGGTCTGTCTATATGCCAGCATCTTGAACCAGCTCTGGGGCTGGTTCTGCATGCTAAATTAAAAATTTCAGCTTTTCTTAAAGCTGACATTACTTTGCATCACTAGTCTTCGGTGTCATATTCTCTTCTTGTTGCCTCTCTTCTGTTATGATGCTGCTGTATTCAATATGATCACATATTCTATCTGTTTCTACCCCAATGATCAGCTTTGTCAGCTATAAAAAGTTACTTATCCATAGTTTCTGGGGACATGACCTGGATCTTCTTTTTACAAAATTGATTGTCTTCCTATTATAAAACTATTGTGAAGTTAGCTCTAGCTACTTGAGCAATTGATTAGTGCAGTTCACCAGATCTAGGTGAAAAGATATTGAAAGTTCAAGTCAAAAGCTGGGTAATGCAACAAGGCCATTGTTCTGTTTGAAGTTTTTCTTACCTGTATTCCATAATGCAATATTTATCTTCTGCATCTTCTCCTGCTGGGCAACAATTTTACTTCTCTATTATGCTCTAAAGAATCTTTATATACATTTTTCAAGGCATTTCTTAAACTTTGATTGTTTTAACTCCATATACAGTTTTCTCCAATTCTCTATAAAAAAATCTTTTGCAAATCTCTAAACTTTATTTTGATAGCTCATTTCTATTCTCATCTGTTTTTATACTTCTATTGTGATTTTAAAATTTGTTATTATTACAGAACATGGATTTGAAGTCTCACTCTTCGCTCAGCATACAGTACTTCTACCTCACATTTTAGATCAGCTTATACCTTATAGTGCTTATTTATGATACCATATACTATAGTTGAATATTACTTTCAGAATTAACACTCACATATGAAAATATTTAAAATCGGGACTCTCTTACATTCTTCAAAACTTACTCTGAGCTCCACTACAGTTATACAAAAAGGGGATAATTCTATAAAAATAAGCTTATGTGAAGTCCAAATAGGTGGCCATTGTCTAAAAAAGCAACACAGACATTTATGGGGCCCTATAAAACGGTCTCCAGGAATCAACCTCAGTAGCAGGTAAATGCCCATAAACAAATTTTCACCTGCTCCAACAAAAGATATAGAATAAGCTGTTACACACACATTTCAACTCAGCCTCCGCTCAAACTACATTCCAGGAGTGCCTACATGCAACCTGCATATAGATCCATTTTTTCCATGCGCCTACTTTACATGTGTATGCTACTGTGCAATTTTACAAGAGAGATTGTTTTTTCTGCATATAAAACAAACAAGACTTAGCTTTATAAACACTACCTCCAAGATGTCTCTTGAGGAAATAAACTCACCATTGCCAGATCTCAAAACCCAACATTTACTTACACATTCATTCAATTTGATAAAATATGTCTTATAAACAATCAAGGTCTATTACAATAAAAACATGCAGGAAGATGCACTGTTTCATAATTTCCGAGCGTATGAAAAGCAAAGAAAAAGTATGGAAAAAAGTCTGTTACCCCATGAAAATATGAGATTTCAGCTTAGAAAGCCAACACAGTACGTACCCCATAATATACACAATTCTCCCCCAGAAAACGATTCATGATGTGTTTGCCAAAGTCTACAATATTCTGCAGGTGGTGAAAGATCTCTTCTGCTGTCTGGGAAAAAAAAGGAATGAAATTAATATTTCTGCATGGTATTAAAGCAACTTTCTGCAACAGCTCATAAGAACATAAGATCTGCCATACTAGGTCAGACAAAGGGTCCGTCAAGCCCAGTATCCCATTTCCAACAGTGGCCATTCCAGGTTTCAATTATCTGTTGGGTTCCCAAAAGGTATACACATTCCATGCTGCTAGTCCCAGGGTAAGCAGTAGATTTCCCCACTTTAATGCTTGTGTATGGACTTTTCGTCCAGGAACTCGGCCAAACCTGTTTTGAACCCGTCTACATTAACAGCTTTTACTACATCCTCCAGTAATGAATTCCAGAGTTTGATTACACGCTGAAAAAATATTTTCACCGATTAGTCTTAAATGTGTCACACTGTAGCTTCATTGCATACCCCCTAGTCTTTCTACTTTTTGAAGGAGTAAACAACCGATCTACGTTTACTCGTCCCATTCCATTATTTTATAGACCTCCATCATATCTCCCCTCAGTCGTCTCTTTTCCAATTGAAGAAAACTAACCCTTTTAAGCCTTTCCTCCATCTCCTTTACCATTTTGGTCGCTCTTCTCTGTACCTTTTCCAATTCTGCTATATCCTTTTTAAGATATGGTGACCAGAATTGCGTACAATATTCAAGGTGCAATCGCACCATGGAGCAATACAGAGGCATTATAATGTTGGTTGTATTTTCCATTCCTTTCCTTATGATTCCCAGCATTCTATTTGCTTTCTTAGCTGCAGCTGCACACTGGGCAGATGGTTTCAATGTACTATCCACGATGACACCCAGTTCCTTTTCTTGAGTGGTGATTCCTAATGTGGAACCTTGCATTGTGTAACTGTAGTTTGGGTTGTTCTTCCCCAAATGCATAGCTTTGCATTTGTCCACATTAAATGTCATCTGCCATTTGGACACCCGGTCTCCCAATTTTTCGAGGTCTTTTTGCAAATGTTTTATTAGGTTTTTTAACTATCCATACCAAATTGATTATCAACGTCCATATTTATTTTAGGGAGCTCAATGGACTGTAACCCCAGATTGTAAAGCTTGACTAATTTATAATGTCAATTGAGCCAATTATTTCATAAAACAATTCCCTAGAAGACTCAAATTCATATCAGAGTCCTATTAGGATTTTAACTCGTCTCACAATCTCGCTTTATTCAATAAAATAAATCTAAATTTACATGCTGTTCCCATTACCTAGAATAACCCTTTTCTCCGTTATACTACCTAATGTAGGTGAATGGTTTAGTAATGGAGATGTTGGTCTCACCCAATTTACAAAACCATGTAATAGCAAGGCCAGCTGCTCTCTTGATTATTAGAAATGTCACTAATGACTCGCATCTTAAAACAATGTTCTCCAAGCCCCGTTCCTCCTGTTCTTATCTATATACTGTGAGACTCTACTGTGAAGTCCCATGAAAAATAAGCCACCATAAATGTACTTAAAGATCCCATCCAGTTACACTGTTTACTTTTTATTAACTGCAACAGAGCTTCAAAGAGCCAACTAGTCATTGTAATAATGAATTATAATAAGGGCTTTTGTTGTTATGTTTTAATCAAGAATATACTGTAGATACAAACAAAACATTATAAACAAAACAAAGCATTATTAGATAAAATTATAAGACCACCACCACTGCCCCTACTACTCACTCATCCTCCACTCTGCCTGTCCTGATATTTGACTCTATTTTAGTGCCCTTTTTGCACTGATAACACCTCAGCTACACAAATTCTATTAGCTCATGGGCCTCCTTTCTCCTCTTCCCGTTGGCTCTGTTGCACAGCTGCTCCCATTGGCAAGCAAGGGAACCAACCAGGAGTAAGGATGGAGAAAGTTGAGAATAGGCTGATGGAGGAGAGGGAAGGACAAGAAAAAGCGCAGTTACTCACTTGTAATAGGTGTTCTCTGGGGACAGCTGGAATCAGTCCCCACATATAGGTGACTTCAGTGCCAACAGAGCCCGCGCTGATCCAATCCCCAACTTTCAAAGAAAGCCTTTGGGAGCTACACCATACATGTGCAGTCACCTTCCTGCCCAAAAGGTGCCATCTTACCTCAGTATGACAACATAGCTCAAATAAGCATAAAAAAGAAAGAATAACTCCACTGGGAGGAGGGAGGGTTGTGAGGACCAATTCCTGCTGTCCCTGAAGAACACCTGCTATAGGCGAGTACCTAGGTTTTCTTCGGCAACAAGCAGAAATTCAGTCCTCACATATGGGACTCCCAAGGTACAGGCTACTGAAAAAAAAAACCTGTAAAAGCCACAGGCGACCCAAAAAGCAAACCGTAAAGGGCAGCAGAGGGCACCGATTGACTGGAAATCTGACACTGCAGCAACAGCATCGAAGATACAATCCTCACTCCGGTAACCTACACATCATGGGTTGGAGGGAAAGAGTTGTGCTATTCCCCAAAGAGGTGACAGAGTACAGCCTGGCCGAAGGCACCATTTCTTCAGGAGGTCTCTTCGAAACAGTAGTGCGCAGTGAAAGTGTGCACAGAGAACCAGGTAGAAGCCTGGCAGATGTACAGTAAGGGCACCGAGCACAGGCTTGCTACTGAGACCGCCATTGCACACACATTGTGAGCCGTCACATGATGCTCCAGAGAGCGCCTCGCCTGTTGGTATGCGAAAGAAATGCAGTCGGCCACCCAGCGTGAGAGAGTGCACTTGGAGACTGTGAGCCCCAGTGGACTGAGGTCAAAAGAGACAAACAGCTGTGCTGAGCAGCGATGGGGCTGTGTCCTCTGAATGTAGAAGGACAATGCACGCTTGCAGTCCAATGTGTGTAGGAAGGCCTCCGCCCTGGAAGAGTGAGGCCTAAGATAAAGGGTAGGCAATACCAAATCTTGATTCAAATGGAAGGCAGAGACCACCTTTGGCAAGAATGTAGGGTGCATCTGAAGGATGACCCTGTTCCTGTGGAACCTGGTGTAGGGCGCGTGTGCTACCAGCACCTGCAACTCATTCACACATCTGGCCGAGGTGAGTGCCACCAGGAACAGAACCTTCCAAGAAAGGTACTTGAGATGGCAGGTAGCTACTGGTTTGAAGGTTGGAGCCATGGAGCTTCCCTAACACCACATTGAGGTCCCATGCCACTGGTGGTGGACAGATTGAGGGTTGGGAAAGGAGGAGTCTGCGCAGAAACTGGCCCACCAGAGATGTGGTGCACCCTGACAGTGTTGAACTTTAGGCCAATCCCCAACAGGTGCAATAGGTATCGTAAGATATCCAGCATTGCGCAGAAGGGGTTAAGACCTTCCTCCACACACCAGTGAGAAAACTTGTGCCACTTAAAAGGCATAAGCCCTCCACATTGAGTCCTTACGTGAGGCAAGCAGAACATCTTCAAACGACCTGGATAGGCAGTGATGCACTATAGCTAGCCTCTCAGCATCCAGGCCATCAGGGCAAAGGACTGGAGGTTGGGGTGCAACAGTGTTCCATCCTCCTGTGAAAGCAGGTCTGGGGCACTCCGCAGTGGCAATGGGTCCTGCTAAGAGAGCTGCAGGAGCAGGGGAAGCCAAGGCTGCCTGGGCCACCTGGGCGCAATGAAAATGACTAATCCGCTTGGATCTTGAGGAGGGACCATGGCACCAGTGGCATACAGGAAGCCTTGGGACCAGGAGAGGAGGAAGGCATCCGCCGCCTCCCATTCCCAGGCCAGCCTTTGAGAGCTGATGTGTGGCAGCTGCATGTTCTCTGGACTGGCAAAAAGGTCTATCTGCAGGGTCCCCCAGCAACGGAAGACCTCCCCCAGCACGACCAGGTTCAGTTGCCACTCGTGGGCCTGGAGGACTCTGCTCAGGCGGTTGGCCAGTACGCTGTCCTGGCCCAGCAAGTGCACCGCTTTGAGGGAGATGTTTTTCTCCATTTCAAAGTTCCAGAGGCACACCACCTCCCAACAGAGGTGGTACAAGCCCGTACCCCCCTGCTTGTTAATGTAGTACATTGCCATCTGGTTGTCCATCTGGACCTGCACCACCTATCCTTCCAGATGATCCTAGAAAACCAGTAGGGCATGATAGACTGCTCTGAGTTCCATCAGGGTGATCTGCAAGGCACTCTCCCCTCTGGCAACCATGGGCCTTGCGAATGCAGGTGATCACAGTGGGCCCCCCAGCCCAACTTGGATGCGTCCGTTGTAAGGGTGCATTGCAACGGTGGGCAGTCTGGCTCAGAGGTTGAGGGGAGGTCCTGCTACCAGGCCAGAGATGTGGCTAAGGCCCTTGTTACTTGGATGTGGTCCTCCAGGCATCCACTGAGCCTACCGCATGCAGAGGCGGGAAAAGGGAGTTATGTGGATAGTGGATGCCATGTGCCCCAAGAGGTGGAGCATCTGTCTGTTTGTCACCGCTGAGCTGCCCTGCTCAGCCTGCGCCAGGGCGGAGAGGCACTGTGCTCAATCAGTGGCAGAAAGGCTTTCGCCCGAGTGGAATCCAGTAGGGTGCCGATGAACTCCAAGCACTGAGGGGGCACAGTGGGTGATATTTCAGGAAGTTCACCACAAAGCCCAAGTGCTGGAGTAGCCCTATGGTGTGCTGCACCATGTTGCGTACCTCCTCCAGTGAGCAGGCTCGTATGAGCCAGTCGTCCAGGTAGGGGGAAGATGAAAATCCCAGGAGCCAGAGGCGAGCAGCCACAACTGCTTGACGTTTCATGAATACCCGTGGAGCACCCTGTACTGATAATGTCGTCCACTGATGACGAATCGGAGGTATTGATAGTGCCTTGGATGGATCAGGATGTAGGTGTAGGCATCTATGAGATGGAGCATAGCCAATCTCCCTGCAAGAGGTAAGGCATCAAGGTTCCAAGGGATACTATTTTGAACTTTTTCATGACCAGGAAGCAGCTGAGGTCCTGCAGATCCAGAATGGACTGGAAGCCCCGTCGTCTTGGGGACCAGGAAGTAGCAGAAGTAGAATCCCCAGCCCTGAAGAGGCTTGGGGACGGACTCTATTGCTTGATCCTTGAGCAACAATTGCCTGTTTTTTTAATATAAATTTTAACTGTTAGATATGTTTTTAGGAATATTCTGACTGCCTACATTCCTTTCACAGCCTTTAAATCAGATATCTGAGTGTGCCCTCAGCTCACGTAAGGTCTACTGGCCAGGGACAGTTGTGATATATAGCTACTTGACACGACAAAGACACGACACACACACCAGACAAACACCCCATTAAGATGTATATAGTATAGACAATGTTACAAGAGACTACTCAGATTGTTGAAAGTTATATTGTTACTGTTGATAATTACAAGTTCTATGTATAAATTAATGTTCTGCAAGTTCTTTGTATAAAGTTGAAGTTTATTGTTAACCGCCTTGATTGAACGAAAAGGCGGTATAGAAAAACTGTTAAATTAAAAAAAAAAAAAAAACTTGGAATAGAAGTACATATTTGCTGTTAGATTTGCAGAGACCTAATCTACCTAAATCTCCTACTTAATTTTGCAGCAATGGTATACATTTTAAGGTTACAGGGATACACAGAAGTAAGTTTTCAGTTTGAATATTTCATTTTCCATTGTCTGTTACAAGGTTGCTTCACAGGGTGGGGTTAATTGAATCAACTTTACATCCACAAGTACCTGATCAACTCTGGTCATCACAGGTTCAAGAGACTACATACAGCTAAGCTTTCAGACTTAAAATTAATATTAAAAAAAACAGGCAATTGTAAACTGTTGGATATAAGTTTTTAGGAATATTCTGCCTGCCTACATTCCCTGCATAGCCTTTAAATCAGATATCTGAGTGTGGCCTCAGTTCATGTAAGGTCTACTGGCCAGCCAACCAGATACTGCAAACCAAGTCGATGGTTCACAAATCAGAACTGTAGGATGTCCCAGATCCTGAACAACAACCGTTCAAGGATGGGGGGCATGGGCACCATCAGTACCTCCTGAGAAGGAGCCTCGTACTGGAGGATCTCAAGATCCTTGGTATGCGGCTCATCCTCAGGCACCGCAATGAAGGCGAGTGCCTGGGACATCTTCCGCACAAAACCTACAAGAATGCAAGATCCTCCAGAGGTAGATGGGTTGGAGGGGATGTCCCAGAGGAGGATAGTGTCAGAAAACCTTTCATCTGTCTCCCACACTGACTCAGAACCGGAGGGGTCAGCGAATGCCCCGCGGTCACTGGACAGGCTCAGCGTCAACACCACCTGGCGGCGGAGCTCCGGCTCACCTGTGTCCGATGCAGTGTAGGGCCTCGAGTCGGTTGCCGATAGAGTCGACACTGATCGAGCCAGCCTCTCAAGGATGGCTGGAGCATCCTCCGGGGAGTTCCTGGCTGAGGAATGCCCCGAGCAGGCGCAACAACCTGGATTGACCAGGAGTCAGGCCGTGCTGTGCTTCAATGAACGCTGCAAAGCTGTGTTCAAGGGCCATCATCCAGGCCTCGATACCAGATGGTTCTTCAGAGGCATGCGCCAGCCTCGAGGACATTGAGGCAGGTGTCGGGTCCTGGCAGAGGAGTCCCTGATGGTGGACAGAGTTTGCTTAGTCACGGGGAGCCCAAGTCTGCTGGGGTCGTAAGACACGAAACGTTAAGGAGCTTTTCAATGGGCCTGTCTGCTGTAAGTAGAAGGACAGGGCCCATTTGCAAATCTAGTGTATGAAGTACTAGTTCCTCTCTGCCGGCGTAAGGCTGTGGGAAGAAGGTGAAGACCACACATCTTGATTGAGGTGGAAAGGAGACAATACCTTCGGGAGGAATTTGGGTTGTGTGCCAAGCACTACCCTGTTCTTGTAGAACCTTGTATATGATGGATCTGCCACTAGGACATGGAGTTCACTCACTCTTCGAGTGGACATAAGGGCCACCAGAAAGGCCACTTTCAAAGACAGGTACCACAGGTGGCAAGTGGCCAGGCGCTTGAACGGCGATTTGGTGAGCTGGGAGAGCACCATGTTGAGGTCCCACTCTGCCGCTGGAGGGCAGAGAGGGGGCTTGGATGACAGGAGGCCCTGGAGGAATCTGGAGACCAGGGGCTGGCTTGAGAGGGGGTTTTCCCCTCGATAGAATGGTAGTGAGCAGCTATGGCGCTCAAATGTACCCTCACCGAGTTAGACTTCAGCTCGGTGTGTGACAGATGCAGTAGGTACTGAAATACTAGCTGCACATGGCAGGAGAAGGGATTCTCCTCCCTTTCCGCACACCAGATGGAGAACCTTCTCCACTTGAAGGCATAAGCCCGTCTGGTGGAGGGTTTTTGGGAGGCCAGTAAGATCTCCTCGACTTCTCCTGGAAGACTGAAAGGGCCAACACAACCCTTTCAGCAGTCACAATGTTAGCATCCCCAAATTGGAGTGCAGGAGGGAGTCCTCCTGGGACAGGAGGTCCAGGGTTCAGCCCAGAGGGACTGGGAGTGCCACCGGCAGGGAAAGCAGCAGAGGGAACCAAGGTTGCCTGGGCCACCTGGGGCAATCGGTATAACCACTGCCCTTTCGCTTTGGACTTTGAAGAGGGTCCTGGCAACCAGGGTGTGGGGGGAGGGGTGTGGGTGGGAACGCATAGAGTAGGCCCTCGGATCATGAGATCAGGAAGGCATCTGATGCCACTCTCCCCGGGTGCAGCTAAGGGAGCAGAAGCGGGGTAGCTGCGTGTTGTCCAGAGAGGCGACTAGGTCTATCATGGGCCTGCCTCAGAGGTGGAAAAGCTGCTTCATTACTCTGGGGTTTAAGCACCACTCATGTGGGCGAAGGATTCTGCTCAGCCTGTCTGCTAGATAGTTGTCCTGGCCCAGGGAGGTACACCGCTCGCAGAAGCATGCTGTTGAGTGCTGCAAAGGAGAGGAGGGCCACCGCCTCCTGGCAGAGAGAATATGAACCCGTGCCCCCCTTCTTGTTGATATAAAAACATGACGACCTGGTTATCCATCTAGAACAGCACAGGTCAGTGTTGCAGGCGGTGCTGACTGAGTCCGTGCAGAAGAATTTCACAGCTTTCAAAAGACGCCTTTGGGAGATGCACTACACATGTGTGGTCCACTTCCTGGCCAAGGATGCCATCTTGCCTCAGTCTAATGAAGATGGCCAAGGAAAAAATAAAATACGGTAAAGCAGCAACTCCAAGGGGAGGAGGGAGGGTTTTGAGGACTAATTCCTGCTGTCCTCAGAGAACACCTGTTACAGGTGAATAACTACGCTTTCTCCAGGAACAAGCAGGAAGTGAGTCCTCACATATGGGACTCCCCAGCTACAGGCTATTGAGAACCTGTAAAAACAAAGATGCCACGGAGATCTGTAAAGGATGAGCCGTAATCAGCACCAGTTGAGTTCCCACTGAGACACTCTCTCAAGACCCAAGTATCCTGCGGAGAATCAGGACTTCGGTAGCCTGAACCCAGAAGGATCAGAAGGCAGGAGTTGTCTACATCGCGAAGAGATTACAGAGTATAGCCTGGCCAAAGGCGCTGTCCCCATCAGGACTCCCTCTCCAGGCAGTAGTGAGCTGCGAAGGTATGGACCAAAGACCAAAATGACAGCCCAGATGATTTCTGTCATAGGAACAGAATGCAGATTTGCCACGGAAGTAGCCATGCGCCATGAGCCTCTGGTCCAGCAAGATCCCTACCTGCTCGTAGGCAAGGGTAATGCCATCCGCCACCCAAGTGGACAGAGTTTGCTTAGTCGTTGGGAGCCCCAGACGGCTTGGTCATAGGATACGAAATGCTGGGGTGCTTTGTAGTGGCCCAGAGTACATTGCAGGTAAAAGGAAAGGGCTCTCTTACAATCCAGATTGTGGAGAACGGTTTCTGTCCTACCAGCATAGGACATTGAAAAGAAGGTGGGAACAAGTGCAAATTTATGCACCTAGGAAAGAAAAAACAAACTATGGTTCCACGATGCAAGGTTCCATATTAGGAACCACCACAAAGGAAAAAGATTTAGGCGCCATCATGGATAAATGTTAAAACCCTCTGCCCAGTGTGCAGCGGCAGACAAAAGAACAAATAGAATGCTAGGTATCATAAGGAAAGGAATGGAGAATAAAACAAAGGATATTATAATGCCTCTGTATCATTCCATGGTGTGACTGCACCTTGAATATTGTGTGCAATTCTGGATGCCATAAGAACATAAGAACAAAAGATATGCCATACTGGGTCAGACCAAGGTCCATCAAGCCCAGTATTCTGTTTCCAACAGTGGCCAATCTAGGTCATACGTACCTAGCAGTTTCCCCAAGAGACAAGTTCCACAATGCTTGTACTGGGTCAAGCATTGATATCTTCGGTCACTTCTTAATAATGGTTTATGGACCTTTCCTCCAGGAACTTGTCCAAACCTTTTTTAAACCCAGCTACACTAACAGCCTTTACTACATCCTCCGGTAACAAATTCCAGAGTTTGATTACACGTTGAGTGAAAAAATATTTTCTTTTATTAGTCTTAAATAGTTTACCCTGTAGCTTCATTGCATGTCCCCTAGTCTTTCTATATTCTGATAAGGTAAACAATCGATCTACGTTTACCCGTTCCACTCCGTTCATTAATTTATAGACTATCATATCTCCCCTCAGCCGTCTCTTTTCCAGGTTAAAGAGCCCTAACCTTTTTAGCCTTTCTTCATAGGAGTATCCTTCCATCCCCTTTACCATTTTGGTGGCTCTTCTCTGTACCTTTTCTAAAATCGCTATATCCTTTTTAAGATACGGCGACCAGAATTGCACACAATATTCAGGGTTGTTCTTCGCTAGGTGCATAACATTTGTCCACATTAAATTTCATCTGCCATTTTGATGCCCAGTCTTCCAATTTATCAAGATCCTCTTGCAATTTTTCACAATCCTCTTGGGTTTTAACAGCTTTAAATAGTTTTGTGTCATCTGCAAATTTGATAACCTCACTCGTTATTCCACTTTTCAGGTCATTTATGAATATGTCAAAAAGCAGCGGACCCAGCACAGATCCCTGGGGTACACCACTATTCACCTTTCTCCATTGGGAAAATTGGCCATTTAGCCCTACCCTCTGCTTTCTATCTTTTAACCAGTTCCTGATCCACAATAGTACACTGCCTCCAATCCCATGACTCTTTAGTTTTGCCAAAAGTCTCTGATGAGGGACCTTGTCAAAGGCTTTCTGAAAGTCCAGATACACAATATCAACCGACTCACCTTTGTCCACCTGTTTATTCACTCCTTCAAAAAAACATAACAGATTAGTAAGACAA
This sequence comes from Ichthyophis bannanicus, assembly GCA_033557465.1. Classification (NCBI taxonomy): domain Eukaryota; kingdom Metazoa; phylum Chordata; class Amphibia; order Gymnophiona; family Ichthyophiidae; genus Ichthyophis; species Ichthyophis bannanicus. The sequence continues at coordinate 70,496,093 of CM066046.1, read as the reverse complement.
GATCTTCCTTGTCTAAAGCCATGTTGGCTGTCTCTCATTAGGTTGTGACTATCTACATGCTGAGTAATTTTATTCTTTATGATGGTTTCTACCATTTTTCCTGGTACTGACGTAAGGCTAACCGGTCTGTAGTTTCCCGGATCACACCTGGAACCCTTTTTAAAAATTGGTGTTACATTGGCGATCCTCCAATCTTCAGGTATTAGAGATGATTTTAATGATAGTTCACAGATTACTGATAGCAGGTCTGCAATCTCATATTTCAGTTCTTTCAACACCCTTGGATGTATACCATCCGGCCCAGGTGATTTGCTACTCTTCAGTTTATCTAATAGTTGTAAGACACCTTCACGATGTATCGATATTTCCTTCAATTCTTCTGCACCTTTAAATACCACTTCAGTCATGGGTAACATCCCTACATCTTCCTCAGTAAAGACCGAAGCAAAGAATTCATTCAGTCTCTCCGCTATCGCCTTGTCGCCTCTTAGTGCTCCTTTAACCCCTTTATCATCTAATGGGCCAACTGACTCTCTCACAGGTTTTTTGCTACGAATGTACTTGAAAAGGTCTTTATTTCGCGTTTTTGCTTCCGCAGCAAGCTTCTTCTCAAATTCTCTCTTTGCCTGCCTTATCAATGCCTTGCATTTGACTTGCCAGTGTTTGTGCTGTTTCCAGGTTTCGTCGTTTGGCTCTTTTTTCCATTTCCTGAAAGATGCTCTTTTGGCAACAGCCTCTCTGACCTCACCTTTAAACCATGCTGGCAGTTTTTTGGACTTCCTTCCACTTCTTTTAAAGCGTGGGATACAGCTGGTCTGGGCTTCCAAGATAGTATTTTTCAACAACACCCAAGCTTGGATGTACGTCTTTAACCTTCGCAACTGGTCCTTTTAGTTTTTTCTTAACTGTTTTCCTCATTTTATCATAGTCTCCCTTTCGAAAAGTTAAAAGGTAGTACTGTGGATTTCCTTACTATCCCTCCTCCACTAATTAAATCAAAGGCGATCATGCTATGATCACTATTGTCAAGTGGCGCCAACACCCTTATCTCTTGCACTAGATCTGGTGTTCCACTAAGGACTAGGTCTAATATGGCTTCCCCTCTGGTTGGTTCATGAACCAGCTGCTCCAAGAAGCAGTCATTTATTTCATCTAGGAACTTTATCTCCCTAGCATGTCCTGACGTGACACTGACCCAGTCGATACCGGGGTAATTGAAATCACCCATTATTATTACTGTGCTGTAACTTTTGTTAGCTTCCTTGATTTCTTTGAGCATTTCATCATCCATTTGGTCATTCTGGCCAGGTGCTCGATAGTACACCCCCACTGCCATTGACTTCCCCCTTTTATATGGAATTTCAATCCATATAGATTCTACAGCAGATTTTGTTTCCTGCAAAACTTTAATCCTTTCTGAGTCAATGCCCTCTGTAACTGAGCACAACCCCTCCACCAATTTGATCAGCTCTATCATTACGATATAGTTTGTACCCAGGTATCACAGTATCCCACTGGTTGTCCTCCTTCTACCATGTCTCTGATATTCCAATCATATCTAACCTTTCATTTAGTGCTATATATTCTAACTCTCCCATCTTATTCTTTAGACTTCTAGCATTTGCATACAAGCATTTTAGAGAATGTATTTTATTCATGTTAATTTGGCTATTGTTAGACATGGGTAAATTGGGATCTTTAAGCTCCGTCTGCTCCATACTTGAGGGCATTTGGGCTACTTTACTCTTTTGTGGAACCTCTCTGCTTTTGGTAGTATCCTTCAAGGATACATTCTTCCGAACCATCCGCTCTTGGGCGACTGTTGGCTTTCCCCTAATATCTAGTTTAAAAGCTGCTCTATCTCCTTTTTAAAGGTTAATGCCGTATCTTAAATGCCGTATCTTAAAAAGGATATAGTGTTATTAGAAAAGGTACAGAGAAGAGCCACCAAAATGGTAAAGGGGATGGAAGGATACCCCTATAAAGAAAGGCTAAAAAGGTTAGGGCTCTTCAACCTGGAAAAGAGACGGCTGAGGGGAGATAGGATAGAGGTCTATAAATTAATGAATAGAGTGGAACGGGTAAACATAGATCGATTGTTTACACATTAAAATATAGAAAGATTAGGGGGCATGCAATGAAGCTACAGGGCAACCTATTTAAGACTAATAAAAGAAAATATGTTTTCACTCAACATGTAATCAAAATGAGAATTAGACTTACCTGCTAATTGTTGTTCCTTAAGGAACTCTAGTCCAGTCCCGGAACCATAGAGTTTACAACCTCCACCAGCAGCTTTGGAGACTGAAAGATGTCATCGCTTTGATGTCACTGGTATAACTTGGTCAGCACCACCCCTCTTCCACCAGTACCTATTGACAAAGCAGACTAAGCAGAGCAACAAATAAGCAGGAACAAGAAAATTACCAACATCGCAAACAGTCCAAAATTTAAGGAAAACATGGAAAAAAGAAAAGAAAACTACAGGCTCCGGACACCCGCCCACAGGCGCCCCCGAGCCCACCTGGTCCTGCTGCTCAAGAAAGACCCTACTGTGACTCCGTCGCGCCCCCTCCGAACAACGAAATCGCCCGCCAAATACGTGTACATTTCTCTCTTTGCTTCATGAAATAATCTTCAGGCTGGAGTAGAGCTAAATACTCCGGGAGGGGTCCGGGACTGGACTAGAGTTCCTTAAGGAACAACAATTAGCAGGTAAGTCTAATTCTCATTTCCCTTTCGTCACTCTAGTCCAGTCCCGGAACCACAGAGGATGTAACAGAGCAGTTAAAATCAGCGGGAGGGACCCACAAGCCCTGCCTGAAGAACCGCGGAGCCAAAACGCACGTCCTCCTGCGCCTGAACATCCAGCCGATAGTGCCGCGCAAACGCATGCAACGAGGACCAAGTTGCCGCCTTACAAATATCCTCCACTGGTACTAAACTGAATTCCGCCCAAGACGCCGCCCACGCCCTGGTCGAGTGCGCACACAGACCTACCGGAACCACCTTACCCTTCAACAGATAGGCCGAAGCAATAGCCTCCTTCAACCACCGAGAAATCGAAGACTTCGCTGCCGCTTCAACCTTCCGCGGCCCCCCGAAAGCAACAAATAGCCGATCCGATTTCCTGAAAGACTCCGTCCGACGGAGATACTTCTTAAGTACCCGCCGAACGTCCAAACGATGCAAACGACCGCCCGACCAAGATTTCTGCTCCAGAGAAAAAACCGGGAGAGACACCACCTGGTTAACGTGAAACCGCGACACCACCTTAGGCAAAAAGGCCGGGACCGTGCGCAGAACCACTTTGTGAGTGGACAAAAACGGCTCTCTACAAGACAGCGCCTGCAACTCCGAAATCCTCCTAGCGGAGCAAATAGCCACGAGAAACACAGTTTTCAACGTCAAGTCCTTAAGAGAGGCATCACCTAACGGCTCGAACGGCGCCCCAATCAACGCCTCTAACACCACATTAAGATCCCACGGGGAATGGAAGAACGTCTCGGCGGCCGCAGAAGCAGCACCGCTCGCAAAAACCGCCGAATATCACTGTGTGCTCCTACCAACTGCCCCTGAATCCTCCCCCGGAAACAGGAGATAGCCGCCAACTGCACCCGCAAAGAGCTAGCCGCCAGTCCCTTCTCCAAATCATCCTGCAAAAAAGACAGAACATGCGGCACCAAAGCCCTTAAAGGCTGAAGAGTGCGCTCCTGGCACCACGCTTCAAACACCCGCCAAACCCGGGTGTACGCCAGTGACGTGGAACGCCTCCGTGCTTTCAACAATGTGGAAATAACGGCCGGCGAGTACCCCCTGGACCTCAGCCGAGCCCTTTCAAGAGCCATGCCGTAAGCGAGAATCGACCCACCTGTGGCATGCGTACCGGCCCCTGCATTAAGAGATCCCCCCGAACCGGGAGCCTCCAAGGCCCGTCGCTGAGTAGCCGAATCAGATCCGCATACCAGCCAATCAGGCGCTATCAGAACGACTACACCCCTGTGATGCTCTATGCGTTGAACCACCTTTCCTATGAGCGCCCAAGGAGGAAACACATACAGAAGACCCCCTACCGCCCACCGCTGCGCCAAAGTATCGAGGCCCTCTGACATTCGCTCCTGCGCCTGCTGAAGAACCGTTCTACCTGCGCGGACTCGAAGCTGGCCATGAGATCCATTACCGGAGTTCCCCAGTGCTGGACTATTATCGCAAAGACCTCTGGGTGAAGACTCCACTCCCCCGGATCGACTCTGCGGCGGCTTAGAAAATCCACTTTGACATTCTCCACTCCGGCCACGCCACCAAGTGCCGCTCGGCCCAACGCAACAGCTGACCGGCCTCTTCCTCCAGCGACGCACTCCCCGTGCCTCCCTGGCGATTGATATACACTACCGTTGTCGCATTGTCGGAAAGCACCCGTACCGCCACGCGACCCAAGGTCCCCTGAAACTGACACAGCGCAAGATACACCACGCGCATCTCCAGCCGGTTTATAGACCAACTCTGCTCCGGACCCGACCAAGTCCCCTGGGCAAAAATCCCCTCGCAATGTGCTCCCCAGCCCATGAGACTGGCATCCGTTGTCACCAGCCTCCAGGACGGAGCCTCTAGCGACACGCCCCCTTCCAGGTTTCCGGGCTGCAGCCACCACTGAAGCTCCATCCGCACCTGTAGAGGGCACACCAGCCGTTGGGACAAGGCGTTCCGTTGATGAGACCACCGCCGGAGAAGAGCGCTCTGCAACGGCCGCATATGAAACCTGGCCCACTGCACCACTTCGATCGTGGCCGCCATGGTCCCGAGCAACTGCAAGTACTGCCACGCCGTCGGAGCCCTGTATGCCAAAAACCTCCGCACGAGCTCCCTCAAGGCCTGGGCCCTTTTCGCCGGGAGAAACACCACTCCATGCTCTGCCTCGAACCGCGCCCCCAAGTATTCTAGGGTTTGAGCCGGAACCAGTTTGCTCTTCGTATAATTGACCACCCAGCCTAGACTCTCTAAGAACTCCACTACACGATCGGTGGCCGAAGCACTCTCCTCCCTGGACTTTGCCCGAATCAGCCAATCGTCCAAATAAGGATGCACCAGAATCCCTTCCTTGCGGAGCGCCGCCGCCACAACAACCATGACCTTCGTGAACGTCCGAGGCGCCGTCGCCAGCCCGAAGGGCAGAGCCTGAAATTGAAAATGACCCATGGGTACGGCGAAGCGCAGGAACGTTTGATGCTCTGGGCGCACGGGGATATGCAGATATGCCTCCGTGAGGTCCAACGCCATCAAGAATTCTCCCTTCCTGACCGCCGCAATGACCGAGCGCAAGGTTTCCATCTGAAAATGAGTGACCCGAAGGCAACAATTCACTTTTCTCAAATCCAGAATAGGCCGAAAGGATCCCTCCTTCTTGGGAACGACAAAATAAATGGAGTATCGACCGCATCCGCAATGATCCCGTGGCACCGGCACCACCGCTCCGAGTTGCCGTAGCCACCGAAGCATTTCGGTGACCGCCCTCAACTTTTGCGGAGCATTGCACGAGGAAAGGACAAAGGAATGTAACACAGGTCGATGGAGCTCCAGAGCATATCCTTCGCGAATGACCTCCAAAACCCTCTGATCCGTGGTAATTTGGACCCAGGCAGGGTAAAACTCCCGCAACCGCCCTCCAACGGGAACGACCGCCACCCGGGCCCGCCTTATCTCATTGTGATTTCTTAGCGCCAGAGGAGTGGAAGGGCGCAAAACCCCTATCTGCCCCTCGGAATCCTCAAAATGCCTGACCCCTCGGAGGAAAGCGCCCCCTCTGAGTTTGACCAAAACGTGAGGACCGAAACCTACGAAAATCCTGTGAGAGACCCCTGGAACCAGTTGTCCTGCGACCCTGTTTTAGCTTATCCTCCGGGAGCCGACCACCCTTGGACTCTCCCAGGTCCTTAACCAGCTTTTCCAAATCAGTACCAAATAAAAGTTTACCCCTAAAGGGAAGCTTACTAAGGCGCGCTTTGGATGACCCGTCAGCCGACCAGTTACGCAGCCAGAGATACCGACGCACCGCCACCACGGAAGCCATACTCTTGGCCAAACCCCTAATGAGATCGTAATGGATATCCGACAAATAAGCCGTGCCCGATTCCAGCCGTGCCAATTCGTCTGCCTGCGTCTCCAGGAGACCCTCTTGCAGCCGCTGGGACCACCGTAAGCAGCCTCTGGCTACCCACACTCCCGCTATTGAAGCCTGCAAGGAAAGGGCAGACATATCAAAGACCTGCTTCAACAGAGTCTCCAACTTCCTGTCTTGCACGTCCTTTAACGCCGCGGCGCCTTCCACTGGAATTGTAGTCTTTTTAGTAACCGCGGACACTGCTACCTTCGGGGACCGGAACACCTCTCTATCCTGGTCCGAAAGGGGATATAACCAGGCCAAAGCTCTGGTTCCCCGCAGCACCGATTCCGGGGCGTCCCACTCTTCCTGAATCATGTCTCTAAACACTCTATGAACCGGGAACACTCGCCGAGACTTCCGAACGGCTTGCAACAGAGGATCCTCTAACGCCTCCTCTGCCGACGGCGCCACTGCGGGCATATTGAGCATCTTTAAAGTTTACGCAATCAGCGCCGGCAGCTCTTCGCGCCGGAACACCCGGACCATTCTACTTTGTTCCTCCGCATCGGGCAACTCTCCCTCTTCTAGCTCAACCTCAGAAACATCTTCCACCTCATCATCCGAGAACCGGCCCTCGTCGTCCACCATCGAAGACGGGCCCTCCTCCACCACTTCTTTACGCCGTTTTCCCGGACCAGCCTCCCCCTCCAGAAGGCTCCCGGGCCTCTTCTGACCCTTTGACCTCGGGGACTGCGTCCCCAGTCCGGGCTGCAGCAGGGCCAACGCCTGCTGTATAAGAGAGAAAAAATCCGGTGGGATACCCATCACTCTTGCGCTCTGGCTGCCTCCCGCCGCCACCGAAGCTCCTGCCCCCGATGAGGGCCCCGCTGCCGGTTCCGGGAGGTCCAATGAAGGCGGCTAGGAGTCTCTGGCCTCCGAAGGGGCCGCTGCCGCCTCCGCAGCCGGACCCCCGAGTGCCTTTTCCATTATTGCTGCTTCCAAAGAACAGCCCTTGCACACTCCGGACTCCAAAACTTCACTACGGCGTACCCCACAAACAAGACAGTGGGGTTTTGCCGGCATCCTCAGAGAAATCTCCCCCCCCCTTAAGGAATGAGAGGGTAGAAATCCCAGATGCTGGAGCAGAAACCACGAGAGGAGCAGGAAGAAGCCCAGCTATCCCGGGGACCCCTCACTAAAAGAACTTTTTTTTTTTTTGTTTGTTTTTTTACACTCTCCAGTGAGGAAAACAGCTTAACTAGCTGAAGCCCCACCAATCACCAAAATGAGGCTCCCCAGGCTGAAAAACACCCGCTGGACACCTTGCTCTACAACCACGCGGCACCTAAAATGGCCGCTGGCAACTGCTTCCCGCGCAAAAAAACAGCTATCCCTGAAGCCACGCAGCAGCTGTTCAACCGCCCGAGAGACAAAGGCCGCAGGAACCAAGCTATCTGGAGCCCACACGCACCGCTGCCACGATCCTGACTCAGCGGAAGGAATAAGGGGCGCGGAGGAAATTAATCTGCCCCGGGGCACTGCCCTCCCGGCGTCAGCCCCGGCGGTCCCACTGAAAACGTGCAGGAGCAAAAAAGAACTGACTGACCTGCAGATCTCTGTGCTGCCGCTGCTCTGCTTTACAGCCTTCCACCTGCTCCTCACCCCTTCTAAGCGGGTTCAGGAGCAGGGAGGCAATGGGGGAAAGCTGACCTCCTCTGTATCGTGCAGGGAAAGCTCTCACCGGCTGACAAAGCCTTGTCCTGTCTCTGCACCGTCTGTCAGCCTTCTACCTGCTCCTCACCCCTTATAAGCGGGTTCGGGAGCAGGGAGGCACTTTTGAGTAATTCAAATACTGCTCGTTTACACGCTAGGGCGAACGGACAGAAAGAAAGAAGGAAGGAGACAAAGAGTGAGAAAAAAAAATGAGAAAAAGAGGGAACAGCAAAACCGGAGCCCAGTCAGCAGGTAACCTTTCAGTAGCAGCAGGTCAGCCCCTAGAATAAACCCAAAAAGGAAAATTACCCAAACTAAAAATAAACACTCTAAAGAAAGCTCTGCTTATTTGTTCCTACTGAGCCCAGTCCCAGGCTCAGAACCTCCAAGCTGCTTGGAGACTGAAAGTACTGATGGAAGAGGGGCGGTGCTAACCAAGTTATACAGTGACATCAAAGCGATGACATCTTTCAGTCTCCAAAGCTGCTGGTGGAGGTTGTAACTCTATGGTTCTGGGACTGGACTAGAGGGACGAAAAGGAACTCTGGAATTTGCTAGCGTAGAATAGTGAGATTTCTGGAGTCCAATAGATTGCAGGATCCGAGGCAGCATGGGTTTACCAGGGGCAGGTCTTGTCAGACAAATCCGATTGATTTCTTGACTGGGTGACCAAGGAGTTGGACAGAAGGAGAGCCCTAGATGTACTTAGATTTCTATAAAGTCTTTGACACCATTCTGCACAGGTGACTTATAAACAAACTGATGATCTATGGATGGACCCTAAAGAGACTGACTGGGTTAGAAATTGGTTGAGTGGGAGGCAACAAAGGGTACAGGTAAATGAAGCTTACTCTGAGGAAAAGGAGATTACCAGTGGTGTGTCACAGGGATCTGTCCTTGGTCCGATTCTTTTTAACATCTTTGTTAGTGATATTGCAGAAAGGCTGTCTGGTTTGCCCCTTTGCGGATGATATCAAAATCTGCAATAGACACCCAGGAAGGAGTAGATAACATGAGGAGGGATCTAGCCAAGCTTGAAACAATGGTTGAGAATTTGACAACGAAGTTTTAATGCTAAAAAATGCAGGGTCCTGCATTTGGGCTGCAAAAATCCGAGGAAGTGGTACAGCATAGGGGGCGAAGTATTTCTGTCCTTGAAAGAAGAACGGGACCTGGGCATGATTTTTTCCGATGATCTAAAAGTGGCTAAATACATAGAATAGGCGACTGTAAAAGCCAGAAGGATGCTTGGGTGCACAGGGAGAGGAATGGCCAGAAGAAAAAAAGGAGGTGATAGCGTCTCTGTACAAATCTCTGGTGCGATCACATTTGGAGTATTGGGTGTAGTTCTGGAGACCATTCCTTCAAAAGGATAGAAGCAGGATAGTAAACACCCTCTGCACTGACGCTAAGATGGTTAAAGGTCTTCATTATAAAGCATATGGGGACAGACTTAAAGATCTTAATATGTATATGTTAGAGGAAAGGCGGGATAGAGGAGATATGATAGAGACATTTAAATACCTCAGTGGCAGAAATGCCCAAGAGGAGAGCTTCTTTTGAATGAAAGCAAGATCTGCTATGAGAGTGAAAGGGGACAAACTCAAGAGTAATATGCCGAAATATTTCTTTACGGAAAGAGTGGTAGATGCATGGACTAGTCTGCCAGTGCAGATAGTGGAGACAGGCACAGTATCTGAATTCAAGAAAGCCTGGGACAAGCACAGAAGATCTCTAAAGGATAAAAAGGGACTATTGTAGTAGATATGGAAGGGCAGACTAGATAGGCCATGTGTTGTTTTTCTGCCATCATTTTTCTGTGTGTCTATGTTTCTGTTTCTATCTGCTTTCAAGATCAAGCAACAGTCTTAAAATGGGCCTGCACCTTAATGTAAAGGTGACAAAAATCCTTACAACTTGCAAAATCAATTTCACTCTTGATGGAGAAGAAATAGAAATAGTGGACAACTATAATCTACTTGGAGTGGAGGAGTAGCCTAGTGGTTAGAGCAACTGCTTAGTACCCAGATGATCAAGGGTTCGATTCCCACTGGCATTCCTTGTGACCTTGGGAAAGTCACTTTACCCTCCATTACCTCGGAAGAAAAGGCCTGGCAATCTACTTCCAATGATACATTGCCAAGAAAACCCAGAAGCAGCATTGACTCGACAGCACTAAAACAACAAAAAAAAAACAACACACAACCCTGCTCGGATCACTAATCAAATGACAAGCAGTCAACAAATCAGATGATGCATTGCGCTTTGCAGAACGGCTATGAAGGATCTGGATAAGATTTTCAAGTGCAGAGAAGTATCTCAGCACACAATGGTATTTTCAATAATGTCATATGGATGTGAAAGTTGGACAGTAAAGAAAAATCTAGAAGAAAATAAATGCTTTTGAATTATAGTGCTGGTGAAAAATACTGTGTCCGATATTCAAAGACATTTATACGAATTGCAGACCCCTGTTACCTGCCCTTATGCTACACAGTTATCATCAGGGTGTGTTGTGAGCGTTCCAGGGTGGAGCAAAGGTGGCATTTATCACTAACCAGGCAGTGGTGATACTGGGCTGCTATTCGGTTAGCGACCCACAGGTAAAGTCAGACACAGAAAATGCTTATCTAACTTTACCTACAGGAGCTAACTGTCCAGTTAGCTTCCGGGGTCTGTGGCTACTCCGGATATTCAATGCCAGTGGCCAGATATGACCCCACCATTGAATCTCCCGGGTTAGTCATCATCGGCGATGGTTAGCTGCGTTAGCAGCGCTAGCCACTACCACTGAATAATCAGGCCCATTGTGTATACCATAAATTGTCCTTAGAACAAATCAATCGGTACTAGAGGAGATCAAACCTAAGCTTTCTTTAGAAGCTAAAACACACCATGCAAAGAGAAAGATCATTAGAGAAAGAGATCATCTTTGGCAAGGTTGAAGGTCAATGCAAAAGAGAAAGGCTAGCAATGTGATGTATCAATACAACAACAGATATGGATGCCACTCTATCAATAATTAACCGCCTGACTGAAGGCCAAACAAACAGTTTAGGACAACTATCCACAGGGTTGCCATGATTCTACATTGACTCAATGGCACTTAACACCACATTTCAAACAAAATGGAGAAAGTATTTTTTACATTCAAAATCCTATAAAGTTATGGAATAGTTTGCCAGAAGATGGAGTCATGGCAGTTAGCATAGCAAGATTTAAAAAGGGTCTATAAGTTCCTAGAGGAAAAATCCATAAACCATCATTAGCTATGTTGCCTCAAGAAAGTCACTGTTAATCTCTGGGTGTAACGAGGACTTGCTCTTTGGGATCCTGCCAGGTACTTATAAACTGGCTTGGCCACACTCAGAAACAGGATGCTGGGCTCAATGGATCTTGAGTCTGGCCCAGTATGACACATCTTAATGTTCTTACGTACCCAGTTACAAATAGTGGCCATTTCAACTCATATGGGCTTGGCTTCAAAAGTATAATTAAAGCTTACCTGCTAATTAGCATTCCTGAAGGAACTCCAGTCCAGTCCTGGAATTCTGTGTTCTGCTCCCCCTTCCAGCAGCTTGGAGACTGAGCACGTCATCTTTTGATGACCTCTTCGTACATATACTGCTGGCACCTCCCACCAGCTCCAGTAACCTATTCACAAAGCTAACTCACTGAAACACAAATAAGAAGTTAAACAGTAAAACTAACAGCCTATGTTCCTCACCCCGCCCGGGGGAACTTCCCAAGTCCCCCGCCTACCGAGGCGACTTACCTGTGAGTCTACAAACCAGTGTCCATCCAGACGAGAGAAAGGAAAAAAAAAAAGACAGCGGCAGGCAGGACAGCGACCCGCTCCCGCTGCTACCGCCGCCCCGCCTTGCCAACGAGCAAAAACAGGAAAAAACAAAAAAGAGGCGGCAAATCAAACTCCTTTTTCCCCTTGTTGTCAGACCTCTTGGCTGGTATCGTGACACTGAAAACCCCCCACTACACCTGAGGGAGGAATCCGAGACTGGACTGTAGTTCCTTCAGGAACACTAATTAACAGGTAAGCTCTAATTATATTTTCCTTAGCATCCCTCCAGTCCAGTCCCGGAATTCTGGGATGTAACAGAGCAGTACTATCAACGGGGGGGATCCGCGAGACCGGTCCTGATAACCGCCCCCCCCCACCCCAGAAACGGGCATACACTGCCGCCTGGACATCCAGACGATAATGCTTCAAAAAGGAATGCAGCGAAGACCATGTTGCTGCCCTACAAATAGACTCCAGCCAAGAAGCTGCCAGACCCATAGTGGAATGTGCTCGCAGGCCTGCTGGCATTGCCTTACCTTTCAACACATACACCGAAGTAATAGCTTCTTTGATACACCGGGAAATAGAGGCCTTGGCTGCTGCCTCCACTTTACGTGGCCCCCCAAAAAAGACAAACAACCGGTCAGATCTATGGAACGGCTCCGTCCTCTTCAGATACCTGTTCAGGATCCTACGTACATCCAGACGGTGCAGGCACGAGTCCGCTGCATCCTCCCCTACACAAGTCAGCGCCGTAAGGAAAACCGTCTGGTTCACATGGAACTCCGACACTACCTTGGGCAGGAAGGACGGAACCGGACACAAGACCACCTTATCCTTGGCAAAGTAAAGAAACGGAGGCCGGCAGGAGAGTGCCTGCAGCTCAGAGATTCTTCTAATCCAGCAAATTGCCAAGAGGAATACTGTCTTTACCGTCAAGTCTTTCAGGGTAGCCCGATTCAGAGGCTCAAAGGGTTCCCTTGTGAGCATTTCGAGAACCAAATTAAGGTCCCAGGGCGGAACCACCACCCTACGTGGAGGGCAAATCCGCTTCACTGCTCTCATGAAACGAATCACATCTGGGTGCGCCCCCAGCGGGCCCCTCTGCACCAGACTATGATAACAAGAAATGGCTGCTAAGAGAACCCTTAGAGAGCTGGCAACTAAACCTCTCTCAAACCCCACATGCAAAAATGCTAAAATGTCTGGCAGGGTCGCAGATGACAGACAGCACTGCCTAGCTGAGCACCGAATCCTCAAATAGACGCCACACCCTGACGTACGAGAGAGAGGTAGCCCTCTTTCGGGCTTTCAATATGGTTGCAACAGGACCCGAATAACCTCTCTTCAACAACCTTGCCCTTTCAAGAGTCATGCCGTAAATGAGAACTGACCCACCTGAGGCATACAGATCGGCCCCTGCATCAGCAGGTCCTCCCGCTCTGGAAGCCTCCAAGGCCAGTCTGCAAGGAGCCTCATCGCCAATGAGGATGACCAACCCTTAGTGAGCCTCTATTCTCTGGATGACTGCGCCTATGAACGCCCACATAGAGGAGTCCCTCCAAGGGCCAAACCTGAACCAGAGCATCCAGGTCCTCCAACATCATTTCTCCTCCTGCTGAAGAATCGATTCGCCTTGGCCGATCCCCATCTTGCCATGAGGTCCATGACAGGAGCGCCCAATTTGTCCACTATCTTCGAGAAGACCTCCGGGCAAAGCTCTCACTCGCTGTGGTCCACCTGCACCCGACTTAGGTAGTCTGCCGTCACATTGTTGACTCCGGCCACGTGTGTCGCTGACAACACTTGCAGATGGGCTTCCGCCCACTCCATCAGACTCTGCCTCCTCCTCCAATGAGGCACTGCCTGTGCCTCCCTGGCAGTTGATGTATGCCACCATGGTCGCATTGTCTGAGAACACTTGGACCACTTTCCTCTGCAACCATGGGACGAAGCTCCGCAACACCAGAGCCACTGCCCTCATCTCCAGCTTGTTGATGGACCAGAGAGCCTCCTGCGGACTTCAGCAACCCTGGGCCAGGTGCCCCTCGCAGTGTGCTCCCCACCCTGACATACTTGTATCTGTGGTCAGGGGAATCCACTGGGGGGTTTCAAGACGCATCCCTTCCGCCAGATTCCTGGGACAGAGCCACCACCTGAGCGCCCTCTTGGTCCGCATCAGGCAGGGAAGCCTCACCGAAAAAGGTTGGCTCTGATGGGACCAACAAAAAGCAGAGCTCTCTGCAAAGGCCACATTTGGACTCTTGCCTATGGAACCAGGTCAAGAGTAACCACCATCGTCCCGAGAACCTGCAAGTAATGCCAGGCCGAAGGCTCCCTCATTTGCAAGTACTGCCGCACCAACCGCCACAAGTCCTGAGCCCGACGGTCTGGGAGGTACACCTTACCCCACGGGTGTCGAAGCGCGCTCCCACTTGATTTCCTGGGACGGAGACAATTTGCTCTTGGCTAGGTTGACTACCCTACCAAGGCTGTGCAGGAATTCTACCACTCTGGAGGTTGCCCGCTCGCTCTCCTCCTTGGACTTTGCCCGGATCAGCCAGTTGTCAAGATACGGGTGTACCAGCACCCCCTCCTTTCGGAGTGCCGCTGCCACGACCACCATAATCTTGGTGAAAGTGCGAGGGGCCGTGGCTAGGCCAAATGGCAGAGCCCAGAAATGAAAGAGTCCCCATGGGACTGCGAACTGGAGATATTGCTGGTGCGTTTTCCAAATGGGAATGTGACGATAACTTCTCTTGATCTGACAGAGGTGTAAGAACTGTCCTTCTCTGACCGCCACAATGACTGATCATAACGTTTCCAAGTGGACACTGGGAATCCGGAGACAACGATTCATCTGCTTGAGGTCGAGGATGGGCCAGAAGGTTCCTTCCTTTTTTGGCACCACAAAGTAGATGGAGTACAGACCGTAGCCACACTGGTTCCTTGGGACAGGAACTAATCGCTTCCAGCTGCAGAAGCCGTGACAGCGTATCCCTTACTGCCACGGCCTTGGCCAGCACCCTGCAAGGGGACAGGACGAAAGACTGACCCACCGGGCATGCTAGGTCGAGAGCATAGCCCTCCTGGATGACCTCCAGCACCCACTGGTCGGACATAATTTGGGCCCAGGCAGGGAAGAACTCCCGCAACCGACCTCCCACAGGCAGCACCCCCACCTGAGGCCCCCCTCGCATCATTGTGTTTCCTTAGGACCCGAGAAGGGAGCGGTACTGAAGCCTCTTCTGACCCCTTGGAAGCCACGAAACCCCTGACCTCTCGAGGAAAAGCAACCCCTCTGATAGGGTGTCGAGCGAGGGTTCCGAAACCTCCTAAAATCCTATGCCTGCAACCTTGCAGGCGGGGTAGTGCGAGGCTGCTTCTGCCTATCCTCAGGGAGGCGCCCTCCTTTGGACTCCCCTAAGTCCTTTACCAATTTGTCCAGCTTCTCTCCGAACAGCAGCTTTCCCTTAAAAGGAAACCTGCTTAATTGGGCCTTGGAGGAACTGCCGGCTGCAGAGATACCGGTGGGTCGCCACCATCGAAGCCATGCTCTTAGATAAACCCCTGATAAGGTCATAATGGGTATCTGCGAGGTAAGCAGCCCCTGACTCGAGCCAGGCTGCCTCACCCGCTGAATTCTCCACCTGGTCCCCTGGATCCGTTGAGCCCAGCAGAGATAGGCTCTAGCCACCCAGGCTCCACAGACCAAGGCCTGCAGTGACAGGGCATTGATATCAAAAGCTTGTTTCAACAACATGTCCAACTTCCTGTCCCGAGTGTCCTTGAGGGCCGCACCGCCTTCCACTGGGATGGTCGTCTTTTTGGTCACCACTGATACCGCCACATCCCCCTTCGGGGACCGGAGGAGCTCCCACTCCTGGTCCAGCAAGGGGATAGAGGTGCGCCATGGTCCACAACCCTCTTAGCCCTGCCTCCGGCGATTCCCACTCATCATGGATCATTTGTTTGACCACCCAATAGACCGGAAAGACACTCTGCGTCTTCTGTACCGCTTGAAGCGGAGGATCCTCCATCACCTCCTCTTCCGTTTGAAGGCCCGTAGGCATATTGAGCATTTTCAGGGATTCTCCAATGAGCGCAGGAAGCTCCTTACGGCGAAAGACACACACAATCCGCGCCTGCTCTGGAATTTCTCCTTCCTCCAACTCTTCTTCTTCTTCCGGAGCACCCAGACCTGTGTCCAGGTCCGCTCCATCCAGGCCCTCTGGCCTGGCGATAAGTCTCCCCCCGCATTCTGAACCTCTTGTCCTCTTAAAGGCTTCCATCCCCATCTCCGAGCCCCTTGAGAGGCGCCGGCAGCTTAGGGGCGCGAGCTCCTCATGCAGGAGCTGGCCCAGCCCCTTGCTGATGGAGGCAATAAGCCTTATGCAAGAGGACGACGAAATCTGGGGAAAAACCTCCCCAGACCACCACCACTCCAAGCTCCTGAGAGGTGGAGGGCTTAGTGGTAAGCAGAGGTTCGGGCTGCGTTTCTGGCAAGGAGGGAGTGAAAAACTGATACTCCCCCCTCCAGATCTTGGGGGAGGGGGGGGTCCCCCCATATGCTGGGATAGGGAAGAGCTCCATTCCGGATCTGCAGCAGTCTGCAACTCCTGCTCCACAGATGCTGCCTCCTAGGCACAGCCGCAGCATACGCCTGCCTCTGACACTGTCCCCCTATGGGTACTACACACCAAACACTGTGGATACCCGGGCATAGTGTCCTTCTCCGGACAAAACAAAAACATGAAGATAACCCAACCCAACCCAACCCAACCCCCCCCCCCCCCCCGGGGTCAGGTATAGGGGAAGAAAGATAAAAGGGTGCTCCTTTCCTGTGCTCTTTTTCCTCTCTCTTTATTATTATTATTTATTTATTAATTAATTAACTCTAGAAATGTCTGCCCTAGGGCCACGCTCCCCCCGACAGCATCATCACAGGTCACAGCCCAGCCACGTGAGGGAAAAAAACCCAAAAAACAAAACAAAAAGGCACGCTTTCCCCAAAACATACCGGCTACTACAAAGTGCCTGTGTTGAGCGCTGCCCAATCAGGCCACTCCCACCAGACGGGCCAGCATGCCATTTGCTGGGATGGAAGAGGCCCTGGGTCCTGCTGTTATTCAGCTCCCGCACTCAACGACCCTCAAGGGCTTCAGCAACAGAGCAGGCTCGGGGCACCGCTGCAGGGGAACCGCCTTGTCTTCTGTGAGCTCCAAATTAGCGTTTCTCAAAGCCGCCGCTCCCGCGCTCAGCCACCTCCGCGGGCTTCGGCAAAGGGGCAGGCCTGACACTGCCCGAGGCTCTTCCACCTGTTCTCTGCCAAGGAAACAACCGCCGCCTGTCGACTCCAGGCTCCTCACCTGTGCGCGGGTTCAGGAACAGACTATCAGAGACTGATGATGCTGCCTCCGGAGGGAAGGTAGGGGAAGGGCAGGGATCCCCCAAGCTATTCCCCATACAGGAGCCTCACAAGAACTAAACACAATAACCCCACAAAAGAAAGAAAATCCTAACTCTCCTTAGTTGCCTTCCAGTGAGCCCAGACTTCTAGCTCACTGCTACCTCCAGCTGCTTGGAGACTGAGTATACTGGAACTAGTAGGAGGTGCTAGCAGGATATGTAGGAGGAGGTCACCAAACGATGACATGCTCAGTCTCCAAGCTGCTAGAAGGGGAGCACAACCCAGAATTCCGGGACTGGACTGGAGGGATGCTAAAGAACTAGTTATATTATTCACATAGAGTTCAATCTGCCTGTAGTCTGATGGTTGCAGATTCATGAACACTATCTAGTGAAACTGGCAACATTGAACAGGTTGCATATAACAATGAGGAGAATAGAGCATATATCTTCTTCCTCTGCATTGTGCTATCTGACCAGCCCCAGCAGTTAAAGGAAACATATGCAATACTAGATACTATGGCTATCTAGGGCTATGATAGTCATCCATACTTGCGGAGCTTTTACTTATGTATCATTACTTATGTATCATTAGATTCTTGTAATTATCATTTCATATATTCACCTCAACCCTGTGGTTGCAATTTATTATCTCATGTATATAGTTCAACCCTGTTGTTGTAATTATTGTCTCTATATATAGTTCAACCCTGTTAGCCAAGTTGTTACTCCTGTTCCTTGTAAAACCAAACAGAATGTTGTCTTGGTCGTTTTGTTATATTGTAAACCGCGCTGATGCCGAATAGTGCGGTATATAAGCAAATGTAATAAATACATAAATAATCATTACTGAAAGAGCTATGTATTCTCAAAATAGTTTTCTACTTCAGCTTGGCAGAGGTACTAAAAAGGAAAATCACCACATCATGCTTCTCACCTTATTTCGGTCTGGTGGAAACTTCAAAAAACGCAACACCACACTGCGCTGAAAAAGAAAAATAGAAGGTCTCAAGTATTAACATGCATATAAAACCAAACAATATTCCAAAAATAACCTTTACTCTATGTATATTTCACAAAAACAAAAATAGAGCAGAACCAAAGAAAGTCGTGAGCTTAAATATATATGTATGTGTAAATGTTTGAAGATTAGCCATGAGAAAAAACTACTTCTCGTGGCAGTACTTCCGTTTTACTCAATTTAAATAGCTCTAACAGGAGCCTAGAACTAGGTAAAGCCCCTACACCAAAACGTAATCAAAATTTTTTTCTTTCCAACAATCAAACTACTGAAACCAATCCAACAGGACTATTAAGAGTAACAAGTAATAAAAATTTCTTATCTGATGTCCATGGAAAAACCAAGCCGTAGCATTTCACCAGACTCGGTTAGATTTCTGTTTCTTGAATAACCGCAGTTTTGAAAAAGAACATAGTACTGCGTTTCGAACAAATCAATATTAATGCCCTGTATCAACGCTCTCCTTTACTGCAAACAAAAAGCTTAGCTCCCCAATTTTTCAGGACGTTAGCGATCGTATATGAATTGTGGAGAAAGTGAACTTTAATCACTGAAATCTTGAAGGGGGGGGGGGGTCGCAAATCCCAAAGTTGAGGGGATCACATCACTGGACTTCAATATAAACTGTTTACAAAATTCTTATTAACTAATTCTACCTACTCTTCCCATACTTATACAATGAATCAGAAGTGCATTACAGGACACGGATTCTAAATCTTGAATAAATTAATAGGTAATATGATTGGTAGGACTTCAGTTAAATATTTGGAAGGATTTATTGCAAAAACGTATATAGTTTTGCAAACTTGGAAAAAAATCATTTTGCCAGGAACTAAAACAGAACTACTGGTTGCACATATTTCAGAATAATTAAAACGTACTCTATGCATTAGAAATCAAATGCCCACTCAGTGGACTGAGATGCCACTGAACTTATTAGTACTCAGCCGGCTACACAAGAACATAATTGCCATACTAGGTCAGACTAAAGATACAGCAAGCCTAGAAAGCATAGTTACTCACCTGTAACAGGTGATCTCCGGGAACAGCAGGAATTTAGTCTTCACATATGGGTATCGTCGGTACCGACGGAACCTGCGCAGGAACGCTCCCCAGCGTCCAATTAGAAAGCTTTTGGGAGCATCCCACAGCGCCTGCGTGCTGCCTTCCCGCCTTTCCCAACTGCCTCTCTCCAGTTGAGTTTTAAAGCTGAGACAAAGAGAGAGAGAGGGAAAGGAAAGAAAAGAGAGATACAACTCCTAAGGGAGGTGGTGGGTTGTGAAGACTAAATTCCTGCTTTTTCCGGAGATCACCTGTTACAGGTGAGTAACTATGCTATCTCCAGGAACAAGCAGGAATGTAGTCTTCACATATGGGGACTCCCTAGCTACAGATGCCAGGGAGAGATCCCAGAAGTTGTGTGCCCCTGTGAAAGGGGTCCACTTCCCCCCATGGATCTCTGGCATCCTACCGGGAAAGGTGGGTAGGAGTTGATTAAGTATGGAACAGGTGTTGTAGAACAGCCTGACCAAAAAAGGCATCCCGGCAGGAGTCCTTGTCTAAGCAGTACTGGGCTGTGAAAGTATGAACCGAGGCCCAAGTAGCTGCTCGACAGATTTCGTCAATAGACACAGAGTGTAGAAGAGCCATTGAGGCTGCCATGGCTCTCACATTGTGAACTGTGACATGGCCTTCCAGAGAAAGGTTCTTACTCTGATAGGTAAAAGAAATACACTGTGCAATCCAGTTGGACAATGTTCTCTTGGAGACTGGAAGTCCCAAATGAGAAGGATCGAAAGCAACAAAGAGTTGAGAGGACTCTCTATGTTGCTGTGTCCTTTGTAAGTAAAAGGCAAGTGCTCTTTTACAGTCCAAAGTATGAAGATTCCTTTCTGCATTTGAAGCATGAGGCCTTGGAAAAAAGTACCGGCAGGTAAATCGCCTGGTTTAAATGAAAAGGTGAGACCACCTTTGGCATAAAGTGTGGATGAGTCCTAAGGACTACCTTATCATGATGGAATCTCGTATAAGGAGGATCAGCAACTAATGCTTGCAATTCACTGATGCGACGTGCTGATGTGATTGCAATGAGAAAGACAACTTTCCAGGAAAGGAATTTCAAGGAGGTAGTAGCTGAAGGTTCAAAAGGCGGCTTCATGAGCTGCCCAAGAACCAGATTCAGGTCCCATGCCACTGGTGGTGGCCTAATAGGAGGCTTAATTAGAAGAAGGCCCCTCATAAATCTCGCTATGAAAGGATGAGGGGAAACAGGCTGCCCATTTAAAGGCTTTAAAGAAGCTGAAATAGCACTTAAATGGACTCTTACTGAGTTAGTCTTAGTCCTACATTAGATAAATGAAGGAGATACCTATGGAATCATTACTGGAGTATCGCAAGGGGGTCAAGACCCTTCTGCGAACACCATATGGAAAACCTTTTCCACTTGAAAGCATAAGAGCGTCTTGTGGAAGGTTTCCTGGAAGCATAAAGGACATCCTTTACTTGTTGAGAAAGGTTAAGAGCATGAAGGTCTAGGCTCTCAGCAACCAGGCCCTGAGATGCAGAGAGTGGGGATTGGGATGCCACAACATCCCGTCCTCCTGAGACAGGAGATGTGGAGCAGATCCTAACTCTAGAGATGGAGCTTGAGAGAGATGTAGGAGCAGAGGGTACCACACCTGCCATGGCCAATGTGGAGCTATGAGAATCATATGGCCTCTGTCTCTCTGAAGCTTGAATAGGGTTTTGGGAATTAGGGGAATGGGTGGAAAGGCATATAGGAAGTCCTGACCCCAATGGAGGAGGAAAGCATCCCTGGCCCGACAGCCCTGAGCCGGAATTCTGGAACAGAACCAGGAAAGTTTGGCATTCAGCGGATTTGCAAAGAGGTCTATGTCCGGAGTTCCCCAAAATTTTGAAAAGTTTTGGCCACCTGGTCTGCATGGGGAGACCATTCGTGTGGAAGCAGAACTCGACTGAGTCTGTCTGCCCAAGAGTTTTGAATGCCTGGCAGATACACCGCAAGGAGATGAATCTGATGCTCTCTGGCGAGGGTCCATAGTAGCAAAACTTCGTTGCAAAGCGACAGAGAGCCTGTTCCTCCCTGCTTGTTCAGATAGAACATAGCTACTTGATTGTCTGTTTGAATTAGGACTGTCTTGTAGCTCAGCTGGGTGTGGAACACTCAAAGAGCAAGGAAGATTGCCCTGAGTTCTAGGAGATTGATATGTAAGTGGGTCTCCTGTGGAGTCCAGGTGCCTTGGGTAGAGAGATCTTGCAGGCGAGCTCCCCAACCCACCTGTGAGGCGTCTGTTAGAGTGACCTGGGGTAGGAGCTGCTGGAAAGGGGACTCCACCAACAAGTTTTCGGTTGACTGCCACCATTGTAGGGACAAAATAAGGCGACTTGTGTTTGCTATTTTGTCTGATAGGCAGCCTGATGGCCGAGTCCACTGATTGGAAAGAGTCCATTGGGCTGCTCTCATATGGAGGCGGGCATAGGGAACCACATGCACGGTAGATGCCATGTTGTTGTTGTTAAGTGCCGTCGAGTCGGAGTCGACTCATGGCGACCCTCTGAATAGCTATCCTAAAATTGTGTTCGGTCTCCAGTCAGGCGCTCATTGTTGACAGACTGGTACCCGTTATTGTAGCGATCCATCTCATTGCTGGCCTTCCTCTTTTGCGTTGACCTTCTATCTTGCCAAGCATAATGTCTTTCTCTAATGATCTCTCTCTTCGCATGATGTGTCCAAAGTATGAAAGTTGAAGTCTTGTCATCTGAGCTTCTAAAGAAAGCTTAGGTTTGATCTCCTCTAGTACCGACTGGTTTGTTCTTCGGGCAGTCCATGGTATACACAGTATTCGCCGCCAGCACCATAATTCAAAGGCATCAATTTTCTTCCTGTCTGTCTTTTTCACTGTCCAGCTTTCACATCCATATGATGTTATTGAAAATACCATGGCTTGAACAAGTCGAATCTTTGTATGGAGAGAGACATCTCTGCTCTTGAGAATCTTATCTAGGTCTTTCATAGCCATTCTGCCAAGAGCAATGCGTCGTCTGATTTCTTGACTGCTTGTTGCTTCTTTATTGATGGTTGATCCAAGTAGGTTAAAGTTGTTCACAATTTCAATTTCTTCTCCTTCAACGATGAACCTGTTGATTATGCCAGTTGTCATGATCTTTGTCTTCTTTACATTAAGGTGCAGGCCCATTTTGAGACTATGTTCTTTGATTGTGAGAAGCAAATGTTTCAGATCAGCTTCACTTTCAGCCAGTAATGTGGTATCATAGCATAGCGAAGGTTGTTGATGAGTCTTCCACCAATCTTCACACCTCTGTTGTCTTCATACAATCCTGCTTCTCTGATGATTTGTTCTGCATATAAATTAAACAGGTAGGGGGAAAGTATGCAGCCTTGTCTTACACCTTTGCTTATTTTAAACCATTCTGTTTCTCCTTGTTCCGTTCGAACTGTTGCTTCTTGATCAATGTACAGATTGCGCAAGAGAACGATCAGGTGTTCTGGTATACCCATGCTTCTTAATGTGGCCCAGAGTTTCTCATGGTTTACACAGTCAAAAGCCTTGCTATAGTCGATAAAGCACAAATAGATATCCTTTTGGTATTCTTTAGTCTTTTCAAGGATCCATCTCACATCCGCAATGATGTCTCTCGTTCCTCGCCCTTTCCTGAACCCTGCTTGCACTTCAGGTAGTTCTTGTTCCAGGTATGGTTGTAATCTCTTTTGAATAATCTTCAGTAGAATCTTGCTGGCATGTGGGATCAGAGCGATTGTGCGATAATTTCCACAGTCAGTTGGATCACCTTTCTTTAGTATTGGTATAAACACAGATCTTTTCCAGTCAGTTGGCCATGATGTTGTCTTCCATATTTCTTGGCAGTCTTGTGAGTACGGTAACAGCTGCATCAGATTGCTGCAATACTTCTATGGGAATGCTATCAATGCCTGGTGCTTTGTTCTTTGATAAGGCTTTCAATGCTGCTTCAACTTCTTGTAATTGTAACATTTCCCGAGCAGTGAGATGAGTTTTTAACACTGCCTGGGAGGCTAACTGCACAATGCGAAGGCAGCGGGGCTGTGGAAGATAGGCCCTTGCTTTTCTTGTATCCAGCAAAGCTCCTATAAACTCTAGAGACTGTGTGTGAATTAGGCTGGATTTTGGGATGTTTATGACCAGGCCCAAATGCTGAAGGATACGCATTGTGCAAGATAGAGAAATTCTGGTCTCTGACTCTGATGGGGCTCGAATGAGCCAGTCGTCTAAGTAGGGGAAGACGAATATTCCTAGAGTGCGAAGAAATGCTGCTTCCACAGCCATGCATTTCGTAAACACCCTTGGTGCTGAGGCCAGGCTAAAAGGAAGCACCCTGTATTGGTAATACTTTCCTTGAAAAAGAAACCGAAGGAACCTTCGGTGAGTTGGATGGATGAGAACATGAGTGTACGCATCCTTGAGATCTAGAGAACAAAGCCAATCCTGACTCTGAAGGTATGGCAGCAGAGTTCCCAGAGAAATCATCTTGAATTTCTCTTTGAATAGGAATTTGTTCAATTCTCTAAGGTCTAAAATGGGTCTGTGTCCCCCTGTTTTCTTTGGAATAAGGAAACAGGGGGAGTAAAACCCTGTACCCTGTTGGGAAATGGGTACGTCTTCTATTGCCCCATGGGCAAGAAGTAAACTGACCTCTTGATCCAACTGAGTGTTGAGTGAAGTCTGAGAATTGAACTGTCTTACCACCGTAGGAGGGTGCATGTTGAAGAAATGAAGCTTGTACCCTTCTCTTACAATGGAAAGAGTCCATTCTTCTGCTGTTATCTGCCCCCATCTGGGGGCAAAATGACACAACCTTCCTGGGATGGTGGAAGGCTCTGGCCCGTTGAGGGCCAGGAAGGCCAAGTTCTCCAGATGGGAGTCAAAGTCCCTGTGGAGGCTGAGTCTGCTGGGCCGGTTGGGGCTTAGCATTCTTTGTTTTCCTTTGCTTTGGGGGCTGCTGTCCCTTTCGGGCAGACTGACCTGCAGAATGCACCTGCTGGGTATAGGAGGGGTAAAACCTCTTCTTTTTAGAGAAGAATGGTTTCTTGTAGGATTTTCTCCTTGCAGGATCAGCTGTAGCCTTGGATAGTCTATCCAAAGTGGTGTTATCATCTAGCTCATTAGCTTTCTCTTGCCAATTTTTGCCAAGGAAATTTTCACCTGTGCAAGGGATATTCCCCAGTTTGTCCTGTACCCAGAGTTCTAAGTCAGAAGCCTGGAGCCAGGCAATCCTACGAGCACCTATGGCAATGGCAGAGGTTCTGCTTATGCACTCAAAGCAATCAAAAGCTGCACGATTAACAAACTTGGAAACATCCTGGGCATGTTTGACAAGTGTAAGATAATCCTGCCTCTTATCAAGAAGAGGGCTCATAAGCTCTAGATCTCCTGTAACCTCCTTAAGGAACATTCCCATGTATAAGATGTAGGAACTAATCCTGGCAGAAAGCATAGAGGCCTGGAAGGTTCGACGCCCAAAGGCATCAAGAGTCCTACATTCACATCCTGGAGGATTAGATGCATGTCTTTTTGCACTCATGATCCTTCTCATAGCTGACTCCACCACTATGGAGTGGTGTAAATACCCCACGATGATGATGCCATTACACCAGTATAATGTGTTAATTGACTAATGAGTGATTTAATTCTCACCCTTCCTTACTTGCGGGTGAGAATAATCAAAGGGGGGAATGTGGTAGGCTATGGCCTAGCATGGCCTGCTACTATGAAAGGCCTGTAAGTTAGACCTGGATCCTAACTCCCATTATAGCTAGAAAAGAACCACAAATCTGTGAAAAATAAGAAAACTGTTTTAAAATGCTTAATAAGAAGTTTTCATGAATTCATAAGTCTATTATTCTCTTGTGTGTGAAAGAACAGAAATTACAGTATATGCATTCCAAAAGCCAAAGTTAACCTTGCAGTAGAAAAGTAACGGGATTCAGAACTGTACCATTGTTCAAGCAATCCTAAAGGAAGGGGGGGCTGGTTGCTAGGCTCCGGAGGGATTTCTAATTGGACAAATGAAGAGAATGTATAACCAATAACAAGTTTGCATGTATCGAGTTGGAACCAATAGAAAGTTCTCATGTATCAAACTGAAAAAGAGGTATAAATGGTTATGTCTCTGTATAAACATTTGCTCAGTTCCTTTTGAAGCTTTGACTGACTGGGCCTTGTGCACAATAAACTGACTTGGACCCTGTCAATCGACTCCTGGACTTATTCATTGATTGCACTTTGCCGCAGCAGTGTGGTAACTGAGTTTTCTGAAATCCAGGACAAGGAGGTACTCGATACATGGTATCCAGCCTACGGGAATGAGGAGAGGTGGTAAGAGGTGTCTCCCACATTCTTAACTTGAGATCATGCAAGATCTCATGAATAGGCAAAGTAGCTGCCTCCTTGGGACCTTTAGGATATTGTAAAATCTCCAACTCCTTTGCTCTGGGCTCTGTTTCAGGAGCCACTGTGATGGAAAGACCTCTAGCCACCTCCCGGATGAAATCCTGAAAGGATATATCCTCTGGAGGAGACATCCTATGTTTAGGAGAAGAAGGCTCCTCAGATAGAAGTACTCCGGCATCGACAGAGCTGTCAGAGTCCTCAGAGGATTCAAAATATCTTCTGTCCGGGTGCTCTTGTAAAGCACGATACTGGTACCGATCGAAGTCGGTACCAGAGGGGTCCGGTACCGGCCTGTCGATACCGGAGGAAATAGCATGACTCTGTGTTGGCAACACACTCGCCGATGTCAATGCTACTGGTACCGGTGTCAATACCGGTTGCATTGTCTGAAGCGGTCCCGAAGGCACCAATGCCGCAAGGAGAGCCCCCAGACTGCGCTGAATAGCCAAGAATCTCTGGTCTATTGACACTGCCGATGCCTGGGTGTCGGTACAGGATGAAGCGGCCGGAACCCCAGAACATGGCACCAATAGCTCTGCCGAGGCTGAAGCCTCGAGAACATCCTGGAGCCCCGATAGTGCTTTGGAAGCTGAAGCCTCCCGCCAGGGCAATTTTGCCGGTACAAGTCCCTCAAGGGCAACGCCAGGAGGCATCTCGATGCTTGGAAGGAGATGTACCCTTTGAGGACCGGCCAGATTTATGTTTGGTTACCTGAGATCCATGGGAGGAAGACGAAGGCCTGGAAGACGTCGATGCCACGGATGTTGCATCAGAGGGAAAAAGGGTGCTAAGCTTAGCAGCTCGGTTTTGCCGACCCCTCTTCGATATCATCCCACAGGCCACACACTCCGAGATGGAGTGGTCAGGACCTAAACACTGGAGGCACCACTAGTGAGTGTCGGTGACGGAGATGGTACCGCCACACTTGGAACACTTTTTAAAACCCAAAGCGGGTTTTTCCATGTTTTCCATGGCGCGTGGCACCCGAGAGAAAAAAGGCTGGAAAATCCAGAAAAAGAAAGAAATTTTTTTTCTTTTTTTTTTGAAGAACGAACCAGCGGTACCGGTATAGCGTCGAGGGAAGGCATGGAGTGGAGGAGTGGCCTAGTGGTTGGGGCAAGGTACTTCAGGCCGGAAGGTCGGGGGTTCAAATCCCACTAGAGGACAGCAACCTTGGGCCGGAAGGACTGGGGTTTCTAGTCCCACAGGTGCTCCTTGTGGTCTTGGGCAAGCCACTTAACCCTCCATAGCCCATGTTCCCTGTAAAATAGTTATCTCCAAGTTATAATGCCCTGTTCAATGTAATTTCAGTTGTTCAATGTAAACCGCACTGATGCAGAATAGCGCGGTATATAAGAGAATGTAAATAAATAAAAATAAATAAAATAAAAAGACAGATGCTACCACAAAAAGAATAAAAATGGGATAATTTCTGCGGTGACAGGAAAAACGACCTGCTGGCTCCGCGGAAAACCAAGAACTGGAAAGAGACAGTTGGGAAAGGCGGGAAGGCAGCACGCAGACGCTGTGGGATGCTCCCAAAAGCTTTCTAAGTGGACGCTGGGGAGCGTTCCCACGCAGGTTCCGTCAGTACCGACGATACCCATATGTGAAGACTACATTCCTGCTTGTTCCTGGAGATTCCTGTTTCCAACAGTGGCCAAAACAGGTCACACGTTCCTGGAATATCCCAAAAGTAGTCATATTACATGCTACCTGTCCCCAGGGATAAACAGCAGCTTCCCCCATCTTTAACTTATTAAAAAAAAAATACACCACAAACATAGAAAAATGACAGTAGACCAAGACCATATGACCTATCCAGTCAGCCCATCCCTACCAACTACTAAAGCTCAACAATCCCATCTCCCTCCCCCCACCTTAGAGCTATCTGCGTATGTCCCATACTTTCCTGAATTCAGAAACTCTCTCCATCTCTACCACCTCCACTAGGAGACTATTTCATTCACCTGCCACTGTTTCCATACAGAAATATTTCCTCAAATTTTTCCAAATTCTAACCCTTTTCACTTTCATCTTATACACCCTTGTTCCAGAGCTCTCTTTCAGTTGGAAGACACTCTCCTCCTGTATATTTATGTCACAGGAGGTATTTAAACATCTCCCCCTCCCCCCCCCTTTCTTTCAAAGGTTTACATACTGAAATCTAAGTCTGTCCCTATCTGCTTTATGACAAAGATCATTGATCATTTTAGTAGCTGTCCCCTGCACCAATTTCATCCTCTTTATATCCCTTTGAAGGTGCAGTCTCCAGAATTGCGTACACTACACCAAATGAGGTCTCACCCGAAACATAAAACATTCTCATCCCTTTCTTAACAAGTTTTAAAGGATTGATTCCTCATTCAAACTCACGCTTTCTGCAGTGTCCACAGGACTCAGCCTCAGCACACTCCAAGTTTTTACTGCTGCACTCATCCAGTTTATTGGCTTTTCCTCTAGGAACTTATCCAAATTTAAGCCCAACTGCTTTTACCACATCCTCCTGCAATGAGTTCTAAAGTTAAACTATGCATTGCGAGAAATATATCTTCTCTTATTTCAAATGTACTCAAGATAAACAAGATAGAGTCTCATTTACATGTTCCACTTCACTCAGGATTTTATGGATCCCTATCATATCACCCCTTCAGCAGGCTCTTCTGCAAGTTGAAGATCCCTAACCTCTTTAGCCTTTCTTCAAAGGGGTCTTGTTCCATCCTCCTTGTTATTTCGGTTGTCCTTCTCTGTATCTATTCTAATTATGCTATATCTTTTTATTCTTTCCAATCCAACAGTAGTTGGAAAGAATTACATAAAAGAGGATGATAACGTCCGTCTGTCTATCCAGAGGGTCGCCATGAGTCAACACAGACTTGATGGCACTTAACAACAAAACTGTCTTTCCTCGAATCCTGCTAGACCAGTCCAGCCCAATGAGCTATGTTCCCCAGCCAGCAGGTGGAAATAGACCAGAGCAAGATTTCAGTGATGCCATCACTTGTAAATTCACTGATGCAGCACTGAGAGAAGCTGTTAAGACAATTCCAATGCAGCAAGCAAGGCTGAAAAACTCTCAAACTTCAGAGGGAGTATTATTAAATCAATGACTTTATAGAAAATCTTTGACTCTCTTACCATACCTGACTACATCAGACAGATACTGAAAATGTAGAGGGAAAAAAAGGCAGCAGGGCTTCCCAACCTGTAGCAGTAGTCTTGCCGGGGAGGATCCAGAACTGGTTTAGCAGATTTCAGGAAAGAAAATTAACAGATATGAAAAATTTCTCCTTCCTTATCCTGACAGACGAGCAATCAGGATGCAGGGTGGGAGGAAGTTAATGCTCCAGACAGAACTTCTCTGCCAAAAGCACCATCCGCTCCATTTACCACAAGAAACCTGTGGTGCTTCTCAAGATATTCAAGCCGCCCTACAGATTTCAGTAAAGCCTTTGCCACTGTCCAGCACAGGCGACTTATAAATAAATTGAATGCCCTAGGAATGGACCCTAAAGTGACTGACTGGGTAGAAATCATTTGAATAGGAAGCAACAAAGTGTACATGTAAATGGCACTCACTCTGAGGAGAAAGATGTTACCAGTGGTGCGCTGCGGAGATCTGTCCTTGGTCAGATTCTTTAACATTTTTGTAAGTGATATTGTGGAAGGGCTATTTGGTAAGGTTTGCCTCCTTATGGATGATCCCAAAATCTGCAAAAGAGTAGACACTGAGGAAAGTGTAGATAACATGAGGAGGTATCTAGTGAAGCTTGAAGAATGGTTGAGAAATTTGGCAGTCGAGATTTAACAATAAAAAATGAAGGGTGATGCATTTGGACTGCAAAAACTCCAAGGGAATGGTACATATAGCGGATGAAGTATTTCTGTCCATGAAAGAAAAACAGGACCTGGGCTTTTATTGTTTCCGATGATCTTAAGATGGCTAAACAGGTAAGTGACAGCGAAAGCCAGAAGACTGTTTGGGTGCACAGAGAGAGGAATGGCCAGAAGAAAGAAAGAGGTGAAAGTGCCTCTTTGGCAAGACCTCATTTAGAGTAGAGTATTGTGTGCAATTCTGGAGACCACACCTTCAAAAGGATAAACAGGATGGAGTCGGTGCAGAGGGAGGCTACCAAAATGGTCAGGAGGCTTCATCAAAAGGCATACGGGCAAATATTTATTTTATGCTTATACAATTTATACAAACTATGTCCAAAAATTGTACAGAAAGAGCATTCAACTTGAAATATACAAAAAAATAAAGAAACAAAGAAAACAATTACTCACTCTAGCCCACATAATTGAAGGTACACACAAAGTACAATAAATAGCTGAATTCACAGCCAAGAATAATTCATAATTACTCATGGACCTCAGAAGAATCGATAAAAGCCTCCAGACAATGAGCATTCACAAAGGCCAACAACTGGGAGGGCTCATAGAAAATACAGGAATAGATTAATACTTGATCAAGTATTTGCAAGGGTGCTTAAGAGAAAAAAAATAAAAAGAGCCTTCCCAGTTGTTGGACCACCGGCCAAAGGAGATGAAACTACCGCAGACACTTTTGTGCTTCTTTAGATAAATCTGGATAAATCCAGACAGATAATCCACGAAATAACACATTCCTTTTTTTTGTAAAATAACTTCAACAGCCATTCTTTGTCAGAGACTAGCGCAAAGGTCACCAATAAAGTGGATGGAATTACAGCTTCTTCACGAGATGATTCTAAGAACTCCGAGATATTTAAAAAAACAATTTGTTGTATCTCAATAGCTTCAGACATAGATGCCTTTTTCCCTGGTGGCAAAATAAAACAATTTCACTACCGGTGGGTGCGATTCCAAAGGTACTGCCATCACCTCCATAAGCTATGCCTTAAACATATCCTGTGCAGCCACCATAGAGCTCCTAGGAAAATTAAATAATTTCTCAAATTTGCAGCACGGGAGACATTTTCAAGATATTCCAATTTGGTATGCACAGCAGCACAGCTCTTAATAATAGCATGAACTTGATTTTCCAAAGCATCAGTTTTAACTTGAGTCTCGGAATGAGAGGTCTTAATTGAAGCAACTTAACAGTTAATACCCTCTATCATGCCAGAGTTACTTTAAGCTTTAGTTGTTAACGCCGACACCTGTGGCATCAAAGCTTTACCTAAAGAAACAATGGTTGTCCATATTGCTTCAAGCATGAAAGTTTCGGGTCAAACCGGGGCAAAAACAATCCAGTCCATCACCTCAGGTGACTCCCCCTCCATAACCCTTAATGCCATGCCGCCTTCCACTAAGGCAGCCCTACTTGCTGCCTGCCGACCTCCTGTTGCCTCCAAGGAACTTATGTGATGAGGAGATGCTGGAGAAGAAATTCTGCTGTCTGGCCCTCGAAGAGACCAAGAGGCACTCTGCTGAAGACTTCCCTCCGAGAGCTGTTGGAAGCACGCAGCCTTGGATACTCGCTGCGAGTCAGGGGGGAGAAAGACACACCCGAAGCAGTTGCTGAGCTCTCCAGCTTCAGCAAAGCTGAAGATAGGCTTACTCCCCCCATAGTGACCAGTTGCTGGAGTGGGAGAAAATAAGTATCCAGTGGCCCGAAGGCCAAAACAGGCAAAGGAGAGAGGTGAGAGGGGACAGAGGGCTGCAGACCTCCCTTGGCCTTCCACTTTTTCCCCATAAGAAATTCAACCACTCACCTGAACTCAGACTAGCACCATCTTGACTTCACCAACTTAAAGATCTCAATGTGTATACTTTGGAAAAAGGCAGGAGAGGGGAGATATGATAAAGACTTTAAAATACTACCTCTGTGCAGGGCCAGCCCAACCACTAGCCAAACTAGGCAGTCACCTAGGGTGGCAACTTCTGGAAGGCAGCAAAAGCAGGGCATTCAAATAGTAGATTCTGACAGCCAGAGAGGATGCACAGGAGGAGAGCCTCTTTCAATTGAAAGAAAGTTCTGCAATAAGAGGGCACAGGATGAAAGTGAAAATGGATAGACTCAGGAGTAATATGCAGAAATATTTCTTTATAGAAAGAGTGGTAGATGCACAAAATACGGTCTTTGTCTCTACTGCCTCTAATGGGAGAGTATTTGAATTCAAGAAAGCATGGGACAAAACACAAAAGATCTCTAAAGGAAAAAAAAAAGGCCTATAAAGCTGGCAGTTAGTATGGAAGGGCAGACTTGAATAGGCCATATGGTCTTTATCTATCATCATGTTTCTATGTATATTTCACCAATGCCCTCTTCACATTCAGCAGACACAGTGAGGGGTCTGCCTGAAGGTTTTCCTAAGATGAAATTAAGACAGCACTGTTAAGAGAAAAAGGACAGACTATCCTGAACCAGCACTATCGAGATAACCAGGAAAGGCCTCCTACAAGACAAGGCTTGTATCTCTATGCAGATGCAATAGCCACAAGGAATTCTACCTTCAGGATCAAATCCTTGAAAGGAACCTTCTGAAAGAACTCAAGGGCCTTCAAGATCAGAGGAAAAAACTCCACTGTGCCACCACTGGCCACACAGGCAGACAAGTCTGTTTCAGTCCTCTGAGGAAGCAGGAAATACAGGGGTGCACCACTAAGGACACACTCTGAATCCATCCCCCGTAGTATGTAAGGGCTGCCTCCTGTACCTTGAGAGAGTTCAAAACCAAGCCTTTGTCCAATCCAGGCTGTAAAGGAGGACAAAATGGTGACAATGCCTGTCTTTCTAGCCTCTAGAGCAGAGGCTCTGCACCCAGTACTCGGGGAAACACCTATTCAGTCAAGTTTTCAAGATAACTGCAATGAATATGCAAGAGAGACTCGCCTAATAGAGGCAGTGCATGCAAATCTCCCTCATACATATTTATTGTGATTTTCCATTGTGTTCAGAGGACTAGGTTGAGAAACATTGCTCCAGGGCCTGAAAGGAATACCACCCCTCAATGACCCTCCAGAACCAGCAGTTCTCAACCCAATCCATGGGACACACCAAGCCAGTCAGGTTTTCAGGATAATCACAATGAATAGGCATGATGTGCATACAAATCTCTCATATACATTTTCATTGTGATTTTCCTAAAAACCTGATTGGTTAGGTGTGTCCCTGAGGAAAGAGTTGAGAACCAATGCTCCAGACTCTAACATAGGCCAAGGAAGTAGAGAACATCTGGGCCCCAAGAAGGGTGTTGGGAGGCATAAGCTGTCTAAGAAGGGAGTAGTCAAGGGCCTGGCCCAGGCAAGAAGGGAACAGGATCTCCATCCCCTCTCCAGAGTTAGCAATTGAGGGGACCTGCCAACAGGCTCAAGAGAGCCACATACCATGAATTACATAGCCAAAGCAGGCACCACTAGAATGACCAAGTCTGGGTGAGATGACTCGCCAAGAGGAATGGGAGAAAGAAATACAGAGGTCCGCCCTTGTCAACTCCCGAAGAAAGACATCCAAGCCCACTGAACACTGTTCCATCTTGTAGCTGATAAAGGTTTCTCACCTTGGCACTAACACAGTTGGCCATCAGAATGAACACTGGCAGGCTTCATCTCCACACAATGGAGCTGAACGTATCCCAGCTTAGGTCCCATTTGCTGGGATCCATGGTATTTTGACTCTAACTCACCCTGTACACTGTCTACTTCTATGTGATCCACCAAAAGAGCCACCCAATGAGCCTCTGCCCAAACAGCAGCGCTCTTATCTCCAGCAGCAGCAGCAGCAACAGCAGCAGCCCCAGCCCATAATATACATAGCTGCTAAACACCACACACAAACTATTTTCATAGTGGTAACATTTTACACACCATATTTTCTTTCCTTTATTTCTGCTACCCCAGTCCAGATGAGTAGGTTATGCTCCCTTGCCAGTAGGTGGAGGCAGTAGTGAGCCATGTCATCACTTGGTATATCTACTTATGCAGTAAAGAGAGAAGCCAGTATGAAATGTCCCAAGCAGTAAGCAAGACTGAAAAGCACTCAGAAAAGAAAAGAAAAGAAAAAAAAGAAAACCTATCAGCGATAATAACGAACCAAAATTGCTTTCTTGGCCGCCGCTGCACACTGGGCAGAGGGTTGTGCACTTGCATGATGTCGCAGAGTGGTTGCAGGTAAATGATGAATAAGAAGGAGGAAAGCGCTGATCCTTGTGGTACTCTTCTGTTAGCTTGAATGGGGATGAAGTTAAGATTCCAATTCTGACATGCTGTTGGAAGTCGGTCAAGTAGGACTGGAACCATTGTGAGGCTCTATCGTGGATGCCAATTTCTTGTAGATGTTTGATCAGTAGGTCGTGTGATACCAAATCGAAGGTTGCTTTGATATTGAGGATTATTAAAATGTACCCTTGATGAGGATTCTGAATGCCTTTTAGGATTTTATCTGAGAGAAGTCATTAGTGTCTCTATGCCGTGGTATGTCCTAAAAACTGTGTTGTTGTAAGTCTAATGGATTGTTTCTGTTGATGTGTACTTGCAGTTGGAGTAAAACTACTTTTTCAATTATTTTGGCTAAGAATGGTAGACCGGTGATAGGTCTGTATCAAGATGGGTCGCTAGTATCTAGATTTGGATTCTTTAAGATGGGTCTGATTGAGCCATTCTTGAGAGTTGGTGGTAAAAATGTTTGTTTGAAGGAGTGCTGTATTATTTTTCTTAAGACTGAATCAATTCCAGAGTGGGTGATCTGAATCTAGCTTACCAGGTATGGATCCGGTGGTGATGTGGTTGTGTTGATTATTTTTATGATGTTTTCCAAGCTTTCCAGAGATGGTGGGGAGTTTCTTGAGAGAGCTGCAAGTTGTTTGGCTGCTTTGGGGTAGAGTTTGGTTAGGGCAGGAATACTGAAATTTAGATTGAAAGAACTTGGCTAAGCATTGAGGATCAAGGGCGTTGGTTGTTTTGTTGTGTTGTGTTGTAATAAGGATTTTACAGTGTCAAATAATTCTCTGGGCTTATTTAAGGAGCTGATAGAGTGCCACTCTAAACCTCTCTTGTGTGTACTGTCTTTGTGCCGATAGATAAAAAAATAAACCTAATCAAACTCAAGAACTATCTATCAGGGTTTTTTTTATACCACTTTATAATTTCAGTCAAAGCGGTTTAAATTGTAACTTAAACTTGGTAATGTACATTAAACAGGGACATTGATAACCCTCCATTGCCTCAGAAAACTCCAAGTTAAGGAGAGCTAGTGGGAACTGAACCATGGTCTCTTGGCTCCCAAGCCAGTGCTCTAACCATTAGGCTACTTTTTCTCGATATCATTTTGTGAGTGGCACCATCTGCACTCAAGCTTTCCGAGATCCTTTTTCAGTTGTTCTAGTTTTGGATTGTACCAAGTAGTGTTAGGTCCTGTTGGTTTTGTTTGATGTATGGTACTGTGGCATGATCAGATATGATCTTGTCCCCATTGTATATGAGGTCATCTGGGTTGTTTGATTTGTTATCAAGTAATGGGGACAGATTGTTTATGAATGATGTTTTATCAAGGGTTTTAAAGTGACATCTAATGTTGGTGTTGGTATGGTCGTAATGGTTTGGAAGGTTGCAATAAAGTCTGAAGGAAATTAGGTGGTAGTCAGCCATGGAACTTGAGTGACTTGTGTTGTGGTATTGGTAGTTGGATTGAGTAACTGTTAAGGAGCAAACATGAGATTGAGTATGCCTCCTCAGTTGTGGATAGGGCAACTGACAATTTATTTGAAGTCTAAGAAGTCCATTGCATCTAAGAATGCTGTTGATTTTCTAGGTGGTAGTAAGGAGAGGTTGAAGTCAACAAGTGTGATGAGTTGTTTGTTTGGATTTGAGTGTGAACATGCTGTTTCCAGTATGTTGGCTAGTGTAGTTTCATCCGATTTTGGTGATCTGTAGTTAAGGCATATTATTGTTAGGTCTGTGATTTCTACGAGGATCACGTCAAGGCAGTCTGTATTGTTTATGGTTGTTGCTGAGAAGTTGTAGCTCTTTGCTGAGATTAGTATACCTCCTCCTCTGTGGCCACTTCTGTAACTGTAAAAGGTCATATACAGGTACTTTGAGAAGGTTTATAAAAGGACATTGTCTTCATTGAGCCATATTTTGGTTAGACACAGTGGCATCAGAAAAGCTGGACATGCTCAGTCTCCACCTGCTGGTTGGGGAGTATAACCCATGCATCTGGACTGGACTGGAGGGATGATATGGAATATATTTTTTTAAACATCTTTTTTCTTGTTGAATAAAGTTTATTTTGGCACAGGTAGAACTGCAAATCTTCCTATTTGTGTAAAAATATAAGCAAGGTTGCAGCACAAAGGCAGTCCTAAAAAAGGACTCCCAGCACCTGCCAGGCTGACCTGAGAAACCCAAGCAGGGAAGTCCCAGATGCCTGTGCAAGCCTGGGAGGCCCAGTTGCTCAATAAAAAGTTTTTTGTTTATAACTTTAGAACTGCTTTATTCAAAGCAGAAAAAAAAAGGTAAAAACAAAAAGCAAACAGATAGAGGACAGCAAGAAAGAAGGGGGGTCTGGGCCCAACTTACCAATCCCCATCAGGGGCCCTTTGGGATCCTCCTCTCCATCCAGCCTACCAAGTGCTAGGAACCTGTGGGCAGCAGCACTGGACACAAGGCAAGCTGTCTGCTCATGGCGAAATAGGTGTACCTAAACTCTAAGCAACATTGTGCCTACAGGTCTGTCACACAGGCCGTAGCACCATGGTGTGGGCCAAGGGAGACAGATCTGTCTGCACTGCTGCATCAGTCCTAACTTACCACCTGCTGGAGGCAGACAAATATTGGCTTCTCTCAGTGCTGCATCTGTAAATATACTGAGAGTTGACATCACTAACTGTTGCTCAAGTTTGCCTCCACTTCTGGCAAGGAAGCATAATCCACTCATCTGGACTGGTCTAGCAGAATGGGAAACAAAACCTAAATATTAAAGATACAGTAAATGTGTTTCTACCAAGCACAATGGCTATAAAAGCTGCCATAGCTGATGCTGCTGATAGTAAATGCATACAATGAAACAAAACACAGACGAAAGCTCTAAGACACCAAACACAACTCCCATGAGCTGTCACGCTTTAAATATCATGTTACCACAAAAGGTGAAATTAGAGACTTACCTGCTAATTGTAGTTCCTTGAATAGCTCCAGTCTAGTCCCGAACCATTAGAGTTGTGTATGTCCTCCTGCAGCTTGGAGACCGAGCATGTCACTCTTTTAGTGACCCTAGTACAAGTAGTCCAGGGACCGCCTCCTTGAATCAGTTTTCTATTAACAAAGCAGACTCACTAGAGCAAAAAGTA
The DNA here is from genome assembly GCA_033557465.1 of Ichthyophis bannanicus. Lineage (NCBI taxonomy): Eukaryota > Metazoa > Chordata > Amphibia > Gymnophiona > Ichthyophiidae > Ichthyophis > Ichthyophis bannanicus. Next base: position 70,459,309 of record CM066046.1, on the reverse strand, counting down.
AGTCATTTTCAACATTGAACCTTTAAACACCTATGTACCTCTAACAAAGGCACACTTCAACTTATTCTCTTTCTATGCTACAAATACAATACTGGATGCATGAGCCGCTCCTTCTCCCGCGCCCCCTAAAGAGGCCCTTCACTCTTAGTGAGAAAGAAGCATACTCGACTCTATTGCAAACCTGATGCGCAACGAGACTCATCCCTCAATGGCCCTTAAACCTCCCCGTCCCCAGTCTTTAGGCTACCTCCTGGCAGTCTACCCTAGGGAGGGAAGCGGGACTAGACTGGAGCTACTCAAGGAACTACAATTAGCAGGTAAGTCTAATTTCACCTTCCTTATCGTCTCTCCAGTCTAGTTCCGAACCATTAGAGATGTAGCAGAGCAATGAACATTCTTACCAGGTGGGGCCTGCCAGACCAGCCTGAAGCACCGCTGATCCAAATCTAGCATCCCCTTCCGCCTGCACATCAATCCTGTAATGCCTAACAAAGGTATGTAAGGACGACCAAGTTGCCGCCCTACAGATTTCTGCCGCAGGGACTAAGATAAACTCTGCCCAGGACGCTGCCTGAGCTCTAGTCAAATGTGCCTTTAATCCCTTCAGCACCACTCTGCCCTTTAGGAGATACGCTGCCGCAATCGCTTCCTTAATACACCTGGCAATAGATGCCTTAGAAGCCGGTTCTCACAAACAGGACAAACAACCTGTCTGACTTGCGCAGCGTCTCCGTCCTCTGCAAATATGTCTTTAGTGCTCTACCGATATCCAACCTATGCAACCGCCCTTTAGTCCTCTCGTCACTTGACCTCTCAAAAACTGGTAAGGACACCACCTGATTGACATGAAAGGCCGAGACCACCTTAGGCAAAAAGGACGGAACCGTCCGCAGCACTACCTTTTTACTTGAAAAGGACAAAAATGGCTCCCTACACGGCAAGGCCTGCAACTCCGAGATTCTCCTTGCCGAGGCGATCGCTAACAAAAATTCCACCTTCAGCGTAAGATCCTTCAACGTAACCTGCGCCAATGGCTCAAAAGGCTCCCTAACCAGCGCCTCCAACACCAAATTAAGGTCCCAACCCGGAACCGCAGCCCTGCAGGGGGTCTCAACAAAGAGGCCGCTCTCAAAAACCTTTTTACATCTGGGTGAGCCCCCAGCGTCTTCCCCTGCACCTTCCCTCGGTAACAGGCTAGTGCTGCTAACTGCACCCTAAGTGAAGATGCCGCCGAGCCTTTATCCAATCCATCCTGCAAAAAGGACAAAACCTGAGCTATCGTGGCCTTCAACACCTGCAGCCGTCTATCCTCAAACCAGGCCTCAAACAGCTGCCACAGACATGGAGCGATGCCTAGACCACAACAATGTAGAAATCACAGCTGTCGAGTATCCTTTTACCGTCAGCCTTGCCCTCTCAAGAGCCAAGCCATAAGCGAAAACCGATGCACCTGAGGCATACATAAAGGACCTTGCACTAGCAGGTCTCCCCTGTCCGGCAGCCTCCATGGAGGTTCCACCAGAAGACGCATCAAGTCAGCATACCACGGCCGACTCTGCCAATCCGGCACCATCAGCAGAACTAGTCCTTTGTGCCTTTCTATGCGTTGAAGAACTCTGCCAATTAGCACCCACGGTGGGAAAACGTACAGCAGAGTATCTTCCAGCCACCTTTGCATCAAGGCATCCAGTCCTTCTGACATTCTCTCTCTTCTTCTGCTGTAGAATCTTTCCACCTTTGCTGATTTGAAGGTCGCTATAAGGTCCATCACTGGCTGACCCCATCGCTGCACCAGCAAATCGAAGACCTCCTGATGAAGGACCCATTCTCCCGGATCCACCCGGATGAGACTCAAAAAGTCGGTCATCACATTGTCCACCCCTGCCACATACAACGCTTCCAGGTGCAACTCGGCCCAGGCTAGCAAACCATCCGCTTCCTCTAGCTGCACGCTGCTGGTTCCTCCTTGCCGATTGATATACGCCACCGCTGTGGTGTTGTCCGAGAGCACCCTGATTGCCTTTCCCTGCAGCAGTCCCTGCAAGGCCTGTAGGGCTAAAGCTACTGCCCTTAACTTCAACCTGTTGATAGACCACTCCTTCTCCTGGTCCGACCACTGGCCCTGGGCGTACTGTCCCTCGAAGTGCGCCCCCCAGCCAAACAGACTCACATCTGTTGTCAACGGCTTCCACTCCGGCGCCTCCAGAGGCATTCCCATCTCCAGGCCCCCCGGACGAAGCCACCACCGTAGCGAACTGCGCGCCCCCGCGGACACACCAAATTCCTGGATAACGGATCGGACTGATGAGTCCATCTTCTGAGCAACGCCCTCTGTACAGGTCTCATGTGAGCTCTGGTCCACAGTACCATCTCTAACGTAGCCGCCATTGTCCCTAACAGCTGCAAATACAGCCACGCCGGAGACCCCCGAATTAGCCATCTCAATTTCTGAATCCGCGCTAGCGGTAGGAAGACTCTGCCCCTGCGCGTGTCGAAGCGAGCCCCCAAATACTCCTGAGATGCTGCCAACTTGCTCTTTGCTACATTGACTACCCATCCTAAGCTCTGCAGGAAACGCACTACCCGACTGGTTGCCTGCTGACTCTCCACCTGCGACTTCGCTCGAATCAATCAGTCGTCCAAATAAGGGTGAACCAACACTCCTCCTTTCCTCAACACCGCTGCCACGACCACCATAATCTTGGTCAACGTCTGTGGTGCTGTCGCTAACCCAAACGGCATCGCCTGGAATTGGAAATGCCCCATGGGCATCGCAAACCAAAGAAACCGTTGGTGCTCCAACCTGATCGGAATGTGCAGATAAGCCTCCGACAGATCAAAGATGTCAGATACTCTCCCTGCCGCACCGCCACAATGATTGACCGCAATGTCTCCATTCGAAAGTGCGACACCCGGAGACACCTGTTCACTCTTTTTAGATCCAGAATGGGCTGTAAGGTGCCCTCCTTTTTTGGCACCACAAAATATATCGAGTACCTACTGCTACCTTGTTCTTCCGGCAGTACCGGCACCACCGCTTCAAGAGCTAACAACCTTTCCAAAGTCTGCCTTACCGCCTCTCTTGGATCTTGTTCTGCAAGGAGACTGCAGAAAAGCGTCCCTCACGGGGTGTTAGTGCAGAAGGGTTACGCGCTTGAGCTCCATCTCCAACACCCACTGATCCGAAGTAATTTGGGCCCAGGCAGGAACGAACTCTCGAAACCGACCTCCCACCGGTACCATTCCTGCCTGGACCCTCCTCACTTCATTGCGGCTTCTTGGTGCTTGGGGACGAGGAGGCTGAAAAACCTCTGCCTGCCCCTCGGAAGCCACGAAACCCTTGTGATCTGTAGGGCACCTGACCTCTCTGCACCAGGCCAAACCTAGACGGGCAAAAACACCTAAACTCTCTCTGCTGACTCCTAGACGGCACCCCTGGACGATTTTGCTTTTGTTTGTCCCCCGGCAACCGGCCCCCTTTTGATTCACCTAGATCCTTTACTAACGTCTCTAACTCCTCCCCAAAGAGGAGCTTACCTCGAAAAGGAAGCTTACCTAACCTTGCCTTGGAGGCCCCATCCGCTGCCCAACTGCGCAGCCAGAGATACCTCCGTGCCGCCACTACCGATGCCATACTCAGATGGTCCCCGAATTAGATCATACTGGCTATCTGCTAAATACGCCGCCCCCGATTTAATGCGGGCTGCCTACTCAGTCGCTTCGTCCACCTGCATCCCCTTCAACCTCTGGGACCAGCACAGACATGCCCTCGCCACCCAGGCCTGAATTGACAGGGCATTCACCTCAAACACCTGTCTAAGCAAAGTATCTAATCTCCTATCCTGCGTATCCTTAAGAGCGGCACTTCCTTCCATCGGGATAGTCGTCTTCTTAGTCACCGCCAAAACCGCTGCATCCACCTTAGGAGGTTTAAAAATGTCCTTATCCGGCTCCACCAGAGGATACAGCCGAGCCATTACCCTAGCCCACTTGAGGCTAGCCTCCGGCATATCCCATTCCTCCTGAATCATCTCCTTGAACACCCTATAAATTGGGAACACCCTCTGTGACTTTCTAATCGCCTGTACCAACGGATCCTCCAGAGCACTATCCTCCGCCGGACCTGAGACTGGCACATTTAGAGCCTTTAGTGTCTCCGCAATCAAGGCCGAGAGCTCCTCTCTCTGGAACACTCGCACTATTCTCGCCTGGTCCTCCGGCTCCGCTATCTCACCTTCCTCCAAGTCCTGTTCTATATCTGACTCTTCCACCAGGTCTGACTTATCCTCCAAGTCCTGTTCCTCTCTGTCTAACCGCAGTTTAGCCCTCTTGACTGTGCTATTACCTGCTGCTTCCTCTAACGCAGCCCCCGGTCTCTTTGACCCCTGGATCTCCGCCCCCGTGGGTCCAGCCATCCCGGTACCAGACCCCCCCCCCCCCCCAAGAGCCCACTGCAGCAACGTCAAGAACAGCTGCGAAAAAAATCACCCCCAGCCCCCCCTGCAGAGGAGCTTGGGGTAATGGCCCATCTGGAGCAGCCAACGGCCCCGGCATGGGCTCCTGACTTGCCTCCGGGGACATAGGGGAGTCTTTTACCACTGCAGCCTCCCCTGCAGCATCGGACCCCCCTTTCTGAACCATGTCTGCCATGGAAGCCTCGAGGGTACAGCCTCTGCACACTCCCGCTTCAGAGACTGTCCCTCTCCGCACCCCACACAAGAGGCACCTAGGCCTATTAGGCATTAAAATCTCTCTCAAGCACCAAGCCCTGCACCAGAACACCAATGCTCAAGTGCCTGTTTACCGTTTCTTTTTTTTCTTTTAAACCAGGGCTTTCCACTGTTCCCCCAAACTAAGCCCTACCAAATAGGGTTAATCTAGGTTCCCCCCCCCCCCCGGGGAGCTCTCAGGTCGGCAACCCCAGAGTCCTTGTTTCCCGCGCACCTACACGCAGTCCGGGCCTTCTCTGCTCAAACACAAACAAACTGGCTGCTTTCTGCCGCGTGGTCAGCAAGCACCCCCCACCGCTTACCTCCACGCCACCTACCGAGCAGTCTACTTGGGACATCTTAAACTTTATCTGCGCAGGAAGACGCCGGCCCGATCTCTGCCTCGCCGTCGGGCCTTCACTTCCGCCCTTGCCGCCACACCTCGTGGCTTCCCGAGGCGTGCGGCAGCCGTGCAGCCCCTCAACAGCTTCTGTCCCACCTCGGGGGAACAGACGCCGGAGGCCCCTGCACAACCCCCTCACTCTACTCTGCCAGCGCTTCTCGCAACAGAGAGGGGGGCTCACCTGCACCTTTACCAATCTGTAAGGTAAATAATCACAAACACCAATTTAAAGGGGCACAGACCCCCGATTTATCTTTCTTTTTTTTTTCCAAAACTCTCTCTATCCTTAACACCTAGCTACTGCCTTAATTGTTGCTCCAGTGAGTCCCGGACCACTGGACCCACACCTTCTTCCGCTGCATGGAGACGGAGCAAAACTGATTCAAGGAGGCGGTCCCTGGACTACTTGTACTAGGGTCAATAAAAGAGTGATATGCTCAGTCTCCAAGCTGCAGGAGGACATACACAACTCTAATGGTTCGGAACTAGACTGGAGAGACGATAATATAATTCCTTATGTACATACACATTACATAAAAAGCAATAGTCATCATTAGTGAAGCTATTCATTTATCTTAACAAGAAAAATAGAAGCATTTAACACAATCATACTGAACAACTATACAAATAACTAGACTACCAATAGAGAGGTTTTTAGGAGTAGCTTTAAGTTAAAAACTGGGATCATAATAAATCTTATGGAGTATGCCTGG